>JAJJWX010002810.1:3947110-5262814 GCA_023529315.1 Papaver bracteatum
CCGAAAAGAAGAAGTGTTCAACAAATCAGGGATAGGCACAACATCATCCTAGATGCGGTAGCTGGGTTTTTTAAAATCAAACACCGGATATCGCACGCAAGCCACCATAGCTTGTCCCCTCTACAACTTGTACGTATCTTTATGGTTTATTCGGCACAATACTTTTTTCAACTTATATGTAACCAAATAAGTTTGTGTGTTGTTTTTGTAGCACGAAGCCGCGAAAGCGCGCTACTTAGAGGAAAAGGGGGAAGCATTCACATTTGATGAAATTTTTTACTTCATAGTATTCATATTTTCGGAGTACCACCAGCTGTGGAGTATCACCAGAACTCAATGGTGGGTGAATCGGACTTCATACTCTTATTTGGCATTGCAATCGTTTACTTCACTATATTGCAGTTTGTGTAATCATCCTATGAAATCCAGTAATCACCTATTCCTTGAATGTGGTTATGCTAGATCTATTTGGTTGATTTTAAATATCAATATTACCTTTGGTGCAGGAATTACTAGACATGAGATTAATAAATTGCTAATGGTTTCAGTTTGGACTTTCTTTTTTAAGCATCAGTTTGGATTATTTGATGTTCAAAGATTTTTCATAACATTAACTCTAAATAGGACAATGTCAATAGATGGCATTAATAAACTTGTGTCTCCTGGAGCTAATATAGTTTCTTCTAAATTTTGATGCTTCTTTAAGTCAGATTCATTACAAGGTGGAATCAGGCTAATAGTGAGGAATTATAAAGGTAGCTGCTTTCGGGTACAAGGATAATGCTTCAATGGAGGAATGAAGATGAGAGTTGAAGTTGAGTAGATGGAATGTAAGGCTATGCTGGTAGCTGTTACTCTTACACCCTCTAAGAATTTTAATTATGTTATCTATGAATCGGATTGTGAGGCTTTAATGAAATCCATCAATGATCAAACCTATTATGTTAATTGGGTGAATCAAGCTTTGGTTTTAGATATTAATTCTAATTGGACAGAACACACAATTAGAGCAATGTGTTTTAATTCACTTAATTCTAATTGGGGCCTTAGCTTCTTCCGGTTCTTACGATTTTATTTTTCAACTGTACAAACACGTTCTCCACTTTTTACAAAGTTAGTTTTTTACTTTAGTACTGTTATAAAAACTGCAGCAACACGTACTCCGCTTTTTAGCTATCATTTTGATTTATTTTCTGAATTCGGGTACGAACAATAAAAATCTTTAGGATGGAATGAATATTAGTTGCATTGCACTCCAGTCTTTTAGAGCCGTCAAAGCAGAAAATTATGCAGCAGGATAACAAGATTTGACTGAGAAAATTCTTAACATAGAAGGATCTTTACCTTCCTGTTTTACCAACTTATTTACCATATACACTTAAATATTTTGCCAAATTATTTATTAGGAAAAATATTGCCAAATTTCCATTTACCCTCTGTGTTCATCTCTCTCGTCTTAAATCATTTCATGTTTCTACTCTTAAATCTTCTAACCCCCCTAGAAAACGAAACAAGTGGTTTACTTTGATCATCTGATTCATCTCTGGATAAACCATATATTCCCCTGTCAGTTTTGCTTTGCGGAATAATCGGATCGACCGTGTAAGTAATTCTTTTCAGTACTGCTTTGTTAACTGAGATTGTAACTCTAATGATCATAGTAGGGTAAATATTATCTTCACATGCAATTGTATGTAGGTAGCTAACCTCTGATTACTTGTATGATTCATATATGATAACTGAACTTACATTGTGATTTGTGATTACTCTTTGTGTACGTATTAGTCTTTGCAATGATATTTCGTAGTTTTATTCGGACCACAATAGCATTTTCACAAGATGTTCACACGTTTTTTTCTCTGTACAGGTATCCGAGAATTCATAATGGATCCTAGAGTAATGGATAAATCTTGGATGTATACCGATAGAACCAAACCGCGTTATCAAGACGGAGTCGATGCATTTATAAAGTTTTCTACGCATACATACCAACAGAATATTTCGAATGGGAAATAGAAACCATACGACAAGAGAAAAGTTAAGTTTCTATGTCCATGTGTGAAATGTCTCAACCTCTACACGCACAAGGCAAGTAAAGTTAAGTATCATTTATATTCTTCTGGATTCATTCAAAATTCGGTATGGACTAAGCTCGGAGAAGGAGATGAGTCATCAAGGTGGACACTTCTGGATGGTAATGGCAGTGACGGTCCGCACTCTGATGAACCAACACATGCTGCAGAGACTAGAGAAATGGTTAGTGCTTTATTAGAAGACAACTTTTCAAAGGATTCTGAGAAGTTGCAACGGATACTCGAAGATGCTGGGAAACCCCTATACGAAGAATGTGCCGATTTTACAAAGATATCTGCAATGTGTGAACTGTTTAACCTGAAGAGCAAGCATGGAGCTTCCGACAAGTTATTTAATGAACTTCTACCGTTGTTAAAATCCATGCTCCCTCCAGGAAATGAGATGATGAAAAGTACATATGAATCTAAGAAGGTGATGAGAGATTTGGGTTCAGGTTATGAAAAGATACATGTATGCATCAATGACTGCATTCTTTATAGGAAGGATTACAAGGATCACATCAAGTGTCCCACCTGTAGGGAATCAAGATGGAAAGTTGACGAGACCACCCACGAGGTTTATGAAAAAATTCCGGCAAAAGTCTTGTGGTATTTCCCAATTATCCCAAGACTGAAATGACTCTTTCAATCAAAGAGAATTGTCGAATATTTATTGTGGCATGACACCAGAAAGAAAAAAGAGGTTGTTTTACGGCATCCGGCAGACTCACCAGCATGGAAAAATATAGATGAAAGATATCCCGTAATTCGTGATGATCCTCGAAATCTGCGGCTAGGCATTTCCCGCTGACGGGGTTGACGTAAACAAAGGCATGCAAAAACAGCACAGTTTGTGGCCAATTCTGACAGTGATTTAACCTTCCGCCAGAGTTGTGTATGAAGATAAAGTTCACCATGCTGTTATTAGTTATCGATGTGACGCCTTATAAGGACATTGATGTTATGTTACAACCATTTGTTGAGGATATCAAGGAATTGTTTGAGGGAGTGCAATGTTTTGATGCGTTGAAACATGAGATGTTTACTCCACGTACGGTTGTTTTATGGACAATAAATGATTACCATATTCTCGGTACACTGTGTGGCTGCCCCTACTAGGGAAGAGATGCATGTAAGGTGTGTGGGAGAAATACTTACTATGTCAGGCTAAAACATTGTAGAAAAGAGGTTTATACCGGGCATAGAAGATACATACCATACGATCATCCATTCAGACATCAGAAGGGGTTCAACGGAAAAGATTAAACTGAAGAGTCTCCGGAACTTATGACTCCGTCACAAATATACAATGAGGTAAAGTCTCTAAAGAATAAATGGGGAAAGGGACAGAAGAATATTGTGGTGGAATTCGTGCAGGATAACCCTAGAAGAGGTGGAAAGATGAAGAGAATCGAAAAAACCATCGACCCAAAAAAGGGGAAAGGGAAGGGGAAGGAGAATGAGACCGAAAGGAGCTACTGGAAAAAGTTCAATATATGGTTCCGGCTCTTCCCCTACTGGCGGTATCATGTTGTCCACCATTGCATAGATTTCATGCACGTCGAAAAGAATATATGCGAGAGTATCGTTGGAACATTGTTTAACAACGAATTTAAGTCGAAAGACCACCTTGCTGCTTGAATGGACCTAAAGGAGATGGGTTTTAGAGACGAGTTGCAACCTCGGGAAAATGGAAAAGGGGGATATATACTAAAGGCAGCATGTCACTCATTAAGCCCGGAGGAAAAGGACAAGTTATGTGCAATATTATCCGAGATAAAGGTTCCACAAGGGTATTGTTCTAACTTTTCAACACTGGTGAATCGAAAAGATCGAAAGCTTATCGGACTAAAATTGCATGATTATCACATGCTAATGCAACATTTTTTACCCATTGCGATTAAATCAATTATGCCACAGCCAACAAGATATGCTATTATCAGGTTTTGTTTCTTTTTCAGGGCAATATCTAGCAAAGAAATCAAGGTGGCAGATCTAGAAAAATTCCATCTCTTTGTGACGTTGTGCTTGCTCAAGAAATACTTTCCTCCATCCTTTTTCGACATAATGGTTCATTTAACTATGCATCTTACCAGGGAAGTGCAAATATGTGGTCCTGTATTTTTTCGATGGATGTATCTGTTTGAAAGGTGCATGAAGGTCATTAAAGGGCATGTGCGAAACAGAAACATACCTGGAGGAAGCATTGCTGAAGGGAACCTTGCGGAAGAGAAAATTGAGGTTATCAGTGAGCACCAACACAGCATGAATGATATAGTTGGAATTCCACCAGACAAACTCAACACATCTGACACTGGCGAAGATTCTTATTCATTCAGGGGAAAACCAATGTCAAATCCTAAGTTTCCTCGTGTCGATAAGGATCTGTTTGATAAACCGCATTTCTATGTATTGTGGAATTTTCCTGAAGTTGCTCCTTACGTTAAGTAAGTATAACTAGATCTAACCAAATAACCTCATTTTTTATTTAGTTTTTGATTTTGTGTCCGAATTTCTGTAAAGATAATAACATTAATCATTGCACTGTCCAGCCGACACCAGAATTTTTTGAAGGATAAATATCTTGGTATGAGTGATAGACATCAAGATAAAAAAACATCATGAAAAGTTCGCCTAATGGTTACAAAAAGTGTTAAGAGTTTGCAGAAAATGTCACTCTTGATATGTAACTTTTGCGTTGAGACGGAGGCTAATCCTTATAATGTATTTCAGGTTGAGAGTGAGTGGGCAGACTCTAGGGAAAACTTCAATCAGGACTTAAGGTGGCTATCAATCCCACCAAATGCATAAGTAGAGACATACGAAGCATATCACATCAATGGATACATGTTTCACACAAAATCTCATGATGGTTCCGTTAACTAGAATAACGGGGTTTACGTAGAGGCAACTGACATGCACATTAGGCAAGAGGGGATTACCCTTAATTTGGCGGATTATTATGGTGTTTTACAAGAGATATGGGTGCTGACATATCATTCGCTGAAAGTGCCACTTTTCAGGTGTAAATGGGTTACCAAAGCAGGGGTCTCAAAAGACAAACTTGGCTACATTTTGGTTGAGCTTGATAAGTTGGGACTCCAGGATGATCCTTTCGTTGTAGCCTCCCAAGATAAGAAGGTATTTTATGTTCCAGACCAGGAAAATAAAAAAAAGTCTATTGTGTTAGGTGCACCTACCCAAATCTGGAAATATGCTGGTGATGAAGTCGACGAGGAATTCAGTACGGTAGTTATTTGTCGGAATGAGTATAAATTGCCAAAGGTAGATAAACTTTACCTGCAAAGGAAATCCAGGGATGATTACTATCGGGACGACATTAAGGGTAGAACTGCAAGGAAAGCACTAGCACCAACAACAGTCCCTGCTTCTCAAACGACTGCATCTGAGAAACTATTTCCAAGGACTAAGAGACAAGCCAGGTGATAGAATGTAGTTGTTTGGATTTTTCTGTTAACTAGAGAATGAATGTATGGATTGTTGAAAAAAAATTGATTCTTAAATCATGGTGGGGTTTTGTAAGAAGATGGATTTTAGCAATGTTGGATGAGTTTGGATTTGGCTATACTGATTGTTGAATTAATATTCTGTCACTTTTTTTTTGGAATTGGGCCTAAAATAGTGTTTGAATTAATCTTACTCCAACATCATTTTATAAACTGGAGTAATACATTACCCACCATCTTAAATAGCATTTAATATACCCTATTGATTTATTAATTCAGTCATTCCTACCCATCTCTACTTAACAATCATTGGAATTTTAGAATCATTCACCAAGAACATTGCTTGTTTGTACATTTACTGTATTCAATCCATTACTAATGAAATCAAAAGAGCAAGAAAAACTAACACATTATGTTCAAACCCTTCAAACATACATCCATCACAAGTTTAATACTACTGAAAATTCAAACAACTGGAAGAACACAACTAGTTTAATTACATCTAAAGAAGGACAAAGCAAACAGAATACGACTTCTAAACACCCGATAGGCTACTAGTCCATTACAACTTTATTTTTACAATCAAAATTCAAAGATGCACATTACTAATCTACCTGACATAAAATGTTTACCCAATCATAACCACTGCATCTCTCCCAGCTGCTATACAAACAATGCACCTAAATTAAACCCCAAACCCTCCTCCTTTACTACTCTTACACCACTTTAATCCCAAACACTAGTACTAATGCTTGGACTTGGTTTTGTTGTTGTTTCTTGTTTGCTGCTGAATCCGTTAAAATATTTTGGTGCTTAAGTGTGTTAATGGATTCAACAGCAAACAAGAAGACAATAACAAAACAAGTCCAATACTAAAAACATTCTTTAACATTTATCATCTCATTGAGCATTATATCAAGTTTTTTCAATTTCCAGCATCAGCACCACAAGTTCATACAACTATCAAACCCTCAAAAGATCAAAGCTTTAAACTACCATTACATATTCACATAATACCTTCACAAAAAGGCCATAACCCAAACCCCTTTCATTACAAACCATTACTACAAACTTGAAACCGCGACTACCCCTTTCAACTTTACAATCCAAACACAAGATCAAAATAAAAAGAAATCCAAAATCGTCCGCATCAACTTTCAAAATACAGAGAAACTTACCATCTTTCGCACCAACATCAGGAAGAGTAGAAGGAAGGAAAATTACCAGAAAAGCTATTCTGCAAAAAACTTGTTGATCGTTTTTAGGATTTATGCAATGCCTGAAAATCTATCCTTTCCCGGTAACTCTGATGAGCTTACCACTGTTCATCCTCATCAGTATCCAGACCCTCTTCACCATAGTCCTCGCTATCAGATGGTGCAGGAGAAGTCCCACTGGATGATGATTCATCATCACTATCATCATACCTTTCTTCCTCATTTGACTCATCATCGAGATCAGCGATTCGACGGCTCACCTTCACTGCAACAGGTTCACCCTCACTCATGGTGTGAGAAACAATCTTGGGATTGGCAAGTTCATATTCAAATTGCCTTCTCTCCTTCTCATAATGATAAGAATTCATCCTTTGCATGTCCTCCTCAGCATCCGAATCTAGGTCACTGGTATCCACTTCCTCCACTTCATACTCATACCCTTCTGAAGCCTCGGAATCACTTTCTTTTGAACTTCCATACTTTGGGGTCTTGGCCTGCTTCTCAGCCTTTTCCTCATCCTTCCGTTCTTGCCATTATAAGAACTTGGGTAGCCATGCATTGTAGAGAGCCTCAAATATCCTTTTTTCCGCTCCTGAACAGCCTCTTCTACCTCTCTCTGATGAGTTTGCTCTTGAATCCGATGATCAATTTCAGACTGTGCATATTCTATTAACTGTTGCAATTCCTCTATGCTCAAAGAAGGGAGAATTGACTTGGCTTGTGCAAATTCAGGAGTTACTGGTGGTTCATTTGGAAGATTTCTGATGGAATTGGTTGAATTCTGGGAAGGATCAGCCATACTCTCAATTTAGTTTGCTAAACCTAAAAATTTCCTCTTCTGTTAAAGATCTCTCTGAAAATGGTAATCTCTCTGCTAATTAACCCCTCAAATACCCCATTGTGCCAATTCAATTCCATTTATGGCGCTTAGTTAGCCTTCATGTCACTTTGTTAACTACGCCCATTCAAAGCCATTCGTCTCCCCTTCACTCTAATAACCATCATTACCCTATGAAGACCTATTTTCAACACCTAATTCCCATTAATACTTTTACCCTCTTTGGAACTGCCATTAAGGGCGTGTCTGGTGGGTCACCAAATTTGGGGTCTAATTAACTATTTATGTTTTATGCATACTAGGCGATGTCAGCGTCATTTGGAAGGCTTCATTGCAATCTGCTACATGTCTTAAGGTGTTAACTTGTATACACCACCTAGTATTACATGTCACACTACATGTAAGATGTTATGTAGCAATAACACCTCTAGCTTGCAAACCATGCAATTCAACACCCACTAGCTTTAGGTGTTAATCGCATCCAACAAAGTATCTTACTATTTCTTAAGTAGCTTATACAAGTTTCTTATACAAGGTTCTTGGTGTAACAAGGTGCTTATGCAAGGTACCTGGTATAACTAATGGTGCCAAGTGGATAGCCACCATATCCCATGCTAACAGTTCTAGCAACCTAAGAAAATTAAGCATTATCAACATAAATTTCCTGAACTTTCTCATCAATATCTTCATCAATTTGTGCTATCACCTTACCACTTTCATCTATAACAATATATTCATAAAAACGAAAACAACAACCTTTGAAATCAAAATAACAAAATAAGTTCCAGATACATTACTACATTGCCTTCCATTGTTTCAAACCAAACATCAAAACCTATAATCAACATATTTTCCATAAAACCCAAGTAAAAGATCTCACCGTGTTTTCCCAAAAAATTATACCCATCACCTATTACACAAATATTTCTAATATCACACATTAATAACACTATCAGGAACATCAAGTCATCAACTACATACTACTTTGTCGGTTCGAAGAGAGAAAAAAAACCAAGAACAAGAAACTTACCATCACCTTCAAATAGTTTAGGGCAGCTGCGGTTCGGTACTGGGTTTCGACTTCGGGTCACGTTTAGCCCGCTTAGAGAGTCTGTTTGCCAAATAGCTGCCAAGTGTTTGCTGCCGCCTCTGAATGGCCAATAAGTTGGGGTGGCGTTCAATAGGTCTTTGAATGCACTTAGTAGGCATGTGCCTCCCCGATATCTCAACTAATTGATCTCGAGGATTGAAAAAGGATGGGTGAGATGTGTTAACTGTTGGTCTTCTCGTCCATAAGGCCTGTTTGGAAGAGATCAGTTATAATTTCCGGAAGAGATTAGTTATAATTTACAATTCTGTAACTCTGTAACTTCCACATTCCATCTCCGCAAAATCCCCTCAGTGTTCCAATTGTTGAAGCTATGTCTAAGCGAGGTTATAATGCATATCTAAATCTGAATGATCACCCAGCCATGTCTACAAATCAGGAATCCATGGGTAGACCAGAGGAAAAGAAGGATAAGATGAATATGCAAGAAAACCAGGTATTGATTTTTGATAATCATGGAAGAATTGTTGGGTTTAAGGTGTTGAAAGTTAATAAAGGAGATAAAACACTTAATCTCTAGTTTTTTGGTTTGTGAGTTTATTGATGTAAGCCGTAATGATAATCAAGTGGCAGACGATATTTCCAAACATGTTAGGAAGACAGCAATGCCAATATTATCTGTTGAAAACTTTAACCCAGTCTTTTGTGAGCTTTAGGCAGACAACATGTGTCAGATATCTGGAGAGGGCAAGAGGTCCAGGTTTGATGTGCATGGGAAGCAGGTAATGATTTTTGGTAATCTTGTGATAATTTTTGGTTTCTGGGTATTGATAATAGAAATTATATCTAGAATTAGATAATTTTTTAGAAGCAATTATGGTTTTGATCTGAATTTCTCCAATTATCTGAATTGACAGGTGATAGAAATAGATAGTAGTGATGAGACATTGCATGGCATGCAAGCAGGTTCTGAGAGTGATGAGAACGTCAAGCAAGAAGGACCAGCAATGCATGACCGATCCAAGGCCAAGGTGTTTAGTTCTCAGATGCCTCAACTCCAAGATGCTAAGGAGGGATGGGTGGTGTATTCCGTTCACCCTGACAAAGGGCAATTCATCATTAAAGAGGGTGTTGTTCTTGTAGGAGATGAGCAAGTCGTGAGTGGAGGTGCCAATCAAGGATTCTATTCTGCACCAGTTAGTGCTACTGTCAAGGAAAAAATTCGGGAGAATGACCGTCTTGGCCATCCCAGTGACACTGTAGTCTTCCCCAATTATCTCATGTTGGAACCAAAGATGCGTCAATTGGCAGAAGCTGCTTATGATCTCTCCATATTTTTCCCTGGTGAGATGACTGCTTCCAATGATGTGCCAGCTGATGTGGTTTTTCCTATGCCTACTCCCAGAGGTAATTTTTCTGTGACAAGGCTGAAGAATGCACCATATTTGGGTGGAATTGGCAAGGAAAGTGCATTTTTTAAGAATTTTGATGCTAACCTTACAATTCCAGTTTAAGTAAGTGAAATTGAATATATTGTACTTTGGGGTTTGATACTTTGTGTGTTTTGAAGAACAAGTATAAGTAATATTGTTGTGTTTGTTTGGGAATGATAGGAACTTGTTGGTACTTTGGGTTTTTATTATATGACTAATGGTGGTATGAATGGAGATGATGTTTATTTTGTTTTTTATGTAGATAATGATATATTGGATTACTTTGTTGTGTATGATTTTGTGATCTTGTAGTAGCAGGATTTCCCACACTACACCCCTATTAAGATCCTATAAAAATCTAAGTGAAACTAGTTGAAGATTAAAGAATTAAACGACACTTTTATTATTTAGATATCAGAAATGTTTACAGAAAATATTCAAACTCAAAATTACAACTTTATTTTCTGAAGTTTCTCTCTCCTCAAGATTTTCTCAACTCTAAAAAATACATCATCCTCTTCTGGACTTACCTGATCTCCTTATATAGGAAATTACATAATGGAAGACAGCTAAGCTTTCCCCTTCTTTCGGATCTATTATGCGATCTCATCGTGGAAGTTACATTGTTTATTTTCGCCATCTTTCATAATCCTCGTGAAACAACATTATTTTATCATGCTTCTTCAATTGTCAACTATCTTGATACTTTCTCATGTTTCTCACCAAATTTCGTTGGAGAATTCTCACGACACTCTCGTGAAAGATGTCATTCTTGTAGTGGGAGTATTCAACCTTCTCGTGGAAATGTCGTTCTTATCACGAGAATATCGTTGTGGCGATATTCTGGTACTACATATTGCCTCTTCTCATGTCTTTTCTGCGAAGAAGAAACGATCATGAGAATCCTTAACTATCGCAAGAATATCTGAACTTTTTTCTCCGACAATATTCCGCTAATTCAGCTTTCCTTGTTAACACGTGTTGTAAATCTGTCCCTTTGTATTGACACGTCTCACATAATTTACTCCCTTCTTTGCCTATAAAAGGAAGAGTCGAATTTCATTTCTAGTTTTCTTCTCTTAACTCTCTTTCTTCTTTACTTAGTTTCTTTGCTTTTTGTTCTGTAACTTGTTCTCCTTCTCATTCTTCTGCTACTGTATTAATAGAGTCCTCGAGGTATATTTTTGATCATGGTATTTTCTTAGATCAAACTTTTTATTTATATTATTCGATCTTCTCTTACTTAATTCTTTATAACCCCATATTATGTATTCTTCAGCGGAGCTGCATCTATTTCCCAATCCTCAACTCAAAAACCTATTATTCATAAGAGGCCGACTGGAAAAAGGAAAGAAAATTCTGGGAGCAATAAGGTAGTAAGAAACACATTCTATTTCTTAATAACAATATTATTGCCTCTGTTTCTTATCTAGATTATTGTTTGCAGAATGACGAGGGTAATGCTAATCCTCCTAAAAGATCTCGCCAATTAAATAAGACCTTTGGAAGTAATTTCGTCATTCCTCCCTTAATATATGCGAAATCTTCACCTACACATGTGCAATCTGATCTTCCTCCTTCTTCTGGCGAGAAGCTCGCTTTCACTACCACTGCCTCTACTGGTCCTTCACCAATTCAAATTGCAGAACCCATCATACCTGAAACTCCCTCTAGCCCTTTACTTCCTCCAAATGTTACTTTCCCGAAAACTCCTCCTTCTGATGATACAACCATTGCTAATGACTCGAATCATCAACTTGTCCTCACTTCCTCTATTTCACCTTCTACATCCCTTCCTTCATCAAATGAGACCATCGCAGGAATTGATGTTGCTTTCAAAATTTTATCTAACATTCTAAATAATGCTAGAGATTCTTCTACTGATTCTCTCCAAAGCGGAGTTTGCGAAACTCTGCTCAAATATTTTGGCTCATACAATTCTGTTTCACGAGCTTCTCTAGAGAATGAAAATGCTGCTTTGAGAAAAAGTCTTCAAGATAAGACTTCTGAATGTGAAACTCTAAACCACAAGCTCAATAACTCTGTACTGGATCGCGAGAATCTCGCTAGAAAGATTGATGAGCTAAAAAGTAAGCTTCTTTTTGCCTCTGTCCTTTTATATTTTTATTCTATTTCCATATTCTTCGTACTTAATCCTCCCTTTAAATTCTTGGTTTATATATTAGTTTCCAACCGAAATCGTTTCATCAAGAAACTTAAATCTGAAACCATAGATGATGAAGTTCGCATTGAAAGAGATTCTTGGATGGACTAGCATAGTAGATTAGATAATCTTTATACGTATTCAGTTGATCAAATAAGAAATCTCACAAATGAGAATAATCAATTATTGCAAAATCACAGTTTTCTAAACAACGAGGTTACTCGCCTCTCATATTCGTTATCCAAGACTAATTTATCTATAGAATCTTTGTCAGACAAGAATAGAACTTTATCTCAAGAGAAACACAAATTATCAAGCTTGTTGGTGATCTCCTCGCAGAAAGTAAACAATCTTCAAGGGATATGTGATGACCAAAAGCAGTCTCTCCGCTCTCTTAAAAATAAACTTGACGAAGTAACTGAATCATCTCACATTTGAAATAGACAAACTTATCAAGAGTAGACTAACTATTAGTTTGAATGCCAGCAAGCTTCGAGATGAATATTCCCAACTAAAGGAGTCTCATTCCTCATTGTCAAAAGAAAATTCATATTTACGCACCAAAGAAGAGAACATGAAATCTCGTGTAAAAGGCATAGTTGGCGACAAATTTGATGATGCTATGAACCAATGGGAGAACTGCCTCTTTTCATTAATTCAAAACTTAACTTCGCAAAAGAAGGTAGTCAATTATGACTGCCTCACTTGTTGATTTCCCTTGTCACAATTTATGTTATATTTCACTTGTTGATATTCTCACGATATATTTATTTCTATAACCTTTCATTATTTTGTTGCTCGCAGAATCTGAAAAAAGCCTTCATTCTACTATCACCAATCTTACTAAGGAGCTAGACAGTGTTCGCAAAGAAAACAAGACTCTTCTTCTCAACCTTTTTATAAACTCGTGATAAAGCATAAAGAAGACTTGATTATCTTGAGTATTTCAAGAATATAGAGATCAGAAATCGTGACAAAGGTTTCCTTCGCCAAGTTCATCTTAGTGCTGAAGTTCTCGTGAACGAAATTTTGATCTCCAACTCTCTTTCTCCTGTATCCGTTCTACCTTTGAAAGTTGACGATGATGAAGTCCCTCTTCCTATGGATAAAGATTTAGAATATCCTTCTTCGGAATGAGATGTTGAAGAAGACGCTGAAGAAGAAGATGATCAAGGAAAAGAAGAAAACCCTCTAAAAGAAGGAGAAGATCGTAACAAAAAGAACTCTGGCGATGATGTTCGCGATGAAAGAAATATTGGTGATGATAACAATCCTGACAATTCTAAATCTGGCGAGACTACCGCTTGAAGCTTGAGTTCTATTTTTTAATTTCTTTTTTCTTCTTCTTTCTCGCAAATGATATAACCTTTTTTGAACTATAATATTCTCAAGAAACTTAATGAAATCCTACATATTTATTCCCTTGCTTGCCTCCTCATTAAATTTCTTGAGACTTGTTGAATTCAACTTGTTTCTTGTGATAAAGAAATCTTCCCTGCATGCTTAACAAAGAAGAATTAATATTTGAGATTATTCTATTGGTATTATTTTGCCTTCATAATTAAAGGTCTTATTTTGCCAATTTTTTCTTTTTGCGACAAAATCGCAGGACGTCTTTACACTTTCATGTATTGACCCATTGATCTTGCCTTATTTATATTTCTTTATTATATTGCGACAATATGACGAGTCTAAGTTTTATCGCGAAAACAAAGCCTCGTGACATTGCCGTATTGCGATGAAATCGCAGGACGTCTTCACATTTGCATGTAAAAACCCCTTGACCTCATCTTAACTTTTTTCTCTTATGGCTTTTTGCCTCTGTATAATTTACGCGACAATATGACAGGCCTAAATGATCTTGCGATCTTAGAGCCCCATGACATTGCCGTATTAAGACACTTATCAGCTCCCTAATGGAGGGTGCCGCCCTTATCTTCCCCCTGGCTTCCCCTTCAAGGAGGGCACATCGGCCATACAAGACTAGCTCCTACCATCCAGATTTACCAACAACCAGTTGTTTTCGCAGCCTCTTTTCCTTTATGCCTATATGGCTTATAGTTACAAGACTGCACCATATGTGGGGTTTTCTTCAGGCCAAGTGCATTGTAGCCAAGACTTACCAAAGATGGCCAGGGTAGGTTCGTCCGTCCCGGGCATCCTTCGCTAAACCGTGTACCTTGGCGCCTTGATCATACTCTGCACTTCTTGGAAGAGACTCTCAGTCGTCCAACCAGGGTATAACCTTATAAAGCTGGAAATCCAAGATCTCTCTCCCGGATAGGTTTTCTTTAACCCCTACATCTGTATGACTCAGGTTCCAGTAGCGGTATAACCTTATCCCTGAATCATATAAAGAAATACCCCTTTATAACGTGCATGTAGGTCTTACATTTGCCTCTTACGAAATTGTACTCGCGAACTAAGTTGCACGCCATAAAGGCTTGTCCCATTCTCTTAATCTCTGCGAAATTTAATTCGTGTTTCTCGCGATATTGCTCGCGTAATCTTTAAAATAAAAATAGTCACTGATAATAACCTTTAATTATGCCAATATTTCTTACCTTTAAGTATTTGTCATTGATAATACCTTTTCAAAAATAGTCTATTCCATGGTCTATCAAGTCGTTGGCCAACATCTCTTCCTTCAGGATCCATTAATTTTTATTCCCCATTTCCAATTATTTCTTTAATTAAGTAAGGTCCGTCCCATTTTTTCGCCAATTTTCCACCATTCTCTCGCTGATATCTCGGTGTCTCTCGCAGAACTAAATCACCAATTTGGAATTTCGTTTTTGACACGTTTGTTGTATTCGCGAGCTAACCTTATTTGGTAATTTTCCATATCTTTGTAGAGTCTTCTCCCTTTTTCTTCCAATTCATCTAGTTTATGTAAAATCATACCAGCACTTAAATTCTTTTCCCACGCTTCTCTTTTTGTTGTAGTAATAGTAACTTCTGTTGGTAATCACTTCAACCCCATATGTTAAACAAAAGGGTGACATTCGAAGTAGCCTCTCTTCTAGTGGTGTTGTAGGCCCATATTGCATTATGTACTTGCTCACACCATGATTTGTGATACCCTTCTAATTTCTTTTTCAGAATATCTGCGATCGTTTTATTAGTTGCCTAAGCTTGACCATTTGCTTGTGGGTATAAAGGAGTAGATTTTCCACACTTTATCTTAAATGCATTGAGTAGTAATTCTATGTTTTGTCCTTCAAACTGCTTTCCATTATCGGACATCAACTGTCTTTGGTATTCCAAATCTGCAGATGATATTCTCGAATATGAATGTGAAAATATCTTTATCACGAATATGTTGTACTGCTTTTACTTCTCCCCATTTCGTGAAATAATCTGTAGCCACAATGAGGTATCTCCTTTGTCCAGAGCCAGGAACAAATGGTCCCAAAATATCTAATCCCCATTTTCCGAAGGGTCATACACTTGTTGAGGATGATAGTGGTGCTCCTGGTGCATGTATCTTTTTTCCAAATCGCTGACATTCTTCATAACGCCTTGAATGTTGTTTCGCATCTTCATGCATGTAAGGCCAGTAATACCCTTGCATCTTCGTTTTATATGCCAAAGATCTACCTCCGCTATGATTACCAGCATCTCTGCTGTGCAGCATTTTTAACACCTTTTCTCCTTCCTCCCTTGTCAAACATCTTAGCAATGGTCCATTAAAAGATCTGCGATATAACACTCCGTCTCTTAACTCATAATTAGTTGCCCTGCTTCTTATCTTGTGTTCCTCCAGTCTATTTCTTGGAGTTTCTCCTTTCGCCAAATAAGCAAGAAGTTCCGCTCGCCAATCTTTGTTTCTCTCTTTTGCTTCTATTTCGCCATTTTCTACAATCATCACATCTTTCTCTCCTTCTTCGTCAATTTCGACGGAATTCCCATCCACATCTTTGTCTTCTTTTTTCTTGAAGGTAATAAGAGTGTTTGAATTTTTATGCATCTCGCAAGTGGGTTTGTCATCATGCTAGATATGAAGGCAAAAGCGTCCGCAAGCCGGTTATCTTTCCTTGATATGTGCCTCCATTTTATATTTGGAATTCTCGCAGATAATTCTTCCACGAGTCTCTTGTATTTCTTTAAAGAAGGTTCATTTGTTATATATTCTACAGTTATTTGACGAATAACCAATTGAGAATCGCTTGTGATTCTAGCAATTTCCAACTTCATTTCTATTGCAAATTTCAAAGCGTGGATAACAGCCTCATATTCTGTCTCATTATTAGTGGATGTAAATTCTAACCTAAATGAGAAAGCTGTTTTTTCTCCTTCTGGTGAAATAAAAACAACTCCAATCCCATTTCCTTCTCCATTAGATGATCCATCCACTAATATCTCCCATCTATTGGGTTCTGTCAATAATTCTTTTGGATCTCCATGTTCTTCTTCTGCCTCCATCATTTCTTCCACAGCTTCGTCATTTTCCAAAGGAAATTCAGCTAAGAAATTTGCGATGACTTGGGATTTTGGCGAAGATAGAATTTCATATTTAATATCTAAATGTCCCACTTGTGCATTCCATCTTTCTACTCTTCTTGATCTTTTTGAATTCTTCATTACCGATTCAATTGGCACTTTTGTTAACACCTTGACCTTATGTGCTTGAAAGTAAATGCGAAGCTTGAAAGTTGCATGTACCAATGCTAGGATTAATTTCTCAATCTTTGAATAATTTTTTTCTGCTAAATTGAATGTTTTACTAATATAGTAAATTGGTTTCTCTATCCCAGCATCTACTCGTAGCAATACCGCACTTAGCGCATATGCCGTTGTCGCGAGATAAATTAATAACTCTTCTCATGGTTCAGATTTCTGTAAAATGGTTATATCCATTAAATGCTCTTTTATTCCCTGAAAGGCCTTCTCACATTCATCTGTCCATCTGAATTTTGTTCCCTTTTTTAGTATATCGAAAAAATTCTTGTATTTATCAGAGGATCGCGAGATGAATCTTCCTAACGAGGCTAACAGCCCATTCAATTTTTGCACATCTTTTACTGTAGCTGGTGTGGGCATATCGCGAATCGCTTGCACTTTTCTGGATCAACTTGTATTCCTTCCTTTGATACAATATACCCCAGAAACTTTCCTGAAGTCACTCCAAAAGTACACTTGTCAGGATTTACTTTGATATTAAATTACCGCATTTGTTCAAAGATCTCCTTCAAGTCTTGTACATGATCTTCAGCTTCCTTGCTCTTGATTAACATATCATCTACATATACCTCCAGTGTTTTGTGGATCCACTTTGCAAATACCTTCTCCACCATTCTTTGGTATGTTGCACCAGCATTTCGTAATCCAAAGGGAATTTTTGTATAACAATATAACCCTCTTGGAGCAAAAAATGCAGTATGTTCTTGATCTTCTTCAGCGAGAGGGATTTGGTTGTATCCTTTATATCCATCTAACGAAGATATTATTGCATTTCATTCTTGACTCAACCATTTGAGGAATATCTGGTAGTGGAAAACTATCTTTAGGACAAGCTTTATTTAAATCGGTAAAATCTATGCAAATTCTTATTCCTTTATTCTTCTTTGGGACCACCACCATATTTTCAATCCACTCTGGATACTTTGCTTGCCTTATTATTCCTGCATCAAGCATCTTCTGTAATTCTTCTTCTATCTGAGAATGGTATGTTGTTGCGATTTTTCTTATTCTTTGCTTGAACGACCTTACATTTTTGTTGATTTCTAATTTATGACATGCTACCGATGGATCTATCCCTGGCATTTCATCCATGCTCCACGCGAAAATGTCTTTGTATTCTCTCAAAAGATTTATAGTTCTTTCTTCCTCGTATATCTCCATTCTAGTCCCAATTTTCAGTATTTTAGGTTCTTCTTCACTCCCAACATTTACTTCTTTTGTTGGTTCAAATTTGCAGATGTAACTGGCTTCCGGTCTTTGGTGTTTTTATGATTCTCGCACGTTCATCTCCTTCTCGCGAAAATTCATTGGGTGTCCCTTTTACCTCTTTTGCTTTTATCATGTAAATTTTAAATTCTTCTTCTTTTCTTGTTTCTCTCATCAATTTTCTGCGATCTTTTCGCTGCTTAGGACGTTCTTCACAATTTTTTACTTCAATTTGATAGCATGTCTTCGCAAGATCTGTATCTCCTTTAATTTCCCCAATTCCGCTAGGCATAGGGAATTTGATGCGTTGATGTAAGGTTGACGCTACAGCTTTAATTGCGTGTATCCATGGTCTTCCCAATATCATGTTGTATGGTGATTCCATATCCACCACGCATAGTGTTACTTGTGTTTCAATTTCTCCAAGTGGTAATCGTACTATTATTTCTCCTCTTGGTTTTGTTATAGATTTTCCGAAACCATGAATATGATATGATGAAATAGACATTTTTTCATCCTTATACCCCATTTTCCTAAAAGCATGATAGAACATTATATCCACAGAACTTCCTGTGTCAACTAGAGTTCTATTTATAGCCCATTTTTTTACAGATTTTATTGACTTTTCCTTCCTTATTGGTATCATGGGTACCGTAATCACCAAAGGAGATGTATGATCTAGATTTTCTTCTAAAACTTCTGTTGCTGTAAATGTAATTTCCTGCTTTTCCCAATTCTTTAATAATGGCGTTTTCTCTACCATCATAATTTTTCTCCCTTCAAAATCACGTTTATGTATCCTCCCCTTAATATTTTCATGAAATTTATCGATCATTTCTCTTGACACTAATTCATACTTCAATTTCCTACAATTTTCTTTAATTCTAATCATTTTTCTTCTGAATATTTCACCAATCTTCTTCAAAGTGTCCTCGATCTTGAATAATTCCTGTCTTCTTTTTTACCTTTTCTTCGATTTTGCTAATTCAACGTTCCCCTTAGTCGGCGCCAAAATGTAGTAGCAGGATTTCCCACACTACACCCCTATTAAGATCCTATAAAAATCTAAGTGAAACTAGTTGAAGATTAAAGAATTAAATGACACTTTTATTATTTAGATCTCAGAAATGTTTACGAAAATATTCAAACTCTTTAATTACAACTTTCTTTTCTGGAGTTTCTCTCTCCTCAAGATTTTCTCAACTCTAAAAAATACATCATCCTCTTCTGGACTTACCTGATCTCCTTATATAGGAAATTACATAATGGAAGACAGCTAAGCTTTCCCCTTCTTTCGGATCTATTCTGCGATCTCATCGTGGCAGTTACATTGTTTATTTTCGCCATCTTTCGTAATCCTTGTGAAACAACATTCTTTTATCATGCTTCTTCAATTTTCAACTATCTTGATACTTTCTCATGTTGCTCACCAAATTTCGTTGGAGAATTCTCATGACACTCTCGTGAAAGATGTCATTCTTGTAGTGGGAGTATTCAACCTTCTCGTGGAAATGTCATTCTTATCACGAGAATATCGTTGTGGCGATATTCTGGTACTACAAATCTGATTGCTTAATTTTGGTCCTGCTATGGAGAAACTGTTTAAGAAAGGTCTCAGTGGAGATTTTGATGAGGTTGAATATATAGGTATATGTGAAATTCATGTGGTTTATGATCATCTCAGGTTAGACATATGGGATTTTACATCTGGTAGTATGGGTTTGATTTGTGACATAGCAATAAAAAAATATGATATTACTTTGGTGAAATAGAAAACATAGTGATTCCTTACCATAGCCATAGAGAGGTAAGTGCATATCTGATTTTGCAGCATACATGTTCCAGAAAGCCTGAAACATGAAATCCATCTCAGTGTGATGAAACGGTTTAGAGTTTAACCAATCTCGTATTTTCAAAATACTAATCATAAACGTGTTAAGATGGGCAGCTTGGTGGATTGGTACATTATCTAAATCCTTTGAGGTCATGCGTTCGAATATGGGCGAAAGATTTTTATTAATTTTTTCAAAACGAACTTTTTAGCCACACTATAAAACCGGCGTGTCTATAGAACACACACTATGGACACACATATATTAGGGTGTCCAAAGAAGAACTTTTTGGCCACACTTTCAACTTGTCGTGTTTATTTAAATGTTGAGTAGTTCAACCAATCTAGTATTTTCAAAACACTAATCATAAACATATAAAGATGGGCAGCTTGGTGGATTGGTAGGTTATCTAACTCCTTTGAGGTTATGCGTTCGAATATTGGCGAATTTTTTTTATTAATTTTTTCAAAACGAACTTTTTAGCCACGTTATAAAACCGGCGTGACTATAGAACGCACACTATGGACACACATATACTAGCGTGTCCAAAGAAGAACTTTTTTGCCACATTTTCAATTTGGCGTGTCTATATATCATACACTATGGACACGCATATACTGGCGTATCTATAAATCATACACTATGGACACGCATATACTGGTGTGTCCAAAGAAGAACTTTTTATCCACCCTTTGAATTTGGCATGTCAATCAATTGTACACTATGGACACGCATATACTGGCGTGTATAATGGACCAACTTTAAAACCACACCTTAAATGGCGTGACTAGCCTTTTGGACACGCCACAACTACCTAATGTGGCCATAGACTGGTCTATAAACACGCCCAATACCTAAGGTGGCCATAGACTGGTCTATAAACACGCCAAATCAAAAATTTGAAGTTAACGTGACTAAACAGTTGAAATTTTGACACGCTAGTAGCCCTGGCGTGGCTGAAAGAACTTATATGAACATGCCTATTGAACATGGCGTGTCTATAGGGTAAAAGTATACCCTATAGACACGCCAAAACCAAAAAGGCGTGACAGGGAAATTTATATTTGGCATGGATAAAGTCCATTTATGTATTAGTGAATGAATGCAATCTTACAGTTCATACTTGCGAGATTATACAGAGACAATTGCAATTTTCTCGCAAACCATTTTATCAAACAAAGGTAATATGCTCAATCACTCATCTGAATACAAATAACAGAGGCAAGTATGGGAATGCATAGAATAAATTAAATGTTATTTGTTTTACATGATAGATTTATGCATAAAAAATTAATTATATTTTGAATGGTCATATTGCAAGAAAGAAAATTCTTCTAACACACGCAGGAAAGAACTAAAGAAATAGAGCTTATATTGATGATTGGAGAAATTCGCAGCGACAAATTAAAAATATACAAAGATGAAAGATCAAGAACAAATGTACAAGTTTTGCAAAAAGATTGAACAAGAAAATACAAGGAAGCGAAAACTATTTTCTACTTGATTCTTCACTAGAAGTTTCTTTCCCAGCAGATTCTTCATCATATTTCTCTTTTTAATTTTCTTCAGACTCTGATTCCTCATCAGCCTCACTATTTGAGATGACCAAATTAGGCGTATTTTCTGGAATCTTATCCAAGAGACAAGGATATTTGGAATGAGGGATATTGTTGTCATTACAAGCCGCCTTGATAGTATCATTGGGGTAAGAAATTGCATCATTCCCAAAATTCGCCATAGTGACCTTCATCTGAGCCTTCAACTTTGAATATTTCTCATTGCGAGAAGAAAGATCCTTTGCGAGCTTCGCCTTGTCATCCTCAAGCTCTCCAATCCTGTTGCGATAACTCTCTTTAGCTTTTGCGAAAATACAATAATAAATCAACAACTTGATGGAAAGTTGTGAAGAATAAACAATTAAATAAGAAAGAATAGTCAACAACCTTCTCTGTTAGAAATCATATCTCTAATCAAAGCCGTTTACTCAAATTGAAGGATGACATCTACACCTAAGTTACTTCTGGAATTATCAAGAACCTTCTCAGCCCAAGAAAATTCATCATCACTACTAATGATAAGGCGAGAGATAACTTGGTTTTCCCTCTTAACAAGAGCACTTTTCTCGCAGATAATTCTATCTCTTTCAATTTGAACTTCAAGAAGGGTTTTATGGAAATCTGCCAAGGATTGAGCACCTTGCTTAGTAATACGGTCTTTATCATTGATAAGACTGCTGTTCTTAACTCTTAATTTGTTAATTTTTTCTTTTGAGTCAACATACAAACGTTTAAATTTATGAGCTAATCCCAAATTAGATCTATGCTCAATATTTAAGAGATGAATTTTGGATCTAAGTTCACCTATGGAAAGAGATTTAGTTTCATCGTTTAAAAATTTGTTCAAAGAATCATTAAGGCGATTGAGAAGGGTATCATCATCTATTGGATTTGGAAAAGAACGAAGGAATGCGGCTTCATCAGAAAGTCCATAAATATCTGCGAAGAGGATTAATTAAATAAGAAAACACAAAGGAATACAGGGATAAAGAAAAAGAGAAAATGTTTTACCATAAAGTTGATTATTCGCAGCTTGGAGGCTGGCAGCCTTATCCTGCGAAGAAGAGAGTTCAGTTTCCAACCGCTTGATTTTCTTATGAAGGCCAACAGACCCAGATTCCAACTTCCCGCGAAGATTAATAGACTCAGACTTTAATTCCTCATTTTTCTTTGCGAAGACCAACAGATTCAGATCTTAATTCTTCATTTTATTTGCGAAGCTTAGCAGTTTTCTTCTGAAAAGCCATACGTATTTTCTCAAGATCTGAGATAACATCATAAGAAGCTTTCCCCGCCTGTGAAAAAATTCAGCGAATTTTGGGAATAAATTATGAATTCAAGGCAAAGTAAATAAAAGAAAAATACAAATATGAAAATTTGCCAGGCTTTTCAGCGAATGTAAGAAGCTGGGAGATATGGATCTGGAAACCCCACGAAGAGAAACATTATTCTCTAAGAGAGAGGCATAACAGATAGTTGCGATGGACTGGCAAGCATTGGCAAGAGAACTATCACCAATTCCCTGCATAGTATTGGAGAAGATGCCAGATAAATGAGTCATAGAAGATTCAGATTGTGAAGATTCTTTCGCAGAAGAAATTTCATCATCTCAATCATCATCATTATTGTCACTGGAGCTTTCGCTATCCTGAGGAATTGAGGGAGAAGGAGATTGGACTTTTCGCTTCTTTGAAGGAGGGGCAGCAGATTCATCTTTGCGAGAAATACTCTTGCCTTTGCCTTTAGTTTTCGCAACTTTGACAGGTTGCTCTTCCACTTCATCAATAGCCTTCAAGCACAGATAAAGATAAGAAATAGAGGCAACAATATATTGTTAAGAATCTAAGGAGAATATTTCTTACTTCATCTGTGATTGATCGCAAAGCTGATAAAGTACTAGCCTTCCCAAATTTCTGGTAGATGATAGGTGTCTAAACACCTATATATTTATCTATTGTTTATGCTTTCTTTGCTTAGTTTTCTTGTAAAATATGTATCTTATATTTTGCTTCTGAATATTTAGGTACTTTGGAGTCTCTTGGAATAAAAGAAGAAGAATCAGAGCAGAAATCTCATCCCATGTGCAAATGCTTTTGGAGGCAGATTATTTCTCACAATTTACTTTTATATCTTCATCTCTGTCTGAAAAGTATGTCAGCTTTAGTGATGCAACTTTTCTGTCTGAAAAGCACGACAACTTTAGTGATGACTCTCATAGAAGAGAAGAAGTGAATATGAGGAGTAAAAGATGGATGTTGTTGGTGGAAGCACTCGGAGGAAGGAAAAAAATCATTCATTTGGAGCGCAAAAGGGCAGAAAAGTCATTTCACAGGCAAACATTATTTGAAGCACAACTAAGGATAAAGGGCTAGAAATTTGGTTAGCTCTTATCAAGAATTGATCACCATTATAAGAACTCCATTCTGGGGTGGTTTCTTTTATTGGGGTGTACTTATCCACCCAATCATTCCATTACCCTAAAATTGAGTAGAGTCATTTTGTTCTCAATCATTGTTCATGAAATTGAGAACACAATCAGCAGCTGCTGCTACCAAAAACCGAGAGAAATTGAGAAATTTAGAAATGGAGGCTTGAATCTGAGACTAAGTAGGTGTTAATGGTTATTAAGCTGTGTGGGTTGGTTGTGCAGCTGTAGTGGAGGAGTAGCTGCCATTGATCCAGGGAAGACGTTGCTATCACTTAACTGAGAAGATTGATGGGGGTTGGATCTCTAACAAGGCTAGAAAGTGATTTGAGGAGATTGCGACAGTATTAGAGTTGCGTTGGGAGAAATCAGTGAAGATGGGTTATTACAGGGTGATTAAATGGGTGATTGAGATGTAACCTGGTGGCTTTGAGCAGTAATTTGAGGAACTGGGAATTGTAGCTTCAGGGTGTTGGTGCTTTGTGATGGTGGTGTTAGTGCCATATGAATGAGCAGCTGGAGTTGATGCAGTATGGTTTGAATCTGAGATGATGGTTGAATTGCAGCTAGTGAATTTAGATACAAGGTTGCTGTGGAAGTTGGAGGCTGTTTAGGTCACGAAAATACAAAGTGCAGATGGGTTTGAGTGAGAGGGAATGGCTAGGAAGTACACAGGTGGTGACTATCGTAGTTTGGTGTTGAGATTCTTGGCAATGAGGCAGAGATGGAGCTGAATTGAATTGCTATGGTTCGAATGAAGGCAATGTAATATGCAGCTGGGGCTAGTTGACAGGGAAGAGCATGAGATGGTGCTTGTACTCAAAGATCGAGCTCAGCTGGTGGTCAATGGTGGGTTTAATAACTCGTGAACTGCAGGTAAGAAGGTTGAGATGATGTTGGTTTGTAGGTGCTGGTTTATGGTGTTGTGATGTTGCAGCTGTAGAGAAGATTTGGTGGCAAGGAAAGAGCAGGTTATGCAGTTTAGTTGTGGTGGTGAAGTCAACTGAGATGATGTAGCTGTGAAATTGAGGTTAGGGTTCTTTTGGGTGGTCACTGACAAGGATATAAAATGAATTCTAGTGCTGTTCTTGAAGAATTACTGGCTTGAGTTCGGAGATTACAGGAGTAAAGGCTGTTGCAGAAGGGATTAATGTAGAGAAGGAGTGGTTGTGTTGCAGGAGCCAAGGAATGAAATGGGTGCCAACTGATGCTGCAGAGAAAGCTATGCAGCTACAGGTGGACATGTGATTTGTAGCAGGTGGTTGAATGGCAGGGTTTTGGTGAACTGATGGCACTGAAGTTGCAGCGATGGAGTAGCTGAGCTAATGGATTGTTGTATGGTTTGAAGTATTTTTGACTGCAAGAAGGAGCTGTAGAGAGTGCAGTGGGGTGGTTTTACTGGTGGCAGTTGATGTTATGACTTCAAATGAGATGTTGGAGTTAGCAAAGCAATGGCTAGGCCTAAAGTTCTGTGGGGTTTGATGTTGCTGTGGTGTTTGTTTTGCAGGTAAAGGTGGAAGTACAGGATGGAAGCTGTGTAGCTGAGCTGCATTGCAGAGGATTAAAAGGCAGCTGGAATTGGAGGATATGTAGATGGAGTGAAAGATGTGCAGGTGGTATGAACATCAGCTGGTGATGGAATGGATGTGGATGGAAAGTGAGATGCAGGGATCCTGGATTACAACGACTAGTCTGTGAAGTTGGTAAAATGGATGATGCTGTAATGAACATTGCAGGCTTGAGCTGAGTGTTGCAAGGAGTTAATTGTATTGTAACTACACTTTGAGCTGAGAAGTGATACTGAATGTTACTGCCAGGGAGTTGATTGCAGTCATGGTAAAGCTGCATTGGAATTACAGATGAAACAATGGAAGAGCAGTAGAGAGTTTAGGCAGTAGCTGGGAGGTTATGGAGGAATGCTGGTAAAATGGATGTATGCTGAGCTAGGAATTGCAGGTTACCGCTGTTGTGTGCAGCGAGAGTGGTTCATGGCAAGTGGTATACTGAGATGCAGTATTGCAGACGTGGAACGATTGAATGGCGATGATGTCTCATTGAAGCTGGCCTGTGCGAGATCATGGCCTAACTGAACACTTCACCCAGTCACAACTCGGACATGGACGCAGTGATTGACCGAGTTGTACTACTTTGACCGGTGTCCGGTGATTTTCCGGCGCCGACAGCCAAGTTCCGTCCAACTTCCGGTAGGAGACCTAGCTTTCCGGTGACTTGTTTAACATGTTTTCTACGTGTGTTTTCTCCAATGTGGGCTTGGTGAACACATTGGATGTGGGCTTTTGAGTTATGACCTAGTTTTGGAAGGAGAAAAAGGCTACAAAAGGAAAAGTTTTCTACAACTTTAATATCACGTATTTTCTATTCTACTGGGAGTTTTTCAGAGAGCGGGAACTAGGGTTTGCTTCCTTGTTTCATTTTCATCTTCATTATTTCATTTATTATATTTGATGATGAACTCCATTATTATGAGTAACTAAAACTCTCTTTGGTTAAGGGCGATTTCGAAGACCGAAATATGAATCTTCAATTGATATGAAATAACTTGTTCTCTTGCATTCATTTATGTTATTAATTGATTTTCTACTATTCTAATATTGTCTATGGATTATTTGTTAAGGGTTTAAGTTCGAAATTGAATCATTAATTCTTAATCTATTTGCTAGTTTAGATTTTCTTCGACCCATAATTTTCTAGAGAAGATAAACACAAGTAGCAATATGTGGGTTCTGATGATGGGACTTTGTTAAGTGTCCATATGTAGAAATCAACACTAGTAGGTGATTCATTCTTTTGATTTCATCACTAGGAGCAACCTTATCTCTCAGAACTTAAAGCATTTGTTTAAGTCAAACCTAGTAAGCGTACCTCTAGGAAACTTGGAAAGTAGGAACCGGTAGTCGAGCGCTTCCGTATCCGGTGAGCTAGGAGATAATAACGGAATATTTGAGCGTACTAATTATTCTAGGGTTGTTAGTAACATGATAATGTAAATAACTTGGCTATATATAAATTTGGTTTGTATTCCGTGGTCTAGAATGAACCTTTAATCAATTCCATCTCATATTTGAATACATTTTACAATTTTTAGATTTTCTACAACATAATCATCTTTGCTAAGAGTATTTGCATAACAATTTAGACTTCATTCCTCCCTTGGGACGATCCTGCTTACATTATACTACTTGCTAGTGTAAAAAGTAGAGAAATATTATTTTTGCGAGATTCGACTACTCGTCAGTAGCTTGCTTTCAGCCTCTTAATCTGGTAATTTCGCAATCATAAAAATATTGGAGTGATTAATATGGATATATATAAGAATACAAGAAAAATAATAAAGATTCAAGCAAAAGGTGGAAATGTACCTCGCCACCCCGTTCGGTCCACTTGAATACCCAGGGTTTGTACTTTGCGATATTCACAGGTAAGACATGAGAGCCAGAAATATATGGACCCTCTAGAATTAAAGGGAAGACGCACCACTTGTTATCATTAGAATAACGCAGGGAAGAATTATCGCCAGGATTCCAGTCAATGTCTTGCATGAGTAATTGGTCCTAAGAAATATTTTCCCTCTTATGTAAGCGAACACCCCAGCAAGTACTGTCTCTCTTCATAGGAATTACTTCATAATTCGCAAAGAAGTTGTCAACGGTGTAGTTCGCAGGGACAATTGCAATGTCTTTGAACTTAGGATTTTTAGCTTCATAAGAATAAAGAGATCCCTTGCCAGCATCGCAGTTGGCGAACTTAAGAAGTAGACGAATGCAATATCCACTTAGTTAATATATAGCTCGCGAGAATTTCGCATGAGAAAGAATTTCATAAAACAAGGGGAACTCAGGATCATATAGGGGAATGAGAAGACCAGCTTCAAGCTGACCTAGCGAGATTATGATCTTTCCCTGATTGCAAGGATGATCAGAAAATAATTTGGCAGTAAGCTCGGATTTAGGGTTTTGATCGGGAATACGAGATAGAGTAAAACCTTTATTTCGAAGCTTCTTTTGAGCCTTTTAAAAGGAAATCTCATTCTTGCGGCCAGCTGGAGGCATGTTTTAGTATGGGAATGGAGAACAAAGTAAAAATTTGAGAAGATAAGAATTGAGAAAAGTTACAGTAGCAGGAGCGGAATTCACGGAAGAACAATGAAGAAAGTTGCAGAGAAAAGTTGCAGAGAAAATAAGAAAGGAAGTAAAAAAGAAGGGTAAAGAAGAATGAAAAGAGTATATATAGAGAGATTAGATGTGAACAGTTAGAATACATCGGTTTAAAAAGACGTGTCAAAAGCTGGATGGAAGAAGGGATACGTGTAGTGAATTTGGCGAAGAATGCAGAATCGTGTCAGTGCGGAGAATATGAAAAGGTGAACAATTGCGGCATTTTGAAAACTAATTTCTCATGACCTCCTCCCCTTCGCAGAGAAGGCATGAGAAGAGGAAAGATGTAGGATCAGAATATCGCAAGAAGTATATATTTGCGAGGCATGGGTAACAACACATTGCGAGTGTCGCAAGATGATTTGAAGAATGACGTAACAGATGACGATGGCAGAAACATGAGAAATGTGTGGTGATTCTGCGACAATTAGAGTGCTTGCAAAAATTGGAAATATAACTCTTGCGAGAATATCGCAATTCAGATCCTAAAATAAAGGACAGATTAGTTGTCATCCACTATGTAATTCCTATATAAAGAGTTGAACGAACGTAGGGGAGGGAGAGATCTTTTTCGAGTGTTGAGCAAGTCATTTAGGAGAGAGAAAGATTATAAATCAATTGTGTTCTTGTTTTCTTTCATTTCTTGTAACATTTCTATGAATCAATTAATAAAAGTGTTGTTCTTAATATGTGTTGATTATTATGAATTCTTGTGAGGGGTGTAGTGTAGGATTTCCTTCTACTACAAGTTCTGATTTCGACCAATAAGTTTCGGTATAAATCGTGAACTAAAATCTATCAAAACCTAGGGTTTATGATCAAAAACTCTTGAATGGACTTATATCAGAAGAGAAGGACCTTATAATAGACAATAGTTATGAATAACCAAGATTACAAGTTGTGTAACTATTAAAGATAATTAAATCAACTCGGCTTTGCGATCCTCAATGCAAAAGACTTATTTATCTCACTCTTGTTCACGAAGAACAGAAATCGTGGAAAACTACCTTATGAAGCTTACACCAATTTTCCAAGGGATAAAAAGTGTAGCATTCACGAACCCTTTATTTATAGTGAACAAGATAGCTTAAAACCTAAGCAAATTCCAAGGTATCTTAAATCCCAAGCAAGCTTGTGAGCTATTTTCCCTTTTCAAGATTCTCTTAATTTTGGGAGTCTTTCCTAAGTTACAACTCTTGCGTAAATAATTAAACAAATAATTACTTTAGCATAAATTGTATTTTTGTGAATAAACCACAATTTAACTTTGAAAGGAATTCTAAAACATCACAAACACTTTAATATGGCAATCAAAAGTGTTTGAAAGAATATCCATCTTGCCTAGATAAGGAAAGATCAAAAACTTGACTAAAAAAGGCTTCTAGTCACGTATTTACGCTCAAGTCCGTTACAAATAGTTTGTGGATTGTTTCCTACTAACGAACAACAACAATAACAACACTTATAACCGTTACTTTAATAAATCACTCATAACTTCTTCGTTATAACTCGGAATTGAGTGATTCTTGGCTCGTTGAATTCTTAAGCTCATTCAATACAACATGAGAACCTTTCTAGGGATAACGGTTATTATCACTAAAGTCATGGATCAAATAACCTCGAGTTCATCCATAAATGTATGTATACCGTCATTGGAATTGTTCCATAGAATGAGCGATTGTTTCGATAGATTAAAAAGACAGAATTGAACAAGAATCCAAATGAAATCAGTAACCACATATCTTTGTTGATGAAGTCCTATTTGATGTCTTCGTTTGATCTCCAATCTTCAATCTTCAAAGGTGTTCAGTAGTTTCTGATACTCAACTACACACTTCTAATCCTAAATCCAAAACTTGACTAAAGTAAACTAGAAATCAAGATATAGTTTTGATCAACTAAATTGACAACAAGCTTGAGATAGAAACACTTATTAGTTCGACCGAGCAATGCTCTAACAATACAGCAAGTGTTTTTTTTAAACTACTAATTCCTCCAAATAGTATTTTATTACATAGATTACAAGTTACCCTTTGTGACTTTGCAGGATCTCTAACTTATGCCCATTCCCATGCAACATCTTTTGGGTTATCAGACGATGAATTACCAGTGGAAGCGGGGATGCTTTCACTAGAAGCTGCTGATGAAGAAGCCATATGAACCAAGAAAATAATTTGTATTAAGTTAACTCATTTTATCAGTGACTGCGAAGTAGTAATTGATAATTTGTATTAAGTTAACTCATTTTATCAGTGACTGCGAAGTAGTAATTGTTCAGGTGCAGAACTGAAGATACAAATACATAAACAACTAAATGAAGCAAGCACTAATCAAAATAGAATGAACTCACGAAGAACAGATCAAAACACATTCCAATTTAGTAGAAGGGAACTTATGAATTTGAAACATTAAATATAAAGGAAATCCCTAAATAACAACAGAAAGAAAAAAATATTTAAGAAGTCCAAATATAAAAAACAAAAAAATCGAAAATTATGAACTTTAATCGTTATAAACAAACATACCAAAGTAATGGAGTTAATTATTTTGTTGGTGAACTCTGTACTTGAAGGGTAATTATGCTTATGAGCTAATCAATTTGGTACAATGCATTCCGGAGGATCTAGTTTTTTAACTTCATCCATAGCCAACACGATGCTTTTAACTATTTGAAAACTCAGGGTGCATGTTGTTGAAACGCATCCAAAATAACTGTTTTGTTGGATCGACCTTACTCTTTGGAGTTATTGGGTTCCATGGTTCCATAACTAGCAAATCTCCTTTTACAAACCATGGCTTAAGTTGAGCACAATATCATAATCCTCCTGAGTATAAAATTTTATCATAAAGACTCAATTTTCCTCCTTAATGTAGATCTCTTTGCATTTAGTCCATAGATTCTTAAGCTCTTTATCCAATTCTTTAACAGTATATTCTTTAAAAGGTAGAGCTTATTTAAGAAACAAAACTTCCATTAATTAGCTCATTCGATCAAATCTTGTGGAAACCATACTGGATGTTTAAGGGCTTTGAGCCTTTTTAAGATGAAAGTTGTTTTCAGATTCTCCTGAACTTCTCTAACTTGAGGTTCCATGGATAAAGATAAGATATTAGCACATGTTTGATAAGAGCTCAGATTACAAATAAGAAAAATAACTACAACTAAGAAAAAAGTGTTTGCCGAGCTTCTGCTTAATGAATTTCGAACACCTGTTGGAAAACTTGTAGAATTTTTTTACAGTAGGAGCTATAGATGTATCCATAGGGGTAAGATGGATGCTTTCTCTACTGTTAGGATAACGACGTGCTAAAGTTAAACTGATAGAATATTTGGCGTCTGCAAAAGTTGATTTTGAAAAAAGTAAAAAATTGGATCTTCTCGTAATCAGAAACTCAAAGTGGGGATTTGAAAAATAAAATTAGGAATTGATAGAGAGGACGATGGGGACAATAGGCAAAACCACTCTAACGTCAAGGCATCATCCAAGCGCGACAACTCGATACCTAGTGGAATGAAAAGTAAAGCATTACAAAGTTGAAGAAAATAAAAAGCTATAACAAATTATCCTAGCATTTTTAGGCGACCCTGAAAAAGTGGAGGTCTAACAACTACACCCAATATTTCGATTAGCAATCTGTATAGACAATTCTGAGTTATTTTATAGAGAATCAACTAGACAGTCAGACTCAATCAATAGAAAATATCTCAATAAGTTATTATCTCAATCTCTCAATTTGATTTACTCAAGCAAATACAATATGCGAGTCTTAATCAAAGAGAGATAACTTGGATGGTACCAAAGACCAATATCCAAGTGTCAATCAATTTAAATCAACAACCAATAAGGTTGGATATTCTAATTGATTGAACAACACACAAACTGTATTATTTCAATTATATAACAAAATATAATGCAGAAAACAAATAACACAGATACCAGAATTTTGTTAACGAAGAAACCGCAAATGCAGATAAACCTCGATACCTAGTCCAGATTAAACATACACTGTATTTAGCCGCTACAGACACTAGCCTACTCCAAATTAACTTCGGTCTGGACTGTAGTTGAACCCCAACCAATCTCACACTGATCCAAGGTACAGTTATGCTCCTACTCCTCTGATACCAGCAGGATACTGCGTACTTGATTCCCTTAGTTGATCTCACCCACAACCAAGAGTTGCTACGACCCAAAGTCGAAGACTTTAATAAACAAATCTGTATCACACAGAAAATTCTACAAGATAGATAAATTCGTATCCCACGAATAAACCTATGAGTTTTGTTCCGTCTTTTGTTAAATCAAGGTGAACAGGAACCAATCAATAAAACAAGACTTATATTCCCGAAAAACAACCCAGTTTTATCAATCACCTCACAATAGTCTTAATCAACGCAGCGAAAAAAGATATTGTGGAATCATAAACGATGAGACGAAGATGTTTGTGATTACTTTTATATCTTGCCTATCGGAGATAGAAATCTCAAGCCACTTATTACAATTGTACTCGTACAATAGAAACAACAAGATCAGATTACACAATTACAAGAAAAGTAGTATCGGTCTGGCTTCACAATCCCAATGAAGTCTTTAAGTCGTTAACCTGGTTTTAGAAGAAGAAAACCAAAGGTTAAAGGAGAATCGACTCTAGCTTAGCATAACTATTATCACACAAAATGTGTGGGGATTAGGTTTCCCAGTTGCTAGAGTTCTCCCTTATATAGTCTTCAAATCAGGGTTTGCAATCAATGTTAGCTTAGTAACAAAGCATTCAATATTCACCGTTAGATGAAAAGATGATTAGATTCAAGCTAATATTTATCACCAGTTAGATCGAAAACTTAGCTTGTCATACACACATGTACTAGACAATTTTAGGTTCGTGTAACCGTACCCAAACTTGTACATCAGTTGGTTCAACACTAGTTAACCAAATGGTTAGCCAAATGATAACTTTCATATCAACCATATTCTTCTTCACCATAATTAGTCCAAATGACTCAAATGAACTAGTTCGAAAGGTGTTCAATTGCTTAGATCTTTATGTACTACACAAGACACAATCGAAGCAAAAAATATATGATTCACTCGAATCGATTCATGAACTATAAAACCACGGTTTGCAATAGCATTCCTTAGTTTATTATGATAAGTTCACAAACATTATTTTTAGACATAACCTACTCAAGTTCGCGGACTTAAGTTCCCCGACAGAGTTCACAAACTCCAGCAGAAATTCTCGGGTTCGAGAACTACGCCAGTTCGTGGACTGGGTTCGCGGACTGAGCTCACGCACTACCCCGGTTTCACTTGATCAACAAAGTTCGCAAAATTCGGTTCAAGCAATAAGGACTTATACATATATATGTTACCACAACAATTCTTATATCCTCCAATAGTTATATTGTCTAAACTCTCATTTCAATCATTGAAACATTCTCAAAGGACGTTATATAGTTGTTATTCACAAACTATTTCTCGTCAGAGCGATTTCTAAAATGATTGAAACATAACATGACTTTCGTCACTAGGTAAATGCGAACTTGGCTAAAGCGAAAGCTTTACCAACACATATTTTGAGAAATAGATAAGCGAGATATACTCAGCTCGAAATACCATATGTGTATAATCTTAGTCTATATAGTAATACGACTTTTGCCTCAAGATAAGAGATAGAGTAGATAGACTTTTGAGTGATAGATAAGTTCAAGTATCCACATACCTTTTAGTCGATGAAGATCCACTGGTTCCTTGAGTATTCCTTCGTCTTGTATGATGATCTCCATGGAGTTCTTGAGCTCAACTACACTTTCTATCCTAGTCCTAGACCATAGCTATAGTAGACTAGAAATCAAGACTTTATAGTTTTGATCACTAACATTGACAAACATGCTTGAGATAGAAACGCATGCGAGTTCGACCGTGCAATGCTCTAACAATCTCCCCCTTTGTTATTTTTAGTGGCAAAACTATTAATACATATGGAATACAAAAAATATATAAATAAACTTTGTAGCTCCTATTCCACATGTCTAGTCTTCAACATTACTCGAAATCTTCGTCACTTCCAAGTAGTCCAATGATCCCAAAGGTTGTAAGTTTAGCATCATCATTGTTGAAAATCCATATCTATAACAATGAGAAAAGCAGTGGTTCTCAATCATTGTTTTATAGTGTCATGGTATTATTACACAACATCAAAGTCCAATTGCATCACAACTTTAACATCAATACTATGGTGATACTTCACTCCCCCTTAGTCAATACTCCATCTCACATGGAAACCACTCCCCCTTACATAATAATCCGAAAACCATATGTATTTGTAGATGAACTACATATTAATTCTCCCCCTTTTTGTCAATAAAATTGGCAAAGGTATAAGAACGGGATCCTAATAAAATTTCCGTAAGAGTCATTTCATGAGCAAAGGTAAATGTATATTATCTTGTTTAGATGCAATCATAAAGCCGAAGCTAAATGAATTCATCAAGGAGTTTATAAAGATACAAGATAACCCCTAAAATATTCCACAACCGTACTCCCCACAAAGATTTGGCAATTAAGCACTAGTTCAAAAGAACTATCCCCCATAAAATGTCATTCCCAAGGGAACAACAAGAGCGACATTAATTTCAAAAGAAATGAAGGATTTCTTTAGACTCAACAAATTACATACAAGTATGAATTTGGAATCCAACAAGAAATATTCAATCAAATTAACCAAAGCAAACCAAGATTAATTTGACTAAATATGCTCAACACAAGTAAACTTATGGAGACTTAATAACTCGATTAGATTATTCACAAGAGAACTCATAATTAATCTAACTGGAATACACAATTAAACTAATCACAAAAGTAATCAATTTAATCGTTTATACTCACATAAGAAAATATATGGAGCGATGATGAAGTTAATCATAAAAATAACCAACCCATTCAATCATGCTCAAATATGAGAAAAACTTACGGAGTCATAACTAAATAATCACACAAGATGATTGATTTAGTTCAATATACTCGACGTAAAGTACCTTACGTAACACAACTAAGCTAATCACAAAAATAATCAACTTGGTTGTCTAGTGCTCAACATAAGACACAATACGGAGTCTCATAGTAATAAACAAAAAATGGATCAGGGAAGATCAATTACTGCGGAATACACAAGGATTCATTCAATGTTTCCATCACCATTTGCACAATGACACACAATAGACATAATCCTTGAATCACAAAAGATTTTTAACCTATCTTACATCGATAATTGACAATATAGGCTTAACTTTTGTGTTTTGCCAAAAGTCTATTCATGCTTTTATCAATATTTGCATATGAATTCACGAGACTTTACTTTTGACAAAATATGGGACAATTAAGTTCACAGACGTAAACAAACATATCCCATCAAAATATTGCAATATATAAAACCATAAGATTAATACTGCAAAAATCATCTTCCAAACAAGTTTAGAATTTAAGCCAATAAATCTAAAAACAAGAAGATGAAAACTTTGGACATAGCTATGTGTAATCACAATAATGGTTATTCCAAAACACTAGTTATTCTTCTAATCAAAAGAGAAAAATAGAAGATTTACTAGGCAAACTAAACCCGATTTGCAACTAGAGATCGAACAAGAGTAAGTTCATCAGATGCTTTCTTCAATTACTTCTTTAGAAACTCAAGATTCCTTGTTGCTATTCCGAGTTGTTCACGAATGACTTCAAAATCTCGAAGAAGATTTCCTACCAATTGCGAAGACATCTGAACTGGTAGGTTGTTTTCATGATCAATAGCTTGATGACAGATTATGAAAACAGGGTCTTCATGAAACTCGATAGTCTTCTCTTCCTTGATCATATTTTTGTTGTTTCTCTCCATTGTGCTAAAAATTCAGTAGAATCCTTTTAACCTTATAGGATAAAGTGTCAATTAATGACATATATAAGGAGGTTCATATAAAACCCTAGGAAACAGAATGTCCATGAGGGTCTTATGAACGTGCACAAGTGGTCATAGATGACCAAAACGTGGAGAAGCAAGCAAACAATGGAGGGACGGTTCAACAAGAAATTTTATCTTAAAAACATTAAAAACAACCTTCAAACAAAGAGACTTAAATTAATTTCGGAGATCAAAAACACATTTAACAGCTTTCTCAAGACAGTTTCTTGAGACAACAGAGCATCCTTCTTATTCCAAAAGAAGGATGCTACAGGAATCAGTCATGGTGTATTAGGATGAGGATTTTGCTCATCATTATTGACTTCTTCCTTTTCTCCTTTAAAGGAATGTAGAGACAAATCACTCAACAAAATTGAAGAACTTTTACTAGGAGATGAACTAGGAGTACCTGAGTTAACCGCTTTACATGTTTTGGAAATGCCCCGTCTGAGTCTGTTTATACTTGACTTAAGTTCTGAGACTCGATTGTTTATGTGAAGGAAATATGGGACAGAATTCTTGGATTCACACCCTTCTACAGAAGGAGACAAGAGACTTGATCCATTTTTATTTATCATATACCTTCTTTTCCTTTCAGGGTTGCCAGTTACCCATTTGTTGTTCCTCCTTCTACCTTGATATACATTTTTTATTCCAAAGTTATGAACAAAAAATGACTTGTCAAGGTAGTTTTATTGATTGTTGAATGTGCCTTTTATTCCAACAACATGAGAAATAGGTTTAATCACTTCCTTAGACACCCATACAAGAATGTTGTGAAGCTTTTTATTTCTTAAACGAAAATGACATTTTTGCTCAGAATGTCCTTTATTTCCGCAGTAATAGCAGATAAAGGAATTATTCTTAACTGTTCTCATGTGGATAAATTTGGGAGGAGTCCCTTCGTCCTTAGGCATATTGCAGATAGGAAATGTTTTTTCACATGAAGAATTATCAATATATAGATTTAACGAAATTGATCTTACTAGTTTTTGGAGCGTCTATCCCTTTATAGCCCAGACCACGTGTATCACGATGTTCTTTTCATGCTCCAATCATAGAAGTCAATTTCGCAGAGCTAGTATTGAATCTTCTCAGATTCTCTTCTAGTGATTTTACTCTATCAAGAGCAGTTGCAAGGTCAGTCTCCAATGACTTTTCTTTAGAAAGAAGTCTGAGTTATTTGTCATTAAAACATTTCTGTTGAGAGTCATATCTTGCTTCAGCATCTGCAAGTCTTTCTTTCAAACCAAATAGATTTCATAGAAGATTATCACATTCAGACCTTTTTGTGCGAACATCTTCTTCACGATCCTTAACGATAGACTTCAGGAGTTTATACCCACCATCATATCCTTTAAAGAGTTTTCTCAATTTTCTGTTTTCTTGACAAAGATGAGCAATGTACTTACTCAGGCAAGTTGTTGACCTTTTTTATTTCAATGCATGGTCGAACAACTTGATATATTGAGAGACTTCCTCATCAATACTCGGTCCTTCTTCTAAATCACTGTCATCTGAAAGGTCATCCAATTTCTCATCAAGAGATTTTTCCCAGTCAGATGCATATTCAGTCAAGGGACAGGCGATAAAGTTTTTCTCAGAAGCTTCAAGACTTTGAGTTTCACCTAAGTGACTTTGAATTGGTGTTGCGTTATTAGAGATATTACTCTTGTCCATAGAGTCAGATCGCTACAAACACAGACTGATAAGGTCTTGTGCGTGTTTGCCTGCTCTGATACCAATTGAAAAAGCGGGGGTCTAATAACCACTCCCAATATTTCGATTAGCAATCTGTATGGACAGCTCCGAGTTACTTTCTAGAGAATCAACTAGAGAGTCAGACTCAATCAATAGAAAATATCTCAAGGAGTTATTATCTCAATCTCTCAATTTGATTTACTCAAGCAAATAAAATATGCGAGTCTTAATCAAAGAGAGATAACTTGGATGGTACCAAAGACCAATATCCAAGTGTCAATCAATTTAAATCAACAACCAATAAGGTCGGATATTCTAATTAATTGAACAACGCACAAACCGTATTATTTCAATTATATAACAAAATATAATGCAGAAAAGAAATAACACAAATACCAGAATTTTGTTAAAGAGGAAACCGCAAATGCAGAAAAACCCCGGGACCTAGTCCAGATTAAACATACACTGTATTTAGCCGCTACAGAAACTAGCCTACTCCAAATTAACTTCGGTCTGGACTGTAGTTGAACCCCAACCAATCTCACACTGATCCAAGGTACAGTTATGCTCCTAAGCCTCTGATCCCAGCAGGATACTGCGCACTTGATTCCCTTTGTTGATCTCACCCACAACCAAGAGTTGCTACGACCCAAAGTCGAAGACTTTAATAAAAAAAATTGTATCACACAAAAAATTCTACAAGATAGATAAATTCGTCTCCCACGAATAAACCTATGAGTTTTGTTCTGTCTTTTGATAAATCAAGGTGAACAGGAACCAATCAATAAAACAAGACTTATATTTCCGAAGAACAACTCAGTTTTATCAATCACCTCACAATAGTCTTAATCGACGCAGCTGTTGATGGTGGTTTTTAGACAAAGGGTAAAATCATAAAACCCCGAATAACCTAATGTCACCGGTGTAGTTGCAGGAATTCCCACAATACACCCCTTATAATATCTTGATAATAATTTCTTGATCTAAACTCATTTGAAATGAAAATGATGATTAAAATACTAAAATTGTAAATGGACACACAGATTTTTACATGGTTCGATCAATTTAATCTACATCCATGATTCTTCACTATGATTGTTTAAATTTACATTGATAATCTCCATTAATGGAGTTCTAGATCTAGTTTTGGGGAAGAAGATGATAAAGAAAAATACATTTTCTCTCTAAAAATATCTCTTTGCAAAATATCTCTCTCTCTTACTAAAATTGTCTCTCCCCCTTTTTCTCTCTCCTTCTCTCATGCTCTCCTCTTTATATAGGTATTTACATAATGGATGACAGCTCACACTTCCCCTATTTTAGGATCCCTTTCCATACTCTTGCAAGATTTCTCCATATTCTCTCGAGCTCCTGCCTTGTTCTAGCGAGCTCCCGCTTCATTCTCGCGATATTTCTCTATAACCGCAAAATCTTCACATCTTTCTCGTGTTTTATGCTGTCGTTGTCTATTACATCATTAATTTGCGACATTTGCAATGTGTTGTTGAAGAGCTCGCAGAAATGTCGTTATAAATTTCATAAGAGTATTGCTGTGGCGATATTATGATCCTACATCTTGCCTCTTTTTTCTTGAATATTGCTAGAAAAGCAATCTTTAAGAAAAAATCTATTGTTGTAGTAGTCTTTGATCTTTGCTGATGACGGAACGAGCGAAAGAATATTGGACTTCAAAATTACGTACTTGCCTCTATTCTTTTGTGAAGTTCCAGATATTTGCGAAGTAAATAAGAAATATCAATTCTTGAAGCATGCGAAGTATGAAATATCCTTGAAGAAATATAAGAAGTATTCAATCCTCAAAATATAAGAAATATCCGTCCTTGAATGAAAGTCATAAGTATTGCCTCTATTCATGCGAAATTATTATTTCATTTTTGGTGAAAATTATTGTCCATTTTGGAAATGATTCTTGCCGAGAAGATAAAGAACATAAAATGTCTTCTTGGTAATCCATAGTTTCCTATGTTCTTTATCTATGAAGGTAGAATCCTTGAGAAAATGTTAAATGAACGAATTGTTTCTTTATTCTTATCTTGCCTCTGCCTCATGCGATAATCTCTTTAAGAAAATAATCATATTCTGCGAAATAATCACATCTCCTGCGAGATTCTGAATGAGTCTGTGAGATTCTGAATAATCTGTGAATTTATGAATAACCCTGTGAAATTATGAATAGTGCTCCTGAAATAGTGCCGCGAATAATGCTGTGAATAGTACTGTAAAATTATGAATAGTGCTGCGAAAATGCAAATAATCCTTCTGAGAGACTCTGAATAATACTTCTGAGAAATTATGAATAATACTTCTGAGAGATTCTAAATAGTATTTCTAAGAGATTCTAAATAGTACTTGCTATCTCTCTTGCGATGAACAAATCTTTCCTGCATTCTTAAAAGAAAATAGTTAATGTTTGAGATTATTCTATTGGTCTTATTTTTCCTTCCTAGTTAAAGGTCTTATTTTGCCAATTTTTGTATTTGCGACAAAATCGCAGGACGTCCTTACATTCGCATGTAAAGACCCATTGATCTTGCCTTATCATTTTTTTTGTCATTTTGTTGCGACAATATGACATGCCTAAGTTTTCTTACGAGAAAAAAGCCCCGTGACATTGCCGTCTTGCGATGAAATTGCAGGACGTCTTTACACTTTCATGTAAAAACCCATTGATCTTATCTTATCTTTTTCTCATGGATTTTTGCCTCTGTATAATATTTGTCACGCGACAATATGACAGGCCTAAATGTTCTTCCGAACGTAAATTCCAATGACATTGCCGTCTTTAGACACTTATCAGCTCCCTAATGAAGGGTGCCGCCCTTATCTTCCCCATGGTTGCCCCTTCAAGGAGGGAACATCGGTCATACAAGACTAGCTCCTCTCATCCGGTCTTAACAACAACCAGATGTTTTCGCAACCTCTTTTCCTTTGTGCCTATATGGCTTATAGTTACGAGACTGCACCCTAAGTGGGGTTTTCTTCGGGCCGAGTGCATCATAGCCAAGACTTGACATGAATGGACAGGGTATTTCGTACGCCTCGGGCACCCTTGGCTCAACCGTGTACCTCGGCGCCTTGGTCATACTCTGCACTCCTTAGGAGAGACCCTCGGTCGTCCAACCAGGGTATAACCTTATATAGTTGGAAATCCAAGGTATCTCTCCTAGATAGGTATCTCAAAGATATGGACCCCTTTCTCTCCATGACTCAGGTTCCAGCAGCGATATAACCTTATCTCTGAGCCATGCAAACAGATACACCCTTATATGAAGCACTTTAGGTCTTATATTTGCCTCTTGCGAAATTATTCGCGAACTAGGGTGTACGCCATAAAGGTTCGTCCCATTCTATTAATCTCTGCGAAATTTTATTCGCGTTTCTTGCGATATTTTCGTGTTTCTTTATTCTTTCATTTTTGTCAATTCTTTCATTTCTGTCATTTCTTTGCGAGATATCTCTGCGAAATAATCACTAACTCTCTTCTTTGCGAAATAAACATTTCTATGAAGTAAATGAACATCTGTGAATTGTTTGTTCATGCTGCGAACGTTTGCAAGGAAAGTGTCTGCCAAAGAAATTCCTATGATATAAACCTTTGCGAGGAGGGAGATTCGAACCCAAGTCCTCTAGTTTGCACACTCCTTCTCTGACCATCTAGGCTACTTGTTGCTTGCGAAATAAAGGCATAGTTCTAATATATTACTCCATTTCTTCGCCCCTTTGAAGTTCAAAAATGAGTAAAAGAAAAAATATGCTTGGCGAGGGATTCGAACCTGCGATATTGAACTTCTTATCTTCGCTACTGACCATCTGTACTAGATTTTGTTTGTGATTGAAAGGTATAATTCAGTATCTGTTATTACTCTTTTATCGTCTTGTGTGGTTTATAACTAAAAGCTTGCCTTCACGTGATAACTCTTACCAGTAAGATTCACAAAATTTCTTCGCAGGTTGGCTTAACTTCTCATTCTCCTTATTCTTTCTTGAACTTGTGTTGCTCTGTTGTTGTCCCTTTCATTGATGCCTTAGTTGTTTGTCTCATTTGAATAGTTCCTTGCGAATTGAAGATAACTCTTCATGAAATCCCAATGACGATACAAACTACCTTAGCTTCATTGTGCGGTGATAAAGACCTCACTTCTCCTCTACTTTTCTCTTCGCTGAAGTGGTTGCTGCTCCAAGTTGGATAAGTGATGAAGTACAGCTGCTTTGATCTTCACAGAAGTTTGATGACGCTAGTATATCTGAATAATTGGTTGACGAGGTGAGTTGCTGGAATTAACTCACCTTGCTCCAGAACTGGCTTTTCTCAGAACGCAGCAAGAGCATGCTTTGGTTTCACATATTCTGATAACCTCGCCAGGTTTTCCATTTGCTTCTGACGAATTTCAATCATCCTTTTCTTCGCAAGTCTAATGCTTCTCTTCGCAAGTCAAATGCTTCTCTTCGCAACTGATGGTTTTGTCTTCGCTCCTTCTTTAGTTGTTCTGTTACTCTCATTTTTTCGTCCTTTCACTCTTTAGCGTCTTATTCACATGTACTTCTCTGTTTGCAGTGTACTTGTGATGGTTCTGCTATTTTTGTTGTTGGCGGAGTAAGTTTGGGTATTGCACCTTAGTTTTTCACTTTCTCGCTGGGAACAATAGTTAGGTTTGATGTTAACTTGACATTAGTTGAACGTGAAAGTAATCACATGTGTGTAAAGTTGTATTGACGAATAACTAGCTCTCCCTGAAACTATAGATGAAGTAGACTTCGTCTCTCTTCTTCCTTAACTGACCCTCACTGGAATTATGAGGTTCCGGAGAAGTGATTTACTTCTTTGTTATAATCGTGTTCCAATGAAGTTTGACTGTGCTGGATTGTCTGCGAGCTATTCTCTGGCTCCTTTGTGAATTTCTGCACTTCTGTTTCAGGCTGCCATCCTGTTTTGGAATTTGGTTTATGGTTAAGTTGACATCATGTTTTAATTTTATGGTTAGTGTTTTCTCCACAGGAAAGAGCGTCATCTTCGCGCCCTCTATTATCATAACATGGGTTTCAACTGTACTTCGTTGTTTTCTTAACTAATCGTTGTTGTAGCTTTGTATGCATGCGTGTTTTCTTCTTGGCTTCTACTTTCGCCCTTGAATTTTATAGACTCCATAAAATTTGACGTTCACAGTGGATAACTTCGTTGGTACCTTTTTCTCCTCTATTGCTTCATCTAAACAATTATTCTTTACATGTTCGCCAGGAATAAGACTCTCTTTAAGTTCATTTATTTGCTGATAGTTCATTTTTGTTATTCCAGCATCGTGTATGCACCTGTGGCTTATGATGCAAGTAAATAATTTATCCCAAAAGTTACTACTTCAAATGTATTGTTGCAATTTAAATTTAAGAGATGAGACTGAAGGATATTCCCTTTTAATGTGTTGTCTGCAGTATTTGGTAGAGATATGTCGCTGGCTGAATATGGTCGACTCATTGAAGGAGTTATAAAACTTCAACTTTCGGTACGAGCTAATTCCTCGAGTATGAGATGGATGGTTTCTTTTATCTTCGTAATTGCTGGTGCTTTTTGTTGGTAAAGTTGATATCTGAGATGGTTTTTCCCTGTGAATGAATAAGGTTATACATCTCGCTGATTCTGGTCGCTTAATAAATTTTCATCAGACTTCTTCATTGGTGCTATGTTCTTCTGATTGCTACGATCTGCCTATTTTGGCCTGAAGCTTTACTGCTACTGTTTTCATCATTGGAGAGAAAAATAAGTTGCCAAAAATGTAACTTCGCAGAAATATCTTGCTGGAATATTATTGGTTCACATAATTCTGCGAAGTACGTAACTTTGCAAAATTATCCTCTTCATCTCCATTCGGCTACTCTAACTTCGCAGATATCATCTCCATTACCACAGATATTTAATCATTCATTACCTTCACTTGGATTTGACATGTGGCATGTCTCTGCTTAAATTCGTCCCGAGGAAGTGATTACCTCCTAGTATTTTCTTTCACTAAAATTGTTGACCAATTTGTTTTTCACTCTTTTCCTTCGTAGAAACAAATTCCCAAGTTCTGAGTGTGAGTTGGTGGGTTATAAACTTCAGATTTCTTTATTTTGCTCACGGTTGCATCTCGCTGGATTGGCTGTCTTCTTTGCTCATCATTAGGTTTATCGTTTTGTGATCTTTTGAGCTTGCGTTAAACTGATTGCCTTGAACTTGGTTGTTTTGGCGAGAACTAGATTGATTGATCTGCTACGTTCTGACGAAGTAAATAAATCCATAGCATCTTTTCTTTTCTTCACTAACGAGTTAATTTGTTTGCTGATTGAGTTTGACTTCCCATTATATAATGGTATTGCTTGCTGCGATATTAATGGTATTGTAACGAGATTGCTTGCTGGTATTTTCTGCAATATATTCTGTGATATTTTCTGCGATATGACTTTTTGTTAATGGTATTTCTTGCTGCGATATTAGCATGTGCTCATTTTGGTTGAGGTACTTTTCGTTCTCTCCCAAGTAATGAGATTGTATTATTGACTAAGCTGGAAACTCTCTGAAGTGGATGACGAAATGAACTAAGCTCTCATTTTCCCATTTGTTTTCATACGGCTTTAGCTAAATATTTGCTTCGCTTTCCCTTACTGATATTTCTCCTATAGATTTCCTGCGAACTGACCTGCCGGGTCCTAGATATGAGTTGGTTTATTCACTTTGGTCTGTAAAGATATTTACTTCATTTGCATCTGTAGAATTTCCTTTCTTGTTCTTCTTTTCTTCTCAGAAACTAATAACTTCTCATAAACTAGTCCCATGACAGTTCATTTTAACTAATCGTTTTGTTCTTGTTAGAACTATTGTCTACATAGATATTGATTGAACCGTCTCTATTGGTTTTTTGTGTGTTGGTGCAGTAAACTTCGCAGAAGTTTTTCATACTTCCCTGCCTTCAGTAGCTAACTTCACCCAAAATCCTTTTGATTGTGCAAAGTAAACTCCTGAGTCTTCATTAATTTTTTTTCTTTTTCTGAAATTTTTGATTCAAGTTTATCTTTTAATCTTCATTTTCTTTATTCTGTCCCCTTAATTGTCCATCTTTTCCCTTCTTAATGTTAGATTTATAGCTGATGAAGTCTATTTATAGCTGATGAAGTCTTTGACTGAAACTTTCTTTTGGTTTGGTTTTTTTGACGTAGATTGGACATTTCCACATCTGAATTCTGAATTACTAATGATATTTTTTGCTGGAGATAAAAATCCTCGGCTTAAACTTTCGTTTCCATCTGTAAAATTTACAGATCCAGTGGGATTCATCACCAATAGTAGCCAATTTTTCTAATTTTTCTTGAACCAACAAGATTTGGTAGTGTTTCTAGCGCCAAAATATAGTTGCAGGAATTCCCACAACACACCCCTTATGATATCTTGATAATAATTTCTTGATATAAACTCATTTGATATGAAAATGATAATTAAAATACTAAAATTGTAAATGGACACAGATTTTTACATGGTTCGATCAATTTGATCTACATCCATGATTCTTCACTATGATTGTTTAAATTTTTATTTGATTTACATTGATAATCTACATTAATGGAGTTCTAGATCTAGTTTTGGGGAAGAAGATGATAAAGAAAAATACATTTACTCTCTAAAAATATCTCTCTGCAAAATATCTCTCTCTCTTACTAAAATTGTCTCTCCCCCTTTTTCTCTCTCCTGCTCTCCTCTTTAATATGTGTTTACATAATGGATAATAGCTCACACTTCCCCTATTTTAGGATCCCTTTCCACACTCTTGCAAGCTTTCTCCATATTCTCTCGAGCTCCTGCCTTGTTCTAGCGAGCTCCCGCTTCATTCTCGCGAGATTTCTCTATAACCGCAAAATCTTCACATCTTTCTCGTGTTTTATGCTGTCGTTGTCTATTACATCATTAATTTGCGACATTTGTAATGTGTAGTTGAAGAGCTCGCAGAAATGTCGTTATAAATTTCACAAGAGTATTGTTGTGGCAATATTCTGATCCTACAACCGGTGACACATTTATTAGAACACTTAATGCATATAGTCAGTAATTAATGAGGGGTATTTTTTCAAATTAGGGTTACAACGAGCGAAACCATAATTCCCCTCCGTGAAAATGTGATTCGTGTCGTAAGTGCAACAAATTATCAGATATTTCCCACTAATTAACTGGTAATATAGCGGTAGTAAGAGATCGTTCCCACAGAGAGCTGTGTAATTGATAGGTTATTTGAATGAGCAAAAATAAAGTAAAATGGGGGGATTGGTTTAATGAAAGTAAAAAAAAAGAAGATAATAAGAAACAAAGATGATTAAGGAATCATTCGCCGTCACTGAACAGAAACTTAATAAAATTACTTGTTTATTTCTTGTAAAATTTCTATTGTCACCAACCGTAGAATAGCAATAAGCTCTGTTATCCCCGGAATTCCTGTTGCCACTGGATACAGAAGCGCTCGACTACCAGATTCTATCCATCTAAGCCACCATGAATAATCTCTCAAGGTGTAACCCAAACGAATGCATTATGTTTTGTGAATTAGGTTGATCCTAGCATCAGACGCATAAGCTCGGTCTGCTTACTAGTGTCATCTCTATACACAATTGCTTAACATAATCCATCTGTCAGCTTTTGCGATGTACTACTTGTGTATGGAATTGAGTGACTATTACACGTATCACCAATCCCAATACTAGTAGAAGAATTATTATCAGGTTAATTCAAATTTCCAATTGAATAACCCAATAATAATCTTAGACGCTAAAAATAATAGAGACAATCGACCAGAAAATTAAACTCAAAATAAATTTGTGAAAAGAATTAAAGTTTCATAAATAAGGACTTTGAAATCATACCTTAATCAGTAAAGGATTAGCTACACATGGATTTACTAAAACCTATGAAAAATATATGAAAGAATAAAGAAGAAGATAGTTTGGTTTCCCCCTAAAGGGGTAAAACCTAAAATATAAATTAAAACCTTTCTTCTTCTTTTTTCTGTGTATTTTTCTCTCTCTAAAATTGTATCTGAAGCTCGGCTTCTCAGGCCTTTAAATAGGCATCGGATGGTAGTCGATCCCAAAAATTCGTATTGGAAAAGGATGGGATATTGACCGACTTATCCAATCTTTATCTCAAGTCGTTGTTTTGACGCGGTAGAGAATGAGGGACACTAATCCGGTGTTTCACGAAGTACTCTAACAAAACAAACACGACTTCTTATTGGCTTGTCTTCTATGGACCCCACATGTAGAATAACGTGACCTCTTTTGGTACTGGCGGTGCATCCAACTCAATATATAATAGTATAGGAAATCCTCATTTTTCACCTTTTCCATCGGCCGCGTTAAATATTTTCTCTGCTAGGAAATCTTCTCCATGTTTATCATTAACCACAGCGACAAGCTAGGTTCTCTCATCTATTTTATAGGTTAAGAAAAATGGTTCCCAACTTCATCCTATCTGCCGTCACAGCACCACCGACTCACTTTTGAACCCCAGCTCGAGTTCTGCTCCATCTTGGCCTTACTTCCAATGATAGCAAGTCAGCATCATCTCTATTGGCCGTTGCGCGTCCTTCATCAAACCTCATCAGCAGACTCCAACCGTGAACCAGCATCATAAGTGCACCAAGATTCGAGTCAAAAGCATTATAGACTCCCCTGTTCGATCTCGAGTAGTCACAACATCTCCAAAGTAATGGCAGCAAGCCATTTCATCTTTGCCAAGTCATTGCCACCTTCTCAGCAACATCTCCATCTCGCTACTGGCCATCACTTCCCTGAATTTCCGAGCTCCTAGACATCGATAATAACAGCAGCACCCCTTACTTCTCATAATCACTGCTCCATTGATCTCCAACAGCAGCCATCATGTTCCATCTTTTCTCGCAACCACGGACCACCATCGTCATCGATCATTGCTATTAATAGCAGCAAACTCTATGTCGAGTTACTTCATTCTCCTACATCATTCGCTGGCAATGGGAACAGCCAAATTCCAATGGCCACAACAGCCACCAGCCGGTATTTAGTTTTCTTCCCTGTTAAAGTCGATGGAGAAGATGATGGTGCCCTTAGTAAATAGGTTGGGTGTCTTTAACATCTTTTAAATTTCTTCCTTCCTCTTTGTAAAAGAACAAACTGCCTTTAACAGTTCCTTTGAACTTGGATGCCCCTTAACAGAATGACTACCCCTTAACGTACAATGCGGGTTCCAATAGCAGGTGACCTTTAAAATTACCATTTTTCCCTTGTTGTCTTCTAAGTTCTTGTTTTGCTCATAACTTCTTCATACGAACTCAGAATGACTCCGTTCTTTCGTCATTGCCTTCGTATTCTCGTCCTCTACACAATAAAATGTAGAAATCTTATACTTGATTGAGTTACAATTGGTCTTTGTCTCTTCTCCACTTGTAGCTAGCTTCTTTTATTGCACAATTTGTAGCTATTTCCACTTCTTTTGGATGATTCACCTAATGAAACACAAATAAGAGAAAACAAGCGTAATATACAATAATTTGCAAGAAAACCAAAAAATAAAAGCATGGAATTAACACCAGATATATGTGAAATATGCACTTATCAAATTCCCCCACACTTGCATTTTGCTAGTCCTCGAGCAAACTATCTAAAATACAACAACTCTATTTCGCCGAGGATACAGTTGCACTTAGCATGTGCAACAAGACTTTAAACCCCTAGGTGTCCCCAGTGAACGAGTTATAGTCTCGTGAGGGCTTACTAGAGATATACCCACAAAACCTACTCCAACTTTAAAGCGTTCCAGCTTCCGAAGCATCCAAAGAGCTATGAGGACATTGAGTTTCTGCATGCTAGTAATAAGAAGTTAAAAATACCAAAGAACTTATTCATTCTTTAATCTTGAGTGAGAAATAACCACACCATAATGAGAGAACACGTGTTTGAGAGCGATCAATAAGAATTTCGCCTCGACTTCTGCCTCACTTAAAAATATTTTATGATAATTGCACTCAATAAGATATGGGTCTCACATGTGTGCAGGTAGGAATGAAGAGAGAATCCTACACACATTGAATGGTGGGAAGGTAACCTTCCGAATTATTTCTGGAGACTCCACAAAATCGTGGAAAATAAAGATATTTTTCTGATGATCTCTAAGAAAGGAAATCAACCACTATAACAAGGATGAGAGTACTTACCACCTTCACATCCGATCGGCAGTGATGAAAGCACCACTCTCACAGCATCCAATAGAAACAATCTTCCTTCGGCTCGTCTTCTTCATCTTCTTGGTCTTCGGTCTTCAACGGTTGATGTTAAACTCTTGAACTTCGTAAAACTTCGACAATTTGTAACTCTTTTCCTCAATTTCCTTGTTGCTTGAAACTTATTTATATATTTTTCTTCCACATAGCCTTATTGAACAAATAACAACCTAAATACAAATCTCTTTTTTTTTATTCTTTTTTTTTTCGACAAAAAGATTGCAACTAAAAAATAATAACGAAATTAAAACAACATGGCCATGAAAGAAGTACTTTACCACTTTGATCTTCACAACTTGTATTGTCTTCGTATCATAAACTTCAATAACTCTCATCTTTTGATTTTTCTTCGCTCTTATAAATAAGTCTTTATACTTGGATATAAATTAGGCTCCTTGTGTGTAAGTCTTCAACATGTATATAGAAATATGCTCATTGTATGTTGCTTGTAAACCTCAAACGTCTTCAACTTTCCTTGTAGATTTTGATGTTGCTCCACTTGTTGATGATGATGGTGTTTCTATGGATCTGTTGTTGGCGAGAGAGAGAGAGAATGGTGCTAACTACAAATTAAACTACAAGAAGGTGGTTTTCATCTATAGACGTCACCCTCGTGATTGACAAAATTAGCACTCAAGATATCAAAAATAGTGCTAAAAATGGTGTGAAGTTGGGTAGCTCACCATTCTACCCGGAATTAACGTACGGTGACACACACTCAAAAGAAAGCTTTTTAGTCAGCTAATAAGAAAATTTGGTCTGGTGCCTCTGTTGATTTGAAAATAGGTAGTCTCCACTAATGATTGATTAGCAACTCTAATAATTCATTCCCTCTGCTCCTAATTTCCATCACCGGCATGATTAAATCCATTATTCAACACTCCAATTCGTAAGAAATCCGAATGTAGTTCCCTAACACTTCCAAGTTCAGTTATGTCGGTCAGAATTCTCTATGTAAACATACCTAGATGTATACTAGTGACTCTAAAATCTCTACAAGTTGGAGGTTTTATTCAAATATATACAAAAAAAATTGAAATTTTGACTCAAAAAAGGCTAAAAACTCTATATGCAAAATACCCAGACACTCCCCCACACTTAAACTTTACATTGTCCTCAATGTAATTGACTCATCCTAAGTAAAATCAAGGTGGGAAGTCAAAATATGATATGCAAAATAAGAAAACTAAAAACAAAAGGATAGAAGATACAAAATCTATGGGTTGCCTCCCATTCAGCGCTTAGTTTAACGTCCTCAGCCTGACCCGCTGGTTATCGGCCACACACCAACAATCTGAAAATCTTGTAATCCATCCAAACAAAAATCTGCAATTCTAGTAACAGATTCATGAAAACATTAGCACAAGATATAAATATTAAAGCTATCACATTATTGAAGTTTCCCCCGCACTTAGTTCTTTCTACACTCGGAAGTGGATAGAGAACATAAAACATGGGTACTTCAAAAGGTTCTTCAGCATGGCGAACCTGCAAACTATTAGAATCAAACACATCAAGTGGTGGATACTTAGAAGAAAAATAATCCGTTAAAACTTTGTAAGCACATAACTCCAATCCTAAGTGAGGTATTTTCCTAAAAGCTGGGTTAACAACTATTTGAAAATCTACTTCAATTGGATGGAAAGGATCAATAGATATATAATTATGCAAAGGATTAGACAAACCTTGTATCAGATCCTCATATTTTATCTCTATTGAATTATTTACCTCAAGTATGTCATGGTCCTCTATCGAACTTTTAATTTTTGCTTCAACCGAAATTTCAGCATCATTATAATCCTTAGCAAGCTCAATTGGGTCTTCCATAACTTCAATCAATTTGGTTTTATTCTCAATCTCTATCTCTTCAACAATCTCGTCATCGGAATCAGACTCTTCCCCCAAAAATTCTAGTTCATTGGTGCAAATCTTAGGGTCTTCCATATGAGTCTCCGACGAATGAATAATTTGTTCTACTTCTTGCAAATCAACTGGCCTTAAAATATTGTAATCCGGATAATCTTCATAACGTTGATATGCATTTGAGTATGTTACACCGTTCATAACAATGGTTCGATCATTCCAAGGCTCCTCCTTTTGAATAGGCGGGTGATCTTTATAATGATCCGGAGTTGGAATAACTTCATCATTATTACATGGAATTTCCAAAGGTTGCTCATCTTTCTCCATTTCTTCCATAATCTGATCCATGTCTCTTCTTAAGTTTTTAAAGCCCTCTTGAAGTTCTTGGAGTGATTGATCAACGCTTTGTTGATGTTGCTCTAACCCATGGTAATATTTTTCCATTTGTATGCGAATATCTTCCATCATGGTACACATTTGTTCTGCAACACTTGAAGAAATAGGATTAGAAGCATAACTATCCTCCCATCCTTGTGATTTTTCAGTTACATGCCCGTCATAAGGTTGTTGACATGTATGAGAATACTCGTAAGGTTCCGTGGGATATTGATCATAGCCAAAAGGTTTGTTTTGATTATACCCATAGGATGGTTGGTAATTTTCATAAGAATGAGATTGAAAACCATATTGATTACCACTGTTGTATGTGAAATCTTGTGCTCCGTACATGTTATTTCCGTAAGGAAACATGACGACTCACAAGATAGAAAAAAATCAAAAAAATAAATAAAAACTTGCTAAACAAATAACAAATCAATTAGCAACCACTCCCTGGCAGCGGCGCCAAAATTTGATGCGTGTCGTAAGTGCAACAAATTAATTCAGATATTTCCCACTAATTAACTGGTAATATAGCGGTAGTAAGAGATCGTTCCCACAGAGAGCTGTGTAATTGATAGGTTATTTAAATGATCAAAAATAAAGTAAAATGGGGGGATTGGTTTGATGAAAGTAAAAACAAAAAGATAATAAGAAACAAAGATGATTAAGGAATCATTCGTCGTCACTGAACAGAAACTTAATAAAATTACTTGTTTATTTCTTGTAAAATTTCTATTATCACCAACCGTAGAATAACAATAAGCTCTGCTATTCCCGGAATTCCTGTTTCCACTGGATACAAAAGCGCTCAACTACCAGATTCTATCTATCTGAGCCACCATGAATAAGCTCTCAAGGTGTAAGCCAAACGAATGCATTATGTTTTGTGAATTAGGTTGATCCTAGCATCATACGCATAAGCTCGGTGTGTTTACTAGTGTCATCTCTATACACAATTGCTTAACAAAATCCCTCTGTCAGCTTTTGCGATGTACTACTTGTGTATGGAATTGAGTGACTATTACACGTATCACCAATCCCAATACTAGTAGAAGAATTATTATCAGGTTAATTCAAATGGACAATTGAATAACCCAATAATAATCTTAGACGCTAAAAATAATAGAGACAATCGACCAGAAAATTAAACTCAAAATAAATTTGTGAAAAGAATTAAAGTTTCATACATCAGTACTTTGAGATCATACCTTAATCAGTAAAGGATTAGCTACACATGGATTTACTAAAACCCATGAAAAATATATGAAAGAATAAAGAAGAAGATAGCTTGGTTTTCCCCTAAAGGGGTAAACCCTAAAATATAAATTAAAACCTTTCTTCTCTCTTTTTATGTGTATTTTTCTCTCTCTAAAATTGTATCTGAAGCTCGGCTTCTCAGGCCTTTATATAGGCATCGGCTGGTAGTCGATCCCAAAAATTCGTATTGGAAAAGGATGGGATATTGACCGACTTAGCCAATCTTTATCTCAAGTCGTGGTTTTGACGCGATAGAGAATAAGGGACCCTAATCCGGTGTTTCACAAAGTACTCTAACAAAACAAACACGACTTCTTATTGGCTTGTCTGCTACGGACCCCACGTGTAGAATAACGTGAAATCTTTTGGTACTGGTGATGCATCCAACTCAATATATAATAGTATAGCAAATCCTCATTTTTCACCTTTTCCATCAGCCGCGTTAAATATTTTTTCTTCTCGGAAATCTTCTCCATGTTTATCATTAACCACAGCGACAAGCTAAGTTCTCTCATCTGTTTTCTAGGTTAAGAAAAATGGTTCCCAACTTCATCTTATCTGCCGTCACAGCACCACCGACTCACTTTTGAACCCAGCTCGAGTTCTGCTCCATCTTGACCTTACTTCCAATCATAGCAAGTCAGCATCATCTCTACTGGCCATTGCGCGTCCTTCATCAAACCTCATCAGCAGACTCCAACCGTGAACCAGCATCATTAGTGCACCAAGATTCGAGTGAAAAGCATTATAGACTCCCATGTTCAATCTCGAGTAGTCGCAACAGCTCCAAAGTAATGGGAGCAAGCCATTTCATCTTTGCTAAGTCATTGCCGTCTTCTCAGCAGCATCTCCATCTCGCTACTGGTCATCACTTCCCTGAACTTCCGAGCTCCTAGCCATCGATAATAACAGTAGCACCCCTTACTTCTCATCATCACTGCTTCATTGATCTCCAACAGCAGCCATCATGTTCCATCTTTTCTCGCAACCACTGACCACCATCGTCATCGATCATTGCTATTAATAACAAAAAACTCTATGTCGAGTTTCTTCATTCTCCTACATCATTCGCTGGCAATGGGAACAGCCAAATTCAAACGGCCACAACAGTCACCGGCCGATATTTAGTTTTCTTCCATGTTAAAGTCGATGGAGAAGATGATGGTGCCCTTGGTAAATAGGCTGGGTGTCTTTAACATCTTTTAAATTTCTTCCTTCCTCTTTGTAAAAGAACAAACTGCCTTTAACAGTTCCTTTGAACTTGGATGGCCCTTAACAGAATGACTACCCCTTAACGTACAGTGCGGGTGCCAATAGCAGGTGACCTTTAAAATTACCATTTTGCCCTTGTTGTCCTCTAAGTTCTTGTTTTGCTCATAACTTCTTCATACGAACTCAGAATGACTCCGTTCTTTCGCCATTGCCCTCGTATTCTCGTCCTCTACACAATAAAATATAGAAATCTTGTACTTGATCGAGTTCCAATTGGTCTTTGTCTTTTCTCCACTTGTTGCTAGCTTTTTTTATTTCACAATTTATAGCTATTTCCACTTCTTTTGGATGATTCACCTAATAAAACACAAATAAAAGAAAACAAGCGTAATATACAATAATTTGCAAGAAAACCAACAAATATTAGCATGGAATTAACACCAGATATATGTGAAATATGCACTTATCACCATGGCAAACCATGCCAGCCACACCTAGCCCGAGCTATCCGTGCCATGCCAAACACACTCTGCCTTGGCCCTAGCTATGCTAGTTACACCAAACACGCCAAAGCATCCCAACCATGATATCCGCACCTCCGTGCCAATGAAAAATCATGCCAGCCACACCTAGCCCATGTTTGCTGCGCCATGCCAAACACACTCTGCCTTGGCCCTAGCTATGCTAGTCACACCAACCGCGCAAAAGCATGCCAACCATGCTAGCCGCACCCCTGTGCCAACGACAAATCATGCCAGCCACACCAAACGCGCCAAATCATGCCAACCATGCTTGCCGCACCTCCGTGCCAATGGCAAATCATGCCAGCCACACCAAACGCGCCAAAGCATGCCAACCATGCTAGCCGCACCTTCGTTCCAATGGAAAATCATGCCAGCCACACCTAGCCCAAGCTATCCGCACCATGCCAAACGCACTCTGCCTTGGCCCTAGCTATGCTAGCCACTTTCCTTACCAAGACGTTATGCCATTGGCACATTCCAAAGTAGCGCCCGCACCCTAGACTTGCAAACCGTGCAACCTAGGCCTAAGTGGCCGTGCGTGCCATTGGCACATGCCACACGCTCCCCTAGCAGCTTTGGCATTGCCGCTTGCACTCCAAGTGCAACCCGTGACCAGGGAATTTCGCACATGCCACACACTCCCCTAGCAGCTTTGGCATTTCCGCTTGCACTCCAAGTGCAACCCGCGACCAAGGCATTCCGCACATGCCATTGGCACACGCCACATGCTCCCCTAGCAGCTTTGGAATTGCCACTTGCACTCCTAGTGCAACCCGCGACCAAGGAATTCCACACATGCCATTTGCACATGCCATACGCGCCACTAGCATCTTTGGCATGGCCACTTGCACTCAACGTGCAACCTACCACCAAGGCATTCCAAACATGCCATTGGAACATGCCACATGCGCCACTAGCAGCTTTGGCATGGCCACTTGCACTCAACGTGAAACCTACCACCAAGGCATTCCACACATGCCATTGGCACATGCCACATGCGCCACTAGCAGCTTTGGCATGGCCACTTGCACTCAACGTGCAACCTACCACCAAGTCATTCCGCACATGCCATTGGTACATGCCACACGCGCCACTAGAAGATTTGGCATGGCCACTTGCACTCAAGGTGCAATAAACACTCGAGACATCAACACAAACTGGGAGATGCTTTCTTGGGGGTTTTGTTTGGCGGTCACAGCGTGCAGCGTACACTACGCTCGCAATAAGAATGGCGTGAAAAGGAATAAAAACGGTCAATTAAATAAGGCAGTAATGGTGAAAAATGTTTTCACAATAAACACCTGCGGTTACCACCTCCTCTATTTAATCCGCTACTTTACTCTATTCCTTAATGAGGCCATAGCACGTTCAATATCACTTGTATAAATAGGTCTCACCTATTTCTACCGGACAACAAGTCTTGGTCAGGGAAAAAATACAACACTATCAGAAAGCAACTTTGCTTGCTCTCCCAAAAGATTCCATCACTAGCAAGCTTTCTAAGCTTCTACTTTTCTGATACAAGTCGAGATACTACCTTTCCAGAACTCTCTGGTCTCAACACCCTTCTTCGCTATCCTCCCAAAATCAACCCTTCTGTATTCGAACCTTGCGTCGGTCCCCCAAGCATGCTTTAAACGCTCAACGTTCTTCAACCTTGCGTCGGTACCAAAATGTTAAGCCGTCCAGGTGCAACAAAAAATCATGCCATCCACACCAAACGCCAAAGCATGCCAACCATGCTAGTCGCACTCTGGCACCATCTATGCTAGCCACTTTCCTTACCAAGCCGTTATGCCATTGGCACATTCGCGCCTCTAGGGTACAACCTAGGCTAATATGGCCGTGTGTGCCATTGGCACATGCCAACACGCGTCGTTAGCCACTTTCCAAGCCGCTATAGGCGCCCTAGACTTGCAAACCGTGCAACCTAGGCCCAAGTGGCCGTGCGTGCCATTTGCACATGCCACACGCTCCCCTGGAAGCTTTGGCATTGCCGCTTGCACTCCAAGTGAAATCCGCGACCAGGGAATTCCGCACATGCCATCGGAACATGCCACACGCTCCCATAGCATCTTTGGCATTGCCGCTTGCACTCCAAGTGCAACCCGCGACCAAGGAATTCCGCACATGCCATTGGCACATGCCACACGCTCCCCTAGCAGCTTTGGCATTTCCACTTGCACTCCAAGTTTACAGCCCCCACACATGCCATTGTCACATAGCGTGCCTTTTGGCATGGTTTTGCAACCTAACACCAAGGCATTCCACATTTTAGCAGCTTTGGCATGGCCACTTGCACTCAACGTGCAACCTACCACCAAGGCATTCCATACATCCCATTGGCACATGCCATACGCTCCACTACTATCTTTGGCATGGCCACTTGTACTCAACGTGCAACCTACCACCAAGGCATTCCTCACATGCCATTGGCATATGCCACATGCACCACTAGAAGCTTTGGCATGGCCACTTGCATTCGAGACATCAACACAAACTCGGGATTCTTTGGGTTTTGGTTTGGAGGTCACAGTCGATTCTTATCCGGCGTGAAAAGGAATAAAAGCGGTCAATTAAATAAGGAAATAATGGTGAAAAACGTTTTCACCATTCGGTTACACCTCCTCTATTTAATCCGCTTTTTAATCTATTCCTTAATGAGGCCGCACTGGCTCCCAAAGATTCCATCACTAGAAATCTTTCTAAGACAAGTCGATACTACCTTTCCATAACTCTCCTGGTCTCAACAATTGTGGAATCACAAACGATGAAACGAAGATGTTTGTGATCTAGGAGATATAAATCTCAAGCCAATTATTACAATTGTACTAAATGCGATAGAAATAGCAAGATCAGATCACACAACTACAAGAAAAATAGTATCGGTCTGGCTTCACAATCCCAATGAAGTCTTTAAGTCATTAACCTGGTTTTAGAAGATGAAAACCAAAGGTTAAAGGAGAATCGACTCTAACTTAGCACAACTAGTATCACACAGAATGTGTGGGGATTAGGTTTCCCCGTTGCTAGAGTTCTCCCTTATATAGTCTTCAAATCAGGGATTGCAATCAATGTTATCTTAGTAACAAAGCATTCAATATTCACCGTTAGATGAAAACCTGATTAGATTCAAGATAATATTTATCAACCGTTAGATTGAAAATTTAGCTTGTCATACAAACATGTACTAGACAATTTTAGGTTCGTGCAACCGTACCCAAACTTGTACATTAGTTGGTTCAACACTAGTTAACCAAATGGTTAGACAAATGATAACTTTCATATCAACCATATGCTTCTTCAACATAACTAGTCCAAATGACTCAAATTAACTAGTTAGAGAGTTGTTCAATTGCTTATATCTTTATGTACTACACAAGACACAATTGAAGAAAAAACGATGTGATTCACTCGAATCGATTCATGAACTATAAATCCATGGTTTGTAATAGGATTCCTTAGTTTATTATGATAAGTTCACAAACATCGTTTTTAGACATAACCTACTCAAGTTCGCGGACGGAGTTCACAAACTCCAGCAGAAATTCTTGGGGTCGAGAACTATGCCAATTCGCGGACTGGGTTCGCGGACTGAGCTCACGCACTATTCCGGTTTCACTTGATCAACAAAGTTCGCAAACTTCGGTTCAAGCAATAATGACTTATACATACATGTGTTACCACAACAATTCTTATATCCTCCAATGGTTATATTGTCTAAACTCCCATTTCAATCATTGAAACATTCTCAGAGGACGTTATATAGTTGTTATTCACAAACTATTTCTCGTCAGAGCGATTTCCAAAATGATTGAAACATAACATGACTTTCATCACTAGGTAAATATGAACTTGAATAAAGCGAAAGCTTTACCAACACATATTTTGAGAAATAGATAAGCGAGATATACTTAGCTCGAAATATCATATGTATAATCTTAGTCTATATAGTAATACGAATTTTGTCTCAAGATAGGAGATAGAGTAGATAGACTTTTGAGTGATAGATAAGTTCAAGTCTCCACATACCTTTTAGTCGATGAAGATCCACTGGTTCCTTGAGTAGTCCTTCGTCTTTTATGATGATTTCCATGGAGTTCTTGAGCTCAACTACACTTTCTATCCTAGTCCGAGACCTTAGCTATAGTAGACTAGAAATCAAGACTTTATAGTTTTGATCACTAACATTGACAAACATGCTTGATATAGCAACGCATGCGAGTTCGACCGAGCAATGCTCTAACAGACCCCAAAAGAATTAGGGGCGACACAAAAAGATAAAAAAGGTCACCCAAACGTAAATCTAAGCTACCCCTTATCTCTGAATTTTGGAAATGATAACTATGCCCTTCCATAATCGGTAGGTAAACAAATAATCGATAGGTTAAATGGAATCACAGGCTACCGATTAATGTGTGGATATTTCGGCTAATATTCCTTTTATAATCGGTAGCCAAAACAATAATCGGTAGGTTTAGAAAAAATCGGAAGGTAAATACACAATCGGTAGTGTAGGGTGTATATAAATTAGTGTTTTTGCCAAATCTTAATTTTTTTTCGAATTTGGAAACTAGAATAATCGGTAGGTTAATAAGTTACACTAACTTACAATTATAAAATTGCCCCAAATTTTGTTTTTGCCAAAATCTCAAATTTTCTAATTTCGAATTTTGAAACTAGAATAATCGGTAGTTTATGAAGTTATTTATGAACTTCACCTATCTACCGATTGCTAACGGCCACAAGATTGGTAATATTGGTAATCGGTTGATAATACCACTTACATAGCTACCGATTCTATAAGGGTACTCAGGTAATCTCCGCAAATTTGGACATCCCTTAACATTGTATGTGGGTTGGGAATAAAAAAAGTCGTCCCTAATTCTTTTAGGATCGCCCCTAAAAATGCCATGCAAATTATGGCATGCAAGAATGAAAAGATGGAATCTGGAAAAAGATTGAAGGTGGAATTGAATCGGAAGATGATGTTGAGTTAACTTTGAATTTGTTCTCAAATAAGCCTATTCCCTCCCAGCGAACCTTAACCTTTTCTTCTCTTCTTAATCTTTGTGCTAGCATAATTAATAGGCAGGATTGTTAGACACTTTAAAACGAACAACGAAGTAAGAGGAAGGATCCCCTCGCACCCTTATTTTCACACTATCTTACACGTTTGGGGACATTTTTCCTAATCAAAATTAGCTGGAATATTTGGTGAATATGTTGGGTCTACATACCCAAAAAATGAAGCTCCTCCATCTACTACCGGAATGAGCTCATTTTTGTGGGTATGTAGAGCTTTGTAAGACGATCATATTCCCAAAATATTAGCTTCAAATACGCTACCGTTTGATTTTGGTTAAGAAAATGTCTCTCAAAGTGTGAAATAGTGTGAAAAGAAGAGTGTGAGGGGATCCTCCCTCACTAAGTAATAGTATACCATGTAATAACAACCAAGTAATAGTATTTTATTATGTATAGAAAAGTTATTTAGGCGTTAACACAATTAGGGGCGACACAAAACGACAACATAGGTCATAATCGGTTCGAAATAACCTACCGATTATGACCTATTTTATCTTTTGTGTCGCCCTTAATTGTGTTGGGATCGCCCCTAAATACATTCCCCTGAAAACTCTTTTGGGACAACTCTGAAAGTGGGTTATAAACGAGATAGATTTGGCTAAACAGGCCCGTACTTTTGTGACACAACTTGAGAGATTACAAGGACCTAGGATACCATCAGTGACCCCTACTTACTCCGGAAAATGAGTTATTTGTCCAAATATTTTTTAAACATTGTTTTAATGGACGAGTAAAAATTAATATGGGTGAAATGGATACAAAAAAGTAGCAAGAATAAATCTGGATTCAGTCTGGCTTAAACTTAAAAAATAGCAAAGGTGAAACTGGATGCATCCTGATGTAAATTAAAAATTAGAAAAAGTATTTCAAAATGGGTAGATGAAATTGTTTATATCCTGGCTATTTTTTACATTCTCGTCCATTTAAATAATATCAAATTTTAAATGTCTTTTTCACCCATGAATTGTCGTTATTGGGTTAACTGGCCAATTTTGTGTACTTACTCCAATATATAGCTCGAAAAAGGTCATCATCAATTCCGAATGAATACCTCGACCATGGTCATCATCACTGTCATGTAGCCATTGGTTAAATCTAATAATAATGATCTTCATCATTCAGTGACACCTAATAAAATGAAAATCGTTTCCAAAGTGAGGAGAAGAGAACTTGATATAGAGTGGGCTAATTAGGTTTAGTGGTTAATAATAATTAGTAAAAATTTTAAGTAGTTTAGAATTTGAAAGGGAATAGGGAATATGGGGAAGGGTATTTTAGTATTTTCATAACCAAAAATCACCCCTTAGCACATACCATGGGTTGGGGGAAGTAATTCATATCCCCCAATTACGCGTTCTTAATAAACAAAATAAGATTAATAAGAAGTGGAGATGAAATAGGGATATGATTTTATTTTTTGATTTTAAGTTTTTGATTTTTATTTTGTGGGAAGGGTATTTTAGTATTTTCATAACTAAAAATCACCCCTTATCACGTCAGTCCCATATATACTATTTAACATGTATCATATCATGCACATAGGTAATAGGCTGGTGGACCGGTAGGTTTCATAGGCACATTTCGTTAAGCATCATATAACACCAAAACTAGAAAATACGCGAGCTAATCGCCACTTTTGACATGGTAAGATCTGGTTCGTATGATCTTCACTTTGTTCACTGCTTTCGGTGGCGGAACTGGAAATTTGGTGTAGGGGTGGCTTTTGAGCTAGACCATTTGGAGAGGGCTGGCTTAATCCTATTAATTTAGACCTAATTTAATACCTCCACTGAAATAGGTAGTGAAAAAAAAAAGGTTGTTGATTTTGGGGGTGGCTCAAGCCAGGTCAAGCCTGGCGGTAGTTCCACCCATGATTGCATTCAAAATCTAGGATTTTAGTTGTGGTCAGTTGTGGAGCATATCACATGTCCTACTGATCATCTATATATCTAATCAACACTTATTTTATTGTGGTGGATGGAAAAGATAAAGAGGTAAGCAGAGAAGGAGATTTCATTCATTAGAGGAGGTATATGTTACATAGATATAGTCCTTTATGTACAATAGGAATAAGGCCCTATCTACTATATTGACTCGCACATCCATTGGCTAAATCCCTACAACACTCCCCCTTGTGCGGTCCAATAGAACTTCATATACAGTACTTCACATACAGTGCTTCGGATGTAGGTCTTCAAATGTAGCTCTCTTCTTAAGACAATTTCTCCATTAAAACTTTAACAAAGAAAAACCCAGTGGGACAAAACCTTGGTACAGCTCTTCACATGTAATACTTCACATGTTGTCTCGTATTTTACATGTAGTTCATCACATGTTACACGATCTTTAAATACCACTGAGTCTAAGTTAATTGCCTCGTTAAAACTTCGTCAGGAAAAACCCATAGGGACAAAACCTGAACTAAATAAAAAGAGTGCAATATTAAGCAAACTTAGAACATAGATGGACTCGAATATGTTTCCTCATTAAAACCTTGACAAGGAAAACCCAGTGGGATAAAGCCTTGACGAAGGGAAAAGAGTACAACGTGACGGATGCAAATAAAGGTGATCTGTTGCAGATGATCACTTTGTTCCGTCGAAGTTCACTGGTTGCTTCACAACTCCTAAGGAAGAAAATCCTTGTGGGAAGGACAATAGCCTTAGTTTGGAAATTACTTTCTAGTGTTTGTTGTTGTCTCATTAAAAACCTTGCCGAGCAACAAAACCATGTGGGAAAAAGTAACCTCGGTGAAGGAAAAGAGTTCAACACACCATTAGATGCTCCCCTTGATGTCAGACAGTTTTCATTAGTCTAATGCAGTCAAAAGGAGTTTGTCACACTTTACTTTGGTGACTTGGATGTTTATAAAACCATGTTGTTGATTCTGGAAGTTATGTTTCTTAACGGACTATCGTATTTCATTTCTTTGATTCAGATATTTTCAATCATATCAACGCGATATTTATGTCTTCAACGTTCAACATACTTGATGCTTTTAGTATTTTCTCGCTAAAAACCTTGTCGAGTAACAAAACCATTTGGGAAAAACTATTCTCGATCGAAGGGAAAAAGAGTACAACACAGCTTCAATTTCGAAGTAAATTATGTCGACATCATATCCTTGGATCCTCCCTATGATGTCTACATCTCCCCTGGTTACTTTTAGAGTTGTTACATACTGTTCATATATTCATGTACTTTTCGAAACTGAATATCGGTAATGACCTAGAAAATAGTCTACCGTATCTCACCCTGATTACTTTCGTTGGAGAAGAGATTATTTTTCCTTAATAATCAAAAACTTTTGGATTGCACTTTCATTAGCATTCCTTTTATTGTCTTTGTAGGAATAAAACAAATTTATGTCAATGGTTACCTTTAAGTACATTATTAGATTCACTATACCATTCCAATGACGTTGCATTGGCGCTGAGCTATATCTAGATAACAAGTTACCTGAGGATGTAAAATTTAATCGAGTACATTATTATACTAAGTACAACAATGCATCTATTGTACTTAGATATGGGAATTTCATCTACCAACACATATTCGTCATCTTCCCACTACGGGAAAATTAGTAATCTACAACTGTAGATTGACAACATGTAAATTAAAAGTTGTAAAATGTAGTATGTTTTACAACTTTTTCCAAAAAAAGCGTTGTCAAAGTAAAATATGTCCAACTCTTAGGACCAACGAGTTCCTAAGAGTAGTGACGAGAATCAGAACCACAACTTGTTGTGTGAAAAGGGTTACAGAGAGAAGTGATCACCTTTAGAATTTACGACTCATATCCTAAAGGTAGTTAATGATTTTAAAACAACACTAATAAGTGTCATTGAAGATAAGAAAAAAAAATTGAAAAATGTTCTTGTAGAGAATCGAACCCAAGCTTACTAGGTGTTAGTACAAGATGTCAACCATCCTGCCGGATTCACAATACTGGTAGATTTGTGCTTTTTCTTTTAATCAACATTCGCAACCATTATAAGGGGTGTAAAATGAAAATTGACTAGGAACAAAATTAGGCTAGGGTGAGATTCGAACTCGGGCCTCCTCTGTGTAGGACTAGGATTCCAACCACCATTCCACAGTTACATGTATGATTAACAAAGGACATCTACATTAATATTTAACAATAATTTCAACTGAACCTTAAAAAAAAATGGCTAGCGTAAGTGCGCCATTTTGCTTGAAACATACAAGGATTTCTCTGAATTATACAAGGACGACTACAATCACATTTCAATCAACACTCACAACACCAGGTTGTATATCTCAAAATGTAAATGAATGAAACAAGTGGAGGTGTATATTTATATGCTCAAAGTAGAAGATTCATGCAAATTTTGGTAAAGCAAACACAACAGTCATGAAGAAGCTGCAAATGCTCAAAGTTTCAGAGATTATAGGAATGTATTACTTGTTTTTCTCGCCAACTGCAGAATTAGAGACCAACTCAAGAAATCCCCTTTTCTCTCCTCCTTTATCCGGGCTTGAGACCGGCAATGAAATTATTCAATGGCGGATTTAAAAGGGGGGGGGGTTCATCTGAAGAGAAACATTCAATATATCATACAAACAATATTATAAGTCATCAACATAGCATAATTTTAATGATAAAACAAGTCCAGACCAATTCATACTACCCATAAAATGAAATCTTATTACATATGAATTTTTCCTAGATTTGTAATTAGATCAGCTATTTGATTTGCAGAAACTCTAACTTGTTCCTTTGCAGCAATGAAGATAGCATCTGAGGCCCATGTAAAAGCTCCACATTCTTCACATACCAGGTAAGCTATGTGCTTATTGTGTTGATTTTTGCATATTTTTAGGTTGAGTTTGTTATTGCAGGTTGAAGAGAAGCACAATTGACTGTGTAGTGTACAATTTTTAAAAGAGTGATCATCTTCTCCACAAGCATCACAGCTTTTCACTGATGGTAACAACAACAACTTGGCTTTGCAAGGGTCAGAAGCATCAGTAAACCATTCAAAGTAGGTGCAAGTAGGTATGGTGCACCTGAAAAACATTTTTCCATAGGTTTCAATTATTTTAGATTGCATAAATGCTCTCACACCATTACAAGGAACATGCTTACACCTAGAATAGAGCCAAGGACACACTTTTGTCTCATGAATACCTTGTTCACACATAGCACACTTAGTTAGGTTTTTTTTCATTCTCATGTTACTGTTGATGCTACTACTTCTACCTGAAGAATCTTTCAAACCTCCACCCATGACTAATTTAGTGTTTTTATAGCCTAATTGAAGAAAATTTCTCCAAAAGCCTAATTTCTGAAAATTTCTGAACCCTAAGTGTTTTTAAAACCTAATTCAGTGATGGATAATTTACACATGATTGATTAGTGTTGATTAATAGATCTATTGAAGCTATGAATAATTGTAACTGTATCATCATTCTTAGATCAATAGCAGTTAAACAGAACGGGAAATCAAAAAAATAATAAAACCCTAAAATGGGTTATAAAATCAAACCTTCTTTTCCTTAACATAAGGTGTTGGTGGTGAAGAAATCTTCAGCTCAATCTATTAATGGGTTTTAAATTTTCGTGGTTAAGGAGATGAAGGAGGAGGTTCTGCGGGAGATGGAGGATAAAAATAAAAAACGACGGAAAAGAAGATAAGTGGGGGAGAATAAGTGATGGGGAGATTGAATAGATAAGAAGAAAAAGATAAATATATCTTCTGCAACCCTTATAAGATTTGTAAAATGAAAAATAACTATGAAAAAAAAAGAGCCTGGTGAGAGTCGAACATGAGTCTCCGCTGACCCAATATGACATTCCAACCATCCTGCCACATTTTTACATGTAATTATATTTACCTTCTTTTATATATTAGACCAAATTTTTAAATTAGCCTTAAAAAAAAGGCCAGTAAATGCACCATTTTTCCTAAACCATACAAGGAATTCTATCCAATGCCTGCAATCACATTTCAATCAACAATCACAGTACCAGATTCATGAAAGTTTTAGTGAATTGTACAAGGCCTGCAATCACATTTCAAATTCCATGAAGAAGCTGCAAATGCTTAAAGCTGTGAAGTATATTAACTGCAATAAAAGTAAGACATTGACTGCAAAATAAGTAAAGACATTCCAGAAAAGCAAATAGCAACATCAGATACCTATATGTAACCAATTTCAGAAAATCTGCATTTAGCACTCAATAAATCCCATTTTCTCTCTTTCTTTACCCGGGATTGAGACCGGCATTGAAATGATATATCATTTCAATGGCGGAGTTAAAAAGGGGAGTTCATCTCCAGAGAAACAAATAGCATATCATACCAACAATATTGCAAGTAATAATTAAAGAGAAATAAATAGCATGTAATTTTAAAAGCAAAAATACAATCTGAAGCAAAATGAAAGAAACAAAATAGGTTCAGAGCATCAGTGGAAATGAAAAGAGTAATTAAACTCACCATTAGCGACACTTCTTTTTCTTTTTGTTATTCTTCTTGTTTTTCTTCTTTGTCGGAACCACTAAGATAGGTTCAGCATCCGTTCTTGCATAAATCTCAGTCTCATCATCTATTTGTAAGCCAAGAGTTGAAGGTTCCACTGGATGGCAACTTGTGTCTTCTTATTTATTGTATTCCTCTAATTCATGGAAACCCCTTGGTGGTGGTTTCAACATCACAAACCAATTCGATGTATCCGACTCTCGAGAATTGAAAACTTGTCGGGCTTGTGACGCTAAAATGAATGGATCATTTTGATATTGGTTCTTATGCTGACGTAAGTTGACCAATGTAAAACCTTTTTCTAGCTTGACACCAAAATAGGTGTGAGCCCAGTCACATTTGAATAAGGGAATTTGAAACATATGTTGGTAGTACAACACGAGAATTTGTTCTAAAACGCCATAGAAACCACTGCTTATTTGTGATGATGCAACTAAAGATTTTGATTCAATTGAAACACCACTGTTTTCTGTGACTCTTTGAATATCCTTAGTAACAAACCTTGACCCATTTATTTTCAAGCCTTTATATGATACACATTTTTCTAAAGGACCATGTGACAACCACCGTACTGTATTTGATACTGACATGCCTTGACCAATTTGCATTTTAACCTATCAATAAAATTTAGTTATCAAAACACAAGTGACCACAGTAATGGGCGCAAGATCTATGTTTTGTCTTGGTAAGATCTAATTAAGAAGTGAATGACATATTCATCTCTAGTAGTGAAATATAACTATTGTTTTGTAGGTAATGATAAAAAGAGGTACTACGTACTCAGGAAAAATGAATCTAATAAATTGCAAACATATATGACAAATAACCAAGTGGTGTTGCACGTACCTTTTTCTTTAACCAATCTGCAAATGTTTCCGAGTGTATGGAAAGGAGTTGGTCTTCACTAGAAGTATCGGAAGATCTTAACTCATCCATATGCATTCTAATAAGAAAAAATTTAATGTGGAAAAGATTCGTAAAACACAAGTGCTTATACTGCTAACAAGTTTAAATGAACATATAACAGTCATACTTACGTTATATATGGTTCAATTGATGTCGTGTTAAAAAGCACATATCTATAAGCGATCTTTAGCATATCACTACCAATACACACTTGAACACCTCTAGAAAGAGGATGCCTTGCCGGTGTGGAATCATGTTGAATGTCTTCATTATGGATTTGATTTACTCCTCCTTCAGAATGTTTGTCCCCATGAACATAAAAATGCCTGACACACTCCATTCCCAGGTAACACTCTGCTATACATACTTCAGGTTGTGCGTAATTATTTACATATTCTTTGAATGTCTTCATATACCTGCGACAAACCAAACTTCTAATTATTAGAACCCAACTCCCATTTACACAGAATAAAACTATAACATTGTACTTAAAATAACTACAAAAATATTCATACTAATGAAATGATTACCTTTCAAATGGATACATCCAACGATATTGTACCGGTATACCTAAACGCACTTCTCGAGCTAGGTGAATTGTCAATTGTACCATCACATCAAAAAATGATGGAGGGAAGTACATCTCCAACATACACAAAGTCTCAGCAATTTCATCTTCAAGTTCTAACAATCTAGTGAGATCAACATCCCTTTGGCATATTTCGTTAAAATAAGAAAATAACCTATTTATGGCATACTTGGCCCATCAGGTGAAAGTCCTTTCAAAGCTCAAGGTAATATTTGTTGCATCATAACATGGTAATCATGAGCCTTAAGGATACCCAAGAAACCATCTTTCGAGAAATGCCTCTTAAGATAAGAACTATACCCATATGGAACCTTCATATTTCTCATCCTATTATAGAATACATCCTTTCCCTTAATGCTTAAGTTACATGGTGCTGGTGGAAGCCAAGTTTTGCCATTTTTGACTGTTACATGCAATTCTTCTTTGATTCCCATACTTTTCAGATCATTACGGGACTATAAGCCATCTTTTGTTTTGTTTTTTATATTCAATAGAGTACCAATGAGACTCTCACAGACATTTTTTCCCGTATGCATAACATCAATATTGTGTCGTAGTAACAATTCCTAGGAAGGAAGGAATAACATAAAAAGTATGACCAAGTCACTTGAGTTGTACATTTCATAAATGAGATTTAACATGCAGATAGGAATATAAGACTGAAAAGAAGATAATTTGAGGTTATAAGTTACCTTCCAGTAAGGCAAGTCAAAAAAATATTGACCATTTGTTGAATATCGGATGGTCCTGTGCACCAAAACTAGCACCAGCACTCGTATCCGCATCAGTAGCAACTTGCCTTTTCCGCTTCCCATAGTTAGATTTACCGTCATTTGCACCTATTGCCGCACTACTCTGACCCTTTTTCTGCTTATTATTCTTCTTATTTTTCTTCTTTTCTTCTTTCTCTTTCCTTTTCTCCACCTCGTTCTGCTTCGCTTTTCCAAAGTCATTTACAATACTGCTCTGACGTTCAAAAGCCTCGGCACTGGACATAATACGTGGCTTTTCCTTCGTCTCAATCTCTCCATTGAAACATGCTTTCTTCTTAGTAGATCGAAGTGGATGATTATGAGGTAGAAATCTCCTATGATTCATGTAAACAGTTTTATGACTAAACGACAACCAGGTTGAAAGATTATTATCACCACAAAGAGGGCAGGCTAACTTCCCTTTATATGTACATCCCGAAAGGTTACCATAAGCAGGAAAATCATTTATCGTCCACATTAACAATGCCTTCAAATTGAACATTTTCTTACTATATGCATCATAAACCACCATGCCATTTTCCCATAACTTAATCAGATCATCAATTAGTGGTTGCAAGTATATATCAATGTCTCTACCTGGTTGTTTCTTTCTTGGAATCAGCAAGCTTAAAATAATATTGTCGCCTTGCATACATCGCTGAGGGGGAAGATTATATACCACAATCATCACCGGCCAACAATTGTGGGTTTGGGAAAGATCTCCAAACGGATTAAATCCATCAGCAGCAACCCCAAGACGCAAATTACGCGATTCTGAAGAAAACTCGGGGAACTTTGTGTCTATGTGATTCCAAGCCAAAGAATCCATAGGATGACGCATCTTACCATCTTTACTCTTATGAGTCACGTGCCATATCAACTGCAGAGCTAGCTCTGCTGATTTATACATTCTCCTTAATCTCGGCACAATGGGGAAGTATCTAAGCACCTTCACTGGTATCTTCTTTTTGGGATTGTCTACCTGTTTATGGGTGAAAACTATTCCTGCCGATTTTGGTAATTTGGGGTGCGTGGATGAGGAATTAATCTAAACCTTAAACAAATGCACTGCATGGTGAGTGCTTGTAGATTCGAGATATCAATCTGTGCAAGTACGGCCTAAACCAAGAAATGGCCGTTCCAGACTTGTTTCGGTCACAAAGTGAAGGAGATCGGGTTGATCTTAGGGAGGGAAGCGAAGAAGGCGTTGAGATTGTGAAGGTGTTGGCTATGTATGACTTGTATCAGAAAGCTGAACTGGATTGCAGGATGTAAGCTATCAGTTCCGGTATTTGAATACGATTGTATCAACACTTGCCTCTGTTGTCTCGTCTTGTTCTGTTCCTGTGAAAAATAGGGCGGAGAACCTATTTATACAAGTATTTTATCCTAAAATTCGTATCTCGTGGAAAGTGGAGAAAGTGGAGTGATGGAGTAGTGGAGTAGTGTGTTGGTGTCACACGACCAGGCTTGCCCACTTCTCCCATCATCACTAACCGTCCATGACTTCCTGACACATTCTTGTGATGGCGCGTTGTGCGCTGCACGCTGTAAACCGCCAGATCAATACCCCAGTATGTATCCCCCAGTTTCTGACATGATTGATGTCTTGAACGTGTGGATCGTGGGACCCACAGAAAGTAGCATGTAATGCTACGTTATTTAGGAAATTGATACTTGTGAAGTATCGTGTGTATACTATGCAGGTAGTGCATCGAGTATATTCAGCATGTATGAAGCATCGCTGTTTGAGAGTCTCAAAGTAGTCTCATATCCGGACTACTTCATGTGATAATCTGGAGATTGCATAAGCAAGTCCCTCCTTGACCGACCACATGGTGTGGTAGAGTGGTGGATGATGATCACCATGACTCCGCACTGACTAATTAACTCCTGACCTGGGTTGTATAACCAATCCGGTGAAGTTGGACGGACAAGATGGTCTCTGAGACACTCATATGCGACCGTTGGTGAAATTAGGGTTTTGGAGTAGGCGCACAAGCACCACTCTTCAGCCTGATCGAATCCAATCTTGGGATATAAATTTTGGCTGGTCGACCATGCATGCATGTAGTTGACATGATAGTGTAGGTGCCCATACCCCATTCTCTCACGAAAGTGTGATCTGGGCCACTAAATTCGTCTGGCGAAGTTGAGTGGTCGAGATCAATTTGTGACAAAAAACTGGTGCCGCAAAATCCGCACATCGTGCCAACTTCAGGCGCGCGTTCCAAGACGATAAATCTTGGTCGGTCTTGGCCAATTGGCCGGGCGTGTAGGTGGTAGGCTGGGGTTCACGCCTATACCTGACTGTCCCATTAAAACGTGATCTAAGCCACTCAAATTGTCTGGCGAAGTTAAGTGGTCGAGATTAGTTTGCAATCGGGAAGTGTGACCATGCTAGTTTGTACGGACGGTTTGGGATAACCAGGCATGGTATGCCTTGGACGATCAGGTGAGGGAATAGATGGGTCCACGGTGGTCATGTTGGTATGACCAGACCTGCTCAATCTAATCTCGGACCCTCCATTCGTGCCGGAGAAGATGAACGCTCGTGATACTTAGAAACCCTAATTTTGGGTTTCACGGCCGTGCTTCATGCTCTTGTTTGGGCGTACGAATCAGGATGACCAACCATGGTTGGTCCTGACCGATCGGTCAGGTATGTAGGCGGGCCCACGGTGATTATGTTGACATGCTCTGGGCCCTTTGAATTTATATCTACACCCCTCATATATACCTGCGAAGATGGATGGTTGAGACTGTTTTGCGACACATGTGATGTGTCGCAAACCCTAATTTAGAGTTTTCCATCCATACTGTTATGGTTTGGACGTTTTGGCAAGCTAGGCCAATCTTTTGGGGAGGCCGACCATGCGGGGCCCGTATTGGTTCGGCAGCGGATATTCCATACATGCTTGGGGGTTATGGAATCGATCTGGGCCATCCAATCATGTTGGTGGAGTTGGATGGTCGTGATCATATCCAGACTGATACGTTCAGTCCGGACGCTCAATCGGGCAAGTATAACACACCGAGAGTGGCTCAATCGGGCTAGTATAACACACCGAGAGTTGCAGCCTATACGGTGTTTCGTACATGTTTCATTATAATGCTTGGAGATTCATGTTGCTCTGCTGAGAGCAACACTCAGTCGTCATGCCGCACTGATAATGAGTACAGGAAATACAAGGCTGGTTATGCATTAATTAATAATATTGTAAATTCACAGGGTATATGGGATTGTTGCTACATGCTCCAACCTAGATGAATTTTGTGTGTTTTATTCATAGAATGGGATTGTTGCCACATGCTCCATTCTAGGTGAATTGGTAAAGTGAAGAAGTATTCAACACTTATTAATGGATTTATCTTTTACAAGATGTTAGCGCATAATTTTTTGGCTTTTACAATTTTAGCCTTAGATGAAAATCCACCATCAACATTAAGTCCCCTGCCTAGCGCATAATGGTTACACTATTGTGGGGTAGGCATGAGATGGTGACAGTTAAAGACAAAGCTTATGATACAAAGTTAGATGTTACCGGGAGAGATGGGACATCCTGTCCTTGGAGCATGTCACGTTCAAGAGGCGTCCAGGCGAGTGTTCCCCTAGCATGATGTCGGTCTTGCCTGCTTCGATGGACTGTTATGCCTGTTTTGTTCGTGGGGCTACTGCGCCTTCTTGATTGAACGTGGGCTTGATGTGCCTGTTTTGGTTAATCGTGGGTCCGCTGCGTCTGCTTGATCGAACGTGGGACCCGATGTAAGCATGCTTGATTCGAACATGGGCAGATGTGCATGCTTCGATCAAACACGGGACCACCGTGTACATGTTTCAAACGTCGGCCATGTCATGTGCCTACTTTGACCGTACGGTTGATGTGATTGCTCGAGTGTCATCTTGCTACTTTGACCAAACACCGACCCAGATAACTTGACTAAACACCGGACTTGATGGCTTGACCAAACACCGGCCTTGATGTTTGCTTGTGTGCTCAATTATAAATGTGGGTCCAGCAGAAAGCGTTGAAGCAGCTTCTGGAGCATGCCCGGAAGAGCGTTGAAGTGTTGGAGATGAAACACCTTCTTCTGGAGAGAGAGCTTTGATTAGGGACGGTTGTGTCTTCTTCGACCAATCTGGGGCTGGGATCAAGTGGGACCCGTCGTGTGCCTGACTAAACGTCGACCCTGTGTTTCGACTGAAAACCGGCCCTGATGCGTGCGCCTGTTTTATTCGAATACCAGCCTTATGACTTTGATCAATACCAAATTTGAAACTTGAACAATAATGGACTTGTGACTTGATCAACACCGGACTTGAAACTTGATCAATACCGGACTTGTGACTTGATCAACACCGGCCTTGAAACTTGAGCAATACCGGACTTGTGACTTGATCAACACCGGACTTGAAACTTGAGCAATACCGGACTTGTGACTTGATCAACACCGGACTTGAAACTTGAGCAATATCGGACTTGTGAATTGATCAACACCGGACTTGAAACTTGGGAAATACCGGACTTGTGACTTGATCAATACCGGACTTGAGACTTGAGCCATACCGGACTTGTGACTTGATCAACATCGGACTTCAAACTTGGGCAATACCGGACTTGAAACTTGGGAAATACCGGACTTGTGACTTAATCAACACCGGACTTGTGGCTTGTGTACTCCAACGTGAATGTGTGTTTTGTCGTGTGTGACTACACATCTCACGCATTTTTATACAAGTACTTACTTCTGTCTTTTATTGTAGAATGAAGAAAAGAACTCCTGCTGAGATGTCTTATGGGGATAATGTTGGTGCCAAGTCAGGAGGTATTGACAGCTTCAAAGATATGCCGAACATTGATGATGAGTTGTTCACCGCGCCCTTTCAACTATATGAAAATATATGTTCCACAAGATAGCCCTTTTCCCATCGACTTCAAGGTTTTTCATGCTCCACTGGGCCCTCATGAAGGATGGATGAGATGTATGTTGAGCAATGAGTACATCAAGAATAACTTGACAGTAGCGCAGATTATTGATGTAGCTTGAGTGTTGAAACAGCTCGAGAGGCTGTTAAAGTGGCTTCTGGTGCGAACGTTTAGGTGGATCCTGGAGAGAGTGTTGAAGCAGGATTCTGAAGCGAACGTGGGTCCCGGAGAGAGCATTGAGGCGGCTCTTGAATAGACCATTTAAGCAGCTTCTGTTGGAGGGAGCGTTGAAGTGGCTTCCTCTTCAGTTCGATTTACCGTTGCAAATTCCATGACCATCTCTCTCATGTTGAAGAAGTCCTTGACTAATGGTGAAGCAACTTCATGCTTAGCCTCAGTCCCCAAGCGTGGTTTACATGGTTTGTTCGTAGTGGTTGTTGTCGAGCCAGATATGGAATATCTTGGACGTTGTTTCATTATTGTGGGAGTCGTGCATGTGGTACTAGAGTTGGAGTTGGCAGACACGCAGGATGTTGTATCTCGGTGGTTTTCCTCTTGCTGCTTCAGGGAACTGCTTACAGAAGGCTGAAAGTTGTATCGCCTGTTGGTGAGATATATGCCCATACGAACATTATGAGGCTCTCCATTACCGACAGGCCTGGTTCTTTCTATCAGGGCATATATTGTTATTGATGAGCGTTCAACAACTCCATAGGATGACCAAAAGCGTAGATTATCCAACATAGCATGATAGACATGTATCACTGTCTGATAAAGTGACTCGCCCGGATCTTGTTCGACCACTGTCTGATAGAGTGACTCGCCCTGATCTTGATCGATATGACGCGTGGACATCGTTATCTTCTTGAGGCTTCTCTCTTGAGGTATCGGCTCCAGTGGAAGATTGCCGCATAGAACATTGATACGTTGCACCGGCATTCTTTAAACCAAATGGCAGTATGGTATAATAAAAATTTCCGAGAGGAGTTCGAAAAGATATCTTACTTGTGTCATGCTCATCATTATATGGTTGTAGCCGCTACATCCATCCATGGAGGAGAACATGTCATGTCCGCTGGTTGCATATACTAACATGTCGATGTTAGGTAGAGGAGGATCATTTTTGGAGCAGCACCTGATCAAGTCTCAGAAGTCTATGCATCACCTGATCTATCCATTTTCTTCGTGTATGAACTGCAACTGTTTAACCGACTTGGATCCAGGTATGACATGTAGATGATGGGTGACCAATCCGGCATTTCTTCATATCTCCAAGCGAATATGTCCTGACACTCTTTGAGAAGTTCCACAAGCTTTCTGCGTTTATCCGTACATAAGGTTGAGCTGATGGAGATAGGCCTAGGAGATTCCTCAACGATTTCAATCTCATCAGTTGTGGAGTTGGTGCAACCTTGCAGCTATTGTGGAGCATCTAGCATTTGTTCTTGTGTTTCGTTACTCTTGTATCATTCCATTGGGTGGAGAGACTGGGTAACAGTCTCCCTTGCTAATTTATAATGGCAGCGTCGGTATACCGTTTTCCCTTTATGGTCATGACTCGCCATAAAAGTTTGTTCCCTCTTCGTGTGAACGTGGGTCGTGGCTTCACAGGATGGAGAAGAATACTTCGTCAGCAAAGATGCATCATGGGTCTTAGACCTCAATGATGCAATATTGTCTTCTTCCTTAATTGACGCCCACGTGGGGAGTGGGACACAACGAACTTGTCTGATTCTTTCCGCGGAGCTTCTCCCGTATGTGCTGGTTTGGTTTCCGTACGACCTTGCCTAAGAGAACCTTGTATGTCATGAGAGTCTTGAGAGTAATCACATTCGAAGACTCTCTAGTGTCGATAAGGGTCGTCTTGAACTTTGAATCCTTGATGCGTGCAGTGACATGTAGGGCACGGTTGTGCCCTTCCTCTGGTTGATTGCAGCAAAATGTCTCCGCGCGCTGATTCTTCGAGAGGTTTGAAAGTTCGTATAAACTTTCCACTAGAGAAACCGCTTCCTGATCCACCATACTTTGTTTCACAGTGAAACTATTGACTTGAGGAGGATCGTTGTGAGGATCAGTCCCCAGTGTAGGAGTTTCCATGACAAGACCGCTCATATCTGATGTCGCTTCTTTGATCAGGTCCATGTAGGTCCGCTCCGCTGAAATACCTTCTCCGGTGCGTTGAACGCGTTCCTTGTTGGCTCCAGGGGCTGTCGCGGCTCTCGTGGAAATCGATCAGTTAATGTCTTAAGAAAAGTGAGTACCTCTTTCTGAGTTGCGGCCATATCCGTTTGAGTCTTAGCAAGAAATTCCTGCTTCTCCATCAAGTCTGCAATGGTAATGGGAGATGGTCCTCCTATCGTCCCTCTGGCTCCTCATCCTGGTGAAGGAGTGAAAGTTGTTGTTCTGGTGACCACCGGAGGCGTTACACTTGAGGAGATGCCGGGATTCGCGGCTGCTCTGTCTCTGATGATGGGAAGCGTTACACCTACTGGAATATCTCCTGCTTCGCTAGCGTTGGTGATAGAAGTGACGGCTCCACGAGATGTATTGACCACGGTAGCTCCACTGATAGGTACATCGACACGGGAGTGTTATCCACACTAGATCCATCAGAATTGATTGTTGATCCAGACATGAGTCCCACCATCTTGAAATAAATTGCTGATTGAATTGGTTCTAAGATCTACCCTTTTTGAAATTAATGAAATTGAATCGGATTTCGAAGAAATTGACTTTACAACCGAGAGATTAACCTCCCACTATGGTCACCAATTATTTATGGGTGAAAACTATTCCTTCCGATTTTGGTAATTTGGGGTGTGTGGATGAGGAATGAATCTAAACCTTAAACAAATGCACTGCGAGGTGAGTGCTTGTAGATTCGAGAGATCAATCTGTGCAAGTCCGGCCTAAACCAAGAAATGGCCGTTCCAGACTTGTTTCGCTCACAAAGTGAAGGAGATGGGGTTGATCTTAGGGAGGGAAGCGGAGAAGGTGTTGGCTATGTATGACTTGTATCAGAAAGCTGAACTGGCTTGCAGGATGTAAGCTATCAGTTCCGTTATTTGAATACGATTGTATCAACACTTGCCTCTGTTGTCTCGTCTTGTTCTGTTCCTGTGAAAAATAGGGCGGAGAACCTATTTATACAAGTCTTTTATCCTAAACTTCGTATCTCGTGGGAAGTTGAGAAAGTGGAGTGATGGAGTAGTGGAGTAGTGTGTTGGTGTCACACGACCAGGCTTGCCCACTTCTCCCATCATCACTAACCGTCCATGACTTCCTGACACATTCTTGTGATGGCGCGTTGTGCGCTGCACGCTGTATACCGCCAGACCAATACCCCAGTATGTATCCCCCAGTTTCTGACACGATTGATGTCTTGAACGTGTGGATCGTGGGACCCATAGAAAGTAGCATGTAATGCTACGTTATTTTGGAAATTGATACTTGTGAAGTATCGTGTGTATACTATGCAGGTACTGCATCGAGTATATTCAACATGTATGAAGCATCGCTGTTTGATAGTCTCAAAGTAGTCTCATATCCGGACTACTTCATGTGATCACCATGACTCCGCACTGACCAATTAAATCCTGACCAGGGTTGTATAACCAAGACGGTGAAGTTGGACGGATGATATGGTCTCTGAGACACTCATCTGCGACCGTTGGTGAAATTAGGGTTTAGGAGTAGGCGCACAAGCACCACTCTTCATCCTGATCGAATCTAATCTTGGGATATAAATTTTGGTTGGCCGACCGTGCATGCATGTAGATGACATGACAGTATAGGCGCCCATACCCCATTGTCTCACGAAATTGTGATCTGGGCCACTAAATTCGTCTGGCGAAGTTGAGTGGTAGAGATCAATTTACGACAGAAAACTGGTGCCGCAAAAGCCCCACATCGCGTCAACTTCAGGCGCGCGTTCCAAGACGATCAATCTTGCTTGGTCTTGGCCGATTGGCCTAGCGTGTAGGTGGTAGGATGGTGTTCACGCCTTTACCTGACTGTCCCATGAAAACGTGATCTAAGCCACACAAATTGTCTGGAAAAGTTGAGTGGTCGAGATTAGTTTGTAATCGGGAAGTGTGACCACGCTAGTTTGGACGGACGTTTTGGGATAACCAGGCATGGTATTCCTTGGCCAATCAGGTAAGGTAATAGATGGGTCCATGGTGGTCATGTTGGTATGATCGGACCTGCTCAATCTAATCTCGGACCCTCCATTCGTGCCGGAGAAGATGAACGCTCGTGATGCTTAGAAACCCTAATTTTGGGTTTCACGGCCGTGCGTCATGCTCTTGTTTGGGCGTACGAATCAGGATGACCAACCATGGTTGGTCCTGAACGATCGAATCAGGTATGTAGGCGGGCCCACGGTGATTATGTTGACATGCTCTGGGCCCTTTGAATCTATATCTACACCCTCCATCTATACCTGCGAAGATGGATGGTTGAGACTATTTTGCGACACATGTGATGTGCCGCAAACCCTATTTTAGGGTTTTCCATCCATACTGCTATGGTTTGGACGTTTTGTCAAGCTAGGCCAATATTTTGGGGAGGTCGACCATGAGGGGCCCGCATTGGTTCGGCAATGGATATTCCATACCTGCTTGGGGCTTATGGAATCGATATGGGCCATCCAATCATGCTGGTGGAGTTGGATGGTCGTGATCATATCCAGACTGATACGATCAGTCTGGACGCTCAATCGGGCTAGTATAACACACCGAGAGTTGCAGCCTGTACGGGTATTTCGTACATGTTTTATTATAATGCTTGGAGATTCGTGTTGCTCTGCTGAGAGCAACACTCAGTCGTCATGCCGCACTGATAATGAGTATAGGAAATACAAGGTTGGTTATACATTAATTAATAATGATGTAAATTCACAGTGTATATGGGATTGTTGCTACATGCTCCAACCTGGATGAATTTCGTGTATTTTATTCACAGAATGAGATTCTTGCCACATGCTCCATTCTAGGTGAATTGGTAAAGTGAAGAAGTATTCAACACTTATTAATGGCTTTATCTTTTACAAGATGTTAGCGCATAATTTTTTGGCTTTTACAATTTTAGCCTTAAATGAAAATCCACCATCAACAATACCATGGCAGCATCATCCATGTTAGATGTGTCTTCCTTCCACCTAGAATAGTGATATTTAGGACATTCATCCTCGGCTTTCAAATCATTTCTAAACAAACAACAATCATTCGGACATGCGTGTATTTTCTCATAAGTGAGTTGGAAAGCTTTCAACAACTTCTTTACTTCATAAGTTGATTTAGGAAGACAATGACCTAGGGGAAACACAGAACCAATTGTCTTGAGAAGATCATCAAAAGCCCTTCGAGATAAACCATTTACTGTCTTGTGCCTATACAACTAAGTAGTTGCTTATCTTTGTGTGTGTAGTACAACCAGGGTATAAAGGGAAGTCGGCCTCTTCAATCTCGTTCATCAGCAAATCTTCGTCGTGGTTTGGCACCCCTTTGTCCTGCCTAGGTTCACAAACCCCTTTCCCTGGTTCGACATCACCTTCAACATTAGCATCACTCCACATCTGGTAGAAACTACGTTCATGTGTTGCTCCCTCTTCATGAACATTATTACTAACCTTCACCCCGTGAAGAACCCACTCGGTGTAAGTAGGATCCATACCCCATTTTAGCAAGTGCATATGTATTGTTACAGGAGGAAGTGGCGCAACAAGATTCTTATAATCCACACAAGGAAAACTAAACTTAGAAGGATTTCCAAGCTTCTCATGAGCCAACTCTACGAACTTCTTTACTGCATCCTGGTATGGAACTTCCCCTTACATTAAAACTCTAATGGTTAGACGTACTAAGATCGATTAATCTCATTATGAGACATACATACCCTGTAGAGACAGTTATGACTTGGCTTTACCTTGGCCAATGAACCCAATCCTTATTCATCATTTTAAAAGTCAAGAGTCAGTCCTGGTTGAGTTCAATATGAATCTTTATTTCCTTCCCACTGTCAATGAAAAACATTCTCATATTAAAACATATATAAACTTTTTCTGGGAACCAACTTGAAATTATCTGGACGAGAAAACTATACCAAATTACACCAACAACTATGTAGATTCAAGGGCAGTCACAACAATTAAATGAGTCTGTTTTAGGATGGAAGAAAGCTAGAGCACATAGGATAAAAGAGCTATTATTAGCTGTTTTTCGCAACTACGACATACAAGCTTTATACACATATAAATATAATCCTTCATAGTTGCAGGGGTGGCATTTGGTCATAACGGTACATATAATGGCAAACAAGACAAGATAATTCTGGTGTTGAGCGCTACGCTAGAAGTCTGAAAGTCGTGGTCTAATTACTAGCTGTTGAATTTGTGAACCACAATGTATCTTCTGATTTACCAGATCCAGGTGAGTGGATAACAGGGAAAATTATGTAACAAATTCTATTGAATTTAACTTTGGTGTACCACTACCAACCAAAGCTCCAAGGCTTGTGTAGAATATTACAAATAAACGACATTCTTACATGATATCATACTTTAAATTACCTGGTGATCAGAATTCAAACCATCATAAGGTACTTCAATGCGCTTTTGTAATCTTCGCCAGCACTACTCCTGATATAACAGTTTGAGGGGAAACAACGAATATTGTATTACCATAATGTGCTTTAAAATGCTCTCACCACTTGGTTTCCTAACTCTCTGGTAAAAAATATATACAAATCAAGATATCCAAACTATGCTCTTCAAAAGTGAGATTTTTCAAATCTAATACTTTGAATCCCAAAAATATCAACCAACTGATTAACAAAGGCCACACAGAAATAAAACTTGGATTTATTATCACCTGGTTTGTAGTTAATTCAAATGACGGGCAATCATCACTATCTCTTCTTTGTGCACAAACGCAAGAGAGACCTTTACCAAGCCATGCAGCTGATCCTGCCACAACATCAGCTGAACAATATACCAGCAGTTAGAACTTGAATACTCTTTTATATTTATAGGAAAGTAGTCACAAACCAAAAATTCAGGGCGAGGTCATATCCTAATGAAAAACTGAATGAGCTCTTAAAAACGTACAAGGCCAATTTATGATAACAATGATACACTCAACAAACACTTGGGCGTGAAGAATAAAAGATGTCTATGCATCTCATATGAAAACCCATGGATGCAATATGGTAGAACCCTTGGCATTCTCTCCAATCTTGACTTCATACCAAGGACACGATATCAGTCCCCAATCAGAGATGCATATATGACCACCATGCTTATGTCAAGATTAGACTAACTCGTATATAATCCCTAGTTTCACTGACAAACACATAATCGGAAATAAGTTAAGGCACCACTTCAATTCTCGCGATTCCAACTCTCAATAAAACTAAGAAGTTACAAAAATTGGTGTTTATTGCCTCCTATTTCCTCAAAAACTCCAGAGAAACTTAATCTGTATGCCTACACACTACTATATCATTACCAAATCAAACAATCCAACACCTAACACTACCAAATCAAATATACTTTCCTAAATTCTATTCCCAATTCAACTCAAAATCCATTCTAATAAGTTCAAAACTACTACTATAATCTAATGAAACACAATTCCCCTAAACCAAAATCCCCAAATCCATTCACCAACACCATTAATCACAAAACAAGTTTAAAAAATTAATGTAATGGTTTGAAATGATTGAAATTAAATGCAACACTAAAAATTTGATCCAGGCCAATCATCAAAATTTAATGCTACCAAATCATCAAACGAATTAAATGGAATGATTGAATATTTTTTTTTAAATGATTTTTTTTTTGCTACAAAGAAAATTCATTGATCAAGCTGAGTCATACATAATAGAGTTTGACAGGAAAGATGGAGCTACCCCTTCCCAACTATTACAAGTACCCTTTTTACGGGCATGCTTAGCTAATTTGTCAGCAAATTTATTAGCCAATCTGTTTATGTGCTTACAGGAATAAGAATCAAAGTGTTTTAGTAGAATACTAGTATCTTCAATAATTCCGCGCAGTTCCCATGGGATATCCGACTCATCCCCTCGAATCGCTTGTATGAGACTCTTGTAGTCACTCTCTATTATGATCTTCTTTAGGCCTAACTTCAATCCCCATTTAACTCCTTCCATAATACCTAAGGTCTCAAGATAATTAGCATCCAAATCCCCCCTGAAAATGCTGCATTTTGAAGCTATATGAGTACCTGCAGAATCACGAAATATTAGTCCATAGCCACCTATTTTAGTACTCTCACAATAAGATGCATCCGTGTTTAATTTAATGAAATCGTTTTGAGGGGGTTTCCATTTAGGGATTTTCAAACTCTTTGCGGAAGTGGTGTTCTTCTCTCGAATTGAATCTGCACTGTTAAGAAACCTGTTTATGGAATGAGTTAGTTGTTATGGCATTTGATATTTATTTTCAAATACCAGGATGCATCTGTCCTTCCATAAGAACCAGCATATAGTAGCCATCTTACTGATTGTTGAGGGGTCATGTTCAGAGAACCAAGAAGTTATCCAATGTTTTTGATTTTCCCAATGATTACTATCCTGCCTGTATCCAGCTGCAAAACAAACTACCCATGCATAAGCACATTCAGTTAAAATATGCATTGTAGATTCAGTTGTTGTTCCGCATCTACTGCATCGAACTGTTTCTTGCCAGACTCTTCTGCCTAGTCTCTCTTTAGAAGGAACAATATCCTTGATACATTTCCAAATAAAAAGTTTCACTCTTGGGATTACATCAATTTTCCAAACTTTCCTCCAGGTGTTTGATGGAGAAGGTTTATAAGTATCCAAACCATTATGATACTTTAGATTGTAGAGTGCATAATAGGATGACTTGACTGTATATTTCTCGTTCATAGTTAGAGACCAACATAATTTGTCTTCTGAGCTCTGCAGAATTCTCATCGTCAGGATTTTTTGAGCACTGTGTGGATCAAAGAGATTATTGATTAAGTGGACCTTCCAGCTTCTAGTGTTCTCATCAATCAGTTCTGAAACATATGTATAAGAAAAAGGATTTATTGCATTTTGTGCTGGGATAAGAGGTGTATCTTGATGTGAAAACCATTTATCCTGCTAGATTAGTATTCTTTGACCGTTACCAATTGACCAGCAGCTGAATCTCTTAATAAAATAAAACTCGGAACTTACACTCTTCCAAGACCAGGTTAAGTCCGCCTTTCTAGGGGCATGAAGAAGATGAAATTTTGAGAAGTATTTTGCTTTTAGAGAGCGTGCCAGAAGAGAGTCCTCTGTAGTACAAATTCTCCATGCTATTTTTGCCAATAGAGCATGATTAAAGCTCTTTAAATCCCTGAAGTTCAGACCACCATCATCAGTTGTCTTGCACATACTTTCGAAGGAGGTGAGAAATAGGCCTTTTTTATCTGCTTTATTCTACCAGAATCTTAATTGAACTGAATTCATCTTCTTAATAGTTTCCTCAGGTAGCTTAAATGAACTCATTTGATGTAAGGGAATGGTACTTAACACATTATGTACCATTATATTTTTTCCAGCTTGTGACTGAGTTGTACCTCTCCATTTAGATAACCTTGTTTCCATGTTAACTACCAAATTCTTGAACGAGATTCTCTTATTTTTGTTGAGGAATAACGGAATACCTAAATATTTTTCTTCAGAGCCCATCTTCTTTACATCCAGTATCCTTGTTATTGTAGTAGCTGCCTCGACAATAATGTTCTTACTGAAGCTAATACTTGATTTTTGATAATTAAGCACCTAACCTGAGCTTGAGCTAAATGAGTTAAGAATATGTTGCAGACTGTTGATATTATTCAGATTAGCTTTAACAAAGATAAGGCAATCATCGGCGAACAGCAAATGGCTTATAGGAGGTGCCCTTCTAGCGATTTTAATTTCACTAATGCTTTTTGAGAACTCAGCCCCCACTATTGCTCTTGAGAACGCATCCATAGCTATTATGAACAAGTAAGGAGAGATTGGGTCTCCTTGGCGAATGCCTCGAGTAGGTCTAAAAGGGCTACAAGGTGAGCCATTTAAGAGCACTGAAATTTCAGTGGTTGATATACATTGATAAATAAGAGAACACCATTCCTCATAGAACCCCATACGCTTCATAACCTCTATGATAAAGTCCCACTCTAATCTGTCGAACTCCTTCGACATATCCAACTTAAAGGCAAGAAAACTATCACCCTTTTTCTTTATTTTAAGAGTATGTATAATTTCATGTGCTAGAGATATGTTATCCGTGATAATTCTGCCAGGGACATAAGCTGATTGTAGGGGAGATTACTTTTGTGAGTACAACCTTTATTTTTCTTGCCATCATTTTAGATATGAGTTTATATGAAGTATTACATAGAGATATCGGACGGTAATCAGCTAGAGAACTCGGTATCTTGACTTTCGGCACCAGAATGAGTCTTGTTTGGTTCAATTTTTTGGAAATAAAACCACTTCTGAAGAAATTTTGCACAGTTTGAACTAGATCATCTTTAACTGTTTCCCATTGAGATAAATAAAATCCCAGAGGGAAACCATCAGCGCCGGGTGCATTCCATGGAGCCATGCTTTTAAGGGTATCATGAAATTCTGTCTCTGAAGGGATTGCAATGAGTTTAGCATTATCGTTGGAAGTGATAGCTGTCTGAACATGACGGAGAAGGTTTGGATCAAGATCTGGAGATGAGGTGGAGCTAATGCTTTGGAAGTGTTGTGTAAGAAGCATAGAAAGTGCATTTTTTTCATTTACCCAATTCCCAGAAGTATCTCGCAGAGCGTCAATCCTATTTCTTGATCTGCGCCTATTTGCATTAGCATGATGGAAACTCGTGTTGTAGTCCACCTCTTTGAATAAAGTATCTTTATTTTTCTGCATCCAGAAATCCTTTATGTACTCTTCCCATTTCCCGATTTCTTTTTCAACTCTGATGATTTCATCCTGTGTATTGGACTGAGCACCTGAAAGGCGTATGATGTCCAGTTGAGTATAGAGCTCTCTAATATTTGTGTCGATGTTGCCAAAAGTATTTCTATTCCAGACACTCAATAACCTTCTTGTGAGCTTCAGCTTGTGGTTAAAGTTATGAGCAGCACTGCCTGCTATACTTGAGTTCCATGCTTGTTTAATTTGATCCGAACACGAACTGTCTTTTAACCATACACAAAAAAAAATCCAATTTTTGCTAGTATTATTATCATGTTTATATAAGTTTATACAAATTGGTGTATGATCAGAGGCAAGATGAGTTAAATGGAATAAATTAGAATTCGGGAAAGAAATAAGCCAATCATCGTTGGTTAGAGCTCTATCTAACCTACTTTTAATACTCCCTGTAGTTGCAGGAATTCCCACACTACACCCTATTCAAGAATTTATCAATATTTATGACATAATTTGAAGATTAAAGACACTTTTTCATTAATATGATCTTAAGGAATTTTACAAAGACCAAGAACACAAAACACTTGATAAAGATTTTCTATCTCCTAAAAATCTTCCTAACTCTCAAAAATTCATCCTCCTCTCTGGAACTATTCATTTCCTTTATATAGGCATTTACATAGTGGATTACAGCTCATTTACAGCTAAAATTCCCTTTAATTTCGGATCTAGGTTCCTGCGATAAATCGCAGGTGGCACCGCCTTAATATTTCGTAGGCTTAATCGATTCATCGCAAATTTATCACGCTCTTCTCATGTTTCTGTCGTTTTCATCCAATATGTCATTTCTTTCGTCATCTTGAGATGTTTCGCAGAATATCATTGACATATCGCAGAACTGTTGCTTATTATTGATGTGTCGCAGATCTGTTGTTTATTTCACAGGAATATTGTTGTAACAATATTCTGATCCTACATCTTGCCTCTTCTCATATATTTTCTGCGAAGAAGATAAAGATCATGAGAACTTAAGTTTCTTGAATTGCCGCAACTCCTTGTCTTTTAACATTCCCTTCATTCTGACACGTCTCTGCATCCATCGCTAAATATTCTACACGTGTTTTTTCTCTCATTTATCCCTTGACACGCCTTTTTTCAACCATTGAATTCTGACCATTCATGTCTTTTCTTCATTAAATGCATTGATGTTCTCGAGACTTTTCTTTTCTTATAAATATCTTCTTCGCTAATCTCCCCTCTTATTTTTACTCTCTCTTTTCTTTTCTTTTTACTCCTTCTCTGCAACTCTACTGTTCTTCATCTTCTTCCGCAAATCCCGGATCTATTATTATTTCAATTTTATTTCTTTATTCTTCTTCATCAAAATAATCATTCCCATACTAAGTAATGGCCCCTGCTAAAAAATTAGGTCAACCCACTTTGAAAAAACACCAGCAGAAACTTCAAACTTTAGGTTTTGCACTTTCTGAGATCCCTGGTCAATCTTCAGACTCTGATCTCTCCATTGATCTAACTTCAAGATTTCCTTCTTCTAATGAGAAGATCCTTATTTCGCTAGGTCAATTAGAAGCTGGCCTTCCTATCCCTCTTTATGACCCAGAACTCCCTATTTTCTATAAAATTATTTCTCATGCTAAAATTTCACGAGCAATCTACCAATTAAGTGGAGATTGTATTCGTCTCATTCTTGAATATGCCACCCGTGGAGCTGGTAAAGGATCTCGTTATCCTGATACTGCGAAACATCCTGATTTTGAAGATATCCCCATTATTCCAGCGAAATATACCGTGGAGAACTTCTTTGCGAATTATCAAGTAATTCCCATGAAGAAAGAGAGCACGTGTTGGGCTGTTCATTTAAATAAGGATAAAAAAATTGCGAAAGATAAAATTCTTATGCAAGATATAGATTATCATTCAAGTAGAAACCAAGGTCCACGCTTCTCAAAAGATGACAAGTGGTGCAAATTTCCTCTCCTCCTTGAAGGTCCATATATTTTTGGCACTCTTGATATTCCTGCGGATCTTTCAAATCTTGCGTCGTATCGTCCTTGCGTTTTTAATTGGCACGAAAAGAATTTCGAGGTATATCCATAAAGTTTATCATTATTCGCAAATTTAGTTAAATATATTATTCTTACTAATTATTGAAACATCTTTTATCAGATTGAAAAAATGAAGGCTAGTTACGCCAGTACTGGGAATCCCAATCTCCTACAAATTTTGAAAACTTTCACAGATGAAGTAAGAAACAATCTTCTATAATATTTAAAAATATATTGTTGCCCTTGTTTCTTATCTTTATGTGTGATTGTTTTCAAGGAAATTCCATTTGTCGCGGTGGTTGAAGCCAAAGATAAAGGCAAAAGAGTATTAACTCCAAATGAAAGTTCTGGTACTTCCCCTCGCCGCAGTAAAAATCAAACCACAGACGGTCCTCCAGAGAAGAGAAGAAAAACTCAACCACTTCTTCCACTTAGAGAGATTCCTATTATCGCTGAAAAAGATAAAGAACTTGAAGAAAATGATGGGGTAAACCATGACGTTACTGTGGGCACTTCAACACGTTTTTCTTCCACAAGAATTAGATCTGCGATGGGTTTTTCTCAACCTGAGACTCCAATGGATCAATTATCAAATATTTTTAGGAATCCCATGCAAGGTGTTGGTGAAGATGATATCACTCGTACTTGCGATTATCTCTCGAAAATCTGTGATGCTTCGATCTTGACTAATAATAAAGATCTTAAAGGAGTTTCCATATTTATCGACTCAAGTTTTCTTCATGCGCTAACTTCGCTGGTATGCCCCTTTCCTTTATTTTTATTTTAGTAAATTTTATATATATCATGTGTATCGAAGATCTTTTACTTATCCTTACTCATTTTCTCTTTTCTGTCGCAGACTGCTAGAGCTTCTTTTTCTGTTGCTTCAGAATCAGAAAATAGATTATCAACATCGCAAAAAAGACTTACTGATTCACAATCTGAATCTGCGAAACTCCGTGAAAGAAATAAACAATATGAAGCTAAAATATCCCTTCTTCGCGAAAAATGCAAGCAATTGGAAGTATCTGGAAATACTGAGCTCCTTAATAAAAACAAATCGCTTGAAGTAGAAGTTGAAGTTCTTCAACAGAAATTAGTTGACAAGGAGAAGTTCTGCAAACAAATTATTGGTATAAATCTTTTTTCTCTTTAGTATTTTTTTTTTTTTTTTTACTTTTCTTCATTCTTGCTATTTTATAGCTTATTTGAGCAACCATTTTGCAGATGCCTATAATCTTACTGATGAAGCTCTTATTCTCAATTCTTTTGACAAACCCATAGATGAAACCACTCTTCTTCAGCGTCTTAATGACGCTTTAAATAATTATTCAGACGAAAAAATTAATTCTCTATCTCTCGATGAGATTAAACATCATGTTTCCCTTATGAGAATTGACTATAGATCTACTTTGAGTATGTCAAATAGTTTAAAGACTTGCAGAGATGAATTTAGAGAAAAAATCAAAGTCTTAAAAGCCAAGAAGAGTGAACTTGAGAAGGATAAAGAACACATTACTCTTCAAGGCGCTGAAGCTCTATCAAAGTTTCGCAATACCCTTATTGATACCGAACTTGACAAAGATAGACTTAAGGATTAAAATATTAAACTTCTTAAGAGAGAAAAACAAATCCGCTCCCATATTCTCATTCAAAATGATGATGAATTCGAATGGGCTGCGACAATTCTCGTCAATGCTAGGAAAAACTTAGCGATAGATGTTAGTCTTCATACCGAGCAAGCAACCTTGATACAAGAAATGATTCATGAAAGAGAAGGTTATTTATTGCTCCTCTAACATATTTATACTTGTTGTAGATTTTCAAAAAATTTCTAATTTGTTGTTGTATCATCGCAGAATCTGAAGAAAAACATTCCACAAGGATAGCAGAACTTGAAGAAGAAAAAAGTAGTCTTGCAAAAAATCTTGCTTCCCGCAATAATAATATTTCTAGACTGCGAGAGAAAATAAAGATATCCAACTCCAATTTGCATAGTAATCTTGTCACCGTTCGCAATAATGCTATTGAGAAAGTTTGTAAAGATAATAATCTTCCTCTTAGTCTATATCCTTGTCTCTTGGATAATATCCCATCCAGTTCTGAAGTACCAGTTATTTCTGACAGTGAGGCTGATATAGATGAGAATGAAAGTGAAGATGAAGAAGGAACTAACGATGAAGATAATGAAGACGAAGATGAATATAAAGATGAAGATAAATCTCAATAGTTTTATTTTTTTCTTTTGATATTCTCCTGTATTTCTCTCTTTCTTTCTTGCGACAATTACCTGCGACAAATTGTAACATTCTTTCTACAAATTATTTGTAGCTCCTGATGTCTCTCAATATAAAATTTTTTGCCTCTATTTGTCTGTTATTTATATGAATTTATCATATAATGATGAATAACACTTTTTACCATTCTATGCATCATTCCCATACTTGCCTCTTGTTATTAATCTGCAATATGATAAATGAATTATTGCAAATATTTCTGCGAAAAATCTGTTATATGCCTCGCAAATATATTTTTTCTTGTGGTCTTATTTCTCCTTCCTAGTTAAAGGTCTTATTATGCCACTTATATGCGACAAGATCGCAGGACATTCTTAATTTTTCATGTAATAATCCATTGATCTTGCCTTATCATTTAATTTTAATCTTTGCGACAATATGATAAATCTAAGCCATCTTGTGAGATTAATGTCTCTTTGCTTTTTAAGATTTATGACATTGCCGTCTTTGCGATGAAATCGCAGGACGTCTTTGCGATTTATATCCTCTTATTATTGATTTCATTTATTTCATCTTTTGATCTTATCGCAAAAACCCATTGATCTCATCTTAACTTTTCTCTTTTAGCCTTTTTGGCCAGTTACGCGGCAATATGACGGGCCTAAATATTCTTGCGAATATAAAATCCCATGACATTGCTGTCTGTGTCACGTGACAATGTGATGGGCCTAAATATTCTTGCGAATATAAAGTCCCATGACATTGCCGTCTTTTTTTTTTTGATACACAGCTCCCTAATGGAGGGTATCGCCCTTATCTCTCTCCCCCTGGTTTCCCCTTCAAGGATTATACATCGGCCATACAATACTAGCACTTTCCCATCCGGTTCTGCCAACAACCAGTTGTTTTCTCAGCCTTGTCCTTTATGCCTTATATGGATTATAGTTACAAGACTGCACCCTAAGTGGGGTTTTCTTTGGGCCGAACACATCGTAAGCCAAGACTTGCCGTGGATGGCCAGGGTAGGTTCATCCATCCCGGACACCCACAGCTCAACCGTGTACCTCGGCGCCTTGATCATACGTTTTATTCCTTAGGAAAACTCTCGGGCGCCCAACCAGGGTATAACCTTATATAATTGGGAATCCAAGTTATCTCTCCCGGATGGATTTTTTCTATAATCCCAATTCTCCATGACTAGGTTCCAGCAGCGGTATAGCCTTTCCCATAGCCATGCAAAGAGATACCCCCCTTATGACGCACTTTAAGGAATTGCCTCTTACGGAATAGAATCCGCGAACTAAGGTGTACGCCATAAAAGTTCATCCCATTCTTATATATTTTTAGGCAATTTGCGCCCATTATATGCATTTGCATTAAAAATTCTTATATGATTCGAAATCATCATCTTTTTCTTTTAATAGAGAAATTCTTATTTTTGAGCAAAGTTTTTCTTTTAATATTCTGTGTGCACATTTTTTGCTATTCTTGTTTTTCGATCGTTCGCAACATGATACTGTTGCACTTCTTTTCTTTTGTGGCGAATGATCATTCACAATTTCTTGATACTTGATTTATCACAACACCTTATACTTGTTTGTTATCCTGCGAAGAATGAAGATTTTAGCTTTTTCCCATATTCGCATGATTAATCGCCATTGATTCTTTTGGGACAAACTATTTGTGTGATATATCCTTTCCCCGCAACTCTATATTGTCCACCATCAATTTTTTAGCTCTTTGAGTTTGCCTCCTGTTATGTTGCCAATTACGATTTCGGGCATTTCTTTCTTCGCAAGTATTAATGTCAACTTCATAACACTTTTTGCCTTCAAACCAATCACCTTTAATTATCCCAATACCATGAGGATGTGGAAACTTTATGCATTGATGATATGTTGATGCTATGCCCAAGATCCCATGGAGCCATGGTCTTCCAATTAAGGCATTGTAAGGAGATTTTATATCCACTACACAAAATTTGATTTTTGAAGATATCTTGTTCAATGGAATTTCCATAGTAATTTCTCCTTTTGGCTTGTTTGAAGTGCCATTAAAACCATAGATCTTGTAAGTTGAAGGAATTAATTCATCATCTCTTTCGCCCATTGTGCGATAAGTATGATAAAATAAAATGTCTACCGAACTACCAGTGTCAATTAAAACTTTATCTATTGCCCAAGAATCACTTACTGTGTCACCATCATCTTCTTCTCCTTCTTCTCTGTATTTTGGATTTATCTCTAACTTCACCACCAATGGGTTGTCATGCATCTTCCCAGGCTCTGGTATCTCTTCTGCAGTAAAAGAAATAACTTGATTCTGCCATTCTTCTAACGGAGAAATCTTCGCAATATTCATCGCCTCTCTTCCCTCTATATCTCTTGAAAATACTCTGCTTAGCACATTTTCATGGAAATCCTCTATCGTTTTCTGCGAATGTACAATTGAATTGCAAAATAGATTTTTTGTTGTAGCTCCTACTTCAATGACAAATGTTTCAGCTTCTTTTGCAACATTAACTCTGTGAATTTCTGGTGCTTGCGGCAATTGTTGCGGTTGTATATATCTTGCTAGAAAATGATTTAATTTCCCCTGTTCAATCATTCGCAAAATAATTATTTTTACATTTCTACAATTATGCACAGAGTGGCCATGAAAATGATGATAAGGACAGAACTCTTGATTTTTGTTGTTAGGATGTGGTTCTTTCCCCATGTTCTAGGGTTAGGGTATATTCTCCATCAAAATAATCGCTTCCCAAATCTTATCTATACCGGTATTTAAAGGTGGCAATTTAATGTCCTCCCATATATTCCTCTGACCTCTTTGCCCATTTGAATAATTATGCCTCTGTCCACCATAGGCCTCCTGCGGTTGATCAAACCTTGGGACTTTATTATTGTTATTGCGATTATAAAAATTTCTCTCCTTTTCCAATTCCTCCTGATCTCTACTCCCCATTGCTACTATCTTATGTTGATTATCAGTCTCCATTTTCTCTCGCGGATTTTGGGAAGTACTTGCTACTGTATTAATCATCCTTGGTAACAAACTTCCATTTGCCGCGGCTAAACTTGTGCATGTGTGAATTGGATAAGACTCCATATCATTTTTTTTTTCCTCCAAAGCGATGTATTCTTCTTGAAATTCTCGCAGTTCTGTCATGGTAATTGTGTTTTTAACTCTGAAGACCTGGATTTATAATAGATTCGTCGCAAACATAGCATTTATGAAAGACAAAATGAGATATCTTTCATCTACTCTTCCTGCCATTTTACTACACATTGTTCTCCATCTTATCGTTAAGTTCTTTAAACTCTCACCAACTCTCTGTTTCAATCCAAACACATCTTCAATTCCAGGTCGTGTAAAGTTATTACTGATGTATGCTCCTAAGAAAGTAGTTTGCAAGTGCATGAACGAAGTTATTGTATTCTTGGGAAGACTTTCAAACCATTTCAATGCTTCACCAGTTAAACTTAACGCAAAATATTTGCATAAAACGACATCATGGTTCTCCCATTGTATCATACATCGAATATAAGCTTTGATATGTTGGACAACACACGTAGTCCCATCAAATATACTGGTCAGTACCGGTAAATTTCATTTTGGAGGTATCCCTCCTAATTGTACCTCTTGAGTAAATGGAGTTTTCGCAGCTTCTTCGATTGCCTCATCAAGTTGTCTTCTTCCTCATTCTCTTCTGTTATTTATCATTCCTCTCATTTCTGCTAATTCTCGCAAGATTTGTTCATTTCTATCAGAATTTTGCTCCATTGGCATTTTCAACGCAGCCTCTCTTCGTCTGCGTTCATGTCTTTCTTGTCTTGCGATGTTTCGTGCTTCTTCTCCAACATCTTGGTTTTTCCTTCTTCTGCGATTTTCTTTTTCTTGCAAGTTAATTTGTCTTTTATTCTCTTCTCCGCGAATTTCCTCATCCCTTACTGTTTTTCTTCGTTGCCTTTCTATGTCTCTACGAATTCTATCATATTCCTCATTTAGATTATCATTATTACGATTTTGCGCACGTCGTCGTTCTCGATTATCATGATTATTCTGACGCAACGCTGTTTTAATTTCTTGTTCTTCTACTTATGCTCGCAATCTCTCTCTTTCTCCCGTTAAATGTACTTGTTCAATATAATGCCTCTCAATATCATCTTCGATTATTCTACGATTTCTTCGAATCTCTTCATCACGTAACATTCTCCTTCTCTCTTCTTGATTTTCTCCCTCATCCTGATTATGTCTAATGTCTAAAGTTTCACCGCGTGGAATGTAACGATCATTTATCAAATTCTCGCCAATATTTTGTATAGGGAGATTTTGTCTTGTTTCTTCTCTATATGATCTTGAATTTGATCTCATGCTACTTCTCGATCTTCTATTTTGCAACCTCAAATTTTCCATTCTTAATTCATGATTTTGCCTTGTAATATTGGCACGTTCTTCTGCCTCTAATATTTTTTCTTCATGTATCCTTTGTCTCAAATCATCTACTACTTCATGCTCTTCATGGATTAGTCTTCCATCCATTTCTTGATTTCTTTCCTCTTCTTGATTTTCCGCTTCTTCTATCGAATCCGACCTCCAAGTATGCACACTTACCCTATCATAATCCACATTTCTATCTTGTGCTCGTGTTTGTTGATTCGGTGGTTGGATTGAATTTTCTACTCCATTTCTCACTCTACTTCTTCTTGATCTGATCCTTAAAGATCCTTCCAATTCACCTGTTCCTTCCCCTGCAATTCTTTTACTTCTTCTCACTGTTGTTGGTGGTTCTGATGTATTTCTTCTCCTTCTAGCCATTTATTCAATTCTAATAATTTCTTCAAGTCTTCAAGCTGTAATTTGAAATTTCTCAAATTGATTCTTCCCTGTTTCTAGGCGCCAAAATGTAGTTGCAGGAATTCCCACACTACACCCTATTCAAGAATTTATCAATATTTATGACATAATTTGAAGATTAAAGACGCTTTTTCATTAATATGATCTTAAGGAATTTTACAAAGACCAAGAACACAAAACACTTGATAAATATTTTATCTCTCCTAAAAATCTTCCTAACTCTCAAAAATTCATCCTCCTCTCTGGAACTATTCATTTCCTTTATATAGGCATTTACATAGTGGATTCTGACTCATGATGAGCTCATTTACAGCTAAAATTCCCTTTAATTTCGGATCTAGGTTCCTGCGATAAATCGCAGGTGGCACCGCCTTAATATTTCGTAGGCTTAATCGATTCATCGCAAATTTATCACGCTCTTCTCATGTTTCTGTCGTTTTCATCCAATATGTCATTTCTTTCGTCATCTTGAGATGTTTCGCAGAATATCATTGACATATCGCAGAACTGTTGCTTATTATTGATGTGTCGCAGATCTATTGTTTATTTCACAGGAATATTGTTGTAACAATATTCTGATCCTACACTCCCGGTGCCAAGTTTATTATTCGACCAATTAAAAGGAGTACCATTATAGCTTAAGTCAGTGAGACCTGCTTCCTCAATGCACTGAAGAATTGGAGGATAGGTTGAACTAGACTAGTTTTTACTATTTATTCTATCACCAGGATCAAGAATAATGTTCAAATCTCCAATCAGCACCCACGGCTGATTTATTTCTAGTCCTATTTCCCTAATAAAATTCCATTGATCTTTTTTTTCCTTAGGTTTACAAGAGCCATATACACAGGAAAGCATCCACTCCGGCTTTGATGGATTATGAGTAACCAAACAATGAAACATATTTTTTGAAGAATATACAATCTCCAGATTAAACCCGTCTTTCCAAAGAAGAAGGAGACCCCCAGAGAGGCCAATTGAAGGTTGAAAGACTATATTAGGAAAATCTAGGCATTTAGCCAGCTTAAGAATTTTAAAACGAATTTAATGAAACCCAATCATGAAACCCTAAATTTAATAAAAATTGAGATGAAACTATTACAAAAAAATTTAAAGCAATCAGTTACAGACCCAATTACAAGATCGATCTGTTGATGGAAAACCTTGATTTGTTGATGATGTTAACAGAGCTTAAGAAACTCGATTTGTTGATGGATAAAAAAATGATATGTTGATTAAAAAAACTCATTTTCATAGATCTGTTTGCTCGATTTTTTGATGATCTTGACTTGTAATGGTTTGATTGATGGTGTTTCGGCAGATGGATGAGGTGTTTTTCTGTGGTTCGAAGAAAGATAAAAGAAGAGACGAAAAATAAAAGAAGTGGTGGAGGAAAGAAAAGAAAAGGATAAAAAGGAAATTTTTTTTAAAACAATGGACGGTAAGAGATCGATGTAAGGTTAAAATGGACGGTTGGAGATTGAAATGGAAGTTGTGATGCAATAAATGTTTTTCATGGCCCTTTCACAACTGTTAGAAATAGTCGTCATAGGGGTTTTTTCGTCTTTCGAAACTTTTTAACTTCTGCTAAGTTTTTTCACTTCTGCTAAGTTTTTTCATTTCTGCTAAATTTTTTAACTTCCGCTAAATTTTTTCACTTCTCGAAGTTTGTGAATTCGCGTGTGTTTAGGGTTTCATGAGATTATTCTCATGGAATCTTATGCGTAAACTGCTAAAGATCCATCGTTCATGCGAAGTTCTCGTCTCATAGTAGTCCACTCCTGGCCAGGTTTAGATCTCCGGACAAGTTCACTCCTCGAATTTTGCGAATTCGTGTGTGTTTAGGGGTTCATGAGATTATTCTCATGGAATCTTACGCGTAAGCTGCTAAAGATCCATCGTTCATGCGAAGTGCTCGTCTCATAGTAGTCCACTCCTGGCTAGGTTTCGATCTCCGGAGAAGTTCACTCCTCGAAGTTTACGAATTCGTGTGTGTTTAGGGGTTCATGAGATTATTCTCATGGAATCTTAGTGTAAGCTGCTAAATATCCATCGTTCATGCGAAGTTCTCGTCTCATAGTAGTCCACTCATGTCTAGGTTTCGATCTCCGGACAAGTTCACTCCTCTAAGTTTGCGAATTCGTGTGTGTTTAGGGGTTCATGAGATTATTCTCATGGAATCTTACGCGTAAGATGCTAAAGATCTGTGGCACCCCGAATTTCGGGCCTGGATTTTGACCCAAATCCAAACCCAAAATCCAAAATGCTACTTTTAATAACAAACCTAGACTTCCACACTTGGCCCAAGTCCAAACGACTAATTCTTTTTCTATTCTTTATAGGGTTGCCCATGGTTCGGTTTTCTGCCCGAACCAAACTGGTCCAAACCGACAAAAAAACCAGAGAAAACCAGAGACCGAAAAATCCAAAAACCAAGAAACCCAAAAACCGAGAAAACTGATTCTAGGTGGTTGGTTTTGGATTGATGTCACAAAAGAACCAAAAATCCAAAAAAACCAAACCGAAAAATAAACCGAGAGTAAGAACCAAAAAAACCGACAAAAGCCATAATAATATGTAGCGAACTTTCCATCATAGTATAATATATATTCACTTCAATGAGTATATCTATAAATAAATTAAATATAAATGAAAATGTATCTAATGTTGAATTATATATGTATAATATATATGATTTTAATGAGTATACCCATAAATAAAGAAATTATTTTGATGATTTGATTTACAATTTTGATTTATGACTTACAAATGAAAGTCTATTAAAAAAAACCAAAAAACCCAGAAAAACCAAAAAAACCGGTGGGACGATTCTGGTTTCTAATATTCTAAACCGATCATGGTCTGGTTTGGTTTTTGGTTTCTTAAAAGAGATATTGGTTTGGTCCTTGGGTTTGGCTGAAAACCAAGCCAAACCGAACCATGGGCAGCCCTAATTCTTTATTTATGTTCAATTCAGAAATTCTGTCGCAGCGGATACATAAAAAATTTATTTTGGGAACATCTAACTGTTAACTTGTCATGGTTTTTAACCCACATGAACACTAAAGAATTATATATTACCATAAAAATTTATTTCATCGTTAAACGTTCCAGATTTAATCCAAAAGAATCGCATATTTAAGGAAGAATCATAAAACAAAAACAGACATCAGTTAACTCTAAGAATTTTACTGAACCCATTTCAAATCCAAAAATTATTATGATTATACATTCTGAATCCTAACCTAGTCTTGTTCCAGTCATAAAATTTCTATAATTTTTAGTTTAACTTAATGACCTTTGACCCCAGTCAAACTCGTTGTTGACCAGTACTGCAGAAACGTAAAACAGAGATAGTCCATTTTATAAAAATCATATAAAATCACTCACAACTCCAATTCAGGATTAGTTTACCATTTTGAAAAGTAAAAATGAATATATTCATGTTTTCAGAAGACAAGAAAGTCTAAAACATAACATAGTCTAATTTGAAAACAAGAACAATTCAATATAGTTGAATCTGTCAAAAAACGTTCTGATTTCTTAGAGTGAGAAAACATTGTTTTAAAAATACTTATGGGACTCATAAAATTCTAATATTTTAACCACTTCATTTACTTCAAATTCTAGATATACTATAAAATATTCAGGCATATATATATTATAGAATAATTATCATTAACAGTCAAGCTAACATGACTCAGAAATTTTCATTGTCTAATCAAATAAAAGTTTCTTAATAAAAAATTATTCCATTAATTATACATTAACCCCAAAAATCTCCAAAATATTAATACTCAATAAAACACTCAATAAATCATCCAAGAGAGAGTTTGATGACATTTTATTACAAATTTCCAATCATAATATGCAACTACTAATTAAAACACCAAAACCGATCCCTATACTTTGCCGCCATTAGCTCCTTGGGGTGTCATAAAATCTGGAATTTTTGTCATAATACGACGTGAGTTGTGACTCTCAGTAGGCAAAGAAGCAACAAAACATTTTATGCAATATTTTTCAATTTATTTTCAAAACATGTTGCATGGTTAACACCACCACAAACATATGGAAACACCACATCCATATACATTAATAAATTCAATCAATCCGCTCGCCCAAGGGAGCCCCACGTGGGTTTAGGAAACAAAAACCGTTTCCAAGGATATCTCGTATCCCGTCATAAATAATTTTTAAGAATCACAATCTATGGACCGTGGCCCAACATTCATAATCATGCTCACAACATCGATTATCATCCATATATTAATGGAAACTTGCAAACATAAATTTAATTAAAAGAAACTTAAATAAAAGAAGAGTTTTAGATTGTGTTGCGCCTACCTCGAATCGAAATCCAAAAACTATCAATAATACAAGGAAGAGCTTTATCACCGAAGAAATCGTCTTTGATATAAACTAAAAAGAATCTCTAGCTATTTTTATTAATTTAGATTTTTGTTTCCATTATATGATTTACGACTACAAAATAATAATGGAAAGAGAAGAAAAGTTCTCATCTCATAGTAATCCACTCATGGCCAGGTTTCGATCTCCGGACAAGTTCACTCCTCGAAGTTTGCGAATTCGTGTGGGTTCATGAGATTATTCTCATGGAATCTTACGCGTAAGCTGCTAAAGATCCATCATTCATGTGAAGTTCTCGTCTCATAGTAGTCCACTCATGGCCAGGTTTCGATCTTCGGATAAGTTCACTCCTTGAAGTTTGCGAATTCGTGTGTGTTTAGGGGTTCATGAGATTATTCTCATGGAATCTTACGCTTAAGCTGCTAAAGATCCATCGTTCATGCGAAGTGCTCGTCTCATAGTTGTCCACTCCTGGCCAGGTTTCGATCTCCGGACAAGTTCACTCCTCGAAGTTTGCAAATTCGAGTGTGTTTAGGGGTTCATGAGGTTATTCTCATGGAATCTTATGCGTAAACTGCTAAAGATCCATCGTTCATGCGAAGTTCTCGTCTCATAGTAGTCCACTCCTAGCCAGGTTTCGATCTCCGGACAAGTTCACTCCTCGAAATTGGAGAATTCGTGTGTGTTTAGGGGTTCATGAGATTATTCTCATGGAATCTTACACGTAAGCTGATAAATATCCATCGTTCATGCGAAGGGCTCATCTCATAGTGGTCCACTCCTGCTAAATTATAAGTCAGAACCCATTTTCAGACGTTTACGATTCATAGTTCGTGGTCAGGTTTGAAGACGAAGTCACTAGAATTTTGAGTTTATACCTATCAAATGCTTTTATTGTAATTGTTTGTAATCCAACGAATCAAATTTAAGGAAATCAAATCACAATCCAAACTAACGGTGAGGAAGCCTTGTTTGGTTTACCAAATTTTGTGTTTTCTTCTCAATCCGTATGCTTTGTTTCAACAAATGAGATTGTCCAGATTTTAATCTAACGGCTACAAAAAGTACCACGCGGATTGTGTTTTTCCCACCCAAACAGCCCACCTAAATTTGGGCACATCCCTCTAGATGTTGAACCAAATTTGGTTTCCCACCCAAACAGCCCCTAAAGAGAATACTTTTGACCATAGACCAAAATTATTCTCTCATTTATTTTCTTTCTCTTTCTCTTTCTCTCCATCTTCGTTCCCTCCGTCTCTGCAACTCAGAAAAAAAACCACAACTCACCTCAAACCCCCACTTCACCTCAAACTTCACCTAAAACTTCACCCCAACATCATATAAGAAGAGTTTGTATCACCAAATCTCTCAGCTTCACCCTCAAGTTTGAATCTCACCTGATTAGGGTTTTATTTTTCATTTCTGTTTCAATTCTGATTAGTTTTGATTCGAAATGTATGATTTAGAGTTAGATTTAGAGTTTTCACTTTATTCTGTGTTTGATATAGGGATTGATTGATTAGGGTTTTATTTTCTTACCCGAGTTATGGTTTTTTACAAAATCGATTCAGCTTTTGATATTGCAGAGTTTGTTTTAGAGTCTTTTATTTTCATTGGGTTTGATTTAGAATTTGATTTAGAGTTATTTTCTGTTCCGAGTTAGGGTTTTTTACAGAACCGATTCATCTGTGTTTACCAGTCAGTAAGACCTGCTGGGGGGGGTGGGGGTACTGAACTCCTGGCTCATTCTCAACTGAGAATTGCGCAGGGATTCCGTATTCTAACTAACAGGTGTCGGTTGCTTGGTGGTTGTTTTATATTTCCAAGTTGTTTGTAACATGACTTCCCTTTTAGGTTGATGGTTTCTTAATAACATGCTAGGTTCATGCAATATGTTGTTTGATTTTGCTAAAGTTTTATATATTTTTGCAAGGTTTGATGAGACCTAGAGCACTCTCTTTCGTATGAGAAAGTCCATTGCTTCAGCTCATTCAGCCTCAGTGATTCACATGTGGTATTTTGTCATGTACAATGGTGATTTCTTATCCGATGAGATACAGTGCAATATTTAGAGTTTGACGTTTTAGTTATAGATGCGTAGTGTGGAAGGAGGTGAAGATCCAATTTGTCTGCAATGGTGAAGAATAATAAGGTGAAGACTTATATATCTTATGGTTCAGTTTAATTTTACGTATTTAGTGTAAACGATGTTCTTTCAATCCTTTTGATTAACTTATTTTACTTTATATTACATGTTAACGATGAAGCAAAGAGCAAGAATCCAGTCCCATCTCCCAAAAAGGTAGTAAGCAAGAATTCGGTAACATCTCCCAAAAAGGTAGCAAGTAAGCAAGCAAAAAGCGTCCGAGCCAAAACCGTCAATTTTGTCGCGGCTGCTATGAGGGTACGTAGTAACAAATATCTTATGATTCAGTTTATTTTTTACTTGTTTCAATCACTTTATTTACCATCTCCTTTTGATTAACATAGTACAGTTTTTATTTTGCAGATCATTTTGAAAGATAAAAGTAAAAAGTCTCATGGAAAATAACTCCTAATAAGAAGAAGAAGAGTTCATAGCTTCTTGAAAGTGAAAAGCTTCCAAGGCGATCATCCCCTAGGTTTAAAAACAACTCAGAGGATTCACAGACTGCTGAAAAGACTACTCCAACACAATCACCAATTCGGAAAACTCAAAGTGCAGTTGAACCAGCCGCTGAAAAGCCTACTCCAACACGATCATCACTTAGGAAAAGGAAAAGTTCAGTTGAACTGGAACAATCTCAACCAGGAGCATATCAAGATGCACCTTCTACTGAGCCCTCTGTTGAACAGTCCACACCATTAGAATCTCCAGTTGCACCCTTCACTGAGGAAGTCGTTCCCAAGCGAAGAGCTGCAAAGCGGAAATTATACACAGGGCCATGTACGAATGTGCAACTCAGGAATGCTGATGATACTTTATCAGATTTTGAAGAGGAAGAAGATGAAGATGAAGAACTTGAACAAGAGAGAGATATCCAGGTGGAAAAATAAAACACGGAAAATGATAATGATGTTGACGTGAATGATGCAAGAACTGAAAATAAAACTGAAGCTCATCAGGTATGACTCTTTTTCTTATGTTACTTTTCCATCCTTAAGTATTTTCACTCTGAATTATCTAATAAAATATGATCAAGTCATATGAGTTGTTTCCTTATTTAGTTTTTCCATTCTTAATTCTTTTGTAGGCAAAACCCAAAAGAAAGTACGTTCCTCGCGGCCCCACAAGGATGACAGCACTAGGTATAACAGCTAATAAGAATGGCAAGGAAGATGTGAGCTTTAACAATAAGGATCAGCCTGTTGGTGATCCTTCGGTGCATCTTGCTAGTGTCTTGGGTGTTTTATTTAGGCGTAACATCCCATTAAAGCACAAGGACTGGAGACTTGTCCCTAGAGAGCCCAAAGATAACATATGGGCGATTATCATGGTAATTTCTTAACTCTTCAACTCTTTTACTTTAATAATGTGTTTAGAAGTTTTATACACCATCCGTTATCTCTTTAACTCTTGTAACTTTTTTGCTTGTATTTGCAGCAAAGGTTTATTGTCGATGAATTTTACAAAGACTATTATCTTTAGAAGATGGGAAGTTATATGAAAGAGGCTAGGTCTAGGAAAGATGGTAAAATCCTCGCCTTGGATGCGCTAGAGGAAGAAGAAAGATAGATAAAGCTGGCAGAACTGAAACCAGAATGAGTGGGAAGAGTTCGTGGCACATGTTTGCTCGCAGGGATTCAGAGTAAGTATTCATATCGCAATAAGTTTAATTATTTTTGTGTTCAGCCCTTGTACATTCATTGTTATTTAGTTAATGACATTCCGTTACTTTATCAGGCAAAAAGATTGCAGATGCAACAAGTTAGAGAGAAATACACCACTCCACACACTCTCAGTAGAAGTGGTTATGCGAGACTCGAGGCTAAAATGGTAAGTTGTGTATTTTTATTCCGATGTTCATTATAGGGTAATTGTATTCAAATTTTTCATATGATAACTAGATGTATAACATATTGTTTGCAGCAAAAGCAGCTGAATACCAAAGAAGACATTGATAGAGTCGAACTTTGGATAACATGTCACAAACCGAAGGAAGGGAAGGAACCTAATCCTGGAAATGTGGAGGCTTTAATAAGAACTCAACTCATATTTCTCTTATATTTTTTGTTAATTTATTTGCTTAATATATATGTGTTCGAATGATGCAAAAATGTGACTAACTGGGTTACTTTTGCGCTAATGCAAGAAAGAATTGATAGAGCTGCACAAGAGCATGGTGCTGATGTTGGATCGTCTGTGATAGACGATATTCTCTCCAAAGCTCTTGGTGACGACAAACCAGGGAGACTGATAGGTATTAGCTATGGAGCGACAAAGACAAAGATGGTTGTCAAGAGTCATTACAAGAAGATCATCAAAGATTACAAGGATAGTATGAGTGAAATGAATGCGAGACTTGCACTATTAGAGGTGAGATTCTAATTATCGCTTTCGTTTCTTTTAGTTGAAAAATTAAAACTTATGTCTCATACTCCTGGTTTGATGTTGGTATAGGAAAAAACCTCGAGATTCCATGATGGCTCACACTTGAACAAGGCCAGTCCAATTGTAAGTGTGTTTATGTTTTTATAAAACTGCTGGTTAGTCTATATTGCTCCCATTATGAGTTTCTGATGTTGCTGTTGTATTTTTCATGTAGTCTGGAAATACTAGCAACACCCATGGTTTTGCTAGGAAAGGGTAAAGCTTGCAGGTTGCTCAGTTGGTACAATGAGAACGAGGTTGTTGTTGAAGCTATTATTGCTGAAACATATCCAAAAATGGAGTGCCAATAGGTTTCGGCGCATACAAAGTGACTGTGACTAATTATCATGTTGATGATGCTCATTTCTACAAGACATCGGGTGACTTGAAGCGTGTTATACATGCTGTAGGAACTTATGTCACATGGTCCAAGGATCTGATAATGCCTGCCATCTGATAATTTGTTTGGGGTGTGTTTAAGGAGATAATGGTTCTTTCTTTGGTTGCTTTCATCAGTTTAAGGAGACAATGGTTCTTTTTTGGGTTGCTTTCATCAGTTTTAAAACAATGAGTGTTTCAGGAAACAATGCTGATCTGTTAACTTTTTTAAATATTGATCTGTTGACTTGTTACATTTTAATGGTTTTTATCTGAATGAATGGAAGTCAATTAATATATATTTGTGTGCATCGAAAAGCAATTTTAGGTTTTTTGTTTCTAAAATATAAAAGAATCACAACTGCTAAACATGGTTGGAAAAAAGGTGATCACTACACAAGATTTGGGTTGTGAAACAGTAATTATACAACGCAAACAGGTACTGTGAAACATTTGTATGATACATAGGATATGGGTTGTGAAACAGTAATTATACAACACAACAAAATATTGTGATGCATTTTTATGCTACACAGAGTAAGGGTTGTGATATGAAAATAATGGTTGTCATACTTGTTTCTGCTACACATAGGATTTGTTCTGAAACAATTCACTGGATTGTGGAAACAAACTTCTACTACACATACAAAGATTGTGATACACGTTTCTGCTACACAAGTTAAGGGTTGTGAATAACATGTCTTACTACTATAATCTTGGTTGTCATACGAGTTTCTGCTACACAAGTATGATGTTGTGAATATGATGTCATACTACTATTAACCTGGTTGTGATACGAGTTTCTCCTATACATATTTTTGTTGTGTAAGAAGTACTTACAACCCAAGTAATAATTGTGAAACACATCTTAGACTACGCTTCCATAAGTTGTGATATGGGTTTATGCTACACTACCCTCTTGTAGTGAAACATTAGTTATGAAAGTCCTACAACTATAATAATGGTTGGGAGAATGGTATATACACAACCATTATATTGGTTGTGTTAGATATTTCTAAGACTTATAACTTTGTTGTGAAACAAATTATTATAACCTGTTTATGAGTTGTGTGAGATGTTGCCCAGTAATTTGGATTAAGTATCACAACCGAAGCAAGTGTTGTATAAATTGAACCACAAACAAGTTTACGACTCTATATTACGACTAATTCCCGTGTTGATGATTCTCATTTCTACAAGACATCGGGTGACTTGAAGCGTGTTATACATGCTGTAGGAACTTATGTCACATGGTCCAAGGATCTGATAATGCATGCCATATGATAATTTGTTTGGGGTGTGTTTAAGGAGACAATGGTTCTTTCTTTGGTTGCTTTCATCAGTTTAAGGAGACAATGGTTCTTTTTTGGGTTGCTTTCATCAGTTTTAAAACAATGAGTGTTTCAGGAAACAATGCTGATCTGTTAACTTTTTTAAATGTTGATCTGTTGACTTGTTACATTTTAATGGTTTTTATCTGAATGAATGGAAGTCAATTAATATATATTTGTGTGCATCGAAAAGCAATTTTAGGTTTTTTGTTTCTAAAATATAAAAGAATCACAACTGCTAAACATGGTTGGAAAAAATGTGATCACTACACAAGATATGGGTTGTGAAACAGTAATCATACAATGTTGTAGTACTAGAATACCGCTACAACTCTATTCCCGCGATATTAACAATATTTCTGCGAGAAGCCCAAACGTTTCTACAAGTATTAACAACACTTTGACGAGATTGTCGCAAGATTCTTCAACAACATTTGGCGAGTGTCACAAAAGAGTGATGTAACGGTTAACTATTAAAGATATATGAAGAATAAGTCTGCTTCACGATGGTTATAAAGTTGGCGATGGTGAAGACTAAAGTTATGGCGATGAGATCGCAGAGTAGATCCGAATTAAGGGGAAATCTTAGTTGTCTTCCACTATGTATTTTCCTATATAAAGGGTTCAACTAAATCCAGAAAAGGATGATGCATTTCTGAGAGCTGAGAGAATTTTGAGGAGAGAGAAACTCCAGAAAGAAAGTTGTACTTCTGAGTTTTAATATTTCTTGTAAATCTTCCTGAAAGTGAATTAATAAAAGTGTTGTTGTTCATTCACAATTATGACTTAGTTTTCATAGATTCTTGACAAGGGTGTAGTGTAGGAAATCCTGCAACTACATTTTGGCGCTAGAAACAGGGAGAATCAATCTAAGAAATCTCAAGTTGCAACTTGAAGATTTGAAAAAATTGTTAGAATTGGAGAAATGGCTAGAAGGAGAAGAAACACATCAGAACCGCCAAAAACTGTGAGGAGGAGTAAAAGACTTGCAGGTGAAGGAACATGTGAATTAGAAGAATCTTTAAGAATAAGATCAGGAAGAAATAGAACAAGAAATGAAGCAGAAAATTCAAATCAACAGCCGAATCAACAAGCACAATCGCAAAATAGGGATGTGGATTATGATAGAGTGAGCGTACACACTTGGAGGTCGGATTCAATGGAAGAAGCAGAAAATCAACAATTAAGAAATGGAAAAGAAGGACAAAGAAATCAAAGAATGGCTGGAGAATTAGTTCATGTGGGACGTGAAAATGGGACAGTAGATGATCTAAGGCAAAGAACACAGGAAGAAAGGAGATTAGAGGCAGAGGAACGTGCAAATATAACAAGACAAAATCATGAACTAAGAATGGAGAATTTGAGGTTACAAAGAAGGAGGTCAAGAATTATTGTAAGATCAAATTCAATATCATTCAGGGAAGAACCAAGGAGAGATTCCCCAATGAGAAATGTTAGAGAAGAAGTACAAAATTTAAATGGGGGACAACGTCATAGAGAAGGAGAGATAATTGATAATCGTTATAATATGCGTGACAATAGAAATCAAGAGGGAAGAAACAACCAAATTTAAGAAGAGAATCCAGAGGAAGATAGAAGGATATTGCATGGGCGAGAGAATCAAAGGAATCAAAGAATAATTGATGAAGAAATTGAAAAATACTATACTGAACAAGCGCGCCTGGCTTGCGAGAGAGAAAGATTAAGAGCAGAAGTAGAAGAGCAAGAATTTCGAGAGGCAGTATGACAAAATAACCATGAAAATCAAGAAAGAAGACGTACACAAAATCGCTATAATGATAATATTCAAGAGGAGTATGATAGGATACAAATGAGAATAGAGAGACAGCGAAGAGAAATGAGGAGAAATGAAGAAATTCGCAGAGAAGAATATAGGCAACTGCGATTTCAAGAGGATGGTGAAAGAGAAAATCGCATAGAAAGACATGATGATGATGAAGAAGGATATACACAAAATCTCGCAAGACAAGAAAGACAAGAACGCAGAAGAAGGGAAGCTGCATTAAAAAGGCCAATGGAACAAAACTCAGTTGAGAATGAGCAAATTCTGAGAGAGTTAGCAGAAATGCGAGGAATGATAAGAAATAGAAGAGAAGGAGGTAGAAGGCAACTTGATGAAGCTATTGAAGAAGCTGCGAGGACTCCATTTACTCAAGAAGTACAGTTAAGAGGAATACCTCCAAAATGCAATTTACCAGCATTAACCAACATTTTTGATGGGACTACTTGTTCCGTTCAACACGTTAAAGCTTATGTTAGATGTATGCTACAGTGGGAGAATCATGATGCTGTGTTATGCAAGTATTTTGCATCTAGCTTAACTGGCGAGGCGTTGAAATGGTTTGAGGGATTACCAAAAAATACTATAACTTATTGTAGTTGCAGAATAATCTATAACTACACCCTCAATAGAATTAGTAAAAACTCAAGAAGTTCTTGATGGTGAATGATAACTTTCTTATTAATTATCTTAGTTGATTACACAGAATTATCAAAATGGAACTAGAATAGTTACAACTTTTTCTATTCTCTTTCCTAAGATAATTTCTTACACTCACTAAAAGAACCTCCCAAATTTTACATTTGAACTCCTATTTATAGTAAAACTTATACAGCTGTATATGAATTGCGAAGTATCGCAATTCATCCTCGCAAAACTTCATATTTCCCCGCACTACTTCTATCATCGTATCATTTTATAACTCTTTCCTCCTTTATTTATTACGATACTCGTGAACTATTATCTTGCGATATTCAGTACCTACATCTTGCCTCTTCTCATGTCAATTCTACGAAGAAGAAATGTCATGAGAATCTCTATTCTCGTAAATTTAGTGTAGTTATTACCACCCATCAAGTTCGCAACACGTCTTTTTACTTTTCCCTTACCCTTTTGACACGTTTCTTCGTAACCGTTCTTTTCAACCGTTCACGCTTACTCGTATTAATGTGTTTCTATCTTCATAAAACTCTCTCTATTTATAAATATTATCCTTTGTTTTTGCTTTTTATTCTCTTATCTTATTCATCTTCTTCACCATTTCTGCCTCTGCAATCTTTTTTATCTTTTTTCCTTTCTATTTTCCATCTTATATCCAATGGCACCAAAGAAGAAAACTATTGAACAGATTAATGCGGAACTTGCTGATAGGGACCTCATTCTCTATGAGATTGAAGGTTATGATAATAAATCTTCTCTCTGTGTGAAGCTCTTTACCAACTATGTTTGGGATGATCAGAAAATTTTAATCTCACGAGGTCAAATCCTCGCAGGTCTTCCTCTTCCTCTTTATGGTGTTAACTTTCCTCTATTCTATGAAATTATTTCCCACCCCAATTTTTCTTGTGCCATTTACCAATTGACTGGTGATTGTATTCGCCTCTTAGTTGAATTCGCAAATCGTGCCGCTTTTGGGAAATCTTTGTATTCAGTTGATCTTAGGAAACCTGGATTTGAAAATATAGAAATTGTTGCTGCGAATTATACAGTTGAGGGTTTCTTCAAAAATTACACACTAATTCCTGCGAGGAAAGAAAATAATCGTTGGGGTGTTCGTCTTCATCGTAAAGCTAATATCACAGCTGATGATCTTCTCATGCACGATATTGATTATGCCTCAGGAAATAATAAGACACCTCGTCGTTCTAATGATGAATATTGGTATAAGTACCCTTTAATATTACCGGGTTCTTATATTTCTGGGATAGTAGAAATTCCTGCGAACCTTCGTAACCGCCATTATCAACCTTGGGTTTTTATAAATGTATGTACTTCCATCTCCTTATCTTTTTGTTACCCTTTAATTTCAAATGAGGTAAGAAACACTCTTGTATTTTTCTAAACAATATATTGTTGCCTCTGTTTCTTATCCTTATTTGAATTTGCAGGTTCCACTTCTTCCTGAGATTGCTGCGAGTGAAAATAAGAGTTCTTCTTCTTCTAAAAGGTTTACTGCAAGACAACAAACTCTTCGTTCTGCGAAGGTTACCCAAGCTTCTGGTAGTCAAGATGATGCTCTTCTCAAAGGGAAAAGGAAACTTCAAGATGTTGTTTACGAGAGGAGGAAGAAGAGGGAACTCCCAACCAAGTCTCATTCCAATGTAATTTCTTCTAGTGAGAATATTGAGGAAGATCATGGTGATGAAGATGATAAATTTCCTGAGAAGGACTTTAGTTCTAATTCCGATACCCTTTCTGACTAAGGAGATGATGATAATGATGTTGATGAAGGTGGAAATGAAGATTGCAGTATTCCAGAAACTTTTGCCTCAGCAATGGTTAGCATCTCTGAGGCTTTCCTCCATTCTTCTCGTGGATTAGGAAATTCTCCTACAGCGAATGCTCGCAAACTTATTGCGAAGGCTTGTTAAGTTCCTACTGTAATTGATAATAACTCCCTCAAAGGCATTTCAAGATTCGTCTCTCCTGCTTCATTATATGCTTTAGGTAGCATGGTAAGTTTCTTCTCTATTCCTTGTTTATTTCCCTTATTTTGTTGATTTCTAACCCCTTTTTTTCTTGTTTAGGTTGGAAGAGTTAGTTGTGCAGCTGCTTCTGATTGGGAAAGACGTCATTCTATTGCTGAGAAGAAAACTTTAAATCGTTGTAAGAAGTTAGAGGTTGAAAATTCAAATCTCCGTCAGAAAGTAGAGGATTTAAGTATTGATAACGCAGAATTAATATCCCGTCACGAAGATAATTCACAATCTGCGAGCATCGCAATTGATAATTCTTCTCTTCTTGAGGAGAATAATCAATTGAAGCTTGAAAATTCTTCTCTCCGTAATGATAAGAAGCAATTAGAAGGTAAATTCTTTGCGATGGTAATTATTTTGATTACTTTTCCTTCGTAATTTGCTAACCAATTCCTTAATTCTCTCCTTGCTTCAGAAAATTATGCGAAGATGAATAACGATCTGGAAACTATCCTTGCTAACCGTAATAAGAAAATTTCTGATTTGAGATCTCAGCTTTTAATTTCCCAGCATAACCATAGTTTATATGTCAAGCGTTTTCGAGCTAAGATGACTCGCAGGATTTGCGAAGATAATGAAATTCCTCTCAAGAAGTACCATACGCTCCTTTCTGAAGAAATTCCTGAAGATACTCCATATCTGGAAATCTCTGATAGTGAAGTTGAAGATGATAGTGAAGTTGAAGAAGAAGATCATTTTGATGGGAATAGGTCGCCTGAAAAATAACTTCACTCTTTTTTGTATGTCTGTTCTGTTTCTTTTCAATACAACACTTTCTTCTTGATTGCACTTTTAATCAATCCAACAATTTCTTTTTCAAAGATTAATTTGAATTAATCTTTATTTGATTGATTGTTTCCATTATTCGCAAAACTTGATCATGTGGAGAGAAATAATATATCTTAAAGACTTAGCTTAGTATTCCCCTTCCCCTTATTATTGCTCTTCAAATGATCAACTATCGCTGGAAGTATTAGAATATCCTTCTCAATTTATCTTACGAAATTTCGTCTTATTGTGATTATGAATAAAAAGTCCTCCCTTTGAAGTATAAGAAATATAAGCCTTATGCCTTTTGCGGAATGTTGCGAAGTAAATAATAAATCTCCCTTTGAAGTATAGGAAGTATGAAGTATACGAAATATGAAATACCCTTAAGATTTTTGAAGAAGTATTAGCAGTATTCAATTCATGAAGAATTGCCCAATATATGAAGAAGTATAAGAATTATTACTCATTGTATGAAGAAGTATAATAAGTACTTAACCTTCGCAAAATTAAATATCCGTTGAAGAAGTATAATAAATATGATATATTCTTGAAGAAGTATAAATAGTATTGAATTTGTGGAGAAATATTCAATATATGGAGAAGTATAAGAAGTATGTAATTCTCGTAAAATTTTACGAGTATGAACTTATCTGTATTTGATTGCTATCAAAATCGTATCTTTTGTTAAGTCTTCGTGAAAATTCTTCAATGATGTTATCTTCTTTGATAGGATTTCTTGTAAAAATTCTTCAATGATATCGACGAAGCTGTCTTCTCTTCAAAACTTCATGATGTATATTCTTGTAAAATTTCTTCAATGATATCGACGAAGTTGTCTTCTTTTCAGATCTTCATAATGTATATTCTTGTATAATTTCTTCAATGATTTTGATGAATTTCATTAATTTCTGTGGTCTTATCATGCCTTCCTAAGTAAAGGTCTTATTTTGCCACCTCTTTTGTAGTAAATTTTTGTATTTGCGATAATATGACAAGTCTGAACATTCTTGCGAACATACAACCTCGTGACATTATCGTCTTGCGATGAAATCGCAGGACGTTTTTACACTTTCATGTAATAACCCATTGATCTCATCTTAACTTCTTTGTTTCATTCTGCGAGTTCTTTTTTTTTTTTTTTTTTTTTTTTTTAGAATGCTCGCAGAACTTCATTTGTTGCACAAATATGACAAGCCTTTATGTTTTCGCAAACAAGAAGCCTCGTGACATTTGCGTCTTATAGCACGTATCATCTCCCTAATGGAGGGTGCTGCCCTTTATCTTCCCCCTGGTTGCCCCTTCAAGGAAGCGTACATCGACCATACAAGGTTATATCTTCCCATCCGGTTCTGCCAACAACCAGCTTTTGATCGCAACCTCTTATCCTTTTTGCCTATAGGGCTTATAGTTACGAGGTTGCACCCTATGGGGTATCTTTGGGCCAAGTGCATCATTTGCCAAGACTTGTCAAAAATGGCAGATGTGGTTCAACCTCACCCGGCACTCTTGACTCAACCGTGTACCTCGGCGCCTTGATCGTTTTCTACACTTCTTGGGAAAGACAGTATGCCTTAGTCACCCAAACTAAATCCTCTTACACCGCATTTTATATTGCGTAATGTCGCTAGATTAGGTGAGAATCCAAGGTGTCTAACCCGGATAGGTACCCCATTATTGGGTTGTACCCCTAAATTTTTACCATGTACTAAGGTTCCTTGGTGGTGTTCCGGTTACCCTTAGCCACGTTTATAGGTACCCCCTTAAATGACGTACTTTAGGACTTTACCTCTTACGAAATATATCTTCGCGAACTAGGGTGTACGCCACAAAGGTTTGCCTGTATAAAATTTTCTGCGGCTCTTTTTCTTTTTTGGAGGCTGATCACAGATTGCGGTCTTTTATTCGCAAATTAATGAAAATTTAATCGCAATATAAATTTTGAAATTTGTAACTTTTCCCAATTTCCTGCGAGCAAACAATATTCGTAAAATTTATCACGAAATAAAATTTTTTGTTTTGCAACATACCTCCTTTCCACGAGCAAACATACTGATTACCTTCTCGTTTTATTATTTTCCTTCTTCTTTCTTCGCAAATCACAACCCCTTATTATTATCGTAAATTTCTTGTATGATTATCATCGTAATTTTATTCTCTTTTGCCTTAATCCTCCGCCATTAAATTTTCACTTCTTTTCACAGCCTTTGCTCTTTTTCTCCAATTTTCCTTCTCAGCAGTTTTTCCTTCGCAAACTTCTACTTCTGTATCATAACATTTTTTTCCCTCAGCCCAATCACCCTTGATAATTCCAATACCCTTCATATGAGGAAACTTTATGCACTGATGTAGAGTGGAAGCTACGCCTAGAATTCCATGAAGCCATGGTCTTCCTATCAAAGCATTATATGGTGATTCGACATCAACAATGCAGAACAGAATTTCAGTTCGCATTCCACTTAATGGAATTCGCATGCTCACTTCTCCTTTGGGCTTGTTAGCAGTTCCATTAAAACCATAAATTCTGTAAGTAGAAGGTATTAAATCTGCATCTTTTCCCCCCATAGTTTTGTAAGCAGAATAAAAGAGGATATTGACAGAACTTCCCGTATCAATCAAAATCCTATTAAGACCAATTGATTCTTCCTCCATATCATCTTCGTTTTCTTCTATATTCATGTAGATTGATAATCTTACTACCAATGGATTATCATGTGCTTCACAACCTTCTGGAATTTCAGTGGCTTCAAAAGAAATTTCACGTTTCTGCCAATCTTCAAGTCGTGAAATTTTTGCGATGTTCATTACTTCCTTTCCTTCACCATCCCTCGCATATACCCTGCTTAACACATTATCATGAAAATCCTCTATGGTTTTATATGAATGAACGATGGAATTACAGAAAACATTCCTTGCTTTTGATCCCACTTCTATATGTAGGATTTCTTCTCCCTTTTCTTGTGTTGTGTTCTCCCTGCGAGTTATGGCTGGAGCCTGTGGTAATTGTTGCGACTGTGTCTGCTTAAGTAAAAATTGATTTAGTTTTCCTTGATCAATCATTCGCAAAATTATCCTCTTGATATTATGGAAATTATTTGTAGAATGTCCATGAAAATGATGATATGAACAAAATTCATGACTTCTTGGACCCATTGGTGGTTCCTTTCCCATGTTCCATGGAGTTGGTATATGCTCTACCAGGATAATTGCTTGCCATATCTTTTCTACACTTGTATTCAAAGGTGGCAACTTTATCTCTTCCCTTACCATTCTTTGACCTCCTTGACCGTTGTTATAATTTTGTCTCTGGTTCCCTTGTCCAAAATAATTTTGCTTTTGTCCCCCATAATTTTCTTGTTGTTGATCTAATCTTGGAATTTGGTTATTTCCTATTCGATTATAGAAATTCCTCTCTCTATCATACTCTTCTTGATCTCTACTACCCATTGCTACCATTTTTGGCTGGCTATCATTGATTTTCTTCTCTTCTGAAATTTGCGAAGAAGTTTGTGAGGATTTTTTCGAAGTACCTGCTACTACATTGATTATTTTGGGAAGTAAATTTGCTCCTCCATCTTGATTGCTAGTGTTTGCTACTGGATATGATTCCATATTGTTTTTCTTTTCCTCTAGTGTTATGTATTCTTCTTGCAATTCTCGTAACTCTGCCATCATTATGGAATTCTTTCTTCTGAAGATTTGAACGTATAATTGTTCAGTTGCGAACATCGCATTTATGAAGGATAGAATCAAGTATCTCTCATCCACGCGCCCTGCCATATCACTGCACATAGTCTTCCATCGTCTTACCAAATGCTTCAAACTTTCACCCACTCTTTGTTTTAAACCAAATACATCTTCAATACCAAGCCGTGAAGAGTGATTTGTGATATATGCTCCAAGGAAAGTTGCTTGCAAATGACTGAATGACGTAATAGTGTTCTTAGGGAGTCCTTCGAACCACTTTAAAGCTTCCCCTGTTAAACTCGATGCGAAGTACTTGCATAACACAGCATCATGATTCTCCCATTGTAACATGCATCTTATGTATGCTTTAATGTGCTGAATAGCACATGAAGTCCCATCAAAGATACTGGTAAGTGTGGGAAAATTGCATTTTGGTGGAATTCCCCCCAATTGTACTTCTCTAGCAAATGGAGTCCTCGCAGCTTCTTCTATTGCTTCATCTAATTGCATTCTATCTCCTCCTCTTCTATTGTTTATCATCCCTCTCATTTCTGCTAATTCTTGAAAGATCTATGCATTTGCCTCAGAATTCTCATCCATTGGTATTTTTAATGCAGCTTCTCTTCTTCTACGTTCTTGCGCTTCCTCCCTTGCGATCCTTCGCATTCTATCATATTCTTCATTAATGTTTTCATTTGCATAATTTTGCAAATATCTTCTTTCTAAATTATCATAATTGTTCAGTCGCATAGCATCTTGGAATTCTTGTTCTTCCCTTTCTATTCTTCTCATTCTTCTCATGCGAATATCAGGAATTTCTTCTTCTTCATTTCTCCTCCTTCTGTGATTTATTTCTTATTGATTTGCTTGTACTCTGATTCGAGAGTTTGGTTCATTCCTTTCCACTTCTGTTTGTTGATTTACAATTCTTCTCTTAATTCTTTCATACTCAACATTTTTTTTGTTACGAGCCTCTTCATATCTTCTTACTCCATTCTCGTGATTGTTTTGATGTTCTGCTTGTTGTCTCTCAGTTTCTTCCATAAGTTGATGTTCTTCCTCTCGATTCTGATTGTTTTCTCTAGGATTTAGCCTTGTTCGTAAATTCTCCATGTTTTGTTCGTGGTTTGGTATTAAAATGAAACGATTCTCTTTATTTCTTTCACCTTGATTCTGTGCTTGTTCTTGCATATTATTTTCATTATTGATTATCGGTGAATTTTGTCCTTCTCTTTCTGTTCTAACATTTGATCTTGCAACACTTTGAGATTTCCTTCTTTGTAGCATCTCATTTTCCATCCTCAATTCTTGATTTTGTCTTGTTAAATTGGCACGTTCTTCAGATTCGATCATTCGTTCTTTTTGGATTCCTTGTCTCAATGTTTCTAACATCTCCCTTTCTCTTTCAAGAATTGTTCCTCCCATCAACCTCCCATTTTCTCTGATTTGTGGTTCTCTATCTTCTTCTTCTGGTGTATCATTTCTCCAAGTATGTATACTCACTCGATCATGATCTATTATTTGTTGAGCTTGATTTCTTCGATTACTCCTTCTCCTACTAGGTTCTCCTGTTATATTTGCTTCTCCTCCTGCGAGTCTTACACTTCTTCTTACTTCAGTGAATGGTTCTGATGTGTTTCTTCTTCTTGTCATTTTTCTGGTACAGGAATTCTTCAAGTCCCTGTTTCTAGCCCCAATTATGTAGTTGTAGAATAATCTACAACTACACCCTCAATAGAATTAGTAAAAACTCAAGAAGTTCTTGATGGTGAATGATAACTTTCTTATTAATTCTCTTAGTTGATTACACAGAATTATCAAAATGGAACTAGAATAGTTACAACTTTTTCTATTCTCTTTCCTAAGATAATTTCTTACACTCACTAAAAGAACCTCCCAAATTTTACATTTGAACTCCTATTTATAGTAAAACTTATACAGCTGTATATGAATTGCGAAGTATCGCAATTCATCCTCGCAAAACTTCATATTTCCCCTCACTACTTCTATCATCGTATCATTTTATAACTCTTTCCTCCTTTATTTATTACGATACTCGTGAACTATTATCTTGCGATATTCAGTACCTACACTTCTTTTGATCATTTACAAGCTACATTCTTAGGAGCATACATCAGCAACAATTCATCGCGGCCGGGTATTGAAGATTTGTTTGGGCTAAAACAAAGAGTTGACGAGAGTCTGAAGCACTTAACTATAAGATCGAAATCAATGTGCAGCGAAATGGCTGGAAGAGTGGATGAAAGATATCTGATCCTATCCTTCATTAATGCAATGTTCGCGACTAATTTACTGTACATTCAGATTTTCAGAATCAAAAATACAATCACCATGACGGAATTGCGAGAACTGCAGGAAGAATACATTCCTTTGGAGGAGAAACAAAATGAGATGGAATCATACCCAATCGTGAACACCAGCTCGCTGGCGGAAAGTGGAAGTTTGCTCCCTAAAATGATAAATAATGTAGCGAGCACCTCGCAATCACAACAAGAGAAAGTAGTCATTGATAATAAAAAAAAATAGTAGCGATGGGCAGTCGAGATCAGGAAGAATATGAAAGGGAGAAGAATTATTATAATCGCGGTGGTAATAATAAGATTCAAAGACTCGATCAACCTCAAAAAACTTATGGTGGACAAAGGAAGAATAATTTTAAAGGACAAGGTAATCAGAGGATAATCTGGGAAGAAATTAAGATGCCCGCTCTCAATACTAGCATAGAAAAGATTTGGGAAGCTATCATTTTAATGGAAAATATACCCTCTTCGTGGAACATGGGAAAAGAACCCCATCCAAACAATCGAAGTCAAGAATTCTGTCCTTATCATCATTTTCATGGTCACTCAGTAAACGATTGTAGGAATGTGAAGAGAATAATCTTGTGGATGATTGATCAGGGAAAGTTAAATCATTTTCTAGTAGGACATCCACAATCTCAGCAATTACCGCCAGCACCAGAAACTCGCAGAGTGAATGTTGTAAAAGGAGCGGAAACATTCGTAATAGAAGTTGGAGCCAAAGCAAAGAATTTGTTTTGTAATTCTATTGTACATTCATGCAGAACTATAGAGGATTTCCATGACAATATTTTAAGCAGGGTCTTCGCGAGAGACACAGATGGAAGAGAGATATTGAATATCGCGAGATCCTCGCCATTAGAGGAGTGGCAGAAGCAAACTCTATCTTTCACTGCGCAAGATGTACCTGAGGTTGGCGAGCAGCACGATAATCCATTGGTCGTACGATTAGAGATTAATCCAAAACAAATGCAAGAAGAAGATGAAGAGAATGATAGTAAAGTTGAAGATTCTTGGGCCATCAACAGAGTCTTAATAGATACAGGGAGTTCTGTTGATATCTTATTTTATCATACCTTTAAAACCATGGGAGGAAAAGACGAAGATCTAATTCCATCAACATACAAAATCTATGGTTTTAATGGCACAACTAACAAACCAAAGGGGGAAATTGAAATGCAGATACCATTAAAAGGAATATCTTCAAAAATCTTATTCTGCGTTGTGGACATCGAATCACCTTATAATTCCTTGATAGGACGATCTTGGTTACACTGGATATTGGGTGTAGCATCTACTTATCACCAGTGTATCAAATTTCCTCATCCAAAAGGTGTTGGAGTTATTAAAGGAGACTGGGGAGAAAGCAATTGGAAGTGCAAAATCAAGCAACGACAGAAATGTGAAAGGTTAATGATTGATGCAATAGAACGAAAAGAGGATGTGAAAGTTTATGGCGAGCATCTCGCAGAAAAAGAGACAATAGCAAAACACAGCAGAAAAACAGAATCAGAAAATAGTAAGTAGAGAGGTAAAATGATGAACCATAGAGAACTCTGCGAATAATTTGTTTGGAAAATATGTAATTGAACAAAATATTCTGCTTGAAAGAATCGCAAAAACTTTACCAAAATGATCAAAGTTATGATAGCCTATCAGAGTTCCAATACTCGCGAGAAGCGCGAATAAAATTTCGCAGAGACATAAGAATGGGATGAACCTTTATGGCGTGCACCCTAGTTCGCTAATAAAATTTCGTAAGAGGCAAATGTAAGACATAATAGTGCGTTATAAAGGGGGTATCTCTTGACATGACTCATCGATAAGGTTATACCGCTGCTGGAACCTGAGTCATGCAGATGTTGGGGTTAAAGAAAACCTATCCGGAAGAGAGATCTTGGATTTCCAACTATATATGGTTATACCCTGGTTGGACGACTGAGAGTGTCTTCCAAGAAGTGCAAAGTATGACCAAGGCGCCGAGTTACACGGTTGATCCAAAGGTGACCGGAGCGTACGAAACTCTCTTGCCATCCTTGGTAAGTCTTGGCTACAATGCACTTGGCCTGAAGAAAACCCCACCTAGGGTGCAGTCTTGTAACTATAAGCCATATAGGCATAAAAGACAAGAGGCTGCGAACACAACTGGTTGTTGGAAAATCCGGATGGGGTAGATAGTATTGTATGGCCGATGTGCCCTCCTTGAAGGGGCAACCATGGGTAAGATAAGGGTGGCACCCTCAATTAGGGAGATGATAAGTGTCTTAAGACGGCAATGTCATGGGGCTTTATGATCGCAAGATCATTTAGGCATGTCATATTGTCGCGTGAATAAAATTATACAAAGGCAAAAATCCTAAAGAGAAAATGTTAAGATGAGATCAATGGGTTTTTGCATGAAAGTGTAAAGACGTCCTGCGATTTCATCGTAAGACGACAATGTCACGAGGCTTTGTTTTCATGAGAGAACCTAGACTAGTCATATTGTCGCACAATACAATCAAGATATAAAGATAAGACAAGATCAATGGGTCAATACATGCAAATGTAAAGACGTCCTGCGATTTTGTCGCGGAAAGAAAGAGCGTGGCAAAGTAAGACCTTTAATTAGGAAGGCACAATAAGACCACAAGATTATTGCGATAATACTCGCAGATGTTACGAGAATTGCGATTTCACGCAATTATCATTGACGGAAAAATCGCCAATATTAAATTTTTATTTATTTAATATTTTAATCAATTTTTATATTGCATATGAATAATAGAGGCAAGTATGGGAATGTATGAGAATGATGAAATTATTACATCTATCATATAAAAATTGCATAGAAACAGGCACGCAGATAATTAAAAGAATAATAGTTATATTGATTGATTAACTTGCAGAAAAATAGTTGTTTTCTGATTCTTACAGGTAGAAGTAAAGATTCAAAAGAAATTTACAAATTTAGAGAAACTAACGGCAATGTTACAGAAAAAAGAGAAGGAAAAGGAAGAACTAGTTAGATCCATCGTCACCTTCTTTATCAGACTCCTCTTCATCGTTAGATTCTTCACCTTCATCATCATTATTATCATTTTCTTCCTCGTCAGAATTCTCAGCCTCACTATCAGAGATGTCGAGATTTGGAATCACTTTGGGTACTTCTTTTGCAAGATCAGGATATATAGAAGAAGAAATCCCATGGTCATTGCAAACCAAATTAACAAAATCATTGCGAACAACAATGAGAGATCTATTGAAGTTCGCGGTAGTGATGCCAAATTGCTTCTTCAACTATGAATATTTATTATTGCGAGAAGCAAGAGTATTTGCGAGTCGATCCTTCTCCTCTTCAAGTTCCTTGATTCTTTCAAGATAACCTTTCTCAGCTTCTACAAGAATATGGCAACAAGTTAGAAATTTTATAAAGAAGAATAATAAAAACAAGAAACTAGCGAGAAGAAGATTAGCTAATAACCTTCTCTGTTAGAAATCATATCTCTAATTAGAGACGCCTGTTCAACTTGAAGGCTAACATTTACACCTAAATCATTTCTGGCATTGTCAAGAACCTTCGCAGACCAAGCAAACTCATCATCGCTATTAATGAGGAGACGAGATCGAATTTGAGTCTCCCTCGCAAGAAGATCTTCATTCTCGCGGATAAGTTTATCTCTGACCCTTTGAACGTCAAGGAGAGTTTTATGAAAATCTGCTAAGGTTTTAGATCCCTTTTTTATGGCAAGATCCTTCTCATCAATAATATCGTTATTCTTCTGCCTTAACTTATCTATTTCTTTCTTTGAATCAAAATAAAGGCGCCTATATTTGTCAGTCAAGCCTAAATTGAATCTGTGTTCAAGTTTTAAGAGATTAAACTTGGATCTAAGTTCTTCTATGGGGAGGGAGTTAATCTTATCATCTGAGAAATTACTTAAGGAATTATTAAGACTAGTAAGAAGAGTATGATCATCTACAGGTTCAGGGAAAGTTTGAAAGATTATAGCCTCGTCAATAAGACCATAAACATCTGCAAGTTAAAAGTGATTGCTTGAATAAGCCGCGATAGAATAAAAGGAATTAAGAAAGATGGGAAATCAGTCATACCATAGAGTTGTTGGTTAGCTCTATCAAGATTTATGATATTTTGCTTATTAACAGAAGCTTCTGTCTCCAATTGTTTATTTTTCTTGCGAAGCTCTATATTTTTAGACTCTAGTTTTTCCTTATCCTGGCGAACTTTAGCTGCTTTCTCTTCAGCGTTGACGCATCTTTTATCTAAGTCAGAAGCAACAGCAAAAGAAGCTCTTCCAACCTGCGAAGAAAAGAAATAAATTAAAATCTAGGGATAGAGAAAATATGAACAAATTGAAGAGATGAAAACATACCAAGGCACCAAGAGAATTCAAGAGATTGGGAGTCAGCGATCTTGAGATTCCTTGGAGAGAATCATTATCCACTAAAATAGGAGCATCGCAAACTTGAGCGAGATCTTGGGATGTCTTTTCAATCATTTCATCCTCATCATTAGAAGTCATGTTGTGGGAGATATCACTAAAAATCCTAGATAGATGAGTCATTGAAGAATCAGAAGAAGAAGAATTTCTTATTGAAGGAAAACCGCCAACATTAAACTCCTCGTCAATATCCTTATCAAGAACAACACTGGGATTATTTGGAATTATTTAAGGAGTTGAAGAAGAAGAAGGATGAGTTTTTAATTTTTTTAGCGGAGGATCGCTAGATTCATCATTGCGAGGGCAGAATATCTTCCCCTAGAAGAAGTAGTAGACTTCTCTTTTATAGATTTCCCAGATGGTTCCTTTGGAGATTTCTCCTTGATTTTTGGAGGAGGAAGTGGTTCTAATTCTTCGATTTCCTGCAAGCACAGATGAAGATAAGAAATAGGGGCAACAATATATTGTTAAAATTTATGAAGAAATATTACTTACTTCATCTGTAAAAGATCTCAGAGCCAAGAGAATATTGGGTTTCCTAAGAGTTTGATTGAGTTTCATTCTATCAATCTGAGAAAAATCAGAAAAGTTAGCGAGAATATAAAGAAGACAATAAATAATAACATGAAAATTTGAGAGAATATACTTCTTTAGATCTTTCAGGCCAGTTGAAGACCCAGGGTTGATATTCTGCAAGACTCGCGGGAAGTTCGCGAGAACCAGATATATAAGGACCTTCAAGACTTAATGGGAAGATGATCCACTTGCCATCGCTAGAATGACGAGGACCTTGGTTAGTAGATGTATGAAAGTCAATATCCATCATAAGAGCATTGTCACCAGTGACCTTCTCTTTCTTCAAACGAATACCCCAACATGTACTATCCCTCTTCATAAGGACAATACTATAGTTTACAAAAAAGTTGTCCACAGTATAATTAATCGCAAGAAACAATGGGGACATCTTTGAACAAAGGATTCTTTGGAGCCTTGGGATAACGAGTTCCTTTACCAGCGCCACGAGAAGCATATTCAAGTAGTAATCTGATGCAATCCCCACCTAATTGGTATATTGCTCGTGAGAATCTCTCGTCAGAAATTATTTGATAAAACAGCGGAAGCTCAGGATCATAAAGAGGGATGGGAAGACCAGCTTCAAGTTGTCCTAGCGATACTATGATTTTCTCGCGAGAACATTGGTCATCATTAAATAGTTTAAGGGAAAGTTCTGATTTGGAATCTTGTTCTGGAATCAAAGATAAGTTAAAACCTTTAAGTCTGAGTTTCTCGCGCATTCCATTGAAAGCCTTCAAATTTTTAGCACCAGCAGCAACCATTTTTGAGTATGGGAATGAAAGAATAAATCACAGTTGTTATAGAAGCGCAATTCGCGGAAGAACAGAAAAAATTGCAGAGAGAATACGGAGAGAAGAAAGAAGAAATTAAAAGAGAAAAAGGAGAGGAATGAGAAGAGTATTTATAGAAGAAGAAATTTATCGAAGAAGATGAAGGAAATTAATGCAGAGAAGAGACGTGGGTGGTCAGATCGCAGCGGTTACAGAAGACGTGTCAAAAATTTATTAGAAGAAAAGATTCGTGAAAACAGCTGGCGAAGGACGAAGAAATCTGAAAAGATAAGCAATTATGGAATTTTAGATTCTCATATCTTCTCTTCTTCGCAGAAAAGACATGAGAAGAGGCAAGATATAGTACCAGAATACCGCTACAACGCTATTCCCGCGATATTAACAACATTTCTGCGAGAAGCCCAAACGTTTCTACAAGTATTAACAACACTTTGACGAGATTGTCGCAAGATTCTTCAACAACATTTGGCAAGTGTCACAAAAGAGTGATGTAACGGTTAACGATTAAAGATATATGAAGAATAAGTCTGCTTCACGATGGTTATAAAGTTGGCGATGGTGAAGACTAAAGTTATGGCGATGAGATCGCATAGTAGATCCAAATTAAGGGGAAATCTTAGCTGTCTTCCACTATGTATTTTCCTATATAAAGGGTTCAACTAAATCCAGAAAAGGATGATGCATTTCTGAGAGCTGAGAGAATTTTGAGGAGAGAGAAACTCCAGAAAGAAAGTTGTACTTCTGAATTTTAATATTTCTTGTAAATCTTCCTGAAAGTGAATTAATAAAAGTGTTGTTGTTCATTCACAATTATGACTTAGTTTTCATAGATTCTTGACAAGGGTGTAGTGTAGGAAATCCTACAACTATAAACGCAAACAGGTACTGTGAAACATTTTTATGCTACACAGGATATGGGTTGTGAAACAGTAATTATACAACACAACAAAATATTGTGATGCATTTTTATGCTACACAGAGTAAGGGTTGTGATATGAAAATAATGGTTGTCATACTTGTTTCTGCTACACATCGGATTTGTTCTGAAACAATTCACTGGATTGTGGAAACAAACTTATACTACACATACAAAGATTGTGATACACGTTTCTTCTACACAAGTTAAGGGTTGTGAATAACATGTCTTACTACTATAATCTTGGTTGTCATACGAGTTTCTGCTACACAAGTATGATGTTGTGAATATGATTTCATACTACTATGAACCTGGTTGTGATACGAGTTTCTCCTATACATATTTTTGTTGTGTAAGAAGTACTTACAACCCTAGTAATAATTGTGAAACACGTCTTAGACTACGCTTCCATAAGTTGTGATATGGGTTTCTGCTACACTACCCTCTTGTAGTGAAACATTAGTTAGGAAAGTCCTACAACTATAATAATAGTTGGGAGAATGGTATATACACAACCATTATATTGGTTGTGTTAGATATTTATAAGACTTATAACTTTGTTGTGAAACAAATTATTATAACCTGTTTATGAGTTGTGTGAGATGTTGCCCAGTAATTTGGATTAAGTATCACAACCGAAGCAAGTGTTGTATAAAATTGAACCACAACCAAGTTTACGACTCTAGCTTACGAGTTGCAAACAATGAAGACTTTCTACACCCCCCCCCCCTGTGCAACCTGTTGATAAACGTCGTCTTATGTGTTACCACAACTGATTTCCGGGGTAGTTAATCGATGTTTTTCCCGTAGTGTCCTTTATACGAAATGGTCACTTACTTACATTTGAACCTCGACTAATCATGTGAGTGCGATCAGGATGCATGTCTTTGTTAAATTGCCTAAAAAATTTAGACATATGCAAACTGGTGGAATAATATACCACAAGATCAGTACTTGATCAAGCTTTCCCTAAATTTTTCATCTCAAATTCATATTTTAAATAGATTTTAAGGTCTCTTATTACATCAAGAGTACCCATCATGTCTGTACCGTCGACATAAATAGCTACAATTCCAAATTAGGAACTTTATTGTGAATACGCAAGAAAAAATAACTTATTTGTCTATCCCCTCCAAATCAAATAGCCACTTAGAAGGGTATACCACTTCCGCCTGATTACTCTATAAGTGAACGTTCTATCTAATTGTAAACGCACTCTGTGGTTTAGAGTTACTTGATTTGGGCAACAAAAGTCTATCAAGTACTTTTGTAAATATCTTTTATCTCTTAATTCTTTCAGAGATACGTAACAACCACATACATATGCTGCATTTCAAGTCCTTTTGAAATTACCAAGCTAACTAAGTAGAGGAACTCTATAACGTTCATTACAAGAGAACAATTCCAGGTCTTTATGATAAACCTCGCGCCACAAGGAGAGTCTTTGTACTTTAAGACTAGTTTCTTCTCATTATGCTTTATGAAAAATTAATTATGTATGTCCAATAGGCTTTACACTTGGTTGGTTAGCACTACCACACCAAATACCCGTACATTTGCCAAAGAACTAAGTTCTACCTAGATTGTGTAGGACAAATATGCTAGTTATTTGAAATTAATCAAAATAAAGCATGGTTCGATCTCATTGTTATCTACTTCTGGAGCAACTATTTATGGATTATATCATCACTGTGCGCGCATGATCCTTTCATTGACTCATGTGTATTCTCATAATCCGCTAGGATTTCATTGTTCTCTATAATCATTTAAAACTTCGGAGCGTCCTCCAGTATTGATTCGTGGACATAGTCAGAGACAATCAAATGAGATGATTTCATTAATAATACAAATTAGGTTGTGCCTTACTCATCTACTTCATTTATAGGTGAGTATTGATCGAACCTGGTGGTCTATCCATCTTCCTTTATGGATCCATGACCTCAACTACACTTCCACAAAGTGTAGTTGCAACACCTTAGTCTATGGTGTACCCCATACTGAGATTTTCTAACCTTGCAAGAATATTTACAGCTGGTATGTGTGATCTTGTCACTTTAGCAACATCAGTGTACATTTTGAAAATTGATTATTCTTTGTCACTTCACATTTACATTTGTGGAGTACAAGAATCAATATGAGACACAGTGGGAACACACCATGACAATTCATGTCGTTCCCTTAGAAAATACTTTTTATTATCTCCCCCTAATGACGGGAAGACTGTCTTATTAAAGTGATAACCCGTAAATCTAGCGGTAATATATCTCCTGCCAAAAGTTTTAAAATGCGGATAATTGTTGAGAACTCATTTCCAACATAACTACTTAACAGTTTGGAAGACCCATCATAGTACGATGTGGAGTCGTAATGGAACATATATAGTGCAACAAAAATGCGTAAGAACGTGAATTTCAGGCATAAATCCAGTTACCAACTGGTACGCAGAAAAGGTTGACTAATATTGGGTTCTAAAAACGAATTAAGTAAGATGCGTGTAATATTGTATATCCCCAAAGTAATAAAAGATAGGTTGGTACGCTCAACCTATTCCTTAGGCACCATCTGTAACCTTTGATGGTAGCCTTTGTGAGACCATTGGGTATAAAATTCTCTATATTGATCATATTAAACATGCAATATTCATCAAGTCCTTTTGATGTAAATTCTCTAGCATTAATAAGGGTGGTGAGCCTTTGCACTTTGTATTGTGTAATATGTGCTAGGAGTTTTTAAACACAAATTTCTTGGGAACTATATAACTAGTCCAAAATGTCAAAACATTCACCAGAGCCATAAGTCACTTTGATGGTCCATATTCTGCATGAATATTTTTCTAAATTTTCACCTTGTTTTCTTTGTAATATGGAATTTTTTACCATTTGCATCTTAGGATAGTCTCGATCTCGTTTTACTGAAGACTTTGTGAAAATAAGTGATATGATTTCTTCCCTAAAAGAATGATGAAGGGAGTTGTGCATCTAGTAATTTATAAAACACTTATTGAGAGATATGTAGTTACTTCGCATCTTGTCAATCTTTTTCCCATTTTCGTTCACTCAAATAAAGTGATATTTGTATGAGTTCTTTCAAAACAATCATCATGTCACAACCAAAGTTCCTTTATGGTTATGCCCAAAGCATGTATGAGTCAGTTCCCAATATTTCATCGTCGGAGTCAATATGGATTTAATAATCCAATATTATAGTGAATCACATTGCACTAGATTGTCTCATTAGTTTCTCTAAAATATTTCCGTCCAAATATATTAGAGACTATAAAAGATGCAATCAATTACATTCTCATCATTTTGATGTTCCACATTATATCCATTTGCATGGGTTACTTGGGAATTTAAGAAGGTGTGATTATCTCTTGGTATATCTAGAGATTTTGCTACGTCTGCGTTCTATCTTGGAAAAAAAAATATGAGCGCTCGATGAGATAATCAATTGGCCAGGCAAAGTTCTTGTTGCCATTAAAGTTGATGTGAAAATTGGTTGTTACTATGATACACATACACATTATATTTTATATACCAACACCTATGACCAGGGGCATTTCCAAATCTTTTATTTATGATGAGTGCTATAATTACATTTTAGCTGATCCCATGATCAATTGATACCTATACTTTGGTGTCATTACTGCTGGGGAAAAATAATAATATTTTTTGTCTCATGATATATATGTCCCTCTTCACATGCTTTATATGAGTCGGTACGTCTAACCCTCATTACTTTTGGGTTCTTTCTATTTTAAATTTTGCTATATTTAGCTTAATTTGAGAAATTTCTTTATCTCAATAGGCCAAGAGAATCTCACTACACATGTCAACCACTTACTTTAGATTGAATATATTACTAAAGATAATTCTCTTGTTGTCATACTTCAACATATACAGGTTCGTTAGTATTATGGATGAAGTCGAAAAATGAAAATTTTATGACTCATATCATCTTTTGTGAGTTCTTCCACAAAAATTGGAATACATGTGATTTTGTTTCCAACTCTTTTGAAACTACTAACTCTTTAATAGTCGAGCATGTGGATTACATTCCACGAAAGGTTCAAATTTGGGGAGACAATATCAAGTACGCAATAACGGCCCAAGTACTTTTAAACCCAAATAAATACATTGAGATCGAGTTGGTACAACCAATTGAACAAAAAAAAAATCATCCAACCACAACCAATATCATATTCAATAGAACAAAATAACATTAAGACTGACATTCTTAATGATCGCGATCGGCACTCATAATTTAAATTGACCGCTTATGGACATATCTTTAGAAAAAAATTAACAAAACTAGGCATGTTCTACAAACAAATAAATAATCCTAGCAAGCACTCAATGTAAAAAAAAAAATTATTACATGCCTCGGACTTTGGTTCCTACCGTATATAGGCAAAACCGGAACAAACTTAGTCGTGCACGTCCCAAAATCGGGGGACAAAACAGCACATGACAAAGCTGCACCGGGATAGCTGGAGCACGTCGGACTGAGTTGACCGGGTCGGATCGGACTGGGTTGGATCGGACTAGGTTGGATCGGACCGGACCGGGTCAGGACAAGCTGGAAGCCTGGAATGTAACGTAAGGAAACGTGCTTTCCTTCTCCTTCTCCTTCTCCTTCTCCTTTTCCTTCTGCGTAGCAGAGACGCTTTCAACCATGATCACCGCCACATGAACATAAACAGATAAAATATTAATACTATATAATGTGATTGCATATGCATATGATTAATATTATATAATAATAATCGTACACATACAAATATAAAATATACAATCTGATCAATTGATTGATCGTGGAATTTGCATAAATATATTGGATTTATCCAAGATCAAAAACAGGGAGAAGAAAAATAGAGAAAATGTATCCAACTTATTTGTTTTGATTCAATCCCAGCGATTCCATTGATTCCAACATAATGTATTTGATTGAAACAAATAAAATATCGATCCAAAACAATCCTTCACGGATTTGATAGCAACCCCAAAAAATAAAAAATCCATTGCCGCGGGGTTAGAGCTCGTGGTGATAACGTATTATGGTGGATGGAAAAGATAAAGAGGAAAGCAAAGAAGGAGATTTCATTCATTAGAATAAGTATATGTTACATTGATATAGTCCTTTATATACAATAGGAATAAGGCCCTAGCTACTATATTGACCCGCACATCCATGGGCTAAATCCCTACAACATATTTCACTTTTTGTTTTGTTTTTTTTATTTAGATTTCTACATACAAAACTAGTTTTACTTCCACCTGCACTAATCATACAACTCGTTTTATAGAGTTCAGCGCTCCCTCCATGTATGGGCAGAAGTGGGGCCCATGTGTTGTCTCTGTCGGTGTAAAAATCGGTGAAAAATCCGAAGTGAGTTTAGACTTATTCATTACAACGCTGCTACACACACCGAAGTTCACACTTCATTTTATTCCGAAAGGGGATCGAATGGATAGAGTTCAGCGTTCCCTACATCAAGATATGTATGGGCGGAACTGGGGCCCATGTGTTGTCTCTGTCGGTGTAAAACTCGGTGAAAAATCCGAAGTGAGTTTAGACTTATTCATTACAATGATGCTACACACCGAAGTTCACACTTCGTTTATCCCGAAAGGGGATCGAATGGATAGAGTTCAGTGTTCCCTGCATCGAGATATGTATGGGCAGAAGTGGGGCCCATGTGTTGTCTCTGGTTCTACTGTCTAGGTTTTAGTGAGGCAATTTAGTTCAACATGGTGGTCATCCAAGGGAAAGTTGTATCAATTTCGGTTATTTGGTGGATTTTCGCAAATCAATATGGTCATGTTGTTAGACCAAATCAACATAACAAGCCCTTAGGAATTTGGATGTCATTCTGATCCACATAAGGAATGACCACAAACACAGTTTTTTTAACTTATGGTAATGTATATACATCTTGGCACTTTTTTGAAAGAAACTACATCAACTAATTATGCAAATCATCTCCGAAAAGCTAGCATTCCGAGAAACAAGTCCTCAATGTATTTACAAAAGCAAGAATACTCGAGAACACTACTATTAGAAGACTGGCACAAAAGAAAACTTCATCAACTAACGATTTTCATCACAAAAGCACAATAATCTACTACATTCAAGAAATTCGCTTATCGAATTTGGGAAGTCTCGAATCAAAGATTGCAAGCTAAGGTTTGACTAAAGTACTTATCAGGGGAGCCTCATCATTAGAGGTATTCATTCAATGGATCTTTTTCTTCGTCAAGGTTTTGTCCCATTGTGTTTTACTTGTCAAGGTTTTAATGAGGCAACATATGCATGTATAACTCTGTTCTAATATTTTTTTCAGAATTGTACTATTTTCCCTTTGATCAGGTTGTCCCTTTGGATTCTCCTGACAAGATTTTAACGAGGCAATTAGCTTAGATATATTGGTCATCTAGGAGGAGTGTTATAAGCGGAAGTTTATTATATATATGCAACTTTAGTGGGACCCTATTAATTTGGTACCAGGTATCTAAACTCTATAAATAAAGTCCTAAACCTTTGTAAACATATATGTGGATAATAATCTCTTTCTCTTCTTCCCATTTCCTTTTCTATTTTTTCTATTCACAAGAATGTTAAGTATTATGAACATTACAAGAAACTATCTTGTCCAGTAAGATTGTGTTTTATGAGGGGCTTCTTAGCCCTTTTAAAACCCATGCTATGTCACATGTGAAAGGGAATTAGGTCTTACGGCTATGGAGTTGTAAATCTATAAAGCGACGAGTGTTTCCTTGCTAGAAAGACAAAAGATTAACTAAAAAAAAGGACCCTTAACTAAAAAATATATAAAATTCCCTGAAACCAAGAAAAAGTGACAACACGATAAATATTTTCTTGCTAAAATAAATCTTTCTGCGAGGAATATTTCCTCGTTCAAATTAATTTTTCTACGCAGAATGCCACCTCGCTTAAGTTATGATTGACAGGCACTTTGCACATTTATGTGTAAAGTGCTTGTAATAGGAGACATTAGACCACGATTTTACGTGTTATTAAGCGTTGTGAAGCACTCATAAACCTCACTCTTATAACGTGATTGGATACCGGAAGCAGAAGTACTTCTGAATCTCCAGAAGTAGAAGTTAGAAGCAAAACTAATTTGCTTCATAAAAAGTTGATTTTTTTGCTTCTATAAGTCATTTTAGAATGCCCAAATAGACTTCTTGCATTTTGACCTCTAGAAGTCAAAAAGTAACTTCTAATTGCGCATCCAAACGTGCTATAAGAGCAAGTCTTATGGCTTCCACCTAAGCTAACAAATTGTTTCCCGAGCTATAGATAACTTAGAGCATATATCTGAAATAATTGAAGCAATCATATATCGAATGCGTCAAATCCCATATTGTGCTATTCAATATAATTATAGAGAATGAAACCAAACAGCAGATTGCAACCGACAACAACCAAGTGGGAAACTTCTCAACATCAATATGGGACCAGACAAATCTGGCGTTTATTAATCAAATTCTTTTGAGAAACTCTATGGGAATCACATTCCCACATGTAATAACAATTTGGTTAGCTTTTACTTTATATGCATGCTTTAAAAACAGATAATTTATAGGGGGAAAGCCACTTTTACCAGAGGGAAAGCTGATTTTAGTCTCGAATATTTGACTTTGGGTCAACATTGGGCCGATATAAAATAAACTCCTCCCTATCATAAAAAATTTCCATTTCTACTCTAACCGTACACATCCCATTTAACCTAAAAAAAATTTTATTCGTATTAACAAAACCCTAGATAATGGATTAGATTATTTGATGAGAAATTTATTCTTATAACCCTGGAAATTATGGGTCTTACTCTTTTAGCCCCAGGGTTATTTAATAAAATTTTCAAATTATTCTAGTGGCCCTGGAATATTATAACCAGTGTGCATATTGTATGCACTTAAAATCAGTGTGCATATTGTCCGCACACTATAAGATATAAAGAAAATTTAAAAAATTGTTTACAAAAATCAGTGTGCATATTTCCTTCACACTACAAAATATGAAGAAATTTTTAAAAATTATTTATAAAAATCAGTGTGCATATTGTCTGCACACTATAAAATATGAAGAAAATTCATAAAATTGCTTATAAAAATCAGTGTGCATTGGAGTAAGAATAAGAAAAGATAGGAAAGAGAGAGAAGAGCTTTTCATTAACATAGAAGGGAACCCCATTACATATCCATAGTGTTCTATTTATACAAGAGTAAAGAGAAAACCCTAGTATACTAATGGACTGCACATCTGTAGTAGCAGGATTTCCCACACTACACCCCTATTAAGATCCTATAAAAATCTAAGTGAAACTAGTTGAAGATTAAAGAATTAAACGACACTTTTATTATTTAGATCTCAGAAATGTTTACAGAAAATATTCAAACTCAGAATTACAACTTTCCTTTCTGGAGTTTTTCTCTCCTCAAGGTTTTCTCAACTCTAAAAAATACATCCCACTCATCTGGACTTACTTGAACCCTTTATATAGGAAATTACATAGTGGGTGACAGCTAAGTTTTCCCCTTCTTTCGGATATATTCTGCGATCTCATCGTGGTATTTGCAATATTAATCTTCGCCAACTTTTGTAATCCTCGTGAAACAATACTCTCATAACATGTCTCTTCAATCATCAGCTATTATGATGCTTCCCCGTGACGCTCGCCAAATGTTGCTGAAGAATCCTTACGACACTATCGTGAACAATGTCATTTATACTTATAGGAATATTTGACCTTCTCGTGAAAGCGTTGTTTTTACTACGAGAATATCGTTGTGGCGATATTCTGGTACTACATCTTGCCTCTTCTCATGTCTTTTCTGTGAAGAAGAAACGATCATGAGAATCCTTGACTATCGCAAGAATATCTGAACTTTTTTCCCCGGCAATATTCCGCTAATTCAGCTTTCCTTGTTAACACGTGTTGTAAATCTGTCCTTTTGTATTGACACGTCTCACATAATTTACTCCCTTTTTTGCCTATAAAAGGAAGATTCGAATTTCATTTCTAGTTTTCTTCTCTTAATTCTCTTTCTTCTTTACTTAGTTTCTTTGCTTTTTGTTCTGCAACTTCTTCTCCTTCTCATTCTTCTGCTACTGTATTAATGGAGTCCTCGAGGTATATTTTTGATCATGATATTTTCTTAGATCAAAATTTTTATTTATATTCTTCGATCTTCTCTTACTTAATTCTTTATAACCCCATATTATGTTCTCTTCAGCGGAGCTGCATCTATTTCCCAATCCTCGACTCAAAAACCTATTATTCACAAGAGGCCGACTGGAAAGAGGAAATAAAATTCTGCGAGCAATAAGGTAGTAAGAAACACATTCCATCTCTTAATAACAATATTGTTGCCTCTGTTTCTTATCTAGATTATTGTTTGCAGAATGACGAGGGTAATGCTAATCCTCCTAAAAGATCTCGCCAATTAAATAAGACCTTTGGAAGTAATTTCGTCATTCCTCCCTTAATGTCTGCGAAAGCTTCACCTACACCTGTGCAATCTGATCTCCCTCCTTCTTCTGGAAAGAAGCTCGCTTTCACTACCACTACCTCTACTGGTCCTCCATCAATTCAAATTGCAGAACCCATCACAACTGAAACTCCCTCTAGCCCTTTACTTCCTTCAAATGTTACTTTCCCGAAAACTCCTCCTTCTGATGATACAACCATTGCTAATGACTCAAATCATCATCTTGTCCTCACTTCTTCTATTTCACCTTCTACATCCCTTCCTTCATCAAATGAGACCATCGCAGGAATTGATGTTGCTTTCAAAATTTTATCTAACATTCTAAATAATGCTAGAGATTCTTCTACTGATTCTCTTCAAAGAGGAGTTTGCGAAACTCTGCTCAAATATTTTGGCTCAGACAATTCTGTTTCACGAGCTTCTCTAGAGAATGAAAATGCTGCTTTGAGAAAAAGTCTTCAAGATAAGACTTCTGAATGTGAAACTCTAAATTACAAGTTCAATAACTCTGTACTGGATCGCGAGAATCTCGCTAGAAAGGTTGATGAGCTAAAAAGTAAGCTTCTTTTTGCCTCTGTCCTTTTATCTTTTTATTCTATTTCCATATTCTTCGTACTTAATCCTCCCTTTAAATTCTTGTTTTATATATTAGTTTCCAACCGAAATCGTTTCATCGAAAAACTTAAATCTGAAACCATAGCTGATGAAGCTCGCATTGAAAGAGATTCTTGGATGGACCAGCATAGTAGATTAGATAATCTTTATACGTATTCAGTTGATCAAATAAGAAATCTCACAAATGAGAATAATCAATTATTGCAAAATCACAGTTTTCTAAACAACGAGGTTACTCGCCTCTCATATTCGTTATCCAAGACTAATTTGTCTATAGAATCTTTGTCAGACAAGAATAGAACTTTATCTCAAGAGAAACACAAATTATCAATCTTGTTGGCGATCTCCTCGTAGAAAGTAAACAATCTTCAAGGGATATGTGATGACCAAAAGCAGTCTCTCCGATCTCTTAAAAATAAACTTGACGAAGTAACTGAATCATCTGCCGTTGAAATAGACAAACTTATCAAGGGTAGACTAACTCTTAGTTTGAATGCCAGCAAGCTTCGAGATGAATATTCCCAACTAAAGGAGTCTCATTCCTCATTGTCAAAAGAAAATTCATATTTACGCACCAAAGAAGAGAACATGAAATCTCGTGTAAAAGGCATAGTTGGCGACAAATTTGATGATGCTATGAACCAATGGGAGAACTGCCTCTTTTCATTAATCCAAAACTTAACTTCGCAAAAAGAAGGTAGTCAATTATGACTGCCTCACTTGTTGATTTCCCTTGTCATAATTTATGTTATATTTCACTTGTTGATATTCTCACGATATATTTATTTCTATAACCTTTCTTTATTTTGTTGCTCGCAGAATCTGAAAAAAAAGCCTTCATTCTACTATCACCAATCTTACTAAGGAGCTAGACAGTGTTCGCAAAGAAAACAAGACTCTTCTTCTCAACCTTTTAGAAAATCGTGATAAAGCAGAAAGAAGACTTGATTATCTTGAGTATTTCAAGAATATAGAGATCATAAATCGTGACAAAGGTTTCCTTCGCCAAATTCATCTTAGTGCTGAAGTTCTCGTGAACGAAATTTTGATCTCCAACTCTCTTTCTCCTGTATCCGTTCTACCTTTGAAATTTGACGATGATGAAGTCCCTCTTCCTATGGATAAAGATTTAGAATACCCGTCTTCTGAAGGAGATGTTGAAGAAGACGCTGAAGAAGAAGATGATCAAGGAAAAGAAGAAAACTCTCCAAAAGAAGGAGAAGATCGTAACAAAAAGAACTCTGGCGATGATGTTCGCGATGAAAGAAATATTGGTGATGATAATAATCCTGACAATTCTAAATCTGGCGTGACTACCGCTTGAAGCTTGAGTTCTATTTTTAGTTTCTTTTTTCTTCTTCTTTCTCGCAAATGATATAACCCTTTTTTGAACTATAATATTCTCAAGAAACTTAATGAAATCCTACATATTTATTCCCTTGCTTGCCTCCTCATTAAATTTCTTGAGACTTGTTGAACTCAACTTGTTTCTTGTGATAAAGAAATCTTCCCTGCATGCTTAACAAAGAAGAATTAATTTTTGAGATTATTCTATTGGTCTTATTTTGCCTTCCTAATTAAAGGTCTTATTTTGCCAATTTTTTCTTTTTGCGACAAAATCGCAGGACGTCTTTACATTTTCATGTATTGACCCATTGATCTTGCATTATCTATATTTCTTTATTATATTGCGAAAATATGACGAGTCTAAGTTTTCTCGCGAAAATAAAGCCTCATGACATTGCCGTCTTGCGATGAAATCGCAGGACGTCTTCACATTTGCATGTAAAAACCCTTTGATCTCATCTTAACTTTTTCTTTCTCTTATGGATTTTTGCCTATGTATAATTTACGCGACAATATGACAGGCCTAAATGATCTTGCGATCTTAGAGCCCCATGACATTGCCGTCTTAAGACACTTATCAGCTCCCTAATGGAGGGTGCCGCCCTTATCTTCCCCCTGGTTGCCCCTTCAAGGAGGGCACATCGGCCATACAAGACTAGCTCCTCCCATCCAGATTTACCAACAACCAGTTGTTTTCGCAGCCTCTTGTCCTTTATACCTATATGGATTATAGTTACAAGACTGCACCCTAGGTGGGGTTTTCTTCAGGCCAAGTGCATTGTAGCCAAGACTTACCAAAGATGGCTAGGGTAGGTTCGTCCGTCCCGGGCACCCTTGGATAAACCGTGTACCTCGGCGCCTTGGTCATACTCTGCACTTCTTGTAAGAGACTCTCAGTCGTCCAACCAGGGTATAACCTTATAAAGTTGGAAATCCAAGATCTCTCTCCCGGATAGGTTTTCTTTAACCCCTACATCTGTATGACTCAAAGTTCCAAAGAGCGGTATAACCTTATCCCTGAATCATATAAAGATATACCCCCTTTACAACGTGCTTGTAGGTCTTACATTTGCCTCTTACGAAATTGTACTCGCGAACTAAGTTGCACGCCATAAAGGTTTGTCCCATTCTCTTAATCTCTGCGAAATTTCATTCGCGTTTCTCGCGATATTGCTCGCGTAATCTTTAAAATAAAAATAGTCACTGATAATAACCTTTAGTTATGCCAATATTTCTTACCTTACAGCATTTGTCACTGATAATACCTTTTCAAAAATAGTCTATTCCATGGTATATCAAGTCGTTGGCCAACATCTCTTCCTTCAAGATACATTAATTTGTATGCCCCATTTCCAATTATTTCTTTAATTAAGTAAGGTCCGTCCCATTTTTTCGCCAATTTTCCACCATTCTCTCATTGATATCTCGGTGTCTCTCGCAGAACTAAATCACCAATTTGGAATTCTCATTTTTTGACACGTTTGTTGTATTCGCGAGCTAACCTTCGCTGGTAGTTTTCCATATGTTGTAGAGTCTTCTCCCTTTTTTCTTCCAATTCATCTAGTTTATGTAAAATCATACCAGCACTTAAATTCTTTTCCCACGCTTCTATTTTTGTTGTAGGAATAGTAACTTCTGTTGGTAATACAGCTTCAACCCCATATGTTAAACAAAAGGGTGACATTCCAGTAGCCTCTCTTCTAGTGGTGTTGTAGGCCCATATTGCATTATGTACTTGCTCACACCATGATTTGTGATACCATTCTAATTTCTTCTTTAGAATATCTGCGATCGTTTTATTAGTTGCCTCAGCTTGACCATTTGCTTGTGGGTATAAAGGAGTAGATTTTCCACATTTTATCTTAAATGCATTGAGTAGTAACTCTATGTTCTGTCCTTCAAACTGATTTCCATTATCAGACATTAACTGTGCTGGTATTCCAAATCTGCAGATGATATTCTCGAATATGAATGTGAAAATATATTTATCACGAATATGTTGTACTGCTTTTACTTCTCCCCATTTTTGAAATAATCAGTAGCCACAATGAGGTATCTCCTTTGTCCAGAGCCAGGCACAAATGGTCCCACAATATCTAATCCCTATTTTCCGAAGGGCCATACACTTGTTGAGGATGATAGTGGTGCTCCTGGTGCATGTATCTTTTTTCCAAATCGTTGACATTCTTCACAACGCCTTGAATGTTGTTTCGCATCTTCATGCATGTAAGGCCAGTAATACCCTTGCATCTTCGTTCTATATGCCAAAGATCTACCTCCGCTATGATTACCAGCATCTCCACTGTGCAGCATTTTTAACACCTTTTCTCCTTCCTCCCTTGTCAAACATCTTAGCGATGGTCCATTAAAAGATCTGCGATATAACACTCCGTCTCTTATCTCATAATTAGTTGCCCTGCTTCTTAGCTTGTGTGCCTCCAGTATATTTCTTGGAGTTTCTCCTTTCGCCAAATAAGCAATAAGTTCCGCTCGCCAATCTTTGTTTCTCTCTTTTGCTTCTATTTCGCCATTTTCTACAATCATCACATCTTTCTCTCCTTCTTCGTCAATTTCGACGGAATTCCCATCCACATCTTCGTCTTCTTTATTTACTGAAGGTAATAAGAGTGTTTGAATTTTTATGCATCTCGCAAGTGGGTTTGTCATCATGCTAGATATGAAGGCAAAAGCGTCCGCAAGCCGATTATCTTTCCTTGATATGTGCCTCCATTTTATCTTTGGAATTCTCGCAGATAATTCTTCCACGAGTCTCTTGTATTTCTTTAAAGAAGGTTCATTTGTTATATATTCTCCAGTTATTTGACGAATAACCAATTGAGAATCGCTTGTGATTCTAGCATTTTCCAACTTCATTTCTATTGCAAATTTCAAAGCGTGGATAACAGCCTCATATTCTGTCTCATTATTAGTGGATTTAAATTCTAACCTGAATAAGAAAGCTGTTTTTTCTCCTTCTGGTGAAATAAAAACAACTCCAATCCCATTTCCTTCTCCATTAGATGATCCATCCACTAATATCTCCCATCTATTGGGTTATGTTAATAATTCTTTTGGATCTCCATGTTCTTCTTCTGCCTCCATCATTTCTTCCACAGCTTCGTCATTTTCCAAAGGAAATTCAGCTAAGAAATTTGCGACGACTTGGGATTTTGGCGAAGATAGATTTTCATATTTGATATCGAAATGTCCTACTTGTACATTCCATCTTTCTACTCTTCCTGATCTTTTTGAATTCTTCATTACTGATTCAATTGGCACTTTTGTTAACACCTTGACCTTATGTGCTTGAAAGTAAATGCGAAGCTTGAAAGTTGCATGTACCAATGCTAGGATTAATTTCTCAATCTTTGAATAATTTTTCTCTGCTGAATTGAATGTTTTACTAATATAGTAAATTGGTTTCTCTATCCCAGCATCTACTCGCAGCAATACCGCACTTAGCGCATATGCCGTTGTCGCGAGATAAATTAATAACTCTTCTCCTGGTTCAGCTTTCTGTAAAATGGTTATATCCATTAAATGCTCTTTTATTCCCTGAAAAGACTTATCACATTCATCTGTCCATCTGAATTTTGTTCCCTTTTTGAGTATATCGAAAAAATGCTTGCATTTATCAGAAGATCGCGAGATGAATCTTCCTAACGAGGCTAACAGCCCATTCAATTTTTGCACATCTTTTACTGTAGCTGGTGTGGGCATATCGCGAATCGCTTGCACTTTTTCTGGATCAACTTGTATTCCTTCCTTTGATACAATATACCCCAGAAACTTTCCTGGAGTCACACCAAAAGTACACTTGTCAGGATTTACTTTAATATTAAATTGCCGCATTTGTTCAAAAATTTCCTTCAAGTCTTGTACATGATCTTCAGCATCATTGCTCTTGAATAACATATCATCTACATATACCTCCAGTGTTTTGTGGATCCACTTTGCAAATACCTTCTCCACCATTCTTTGGTATGTTGCACCAGCATTTCGTAATCCAAAGGGCATTTTTGTATAACAATATAACCCTCTTGGAGCAAAAAATACAATATGTTCTTGATCTTCTTCAGCGAGAGGAATTTGGTTGTATCCTTTATATCCATCTAACGAAGATATTCTTGCATTTCCGCTTGACTCAACCATTTGGGAATATCGGTAGTGGAAAACTATCTTTAGGACAAGCTTTATTTAAATCGGTAAAATCTATGCAAATTCTTATTCCTTTATTCTTCTTTGGGACCACCACCATATTTGCAATCCACTCTGGATACTTGGCTTGCCTTATTATTCCTGTATCAAGCATCTTCTGTAATTCTTCTTCTATCTGAGAATGGTATGTTGTTGCGATTTTTCTTATTCTTTGCTTGAACGGCCTTACATTTTTGTTGATTTCTAATTTATGACATGCTACCGATGGATCTATCCATGGAATTTCATCCATGCTCCACGCGAAAATGTCTTTGTATTCTCGCAAAAGATTTATAGTTCTTTCTTCCTCGTCTATCTCCATTCTAGTCCCAATTTTCAGTATTTTAGGTTCTTCTTCACTCCCAATATTTACTTCTTTTGTTGGTTCAGCTGCAGTGTAACTGGCTTCTGGTGCTGGTGTTTTTATGACTCTCGCACGTTCATCTCCTTCTCGCGAAAATTCATTTGGTATTCCTTTTCCCTCTTTTGCTCTTATCATGTAAATTTTAAATTCTTATTATTTTCTTATTTCTCTCATCAATTTTCTGCGAGCTTTTCGCTGCTTAGGACGTTCTTCACAATTTTTTACTTCAATTTGATAGCATATCTTCGAAAGATCTGTATCTCCTTTAATTTCCCCAATTCCACTAGGCATAGGGAATTTGATACGTTGATGTAAGGTTTACGCTACATCTTTAATTGCGTGTATCCATGGTCTTCCCAATATCATGTTGTATGGTGATTCCATATCCACCACGCATAATGTTACTTGTGTTTCAATTTCTCCAAGTGGTAATCGTACTATTATTTCTCCTCTTGGTTTTGTTATAGATTTTCCGAAACCATGAATATGATATGCTGAAATAGACATTTCTTCATCCTTATAACCCATTTTCTTAAAAGCATGATAGAACATTATATCCACAGAACTTCCTGTGTCAACTAGAGTTCTATTTATAGCCCATTTTTCTACAGATTTTATTGACTTTTCCTTCCTTATTGGTATCATGGGTATTGTAATCACCAAAGGATATGTATGATCTAGATTTTCTTCTAAAACTTCTGTTGCTGTAAATGTAATTTCCTGCTTTTCCCAATTCTTTAATAATGGCGTTTTCTTTACCATCATAATTTTTCTCCCTTCAAAATCACGCTTATGTATCTTCCCTTTAATATTTTCATGAAATTTATCGATCATTTCTCTTGACACTAATTCATACTTCAATTTCCTATAATTTTCTTTAATTCTAATCATTTTTCTTCTGAATATTTCTCCAATCTTCTTCAAAGTTTCCTTGATCTTGAATAATCCCTATCTTCTTTTTTACCTTTTCTTCGATTTTGCTAATTCATCGTCCCCTTAGTCGGCGCCAAAATGTAGTAGCAGGATTTCCCACACTACACCCCTATTAAGATCCTATAAAAATCTAAGTGAAACTAGTTGAAGATTAAAGAATTAAACGACACTTTTATTATTTAGATCTCAGAAATGTTTACAGAAAATATTCAAACTCAGAATTACAACTTTCCTTTCTGGAGTTTCTCTCTCCTCAAGGTTTTCTCAACTCTAAAAAATACATCCCACTCATATGGACTTACTTGAACCCTTTATATAGGAAATTACATAGTGGGTGACAGCTAAGTTTTCCCCTTCTTTCGGATATATTCTGATATCTCATCGTGGTATTTGCAATATTAATCTTCGCCAACTTTTGTAATCCTCATGAAACAATACTCTCATAACATGTATCTTCAATCGTCAGCTATTATGATGCTTCCCCGTGACGCTCGCCAAATGTTGCTGAAGAATCCTTACGACACTCTCGTGAACAATGTCATTTATACTTATAGGAATATTTGACCTTCTCGTGAAAGCGTTGTTTTTACTACGAGAATATTGTTGTGGCGATATTCTGGTACTACAACATCCATATGGGCCATAAGCCCTATAACACCCCCCCCCCCACCTTGTGCGGTTCAAAAACGAAACTTCAAATGTGTTGCCTCGTTAAAACCTTGACAAGGAAAACCCAATGGGACAAAACCTTGACGAAGGGAAAACAGTACAACGTGTTGATAAAGCTGGCCACTTCTCTTCAGAAAACCTAAAATATAAAAAACCTGTGGGAAAAAGATCATCTCAACCGGGGAGTGATAACCATGGTGTTGTTGTTATCTCTTTAAAAACCTTACCGGGTAACAAAACCCATTGGGAAAAAATAAACTCGGTAAAGGGAAAAAGAGTTAAAAAAACACTCCCCCTGATATGGACATCATATAATTAGATACTCCCCCTGATGTCGGCATCTCCCCCTGATTGCAATCAAGGGAGTTCGGACAATTTCCTTAGTCCAATACTCTTTACGTGTTTTTCAAATAAGGACTTAGGAAGTGACTTAGTAAATAAGTCTGCCACATTCTCATCAGACGGTACTTTGTTGACTTGAATGTTTAAGAGACATTGTTGTTGCTGATTGTAAAAGAACTTTGGTGAAATATGTTTCGTATTATCACCCTTGATATATCCTTGCTTCATCTGTTCTATACAAGATGCATTATCTTCATAAATGCATGTTGGCTCTTCGATGGTGGAATTCAAACCACTAGTCCCTCGAATATGTGTAATGATAGACCTTAACCATATACACTCACGAACCGCTTCATGTAGGGAAATGATCTCTTAGTGGTTCGTGGAGGTATCTACAAGAGTTTGCTTGGTCGATCTCCATGATATCACTGTGTTCCCTATGGTGAATACATAGACAGTTTGGGATCGAGCTTTATATGGGTCAGAGAGGTACCCAGCATCAGTAAAACAAACCAAAACATTATTTGGGGTTTCAGTGTAGTGGGTTGCTTTATAAATCCTCCTTTCGTCCTCATAGGGATAAAATAGACCCATGTCAATGGTTCCTTTAAGGTGTCTAAATACATTCTTTATACCATTCCAATGATGCTGCGTTGGCCCTAAGATATATCTAGCTAACAAGTTCACTGAGAATGATATATTAGATCGAGTACATTATGCTAAGTACAATAATGCGCCTATTGCACTTAGGTAGGGAATTTCATCTCCCAATACCTCTTCGTCATCTTCCTTTGGACGAAATGGATCCTTTTGTACATATAAAATTTGACCAATCATGGGAGTGCTAGCAGGATGCACCTTGTCCATATTGAATTTCCTGAGTATCTTATGGATATATGCAGAATGGTGGATTAGTATTCCACAGGCTCGGTGTTCTAGCTCAAGTCCTAGACAAAATCGAGTTTTCCCAAGATCTTTCATCTCAAATTCAGATTTCAAGTAGCTTGAGGTTTCCCTTATTCATCAAGAGTACCTATTATGTTCATATCATCAACATAAACAACTATAATTGCAAATCCGGAACTCATTTTCTTTATAAATACGCAGGGGCATAACTCATTATTTGTATATCCCTTCCCAATCAAATAATCACTTAGACGGGTATACCACATCCGCCCGGATTGCTTTAATCCGTAAAGTGAGCGTTTCAACTTGATCGAAAACTCACTCCGTGGTTTAGAGTTACTTGATTCGGGCAATGAAAGGCCATCAGGCACTTTCATGTATATCTCTTAATCTAGATCCCTATAGAGATATGCTGTAACCACATCCATAAGCTGCATTTCAAGTTCTTCTGAAACTACCAAGCTAACTAAGTAGCGGAACGTTATGATGTCCATTACGGGAGAGTATGTTTCCTCATAATCAATTTCAGGGCGTTGTGAGAAACCTTGTTCCACAAGGCGAGCCTTATACCTCAAGACTTCATTCTTCTCATTACGCTTTCTGATAAATACCCATTTATGTCCTACGGGCTTTACGCCTAGTGGGGTTAGCACTACCGCACCAAATACCCGTCTCTTTGCTAGTGAATTTAATTCTTCCTGGATTTCAACTTCCCATTTAAGCCAGTCTTCTCTTTTTTGACATTCTTCAATAGAGCGTGGTTCGATGTCACCGTGATCAATGATATCTTGAGCAACTGTATATGCAAATGCATCATCAATCTACGTGGAGTATCTTTCCATCAACACGTATGCACTCTCATAATCTATAGAGATTTCTTTGTTCTCTGGAATCATTTCAAACATCGAAGCATCCTCCAGTATTGATTCATGGACATAACTATAGTCAGAGACAATTTCATGAGAGGTATTATCTATATCGATGATGAATGGATCAGATTGTGCCTTACTCACTCTTTTCTTCCTTGGGTTAGTATCCATCGAACCAGGTGGTATTCCCTTCTTCCTTTGGGGGGAAACGTCCTTAGCTACACTTCTACCAAGTGTATTTTTGACACCTCTATGTAAGGTGCCTTTTCCCGTATTATGGATTTCTAACCTCGCAGGCACGTTTGCAACTGGTATGTGTGATCTCGTCACTTTAGCAATATCATTGAATGCATCAGGCATTGAGTTTGCCATATTCTGAAGATCAATAATTCTCTGCACTTCACTTTCACATTGTGAGGTGCGGGGATCAAGATGAGACAAAGTGGGGACACACCACGACAACTCATGTCGTTCCCTTAGGAAATCCTTTTCCATATCTCCCCCTAACGACGGGAAGGTTGTCTCATCAAAGTGACAGTCCGCAAATCTAGCGGTAAAGAGATCGCCTATCATAAGTTCCAAATAGCGGATAATTATTGGGGATTCATATCCAACATAAATACTTAATCGTCATTGGGGACCCATCTTAGTACGATGTGGGGGCGTAATAGGCACGTATACAGCACAACCAAAAATGCATAAATGTGAAATATTAGGCTCATATCCAGTTACCAACTGGTACGCAGAAAATGGTTTGCTAATAGTGGGTCTAAAGCTAATAAGTAATGCTGCATACAATATGGCATACCCCCAGGCAGTAATAGGCAGGTTGGAACGCATAACCAATGCCCTAGCTATCATCTGTAACCTTTTTATGGTAGCTTCTGCGAGACCATTTTGAGTGTGTACGTGGGGTACAGGGTGCTCTACGTCAATTCTGATAGACACACAAAAATCATCAAATCCTTTAGATGTAAATTCTCCAGCATTATCAAGTCTGATAAACTTGATTGGATTATCGGGGTGGTGATCCCTCAAACGTATCATTTGTGCTAGGAGCTTTGCAAATGAAGCATTTCTTGTGGAAAGTAATGCAACATGTGACCAACGGTTCGAAGCATCTACCAGAACCATAAAATACCTGAATGGTCCGCACTCTGGATGTATAGGTCCACAAATATCACCTTGTATTCTTTGTAAAAATAGAATATTTTATTTTGTATCTTTAGCATAGGATGGTGTCACTCCTGTCTTTGCTAAAGAACAAGCTTTGAAAAATGAGTGGTGTGCTTTTGACAAAGTCCACAAAGTAAAATGAGAAAGAGGTTGCACATCATTTGCTTTAGATGGCAGTGGCTTGCAGACGTTGTTACTTTGCATTGTAATTGTATTTTGTCTTATTTTACTATTCACTCGAAAGAAGGGATGTCCGTGTGAGTTCTTTAAAACATGGATCATCATATCACAACCTGGGTTCCCCAAGCGGTCGTGCCAAATCTTGTATAAGTCATTGTTCAACAGTTCATCGTTGGTAACAACATGTGATTCGATAATCCGAATAGTAGTAGTGTACAAACCACTAGAGTGACTCATTAATTTCTCTAAAATGTGTTTTCTTACACATGTATTAGAGATAATATTTATATATTCAATTCCATTTTCACAGTGAGTTTCCAAGTGATATCCATTTGCACGGATATCTTTGAAACTCAACAAGGTACGGTTAGCTCTTTGTGCATATAGAGATTCTGTGACTTTAATCATCGTGCCATTTGGAAACAAAAATTGAGCATTACCTCGCCCAATGATCACTTGTGATGATCCAATTATCGTAGTCACAGAGGATTTATAAGGAATTAAGTAAACAAATAATTGCCTATTTCTTAAAATAGTATGTGTAGTGCCACTATCAGCTAGGCACTCAATCTCTTCTGAGGATGACATTCCTACAAGTAAATGGTACTTCAGAGAATTTGGTCACGTAATTCAATCATGCAATAGATTATCACAATAAAAATTTAAATCCAATGCATAATAAGTACCCATAAGAATTAAAACCACTGATCCATAAAAAAAAAACCGATAATTTAAGACTACCTAACATAGTTTAAGTTATCAAAATAAATGTTTAAACCAAAATCTGCTAAACCACAAAGCAAGAAAATAAACAAGTTCTTGGGATCAAAGGATAACTAGAAAAAAAAAATCAATCAAAGTCGGGTGTTTCCATAAGGGCATGGTTCTTTTTGCCCTGGAAGTCTGAAATGGTGAAGTTGACATCTGGGGAGGGATGATCATGTTCTTCCACATAGTTAGATTCTTGATCTATAGATTCCCAGTACTTTTTGTAGCTGGATGCTACCTTGGAACTAGCCTTGCATTGGTGGTACCAATGTCCGGAGATACCACACATGTAACAAAGTTCATTGCCATTATCTACCTTCTTAGGTGTGGGGTTCTTATGTGTTTTTTCAACAGTGTTGCCCCTACCACTAGGTCCAGAAGTAACATCTCGATACCAGGTATTTGAATGGCCTCCACGCCGATGGCCTCTTCCACGATGACCCTTTTGTCCTCTTCCACGTGGATTATTACCCCCACGTGAGTATGGAGCATGGGAATATGAATCAGCATTGTTAACCCTCTTTTCTTTGGGGTGTTTTCCCTTGTTATCCTTGCCATAGTTAGCCTCGGGAATTTTCTTCTTCCCGGGGGCTCTAGCATTGTTGTTTGCTAGAACTTCATTGTGCCTTTCGGCCACCCGTAATAAGTTGATTAACTTACTGAAAGTTGTTATTCTCTAGTTATCAACTTCCAGCGGTATTGGTTGGCTAGAATAACAGATGACAAAGGGAAAGTAGACAATGTCTTTTGAATCATATATTTATCAGTAAGTTTTATCCCATAAAAATTGAGTTGTGCTTGTAGCTTAAGCATATCTCTTTGGAAATCACCTACCTTCACATAATCAAGAAAACGAATGTCATTCCACTGTTCATTCAACTGTGGGAGAAGACAATCCTCAATGCTCCCAAAACGGCTTGCTAATGCATCCCACGGTTCTTTAGGACACATCATGTGTTGGTATCCCCAAAGGATATTAGGGTCAATGTGTACCTTCAAATATCGAAGGGCTTCAGCCTTTTCTTGTTCAGTTGCTAGGACAACATCTTTGTCAGTAGATGGTATGATGGTGTGGGTGCATTCTTTTGCCACAAAAGCGATCTTCACATCAACCATCCAACGGTGATACTCAAGTCTATCTATGCCCAACTGTGCGAATTCTTTTCGGATATATTCCTTCTTTCTCATTTACATAAGGCAAGGTTAAAGGACATTAAGATTACCAAATTTCTTTATGGTTCTTAAAATATCCCGATGGAATCAAAATCCAATATATGACAATACCCCATTAATGGTTTAGATAAAGGCATTTTTATTTATTTAAAGATTAAAATATAAGTCATATTATAATATTAATATAAAAAAAATCTTACAATTTCATACAAAGAACACACATATGATAAATATGTATTAATTTGAAAGATATTAATTACAGACAGAGCATTGGGATGTGAAACGGTAACAGAGTCAGACAGACAAAATAAAAATATCATACCATAGAAAGAAAATAGATAATATAGAGTCGGCCATTATCATTAAATGAGTTACAATAATAAAGGAAATTTAAATAAAGTCATAAATTCTATATTACGTTACAAACACAAACACGTTACAAACATAACACCAAATTCCAAAACGGTTATTATATTACTCCCTCCGTCCCACTATTAGATGACCTACTTAGTTTAATATTTTGTCCCATTATTAGTTGACCTATTTCATTAAACAAATATTTCTAAAATTACCCTTTTGATTGATTATCGGTAGTATAAGAAATATGTATAATTTGATATCCATGTTTATATTCGTTACGTAGGTGTTTTAAAATGATTTTCAATGATATGAAGTTTACGAAAATCCATGATATAGTTTGAGAGATAAATCAATTCTAAATTTTACAAATTATTATCATAAGGGTATAATTGTAAAAAATACTCCTTTTTTTTCCTTGCCTTAAGAATTGTGCAAATTTGAACTAGGTCATCTAATAGTGGGACGGAGGAAGTATTACTTTTAGGTATATACATTGACATAAAAATGGGCTAAACACTAGCATATAGCACGTCAATCATAAATCAATATTTTTTTAATCACGATTCATATCAAACATGGTGTTTGAGCAGTACAAGATCAAATATACAGTACTCATCATAGCGTACTATAACAGATTTGACATAGGATTGAGCAAGGTTTGAAAAACGGGTCACGACTCAGGTCACGGACACTAGGATTGACCGTTAAAATGCGTTTTCACAGGTGTGAGTACGTTTTGGGCAAAAAACGCGTTATATAGTAAAAAAAAGTGAAAAATACTAGAATCCCCCTACTATATGGGTTCAATATTTTGAAGCCCCACCAAATGGATCATCCACTGTCAACTCCATACTTTCATAAAATGATATTACTAGGCCCGGAAAATCAAATTATCTTTAGACCTGGCCCATAATTAATTATTCTGAATTTTATTAATGACAACAATGCCCTTTAGTATTTATACAAGAGGAATATCATCATATATTTTCATTTTCAGATTTTGTCTCTCTCTCTTCCAGACGAGTTTTTCTTCTACAGAAATGGTTTCTCTTTATTTCCAGATCCGAAACATTATTTCTCTCTCGAAATCAAGTTCTCACACAGTTAAACATCGCCAACAACTCGTGTTCTTGCGATTTCAGTGCGTATCAGTGAAGAAAACTGAATGAAAATCGTCCGCAACAAATAGAAATGAAGATTTAATCATCAAATCATGATGATAAAGATAAGTTCGACATATCTTCATCTTTGCTTTCGATTTAAACTCCTGATTCGTTAATTTTCAAATCGATTTCGGATGAATTTTTTTTTGTTTACTGTTGAAAACCTAATCCATCTGATTTCATCTAGAAATCTTTATTCAAAAGATGACCAGAATATAGATCCACGGTTATTTCATCTAGATCTCCGTTTTGAGTTGAAATTTTCAGAAAAATTTTGACAACAAATTTTCTAGGGTTTCGAATTGAGAATAGATTTAATTTTTAATCTGAATTTCCAATAGCAAAATTTAAGTTTAATTATGATCTCAAAGCATCTTAATCTCCGTTACCCGTTTGTTGACTTAAAAATCGTATCTAATGTAATTGTGGTATACTGAGTTGTCTCAGGTCTCAAATTGGGGGAAGAAATGAGAAGTAGACCAGGAATTGGTGGGTTACAGAAAGCAGCAACTGCTAGGGATCAATATCGAAATGTCACTGAAGTAAAACCAACAGATTTCACATCTACATCTGTCAGTGTTGCTTCTGGTACTTTCTTGAAGCTATCAACTGTGTCTATCACAGAATGCTTAGATTTGTCGAATAAATCAGCCATTCTTTCTCTCTAGCTAGCTAGATCTCTCTCCCTGAAACTTCCGATGAAAATGAAAGATGATGGTGGTATAGAGATGAGGACCTTTGCTTTGGGTTGAATTGGCTTCTCTGCTTAAGGATTAATTTATGCCTGGGTCATTGTTCACTCACTTTTCTATCAAACAAAGGTGAACAAAACTCAACTACCTATTAGGGGACATATAAACGGTCAACACTGTTTATTTCTTTTGCGCTAACTATTGGATAACGTATTTTTTCTCTTTTTTTATTAAGTGTGTGATCAATGATCATGGTGGATAGTGGGAGAATTCTTTACGTAACTATCAGTAGAGTAATGGTCCATTATCCTACCACCTCTTTTTAGAAAGTGCAAGTATGGAATTAGAGTAAGATTAAGGAGTTATTCTTATTCATTTTCCGGAAAGATCAAATATTCAATAACATTTCTTAATTACTTTATACGACTCTAAACACGTAATACCGTTCATATACATTAGTCAGTGTATCGAGATTCTAATAGAAATGTCTTTTACCCCTTTTAATTTTGTTTTGTTTTGGGGATATAATGTACTTAACTATGCAATATATTAGTATTGTATGAATTTTGTTTTTCCTATATTGTGTCCATAAACGGACTACAGATCTGACAGATTTACAGCTGGACTTGCTTCACTTATGGTGTGCTAGTTTCCCATATTTATATAATTAAAGGAGCATACCGTTCACTATCTGTTTTTACGCTTGCTTCTATCTTCTTTTTATACAGTTGATTGTCTGTCTGTATGCTTTCTTCTATCTTTTTCTTTTTTGTTTTCCTTGGTAAAGCTTGACTTCACCTATTGGTACCATGGATAATCAATTGTGAAATTTCTCACAGCTCCGTTTGAATAGTGTTGGACATATAATTTCTTACAGCTCTGTTTCTCAAGGTTTAAGGTGATTGCTGGTGTCAGTGAGACTCTTGAATAACGAGGTGAGAAGTGATGATTCTTAGCTCTTTTATAGTTGAAAATGTATGCTTTTATATGGATGTGTAACTCTCAGTTACACAAGTCAGGTGCATCTGTAACTCTCAGTTACACATGAAATATGCACGTGTAACTCCTCTTTACAGTATACAGATGTACGTGTAACTCCTAGTTACACATGATAAAATGAACAAAGTTGCAACCAATTTTTTTTGCATGCTACGTATCCAAGTTATATGCATGTGTAACTGTCAATTACACATGACATATGCATGTGTAAATCCCAGTTACACATGCTAAGATGGGTTATCATTAACTTTTCTGTGATCTTTGTTCTATAATTTTTCCTTACAATTGTTATATATAACTCCTCATATTTTGACGTTAATTTCGTATCGCAAATAGGAAAATTTGAGCTTCATATTATGGATGGAGAGTTTGCTGATCCTCAGATTGTAGTTATGCTTGTTGAAAACGGGAAGGGGAAGACGACATTTCTTTGCTTGCTGGTACACCTTTTTAGATCCCTATCTTGTTGCTTTTAGTTTCAAATTCTATGTCTAAACTGCGCATTTATTCACATTACACAAGTAGAATGCATGTGTAACTTCTAGTTACACATGCTATGTTCTTGTGTAACTCCTAATTACACAAGTAAGATGCATGTGTAACTCTGAATTACACTAGACAGATACATGAGTATCTTCTAGTTACACATGCAAATTATGAACAAACCTTGTAACCTTAGTTACACAAGTCGGGTGCATCTGTAACTTTCAGTTACACATATTATATGCATGTGTAACTCCTCTTTACACTAGACATATGCATGTGTAACTCCTAGTTACACATGCTAAAATGAACAAACTTGCAACCAAAAAATTCCACATGCTAGGTATCCAAGTCATATGCATGTGTAACTGTCAATTACAGAGATATTATTGTAAATGGGTTATCATGTGTCTTTTCTGTGTTTTGTGTCTTTTCTGTGTAACTGTGTTATCATGTGTCTTTTCTGTGTAACTGTCAATTACAGAGATATTATCCAAGTCATATGCTAGGTATCCAAGTCATATGCTAGGTATCCAAGTCATATGCTAAGATGGGTTATCATGTGTCTTTTCTGTGTTTTGTGTTCTATAATTTTGTCTTACAATTCTCTTATAATATTATTTTGTTTGCTTTTTATTCATCCAACCTAATCCATGGATGTTTATTTCGTTACAGATATGCAAGCATTTTGGAATGAGGAAGACAAGAAAGAAAGGCAAAAATTCTAGTATAGGTTTCAGTGGCTTATTTCTAGTGTTTTAACTCATTTATTGTGTTCAGTAACAACCGATTACTATAGCTGTTAAACAGAGATATTATTGTAAATGAATATTAATGCAATAGATGTATTTTTTGTATATTATATTTCTTCTGTTGTGTAAATGTTGACTACACGTCATATGCATGTGTAACTTGTGGATACACTTCTCATATGTATGTGTAACTTCTTATTACACATGTCATATGGATGTGTAACTTTTAGTTACACACTATTGAATACACAACATGAATGTGTAATTTTTATACATGTGTAACTTCCAGTTACACTTGCAATATCAATGTGGTCGGAGTTGGTGGTGAGCGGTGGTCGGCGGTGGTGGTCGGAGGTGGTTGGTGGCGGTGGTGGTTGACGGCAGTGGTTGGCGGAGGTGGTTGGCGGTGGCTATGGTGGTCGGAGGTGGATGGGGCGGTGGTGTTCGGAGGCAGTTGCCAGCGGTGGTGGTCGGAAGTGGTTGGTGGCGGTGGTGGTTGGAGGTGGTTGGCGGCGGAGGTGGTTGCCGGCAGTGGTGGTCGGAGGTGGATGTGGTGGTCGAAGGTGGATGTGGCGGTGGTGGTCGGAGGTAGTTGTCGGCGGTGGTGGTCGGAGGTGGTTGGTGGCGGTGGTGGTCAGAGGTGGTTGCCGGCGGTGGTGGTTGGAGGTGGCTGTGGTGGTCGGAGGTGGTTGGCGGTGGTTGGAACATCGTCACATAATTTTTTAATAATTTTGGGCCTAAATTTAAATTTTATTTAATTATGGGCTTCACAATAAGCATAAGGGTATCAAGGTCTTTTAATAATTTGGGGCCTAGATTTAAACTTCTTTTAATTAAGGGCCTCATATTATGGGTTATCCATGGGTTGGGCCTGAGCCTAATTTTCCCAAAAAAAATATGTGTTTTTTGGACGTTTTTTCAAAATAACGGGCGTTGTAACGGTTACATTGGAAAGTAAAAAAAAATTATAATCTGAATTTCCTATGTAATGGTTATAACGTGCTTGAAAACGTTTTAACGAGTCTAAAAAACGTTGTTACAAGGTATTTTAATTTTTTTAATACTCCCTACGTCCCTAAATAGATGACCTATTAATTTTTAAATTTTGTCCACCTAATATATAGATGACCTATATCATTAAGAAAACTAATACTACCATTTTATTTGATTATTGTTAGTATAATAAATGAGTATAATTCGATAGTCATGTTTATATTCTTTACATAGGTGTTTTAAAATGCTTTTCAATATACAATTTACGAAAGTTTGATAAAATTCGTGTCGGTAAATTATAGCCACTAAAATTTCGTTGGCAACAATTATCTAGGTATACTTGTCCCTTTATTAGATTGTATAATTTTGTATTGGACTTGATGTTGGAAGATATGGAAAAATTCCCCTTTGTTAAAGATGTGATCATAGAAGCAAGACAAATTAGAAAATTTATTTATAATCATGGTTGGGCTCTTGCTAGATTTCGACAATATTCTGCAGGACGCAATCTATGGTACGCAGTCTACTGGGGGATGACAATATGCTTGACTAGATAGCGGGGGAAGATGAAACACCGGTTTTACCTCAAGAAGAACAGTGGTTAAATATGCTGGAGAGGAGGTCGTTTATAATCCAGAGCATGTTCGTATACCATACAACTGGCATGATCCGGAAGTTCAAATCCCATACGAAAGGTTACCGGTGAGTGACTTTGTTTATGACTTTGATAATATTTTATTTGGAGACAATACACAATGTTATGAGAATGTGAATCCAACATATGATTCTCGTTACACTTCCGATCGCTCTGACCATGGTGTTCAACATATGAACGAAGGATATAATTCTAATATTGATAATAATAATGAAGTAGGTAACAATAAAGATGATACTGAAGGAGGTTATGATAACGATAATGATGGTTATTATGATGATGATACTTATGCAAACGAAGATAGCCAGTACCCCGACAACGATGAATATGATGTGGAAAGTAACCGTCGAGAAAATAAAGAATACTTGAAAAAAGGTGGTGGTCATAGTTGGTTCGCGTAGCTTTTTAAATGATGAATACTAGTTTAACAATCCTATATTTTTTAAATTTTAAGTTTTTAATCATGTAGTTAGTTTCCTTGTATCATTTAAAAAAAATTAATTCGAAGTTTTCGGCTTTCTATCGAGAGAGAAAAAAAAATCAAAAGAAATGGTAAGAAAGTTATTTACACGGTTATAACGTGCGTGATAACGGGAAAACAGTTCTAAAAAATGCACGTTAAAATGTTATTTAAAAGAAAAAAACATTCAAACTAATTTTATAAAAACGGTTATAACATGTATGAAAACTGAAAAAAGGTACTAAAAAACTGGCGTTTTTTCCTATTTATCGGCCTAATAAAGGAACAAGGTTCGGGGACCCTCACGGCCACGGTATATGGGTGTGACCGTTTTAACGGTCGTTTTTTCGGTAAAAATGGACGTTTTTAAAACCTTGGGATTGACAAGACAATATGTTATGGTAAGCAGGTAAACATCATCTTACATAGGAGTTAGGACACTAAAAATAGATTGAGAAACAGATCACTACAAACAATAAAATATAAAGGTTAAATAGTTTATTATTATCTTTCTTTTTTTAATTTATTTAAATCAAAACATATAGGGAACCTTTCTTAGATACATAGTTGTAGGATCAGAATATTGTTACAACAATATTCCTGTGAAATAAATAACAGATCTGCGACACATCAATAATAAGCAACAGTTCTGCGATATATCAATGATATTCTGCCAAACGTCTCAAGGTGACGTAAGAAATGACATGTTGGATGAAAACGACAGAAACATGAGAAGAGCGTGACAAATTTGCGATGAATCGATTAAGCCTACGAAATATTAAGGCGGTGCCACCTGCGATTTATCGCAGGAACCTAGATCCGAAATTAAAGGGAATCTTAGCTGTAAATGAGCTGTCATGAGCTGTAATCCACTATGTAAATGCCTATATAAAGGAAATGAATAGTTCTAGAGGAGGAGGATGAATTTTGGAGGGTTAGGAAGATTTTTAGGAGAGAGAAAATCTTTATCAAGTGTTTTGTGTTCTTGATCTTTGTAAAATTCCTTAAGATCATATTAATGAAAAAGTGTCTTTAATCTTCAAGTTATGTCATAAATATTGATAAATTCTTGAATAGGGTGTAGTGTGGGAATTCCTGCAACTACATTTTGGCGCCCAGAAACAGGGATGAATAGTTGAAAATCATAGTAAAAATTAGGTAAAAGAAAGAAATTATTCAAGAGTTAGAAGAATATCAAGAAAATTGAGGGAAGAAAAGATGGTTAAAGTCAAAGATAATCAAAATAAAGTGGAGTGTGATGTAATAACAAAGATAATGATAGATAAGTTCCATGAAGATATTAGAGGAAGGATACACAAGCGAGATTTTGAAGGAAATAAAATCATGTTGGAAAAGGAAGTATCACCGCTAAAAGATTGGGAAAAACAGAAGATCACATTCACGGCAGCAGAAATTCCGAAAGAAAATTTAAGTCATACATCTCCATTGGTGATCACAATGTCTGTTGTACCAACAAGAAAAGAGAAATCAATAAAGTCTACAGAAGAGTGGGCTGTAAATAGGATTCTGGTGGACGCAGGAAGTTCTGTGGATATAATGTTTTACCATACATTCAAGAAAATGGGATACAAAGATGAAGAAATGCTTAGTCCATCATATCATTTTCATGGATTTGGAAAATCTCTAACAAAACCTAAAGGTGAAATTATAGTGCGAATTCCGATGGGGGAAATAGAAACGCAGATAACTCTGTGTGTAGTGGACGTGAAATCACCATATAATATGCTGTTGGGAAGACCATGGATACATGCAATCAAGGCTGTATCATCAACTCTACATCAGTGCATAAAATTTCCTATGCCTAGCGGAATTGGCGAGATTAGAGGAGATACAGATTTTGCAGCGTTGTGTTTCCAGAATGAAGTAAATAATTGTGAAAATCAAATTCAATTGCGAAAACAGCGCAGAAAAATGAGGAAAGAAGAAAAGAAAGAAGAAGAATTCAAGATTTACATGATAAGATCAGAAGAAGGAAAAGGAATATTTAACGATGTATCGCAAGAAAGTGATGAACCAGCAGAGGTGATAAAAACACCAAAACCAATGGGAGAACATGAAGCCAGTTATATTGCAGCAGAACCCACAAAAGAAGTAAATGTTGGTAGTGAAGAAGACCCAAAAATACTGAAAATTGGAACTAAGATGGATGTGGAGGAAGAAGAGCAAACTGTAAACCTTCTGCGAGAATACATGGACATTTTTGCGTGGAATATGGACGAGATGCCTGGAATAGATCCATCTGTTGCGTGCCATAGATTGAAGATTAACAAAAATGTCAGACCATTCAAACAAAGAATAAGAAAGATTGCGACTACTCATCATGCCAAGATAGAAGAAGAATTGCAGAAGATGCTAGACGCAGGAATTATAAGGCAAGAAAAATATCCATAATGGATCGCCAACATGGTAGTAGTTCCTAAGAAAAATAAGGGGATAAGAATTTGCATTGATTTCACTGATCTAAATAAAGCATGTCCCAAAGATAGTTTTCCCTTGCCAAATATTCCGCAGATGGTGGAATCTGCCGCAGGAAATGATCGAATATCTTCGTTATATGGATACAAGGGCTATAATCAAATCCCACTTGCGGAAGAAGATCAAGAACATACTGCATTCTTTGCTCCCAGAGGACTATATTGCTACACAAAGATGCATTTTGGATTACGAAATGCAGGAGCAACTTATCAAAGGATGGTGGAAAAGGTGTTCGCGAAATGGATACATAAAACTTTAGAGGTATATGTGGATGATATGTTGGTAAAAAGCAAAGAAGCTAAAAATCATGTGCAGGACTTAAGGGAAATTTTTGATCAGATGCGGCTTTTTAATATCAAAGTAAATCCTGAGAAATGTACTTTCGGAGTATCATCTGGGAAATTCTTGGGATATATTATGTCAAAATAAGGAATACAAGTTGATCCTGAAAAGGTGCAAGCAGTTCGAGATATGCCAACTCCAGCAAAAGTAAAAGATGTGCAAAAACTGAATGGACTTTTAGCCTCACTAGGAAGATTTATTTCGCGATCATCAGATAAATGCAAGCATTTCTTCAACATACTAAAGAAGGGAACAAAATTTAAATGGAAAGATGAATGTGAGAAAGTTTTTCAAGGAATTAAAGAATATTTGATGAATATATCCATTTTACAGAAGGCTGAACCAGGAGAAGAATTGTTGATATATCTTGCGACAACTCCACATGCTTTAAGCGCAGTACTATTGCGAAATGACGCAGGAGTTGAAAAACCTATTTACTACATCAGCAAAATATTTAATGCTGCGGAGAAAAATTATTCGAAAATTGAAAAGCTAATTTTGGCATTAGTTTATGCGGCTTCTAAACTTCGCATATATTTCCAAGCGCATAAAATCAAAGTATTAACAAAAGTACCAATTGAATCAGCAATGAAAAATTCAAAAAGATCAGGCAAAGTTGAAAGATGGAACGCACAAGTGGGGCATTTTGAAATCCAGTATGAAATTTTATCTTCGCCAAAATCTCAAATTATCGCAGAATTTCTCGCAGAATTTCCTTTGGAGGATGATGAAGCTGTAGAAGACATGATGGATATAGAAGAGGAATATGTGGATCCAAGAGATCTTTTAACAGAACCAAATAGGTGGGAGATATAAGTATATGGATCATCCAATGGAGAAGGAAATGGAGTGGGAGTCGTTTTTATTTCGCCAGAAGGCGCAAAAATGGCATTTGCATTTCGAATGGAATTTGAATCTACCAATAATGAGACAGAATATGAGGCTGTAGTACATGCTCTAAGATAGGGATGCCCATGGTTCGGTTTTCTACCCGAACCAAACTGGTCCAAACCGATAAAAAATCCGAGAAAACCAGAGAACGAAAAATCCAAAAATCAAGAAACCTAAAAACCGAGAAAACTGATTCTAGGTGGTTGGTTTTGGATTGATGTCACAAAAGAACCAAAAATCCAAAAAAACCAAACCGAAAAAGAAACCGAGAGTAAGAACCAAAAAAACCGACAAAAACCATAATAATATGTAGCGAACTTTCCATCATAGTATAATATATATTCACTTCAATGAGTATATCTATAAATAAAGTAAATATAAATGAAAATGTATCTAATGTTGAATTATATATGTATAATATATATGATTTTAATGAGTATACCCATAAATAAAGAAATTATTTTGATGATTTGATTTACAATTTTGATTTATGAGTTACAAATGAAAGTCTATTAAAAAAACCAAAAAACCCAGAAAAACCAAAAAAACCGGTGGGACGATTCTGGTTTCTAATATTCTAAACCGAACATGGTCTGGTTTGGTTTTTGGTTTCTTAAAAGAGATATTGGTTTGGTCCTTGGGTTTGGATGAAAACCAAGCCAAACCGAACCATGGGCATCCCTACTCTAAGATTTGCGATAGAAATGAAGGTGGAAAATGCAAGAATTACCAGTGATTCACAGTTGATTATTCGGCAAATTGAAGGGGAATATGCAACTAACGATATATCTTTGAAAAAATATAAGAAACTTGTTGAAGAATTATCTGCGAAAATTCCAAAACTTAAATGGAGGCATATTTCAAGAAGAGATAACAGGCTTGCAGATGCTTTTGCGTTTATATCAAGTATGATGGTAGATCCGACTGCGAGAAATATAAAAATACAAACACTCATATCACCATCAATTAATAAAGAAGAAGAAGAGGAAGCTGAGGCAATGGTAGTAGAAAATAATGGCGAAGAATCAAGTCGAATTATCGCAGATTGGCGTGCGGAAATTCACGCATATCTAGCAAGGGGGGAGATTCCAAGGAACAGATTAGAAGAACATAAATTAAAAAGTAGAGCAACAAATTATGAGTTAAGAGATGGGGTATTATATCGAAAATCTTTAAATGGGCCTTCCCTCAGATGTTTGACACAAGAAGAAGGAAAAAAAATATTAAAAATGTTACATAGTGGGGATGCTGGTAATCACATCGGCGGAAGATCTTTAGCATATAGAACTAAAATGCAAGGTTATTATTGGCCATATATGCATGAAGATGCAAAGAATTTATCAAGAAGTTGCGAGGAATGTCAGAGATTTGCAAAAAGAATACATGCACCATGTGAAACATTAACATCCTCAAAGAATGTTTGGCCATTTGGAAAGTGGGGTTTAGATATTGTGGGACCATTTGTACCGGGAACAGGGAAAAAGAGATACTTAATTGTCGCAACAGATTACTTCACAAAGTGGGCGGAAGTTAAAGCAGTACAACATATTCGTGATAAGGACATTTTCACATTTATATTTGAAAATATCATTTGTAGATTCGGAATTCCAGCGCAGTTGGTGTCAGATAATGGAAAACAATTTGAAGGACAAAATATAAAGATGTTACTTAATGCATTCAAGATAAAGTGCGGAAATTCGACTCCTTTATACCCACAGGCCAATGTTCAAGCTGAAGCAACTAACAAAACAATCGCAGATATTCTCAAAAAGAAGTTAGAAGGGCATCATAGAACGTGGTGTCAACAAGTTCATAATACAGTTTGGGCTTATAATACAACACGAAGAGAAGCAACTGGGGAATCTCCTTTTTGTTTAACATATGGGGTTGAGGAAGTATTACCAACAGAAGTTGATATTCCTACAACAAAAAGAGAATCTTAGTGCTGGTATGATTCTAGAAAAACTTGATGAGGTAGAAGAGAAGAGAGAAAAGGCATTACAACATATGGAAAACTACCATCGCAGATTAGCTCGTGAATATAATTAACGAGTAAAGAAGCGTGAGTTCTAAGTTGGAGATCTAGTTCTGCGAGAAACACCAGAATATCAGCGAGAAAATGGAGGAAAATTAGCGAAAAAATGGGATGGGCCATATATCATCAAAGAAATAGTTGGAACCGGAGCATATAAATTAATGGATCCAGAAGGAAGAGACATGGGTCAAAGACTTGGTAGACCATGGAATAGACAATATCTAAGAAAATATTATCAATAAAGGTTTGAAAAACTAGAATGAATGGATTACACGCAAGAAATTACGAGAGAATAAAAGAGATGTTTTGCAAGAACAAAGTTGGCTAAGTATAAAAGCTATTTTCCGCAATAATTTGCGGAATAATTAAGAATTTTAATGCAAATGCATAAGATGGGCGAAAATTGCCTAAAAACATATAAGAATGGGACGAACTTTTATGGCGTACACCTTAGTTCGCGGATTCTATTCCGTAAGAGGCAATGTCCTTAAAGTGCGTCATAAGGGGGGTATCTCTTTACATGGCTATGGGAAAGGCTATACCGCTGCTGGAACCTAGTCATGGAGATTTGGGATTATAGAAAATCCATCCGGGAGAGATAACTTGGATTCCCAACTATATAAGGTTATACCCTGGTTGGGCGCCCGAGAGTTTCTCCTAAGGAATGCAACGTATGATCAAGGCGCCGAGGTACACGGTTGAGCTGTGGGTGCCCGGGATGGATGAACCTACCATGGCCATCCACGGCAAGTCTTGGCTTACGATGTTTTCGGCCTGAAGAAAACCCCACTTAGGGTGCAGTCTTGTAACTATAAGCCATATAAGGCATAAAGGACAAGGCTGCGAAAAAAACTGGTTGTTGGCAGAACCGGATGGGAAAGTGCTAGTCTTGTATGGCCGATGTATAATCCTTGAAGGGGCAACCGGGGGGAGAGATAAGGGCGATAACCTCCATTAGGGAGTTGTGTATCAAAAAAGATGGCAATGTCATGGGACTTTATATTCGCAAGAATATTTAGGCCCGTCATATTGTCGCGTGACATAGACAGCAATGTCATGGAACTTTATATTCACAAGAATATTTAGGCCCGTCACATTGTCGCGTAACTGGCCAAAAAGCCTAAAAATAAAAGTTAAGATGAGATCAATGGGTTTTTGCGATAAGATCAAAAGATAAAATAAGTGAAATCAATAATAAGAGGATATAAATCGCAAAGACGGCAATGTCATAAGTCTTAAAAAGCAAAGAGAGATTAATCTCACAAGGTGGCTTAGATTTATCATATTGTCGCAAAGATTAAAATTAAATGATAAGGCAAGGTCAATGGATTATTATTACATGTAAAAGTAAGAATTTCCTGCGATCTTGTCGCATAAAAGTGGCATATTAAGACCTTTAACTAGGAAGGAAAAATAAGACCACAAGAGAGGTTATATTTGCAAAGCATATAACAGATTTTTCGCAGCGTTGATTGGGATAATTCATCTATCATATTGCAGATTGATAACAAGAGGCAAGTCTGGGATTTTCTTACAAGGGTAACAAATTCAATACTTCACAAGGAAGATTATGAGGGGAAAATATGGGGATTATAAAAGAATATTTCATTATCTTCCTTGAGAAGAATTAAAAAAATAAAAATAAAAAAAATAATGAAGATTGGATTCAGATTAATAAAAATATATAATCAGAAGACGATGATGGGGTTACAAAAACTGCAATGTTTCGCAAAAGAGATTCAGAAATTACAATAATTTGCAGGACAAGGAAAAGAACAAGATATTTCTCAAGAATATAAAACTTCAGAGAATATTCTTCCTTAATTTTATCACTCTTGCTCGCTACTATTATCTTCATCAGCGGCACCTTTTTCAGTTTGGATTTCTCCATCACCAGTGGTTGTTTTGTAAGGAGAATTGTGTGCTTCTGATTCTTTATGAGGATTTTCTTGATATTCTTCATCATTGAGAGGGTTCCCTTCTTCTTATATTTCTTTAGGTGGGTTTTGTTCCTCCTCAGAAAAATCTTCTTCTTCATTACTTGAATAATTTAGATCTTCATCTATGGGATGGGGAACTTCGTTATTATCTATCTCCAAGGGTTTGATCTTCATAGGAGGTAAAGAATGAGAGAATAGAACATTGTTTATAAAAACTTCAGCGCCTAAATGAGCCTTTTGGAGGCAATTCTTTTCCCTGTTTCTGATCTCTATATCTTTGAAATATTCAAGATAATCAAACCTTCTCAATGCTCTGTTATGAGAATTGGAAAGCGCGGTATTCTTTTTGCGAAGTTTGGCTAACTTCATAGATAGATCAGAGATACAAACTTGAAGATGTTTCTCAGATTCTGCGAAAGAAAAATTGCATATTAGATGGAATTCTCGCAAAAAATAAGATGGGAAGATTCAATGAAGTAATTAATAGATGAGGCAGTCAAAATGACTACCTTCCTTTTGTGAAGATAAAGTATGAATTATGTTAAATAAGCAACTCTTCCATCGATTCATAGCATCATCAAAATTATCCCCAACCTTACCTTTCAAACGAGATTTTATACTTTTTTCACAATTGCGAAGATAAGCATTTTCTTCTTTCAATCAAGTACAATCATCTTTGAGATTGTTGACTTTTACACTTAGAGCTAACCTACCCTTTATAAGTTTCTCTTGCTCAGCAGCAGATGATTCAGTTATCTTTTTAAGCTCATCTTTCAATGCACGAAGGGATTGCTCTTGCTCTTTACACAACTTTTGAAGATTGCCTAATTGCTGTGAATAAATCCTTGTTGTATCCACAAAGCTACGTTTTTCTTGGGATAAAGTTTTGTTTTCGTCTGATAAAGATTCCACCCTCAAATTAGTCTGATTTAGCGAATATAAAAGTTGAGTGGCTTCATTACTTAGGCGATCTCGTTCACAAATTAGATGATTATTCTCATTCTTAAGATTATTTATCTCGTCAATTGAATATGCGTGGAGAGTACTCAATCTATCAAATTGATTTTTCCAAGCCTCTTTCCCAATGCGGGACTCATCAGCGATTGTTTCCCATTCAAGTATCTTCAATAATTGGTTATGTTTTGAAGCTAAATATGCGACAACAAATAAATAAAGAAAAATTGAGTACATAGAAAATAAAGAATTACTGAGGCAAAAACAGAGGCAAGAAAATTATACCTTTCAGATCATCATTTCTGTTGCGAAGAATTTCGCAGTCTAATTCAGAATTGTGAAGCTTATGATCGAGAAGTTCACATTCTAAAGTTTTTGATTGAAGGTTCTTCTTCAAGGTTTCAATTTCACTTTCTAAAGCAGTTAGCTTAGATGAAGAACCGCAGGATCCAAGATGCTTACTTTTTTTTTTAAGACCAAAAACCCATATATTGAAGACCAAGAAAAAAGAAGAAGGGGGGCAAAGCCTGACCTTCACAAGAAGAGAAGAAGAAGAAAATAAAGAAAAAAGAAAAAGCGCAAGCTGAAGCACAAACAAAACCAAGAACGGGACAAACGCCCTACTACCAGTTACATATTACGAAAGCGATACATCGGAAGATCCGAGCTGTCCAAGTTACAACTCCGTCTAATAAAGGTCGGCGCATTAAGCCACCATTGAGAGTTCACCGTCGCTCCGTGCTTCGCCAGCAGATCGGCAACCGCATTTCCTTCTCTATAAATGTGAGAGCTAACCATCTGAATAGATTTAGCAAAATCCATACAATTGTTCCAGTGAATCCGCAGCTTCCAAGGCACCAAATCATGATTCTTGATTGCCTGAAGAGCAAATATAGAGTCGCATTCCAGCCACAGTCGTTGAGTACCCCTAGAGCTAGCCAACCGCAGAGCATAAATGACTCCCCACAGTTCCTCGAGCAAAGAATTACTGATGCCCAAACTCTGCGCCAAGCAACCCTGCACCCTCCCTTTGTCGTCACGAAATACTACACCACAGCCCGACAGTCCTGGGTTACCGATTGAACAGCCATCCGTGTTTGCTTTGATCCAGCCCTGAGCTGGGCGCTTCCATTTCACCACCACCACTTTCGGCATTTTCGGGGCCAACCTTGCAATTCCCAGGGTGTCCAAAATAACCTTATCTGCTGAGGTGTAGAACGAGTAACCTCCCCCATTTTTCCCTGACTCTGCGATTAGTTTAGCCAGCTGAGATATTGCCAGATTAAGAGGGATAGTATGCTTCTCAAACCTTAGGGAGTTCCTACAAAACCAGATAATCCAGATTGAGCTCACTGTCGCAATCCAAATAAGATTTTTCGTTTGCGAACACCCTGCGAAGCGTCTGATAGAAGAGAACATCGAATGCACATTGGAGCAGTCCAGCGTATGAATAAACAGTAGGCTTATCCACTTCCAGATTGAGTTCGCAAACTCGCAATCGAAGAACAGATGTTGTTGAGACTCATCACAACACGGTTTTGGGCAAAGGTCACAGCAGTTTACAGTGTCAGCGCCATAGAACTTCACATTGTCATCCGTCGCTATTCTTTTGTTCAGCAATTTCCACACCGTGCAAGCTCTCTTAGGTGGAATCTTGATGGCCCATAAGTCTTTGAAGTCCGCCTGCTCCACCTGCCTGAGCCTGTGAAACTCGTAAGCGTCCTTCATGTTGATCTCACCTGAGTTGCTGTCTTTCCACACCATCTTGTCCTCCATGCACACATCAAACGGTGTTTCATTGATAGTTTGACGAATATTTCCTTGAAGCTCCGGCATGTAAGACGGCAGGTTCCACTTATCCTCCTCAATAAAATTTGCCACCCTGTTAATCAGATTTGAGTTGTCTATCTCCAAGTAGTTCGCAATCGAAATATCCATACCTGTGAACCATATGTCATTCCAGAAATCAATTGTATTCCCATTTACTACCAGCCACAGCAAATTAGTTTTGATGATGGTCCATTGCTCTTTGAAGCCATTCCAAATTGAAGACTTTTTGTAAGTTCCCCCCCGCAAAACGCAACTTGACGAAGCCACCGAATTCCGATTGGACCGTCATGAGATTCCATACGCTATGCAAGATGGAGCTAATCCAATCAACAGTTGAAGTAGCCCATCGCCTTCCCATTGATTACAACAGATAAGCTGGAAGAATGCAACTTGATGATGGTCCATTCTTGACATCCATTTTACAGTTGAAGTAGCCCATCGCCTTCCCATTGATTACAACAGACAAGCTGGCAGAATGCAAGATGGAGCTAATCCAATCAACCACCTTGTCACATAAACCATATCCTTGAAGACATTTCAAAAGAAAATCCCAGTTTAGAGTGTCAAAAGCCTTGTGAATATCGAACTTTAGTGCAATGTTACCTCCAAAGCATTTGTGGTCTATCAAATTTATCGCCTCCGACGTAATACCTATACAGTCAAATATGGTTCTACCCTTCAGGAAAGCACGCTGCTGAGGAGAGATTATGTTTGACGCAATAGGCCCGAGGCGGTTAGCCAAAATTTTACCAATAATTTTTAAGTGGAAGTTGCTTAGAGCAATAAGACGAAAATTTTCAATTACGTCTGCACCAGGCTCTTTCGGAATTAAGATGACATTACTCGGATTTGCGTTCTGCATTAACCACCCATTGCGGAAGAAGGATTGCACTGAGTTGATCACATCCGTACCAACAATATCCCAGAAGGAAGTGAAAAAGATACCACCAAAACCATCCGGCCCCGGCGCGCCATTGGCATTCATATCATCCACTGCCGTTTTGATCTCCAGCTTGTCTGGCAAGGCAGTAAGCGCCGCATTGTCTTCCAGGGAGACCTTTCTGCTAGTGTTCTGCTCAATATAATCAGGCGAAGGGGTCACATCATCACTGTCATACAAATTTTTAAAGTAAGTAATGGCATGATTAGAAATTTCCTCATGAGATGTCAGCAAGTCATCGTTCTTTTTCAGGTGAGTTAGCTTGTTGGTAGATGCTCTGATCTTCACAAATTTGTGGAAGAATTCCGTGCAGGCATCTCCATCCTTAACCCAATTAAGTCTAGACTTGTCTCTCCAAAAATCTTTCTGAATTTTTAGAGCATCAATTAAATGATTAGAAGCCTCCACCTCAATGCAGTGCAGCACATCCGAGAAGCCCTCCTCTACAATACGCTGCTGGATTTTTTCCAGATCCACCGTAGCTTTTTTAACATTCAGGTGAATGTCGCTAAATATTTCTTTGTTCCACCGCTTCAGCTCCGACTTTAGAACTTTTAGCTTTTGGGTAAGCACAAACATCAGACAACCAAAGAACTGCCGCTGCCAAATACGAGAAATGACCTCGCGCAGGCCCTGGTGGTTCAACCAAGCACTTTGAAATTTAAACGAAGAAGCGAAAGTATCGTCATCCTTGGTCGCCTCAAGCAGTAGCGGAAAGTGATCCGATTTTACCCTAGGCAACATACTACAGACCGTATAATTCCACGATCCCAGCCAGATGTCATTGCAAATAGCTCGATCAAGACGAATCTCCGTGTTATGTCTACCTCTTCTGCCATTAGTCCAGGTGAACTGGGCGCCCCTCGTGTCCAAATGATGAAGGTCATTCAGCTCCGAGAAGGCTAAGAATTCTTCACATGAAATGTTATTCGGAGGCGGACCTCCGGATTTCTCATGAGCTCTCAGCACCGCATTGAAATCTCCAATAATACACCACGGCCACAATGCATTGTTCAGCAAACCAGTAAGTTGGAACCACAGGTCTCTGCGCGATATATAGGATGTTTCCGCATAGACCCCTGCCACATAATACTCCATTCCACCCAGCGTCGCTTTGCAAGAGATCACCTGCGTAGAGTTAGAGATTACATCAACCGTCATATGACTAGCGCAAAGACACCATAAATTCGAATTTCTAGCTCCCCTATCGTTAAGAGCCACCAACTTTAGACCAAGGTTGGACCAGTAATATTGCGGGATCCGGGAGAAAGAAACCCAAGGTTCTGCAATGAAAACTAAGTCCGGATTATAATTACTACAATAGTTTTTAAACACCATCTGAGTATCTGCGTTGCCAAAGCCACGCAGGTTCCAGTAGAGAGCTCTCATTGATGGGGGTTTGCATCAGTCCTTGGACGCATAGTCCTAGGTTTAGCCTTAGCTACCACTGGATCCTTTTTTGTTTTGTTTCTTTCTTTATTGATTTGGGGTTTAGTCACCACCGCTACCGAAGCCTTGTCCATTGCAACTTCCGCTGCAACCTCCGCAACGGCATTCACCGCTGCTCCTTCCTCAGTAGAGTCCGAAGCATCCACCAGCCCCGCCTCGGTAGGAGCAAATGCAGCTAACACTGCCTCCGCTTTCACATATGTTGTCTCAACAGCAAGATCTTCCTTCATCACTGTCGTTTCATTCACTTATGTCACTTGAATTCCATCCTCGGTTGTTGTAGCTGTCTCCGCCTCCGGGATACCAACCGTATTTTTCGCTACCTCCTCTTCATATGTCTCTTCCTCTTCATCAGTTTCATCCAGAGTTTCAACACTCACCGCGTCATCCGACTTCAGGTTAATAGTATTGTCTTCCTGAGTTTTCTCCTTTGTTGAAGTATCAGTATCCGCTTTCTCTTCCCCCTTGTTCATCGACCCTGAGGCCCCCGCGGTAGGAGCATGGAGGACACTGACTTCCGGTTCTGGGGTAACTACAAAATTGCTATTATTACCCTCGTTGTAAGGCTTCTTTCCCTTTCTTCTCGGAGCATTGTTCTTCTTTGTCTGCAGAGGCACCTCCTTGTTCAATGCAGCCACGTTTTCCTGCTGGAGATGTTTTTTCCTGCATAGGCTCTCTACATGACCTATCATTTTACAGAATTTACAAAATGAAGGCATTTTTTCGTAAGTTACATTAGCTGTGAATGAATGATCTTCTCTTTCTACTTGAATTTCTTTTCTGTTAGTGTCGGCTAAATCCATCTCAACCAATACTCTGGCATATAAACCAAAGCTTCTTATTGTAGTGGCGTTGTCGATATGCAGGGGATCACCTATAGCGCTGGCGATTTCGAATAAGGTTTTTTTTCTCCAGTATTCATAACTTAAACCATAAATTCGGATCCATACCTGAGCACGAGATTGATTTTGATTATTTGGGTTGAAATCATGAACCCATTTTCTGAAATGAATTATACCTGGCTGTAAAGTGCAAAGCCCTGCCGCTCGCACAAAAGCAACATCTTCCTCACAAGAGAATTTGAAGCAGAAGAATCCTTTACCCAAAGTCGAGATCACCCAGTTTTTAATGTTCCAAATAGATGAGAGTTTTTCATGAATCTGAGCCATGTTTAACGGGTTCGCTCCCTTTGGAAGCACCAATCTTCCGATTAAACAGTTCTTACATTCTTGCACCCCTTTTTTATATTCATCTTCCGAAATACGGATCGATACAGCAGATCCGTTATAGCGGGGTTTTGCCATTTTTGAAGAATCAAAGTCCATCAATTTGAGATTTGAAACAATATTAGCATAAGTTTTTGGGATTACCTTATCGAGAACCCCCAGTTGTTGTTCCTCATCTTGGATCTTTGTTGTGTTGTTCGTAGGTTTACTAGCATCTACACACTCCCCTCCAACAGACATTGTGGGAGAAGCTGGTGTTTCCTTCGTCATTCTTGATTTGAATTCAACTCGATTAGCCGCTAATCATTGAGGTTAGGTCTTAATTAGGCTCTAGATTACTCTGTAATCGACAAAAAATGTCGGTAGATGAGACCGAGTTTCCGATCCAATCGCCGAGTTTTTTACCTAGTTGCAGAGCGTCAACCCTATGATGCTTACTTAAAATCATACAAATGTCTTGTCTCGTAGGGTCTGTAGAATATTTCATAGCATCATTTAAAACTTCAGATAACATTTGAAAAGAAGCTTCAACCCCTGTTGCTATTTCTTGAGAAGAAGGAAGAGAAGTAGAGGAAGAGGTTTTGGTGACAATAACTTGAAGATTAGAATCATTCGCGGTAGTAGGAGTAGAAGAAGGAACTTGGTTGGTCGCAATTACAGTCTCATTCGTCGCAACATCTTTCATTGCATTTTCACTCATCACGACTTCATTCGCATCAGTTTCATTTATCGTAGCTTCATTCACCGCAGTTTCATTTACCATGGTTTCGTTTACCATAGTTTCATTAATCGCAGAATCACTGGCTGCTGATTCATTCACTTTAGTTCCAGCTTTTAAAGGTTCATTCATCGTAACTTTTGAAATATTGATGGAAATATTAGCATCAATAGTTTCGTTTGGAATTGATGAAGAAGTAGTGTTGGTGTTAATATTAGAATTTACACGAGGAGAAGGAGAAGATTTATATTGCGGCGGAACAGGGTCTGCGGGTAAAAATTCAAGAATGTCCACTTCATCTGAAAGAGCTTTAACTTGACGAGAACGCTTAAGAGGAGTAGAAATATTCTCTTCAATCTGCGAATAATAATGTAGATAAGAAACAGAGGCAACAATATTGTTATTTCAAAGAAATAGATGTTTCTTACTACCTTATCATTCTCAAATCTTTTTGTCTTCCCAACACGCCTTTTCTGAGAACCCTTAGGGTTAGGGTTTTTTATAGTAATTTTAGTCTGAGAAGTGGTATTACTGAAAAAGATGATAAAATATGGGGGTTATGAAGAAAATTGGGCGATAAAGATAGTATAACATGAACAAAATAAGATCCAAGATAAGAACATACCTTTGAGTATCCATTAGAGCAGCAACAGGAAGGATACCAGGAAAGAAAAAGTTGCAGACAAAAAATAAAGGAAAAGTTGAAGAGAAAAGAGAAGGTGAAAGAAGAAAGAAATACTCTCGAGTGGAACCTTTATTTATAGATGAAGGATGGGTAACCGGGTTAATCGGTAAAGATTGATGCATGTCAGCAGTAAAAGCGTAAAGTAGGGAACTTTGTCGGGTAAAAAGTAAGGATTTGGGGCAAATCAAGAAACTTAAGTTCTCATGATCTTTACCTTCTTCGCAGAATAGATATGAGAAGAGGCAAGATGTAGGATCAGAATATTGTTACAACAATATTCCTGTGAAATAAACAATAGATCTGCGACACATTAATAATAAGAAACAGTTCTGCGATATATCAATGATATTCTGCCAAACGTCTCAAGGTGACGTAAGAAATGACATGTTGGATGAAAACGACAGAAACATGAGAAGAGCGTGACAAATTTGCGATGAATTGATTAAGCCTACGAAATATTAAGGCGGTGCCACCTGCGATTTATCGCAGGAACCTAGATCCGAAATTAAAGGGAATCTTAGCTGTAAATGAGCTGTCATGAGCTGTAATCCACTATGTAAATGCCTATATAAAGGAAATGAATAGTTCCAGAGGAGGAGGATGAATTTTGGAGGGTTAGGAAGATTTTTAGGAGAGAGAAAATCTTTATCAAGTGTTTTGTGTTCTTGATCTTTGTAAAATTCCTTAAGATCATATTAATGAAAAAGTGTCTTTAATCTTCAAGTTATGTCATAAATATTGATAAATTCTTGAATAGGGTGTAGTGTGGGAATTCCTGCAACTACAATAGTAACCATGAGTTGTTTAGGTATAGGATCTACATAGGTTTTAGAATTTAGATAGATGATACAATAATAAAAAATATATTATCAGGGTGTTAGTCCACAAGGGAGTTGGGGGAGTTGAATGTAGTTTGGTTTTTTCTTGTTAGTCGTGAGGGAGTTCGAAGGAGTCTCTTGAAATCCCGTTAGTCGTGGGAGAGTTTAGAATAGTCTCCCAAACTCCCTAGAAAACCTCGTTAGTCGTGGGGGAGTTTGAAAGAAACTCTTAAACTCCTTGTTAGTCGTTAAAATTAGAATGCTAGAGAGTTTGTGTTTTTGGGGGAATTCTGGGGAGTTTATAGTGTATTTTTCCCTCATTCCAAATCTCTCAAAAAAGTAGAGATTTTGGGAGAGTCTCTCAAACTCACTACACTCAAAAAACCAAACTCTCTCAAACTCCCTATACTCTCTTACACTCCCTCAAAATCCCAAAATTCAAAATACATTAAACTTCCTCAAACTCACTCGTGGACTAACCCCTGTATTTTTTTCATTATGTACAGACAAAATACTCAATAGCAAAAAAATCGCTTCTAAGAGGCAGAAAACCTAAAACTGCGCCGCGAAGGAAAACAAACCCTAAATTAAAACCACCATGATTTCCTCCATCATTTGTAGCTAATCTTTAATCCACCGTCCTTTGAGATTTTATAGAGCTATTTTTAGTTATTAGATATGTGGTATGATCATGATCTCTTCTTCAATTGCAGCGATGGTTCGATTTTTGCTTTTCTGGGTTCCTATTGATGCTATGTTCTTGAGATCTCGGTGGTGATGCTCAATCGATTCCTATTGATGTTATCTTCAATCGATTGTTGTTATTCAGTCTGCAACAACCATACGTTGGATCTAAATAGTTAGATGATTATCGGAATCAATCTTCAAATCTACAACAACCATATCCTGAATCTACTTCAAAAGATGCTTGCTGGATTCAACCCTCAAATTTTCGTCTCGTTCAACTATTTTGTTGGATTATGAACCCGCTTAAAGGTAATAAAGTCTCATGAATTCATGCTTTACCTCCCCGCGATTCAGGCTAAACCTTTTTTCTATGCTCATTAAATCCATATAATTAGATCTCAAATTCTCTCGATTTGTAACAACCATATCCTGGATCTGTTTCAAAAGATGCTTGCATTTATTTTTCTCACATAATATTCTTCCCCTGCATCTAGTTTTAATTTTAATTAACTCAAGTTTTTTCCTTTCTTTTTCCTTTGTCCACTAGCAGGACTAGTAATATTCATGTTCGTTTTCGTCCCTGTAAGACTTGGAACCTCCGTATCTGTGGTGGTTTTCTCACCATGATGTTTGAAAAAAAAAATCAAATCGCTTTGAAGTTTAGATAGCTTGTTGTTGGTGGTGTTTCTGTCAGTTACTACCCGGTTTTACATCTTCAAAATGAATTTCAGTTTGAAATGTTCAAAGTTTTTAGGGAAGGGGTCTAGAATTTTATGTGGAAAATTTTTCATAACCCAAGTAATCAAAACCACCTCATTACCTGCAATCATATGTATCTCTTATGAAAATTTGAGATCACTTTACATCCCCTATTCATGAGCATCAGAGCTTGTTAATGTCATAGGCAACACCAGAATTTTAAAAGAGTTCAATGCATTAGATGAACAAGTCCCAATTTCAATTCAACAGGGATTCTGGTTCATAAGAATCAATCTTGTGAATCAGTCATGGGGTTGACTTGTCTCAGCATCTTAAGTCTGATATTCATGCTACAAATTATACGAAAACAAAAGGATTCAGTTATGTCGAATGCAAATTTCTGAGGAAGCTCAATCAACCAATTGATGGACTACAGATGGATTCAATGGAGAGGTTGCCAATTCTTTTTTCCGACACAACATCAACTTTTATGCTTCTAGCTGACACCATTATGGATTTCAGAGTTTTATTCATGGAAGAATGACTCTCCATCAGCACCTATTAATGATCAAAAAGAATGAACTCTAGTAGAGGATTAAACCACAAATCTATCTAAAGTAGCTCAGTAACTGTTGCATCTCCATGGGCCGGTGGATAATCCACCTCACTTTGCATCTTTGTCGTTACTTTACAAGCATCCTTTTACCAGTTTAATTACCCTAGTTTAGTTTAGTTATGTCTGTAATTCCTTTATTTATTTATTTCAGTCATTAGGTAACCTCTGTAATATCTTTATTAGCACTATTAGCACTAATCCTCAAGGACAAAGCTTAGTTTAAAGTTAAAAGCTTAATCAGAAGCTATGGATCAAGTCGGAAAACAAAGGAGTAGACAATTATCACTCGGGAAGGTCACCGCAGCATCAAGATACAAAGGCATGACTAGCAACTTCAATCAATTGCATCGAAAACCTCTATCACCATCTGAGTTCTTGTGGACACTGTTGTGTCTACCAACAATACAGCTTTTCTTATGGAAAGCACTGATAGAAGGCCTTTCAACCTTATACTTCAACATTTGCCCCCGATGCAACTCCGATATGAAGACTGTTATTCTGATCCAATACCATGTTACTGTTGGTTCATGAATTATCAATTTGATTGTACTCGATGAATCTTGGGGTACCTTATACCCTCGTGTAATAGTTTCCTAGTAGTTTAATAATAGTAGTTTAATAAAATTCATGCTTCAAAAAAAAAAATACTCAATAGGGTAGTTGATTTTAAAAAGTACGGAACAGATCTTACAAAGACCATACCCATACAAAACATAAATCACAGGTCTCGATCAGCGTGCAAATAAAGAAAACATGGCAGAGATTTTATGTGAAATAAATTTATACACATATTAGGGAGCGTCTACAGCTGGGACAACTGAGATAGTCCAAAACTTGGACATGAGGTGGCACAATCTTAATAGTTGAGAGGGGAATGATTCTAGTATCAGGATTAATAGTGGGGTGAATAGGGAAATGATTAAAGGTTCATATTCATTGTCCCATATCTGAACAATATCGTTTGATTCATGCATACAAACGATACGACAGACAAGTATTTCAGACAAATCAGGCATTTCAGACTATATCACATCACAGTCACAAACAATAAAAAAAAAATTATAATAAGGAAAAATAACGCATACCTTTTATGCAAATCGCTGATTGGAGAAAAAAAAAGAACAATTTAGGGTACCAAAATCAGACCAGACGGCGACAGTGCTTTTCCGAAACAGTATTCACCGATTTGTTGATCAGAGAGCAGGAGAAAAAAAAATCTTTGTTGCACGCTTAGAGCTCGTGCGAGATAACGTATTGGAGTAAGAATAAGAAAAGATAGGAAAGCGAGATAACGTATTGGAGTAAGAATAAGAAAAGATGGGAAAGAGAGAGACGAGCTTTTCATTAACATATAAGGGAACTCCATTACATATCCATAGTGTTCTATTTATACAAGAGTAAAGAGAAAACCCTAGTATACTAATGGACCGCACATCCATATGGGCCATAGGCCCTATAACAGTGTGCAGATTTTCTGCACAAAAAATCAGTGTGCATATTGTCTGCACACTATAAAATATGAAGAAAATTTAAAAAATTACTTAAAGTATAAAAAAAATATATATGAAATGAAAATTTGATAGTTGTATTTATGCTCGTTGTGTAGATCTTTCAAAAATCTTTCCAAATATATAAAATTTGTCGAATTCTTACGTATGATTCGTGAGACATGTTATGTTTAAGTTGTCATGACGATTATACCCTTAAAGGATATAGTTTATATCATTTGATAATATCATCAAACATCTTTCTCCAAATGGCCCTCCTTCTTTTTTCAGGGTCATTTCAATAAAATAAGTTAATTTTTTTAAAATTGAGTTTTAAGCCAAAGGCCATTTGAGTAAGAGAGAGTGGGGGAAGGGTCAAACACTTAATTCCCATTCATTTGATCATCAAAAGTGAGTGTAGTTGCAGGAATTCCCACACTACACCCCATACAAGAATTCATTACAATCAACACATATTTGAAGATTAAGAACAACACTTTTACTGATCAATTCTTAGAAATGTTACAAGAAATTGAAGAAACCAAGAATACTGTAGGACCAGAATATCGCTACAATACCTTTCTGCGAGATTAACAACGCTTCCCAGCGAGCAATACCGCAAGCTTTTTAGCAACACTTGGCGAATGTCACAAAAGCAGTCAAAAGAGTGACGTAATAACTAACGATTGAAGAAAACATGAGAAGAGCATGTTTGTCCCGCGATGGTTACAAAACTGGCGAGAATGAACATTGTAACTATCGCGGTACAATCGCAGAACAAATCCGAAATAAGAGGAAAACTTAGCTGTCATCCATTATGTAACTACCCTATAAATAGAGACCCAATATGTCCAGAAAATGATGATGTATTTTTGAGAGTTGAGGAAGTCTTGAGGAGAGAGAAACTTCAAAAGAAAAGTTGTATTCTTGAATTCTGATATTTCCTGTAAACATTTCTGAAATCAAATAATAAAAGTGTCGTTTTTAATCTTCAATTGTGAGTTGATTATAGCAAAATCTTAACAAGAGTATAGTGTGGGATTTCCTGCAACTACATTTTGGCGCCCGAAACAGGGACTGAATTAGCGAAATCATAGAAAAAAGTGAAGAAGAAGATAAGAATTGTTCAAAATTAAGAAAGTCATAAAACAAATCAGTGAGATATTTGAAGGAAGGATGATTAGAATCAAAGAGGATTCTAGAAAATTGGAGTGTGGTATGGTAACGAGAACAATGATTGATAGATTTCATGAAAATATTAAGGGGAAGATACACAAACGGGATTTTGAAGGAAGGAAAATTATGACGGTGGAAAAAATATCACCATTAAAAGATTGGGAAAAGAAGGAGATCACATTTACAGCAGCAGAAATACTAGAAGAAAATCTAAGTCATACATCTCCATTGGTAATCACAGTATCCACTATACCTATGAGAAAGGAGGAATCAATAAAATCTGTAGAAGAATGGGCTATGAATAGAACTTTGGTGGATGCAGGAAGTTCTGTAGATATAATATTTTATCATACTTTTAAGAAAATGGGATATAAGGATGAAGAAATGTCTTATTCAACATATCATGTTCATGGCTTTGGAAAATCTTTAACAAAACCTAAAGGCGAGATAGTGGTACGAATTCCACTAGGAGAGATTGAAACACAAGTAACGTTATGTGTGGTAGACGTGGAATCACCGTATAACATGATATTAGGAAGACCATGGATACACGCAATCAAGGCTGTAGCATCAACGTTGCATCAATGCATCAAATTTCCTATACCCAGTGGAATTGGAGAAATTAGAGGAGACTTCGCAGAAAATTGGCGAGAGAAACAAAGAAGGAAGAAGAATATAAAGTTTACATGATAAGAGCAAAAGAAGGAAAAGGAATACCCAGCGAAATCTCGCGATAAGGAGATGAACTCGCGAGAGTTATGAAAACATCAACACCAATGGGAGAACCTGAAGCCAGTTATACTGCAGCAAAACCAACAAAGGAAGTAAATATTGGGAGTGAATAAGAGCCTAAAATGCTGAAAATTGGGACTAGAATGGAGGCAGATGAGGAAGAAAGAACTATAAATCTCTTGCGAGAATATAAAGATATCTTCGCGTGGAGCATGGATGAGATGCCAGAGATCCATCAATAGCATGTCATAAATTAGAAATAAAAAAAAACATAAGACCATTCAAGCAAAGAATAAGGAAAATCGCAACAACATACCATTTTCAAATAGAAGAAGAATTACATAAGATGCTCGATGCAGGAATTATAAGGCAAGCAAAATATCCAGAGTGGATTGAAAATATGGTAGTGGTCCCAAAGAAGAACAAGGGGATAAGAATTTGCATAGATTTCACTGATTTAAACAAGGATTGTCCTAAAGATAGTTTTCCATTACCAGATATCCCACAGATGGTTGAATCAGCAGCGGGAAATGCCAGAATATCATCGTTGGATGGATATAAAGGATATAATCAAATCCCTCTCGCTGAAGAAGATCAAGAACATACCGCATTTTTTGCTCCAAGAGGATTATATTTTTATACAAAGATGCCCTTTGGCTTACGAAATGCTGGTGCAACGTATCAAAGAATGGTGGAGAAGGTGTTTTCAAAGTGGATTCATAAAACATTAGAAGTGTATGTAGATGATATGCTGATCAAAAGCAAAGAAGCTGAGAATCATGTGCAAGATCTGAAAGAGATTTTTGATCAAATGCGATAATTTAATATTAAAGTGAATCCCGATAAGTGTACTTTTGGAGTAACTTCAGGAAAATTTCTGGGGTATATTGTATCAAAAGAAGGAATACAAGTTGATCCGGAAAAAGTACAAGCAATTCGCGATATGCCAACGCCTGCGACGGTAAAATATGTGTAAAAATTGAATGGACTCTTAGCCTCGCTAGGAAGATTCATCTCGCGATCTTCAGACAAGTGCAAATATTTTTTCGATATACTCAAGAAGGGAACAAAATTCAAGTGGACAGATGAATGTGAAAAGGCTTTTCAAGGAATAAAAGAATATTTAATGAACATAACTATCTTACAGAAAGCTGAACCGGGAGAAGAACTATTGATTTATCTCGCAACAACCACATATGCGCTAAGTGCTGTTTTCTTTGCGAGTAGATGCAGGGGTAGAAAAACCAATTTATTACATCAGCAAAACGTTCAATTCTGCAGAGAGAAATTATTCAAAGATTGAGAAACTAATTCTAGCATTGGTGCATGCAACTTTTAAGCTTCGCATCTACTTTCAAGCACATAAGGTCAAAGTATTAACGAAAGTGCCAAATGAGTCAGTAATGAAAAATTTAAAAAGATCAGGTAGAGTTGAGAGATGGAATGCACAAGTAGGACACTTTGATATCCAATATGAAGTTTTATCCTCGCCAAAGTCACAAGTTATCGCAGACTTCTTAGCTGAATTTCCTTTAGAAGATGATGAAGTTGTGGAAGAGATGATGGATGTAGAAGAGGAACATGGAGATCCAAAAGACCTATTAACATAACCCGACAGATGGGAGATATTGGTGGATGGATCATCAAATGGGGAAGGAAATGGGATTGGAGTTGTTTTTATTTCACCAGAAGGGGAAAAAATAACTTTTTCATTTAGATTGGAATTTGCATCCACTAATAATGAGACAGAATATGAGGCCGTAATTCATGCTTTAAAATTTGCAATAGAAATGAAGTTGGAAAATGCTAGAATCACCAGCGATTCATAATTGGTTATTCGCCAGATAAAAGGATAATACACAACAAACGAACCATCTTTGAGAAAATATAAAAGATTAGTTGAAAAATTATCTGCGAGAATTCCAAAAATAAAATGGAGACACATATCAAGGAAAGATAATAGGCTCGCAGATGCTTTTGCTTTCATATCCAGTATGATGACAAATCCAGCTGCGAGTTGCATAAAAATTCAAACATTTTTATTACCAGCGATAAACAAGGAAGAAGAAGAGGAAGATGTGATGATGGTAGAAGTTGGCGAAGAGGAATTAAAGAGCAACATTACGGATTGGCGAGAAGATCTTCATGCATACTTGGCAAGAGGAGACATCCCAAGAAATCGATTGGAGGCACATAAATTAAAAATTAGGGCAACCAATTATGAGTTAAGAGAAGGAGTATTATATCGCAGATCTTTTAGTGGACCATCGCTAAGATGTTTGACGAGGGAGGAAGGACAAAAAGTGTTGAAGATGTTGTATAGTGGTGATGCAAGTAATCATAGTGGAGGAAGATCTTTGGCATATAGAACAAAAATGCAAGGCTATTACTGGCCATATATGCATGAAGATGCAAAACAACTCTCAAGGCGTTGCGAAGATTGCCAGCGATATGGAAAGAAGATACATGCACCAGGAGCACCATTATCATCTTCAATAAGTGTATGACCTTTTTGGAAATGGGGGTTAGATATTGTGGGACCATTTGTGCCTGGTTCTGGACAAAGAAGATATCTAATTGTCGCAACAGATTATTTCACAAAATGGGGAGAAGTAAAGGAAGTACAACATATCCGCGATAAAGATATTTTTACATTCATATTTGAGAATATAATTTGCAGATTTGGGATTCCAGCACAGTTGGTGTCTGATAATGGAAAGCAATTTGAAGGGAAGAATATAGAATTGCTACTCAATGCATTTAAGATAAAGTGTGGAAAATCTACTCCTCTATACCCACAAGCAAATGGTCAAGCTGAAGCAACTAATAAGACAATCGCAGACATATTAAAAAAGAATATAGAAGGATACCATAGAGCATGGTGCGAACAGGTGCATAATGAAATATGGGCCTACAATACAACTAGACGAGAAGCTACTGGAATGTCACCTTTTTGTTTGACGTATGGAGTTGAAGCTGTGTTACCAACAGAAGTAGCTATTCCTACAAAAAAAAAAGAGGCTTGGGAAAGAAATCTAAGTGCTGGAATTATTTTAAATAAATTGGATGAATTAGAAGAAAAAAAAGAGAAAAGACTTTGTAACATATGGAAAATTACCAGCGAAGATTAGCTCGCGAGTACAACAAACGTGTTAAGAAACGTGAATTTCAACCTGGCAATTTAGTGCTGCGAGAAACATCAAATTATCAGCGAGAGAATGGTGGAAAATTGGCGAGAAAATGGGATGGACCATACATTATTAAAGAGATAGTTGTAACCGGGGCATACAAACTAATGGACCCTGAAGGGAGAGATGTTGGTCAAAGACTTGACATACCATGGAATAGACTATTTATGAAAAGGTATTATCAATGACAACTTCTGCAAGATAAGAGATACAGGTACATTGGTAAAAAAAAAATATCTTTCTCCGATTACAACCGAGAGGTTCTTCTAATAACAAAGCAAAGCAAGAGATGCGAGCATAATCGCAAGAAAGGCGAATAAAAATTTCGCAGTGATTAATAGAATGGGAAGAAACTTTATGGCGTGCACCCTAGTTCACGAATAAAATTTCGCAAGAGGCAAATGTAAGACCTAATAGTGCGTCATATAAGGGGGTATCTATTTACATGACTCAGGGATAAGGTTATACCGCTGCTGGAACCTGAGTTATGAAGATGTTGGGGTTAAATAAAACCTATCCAGGAGAGGGATCTTGGATTTCCAATTATATAAGGTTATACCCTGGTTGGACGACTAAGAACCTCTTATAAGGAGTGCAGAGTATGACCAAGGCGCCGAGGTACACGGTTGAGTCAAGGGTGCTTGGGGTGTACGAAACTACCCTGGCCATCCTTGGAAAGTCTTGGCTATGATGCACTCGGCCCAAAGAAAACCCCACTTAGGGTGCAGTCTTGTAACTATAAGCCATATAGGCATAAAGGACAAGAGGCTGCGAAAACAACTGGTTGTTGGAAAATATGGATGGGAGGAGCTAGTCTTATATGGCCGATGTGCCCTCCTTGAAGGGGCAACCAGGGGGAAGATAAGGGAAGCACCCTACATTAGGGAGATGATAAGTGTCTTAAGACGGCAATGTCATGGGGCTTTATGATCGCGAGAACATTTAGGCCTGTCATATTGTTGCATGATGAAAATTATATAAAGGAAACAATCCAAAAGAGAAAAGTTAAGATGAGATCAATGGGTTTTTACACGAAAGTGTAAAGACGTCCTGCGATTTCATCGCAAGACGGCAATGTCATATGACTTTGTTCTCGCAAGAGGATATAGACCTGTCATATTGTCGCAGAAAATATGAAGAAACAAGGATAAGGCAAGATCAATGGGTTTTTACATATAAATGTAAATACGTCCTGCGATTTTGTCGCAGAAAGAAAAGTTTGGCAAAATAAGACCTTTAACTAGGAAGGCAAAATAAGACCAACAGAATAATATTAAACATTAACTATTTCAGAATGCATGAAATATTTGTTCCTCGCAGGAGAATATATGAGAAGGCAACTTTCTTCGAAATTTTTCAGAATATCGCAAGAATTCATTACATCGCAGATATATTCCTATTTTCGCAAGAATATACAGGAAATAATTCAACATCTCAAGAAAGTTAATAAAGGGCAAGTAGGGGAATGAATAAATAAGATCTCATTATCTTCCTTGAGAATGTTCAAAGTAAACAAAAATTAAAGGTTGAATTCTAAAAGTTGTAAAAGTTACATTGCTCGCAAGAAAGAAGAAACAAAAGAAAGTAAGAATGAAATTCAAGCTTCAGCGATGGTCTCGCCAGACTTAGGATTTTTATTGTTATTATCAGCATCACCAACATTTTTCTCATTACGAGTTTCTCCTTCTCTGGGAGAACTTTTTTATTCTTCTTCTGGTTTATCTTCTTCAACATCTTCTTCAACATTTTCTTCAACGGGTACATATTCTAAATCCTTGTCCATAGGAAGAGGGATTTCATCATCATCAACTTTTAGAGGAGGAACAGATACAGGAGGGAGAGAATAGGATATCATAATATCTTTCATAAGAACTTCATCACTAAGGTGAACCTTGCGAAGGAAACCTCTGTCACGATTTCTAATCTCTATATTTTTGAAGTACTCGAGATAATCAAGTCTTCTCTCTGCCTTATCGCGAGCTTCTATAATATCAGAAGTGAGAATCCTGTTTTCTTTTCGAACTCTATCCAATTTATCAGTAAGATCAGCGATAGTAGAATGAAGATTTCTTTCAGATTCTGCGAGCAACAAAAATGATTAAATATTATTCAGACAAAGATCTCGCAAGAAACATAACGTAAAGTTTGACAGAAAGATCAACAAATGAGGCAGTCAATTGACTACCTTCTTTTTGAGAGGTTAAGTTTTGGATTAATGTAAAGAAACAGTTCTCCCATTGATTCATAGCGTCATCAAATTTATTGCCAACCATACCCTTCAGACGAGATTTCATGTTTTCTTCTTTGGAGTGTAGATACGAATTTTCCTTTGCTAATAGAGAATGAGATTTTTTTAATTGGGAGTATTGGTCTTGAAGCTTGATGGCCTTTAAACTAAGAGTTAATCTACCCTTAATAAGTTTATCCTTCTTAGCGGCAGATGATTCAGTTACTTCCTTGAGTTTATCTTTAAGGGAGCGAAGAGATCGCTCTTGATTATCACATATTCTTTGTAGATTACTCAATTGCTGCGAAGAAATCGCCATCAAGCTTGAAAATCTATGTTTCTCTTGGGATAAAGTTCTATTTTCATCTGATAAATATTCTATTGCCAAGTTAGACTTGATTAACAAATATGAGAGACGAGTAATCTCGTTACTTAATAAATTTTGACTTTGCGATAGTTGATTATTCTCATTAGTAATATTATCTATTTGATCGATTGAATATGTGTAGAGATTATCTAATCTATTATACTGGTCCATCCAAGAATCTTTTTCAACACGAGCTTCTTCAACAATAGATTCAAATTTAAGTCTTTCCATGAAACGAGTCCAATTTGAAACTAATAAATGAACCAAGAATTTAAGAAGGAGACTTGAGTACAGAGGATATGAAAGCAAAACAGAAAAACAAAAGGGTAGAGGCAGGAAAATTGTACCTTTCATCTCGTCATTTTTTCTGCGAAGGTTCTCGTAGTTAAGTGAAGAATTGCGAAGCATATGATTTAGAGTATCACATTCAGAAATTTTGACTTGAAGGCTTTTTCTTAGAGCTTCAACTTCATTTTCTAAAGATGCTCGTGAAGCAGTATTATCAGAGCCAAAATATTTGAGTAAGGTCTCGCAAACTTCATATTGGAGAGAGTCAGTAGAAGACTTTCTAGCATCGTCTAAAATGTTAGATAAAATTTTAAAAGAAACATAAACTCCTGTTAAGGTTTCACTTGATGGAGGAAGAGATGCAAAGGGTGAAGTAGTAACGAGGACAAGTTGACTATTTGAGTCATTTGCGATGGTTATATTATCAGAAGGAGGAGTATTTGGAAAAACAACAGTTGAAGGCAATAAAGGGCTAGAAGGAGTTTCAGTCACAACAATTTCAGGAGCTTGATTTATCAAAGAATCAAAAGAACTAGAGGTGTTGGCAGCGATATTCTCGCAGGTAAAAGAAAGAGGATCCAATCGCGAAGGTGTGGGAGTAACTCTCGCAGATGTTAACATGGGGATGATATAATCAGCCTCAAGAGTTTTAAATTGACGAGGTCTTTTGGGAGGATTAGCGATGTTCTCGATATTCTGCGAATAATAACTTAGATAAGAAACAGAGGCAACAATATTGTTATTAAGAAATAGGATGTGTTTCTTACCACCTTATCATTCGCAGAACTCCTCTTCTTCTTATTAGTTGGCCTTTTGCGAGCATTAGGGTTTTGAATTGAGGATTGGGAGTTAGGGATAGTTCCACCGAAGAGAAGACATAACACGGGAGTCATGAAGGATCAAATAGAGAAGATCAAAGAATATGAGTAAAAATTGACTCAAATAAAGATTATATTCAAAAAAAAAACATACCTTGATGACTCCATTAGAACAGTAGCAGGAGAATATGAAGAAGAAGAAAAGTTGCAGACGGAAGACAAAATAAACAGATGAAGAAGATAGAGAAATAAAAGAAGAAAATTAGTTTTGAAGTCTAGCTCTACCTTTTATAGGAAAAAGGGAATGACCTATTGAGTAGAGACGTGTCAGTAAAAAGATGAATTTACAACACGTGTAGGCGGTTAAGCTAAATTAATGGAGCAATGTCGATAAGAAAGTATGGAAAGAAAAGAGGCTGCGAGCACTTTGAAGAATTGAAGATTCTCATATCATCTCCACATTGCGAAGAAGACATGAGAAGAGGCAAGATGTAGGACCAGAATATCGCTACGATACCTCTCTGCGAGATTAACAACGCTTCCCAGCGAGCAATACCGCAAGCTTTTTAACAACACTTGGCGAATGTCACAAAAGCAGTCAAAAGAGTGACGTAATAACTGACGATTGAAGAAAACATGAGAAGAGCATGTTTGTCCCGCGATGGTTACAAAACTGGCGAGAATGAACATTGTAACTATCGCGGTACAATCGCAGAACAAATCCGAAATAAGAGGAAAACTTAGCTGTCATCCATTATGTAATTACCCTATAAATAGAGACCGAATATGTACAGAAAATGATGATGTATTTTTGAGAGTTGAGGAAGTATTGAGGAGAGAGAAACTTCAAAAGAAAACTTGTATTCTTGAATTCTGATATTTCCTGTAAACATTTCTGAAATCAAATAATAAAAGTGTCGTTTTTAATCTTTAATTGTGAGTTGATTATAGCAAAATCTTAACAAGGGTGTAGTGTGGGATTTCCTGCAACTACAAATACAACCGCTCACAAGAATTTTCTCTCTCCTCAAAACTTTCTCAACACTCCAAAATTGATCTCTCCTTTTCTGAGTCTATTGGCTCTCTTTTTATAGGGTAGTTACATAGTGGATGACAGCTAAGTTGTCCTAAATTTTGGATCTGACTCGCGATATTCTCGCAGTAGTTATAATGTTAACTCTCGCAAACACTGTAATCTTCGCAGGATCGTCATGCTCTTCTCGTTTTTATTCTACCGTCATCCGTTATGTCATTTTTTGAATCATTCTTTGAGGTGCTCTGCGACGCTCGCAGAATGTTGTCGAAGAGCTCGCAGAAACGTTGTAAATCTCGCAGGAATATTATTGTAGCGATATTCTGATCCTACATCTTTCCTCTTCTCATGTCTTTTCTACGAAGGAGAGGAGATCATGAGAAATTGAAATCTCTTGAAATATCGCAACTGTCTATCTTTTCACATTCTTTTGTTCTGACACGTATCTGCATCCTTCGCCATATTTATTACACTATCTTTTTATCCATTCAACTTCCGACACATCCTTTTCAGCCGCTGCGATCCAAATGTTCAGGTCTTTTCTTTGTATTAATTACACTTATCTTCTCGAGGACTTTTATCTTCTATATATATCTTCTTCGCTCTTCACTTTTCTTCTTTTTACTTTCTTCTTCCTTCTCTCTGCAATCTCTCTGCAAATTTACTGTTCTTCCGTAAATTCCGCATCTGCTACTGTTATAACTTCTCTCTCATTCTTCGAATCTTCTATTCTTTCCTTCATTCCCATACTAAAAATGACTCCAGCAGGTCATAGAAATCAACTTGCCTTTGAAAAAATGCAACAGAAGCTTCAAGATAGAGGTTTTATTTTATCTACTATTCTTGTTCAAAACCCTAAAGCCGAACTTTTCATAAAATTGTTTTCTGATCATCCATGTTCTTGCGAGAAGGTTATAATCTCTCTAGGTCAGCTTGAAGCTGGTCTTCCCATTCCTCTTTATGATCCTGAACTCCCTTTATTCTATGAAATACTCTCCCATGTGAGATTCTCACGTGCCATATATCAGTTGAGTGGGGATTGCATTCGCCTGATGCTGTAGTATGCTACTCGCGGTGCTGGTAAGAAATCTCTTTATCCTGATAAAGCGAAGAACCCTAAATTCAAGGATATTCCAATTGTTTCTGCGAAATACACTGTAGATAATTTCTTCGCGAATTATGATGTTATCCCCATGAGAAAGGATAGCATTTGCTGGGGTGTCCGTTTATAGAAAAATGATGACATTGTTGAAGACAAAGTTCTTATGTTGGACATTGACTGGCATCCGGGAAACAATTAATCTCCTCGCCACTCTAATGATGACAAATGGTGTATCTTTCCATTATTTCTGGAAGGTCCACATATTTTTGGTTCCCATGTTTTTCCTGCGAATCTCGCAGAATATCAACCTTGGGTGTTTAGATGGCCTGAAAGAGATACATAGGTATATCTTCGTAACTTTTGTTTAAGTTTTTATTGTTATTTCCTCATGTTTTTATATATACTCTCGCTGATCCCTCCAATTTTCCCATATTAAAAGATTGAAAGCTAGCTACCAGAAGCTTTGGAAACCCAGTACTTTATTAGCTCTTTGGCCAATCACAGATGAAGTAAGAAATATTCCTTTATGATTCTCAACAATATATTGTTGCCTCTATTTCTTATCTTTATATGTGTTTGTAGGTTATTGAAGAAATAAAACCTGTTAAAATTGCGAGAACTAAGGGGAAAGGCAAAAGTGTTTCCCACGAGGAGAAATCTGATACCCCTCGCAATGAGAAATCTGGTGCTCCTCTTTTAAAGAAGAGAAAAGCTCAATCTCCTTCTCCTTAAACTCCTCAATCTTTTGAAAGTTCAAGTGATAATACTGATAATGACGATGGTGATGTTGATATCACATCCGCGAAGTAATCCTCTCATCCTGAGTCCTCGATGGCTCATTTATCCGGTATCTTTGCTAATACCATGCATACAATTGGTGATACTCTTTTGACTGAAGCATGCAAATCTATCGCTGCTATTTGTGATGCCCCTATCTTAAAGGACAGTGAATCTCTTCTCGGGGTCTCAAGATCTATTTATCCAAACTTTTTGCATTCACTCAATAGCTTGGTAAGTTTTCATACTTTTACCTTTCTTCTCTTCATTTTTATCTTAAATCCTAAATTAATTTCTCAGAAATTCGCTGCTTTATTTCGCAGGCTGGAAAAGCTTCCTTTGCAGTTGTCTCAGATTTGGAGAAAAGGTGTGCAGTTCTCGCAAAGAAAAATGCTAACCTTCGCAAAGAGAATGAAGAATTAAAATCTGATTCTGTTAATCTTCGCGAGCAGTTAGAATCTGGATCTGTTGGACTTTATGAGAAGATAAAACGACTAGAAACTGAAATCTCTTTTTCGCAAGATAAGGTTGCTAGTCTTCAAGCTGCGAATGACCAACTTCATGGTAAGAATTTTTTTTTTTAATCCTTGTATTCCTTTGTATTTTCTTATTTAGATAGTCCTCTTCACAGATATTTACGCCTCTCTGATGAAGCTGTATTCCTTCGTTCTTTTCAAAATCAATAGATGATGATACCCTCCTCAATCGCCTTAATGATTCCTTAAATAATTATTCAAATGACAAGATTAAATCCCTTTCCATAAATGAACTTAGATCCAAATTTCATCTTTTAGCAATTGATCACAGATCTAGTTTAAGAGCGGCTAATACATCCAAGCGTCACTATCTTAACTCTAAAGAAGAAATCAAGATTCTAAGAGCCCAAAAACGTGATCTTATAGATGAAAGAGATCGTATCTCTAGGCAAGGAGCTCAAGCTTTAGAGGATTTCCATAAAACTCTTCTTGAAGTTCAAATTGAAAGAGATAGACTTATCTACAAAAATAGAACTCTTGTTGAGAGGTAAAACCAAATTCGTTCGCGTCTTCTTATTAGTAATGATGATGAGTTTGTCTGGGATGCACAGATCCTCGATAATGCCAGAAATAATTTAGGTGTAGATGTTAGTCTTCAAGCTGACCATTCTGCCTTGATTAAGGATATGATCTTTGAAAGAGAAGGTTGTTACTCTTGTTCAACTGCTAATCCATTTCTTAACTTAATCTTCACCATTTTATTAACAAATTGTTATTTTCTCACAGTATCTGAAGGGAATTTTCGCCAAAGAATTAGAGAATTGGAAGAAGAGAAAGGGAAACTCGCATAACTTCTGTCTTCTCGCAACGAGAAATGTTCCAAGTTCAAAGAGCAACTTCAAATTACGCTAGCAAACTTTAGCAATACTCTTGTTGGTGTTCGCAACGATTCTATTAAAATGGTCTGTGATGATCATAAAATTCCCCATTCTACCTATCTTTATCTTGCGAAGGAAATCCCAAAGAACGTCCCTAATCTTATCGTATCTGATAGCGAGGCTGAAGAATCTGAAGAAGATAATGAAGATGAAGGTGAAGAGGGAAACTCTGGTGAAAATAATGAAGGATATAAATAGATTTATCTTCTCTTGAAATCTCTTTGTAATATTTGTACATTTATCCCTTTCTCCTTGTAACACATTGCTGTTAATTTATCCAGCTTCTCAAGTTCCTTGATATATAGATTATTTTTGTTTCTATCTGCGTACACTTGAAAACAATTCCTTTTTGAAATATGGTTAGTCAATATACTTATTAATTTTCTATCTGCGTAAATCTGTCATATAAAGATGAATAATAATTTTATCATTCTATTCATTCCCATACTTGCCTCTGTTATTCATCTGAAATATGAAAGATTCAACAAATTAATTTTGAATAAGATCTGTTTGTAAATTTCTGCCTCTTTCCCTGTGTAAATATCGCAGATCCTATCTGCATAATCTTATGATCGTAGTGTAAATCTCTCAGATCATATATGCATAATCTCATAATCTCTTGTGGTCTTATTTTGCCTTCCTACTTAGAGGTCTTATTTAGCCATGTTTTGTTTTGCGACAAAATCACAGGACGTTCGTACACTTGCATGTAAAAACCCATTGATCTTGCCTTATCTATGCTTTGTAAATTTCTCTGCGATAATATGACAAGTCTAAGTTTTCTCGTGAAAACAGAGCCCTATGACATTGCCTTCGTGCGATGAAATCGCATGACGTCTTTACACTTTCATGTAAAAACCCATTGATCTCATCTTAACTTTTTCTTTTGGCTTTTTGCCTCTGTATAATATTTTCACGCGACAATATGACAGGCCTAAATGTTCTTGCGAACGTAAAGCCCCATGACATTGCCATCTTTAGACACTCATCTCCCTAATGAAGGGTGTGATAGACGCATTTATGTGTCTAATTTGTCCTCAATGTTTCGTATTGTTAGTACTCGTTTTTGTCCTTATTATGGTGTTTTGTGTGCTTGTAGGTATTTTTTGGAAATAAAGATTGCTGGAAAATTCGGCTCGAAAAGTTGCTCGGAACACCCCCCGGAGGACATTTGATATTCGGACTCCCACTTTGGATAAGGGGTAACCCAATTTCTAAGGGGCACCCACAAGATATTCACACCCAAGCAGCTGGATAAGGGGCAACCTCATCTCCTTCGTTTGAAAATAAATTTTGGCGAGAAAAATAATTCTTTGACTGGAAAAATTAGGTTTGAGAATTTGAAGCAGTTTTAGGGAAATTCAATGACTGAATTCACTCGGTTTTGTGCTAATGGGCTAGACAGGCGTTGTATGGTTGATTTTTTCGGTTAGATTTGGCTAGATAACTCGCGAGAAGAAATCAGGGAAACACGCACATGAAATAAGATTTTCACAGGTCTGCATGAGTCTCTGAGAATTTGAACGTGTTTTGTGCGTGTTTGTTGACTCGAGCAACAACCAGGAGCATGTAAAAGAAAATATAAGGAAGGTTGGACAGCTGCAGATGAATGGATGAAGCAAGAAAGGAAAGAAAAATTCCCGAGAATATTTTTATCAATGCCGAGTAATGGAGAATTGTTTGAAGTTATTACGTGATATTTTGATGCCCTGTCGACTATATAAAGGGTTCTGGTGCACCACAGAGTGATTACAGAGACATTGGGAGATTTACAGAGCATCACAGAGTCGAGAAATCGAGTTGCAGGAAAATTCTTTTCTGCAGCTGCTTACCTGAAGAACACCAAGAACAGACAATCCAAGACAGTCGTTTTCAAACAGTGATAACGACACTTCTGTGTGGGTCGCAGAGACAAAGTAACAGCGGCAGTTCATCTTTATCGTTTTCTGTAACAGCGTTTGCAACAATTATAAACATTGCAAACACCCGATTTTCATCATTTTCTCCATTTTCATCTTTGTAAACACCCTTTGAGCAATAATAATGATTTTTGAGCGTGTTTCCAACATGATGATGAGCTAATTCTCCCACAACCAAGGAAATGAGGAAGATATTTGCGCATGAATAATAGGTAATTATTTATTTTCTCTAATTTATAATTTATAATTCACTCAATCACTGCTTTTGCAGAGTTTTTAATTGTTTGCATAATTTTCTTCATTAGTTATGATTCAATTAGATAGGTTATGCTTTGTTAAGATAATCTATGCTTAGGAGATGCAATTAATAGTTGAGAATTTTCCTGATTATTTGTGAGTTAAGAAAATAAGGGACTTAAAGATAATTAGAGTTTTGGGTTATTTACCGTTATTCATTCATGTGTAATAGTGGAATCAGTGTCTTGGTAATTTTAATATCTTGAAATCAAATTTTGAGTTAAGTTTTGTTTGTTTTTAAGTTTTATTAGTCTAAAATCTATTGCTTTCACAAGTCTCAACGAACCTATTATTTACTACAACATTATTGATTCACATTAATTTTTGGCGCCGTCGACACGGACTTTTCTTTAGGCTAGAGTTTTTAGATTTTTTTTCTTTTCTTTTTTTAGGTTTTTATTTGTTTTTATTTTATTTGTTCTTCTTTACGTTTTTGTTTTTGTTTTTGTCTTTTCCTTACAGAATTTGGAATTTGGAGCGAAAGAAAATTGTGCCAAAGCTTTTGGTGAATACTTAAAGACTTGGAATAAAAGGCAAAGCGAAAGGAGCGAAAGAAGAAGATTTTTTTTTAATAGAAAAAGAGAGAAAAAAAAAGAGTTTATTTTTTTAGATTGTATTAGGATTTCTTTATTCTTGTAATTTTCTTTTTATTTTTCACTTTACTTTTTGGACTTTGGACTTGGACATTTGGACATTCTTTTATTTTTAAACCCTACGGAAGGGTAGTATTAAATATTAAACTGTTTGCAGAGAAGGATGGTGATTACGATATCACCTCGGCCCCTCGGGTTCGTATATGACATAGGAGCCGTGGCCCGAGTCGACTACAACGGTTCATCCCCCGTATGGAATGGGAGGTAAGTTTGTCGAAACACTCGTGAATACCCTGTCAGCGAGTTACTGTATTCCTTCGTTTGCATATATGCTGAGGAATTTAATACGGCTGTTTTAAATTCCTAGTAAAGGGCAAGGATTGGCCATACAAGATAAGGGTTCAGATTTCATCACCGTTCCCTTCTTGCCCGCCTTAGAAAAACGATACCAAATGCGAACCTAATCTTAAAATTTGGAATAGAACGAGACTGATAGAGTAACGAGCTTACTAGGAAACTCATTCGAAAAATATTGGTTACTCTTTAAGCATACTTCGAAGTTCATGATGGTTTCTGTGAGTTGAATGCGTGACTGCGCCGCCTTGTAATGCGGTGAGGCCTTGGGTATCAAAGCTCCACGCAGCTTCCCTCACCTCTATTCAACTTGCTTAAACTCGAATTGATTCCAGAGGGGTTTTCTTAGATTGTAACGAATTCCCTTTCGAAGGATTAGAAGCTGGTCTAGAAAACAATCTAAGTGGAGCCATCATGATTTTTGTATGCTAGAACTTTCTAGGTTTGCTTTAGTGGAGTCAGCCTGTTTTGTGTTTGCTTAGAACCTCCCTTCCTTTTAGGATTTTTTTTTTCTAGTGTATGCCCGAGGTCATTAGAGAACGGGATTGGAAAAGAAACACTCTAGGTCATTTGATTAGTGACAAACCTAGTAGTTCTTCTTGTGAAGGAGGGGAGCTCGAAGACTCTTCTTTTGAGAGACCCGTTTTTGGAAACTTCAGTTTTGAGAATCTGTCTCTTTGTGAGGAAAGTACCCCTAGTACTTTAGCTGTGCCAGCGATGACAACTTTGAAAGATTACATTTTCCCAGCTAGGACCAACCGAGCTTCGTGCATTAAATTTCCAGCCAATACGACTAATTTCGAGATAAAACCTAGTATTCTTCAGATGATCCCTATATTCTTAGGAAAAGATGACGAGAACCCTTATTTTCATATTAGGGATTTTGAGGAAATTTGTGGGACAGATAAAGCCAAGACATGGAGATGTTCCCCTTACTGATGAAGTTTTGAAACTTAAGATGTTCCCCTTTTCCTTGAGAGATAAAGCCAAGACATGGCTTAACAACCTTCCATCTGAATCCATTGAAACATGGCAGGAGCTTATTGCTGCTTTCTATATGAAATTCTACCCTAAGCATAAAACTGCAGCTGTTAGGCAGAAAATTAGTGTTAGTGTGCAACAAGAGGGAGAGTCTCTTTATAGATTTTTAGAGAGATTCAATGATCTCCTATCCCAGTGTCCTCACCATGGATTTGATAAGATGAAACTTGTAGAGATTATTTATAATGGTTTAGACTATTCGACCAAATCCATGGTCGAATCTATGTGCGTTGGTGGGTTCACTAATAAAAATGTTGATGTAGGACAAGAATATCGCCACAATTATATTCACGAGAGATTAATGATACTTCTGCGAGCATCACCGAAAAATCTTCAACAACATTTCACGAGCGTCACAAAATAATTCAGAAAATGACTTAATAAACAACGACAGCATAAAACATGAGAAAAATGTGAAGATTTTTGTAGTTAAAAAGAATGCTCGCAAGCACAAGGCGGGAACTCGCGAGAGCAAGGCAGGAGATGAAGATTTTGTGGTTATAGAAGAGTCTCGCGAGCGGATAGCAGATCTCGCGAGCACGATAGCAGAGCCAGCAAGGAGCATAGCAAAAATCCTAAAAAATGGGAAAGATAAATTGAATGTGAGTTTTCACCCACTATGAAGATAACTATATAAAGAGAAGAGCAGGAGAGAGAAAAGGGGGGACACAATTTTAGAAGAGAGAGATATTTTGCAGAGAGATTTTAGGAGAGAGAATGTATTTTTCTTTATCATCTTCTTCCCCAAAACTAGATTTAGAACTCCATTAATGGAGATTATCAATGTAAAATCAAATGTAAATTTAAACAATCATAGTGAAGAATCATGGATGTAGATCAAGTTGATCGAACCATGTAAAAATCTGTGTGTCTATTTAGAATTTTTAGAATTTTAATCATACTTTTAATATCAAATTAGTTTAGATTAAGAGATTATTATCAAGATGTTACAAGGGGTGTGTTGTGGGAAAACCTGCAACTACATTTTGGCGCTAGAAACAGGGAATGCTTGTTGGATTGAAGAAGATCAAGAGAAATTAACAATTGTTAATGATGAATTCAATTGGATTTATGAGATACAGGGGAAAATATAGAAATTTTGGGAAAAGAACGATGAAGAACAACCAACACAATTTAAAAAGAAATGTTTACAGAGAAAAAGAAGCCGAAATATTGGAAAGCAGGAGCAGATTCGAAGAAATCTTTATAGGAATGAAATAAAATGAATCGGCATCAATTAATTGTTTAAACAGGACAAATTCTTTCTTATCTCTTTAATCATATTTTAATAATCTGGATCTGGGAGATTTTGAATTTTTTAACTATCACACTTTGTTTTTCACAAAAATTGTTGTTTAGTTGATATTTTGAATTCAAAATAGTTTTTTATCATAAATTTACATCCATGAACCTTGAATTTAATCATAATTTTGATCGTATAAACAACTAATGTGAACATGATTTTTGTGATTGAAGTCAAAGATGAAGGAATCAAAAGATCCAGTGAAATTTCTCTTTTGCGATAAGATGAATCCACCAACTTATCAACATACAACGTCAGCGAATAAATGGATTAAATCAACACCAACATTTTCACAGAAAATTTAGATTCCAACGGAGGAGAAAGCACAAAGGACAAAGACAACACATTGGAAAAAGGAAGCAGACTAATGATTTATTCACCAAGTACTTCATCAACAATCGCGAAAAAATCAAAAGAAGTTACACCAACAAATAATTCTACAGGACAAAATCTCTTCTTTTTTCTAATTTCATATTTAAAAAAAAAAAATCGTACTTTCTAGGTTATGCGATTTCCAAAATAGAATAAAATTGATGATTATCATTGTTTTCAATTTTTTGAAGTTGATATAAAAACTTGCATTACTCATGGTGATTGCTCATGAGGAATGAACTCTCGCAAGAAAGAAAGATAAAATAGCATGGCTAGAAAAGAGAATAGAAAGGGCCAAAGAGAAAGCTTATACAAAGGACAACTAAAAAGAATAAATCACGAGAATCTCGCAACTCTTTCACAAGTTGAAGACAGTACAATTGGTCAAACCATAAGCATACAAGTTTAAGGTCGCATGGTCAATCCTTCCTAACTGCGATATTTTCGCATATTTTTTATTATTTTCTCAAGGACAAATAAAAGAACAAGAAATAAGTGTTATGCGAGGATGTCACAAAGAAATACTAGAACAGATGGTTCAGGGTTCAAAGAACAAACAAGAGGTCACGGGTTCAAATTCGCAGAGACACATATTTTTCATTTTCTTCTCATTTTCATTGGCGAATAAAAGCATAAGGAAAAAAGTTCTGCGATTAACTTCGCAGAGTGGTTCTTGAACAGTTGGTCCAGAGAACAATATGTGAGTTTGTGGTCATAGGTTCGAATTTTCCTGCGAGCATAATTTTCTTCTTTTTATAGAGGGTGAGAAAATGAATAATATCACAGCATTGTTTCATTATTTCGCAAGCAAGAGGCAGCACAGTTGGTGATCTGCGAAGTTAATGAGTTCATGGTCGCGGGATCAATTCTTGCTTCTCGCAAGTTTATTTTTGTTATGTGAAGCTCGCCAGTCAACCTTTGATTATTTCGCAGAGAAATCTCGCAAGAAAGAGAACTAGCACAGTTGGTTGGGAGGCATGAATGCAAGCAGAAGATCGCGGGATCGAGTCTCACCGCAGCAATATTTTTTCACGATTTTTCTAAAGTTGCCTGACGAGAGGATAATAATAGTAAGATGACGATAGTATAACTTTCTATCGCAAACAGAATCTAGCACAAATGGTCAATAGCGAAGTTAAGAAGTTCAGTATCGCAGGTTTGAGTCCATCGCCAAGCATACTTTTTCTTTTACTTATTTTTGAACTTCAAGGAGCGAAGAAATAGAGTAATATATCAGAACTAGGCCTCTCTTTCGCAAGAAACAAGTATCCCAAACGGTTAGAGAAGGAGTATGCAAGCTAGAAGCCTAGGGTTCGAATCTCCCTCCTCTCAAAGAATTTTTTGCAAGGCAAAGAAAAGAGTTGATGATTATCTCGCCAAGAATGAAGACAGTAGACGAGAATTTCGCAAGTTAATTTCGCAAGAGAGGGTTAGAACAATTGGTATGGTGCGAGCATATGCAAGGGGCAGATCAAGGGTTCAAGTCTCATTTCTCCCATATACTTCTTTTTGTTGCTGCGATAATTACAATTCTATTTGCGAGATTTATACATTTCAAGGATGCCAATTTTGCAAGAAAACCAAATATTTCGCGAGAGACGGCAGCAACAGGACCTCACATAAAAGCTAAGTACCACTTCCTTTAATATTTTATTCACAGAAAATAAAATTTTCAATATTTTTTACAAAAAGCGATACTATCGCAATATTTCAAAGGATATTTCTAAGATTTTTCATATTTCAAAAAATTTGATTTAATTTACCAAAAGCTATATAATCGCAAGATTTCTAAAATTTCTAACATTTCAAAACATTTCAAAGATTTTTGATTTGATTGACAAACATCGATACAATCGCAAGACTTCAAAAATTTAAAAAGATTACAAAAAATGAAATCATCGCAAAAAAAAAAAAAAAAAAATTACAGTTCTCCAAAATTTTCAAAGATTTCCAAGATTACAGAAAACGAAATTATCGCAAAAATTTCTAAGATTTCAAATTTCCAAAATATGCGATGCAATCGCAAGATTTCAAAGAGGATTTCAAAGATTTCTCTAGAATATTTCTTTTACAGAAAGAGATTTTTGGTTTAACAAATGCAATACAACCGCAAGATTTCAAAGAATATTTTTAAGATTTCAAAATATTTTAAAGAATGTTTCAACTCACAGAAGTGAGCAAAACAAATTTTTATCAGAGCTGCGAGTGTAATCGCGAGATTATTCAAGATTATATAAATAATTGACAGAAATGAAAGAATGAAGAAACGCGAAAATATCACGAGAAACGCGAATACAATTTCGCAGAGACATAAGAACGTGCACCCTAGTTCGCGAATAAAATTTCGTAAGAGGCAAATTTAAGACCTTAAAGCGCGTCATAATGGGGGTATCTCTTGACATGACTCAGCGATAAGGTTATACCGCTACTGGAACCTGAGTCATGCAGATGTTGGGGTTAAATAAAACCTATCCGGGAGAGATATCTTGGATTTCCAGCTTTATAAGGTTATACCCTGGTTGGACGACCGAGAATCTCTTCCAAGAAGTGCAGAGTATGACCAAGGCGCCGAGGTACATGGTTGAGCCAAGGGTGCCCGGAGCGTACGAAACTCTCTTGCCATTCTTGGTAAGTCTTGGCTATGATGCACTTGGCCTGAAGAAAACCCCACTTAGGGTGAAGTCTTGTAACTATAAGCCATATAGGCATAAAGGACAAGAGGCTGCGAAAACAACTGGTTGTTGGTAAATATGGATGGGAGGAACTAGTCTTGTATGGCCGATGTTCCCTCCTTGAAGGGGCAACCAGGGGGAAGATAAGGGCGGAACCATCCATTAGGGAGCTGATAAGTGTCTTAAGACGGCAATGTCATGGGGATTTATGCTTGCAAGAGCATTTAGGCTTGTCATATTGTCGCGTGACGTAAATTATACAGAGGCAACAAGCCATAAATATAAATGTTAAGATGAGATCAATGGGTTTTTACATGAAAGTGTAAAGACGTCCTGTGATTTCATCGCAAGACGGCAATGTCATGGGACTTTATTCTCGCGAGGGGATTTAGACTTATCATATTGTCGCAGAAAATTCAAAGAAAAATGGATAAGGCAAGATCAATGGGTCAATACATGCAAATATAAAGACGTCCTGCGATTTTGTCGCAACAAGAAAAGTTGGCAAAATAAGACCTTTAACTAGGAAGGAAAAATAAGACCAACAGATTAATATTAAACACTACCTATTTTTGCAGGAAAGATATGTTCATCGCAAGAAAGATAGCAAGTACTGTTTAGAATCTCTCAGAAATATTATTCAGAGTCTCTCAAGAAGATTATCTACAATCTCGCAGCACTATTCATCAGCTCGCAGCACTATTCATCGTAGAACTATTCATCGCAACACTATTCACGTCTCTATTTTAGAATTACGCAGAAACTTGCAAACTCATTCAGCATTTTGCAGATTATTCCAAACTTTCGCAGGAAATTTGATTATTTCGCAGAATATGATTATTTTATTGACAGAGGCAGAGGCAATTCGTTCATTTAACATTTTCTCAGAGATTCTTCCTTCATAGATAAAGAACAGAGTCAACTATGGATTACCAAGAAAACATTTTATGTTCTTTATCTACTCGTCAAGAATCATTTCCAAAATGGGCAAGAATTTTCACCAGAAATGAAGTAATAATTTCGTATGAACAGAGGCAATACTTATGATTTTCATTCAAGGACGAATACTTCTTATATTTTGAGGATTGAGGATTGAGTACTTCTTATATTTTTTCAAGGATACTTCATACTTAGAATACTTCAAGAGTTAATACTTCTTATTTACTTAGCAAAGAAATGAAACTTCACAAAAGAATAGAGGCAAGTACGTACTTTTCAAGTCTAGTATTCTTTCGCTCGTTCCTTCATCAAAAAAAATTCAAAGACTACTACAACAACAGATTTTTTCTTAAAGATTACTTTTCAAGCAATATTCAAGAAAAAAAGAGGAAAGATGTAGGACCAGAATATCGCCATAATTATATTCACGAGAGATTAATGATACTTCTGCGAGCGTCACCGAAAACTCTTCAACAACATTTCACGAGCGTCACAAAATAATTCAGAAAATGACGTAATAAACAACGACAACATAAAACATGAGAAAAATGTGAAGATTTTTGTAGTTAAAAAGAATGCTCGCGAGAGCAAGGCAGGAGATGAAGATTTTGTGGTTATAGAAGAGTCTCGCGAGCGGATAGCAGATCTCGCGAGCACGATAGCAGAGCCAGCAAGGAGCATAGCAAAAATCCTAAAAAATGATAAAGATAAATTGAATGTGAGCTGTCACCCACTATGAAGATACCTATATAAAGAGAAGAGCAGGAGAGAGAAAAGGGAGGACACAATTTTAGAAGAGAGAGATATTTTGCAGAGAGATTTTAGGAGATAGAATGTATTTTTCTTTATCATCTTCTTCCCCAAAACTAGATTTAGAACTCCATTAACGGTGATTATCAATGTAAAATCAAATGTAAATTTAAACAATCATAGTGAAGAATCATGGATGTAGATCAAGTTGATCGAACCATGTAAAAATCTGTGTGTCTATTTATAATTTTTAGAATTTTAGTCATACTTTTAATATCAAATTAGTTTAGATTAAGAGATTATTATCAAGATGTTACAAGGGGTGTGTTGTGGGAAAACCTGCAACTACAGTTGATGATGCTTTTATCTTCTTAGGAGCTATCGCTGAAAAATCCCAACAGTGGGAGCCTTGTGTTGAACCCCCTAATAGACTCTTGGTCAATAGAAGTAGCACCAATGTGGTAGACACAATCTTCAAGTCAGATGCTAAGTTTGCTGCTTTGTCTAGAAGGTTAAAAGCTTTGGAATTGAATCAGCCTAAACATAGGTCTCTTGTTGAACCTGATGATAGGATTAGAGCCTCTCAAGTCTCTAGTTGTGGAGTAAAACCCAATAACTCATTTTGGGAAGGTCATGTTAGTGAAGAACAAGCCCATGCTGTCTATAACAATGCTAGGTTTGAGAACCGTCAGAAGTTTGACCCATACTCAGAGACCTACAACCCTGGTTGGAGAAACCATCCTAATTTTCTTGGTCTAAGGGCCAGAATCAAGGTCAGTCTAGTAATTCTCAGCCTCCCCCAAGTTTTGGTTATGCTAAGAACTCTTCAGATCAACCCCAGTTCCAGAACCATTCGGATAAAAAGATCACAAGTTTAGAAGAGACTCTCTCCTCGTTTATTAAAAGCTCTGAAAATATCAACCAAATGGTTGTGCAAGGGATTGGAGAAAGTAAGAGTATAGGTTATGCTAAGTCTCAAGCTATTTCCGAGTTGAAAACCCAGGTTAGTCATATAAATGAGTCTTTGAGGGAAAAATGTAAGTTTCCTAGTCAAACTCAACCTAATCATATAGGAGTTCATGAAGTAGGTGGAATACCATCAGAACATCTGAATGCTATTAAAACCCTGAGGAGTGGTAGAGTGAACATGTTGTAGTTCACCCTGCTGAGCCAGAAAATGATGATGAGACTAATAGAGTCTCTAATGAGACCAATGAGGGTCCTGTTGAGTCCGACTTTGTTCCTAAAGCCTCGTTTCCCAAGCTGCTAGTTCCAATTAAGAGGGAGTCCAACTTTAATGATATATTGGAGGTTTTTAAGTAGGTAACTATCAACCTACCAGTGTTGGATGAAATTAAGCAGATTCCCGCTTATGCCAAGTTTCTTAAGGACTTGTGTACACGAAAGCGTAATCTTAGTGTTCAAAAGAAATCCTTCCTAGCTAGTCACGTGAGTTCTATTATTCAGAATACCACTACTCCTAAGTATAAAGACCCAGGGTCCCCTACCATTGCTTGCACAATAGGTAAATACCGTGTTGAGAAAGCGTTGCTTGACTTAGGAGCCAGTGTGAACTTACTCCCATACCATGTGTACCTTAAGATAGGACTTAGTGAGATGAAACCTACCCAGATGACTCTTCAGTTAGCTGATAGGTCTGTTAAAATTCCTCGTGGTGTGATCGAGGATGTTCTTATAGAGGTCAAAAAGTTTATTTATCCAGTGGATTTTGTCATCCTAGATACCCAACATGTCCCTGACCCAGAGAACCAGATACCGGTAATTTTAGGTCGCCCATTTTTAGCTACATCCAATGCGATCATTAATTGTCGAACTGGTATTATGAATTTGTCTTTTGGTAATATGACTATTGAGATGAACGTCTTTCATATTAGTAAACTACCCACTGAACTAGATGACTCGAGCATAGAAGAGGTGAACATGATAAGAACATTAGTCGAGGAGTCATTACCAAACACTATGTTAGAAGATTCATTAGAGAAATGCCTAGCTCACTTTGGGATTGATTTTTATGATTATGATGTGATTAATGAGGTGAATGCTTTGTTAGATTCAACCCCTTTGATAGACACTAGTAATGGCTGGAAACCTAAGTTCGAACCTCTACTCATTTCTAAGTATACCCTAGTTCCTTCGTTAGAAAATCCTCCTAAGTTGGACCTAAAACCTTTACCAGATATCTTGAAGTATGTGTTTTTAGGCCCATCTGAAACTTTACATGTGATTATTGCTTCCGACTTGGATAGTAATCAGGAAAGTAGGCTAGTGACCGTCCTTAAAAACAACAAGGAAGCTTTAGGGTGGACCATAGCAGACATTAATGGTATAAGTCTCACTGTTTGTATGCATCAGATCTATTTAGAGGAAGATACCAAACCTTCTATGGAGATGCAACGTCGACTGAACCCTAATATGAAAGAATTAGTTCGAACCGAGGTTCTTAAGCTGTTAGATGCGGGCATTATCTACCTTATTTCATACAGTAAGTGGGTCAGCCCCGTTCAGGTTGTGCCCAAGAAATCCGGTATTACTGTAGTCCATAATGATAACAATGAGTTAATCCCAACCCGAATAACCACGGGTTGGCGTGTCTGTATTGACTATAGAAAATTAAACAAGGTCACTAGGAAGGACCACTTTCCCCTTCCCTTCATCGACCAAATGCTAGAAAGATTAGCTGGACGTAGCCATTTTTTATTTTTAGATGGATACTGCGGTTATAATCAGGTTGATATTGCCCGAGAAGACCAAGAGAAAACCACTTTTACCTGTCCCTTTGGTACCTTTGCGTATAGATGCATGCCTTTCGGGCTATGTAATGCCCCTGCGACCTTTCAGCGTTGTATGTTGAGCATATTTTCTGACATGGTAGAACGGTTCTTAGAGGTCTTTATGGATGATTTTTCAGTGTTTGGTTCGTATTTCGATGAGTGCTTGCATCATTTGTCATTATTTTTTACTAGGTATAAAGAAAAGAATTTAGTGCTTAATTGGGAGAAATGTCATTTCATGGTTCGTTCAGGAATCGTTCTAGGGCATATCGTATCTTCGAAGGGTATAGAGGTAGATAGAGCCAAAGTTGACCTTATTAAAACTTTACCGGTCCCAAAAACCGTAAAATATATTAGGTCGTTCTTAGGGCATGAAGGTTTTTATCGTCGATTCATTAAAGATTTTAGCTTGATTTCCAGACCTCTTTGCAATTTGCTTGCAAAAGATGATAAGTTTGTCTTTGATGATGCTTGTTTAGAGGCTTTTGAGAAGATTAAGACTTTACTCACTACCGCCCCCATAGTCCAGGCACCCAACTGGAACCTACCCTTTGAGATTATGTGTGATGCTTCAGATTATGCTATTGGTGTTGTGCTAGGTCAGAGAGAAATCAAATTACTTCATGTGATTTACTATGCTAGCAAAACTCCGAATGATGCCCAGTTGAACTATACCACTACATAGAAGGAACTGTTGTCCATTGTGTTTGCCTTGGACAAGTTTAGACCATATCTCTTAGGTTCGAATATCGTAATCTATACTAATCATGCTGCTTTGAAATACCTTTTATCTAAGAAGGATACCAAACCTAGATTGATTAGATGGATCCTTTTATTACAAGAATTTTGTCCAGACATTAGAGACAAAAATGGTACAGAAAATGTAGTAGCAGACCACTTGTTTAGGCTAATTATTAGTTCCCCTGATGATTCCCTTCATATAAGGGATAGCTTCCCTGATGAACAATTGTTCTCTGTTTTCCAATCATCTTGGTATGCACATATAGTGAATTATCTTGTTACTGGTCGAATGCCCTAACATTGGGGTAAACAAGATCGTTCTAGGTTTTTAGCCGAGGTCAAGCACTTCTTTTGGGATGATCCTTATTTATTTAAGTATTGTCCAGACCAAATTATTAGGAGATGTATACCTAAGAGTGACCAGTCTAGTATTATTTCTTTTTGTCATGATCATGCTTGTGGGGGTCACTTTAGTGCTAAGAAGACTGCTGCTAAGATATTGCAATGTGGATTCTATTATCCTTCGTTGTTTAAAGACTCCCATATTTAATGTGTTACTTGTGAACGTTGCCAGAAATTATGAACCATTTCCCGTAGGAATATGATGCCCTTGAACCCGATTCTAATTGTTGAGGTCTTTGATGTGTGGGGTATTGAACTTATGGGTCCATTTCCTAATTCTTTTGGTAACCTACACATCCTTGTCGCCGTAGACTATGTCTCTAAGTGTATAAAGGCGGTTTCATGTAAAACCAATGACCATAGGGTTGTGATTGAGTTCTTGAAAAATAATATACTTACACGTTTTGGTACACCGCGAGCTATAATTAGTGATGGAGGGTCGCACTTTTGTAATGGACCTTTTAAGCTTTTGATGAAGAAATATGGTATTACACATAAGGTAGCTACCCCGTATCATCCGCATACTAGTAGTCAGGTAAAGGTTTCCAATAGGGAGATAAAACGTATATTAGAGAAAACAGTTAATCCTAATCGGAAAGACTGGTCGTCTAGGCTTACTGATGCCTTATGGGCTTATCGTACTGCATTTAAAACCCCCATTGGAATGTCGTCTTATCGGCTTGTACAGGGAAACCAATGAGGCGGCATGGCAAGGCATGTCATTTACCTGTTGAGTTAGAACATAGAGCTTATTGGGCTGTTAAGCAGCTAAATTTTTCACTTGAAAAGGCATGAGCCCATAGGAAACTCCAACTCAATGAGTTGGAAGAGATTCGTATAGATGCTTACGATAGTGCGAAGGAGTATAAGAACAAAATGAAACTTGTGCATGATAGAAATATTTTAAGGAAGTCATTTTCTCCAGGTCAAAAAGTTCTTATGTATGATACCCGCTTGCATCTTTTCCCTGGTAAGTTACGTTCTCGGTGGACGGGTCCTTTTATTATTCGCACTGTCTTTCCTCATGGAGTTGTTGAAATTGAGACACCGGATGGTAGTAGTTCTTCGAAGGTTAATGGTCATAGATTGAAACCCTTTTTAGATCCCTTTCCTACAAGTGATGTTGAGGAGGTCCCTCTGGAGGACCCTGTTTACCCTTGATTGACCATCGAGGCAGTTGTATGTTGTATATTAGTTTTGATTTTGTCTCTCTTCACCCAAGTACTATCTCTCCAATTTCTCCTCGTGTTATTTTACTTTTGGTATTTCTCTTTCATTAGAAACATTGAAGACAATGTTAGATTTAAGTTTGGGGGTGGGGAAGAACTTTTTAGTTGCACTTTTGAAACTTCTAGCATCACTTGGTATCCGGTTAGCTAAGTTTACATACTGTTTCTCACCGAAAATATAGAAATTGGAATGCTAGGGATAACAACCTATTGAGACATTAGAGAAAAAGACATTGAGATCCTTGAAATTCAGGAGAGAACTTGTTCCTTTTAGAGGGTAACCGTGATGGACCTAACCATCCATGATGGAAAGGCAAGTAGGTCAGGAAATGCCAGAAAGACAAAGAAACCTCACAATGTAGTCTTAGTTACTGGATTACAACTCTCTCACAGAAGAAACTTATCATCATCAACAAGCGGAGCGACATCAAAATCTATGAAGAAAGTTGAAGACGTTTAAGGTTTAGCTAACGTTGAAGAATAGAAAAGAATAATTCAAAAAAAAAAAATCAAAGTTGAAGTTGAAGACAAGAAGTTATAAGAGCAAATGATATAAGTTGTTGAAGTTCATGATACTAAGACAAGTTTCTTTGAATTATTCTTTTCAACAATAGAAAAGAATAATTCAAAAAAAAAAAAAATCAAAGTTGAAGTTGAAGACAAGAAGTTATAAGAGCAAATGATATAAGTTGTTGAAGTTCATGATACTAAGACAAGTTGCGAAGATCCAAGTGTTAAATTCCTTCTGTGATGGCCATGTAAATTTTTGTCTTGTTTCCAACAAAAAAAAAATGAAAAAAAAAAAATTTTAATTTTAAAATTTAAATTTAAAATTTTGTTCAATAAGGCCTTAGGGAAGTAGAAATTTTTAAGTCAAGCAAGAAATCGAAGAGAAGAGTTAATTATCAAGGTTCTATGAGGTTCGAGAGTTGTTTTCTACTGAGCACTATGAGAGAGTCGAAGAAAGATACATTTGGTTGCTTTGTTAGTCCGCTTTCAATCTGGCGCAAGATCTTTCTAGCACTGGTTCAACTCATCACACATAATTAGTCCGGCTGTGTAGCAGATTTCCCTCTCATTTTTATCTCTCTCCTAATCTTATCCAGCTAAAAATCAGCGGACGCATCTTACAATGTTTATCTAGCTGTGTAGCGGATATCTCTTTATCTGGAAGTGTTGCGGATGTGTCTCCCCTTTTCTTTAGTCAGCTTTAGAGCTGGCATCTTTTCTTTGGCATTCTAGTTACTTGGAGATAGGTTGAGAATATGTATGTCCTTATAGATTTTTGGTACTTGTGACCAATTAGAAGTTATGGTTTTGTGGGTACACCTCTGGTAAACCCTCCCGAGACTAACTAGGTTTTAATTTTTTAGTTTTTCTCGAGGACTAGCAAATAATAAGTTTGGGGGTATTTGATGGACGCATTTATGTGTCTAATTTGTCCTCAATGTTTCGTATTGTTAGTACTCATTTTTGTCCTTATTATGGTGTTTTGTGTGTTTGTAGGTATTTTTTGGAAATAAAGATTGTTGGAAAATTCGGCTCGAAAAGTTGCTCGGAACACCCCCCGGAGGACATTTGATATTCGGACTCCCACTTTGGATAAGGGGTAACCCAATTTCTAAGGGGAACCCACAGGATATTCGCACCCAAGCAGCTGGATAAGGGGCAACCTCATCTCATTCGTTTGAAAATAAATTTTGGCGGGAAAAATAATTCTTTGACTGGCAAAATTAGGTTTGAGAATTTGAAGCAGTTTTAGGGAGATTCAATGGCTGAAATCACTCGGTTTTGTTCTAATGGGCTAGACAGGCGTTGTATGGTTGATTTTTTCGGTTAGATTTGGCTGGATAACTCGCGAGAAGAAATCAGGGAAACACGTACATGAAAGAAGCTTTTCACGGGTCTGCATGAGTCTCTGAGAATTTGAACGTGTTTTGTGCGTGTTTGTTGATTCAAGCAACAACCAGGAGTGTGTAAAGGAAAATATAAGGAAGGTTGGACAGTTGCAGATGAATGGATGAAGCAAGAAAGGAAAGAAAAATTCCCGAGAATATTTTTATCTATGCCGAGTAATGGAGAATTGTTTGAAGTTATTGCGTGATATTTTGATGCCCTGTCGACTATATAAAGGGTTCTGGTGCACCACAGAGTGATTACGGAGAGATTGGGAGAGTTACAGAGCATCACAGAGTCGAGAAATCGAGTTGCAGGAAAATTCTTTTCTGCAGCTGCTTACCTGAAGAACACCAAGAACAGACCATCCAAGACACTCGTTTTCAAACAGTGATAACGACACTTCTGTGTGGGTCGCAGAGACAAAGTAACAGCGGCAGTTCATCTTTATCGTTTTCTGTAACAGCGTTTGCAACAATTATAAACGTTGCAAACACCCGATTTTCATCATTTTCTCCATTTTCATCTTTGTAAACACCCTTTGAGCAATAATAATGATTTTTGAGCGTGTTTCCAACATGATGATGAGCTAATTATCCCACAACCAAGGCAATGAGGAAGCTATTTGCGCATGAATAATATGTAATTATTTATTTTCTCTAATTTATAATTTATAATTTACTCAATCACTGCTTTTGCAGAGTTTTTAATTGTTTGCATAATTTTCTTCATTAGTTGTGATTCAATTAGATAGGTTATGCTTTGTTTAGATAATCTATGCTTAGGGGATACAATTAATAGTTGAGAATTTGCCTGATTATTTGTGAGTTAATAAAATAAGGGACTTAAAGATAATTAGAGTTTTGGGTTATTTACCGTTATTCATTCATGTGTAATAGTGGAATCAGTGTCTTGGTAATTTTAATATCTTGAAATCAAATTTTGAGTTAAGTTTTGTTTGTTTTTAAGTTTTATTAGTCTAAAATCTATTGCTTTCACAAGTCTCAACGAACCTATTATTTACTACAACATTATTGATTCACATTAGGGTGCCTCCCTTATCCTCCCCTTTGTTGTCCCTTCAAGGAGGCGTACATCGGCCATACAAGACTAGCTCCTCCCATCCGGTTTTACCAAAAACCAGTTGTTTTCGCGGCCTCTTATCCTTTATGCCTATATGGCTTATAGTTTCGAGACTGCACCCTAATTGGGGTTTTCTTCGGGCCGAGTTCATCATAGCCAAGACTTGCCAAGAATGGCCAGGGTAGTTTCGTACACCCCGGGCACTCTTGGCTCAACCGTGTACCTCGACGCCTTGGTCATACTATGAACTCCTTAGGAGAGACCCTCGGTCATCCAACTAGGGTATAACCTTATATATAGTTGGAAATCCAAGGTACCTCTCCTGGATAGGTATCTCTCATAGAGATGGACCCCACTTCTCCATGACTCAGGTTCCAGCAACGGTATAACCTTATCCTTGAATCATGTAATCAGATACCCCCTTATATGATGTACTTTAGGTCTTACATTTTCCTCTTGCGAAATTTTATTCGCGAACTAGGGTGTACGCCATAAAGGTTCGTCCCATTCTTATAGATCTCTTGTGAATATCGTCATTTCTTTTTTTTCTTTGATTGTCTCTTTTAGCATCTCAGCTCTTGTATAATTTTTCAATTTTATCTTCTTCATTGAATCAAAGAACATATTTTTTGTAGATTTTTTCTTTGACGAATCATTCATACATTTCTTGTATTTCACAATTTAGAAACTCTACCTTTTCTACTTACTATCTTATGCTTATGCTTTTTTGCTGCACTTTGCTACATTTTCTCCATCTGCGAGACGCTCTCCATCTATTCGTTGCAGGTCATGTTGGCTTCGCAATGTTCCATCCTCTCGCCGCTCTATTGTATCAACCATCATCTTATCACTTCTTTGTTTTTTCTTGATGTTATGTTTCCAATTTCTGTTCTTCGAAGCCCTTTCCTCGCAAGATTCCATATCAATTTCATAGCACTTCTTTCCATCAACCCAGTCTCCCTTTATAACTCCAACGCCACTAGGATGAGGAAATTTAATACACTGGTGGAAAGTTTACGCTACACCTAGTATCCATGTAGCCAAGGTCGGCCAATCAAGGCATTGTAAGGTGATTCAACATCAACAACGCATAATAGAATCTTAGAAGATAACCCATTTAATGGAATTCGCATTGTAATTTCCCCTTTGGGCTTGTTGGCAGTACCATTAAAACCATAGATCTTATATGTCGATGGTATCAGATCCTCGTCTCTCCCTCCCATGGTTTTGTAGGCATGATAAAACAAGATATCCACTGAACTTCCAGTGTCAATTAGAACTCTGTTAATGGCCCAAGAATCTTCAGCTCCTTCATCCTCATTTTCTTCACCTTCTTCTTCTATTTGTTTTAGATTTATTTCAAATCTGACCACTAGTGGATTATCATGCATCTCGCCAGGTTCAGGTACTTCTTGTGCAGTGAAAGAAATAGTATGCTTTTGCCACTCTTCTAATGGCGAAGCTTTTGCAATATTCATTATCTCTTTTCCATCCAAGTCTCTCGCGAAAACTCTGCTTAGAACATTGTCGTGGAAATCCTCTATAGTCTTATATGAATGTATGATAGAGTTACGGAACAGATTCTTTGCTTTTGCTCCAACTTCTATCACAAACGATTCTCCTTCCTTCGTTGTATTCACTCTGCGAATTTCTGGGGCTGGCGGTAGTTGCTGAGGTTGTGGATGTCTTATTAAAAAATGATTTAATTTTCCCTGATCTATCATCCTCAAGATGATTCTTTTTTACATTTTTGCATTTATTTATTGAGTGACCATGAAAATGATCATAAATGCAAAATTCTGAACTTCGATTATTTGGATGTGGCCCTTTTCCCATATTCCATGGTACATGTATGTCTTCCATCAGAATTACAGCTTCCCAAATTTTTGTTATGCTAGCATTTAGAGGTGGCATCTTAATTTCTTCCCATATTATCTTCTGACTTCCTTGCCCTCTATGATAATTTTGCCTCTGACCACCATAAGTCTCTTGCGGCTAATCAAGCCTCTGAATTTTATTATTTCCACCTCTACTGAAGAAATTTCTTTCCCTTTCTAATTCTTCTTGATCTCTACTTCCCATAGCTACTAATTTCTGTTGATTATCATTCATATTCTTTTCTTGTTTCACCTGCGAAGTGCTCTCCACTGTATTTCTTAACCTGGGAAGTAGACTTGTGTTTGCTGCAACTGAACTGGTGTTCGCGACGGGATATGATTCCATCTCGTTTTGCTTCTCCTCCAATGCAATATATTCTTCTTGTAACTCTCGCAGCTCCGTCATGGTGATTGTATTTTTGATTCTGAAAACTTGTATGTACAGTAGATTGGTTGCGAACATTGCATTAATGAAAGATAAAATAAGGTACCTCTCATCCACTCTTCCTGCCATATCACTGCACGTTGTCTTCCATATTATGGTTAAGTGTTTCAATCTCTCACCAACCCTCTGCTTTAACCCAAATACATCTTCAATACCGGGCCGCGAAGAATTGTTACTTATATATGCTCCTAAAAATGTTTTTCGGTAAACCTTCAAACCATTTTAGTGCCTCGCCAGTTAGGCTAGATGCGAAATATTTGCACAATACAGCATCATGGTTTTCCTACTGTAGCATACACCTAACATAAGCCTTGACATGTTGAACAACACAAGTAGTTCTATCAAAGATATTGGTTAACGTTGGCAAATTGCATTTTGGGGGTATTCCTCCTAATTGCACCTCTTGAGAGAATGGAGTTCTCGCAGCTTCTTCAATGGCTTCATCAAGTTGTCTTCTGCATCCTTCTCTTCTGTTATTTAACATTCCCCTCATTTCTTCTAACTCTCTTAAGATCTGTTCATTCCCAACTGAATTTTGTTCCATTGGTCTTTTCAGTGTAGCTTCCCTTCTCCTGCGTTCATGTCTTTCCTGCCCTGCGAGATTATGTGCTTCTTCTTTAGCATCTTCATTTTGCCTTCTCCCGCGATTTTCTTCTTCATCTCCTTCTTGAATTCGTAACTGATTACTCCTTCCACTTTCTTCTCTACGATTTTCTTCATTTCTCTTCGTTGTCTTTCTATTCTCCTTTGTATTCTATCATACTCCTCATTTATATTACCGTTGTTGCGATTTCGTACGCGTCTCCTTTCCCGATTGTCATATTGCTTCTTGAAGCTCTTGTTCTTCCACTTCTGCTCTTAATCTTTCTCTTTCACAAGCTAAACGCGCTTGTTCAGCATAATGTCTCTCAATTTCCTCCTCAATTATTCTTCAGTTTCTTTGTATTTCTCGCTCATATAATATTCTTCTACCTTCTTCTCGATTTTCTTCACCATCTTGGTTATTTCCACCCTCTTGATTTCTATTATCATGTCTACCATCCAAAGTTTCACCGCGTGAAATTTAGCGATCATTAATTATCTCTTCCTCCCCATAACGCTGCTCTTCATTTGGATTTTGCATTCCCTCTCGAATATTTTCACCAGCATTTCTCACAGGGGAATTTCGCCTTGCTTCTTCTCTAAATGATCTTGAACTTGATCTTGCAGTACTTCTCGATCTCCTACTTTGTAATATCAAATTCTCCATTCTTAACTCGTGATTTTGTCTTGTTAGATTCGCGCTTTCTTCCGCCTCCATCCTTCTTCCGTCATGTTCTCTTTGTCTTAATGCCTCTAATGTTTCATTTGCGCCATCTCCATGTATTAATCCTCCATTTACTTCTTGATTTCTTCCCTCTCATCTTTCATCTCTTAATTGTCGATCTTCTGGTTCTTCCATTGAATCTGATCGCCAAGTATGCACGCCCACTCTATCATAATCCACATCTCTATCTTGTATTGGCGTTTGTTGATTTGGCTGTCGAACCTGATTTTCTCCGTCATTCCTTGCTCTATTTCTTCTTGTTCTTATCCTTGAAGATTCACCCATTTCATTTGTTTCTCCACCTGCAAGCCTTTTACTCCTCCTTACAATTGTTGGTGGTTCTGATGTATTTCTTCTTTTTCTAGCCATTACTCTTAGTGAATTGTTGAAAATTGTGTAAAATCCTTCACTAATTATTCCAAATTCCTTCCAATCACAATGTCAATTTTCACCTTTTCTTCAGATAATCATCAATTCATCCCTGTTTCGGGCGCCAAAAATTTAGTTGTAGGAACTCCCACACTACACCCCATACAAGAATTCACTACAATCAACACATATTTGAAGATTAAGAACAACATTTTTACTGATTAATTCTTAGAAATGTTACAAGAAATGGAAGAAACCAAGAATACAACCGCTCACAAGAATTTTATCTCTGCTCAAAACTTTCTCAACACTCCAAAATTGATCTCTCCTTTTCTGAGTCTATTGGCTCTCTTTATATAGGGTAGTTACATAGTGGATGACAGCTAAGTTGTCCTTGAATTTTGGATCTGACTCGCGATATTCTCGCAGTAGTTATAATGTTAACTCTCGCAGACGCTGTAATCTTCGCAAGATCGTCATGCTCTTCTCGTTTTTCTGCTACCGTCATCCGTTACGTCATTCTTTGAGGTGCTCTGCGACGCTCGCAGAATGTTGTTGAAGAGCTCGCAGAAACGTTGTAAATCTCGCAGGAATATTGTTGTAGCGATATTCTGATCCTACAGTGAGGGTCCAGTTGTATATATCCGATGTGATGGAGTTTGACTTGACTATGCAATCGTTAAAAAATGAGGTTCCATTTGTAAATGATTGGGTTGATTCTTCTTATTTCCATTTTGTAAAGGGAAATAACTATGAACTTGTTTGAGATATACATGTTACCGTACTGTACCTCACTAATCAGAAGCTTAGTTCTCTCAATGTTTCTTACAAAAATCTTTTTGTTTGTGTTACGTTTTGAAGGTCTTTTATTGTTTTAGTCAGATAATTTATGGTATGCTACTGCAAAGATAATGGGGATCAGCTACGGGAATGCATACAGAGAAATTTGGAGGATTGATAGTCTTTTTTTCTGATGCTTTTTTATGCAGACTTGAGGAAAAGAGTCAAGTTGCAGTTCCAAAACATGTGTTCCCGATAAATTTTTCTTTCAATTAATTGTAAACTTCTTTTACAACAAACAATGAGTTCTTTAGAATCAAATACTTTATTTAACTTTAGAGAAAGATATTTAAGTATAACTACCGTATTGATTAATTAAGCATTACATGCTTCAAAAAAAAATTAAGCATTACATCTTTACAATTGCTATTGTTGAATTTTGTTCTTTTAGGAAAATGCTTATTGTTAATGGACTGTACATAGCTACTGTTTTGCAATTATTTATTTAGATTATTCAACAATTAACTCTTTTAGTTTATCATTTAGAAAAGATAGCAGTCGACAGTAACACAGCAACAGAGTAAAAGAAAAATTTGGCTTTCCCTCTAGTAAATTTGGGGGAACTTATTATCAATCAACACAATATTGACCCGTAATATCCTAGACCAAGTCAACTTTCCCTCTAATAAATTTGGCTTCCCCTTATTAATTATCTAAAAAAATAGCTTAGTGCATTTGGAAACCGCTTCGATTTTTGTCCATTGATCTTGTAGACCAAAGATAAACGTGTTGGGGGAAGCTTGAACCTACCGAGGTGGCCAAGTTAGAAGCAGAAGAGTCTTCTACGGTTCTACCGTATGACTTGCTTTAATTCTGATAATCCGAACGTACAAACCCTCTCATCAACATAGTATGAAATTTCAATATAACATAATTATAGTATTCATCTATGAAGCAACAATCATGTGAAAACTACATAACTGCCTGCATTTTTCTTTGTCAAAGTCGGCATCTTTCGCTGTTAGACTCTTTATGGAACAATTTGTTCACCAACTCGCAACTCATAACAGATTAATTATTTCAAATCATTCACATTTCTCTTGCTACACTAGTTTAAAGACAACACGAATAGCTGCAATCATCGAGTACAAACAGCAATGTTACGCTTATAAATGACATGAGAAATAAAAAGTAAAAGAAAAAAAAATAAGAAAAAGAGAAATCACAGGACTAAAAATGGACATTTGAAAGAGAGACAAAAAGAATGAGAAGCACGAGGCATTGTTACAACCGGTAGCTAGAAACAGGAGATTATTTGGTGTAGAGAACATCCTCCCATGGGTGACGGTACAACGGCTGCTTCAATCTCTTCTGGTCAAAGGTGTGCCTGTAAATCCATGCACAGAAACAAGTGAAATCGAGATTTGATATCAAGAAGAACAATTATTATTATTTTTCATTTTCTTTTTTGTAGGATGGGAATTCAAAATATGTAAACGTAGATCAAAACTCACCCGATGAGACCAATGGAACGTGCAAGCACAAAGAGTCCGTTGAGATATCCTATTTCAACAATTTCATCAATCTCAGTTTTGCTGAACATTCCACTACCAGCAAGGAGATCCAAGAAGAGAGATCCAATGGCACCATCGACATTCATAACCAAGTTGTTTGCCTTTGATAGAGTGTAGGTTTCAACTTCGACGGCATACTCCATGTATTTGACAGAAGGGAAGTTGGTACGCGCGTAAAGTTGTAGTAACTCTACTCTCTTATCTCTGTTGTCCCCTCTCTTGATTCTGATACATACATAGAACTTTTTTCACACTCAACAGACAGAGAAAGTTGAATAGACTATAGTGTAGGTCAAGCTTGTGTGATGGAAAAGATAGATGCTAAGCAAAGAATTCACATACCTGTGCCCAATTCCTGGTACACGAATACCCTTCTTCTTCATGCTTTCGACGAACTCATATGGAGTAAGACCCTGTGGATAAACAGCAGAACAACATCGGAAAATTTAGAAACTATTTTCCATTAACCATGTAGTAGCTAAAGAGGAAAAAAAAAAAAAACTCACCTTGTCATACGCATCCTTGAAGTATCGAGCAGCATCATCAATGGCTCCTCCAAATCTTGGACCAATTGTGAGTAACCCTGTTCATAAGATATATTGAGTTTAGCTTTTTCATATGCTAATCATATTAAAGAAGATAACACTCTTGTTCCTTCTTTTGTTTGTTTTCAAGCAAGAACTACGCGACAATGTTCACTTTTTTGGCAAATGGCAGTAAACATCATTAATCAAAAATTTACCTGAGACAAGACTAGAAACTAGATCTTTTCCGGCCCTTGCAGTGACAATGGTATTGTGAGCGCCAGAAACGCAGGGACCATGGTCAGCACATAACATGACACAAATCTGACCAATTAAATATGATTTAGTAAGATATAGAAAGAAGAGACGGAGAAGAGATCACAACAAACTCAAAGCTTTGATATATATACCTACCTCAATAAAGTGTGTGCAGTAGCGAGGAAGACTGCGTTTAAACCATAAAAGGGATATAACATCACCGACACCATAACCCTGCTCAACAATTGATGACATTGGAACACCGGCATAACATGGTTCTTCACCTGCAAATAGGACAAGAAAATAGGTAAATACAACTGCATCATTATCCATTTGAATGGCAAGAGGAAAGCTCATTTTACCTCTGTCATCAGAGATGGTGGAAACAATGTGAGTTGGAGCGCGAACTTTTCCGCTCTTAATTGCGATGCTGAGATCCTCAGGGATTTGAGGAGGTGTGATTTCCTTGACGGGTGTTGTCTTTCCATCTTCAACCTAAGTAAAACAAGTATCAGGCTAGTCAATTAGCTACTACCAGATTTTGAAATATGCACCCCAAGCATTGGAATTATTCAAATGCAGATGAAACCAGATGTAGCGTGCTGAACACATACAAGTTTCTCAAATGTCTCTTTAATTGCTATCTCTAGTTCTTCAAAAGATGTGGGAACAATGGCACCTGCATCCCTCAGTGCCTCATTCTTAGCTTGCGCTGACTCCATCTCACCACCACTTTTGGCACCCTGGTGTAAACATTGCACATAACCAGAAGTTAAGAATGGCCAAATAGAATCAGTAATAATTAAACTTGAGAATATGGATTTTTAACCAGGGTAAGCAACTTACAGCATGACCAAATTGAACTTCTGACTTGAAAAGTCGGGCACAGGTTCCGCTCACCCAGGCTACAACAGGTTTATTGACCTTTCCCTGTTTTAAGGCTTCGACAAGAGAGTACTCATCTCTTCCGCCCAGTTCCCCAAGCACAACCATCATTTTGACCTAATTGAAAAGTCAAAAAGAAATTAATCAGCAAGAAAATTCATAAGGGATGATAAAAATAAACATAATGCCTTTTGGATATTCACAAAATGATGCAGCGGGAGAAAATAGACAACACGCTGAAATCATTGTTCACATGAATAATCGTTAGTGGCGACTGGCAAGTTTGGTCGTGCTTGTTCATCCCTTTACTGTTACTCTGTTAGTGTCAATAGATTCTAGGTCACATAATGAAGTTTGAGGCTAAAGAGTAAAGATAACAACCAAATCATTACGACTCCTGTATAACTTAATTAGGAGGTAACCACCACCGCTAATCATTGAATCTGAATGTAGCTCAAAAGCCCAATAAGATCCAGATCCTTCGAACGCTACATAGAAGTTGGAGATAAGGTGATATCCAGTGGCTCAGTTACGCATCAGCTGGAGGATAAGACATTTGGCATGAAACAGGAGCATAGTTCAAGAACTTGGGCTTTGCTGATACCTATTGCCAACTGGAACTGTCTATTTGTACACTAGCAACCTCAGTCTCATGTAACAGAACTGCATTTTTAAAAGAAACTTCGGAGACGTTAAATTACCTGGGGGATGTTGTTAAATCGCAGGATATGATCTGAAAGAGTTGAGCCCGGGAACACATCTCCTCCAATTGCAATACCTTCATATATTCCATCTGTTACACGGGCTATAGTGTTGTACATTTCATTAGACATGCCACCCTGCAATAGTAAAAAGGCAGTTTCAGATGTGTCTGCACTAAAAGTAGTAAATTTTCTCTGCATAACAGCAGAAAATCTAGCAAAAAGAGCAGAATATACGTACAGATTTGGACACGAATCCAACAGATCCAGGCCTGTATAGCTTGCACTGGATGATATTATCAATAGTTCCAGCAGTGTCACCAATTTTAAATGCTCCAGCTTGAATGCCTCCAACAGTGGCAGGTCCAATCACAACCTGCAAAGATTCCAGTTCCAAGATCAGGCAAACAGCCAGCATAGATAACAGTCATAAAATGCTCTGAAAACTGAAGTATCCAGTAAACTATGTAAATTTTCCAACCTTATTGTTTGCCTTAGCATATGCAATCAACTGCTTGGTATCTGACTCTGGAACACCTTCTGCTATTATAGCCACAACTCTAATAGTGGGTTGCTTCAGAGCAGCCATAGAAGAAGCAGCCGCACTGCAATATGCCGAATGAAGTGTCACTCAATTGACAAGGATTCAAATTGGTAACTGATAGCTTAGTGTAAAGAGTATGACTGACCTTCTGAATGATGCAAAATTGATAAAAACATCAGCTGTTGGATGTGCAGCACAAGCGGCCTCAACACTGCAGGAGAGAATCAAAAGGTTCAGTAAATACATAACAAACTCCGTGATGTACTAAGTTATTAACAGTAGCGAACGACTCAGAACATGCATCCAAGGACCTCTAATGATTCCTCATTACTAAAGCAAAGAAAAGAAAAACAATAGCATACGCTGAATGAACAGGTATTGCGATTTCCTCTTGACCGAAGAAAAGTTTCTGGAACCCCTCAGCACCCGGAGTTATAATTCCAGCAACAGATGGCGTTTCTCTCCCTAGGTAAGTACACCAACAACATTCCAGATTAATAAGATGCTCATCTAAGAAAGCAACAACCTAAATTTTTATTTGATACGCAATTACAAGTAGGAATCCAGTAGTATCAAAAAGAAGGCTACATACCACAAAGGAAGTCAAAATCAAGCATCCGTTGGATAGGAAGCTGCTTGTAGTTATAGAATAGGGCTTGTGTGGTCCGGGAAAATAGTTGCCCAGTCGCCATGATGGACAGAGGCACTCAATACTACCTGCAAAAGATACAATGTTCGTAAATCTAAAGAATGTGTCAATGAAATTGGACAAACTTCAACTTATTAGAGAACGTTTACTTAAATAATAAAAGACACCATAATTTTATTTATATTCTTAGCCACCATATGCGACAAAAATGACCAGTTAAATATTTACGGATTGGTAACTGAAAATCAATAAAAGACAAAGTCACAAAACCACCTTAAGAACTAGCTACTACCGTAATATATGTTCAAATCGCAAAACACAGAATTGAGCCAAAAAGCAGTACAATTATTGACTGGGCCTGATCTCTGTAATTGACAAGCATGCACACGAGGTATCATTTTACTACCAGTTTAAGTGTTATACAAAAAAAGGAGGGATGAAAAAACGTTGCCACCATGAAATGTGAACAATTAGTATAACCGAGCTTTGATCAATATTCAAAAGTGTTGCATTTTCTACTTTGACACTAAAATTTCATAACCCTTGGTACCCCAGATATCTCATCATTGCTAAGTAAGAAAGCCTAAGTCACTTGAAACTAAAAACTAACATTACCATGCCAAACTGCATCATTCAAATCAGTGAATTTTCGTTGTTCACAAAGAAGAACTCTTTCATTTAAGTAGGTATAAATTTTGAGTGATGACTAATGGTGATCAGATCCATATAACATCAACAAAACCAATACAATCCGTACACCTTGATCTCTAAAGACATAAACGAGTTTATAAAACTCCAAACATGGATCTACAGATCTATCATTTTTAGAATTCAACACAACAGATCCAGTCCGTTCATCTTACCATGCAAACATCAAAAACCTAACAAATTCAACAAAAACACTTGTACTACTATCAAATTCACAACTCTCGTTGATGATGCGCACTAGTAGATATCAGATTTACCCGCCAAATTTTCTCAACACACTATGTGATGAAATTTGGAATCTCATCCCATAGCAAACCTAACCTAACAAAATCTTTAAATTAATAAGCAAGTAAGAATTTCTACCTAACTAGAAAATAAATAAATATACACATACTAATCGCAAACGCATCAGATCCCACGTTACCAAACCAAAATAAAACAAACAACCGCATTTTCAGTAAGACGAATCAAATCTAATTCTAGGCAATCACATTAGTTCGATTTCAATTCAAAAAACGAAATCGAGATCAGAAACTGCAGTAACTACAAATCAGATCTCACATAAACATCAATTGAATTAACAAATTGTTCAACTAAGAAACCAGAAAGAAGAAAAAAATTACCTTATTAGTTGTGGCGATATTGAGTTTGAATTTGGGCGGAGAAGAGAAGTGAAGAGAGATTCTGCGAAAAGAGCAAATAGAAAGAAAACAAAAGATGCAAATATGTCGGAAGGAGAGATCCTATTTATAGGCGAGACACTCCTCTTGTTACTGACTCAACCAATCTTTAATTTCTTTGCAAGGAGAGAGAGACGGGGAAGGTTGTAAACTAGTCACGTGGCGCATGTTAGTTAGCTCATGACTGTTTTCATTTTTTATTGGTGATTTTGGTGTACTATGTTTGTATCAAGATTTGATTCGATACTAATAGCCCGTTCGGTTGGTAGAATTAGAATCCTAGAAATTCAATTATGGGGTAATCCAATTCTTGGAATTGGATTCCAAGGAATTCGATTATAATCCAAAAAATTCATGTTCGGTTGAGGTAATTCAATTACCTTTGTTATTACCCCGGAATCCAATTCCATTGCATCATTGAACCAATGCAATGGAAATCTATCATTTTGGAGGGAATTGGATTCCTAGGAATTGAAATTCCCAATTACATAGAGTTCATTTGCCCCGTTCGGTTCAAGGAATTGGACGCATTCCCTAGGAATTGGATTCTCCCAACCGAACGGGCTATAATAGTAATCCAACATTTTTCATTCAGTTTATTGGGTTCGTTCAACATTTGCATTAGCAAGTGTTGAATTAATGCCTTGAATAATTAAAGAACTGTCGGTGGGAGCTTTAATGGGAACTTTCGGCTGCTTTCTCCAGTGCTGTCAGTGGGAGCTTTCGGCTAGTGGGGCTATTGTTACAGCGTGTGGAGCAGCTGTAGCGGAGATAGCACTCAATGGCATTGTGGGCACTCAAGACAGTGGGTGTGTTGACATATATTCTCTTTTCAAAGCTATATAAGGAGACATTAGTTTCATGTTATAGCATCCCAACATTTTGAGTATCAGTGAGATACTAAGAGAAAGATTAGTATTCTAGAGAGAGTGTAAGACAAGCAATATAGGCTTGTTCTTGAGAGGAGTTTATACTCTTGTAACCTTGTTCCAATCATAGTGCAACGTTATCGTCGTCTTCTAAAGTGGATGTAGATCATCTTGATCGAACCACTATAAATCCTTGTGTTGTGTGTGTGTCTGTTTTACATTTGTTTTCATTTCTATTTCAATTCTCTATTGATTGTGCTTGGAAGAGCCGTTGGTCATAACAAATTGGTATCAGAGCTCCGGGTAAAAACGATCTACGATGGCGGCAAAGTATGAGATTGAGAAATTTGATGGAAGAAATGATTTCAATTTATGGAGGCTAAAGATGAGGGTTGTTTTGGTGCAACAAGGTTTGGTGAAAACTTTGAAGGGGAAAACGGCTCTAGCATAAACATTGAAGGAAGAAGAAAAAGATGAGCACTTGGAGAAAGCACATGGATTAATTCTATTGTGTTTGAGCAACGAGGTCTTGAGAGAAGTGGCGGCAGAAACGACACCGGACGGGCTATGGAACAAGTTGGAGAAAAGGTATATGACTAAATCCGTAACTAATCGTTTATATCTTAAGAAGAAATTACATACTCTTAGAATGCATGAAGGAACGTCTATTATAAATCATATTGATGATTATAATAAAATTCTCTTGGATTTGGCAAATATTGAGGTCAAAATTGAAGATGAAGACCAAGCTTTGGGTTTGCTTTGTTCCTTACCACCATCTTATGAAAATTTTGTTGATACCGTAATGTATGGAAAAAATACAATTTCCATGGAAGACGTTAAAGCGGCTTTGAACTCTAAGGAGTTAAAGAAGACGGGTATCGACGGTAAAGATAATTCGGGAGATGGGTTGTTCGTTAGAGGAAGAGGAAACCAAAAAGGCGGATTTGATAGGAGTAGATCAAAGTCAAGGTCTAAATCAAAATCCGGTAAATTCTATTGCTTTCATTGTAAGGAAAAGGGGCATTTCAAGAAGGATTGTCCAAAATTGAAGACTGTCGAGAAGAATACCAACCAAGGCACCGCAGCAAATGTTGAAGCAGAAAGTGATGATGGAGCGGTTCTCACGGTTCATACCGAAAGCTCGGAGAACGGGTGGATTCTTGATTCGGGGTGTACTTTTCACATGTGTCCTCATAAAGAGTGGTTTACTACTTATCAAGCTAGAGAAGGTGGTAAAGTTCTTATGGGAAACAATGTCACTTGTAAAGTGGTGGGTGTAAGTACAATTCAAATTAATATGTATGACGGTATGGTGAGGACTTTAACTAAAGTTAGGCATGTTCCGGACCTGAGAAGAAATCTTATTTCTTTGGGTACGCTTGATTCAAATGGCTGCAAGTATCAAGGTGAAGGTGGAGTTATTCGTGTCTCAAGAGGAAGTCTTACAATTATGAAGGGCGAGAGAATTAATGGTCTTTATACGCTGCAAGGTACTACTGTGACGGGTGATGCAGCTGTATGTTCTTCAAGTTCTGATGATGATACTACCAAGTTGTGGCATATGCGGCTAGGGCATATGAGTGAGAGGGGGTTGGCTGTTTTGAGCAAGCAGGGATTTCTTTGTGATCATAAAACAGGCAAGCTTGATTTATGTGAACATTGTGTCTTTGGAAAGCAGTGTAGAGTCAAGTTTAGTACATCCATTCATAACACCAAAGGTATTCTAGATTATATTCATTCTGATCTTTGGGGTCCTTCTCGGGTCGATTCACATGGTGGTGGTAGATATATGCTGACGTTCATTGATGATTTCTTAAGGAAAGTATGGGTATTCATACTTAAACACAAAGATGAAACTTTTGTCAAGTTCAAGCAATGGAATACTATGGTTGAGAAGCAAACCGGAATACAAATCAAGTGCTTGAGGACAGACAATGGTTTGGAATTTTGTGGGGGTGAGTTCAATGAGTTCTGCAAGGAGCAAGGGATTGTGAGACACCGCACAGTCAGAAAAACACCACAACAAAATGGCATTGCAGAAAGGATGAACAGAACCATAATGGAGAAGGCACGGTGCATGCTCTCCAATGTCGGGTTACCGAAGCAGTTTTGGGAAGAAGCAACAAACACATCAGCTTATTTAGTAAACAGATCTCCATCGACTGCCATTGAGTGCGAGACTCCAAATGAAGTTTGGACAGGTTCGCATGCTAACTATGAAGACTTGAAGATATTCGGATGTCCAGCCTATGCTCATGTGAATGAGGGGAAGCTAGAGCCTAGAGAAAAGAAGTGTATATTTCTTGGGTATGCAAAGGGCGTGAAAGGATACAGGTTATGGTGTCCATCAGAAAGATCAAACAAGTTTCTTATCAGCATAGATGTGAAATTTGATGAGCAATCGATGTTAAAGCCAAAGAATGAAGAACTAGATGGATAAGCTGAAGAGGGTGTTAGTGATAAGGTGGAGCTTGGTGACAAGGTGGAACTTGAGGTGCAAGTTCAAGGAAGCAATAAGACTGTTGTTTCTGATGATGATGATGATCAAGATATTGTGCAAGAACCTGCCTATGAAGAAGAAGCACAAGGTCATCAGTACAATCTTGCAAGAGACAGAGAGAGGAGGGAAGTTAGAGCACCTCAAAGATACGTCCATGCTGATTTGGTTGCATATGCATTTGCAGTAGGTGAGAGCATAGATAGGGATGATCCAACAACCTATGAAGAAGCAATCGGTGGTGAAGAATCAGCAGAATGGGGAGCATCCGCAATTGAAGAAATTAAGTCTCTTGACAAGAATGGCACTTGGGAGATAGTTGCAAGACCAAAAGGGCAGAAGATTTTTGGAAGCAAATGGGTCTTCAAGAAGAAACAAGGTACTTCAGATGGTGAAGGAACAAGGTACAAGGCAAGGCTTGTGGCAAAGGGTTTTACGCAAAGAGAAGGCATTGACTACAATGAGGTATTCTCTCCTGTTGTTAAACATAGTTCTATTAGAACATTGCTTGCTATAGTTGCTTTGAAATATCTAGAGTTAGAACAACTAGATGTTAAGACGGCTTTCCTTCATGGTGATTTGGAAGAGCGTATTTATATGCAACAACCAAAGGGGTTTGAAGTTCCTAGCAAAGAATATCATGTATGTTTGTTGAAGAAATATTTGTATGGTTTGAAGCAATCTCCAAGGCAGTGGTATAAACATTTTGATACGTTTATGGTGGAAAATGGCTATGACAGGAGTAAGTATGATAGTTGTGTATATCACAGGAAACTCCAAGATGGTTCATTTGTGTATTTACTCTTGTATGTTGATGATATGTTGATTGCTTGCAAAGACATGTCAGAGATACAGAAGCTGAAGGAGCAGTTGAGTAGCGAGTTTGAGATGAAGGATTTGGGCGCAGCAAAGAAGATATTGGGCATGGAGATTCATAGAAACCGATCTGAAGGAAAGTTGCATTTGTCCCATAAGGATTACATCGAGAAGGTATTGGAGCGGTTTGGTATGAAAGATGCAAAACCAGTAAGTAATCCTTTGGAAGCTCATTTTAAACTTTCTAGAAAGCAATCACCTCAAACTGCAGATGAGGCAGAGTATATGTCTCGAGTTTCATATGCAAGCGCAGTTGGTAGCATCATGTATGCTATGGTTTGTACAAGGCCGGATATCGCACAAGCTGTGAGTGTGGTAAGTAGATACATGGGAAGTCCCGGGAAGGCTCATTGGCAAGCTATAAAGTGGATTTTGAAGTATCTAAGGGGAAGTACAAATGTTGGTTTAGTGTTTGATAAACACTATGGTGATTCGACAAATGTTGTGGGTTATGTTGATTCTGATTATGCAGGTGATCTTGATAGAAGAAGGTCATTGACAGGTTATACTTTTACATTGTGTGGTAGTACTATCAGTTGGAGGTCGGTTTTGCAAAGCACGGTTGCATTGTATACAACTGAGGCAGAGTACATGGCAGCCATGAAGCGATGAAGGAAGGTATATGGTTGATGGGTTTGGTTGGTGATTTGAGTTTCAAGCAAGAGAATGCAACTTTGTTTTGTGACAGTCAAAGTGCCATTCACTTGACCAAGAACCATATGTATCATGAGAGAACGAAGCACATCGATGTCAGGTATCATTTTATCAAGGATGCAGTTTAGGAAGGTAGGATAGCGATGCTAAAGATTCCTACATCGGATAACCCTGCAGACATGTTGACGAAGCCAGTTCCAAGTATCAAGTTCAAGCACTGCTTAGACTTGGTTGGTGTCAACAGGTGTTGAGAGCCCTTGAGGGGATGAGCGAATACGATGATGATGAGTGGTGATGGTATTCAAGTCAAGGTGGAGATTTGTTGAATTAATGCCTTGAATAATTAAAGAACTGTCGGTGGGAGCTTTAATGGGAACTTTCGGCTGCTTTCTCCAGTGCTGTCAGTGGGAGCTTTCGGCTAGTGGGGCTATTGTTACAGCGTGTGGAGCAGCTGTAGTGGATATAGAACTCAATGGCATTGTGGGCACTCAAGACAGTGGGTGTGTTGACATATATTCTCTTTTCAAAGCTATATAAGGAGACATTAGTTTCATGTTATAGCATCCCAACATTTAGAGTATCAGTGAGATACTAAGAGAAAGATTAGTATTCTAGAGAGAGTGTAAGACAAGCAATATAGGCTTGTTCTTGAGAGGAGTTTATACTCTTGTAACCTTGTTCCAATCATAGTGCAACGTTATCATCGTCTTCCAAAGTGGATGTAGATCATCTTGATCGAACCACTATAAATCCTTGTGTTGTGTGTGTGTCTGTTTTACATTTGTTTTCATTTCTATTTCAATTCTCTATTGATTGTGCTTGGAAGAGTCGTTGGTCATATCATGCAGTAATCCAACTTTCGTATTAGGCATCCGAAAAATGAGCGTTGTGTAGCACGAAAATGGTTACGCAATACGGGGCGCTCACAACTCCACCTCAAATACATCTGTGATATCATGCGTTGTACATATGTTATATGCTGTATGAATATACTACCCCTTAACCCGTGCCGTAACGGCACGGGCCATGATGTTGGTTCATGTCACCGCTTATACTCACCATTAGAATTAATATAGTTTTTAGTAAAATTATTTATTAATAAAATTATGTATTTATGTTATATTATTAAAGGGACATTTATAATAGAAATTTAATTAATCATTATGAACAATCAATGAGACACTAATTAATAAAACATTTAAAAATGGTTAAGTTGAACAAACCCTAACGGTAAATTTATCTTTGCCAAGGTCAAATCCTGACCACTCTTTACATAAACAAATCGATAATAAATAATTTCATATGTTCTGATCTTGATTTGTGTCGTTCGTTTAGTTATTACATAACATGGCAATTGATTGCACCAATTTTTTAAAATGGACATGTGTTTTATCGAGTTTATTTTAATATTAAAATGATCAACCACGTTTTATACTTTATAATATAACGTTACACATTTTGTGGGGTTACGAAATTAGCATAATATGTTTTTTTTCACCAATACCCACCACCACCATAAAACCATATGAATCCACTTTTTTTATCCACCACCACCTAGTGGCGGAGCCAAGGGTTGACTAATCTGGCTCTAATCCCATAAATTTTTAATAACTACATAAATTTTTTAGTTTATTTTATAAATAGTACTTTGTCCATATATATTTATGGCTTAGTCCACCAAAGTTTACATTTTTAAAAAAAAAATAGGCCTCCTCAATGTCAATTTTTGACTCCACCACTGGCACCATCACTGCCGCCCATCCCATGTAGGTTTTTGGACGCAATTCTAATTTTCAATCACAAATGCCATGTATGAGGTTTAGATTGAACAAAATTTCGTCAATTGATTACTTTCATTATTTATTTTTTCCGTGTATATATTCTTTTTTGTATTTCAATGAATTTTATTTTAATATTAAAGAAATCATGATTTATACGATATAGTACCAAAGATAACTGGGGCACCATTTGGGTGATCCAACTACGATCATGAAAATATTATCTTGTATGATATCATCCCTGAAATAAGTGTTAAAAACAACCAACCACATATTCCACACTACGATGTTATCGATGTGGTAACGACAACATAAAATTAATATTGTCCATCACTACTCACCAACATTCACCGTCACTACTTATTCCGCCACAAACCATGGGCGGAGCCAGGATTTTGAGGAGAGAGGGAGAAAAAATTCTTGGCAAGTTGGATACATGTGAAAAATGGACTTTGTATCCTATTTTACGATAAAAGAACAAAAATAAATACAATTGTGCTTGGCTCTGCCCTTAACCACCACTAATCTTTCGGCCTCCACCTCTTCTACTACTCATTGTCGCAGAAAATGTCTATTGATATTATTTATCAAAATTACTTATTAATAGAAATAAATATTATAATTAATTAAGAAAACATTTATAATTAAAAATGATTAGTCATTTATTATGAGCAATTAGTGAAACACTAATTAATAAAACACTTTATAATGAATAGATTATTTATTATGTGCAATTAGTGAAACACTAATTAATAAAGCAATTATGGTATTTGAGGTGAACAAACCACCATTGTTGATTTATATTTTCTATCAATTCCAACCAAGGTGGAACACTGGTTAGAGGCAACTCTTACGACACAATAGGTCATGAGTTTTGTAACATGCCGGCATCCTAATTTTTCTTAAATTTGTCCAAATTCGCGTCCCCATGCCCGCGTCAATGCTACCCAACATAGGTTGCCAAATTTTGCAACTCTGTATGGAACCCGTAGGCCGTGACCCTCTTGTACCAACCTTGATCCCGCACGGTGTTGTCTAGATGAAAAAAACACGCTGCTAATAGCGAAGGGTGGAATTTGTGGTTTTATTAATTAGGTGCAATATGACGGCTCTTAATTTGGTTATTGGGGGTACAAAATTGTTCATTAAGTTTTCCTTAGATGACAGTACTTTAAACAAAATAAAATGCATCACGTCTGCTGTTCGCGTTAGCATCATTGATCATTCTGCCTAAAAAAGAAGAGGCAAAAGGTAATCGGCGACAATGTAACGGGCAGACTAATAATCAGTGAACCGAAGACACTTGACACATGTAAATAAATGATACTGAGCAGTTAGATAGTATCTCAGTTCCAAAATAGAATATCAAACTAGTCAAATCATGATCTTGTGATGAGTACAAAGAAAGAAACTAGAAGTACAAGAAATTACAAATGAGGTGTATGGTTTATCACCAAACTGGTTGGTTGAAAGGCAGGTAGGTAGAATTCATGGTGGGTTCCTTTCCAATAGTTTGCTTTCAACGTGAAGATTACCTAAATTTCTCCCGCATTTAAAATGGGAACATCACCCACCCATCAACCGTTTTTCAAACATTATAGTCATAAGTTAACAAAATCAAGTTACCCCATTAGTTAGTCTGTGTTAGTTCGCCAATTTGTAGTTTGTTCAAGGCCATGTTCCACACAAAAAAATATGTTTTTTCTTCGTTTTCTTTTTCATTTCACAAACCAGATAGTAACCCGTGCTGCGTACCGGGTGGTAAGTCTTTTTTTTTTTGCTTGCACGATTTTTAATGTGTTATATTTAAATCGTAAGGCACCCAATTATGCGTTAGTAAGAAAACTCACCTTAATTGGTGTCCATCCGAACATACACAATTGATGAAAATTAAGGGTGATATTACATCTTATGTATCTAAATGGACTACAACAATTGCTTTTGTGGTTACAAAAAATCCAAGCAATAATGAGGTGTCGTTAGTAAATGGTGATTTTTCAAATCCTCTGTTCTCCTCGACCAATGTTTATCTACCTTAAAAAAAACAAATCGATGTCTCAAGATGATGTCAGTGAACTGCAATTTCCATCAGTTAACTGCTCTACTTCCATTGTTGAATTCAACTGCATATTTATAGATGGGTGAATAAGATACTGAATTTAAACCGTGCTTGGAAGGAATATACCACTATCATCAGAGCATCATATATCCGCTATCACCAGAGCATGCTGCTCTAATGGAAGCCTAAGTTAGAGAGGTGCCTTTTAAGAGATACGGATGAATCATGACCAAAACTGCATAACCAAGTCGCATCAACAACCTGCATATATAACGGACATAGATGAACAGATTTCATTATCACAGCATATATACTGAACAGATCTTAGCTGTGGAAATGAGACATTACCTCTCCCAAAGTTTTAATTCCCTTCACAAAAAAAAAAAATTAAAAAAAAAAATACTGTGTGACCAAAAGTGTACTGTGCAAGGCTATGGTTTTGGTGCTTTGGCTTTTACTACTCTTGGTGAGTTTGGGGATACAACGACTGAGTTTGTTAAACGTCTTCGTAACTACATGGCCAGTTATGATGCTAATGTGCGAGTTGGAGATTTTCTTTTTCATAGGCTAAATGTGGTATTACAAAAAGGGGTTGGAGCCCAGCTTGTTGCTCGGCTTCCGACTAGCTTCCTGTCTGTTGAGAATCCTTTGTAATTCATTTTCGAATTAAAATAAATATAAATATAAAAAAAAAAAAAAAAAAAAACAAACTTAGTTATTAGAGTTGCATAATTTCTGTTCATCATGTTATTGGTTATAGATATTTGTGTTTTGTATTTAAAAATGGATTAGTACACCGATAGACACTAATATGCATTTTTTATCATCAACTCCCACCAAAGTATCTATGGAGTAGAGTAGATTGTTGCCACGCCGTACCACAGATAAGACTAGCTGCCATGGGAGTTCTTCCCACTACAGGTGCTATTATAAATGAAGTTCTAAATATAAATTCGGGCAAATGGTAACGATAAGTGCAGCAATAACCTTATTGGCGGCATCCAGTCCCATCTCTTAAATTATCGACATATCTCCATTTAAATTCACATATTGACATAAATCCACTTGAATTATCTAGTGAGACTAACTGTAAGGTATGTGCATATCTAGGCCGCGATCCCCTTCAAAACAACAATTCCAGAGCCTTAAAAATCTATAATTCAATATTGTGGTTTCACCTGGGAACTCTATACACCGGTCATGTCAAGTCTCAGTAACAACAAAACATAGAGAAAATAGTGATTTGTGAACTTCTGGCAACAATTTTTCCTTATCTATCATTGAGTCATAATCGAGGATTACTTAGTATATAGTTAAATAGCTAGTGAATTAAGTTATAGACATACTGATTATTAGGAGATTACGAATGGCTTTGAATCACCTAAAAATGCGTATGCAACTCTTCTTGACTCCTGTAAACATGGATTAATAATTAAGCTTAATAATATTCCAATAAGTTACGCAACGCCAAACTTATTTCACTTTGAGTGGGAGATAATGATAATAATGATAAACAAAGTAAGTCTTCCATGAAAGCACATGATAACAGCTAACCTATATAATTGCGAAAAGATTCGGTAACCCGCCTTACTCACCGGTAACACTGCTCAAATTCAATTTAGATTAACAACAAAAAGACCACTTTAAGTTCTATTTTCCAGATGAAGAAATCCATCCACATTAACCAAATGCATAAGCCAAAGTGGGGTTAGGTTCATTCAAATACCATGAGGATACCAAGCAATTTCATCATCCCGCTGAAATTCCCACTGACTACATTAACAAATAAATCAACCTAGAATTTCTCAATCTCTTAACCTACATAAACTTTAAAACTAAAATGATCCTCAAAAAAGTTTGTTTGCTGCACTAATCATTTTAAACTTGAATTGTGAGATTATGCACTTTGAATATATATCTTGATCCATATCTTCGGTTATACCATAGTAACGACTTTGCAAGCATAGACAGAGGCAGTAAAATTAAAAGTCACTGTGTCCATATATATATATTAGTACTTACCATGAGAATTTTTCTTACAGATCATCTTTCTCTAACTGAACCACCACAGTAATATTAGTACAGTTCCCAAAGGAAAACCGATACTTACTGCAAGTTCCAATAATAGCCTTTCAATTTGTTGCACAATTGTGAACCAATTAGTCAATGATGTGAACTATATATCATTTTGTCGATCAGCATTCATTGGACCAATTAAGCAATGGAGGTTTCACTAAAGTGTACTTACATATAAGAAGAAACGATTAACCACCCTGCCTCATTTGTTTGCTAATGCAGGGCACATCTCACTGTTAACAGCAAAGCCCTAGACTATGGCAAGGTTGCCCTAAACCTTATTGCATTTCTTATTGCCTTTCCGCGTTCGCGCGGTGTCCACGCTCGCTCGGCTCGGCTCGGCTAGCGTGGGCGTGGGCGTGCGGCGTCGGCGGGCGGGCGAGGCGAGGGAGGGAGAGGGGAGAGGTGAGGGTGAGGGTGTGGGTGTGGGTGTGGGTTTGGAGCCACATCTTTTTTAGAAATTTTACTTCCACATGCATACAAAATTTTAGTGCTTTGCCTTCTCGGTTTTGGATATCAGGCGGCCTCGAGAAGCATCTTCCTTCGTGTACATTTGACACTGTTCCTCGAGAAGAAAACGTATTTTTAGCGGATGCTTTTACTCGTCCGACAAAAGCAAACGCGTGAATCACAAATATGTACATGGATTCTAAGTCTAACGTTCAAATAATTTTTTATAAATACCAGGATGAATTCTTCATTTGAAACCATACCTTTTAACTCTTCTCTCGTAAATTCTTCTTCTTCTTTTATTCTTTCGAAATTTTATTTAAGTTTGACGAAACATTAAAAAGAGTTCACTGAAACAAAAGAACTATATATCATTTTGTCGATCAGCATTCATTGGACCAATTAAGCAATGGAGGTTTCACTAAAGTGTACTTACATATAAGAAGAAACGATTAACCACCCTGCCTCATTTGTTTGCTAATGCAGGGCACATCTCACTGTTAACAGCAAAGTGAAACCTAATTACTTAATGCCATATACAAATAGACTATATCTAGGGATAATAATACACAAATAGAGATAAAATCACAATAATCTCAAGATCGATCCATCCCTGATCCAATTGTAACTTTTGCATTTGGGAATAGTTTCCGTACTTCCACTACATGATATGGAGATATTATTCATTTCATATCAATAACATATTAACATCTAAGCACAATTAAGTATTGTGATACTTTTAGAGCATCATGCAGTTGAGATTGGAACAGTAAAAAATGTTGGGATCCTACTCCCACATTGGTTAGATGTGGCTTAATTGGTAGTTTATAAGTCAATGGGTTCCCTCATCTAGTCAACCAGTTTTCGAGTTGAGTTTCTACCCATGGGCTTATGACGAGTTTAGGGTCGGTACCCTAACATTTGGTATCATAGCCAGGTACCACGACCCATGCCCGCTCCACGGAAGGGGTGACCTATAGGCTAGATTAAAGTGTTGGGACAACTATGTATGGGCGTAGTTGTCACCCGCATTGAATATTGATATGGGAGTGAAGCCGCCATAAGATAAAGGGCTACCTTCGGGTTAGTGTCGATTGAGTGGGCCAACGAGGACGTTGGGTCTGAAAGCATGGTGGGATGTTGGGATTCTAGTCCCACATTGGTTGGATGGGGCTTAATTGGTAGTTTATATAAGTCAATGGGTTCCCTCATCTAGTCAACCGGTTTTCGAGTTGAGTTCTACCCATGGGCTTATGACGAGTTTAGGGTTGGTACCCTAACAAAAAACTACTAAGACAAATAAGCTCGTGTAGATTTTAAAACCCCAGAGTTAACTAAACACAATTATGAACACATCAAAACACCAAGGCCGGATAATATGAATTTATTATTATGTGTAAAGATGAGAACTATTAGGAAAAGATTGAATCAGAAAAACCCTAAGTGAGAAAGACTGGGTTCTCTAGATTTATTTATCAAGGAAGAGAATTGAACTTACCACCATCAAAGAAACTCTGACGCATTCAGTAAGCTCGAAGGAATAAAATAGTGAAAGAAAAACTTTTTTTTCAGAGAACTCAACAGATTTAGGTTTAAGAAACGGTGTTGAACACTAGTGGAAAACAGAAGTTCCGCGACCGTCAGGACAAGTCATATATTCGATTTATACGACCATTTTCAACCGTCTCTGTTGGGGTCTCTGATAAAGCGTCCTTGTTTGGTACAACCCTTAGCCGTGGGTCCCAAAACAACGACTGATTTTAGGAGTAACGAGGTACAGACCCTAGCTGTGGGTCTCAGGTTTATATTATAATAAAAAATATATATAGATTCAGATTTTCTGAAATGCCTGAATGGCTAAATCTGAAATAATCTAACTTCACCAAATGAAACTCAAATTTAAGTCAAATGAAACTCAAATTCAAGTCAAGTCAAATGACACCCAAACTCAAACTGAAATGAAACTTCAAATTTAACTCAAATTTAAACTTAAACTGAGAATTCATTCATTTTATCCATTAGGTTTAAAATTACACAACAAATGATGAAATTCTGAGTTCTGAACAACAAAATGATGAGCTAATAGACATTTGATTAAATAGCAAATTGGAGATCTCAAGCTTCTGAACATAAAACTAGCCAGTTCATTGTTTAAAGATACGTGTATACAGAGAAATACACATGTAAGATCATAAATTAAGTATCATTTTTCAGTTCATGTGAGTCTATTTGTAGTCAGTGTTAGATCATAAATTCAAACACCTACAAGCATCAGCAATTCAGAATTACTAAACCATGGTCTACGTTAAGCTGAAATGTCTGCAATCTATAAGAGTCATTGCCTGAAAGTGCCCTAACATCAGTGGATGCTGCTTCTCCTTTACCACTCCATTGGATCTGGTGAAGCTGAAATATATTCATACATCACAAATGCAAATGACCATTGATCAGCTTAGGGCTCTCTAGTCAGTCAAAATGATGTAGAAGAAATAATTTTCAAGAGAAATATGTAGTGAAAAAAGGACATGTGACGCGCAAAGCATAACACAACTGAGGCTATCCACGACGGAATTCATCATAAGATTCATTAGGTGATCAGGTCTCAGTTCCTCCAGTTACATGCTTGACTATGTAAATTCAATAAATATAGAAACACAACAATATAGAGTGATAATCTACTGGTACTACCTTCGAAAACCCTGTCGAGTTCTCTTGACAATGATGTTATCTGAATGATCTCATGCATTCTTGGATGAAGTTGACTAGCACTAGAAAAACCCAGCGGAACCAACTTGACGCTCCATAGTATTTAGACGGCACCAAATGCCAGGGTCTAAGACCATGGGGTTCAGACGACACCAAATGCCATAGAAAGGACTATGACTTTCAGACATCCCAAAATCCCAAGGGATAGGATCATGGCTTTCAGAAGTCACCAAATACCATGCGTTGTCTGTTAAGAAATTCCAAAGGCAACAAAAATGTCTCAAAACGATGAAAAAAGAGAAAGTTCAATAAATATTGAAACACAACAATCTTGAGTCATAATCTACTGGTACTACCTTCAAAAACCGTGTCGAAAAAGAAACCAAAAAGCCTTTTTTTTTTGTGTTGTGAACCATTCCTTAACTACAGAACCTTCGTATTAACGTATTGTGCCTCACTTGACCTGCGACAGATGAAATGGAGTTTTAAACTCAGAACAAATGAATTTACACATCATAGTAACAAGTACCAAATAAAAAAAATCATCAAGAGCCAAATAGTTCTAAATGCTCAATCCACATATGGTACTTCATATGCAATCAAAACTGGAATGAATATTAACTATGATGAAGCCACCTGAAGACACCTTACAAACCAAGACGTGCTACTTTCTCTACTTACTTCAAATATAAACCACCTAAAAAAGAAACATCAATGATAGCGAGTCAGTCCATATTACCTGTCATAAACCGAGAGCAGAGAAGAAGAAAGAGAAAGTGAGAGAATAGAAATGGAGAGAGAAAGTTGTATTTATATGCTGGATCAAATAATAAAAAATTATCACATATGAATCGGTTTCCAAGGGTCGCGGGATCGGTAGCAGATTTAGGGAAAAATAGTAATTATTCAGAGACTGCTATTAATAATCTCAGAATTTTTCCGTATTTTTATTATATCAGAGACTGTTATGTATGGTCAGCGGTCTAACTACCGTCAATGAGGGTCTCCGATGTGGGTCGGTAAACACCCATTTTCCACTAGTGGAAGGAGAGAAGTGGGGGTGGTTTTTTTATTTTGGTGGAAGTGGGGAAGCGGGAGCGTTCGGTGTAGTGTAAGTCCTGTGTAAAGATGTATATTTCCATATGATGTGGAGCCAGAATTAATAATATAGCTCAAAATTCCTATACTCTCATCAGAATTGTACACATCAGCATTTTATGGGGTCGGAATGAAGGAGAATTCAGTATTGAGTTTCAATTATCATCTTGTTATATTAGATAATATACATGTTGACCAAATCAGTGATATATATATGTACATATTGACCAAACTTTTTCATTTCACAAATAATATACATTTTGACCAAATCAGTTGGAAAAATATATGTACATATTGACCAAACTAGGAGAAAATATGAGAAATCATAAATATTGTCTAAATATCGGGTTTACTTTCATAAAATAAGAATAAAAATTGTCTAAAGTTATAAGAAAAACGACGAATTTATGAGTTACATTTACTAGTCAGCAAATCAGAAAGTAATGGCGGGTACGACAGAAACTTAGGTGGCCTGAAGATTTGTCCCTTTCCATGATTAGTTATTTGAAATAAATTCTGCAATTGGATTTGAAATAAATTCTGCAATTGGATTTGGCAGCCTAGAAACGGGTCAACAGATTTCAAGAACTGATGAGACTTTCCACCATGATATGTATCCCGACGAATGTGTCATTAACGTACTCGCCCCTATCAGTATAAGAGGATATGTTTAGCAGGGAATACATTAAGAACTTAAATTAAATTTACATAAGCAGAGTATTTCATGAGTTCTCCAAACTCATGAGCGGAGCCTCAATCCGCTCACCTCTTAATTGAGAGTCGGGCTCCTGGTCAACTGGACTAACCCATAAGAGTAAGTCTTATGGTGGAAGACTCGAGGAAGCAGACGTCTCATCAAAAAATAATACAATACTCAACCATATGGAAGCGTGGTTGGTGAATAAGGAAAGAGAAAGGCTCCAGCTGCGGAACAACAACCCAAACGTGCAGCACCAGCACAACAGACAACTCAACCCCGGAAGGCTGCGTCTAAGACTCCTGTACAGCAACAAGAAACTGGAGAGGCTGCTCCAAACTTCCCATTTCTAATTAAAGAGGTAATTGAGCTCCTAAAGGCATGGATTCAAGATGATAGATACCTCCTATTAGACGTCCACCAACCGAGAAACAAATGGAAGATCCCAAATATTGTTGTTACCATAGGTTCATCAATCACCCCGCCAGTGACTGCAATAAATTGAAACGCATTCTCAAGGAAAAGGTAGATGCAGGGGAGCTTCAACTGGGCACTGAAGGAGTTCACAAAGATCCTCTTCCTGTTAGAAGTTGCATGCTTTCTAGGGACTCCATCCACAAAACCGTGCAGTCTATGATGAAGCATTTATGTGAGATTCTCTATTTCTCCAAAGTGCAACGTCAAGACATATTTGCAGCCCTCAACCGTTTTGTATCAGGCAAGCGGTTGTTTTCAGTCAGAGAAGCTTCTCCCAAATCCCAACCTCTCCTGGAAGGTACAGTTGGTAAATGTAACTAGGGACTCCTAACCACTGCTCATCTGAAAGGTGTCGAGTTCCATAGCACGTTGATCGATGTGGCCTCTGACTTCAACATTATCACCATCAAGACTCTAAGATCCGCAGGGATTTCAAAACAAGAAGATGTTCACTGCCCAACTGTGATCAAAAACTCAGAAGGAGAGCCCAAAAATTCCTATCGGTACATCAATCTCGAAATCAAGGTAAAAGACGCCCTAACACACGCCAAGTTTCATATTTATAAGGAATTTCAAAATTATGATATGGTTCTGGGGCGCTCATGGATACATAACAACAAAGAGAAACTAGAAGTATGTCCTTTGTGAGTGTGTATACTTGAGAGGGTCTCCAACAAGCCGACGCAATTACCTAGAAAGAGTGTAGCAATATTTTTTGCAGATTCCGAACACAAGTATGTCTTATTGAACAACCTTTTCTGCAACCAGTCACTCCTCATTCCATCAAGACCCGGGGATTAGATCCAGTGATCAACCCATCTGCCACTAGGCGATGTGAGTGGGATGCCGGTCCTTTCAAATATTTTATCAATTGTTTAGAATTTTTCTCAGTCAAGGATAATGAATATAAAAGTCAAATAACTATATGACCCTCAAATCCCTTTCAAGTTGGAGATATGGTAGTAAGGATTGTTGCTCAGCCTACTCCGCCTGATTCTCAGAAGGAAAAGATGAGTCGTACCTAGTGGTAGAAGTTATCTTGGGAGGCTAGTCCAAACTCATCAATGCTGACAAGCTAAAAGGCGTAGTAATACACGCTCGTTGGCTCAAACCTTTCAATACCTAAGATATCATATGGCCTTTTCCTCCAGCATTTCTTTTAGTATTTCCTCTAGTATTTTCCCTTTTTATGCAATATTTGTAATTCCTCCAAAATAATTGCACTGCTTGCATTCATAATTCGGATTTCAATTTATCGGTTAACCAAAGCATCATTTCCTTTCGGAAAAATTACTCCTGAATCATTTCAAAAAAAAATCTCAAATAAACTTAAAATCCTCACAAAACAATTACCCACTAGTTCAAAACCAAAAATAAAATCAAATCAAACCATGAAAGAAACATCTTATGTCTTTCAAAATACCTAAGAGTGGAATATGTAAAGGAAAAGAAATGAACAAAATATTCAAGGTAAATCATCCAGCCGCAGTGCATCCTTCTAAGAGAAAGCATCTTTCATGTCCTGAAGAGTAGCCCATTTTTACTTCAAATCCTGAGATAATCTCTCAACCTCCGCTTCCTTCTGACTAACGAGATCCATGGAAGGAGATTCATTCATTTCAGACCACTTTTGTATTTTGGAAATCCCTTCACAGAACCAGGAAGCATTGAATCCGAAGTCAGCACGCATGTCCCGATGATACTCCCAGTTTGCAACTGCCTCTTCAGAGACAGTGCGTCCAATCATGTTACACATGTCATCACTTAAGGATAAGGCCTCCTCACCCGGTTATCTAACGGCCTTCAGATTTCATGGTCGTGGCAATGTGACCACGCTTCTTCTATATTTGGGCATACGACTCCGCATACTCATCTAGCACGCAGAAATATCCAAACAACACGTGATCTGCAAGAAAAATATCATATAGGAAAGTTACAGGTTCATGAATGAATCCCTAATCATTATTGTTTTGCTTACTATTTTAGGGTTGATGTTATTAGAGATGCATGTGTTAAATATCATTGTGGAGGTGATATTCCTTCTCATTAAAAAAAAAGCACGGATCTCCCAGTCTTGTCGACCATCACCACTTATGTGTTATCTTCCTATCTGTCACATCGTCTCAACAAATTGGGAAGGATTCAAATTGCGAAAATCAAGGTATTAATCGTGATATTCGAAGAATGAATATTGCGTCATGTGGAGATTCTACCATAACCTTACCAAAGAGTGCTACATCTAAAATATCAAAATACTATGAGATATTTTGAGAAGTTTGGATTCTTTAATTGTAAGGGACTCGATCATTCATCCAAGAATCATGGGAACAACGTTATTGAAGAATTATTATTCAAAGAATTTCTGGCTCCATCCATATGAAGAAAAATTGCTAAATATTAAAGAAGCATCTACAAGCTATGAAAAAAGATGATTATCTACGAAGAAAATCACAAAATGGAAAATCCAATCGTTGGCATTGACGCCGGGATTAACGCCAGGGGATGCTTCAACCTCCTCTTCAGAAGCTGCTTCAGCGTATTTTTTAGGAGCTGCTTCGACATCCTTTTTAGAAGATGCTTCAACATTCTCCTCAGAAGTTTTTTCGACATTCTCTTTTGAAGATGCTTCGACATTCTCTTTGGAAGCTGCTCCAATATCTTCTTCAGAAGCTGTTTCAACATCCTTTTCAAAAGATGCTTCAATAGCCTCTTGAGAATGTTCCCCACTACGGGGTTCGTCCACATCAGAGTCGAGAATTATAACGTCGTTATGAGCAGGATATTCATGTTTATCCGGAAGTTCATGTTCACCCAGAAGCTGCTCATGCTCCACCCTTCGTCGCTTTAGTCGAGCAACAAGTATTTCAGCTCTGGCACTCGTTGGCTGAGATGCTTCATCACGTCTCCACTTTTCCTCCATGCTGACCGAAGTCAAGAAGGCTTGAACACGTTCACAAACAAAGCTGAAATGTGTAAGGGACATACCCTGTATGGATTGTCCAGCTTCACGAAACTGATGATCTATTTTAGCCAATAATTCTTCGAACACGGTCATCCAGGATTTGTCAGTTTCGAAATTCTTTTCTGAAGGGTTAAAAGAATAATCGTCGCTAGGAGTTCTCATCATATACTACAGAAGACATGAAATCACAGATATATCAACAACTAATGATATATATATATATAAAAAGACGAAAGACGATGCACTTACCTGCCAACAGAAGACAAAAGAAAAATACAACTTTGTGGTGATTGGCATGAGAAGAAGGATCCAAGTGTTCCCCTTTATATCTTACGAGTTTGCAAGATCCGAGAAAGGAAAGGATTCCTTATCTTCCCATATATATAGGCTTGGAATGCGGTTTGAGATCTCAGCCGTCCGTTTACTTGATCTATTTGGGACCAACCGACATCAGCATGCTAGGAGGGCGAGTGATGCTCACCTTGACGCCTTGTGGACGTGTCCTGTTCCAGGGAGACCTCTCTCCTGGTAACATCTGTCGACTCTGCCTCACAAACTTTATTTTCATTTGTCACTATCTAGTGCTTACCCCACAACAATGTCACTGTTACAACTAAGCAGGGGACTTAATGTTGATGATGGTTTTTATTACAAGGCTAAAATCGTAAAACCCTATATTTAATATGCTATTGTTCTGCAAATAAATAGATCCATTTAAAAGTAATGGGTGCCTGCACCTCTTTGCTTACATATATATAGAGCAATTCAGTATACTTATATATGAAATTTATTTAGAATGGCATTGGTTGTAAAAATCCCAGTATTCTGTAAATTTTATTAATCTCTCACCTGCATTATTACTAATGGATGACTTGTTGTGTATTTTCACTATGCTATGTTCCTAGCCGAGCTCTTAATATTGACATGATATGACAACTAATGTTTGTTCTCAGCTGAGCAACATGAGTTTCCTGAAGTGTCAGTATTAAGATATGCACGAAAATACCCAATCAGAGGCACACAAGATGCGCTGCTTTCCAAGATAAAAATTAGTGATTTTGTATCAACGCACAAAATTTACAAAAAAATTATTAATTTGTGTCGGCTCGCAAAATTTAATTTTTTCTAACCTAATTTTATCAATTTACAAAAAATAGGTTTTTTTGCGGTCTGCGCAATCTGTCGATCGCTATTGGTCGAGACTAACCTAGGCAAACTATTAAATTGATCTGTCATGGAACTAGTAGGAGCAGAATCCTACTAAAAGTTGGAAAACAAGAAATAAAGGGAAACTGTGGCACATAAAGGCAGCAGCAAAAGGGGCGCATCCGCGTCGCTTGGCCGGACGGTTTGCCCTAGCTGGCGCTTCCCATGGCAGACCGGCCATACCCTATCTTACTGCCTACCAGCCCCTCTTTCCCACTGGATAATCAAATCGCTCTGAAGTCGCAGCATATATACTTTTAATTAAATATGGAAATCGGTTGGTTGACGCGATTAATTTCTTAATAAATTAAATCTATGTTGTCCATGCCAGTCTTAAACAATCATGATCGTACGACTTGGCTCGCCAATTTCTCAAGCTTAACCTTCTCCTTGCGTGACCAAACGATCTTCATAGTAACACCAGCATGCCCACTTCTATCCTAAACAATCGCAACTCTCATTACCCGTCAGCAAGAACCATAACCGTTAACCCAAAGTAGGCCATTCGCGCGGTTCAGAATGGTTTTTAATCAAATTAAGACCGCACATTGATATCTTAAATCAATCGTGGCCATCCAACTTCGCTAGCCAAATCGATCGGCCTAGATCTGATTTTAAGCGACCAACAAGGCGTGGACGTATGTTTATGGGTGAAAACTATTTCTACTGGTTTTGGTAATTTGGGGTGTGTGGATGAGAAATGAATCTAAACCCTAAACAAATGCACTACACGGGAGTGCATTTGATTCGAGAGATCAATCTATACAATTCTATCCTAAACCAAGAAATGGCTGATCCAGACTTGTTTCGGTCACAAAGTGAAGGAGATGGGGTTGATCTTAGGGAGGGAAGCGAAGAAGGTGTTGAGATTGTGAAGGTGTAGGCTTGTGTATGACTTATAACAGAAAGGTGAGCATGCTTACCAATAATGCAAGCAGGATCTGGGTGTTTGAATACGTTTCGTATTAATACTTGGTTTCTGTGTTGTGTTCTATTGTGTTGGAAATAGGGAGGAGAAACTATTTATACAAGTCATTTGAGACTTATTCACATCTCTCATGGGAAGTAGAGGAAGTGGAGTGATGGAGTAGTGGAGTTGTGTGTTAGTGTCACACGATCAATCTTGCCAACTTCTCTTATCATCACTAACCGTCCATGTCTTCCTGACACGTTCTAGTGATGGCGCGTTGCACGCTGTAAACCGCCAGACCAATACCCCAGTATGTATCCCCAAGTTTGTGACATGATTGATGTCTGTGTGGATCATAGGACCCACAAAAGGTAGCATGTAATGCTAGTTAAATAACTAAGTTATTTAGGAAGTCGATACTTGTAAAGTATCGTGTGTATTCTATGCATGTTATGCATCGAATGTATTCGGCATATATGAAGCATCGATGTTGAGCATTATGCCCTGCCTAATTCATGTGAGGGTTTGGAGGCTGCGCTAGCAAATCCTCCCTTGGACGAACACATGGTGTGGCAGAGTGGAAGACGGTGATCACGGTGATACCTCACTGGTCACCTAACTCCTATCCTAGGCCGTCCGTCCAGGCTGGTAAAGTTGGACGGACAATATGACTTGCGACCCACACCTGTGACCGTCGGATTAGGGTTTAGGAGGTGCGCGAGTGCACTCCTTCAGCTTGGTCGAATCCAAGCCTGAGAAACGTTTCATGGAGGACCGATCATGCATGTGTGTAGACGGCATGCTGATGTCCATGTCCATCCTTCACTGTCCCACGAAGGTTTGATCTAGGCCACTCAAATTTACCGGTGAAGTCTAATGGATGAGATAGATTTGCGACAAAAATCCTATGTCGCAAAGGATTCCTAAAAGGGCGTGGTATGCCACATTCAAGGCACGCGTTTCGAGACGACCAAGCTTGGTCTGTCTGGGCCGTTTGGTCCAGCGTGTAGGTGGTAGGCTGATATTCACGCCTATACCTGACTGTCCCATGGAAACGTGATCTAAGTCACTCAATTTTTCTGGAGAAGTTGAGTGGTCGAGATCAGTTTGTGATTTGGGAAGCGTGACCACGCTAGTTTGGGCGTGCAATTTGGAGAAACCAGGCATGGTATGCCTTGTTCGGTCGGGTAAGGAGATAGATTGTTCCACGGTGATCATGTTAATTCTCACTGGACCTGCTCAATTGTATCCTAAGCCCTTCATTCGATCAGGAGAAAACGGACGCTTGTGATCAATACAAACCCTAATTAGGGTTTTGGATGGTCGTGCGTCATGATTTGTTTTGTGCGCACGAATTAGGAAAACCAACCATGGTTGGTCATGACCGACTAGTCATGTGTGTATACGGACCCACGGTGATTGTGTTGACATGCTCCGCGCCATTTCAATCTATATCTACACCCTCTATCTATTCCTGCGAAGATGGATGGTTGAGATCGTTTTGCGACACATGTAATGTGCCGCAAACCCTAATTTGGGGTTTCTTGTACATTCTTCTTGGTTTGGATGGTTTGGCAAGCTATGCCACCCCTTTTGGGGAGGTCGACCATGCGTGGCCCGCGTTGGGTCGGCAGTGAATATTCCAATACCTGCTTGGGGGTATTGGATTCGATCTGGACCATACAATCATGATGGTGAAGTTGGATGTTCGTGATCATTTCTATACTTCTATGGACAGTCTAGACGCTCAATCGGGCTAGTATAACACACCGAGAGTTATATGCTCAATCGGGCTAGTATAACACACCGAGAGTTACATCCTGTACGGGCATTTCGTGCATGCCTCACTGTTGGTACTTGGATATTCATGCTACTCTGCTGCGGGTAACAATCAGTCATCATGCCGCACCAACAATAAGAGTCCTACTAGGAACATCACAGGAAATACAAGGCGTTTTATGCATTAATCAATAATGCTAAAATTAACAAAATATTAGGGGGATTGTTGCTACATGCTCCATTCTAGGTGACTTAGTAAAGTGAAGAAGTATTCATCACTTATAAAATAATCTCATCCTCTACAGGATGGTTACACGAAAAATTGGTTTTACAACTTTAGCCCTGAACTAAAATCCACCATCAACATTAAGTCCCCTGCCTAGCACATTATGGTTACACTATTGTGGGGCAGGCATGAGATGGTGACAAATAGATGGGAGGAAAACGAGATGAGGGGAGCTTACCCGTAAAGCCTTGATCATCCGCTATTAATCGTGCATGTGAACATGTTGTTTCAAGCATGGAGTCCTGAGTGGGACCGGTTTCCTTCTTTGGGTGTTCGAGTTGGTAAGGGAATCCTGCTTCTATTAGGATTCTTTAACTATTCTTGTATAAAAGGGGACCGACCCCCTTTTATTTTTGTTTCTCGCTCACCTAGCTTCTCACTTCGTCGGAAGTTTCGCAGCTGGACGTGTTGCTGACGTTGCCGTACGTTACTGGACCTCATCGCAGTCATTGTTATTTGTCCATCAGGTAGGTGCTTTGTCATCTTCTCGGAGAATTATACCATTGTAGATGCAACTTCTTCACAAGATGCATCATGATTAATTCCACGCTTTTCCATTATTGCATGCAAAACCTCGCTTTTAGGTTGTAGCTTGAAAAACCCTTGGCTTAGATTTAGTAGGCACGATTCCCATGAATAAAGGAAAATCGTGCTATGATACGTGTGAACGAATGTGGGTCACTATGCATGCTTGATTGAACGTGGGTCTCACCGTGTACTCCTGATCGAACATCGGCCTTATGCCGGCCTTGTGACCTCGACCAACCTGGCTTGAAGACGTAGCCTAATACTTGCTTCATCCAAGTATGGGACCGCAGTGTGCTCGTACTATTCCATTAGCTAGGCATTGACATAATCGAATCCCCAAGATAGAACTTGACCCGTTTCTTGGACTGGATGCGTTTTCTTTCATCGCAAGGCAGTTGTCTCCAAATATTCGATAAATGTCCACTGATCGTTATCCCGTATTTGCAGCCTTTGCAGATGGTAAGTGAAGACTCCTATTTTCTCTGGGATCTTGTTAACTTATGAAATATAAAGAAGACGCTGAGTCTTCTCCCATCACAGAATTGTTTCTTTCTTTGTTCAGGTATTACTCCATATCCATTGCATAACTCGATCTTTTTGGTGATGACTTTTGTTAACATAATCATAGATCCTTTTTGTAGAATGGAGGCGGCTGGCAAGGATTCCTCTGGTATCTCTCCTGAAAGAAGCTTCGAAGTGAACAAACCCGATACTGATGGTCCGTTCGAGGAGGTGATGGCTAAAATTGATGTTCCGCTTCTCAAAGATGATCGCGTCATATGGGGCATGCCAATTATGTACATTCGTGTCGCTCGATAACGCGTTCATGATCTTCTGACTTTAATCGACATGGAAGAAAAATTGAGGCTTGAGGAAGCGTCGCAACCACCGGTAAGCACAAGAGCTGAGAGATTTGCTGCACGACTGAAAAGGAGAATAGTCGAACATGAACGACCTCCACGGGAAGATATGGGTGATTATCCGATCCGCGATGGTGTGATCATTCTTGATTTTGATACGGGCGAGCCTAAACTCCCAAAAGTTTTCAGCACGATCTCCAATGTTGCAGTGGCTCTTGAGGATTATATGGAAGCTGCCCCTACTAGGGACATCGTGGAGAAAGTGGTTACAGAAATACCTGAAGCGAAGGCTGAGGAAGACCCGGAGGAAGAAGTAGTAGCGACATGTGATGACGTTGAGGCAGACTTCAATGATGGAGAAGACACGGTTGACCTTTGATGACTGAATCTTCTTGTTATTTCTCTTTTCTTCTTTTCTGAGTATTTTCCCGTGATCTTGTGAATACTTTTCTCCTTGTACTCAGTGGCGGCTGAGTTCAAGGTTTTCTTATTTCTGTTTACTTGTTTGAACGAGTTTCTTATTTTTGAGATAAATTCTTCATTAAGACTGCATCATAGTGGTTGTGCCTTCATATGATTGTATGTGATCCTTGTGAGAAGAGAAGTATTGCCATAATGAAATACCACAGACCTGTCCGCACTCTTATGGCATAAGCTCGTCTGCGCCCTCCTGATGTAAGCTGGGTCAAACTGTTCAAGATGCTTTCCTTTTTCCTTTGCATGCATTCTATTCCTCCAACTTTCTCGATAGGTGTGAAGTGTTTTCCTTTTAGGCTTCTATGGTTTAATCTGGTGGGTAATAATGGTTTAATCTGGTGGATAATGATGACTCATGTCGAACCTGGGTCTTTGTGTCATGCCCAAGGGTAAAAATTTCTAAAGAAAATAATACTTTAATTGAGAAATTAGAACACTAATAATTATGAATGCAAGTATTGCAATCATTTTTTGAAGTAATTACAAAATAGCAAGGAAAGGGAAATTGTTGGAGGAATGCTGGAGGAACCATTACGGAGAACGCTGGAGAGGAAGAGTAGCACAATGTCTCTAGGTACTGTAGAGTTTAAGCCATCGTGAGTGGATCGTCACGCCCTCAAGCTTGTCAGCATTGATGATCTTGCAGTAGCCTCCTAGGATAACATCTGCTACCAAATATGGTTCATCTTCCTTTGTCACCGACAAATCAGACTGGTTAGTCATTTTCACCGCCACATATCCAACTTGAAACGTGGTCCTCTTTGCTACCATATCTCCAATTTGAAATAGATTTGGACTTGACACATTATATTGATTCTGAGACACGTTGTCTCTGACTGCTTCCAATCTCTTAGAAAAACGTTCGAAAGGACCAGCACCCCACTCACATCTCTTAGTGGCGGTTAGGTTGTTGATTGAAACAAGTCCCTATAGGATCAGAATATTGTCGCAACAATATTCCTGAGAAATAAACGACTGTTCTGCGATATATCGATAATAAACGAACTACTCTGCGATACATCAGTAATATTCTACGACACATCCAGAGATGACTTAAACAATGACGTAATGACTGAAAACGACGGAAACACGAAGAAAGTGTGACATGTCTGCGATATATCAATAAAACTTGCGAAAGTTAAAGGCGGTGCTAACTGCGATTTATCGCAAGAACTCAAATCCGAAATTGAAGGGAATCTTAGCTGTAAATGAGCTGTCATGAGCTGTAATCCACTATGTAAATACCTATATAAAGGAGATGAATAGTTACAAAGAGGGTAATGAATTTTTGAGTGTTAGGAAAGTTTTAGGAGAGAGAAAATCTTTATCAAGTGTTCTGTGTTCTTGATTTCTGTAATTCCTTAAGATCAAATTAATAAAAAGTGTTCTTAATCTTCAAATTATGTCATAGATGTTGGTAAATTCTTGAATAGGGTATAGTGTGGGAATTCATGCAACTACAGTCCCCGAGCCTCAGCAACAAGATGCTTTATTGTTTGTAAAAAAGGTTGTTCGATGAGACTTACATGGGCTCGGAACCTTTTAAGGTATGAATTCGGGCTTTCTCTAGGAAGTTGTGTCACATTTGTAAGGTGTCGGTACGACGACAAACAATTCTCAGGATTTGACGGCTTATTGGAGATTCTTTCAGGTACTGAAATTGGCAAAGGACTCACTCCTAGTGCTGATTTATTGTCGTGTATCCATGGGTGCCCCAGGATGATGTCGTAATTCGGATACTCTTTCACTATGTAAAATTTAGCATGTGTCAGAGTATTACCGATTTTAACTTCGAGGTCAATGTATCCATAGGCGTCTCTGAATTATCCTATGGGCTCCTAATCACGGTTGGGCTGCGAGTAGCTTCTTGTTTTGAAATCCTTGTGGCCCTCAGAGTCTTGACAGTGATGATGTTGAACTCGGAGGATGCGTTAATCAACGTGCTGCCGAATTCGACATCCTTCAAACGAGTGATGGTCAGGAGTCCCCAGTCCCCTTTGTTGTTCGTGTCTTCAAGGAAAGACTGTGGCCTCGAGACTGCTTCCTTTTCCAGATACAAACGCCTTCCTGACACAACATGATTGAGGGATGTGAACCCTAGTTAGCAATTCGACGAATTATTCGCGAATCATTCACGAATCCGTACGAACTGTCCGAATTCGATGCATTCGGCCGAATTACTCAAACCCAGTACATAGTACACGGATTATATGGAGATGCCGGACATTTCGCGAATTATTAGGAACATTTCAAAATTCGTCGTATCAGTTCGGCAAATCTGGGGATCAATTTTTTATTAAAAAAAATCACAGAATATCTTCGTGAAACCCAAAATGATAAAATTTCACAAACATAATCTAATCAGTTCACTTCAAGTTCAACCAAAGCAGTCTTCAAACGCCTCATACTCAGAGGAATAGAGGATGAGTGATCTACTCGATCCCAAATCCTGAACCTGAACTGCTTCGTCTTCCGATAGTAAGCATGACTGCCTAAGAAAGAAGAATCTAATTGCAAATGTAAAGTTTATATCTCTCCATTCCTTCGCTTCAAAATCCCCCTTTTCTTTTAATTTTCCTCAATCAATCTCTGTAACATGTATAAATGTTACGTGTTGATTTAGATTTTCAGCATTGCATGTGTGTTTGAGATGAATTAGGGCTTTTTATCTCATTTGGTGTTTGTTTTTAATTCTTAGATTATAGCTAGGTTTTTTATTTTGATATGAGAAATTGAAATTAAACATGGGGAATTATCTCTTACAGAGCAGCTTAGTTAAGCATGGGGAATTATTTCTTATTTGGTGGTCTTAACGTTGTTTAATTGAATTTGTCCAATTAGTTAAGCATGGTGAAGACGTTAGACAAATTTTGGGAATATGCAGAGAAAATGGGTCAGCGTTTCAAATGTAAGTTCTGCAAAAAGGATTTCTCTGGAGGAGCAGCAAGAGTCAAATCCCATTTATCTGGTTTGAAAGGTAGTGATATTGCTTCTTGTGTGTCAGTACCCGAAGATGTACAAGCTGCAACTATTCTTGTGATTGCAATTGCAGAGGGTAATGCTGGTAGTAGTGAGAACAAAAGGCCGAGAACTCAATCATCTACTGGGAGCGTTGTCTTTGAAGGGGAAATAAGTAGTGTTCATGAAAATTCAACCTTACAACAAACTTCAATACATAGAATGATGGACGGAAAGGATAAATATGCAGTGAATATGAAAGTAGCCTTGTGTTTCTTCCAAAATAACATTGCTTTTAATGTTATACAGACACCAGGGTTCATTGAGATGGTTAAGGCAATTTCAGACTATGGTATTGTATATATGTTACCCAGTTATTCTACTCTTCGAACTAAGTTGGTGGTGAATTCTAGAGCAGCAGTTGAACTCTATGTAAATGTAGTTAAAGAGTCTTGGAGTGTAAATGGATGCACACTAATGTCAGACATTTGGACAGATATGAAAAGAAGATCATTCAATAATGTAGTTGCTTATTCACCAAAAGGGGCAGTATTCTTAAAATCGGTTGAAAGGTCTGGGGAGTCTAACACGGGTTTGTTTATAAAGGAGATACTTGATTCAGTTATTGAGGAGGTTGGTCCTGAAAATGTAGTGCAAATTGTCACCGATAATGCTTCAAACTATGGACTTGCTTGTAATTTAATCATGGAGGAGCATCCTCACATAATCAAAACTAAATGTGCTGCTCATGGGGTTCATTTGTTGTTCGACGATATATATGAAGCTGTTGATTGGGTCAAGGATGTATTTATCAAAGCAAGGAAGATATATGACTATCTATACAAGCATATCGTTGTTCTGGACTTGATGAGAGTGCATACAAAAAAAGATTTGAGAAAGTATTCTAAAACTAGGTTTGCTTCTCATTTTCTAATGCTCCAATCTATTATAGATGTTGAAGATGGTTTGAGACTCTTGGTCACGTCGGCTGAATGGAGAAACATGGCGTATAGAAAAGGAGCTACTGCTGTAATTGTCAAAGATACTATACAACGGGCGTAATTTTGGGAGTATGGGAGAGAGCTAATTTTAGGCATGGAACCTTTGGTAAAAGTATTACGATTAGTCGACGGTGATGGGTCAACATCATGCTACATTTATGAAGCAGTTGATAGAGCACGGAAGTTTTTACAGAAACGGTGCATGGATGATCCTGTTAAGTATTATACGATATGGGAGTTATTTGAAAGAAGAGTAAAATCTAATCTACTTCATGATGTTCATGTTGCTGCCATGTATATGAACCCAAGTTTCATGTTTGATGGAGTTATTTTGTATGATTGTGAAGATGTGCAAAAAGCTTTGATGTATGTTGGTGAAAAAATGCTAGACATCACCGAAAGAAACAAGTTTGTGGAGGAACTTTTAGACTATGATGGAAAACATCCAAGGATTTTTACATTTCTCTCCATAGCACAAATGAGAAGCGTTCATCCAAGTAAGTTGTTCATCCAAATTTTCGTTTTCTCTTATTGGTCTTGAGATATATTGTTGGTATTGCCCCATGAAAATACAGCAATAATGACAAAATGTTTTAAGAGTTTCTACTAGATTATTTTAGACAAGTATTGATCAACGGTAAAACTGGCACCTCAATTTGCATGTAACTTATTACATGAAATCTCCAGTTGGTAAAATTTGCATGTAACATATTTACCCGTAATCTCCAGTTTGGATTCTGCTTTAGTATGGCTGTGTGGTATATAAATACAACCGTGATATCTGATGCGGATGCGTATCTTTTGCTTTTTGTTGACGTCGTATAGCAAACTCTTCGACCATCTTTAACCGTTGATTCATTTTTAAGCCTAATGAGAACTGGGGTCCAGCATTAAGTAATGGGTAATATATGGGTAGTAAGATAATATATGTGTATGTATATCCCAGTACCAGTAACTTGTCTAAGTGTGAAATTGTTATGGCCTAATTGTTTTTTTGACGTTTTCTCTTATCTGAATTGTTTTTCTGTACTAGTAACTTGTGCTTCGATTACTTTTATCCATGCTGGTATTATGCTTTTATCCTTCTGCCGTTTTCTCTTATCTGAATTGTTTTTATGTACTAGTAACTTGTGCTTCGATTGCTTGCTAAGTGTGAAATTTTTATGGCCTAATTGCATGGGTGTGGTTGGAAGCCAATGGAAGCTTTGTTCCTTTACTGAAAAGGGTTGTTGTTCGTTTATTAAGTCATCCATGCAGTGCATCTCCATGTGAGCGTAACTGGAGCACTTTTGATGTCGCACAGACAAAAAAGAGAAACAGATTGTCTCCGGGAATGTTAGATGATCTTGTGTATATACGGGTAAACTCATTAATGCTTACAAATTATGTCAACTTTGAGTTAAAAGATAGAAAACCAATCAGTCTGGAAAACCTTGCGGAATTGAACCCTGAAGCTGCTGATAAAAATCGTGATGAAGCTATAGATGAAGATTTTGTAGAGTCCGTCGATATTCTACATGATACGAATACATCTTGGCTGGATAGACGAAGTGGCATTGGTGCAGCTTCTTCAAGAGCTAGTTATGCTCGTCGGTAATTATATATATGTAAAACCAAGAACGTACTATTAACTTAGCTATTAACTGACACTTATTTTGTTCTTGCGTTTTAATCTTTTTGTGGAGTCATACATTACTCCGATAACTTATCTTTTGGTGGAGTTATATATTACTCCAGTAAATAAATAAATAAATAAATAAATATAAATATATATATATACGTGTATGTATGTATTACACGCTTACAACTTATGTAATTATAGGATTATAAATTATGATATCTATTATTATATGTATGCCGAATTTTCAGTACCGAACTCACATATATGAAACGAATTATACGTGTACGTATACCGTTCCGAACTACTGCCGAATAAAGAATCGTTTACCGGCTTTTTGACTGAATCCGATCTATCTGAATCTGTATAATTCCCGTACGTATGCCGTTCCGAACTACTATCCGTACCCCGAATTGCTAACTAGGCTGTGAACATGTCTTGATGTTGTCCCTTTGAGAGATACAAGATTTCACACAAACGCTCCATCATAGTCTGTACAGTCTTACGGACAGAATCCCCCTAGATCATGCAGCTTCTAACGGGAAGAGGATCCTTGTGAACGCCTTCGTTTCCTAACTGGAGTTCTCCTGCTTTCACCTTTTCTCTGAATATTTGCTTCAACTTGATGCAATCTTTGGTCGGGTGATGGACAAACCTATGGTAGTGGCAGTATTTGGGATTAGTCATCTCGTCCTCGGTCAGTGGGCGTCTGATAGGTGGTGTCTTGATCGCATCATCTTGAATCCATACTTCCAGGAGTTCTTTGATTTCATTCATGGGAAAGTGGAAGTTTGGAACCGTGTCTTCGGACTCTTGTACATGAGTTTTGTCCGCTTTATTTTGGTACGAAGTCGTATGTGCTGGTGATGCATGCTTGGGAAGTTGTTCTGTTGCTGATGCTTTCCTCTTCCCTCCTTCGCCTACCATACTCACAGAAGGGCCAGTGTTGTACTTCTTGTTGATGAGACGTCTGCTTCCTCGGATTTCGCGTGCATCTTCATTTCGGACGATCTTAGTTCTCTCCAATAACGCTGGGGATGTTGTGGCAGATCGCTTAGCGGCTTCATGTAGTTCAGAAAATATTGGAAAGCCCATGTTCTATAACAAAGCACATGGGAATCATTCCATTAATGCATAGCTCCACTAACTGGCGTTCGGTGACATTCGGATCATGACAGTCCAACGCCTGAGTTCTGAACCTCTTGACGAAGTCGTTCAGATGTTCGTTGCTCCATTGAAAGATTCTTACCAAATCTGAAAAGGTGACCTGCTCTGACACGAAGAAATACTTCCTGTAGAATGCGTCGACCATATCACTCCAATTGGATATAATGTTAGGTACGAGACTGTTGTACCAAGTGTATGCTCTTCCGGTAAGTGCCTTCGAGAACTCTTTCATGCGGAGAACATGATTGTATTCGTGTTCTCCTAAAGATTCCAAAAATCGAGATACATGTTCACGAGCGTTACCAGTACCATCATAAAAGGATAATTGAGGAGAGACATAGCCCCTTGGGACAGGAATTAGTTACACATCTTGAGGGTATGGAGGCTGGTATTGGTGCATGTCTGCCATATTTCCTTTACCCCGGCTTCGGAGGAGTCGCTCCAGGTCCTCACACGTAATGAAGTTGGATGGTTGGCCTCTTTCTCTTGGGCGTTAAGGAGTGTCACGAGTTTCCTCATCCATGCGGGTATGCGCCATTGAAGTGCCTGCCCCGGGTGCATCAAACACGTTCCTCGTTGGCTCCAGGGGCTATCGTGGCCCCTGCGGAAGTTTTTCGGTTAGGGTTTTTAGAAAAGTAAGTACCTCTTTCTGAGTCGCAGCCATATCTGTTTGGGCTCTAGCAAGAACTTCCTGTCTTTCCATCAAGTCCACCATGGTGATGGAGGGTTGTCCTCCTCTTGTTCCTCCAGCCCCTCGACCTGATGGAGGAGTAGCGGTTGCCCTGGTGACGACCAGAGGCGTTACACTTGAAGAAATGCCGGGATTTGCGGCTGCTCTGGCTCTGGTGATAGGAGGTGTCACGCCTACTGGAATATCCACTGCTCTGCTGGTGTTAGTGGTAGAGGAGACTGTAGGATCAGAATATCACTACAACGATATTCCTGCGAGATTTACAGCGACAGTTATGCGAGCTGTTCAACAACACTCTGCGAGCATCACAAAGTAACTCAAAGAATGATTCAAAGAATGACGTAACGGATGACGATAGGAGAAACATGAGAAGAACATGACAATCCTGCGAAGATTACAACATCTGCGAGAGTATCGCGAGTCAGATCCGAAAATAAGGGATAGCTTAGCTATCATCCACTATGTAACTACCATATATAAAGAGACCCAGTAGATTCAAAAAGAGGATGATGAATTTTTGAGCGTTAAGAAAGTCTTGAGGAGAGAGAAAATCCAAGAGAGCGGTTGTATTCTTGGTTTCTTCCATTTCTTGTAAACATTTCTGAGAATCAAATAATAAAGTGTTGTTTTTAATCTTCAAATATGTGTTGATTATTGTGAATTCTTGTGAAGGGTGTAGTGTAGGTTTTCCTGCAACTACATTTTGGCGCCCGAAACAGGGACTGAATTGGTGATTATTTGAAGAAAAAGGTAAAAATTGACAATGTAATTGGAAGGAATTTGGAATAATTAGTGAAGGATTTTACGCAATTTTCAATAATTCACTAAGATTAATGGCTAGAAGAAGAAGAAATACATCAGAACCACCAACAACCGTAAGGAGGAGTAAAAGACTTGCAGGTGGAGAAACATATGAAGTGGGAGAATCTTCAAGGATAAGAACAAGAAGAAATAGAACAAGGAATGACGGACAAAATCAGGTTCGACAGCCAAATCAACAAACATCAATGTAAGATAGAGTTGTGGATTATGATAGAGTAAGTGCGCATACTTGGCGATCGGATTCAATGGAAGAACTAGAAGATCGACAATCAAGAGATGAAAGACGAGAGGGAAGAAATCAAGAAGTAAATAGAGGATTAATACATGGAGATGGCGCAAATGAAACATTAGAGGCATTAAGATAAAGAGAACAGGAGGAAAGAAGGATTGAGGTGGAAGAACGCGCGAATCTAACAAGAAAAAATCACGAATTAAGAATGGAGAATTTGAGGTTGCAAAGTAGGAGATCAAGAAGTACTGCAAGATCAAGTTCACGATCATTTAGAGAAGAAGTAAGACGAAATTCCCCTATGAGAAATATTGGCGAAAATATTCAAGAGGGAATGCAGAATTCAAACGAAGAACAGTATTATGGAGGAGAAGAAATGATTAATGATTGATATGCTCCACGCATTGAAACTTTGGATGGTAGACGTGATAATAGAAATCAAGAGGGTGGAAATAACCAAAATGGTGGAGAAAATCCAGAAGAAGGAAGGAGAATACTATATGAGCGAGAGAAATCCAAAGAAACCGAAGAATAATAGAGGATGAAATTGAGAGACATTATGTTGAACAAGCACGTCTAGCTTACGAGGGAGAAAGATTGAGAGCAGAGGTGGAAGAACTAGAATTTCAATAAGAAATACGTCAAAATAATCATGACAATCGAGAAAGAAGACGCGCACGAAATCGCAACAATGATAATATCAATGAGGAATATGATAGAATACAAAGGAGAATAGGAAGACAGCGGAGAGAAACGATGAGAGATGAAGAAGATCACAGAGGAGACAATGGAAGACATCAGCAGTTGTGAATTCAAGAAGGAGATGAAGAAGAAAATCGCGGGAAATTTGCATTGAAAAGGACAATGGAGCAAAATTCAGGCGGGAATGAACAAATTTTAAGAGAGTTAGCAGAAATGAGGGGAATGTTGAACAATAGAAGAAAAGGAGGCAGAAGGAAACTTGATGAGGCCATTAAAGAAGCTGCGAAAACTCCATTTACTCAAGAAGTACAACTAGGAGGAATACCCCCAAAGTGCAACTTTCCAGCGTTAACCAGTATTTTTGATGGAACTACACATGCCATTCAACATATTAAAGCCTATGTTAGGTGTATGCTACAGTGGGAAAACCATGATGCTGTATTATGCAAATATTTCGCGTCAAGCTTAACTAGCGAGACGCTAAAGTGGTTTGAGGGTTTACCCAAGAATACTATAACTTCTTTCATTCATTTGCAGACTACATTCTTGGGGGCATACATAAGTAACAATTCTTCGCGACCCGGAATTGAAGATGTGTTTGGGTTAAAACAGAGAGTTGGCGAGAGTTTGAAACATTTGACATTAAGGTGGAAGACAATGTGCAATGAGATGGCTGGTAGGGTGGATGAGATATACCTCATTTTATCTTTCATCAATGCTATGTTCGCAACCAATTTGTTATATATCCAAGTTTTCAGAGTCAAAAATACAATTACAATGACTGAGCTACGAGAACTACAAGAAGAATACATTGCTTTGGAGGAAAACATAATGATATGGAATCATATCCAGTCGCAAACACCAGTCTAATAGCAGCGAATGGAAGCTTACTTCCTAATATGATTAATACTGTGGCGAGCACCTCGCAACCGCAACAAGAAAAAGTAGTGACTGATAGTCAGCAGAAGTTAGTAGCCATGGGAAGTCGAGATCAAGAAGAGTTTGAAAGAGAAAGGAATTATTATAATCGCAGTGGGAATAATAAAATTCAAAGACTTGATCAGCCACAGGAAACTTATGGCGGACAAAGACAAAATTATTATAGAGGGCAAGGAAGTCAAAAGATAATATGGGAAGAAATTAAGATGCCACCTCTAAATGCTAGTATATAGAAAATTTGGGAGGCTATCATCCTGATGGAAAATATACCATCACCCTGGAATATGGGAAAAGAGCCACATCCAAATAATCGAAATCAAGAATTTTGTCCTTACCATCATTTTCATGGTCACTCTATAAGCGAATGTAAAGAGAATAATTTTGAGGATGATCGATCAGGGAAAGTTGAATCAATTTCTAATAGGACATCCGCAACCTCAGCAATTACCACCAGCACCAGATATTCACAGAGTGAATACCGCAAAAGGAGGACAAACGTTTGTGATAGAAGTTGGAGCCAAGGCGAAGAATCTATTTTGTAATTCCATCATACATTCATATAAGACTATTGAGGATTTCCACGACAATGTTCTAAGAAGAGTCTTCGCGAGAGACACAGATGGAAGAGAGATAATGAATATCGCGAGAGCCTCGCCATTAGAGGAATGGCAAAAGCAAACTATTTCTTTCACTACACAAGAAGTACCTGAGCCTGGCGAAATGCATGATAATCCACTAGTGGTAAGATTAGAAATCAACCCAAAACAAAAAGAAGAGGAAGATGAAGAAGAAAATGAGGATGATGAAGTTGAAGTTGAAGATTCTTGGGCCATTAACAGAGTTTTAATTGACACTGGAAGCTCAGTGGATATATTTTTTTATCACACTTACAAAACAATATGAGGAAGATATGAGGATCTGATACTGTCAACCTATAAGATCTATGGTTTCAATGGTACCGCCAACAAGCCAAAAGGGGAGATTACCATGCGGATTCCATTAAAGGGGCTATCTTCTAAAGTTCAATTTTGTGTTGTTGACATGGAATCGCCATATAACGCCTTAATTGGCCGACCATGGTTACATGGGATTCTAGGAGTAGCGTCAACTTATCACCAGTGCATTAAGTTTCCACATCCCAGTGGTGTTGGAGTTATAAAGGGAGATTGGATTGATGGAAAGAAGTGTTATGAAATTGACATGGAATCTTGCAAAGAAAGAGCTGCGAGGAATAGAAATTGGAAGAATAACATCAAACAGAAGCAAAGAAGTGACAAATTAATGGTTGATACAATAGAACATCGATAAGATAAAATGCTACAAAGTCAACACACAATTGATGGCGAGTACCTCGCAGATGGAGAGAAAATAACAAAGCGCAACAAAAAGGCAGAAGCAAAAAAGTAGTAAGTAGAAAGGTAAAATTTCTCAAATCATGAAATTTAAGAAATGTATTTGTTGAAGAAAATATTTCAGAAGAATATTTCGTTTCAATGAAAAAGATGAAATTGAAAAATCATACAAGAGCTGAAATGCAAAAAATAAATAAATAATAATAATAATAATAATCAAAGAATAATGACATATAAGAACGGGACGAACCTTTATGGCGTACACCTTAGTTCGCGGATACAATTTCGCAAGAGGCAAATGTAAGACCTAAAGTATGTCATATGAGGGGGTATCTCTTTGCATGACTCAGGGATAAGGTTATACCGCTGCTGGAAACTGAGTCATGGAGATTGGGGTTATTGAAAAACCATCCAGGAGAGATACCTTGGATTTCCAACTAAATATATATATTTTAAACAGTTGGACGACTTAGGGTCTCTCCTAAGGATTGAAAAATATGATTAAGGCGCCGAGGTACACGGTTGAGCCAAGAGTGCCCGGGGCGTACGAAACTACCCTGGACATTCTTGGCAAGTATTAACTACAATGCATTCGGCCCAAAGAAAATCCCACTTAGGGTGTTGTCTCGTAACCATAAGCCATATAGGCAAAAGGGATACGAGGCTGCGAAAAAAAATGGTTGTTGTTAAGACCGGATGGGAGGAGCTAGTCTTGTGTGGCCGATGTCACCTCCTTGAAGGGCCAACCAGGGGGAAGATAAGGGCGGCACCCTCCATTAGGGAGCTGATAAGTGTATAAAGACGGCAATGTCATGGGGCTTTACATTCACAATAACATTTAGGCCTGTCATATTGTCGCGTGAAAAATTATTTATAGGGGCAACAAGCCATGAGAAAAATTTAAGATGAGATCAATGGGTTTTTACATAAAAATGTAAAGACGTCCTACGATTTCATCGCAAGACGACAATGTCATGGGGATTTGTTCTCGCAAGAGAACTTAGGCCTGTCATATTGTCGCAATAAATTGAAAAAACAAGGATAAGACAAGATCAATGGGTTTTTACATGTGAATGTAAGGACATCCTGCGATTTTGTCGCCAAAAATAACAAGTGGCTAAACAAGACCTTTAACTAGGAAGGCAAAATAAGACCACAAAAGATCATGAGATTATGCAGAGACATGACCTGCGCCATTTACGCATAGGTTGAGGCAAAATATACAAACAAATTTTATTCAACATTAATCTTCTCAATCTTTCATATTGCAGATGAATAACAGAGGCAAATATGGGAATGAACAGAATGATAAAATTATTATTCATCTTTATATGGCAGATTTATGCAAATAGTTAAAAATTGATAATCATGTTGATTAACCATATTGCAAAAAAAAATAAAAAATTGTTTTCTAATTTATACAGATAGAAGCAAAAGAAATCTATACATCAAGGAACCTTGGAAGCTGGAGAAATTCGCAGCAATACCACAAGAAGAAGGAGATAAATGTACAAATATTACAAGGAGATTAAAAGGAGAAACAAAACTAGTTAGATCCATCATCATCCTCGCCATATTTTTCTCCTTCTTCGCCTTCACCATCATTTTCACTATATCCTTCATCTCCGCCAGATTCTTCGGCTTCACTATCAGAGATAATAAGGTTTGGAGTATTCGTTGGAACTTCTTCCGCGAGGCAAGGGTACAAAGAGTAAGAAATGTTATGATCATCACAGACCCTCTTGACGGAGTCACTGCGAACTCCAACAAGGATATTACTAAAATTCGCAGTAGTAATCTTTAATTGGGCTTTCAATCTTGAATATTTTTCATTGCGAGAAGCAAGAGTCTTTGCGAGCTGACCCTTGTCGGCTTCAAGTTCTCCAATTTTTTCATAATATCTCTTCTCATCTCCTGCGAGTATATAACAATAAGTTGGAAATTTTTCAAAAAACCTATAAATATAAAAAATTAATGAAGAAGAATAGTTAACAACCTTCTCTTTCAGAAATCATGTCTCTAAGTAAGGATGCTTGTTCAACATGAAGACTAACATCTACACCTAAATTAGTTCTGGAGTTGTCAAGAATCTTCGCAGCCTATGAAAATTCATCATTATTAATAAGAAGATGGGAACGAATTTGGTTTTCCCTTTCAACAAGAACCCTTTTCTCACAGATAAGTCTATCTCTTTCAATTTGGACTTCAAGAAGGGTTTTATGGAAATACGCTAAAGTTTGAGCTCCCTGCCTAGAGATGCGATCTCTTTCATCTATGAGATCACTTTTTTGGGCTCTTAGAATCTTGATTTCTTTTTTAGAGTTAAGATAGTGACGCTTGGATATATTAGCTGCTCTCAAACTAGATCTGTGATCAATTGCTAAAAGAAGAAATTTGGATCTAAGTTTATCTATGGAATGGGATTTAATCTTGTCATTTGAATAACTGTTTAAGGAATCATTAAGGCGATTGAGGAGGGTATCATCATCTATTGGATTTGGAAAAGAACGAAGGAATACAACTTCGTCAGAGAGGCCGTAAACATCTGCGAGGAGGAAAAATAAGAAAATGCAAAGGAATACAGGGATAAAAGAAAAAGAGAAAGACTTCTTACCATAAAGTTGATCATTCGCAGCTTGAAGACTAACAACCTTATCTTGCGAAGAAGAGAGTTCAGTTTCTAATCGTTTAATCTTCTCATGAAGTCCAACAGATCCAGATTCTAACTGCTCGCGAAGATTAACATAATCAGATTTTAATTCTTCATTTTCGTTGCGAAGAGTAAGAGATTCAGACTTTAATTCTTCATTTTCTTTGTGTAGATTAACGTTTTTCTTTGCGAGAACTGCACGCCTTTTCTCCAAATCTGAGTCGACTGCAAAGGAAGGTTTTCCAGCCTACGAAAGAATGTAGCGAATTTCTTAGGAATTCATTTTGAATTTAAGATAAAAATGAAGAGAAGAAAGGTAAAAGTATGAAAACTTACCAAGCCATTGAGTGAATGCAAGAAATTTGGAGATATAGATCTTGAGACCCCACGAAGAGATTCATTTCCCTTTAAGATATGGGCATCACAAATAGCAACGATAGATTTGCAAGCTTCGGTCAGAGGAGTATCACCAATTGTATGCATGGTATTAGCAAAAATACCGGATAAATGAGCCATAGAAGACTCAGGAAGGGAGGATTCCTTCGCGGAAGTGATAACATCATCATTATTATCGTCATTATCAGTGTTATCACTTGAACTTTCAATAGATTGAGGAGTTGAAGGAGAAGGAGATTGAGCTTTTCTTTTCTTTAAAGGAGGAGCACCAAACTTCTCCTTGCGAGGAGCATCAGATTTCTCCTAACGGGAAACACCTTTGCTTTTCCCTTTAGTCTTCGCGATCTCCACGGGTTCTATTTCTTCAATAATCTTCAAACACAGATAAAGGTAAGAAATAGAGGAAACAATATATTGTTAAGAACCATAAAGGAATATTTCTTACCTCATCTGTGAATGATTTGAGAGCTAATAAAGTACTAGGTTTCCCTGAATTTTTGTAATTAGCATTCAATTTGTTAATCTGGAAATATTGGAATAGTCAGCGAGCATATACGAAAGAATATGAGGAAAATATAAATAAGTAAAAATTCGGGGATATACCTCCTTATTTTTTTCAGGCCAGCAGAACACCCATGGTTGGTAATTTGCGAGACTCGCGGGTAAAGTATGAGAACCAGAAATGTATGGACCTTCTAATAATAAGGGAAAAATATACCATTTGTCATCACTGGAATGGAGAGGGGATGTATTGTTGCCCAGATGCCAATCAATGTCCAACATAAGAGCTTTGTCTTCAGAAACATCATCATTCTTTGTAAGCGGACACCCCAACAAGTGGTATCCCTCCTCATGGGGATTATGTCATAGTTTGCGAAGAAATTCACTACAGTGTACTTTGCAGGAATAATTGGAACATTTTTAAATTTAGGATTCTTCGCGGTATCAGGGTAGCGAGATTCTTTACCAGCATCACGAGTAGCATACTCAAGCATTAAGCGAATACAATCCCCACTCAACTGATATACCGCCCGCGAGAACTTCTCATGAGAGAGTATTTCATAGAATAAAGGAAGCTCACGGTCATAGAGAGGAATAGGAAGATCAGCTTTAAGTTGACCTAGCGAGACTATAATTTTCTCGCCATTACATGGATGATCAGAAAATAATTTTACAGAAAGCTCAACCTTGGGTTTTGATCAGCAATGGTAGATAAAGTAAAACCTTTGTTCTGAAGATCTTTTTGAATTTTCTCAAAGGCTTTCAGGTATTTACGACCAGCTTGAGGCATTTTCTTAGTATGGGAATAAAGATTGAAAGACTAAAAGATTGAAAGAAAAAATTGCAACAGTAGCAGATCCGAAAATCACAGAAGAATAGTAAAATTTCATAGAGAAGGAAGAGGAAGTAAAAAGAGGGAAAGAAAAGAATGAAGGAAGTATTTATAGAAGGTAAAAGTTCTCGAGAGGATAAGTGCAATTAATGCTGAGAAAAGACGTGAACGGTTGGATCACAGCGGTTGAAAAGGACGTGTCAGAAGTTGAATGGATAAAAAGATATGTGTAATAAATCTGGCGAAGGATGCAGATACGTGTCAGAACAAAAGAACGTGAAAAGATAGACAACTGCGGCATTTCAAGAGATTTCAATTTCTCATGATCTTTTCCCCTTCGCAAAAAAGACATGAGAAGAGGCAAGATGTAGGATCAGAATATCGCTACAACGATATTCCTGCGATATTTACAACGACAGTTCTGCGAGTTGTTCAACAACACTCTGCGAGCATCACAAAGTAAATCAAAGAATGATCAAAGAATGATGTAATGGATGACGGTAGAAGAAACACGAGAAGAGCATGACGATCCTGTGAAGATTACAGCGTCTGCGAGAGTATTGCGAGTCAGATCCGAAAATAAGGGATAGCTTAGCTGTCATCCACTATGTAACTACCCTATATAAAGAGACCCAGTAGATTCAGAAAGAGGATGATGAATTTTTGAGCCTTAAGAAAGTCTTGAGGAGAGAAAATCCAAGAGAGCGGTTGTATTCTTGATTTCTTCCATTTCTTGTAAACATTTCTGAGAACCAAATAATAAAGTGTTGTTTTTAATCTTCAAATATGTATTGATTATTGTGAATTCTTGTGAAGGGTGTAGTGTAGGTTTTCCTGCAACTACAGAGACGGCTCCATGAGATGTATTGATCAAATTCTGCACGGCAACTCCACTGACAGGGACAATAATACCAAGAGTGATGTCGGTGCTGGTTCCATCGGAATTGATCGTTGATCCTGACCTAAGTTCTACCATCTTGCAATTTGAACAGATTGAAATGAAATTGAAAATTGATCCTGTAACTGAGAGATTAATCTCTTACTGTGGTCGCCAATTGTTTATGGGTGAAAACTATTTCTGCTGGTTTTGGTAATTTAGGGTGTGTGGATGATAAATGAATCTAAACCCTAAACAAATGCACTGCACGGGAGGGCTTTTGATTCGGGAGATCAATCTATACAATTCTGGCCTAAACCAAGAAATGGTTGTTCCAGACCTTTTTCGGTCACGAAATGAAGGAGATGGGGTTGATCTTAGGGAGGGAAGCGAAGAAGGTGTTGATATTGTGAAGGTGTAGGATTGTTTATGACTTGTAACATAAAGGTGAGCAGGCTTACCAATAATGCAAGCAGGATCTGGGTGTTTGAATATGTTTCATATTAACACTTGGTTTCTGTGTTGTGTTCTCTTGTATTGGAAATAGAGAGGAGAACCTATTTATACAAGTCATTTGATCCTTATTCACGTCTCTCGTGGTAAGTGGAGGAAGTGGAGTGGTGGAGGAAGTGGAGTTGTGTGTTAGTGTCACACGATCAATATTTCCCACTTCTCCTATCATCACTAACCGTCCATGTCTTCCTGACACGTTCTTTTGATGGCGCGTTGCACGCTGCATGCTGTAAACCGCTAGACCAATACCCCAGTATGTATCCCCCAGTTTGTCTCGTGATTGATGTCTTGAGTATGTGGATCGTTGGACCCAAAGAAGGTAGCATGTAATGCTAGTTAAATAACTAAGTTATTTAGGAAGTCGATACTTGTAAAGTATCGTGTGTATTCTATGAATGTTATGCATCGAATGTATTCGGCATATATGAAGCATCGATGTTGAGAATTATGCCCTGCCTACTTCACGTGAGGGTTTGGAGGCTGCGCTAGAAAATCTTCCCTTGGACGACCACATGGTGTGGCAGAGTGGAAAAAGATTATCACGGTGATACCTCACTGGTCACCTAACTCCTATCCTAGGCCGTCCGTCCAGGATGGAAAAGTTGGACGAACAAGATGACTTGCGACCCACACCTGCGACCGTCGGATTAGGGTTTAGGAGGTGCGCGAGTGCACTCCTTCATCTTGGTCGAATCCAAGCCTGAGAAATATTTCATGGAGGACCGATCAGGCATGTGTGTAGACGGCATGCTGATGTCCATGTCCATGCTTCATTGTCCCACGAAGGTTTGATCTAGGAAACTCAAATTTACCAGTGAAGTCGAGTGGCTGAGATCGATTTGCGACAGAAATCTTATATCGCAAAGGATTCCTAAAGGGGCGCGGTATGCCACCTTCAAGGCACGCGTTTTGAGACGACCAAGCTTGGTATGTCTCGGTCGTTTGGTCCAGCGAGCAGGCGGTAGGCTGATATTCACGCCTATACCTGACTGTCCCATGGAAACATGATCTAAGCAACTCAATTTGTCTGGCGAAGTTGAGTGGTCGAGATCAGTTTGTGATTTGGGAAGCGTGACCACGCTAGTTTGGTCGAGATAGATGGTATTCCTTGTTCGGTCGGGTGAGGAGATAGATGGTTCCACGGTGATCATGTTAATGCTCACTGGACCTGCTCAATTGTCTCCTAAGCCCTTCATTCGATCAGGAGAAAACGAACGCTCGTGATCAATACAAATCCTAATTAGGGTTTTGGATGGTCGTGCATCATGCTTTGTTTTGTGCGCATGAATTGGGACAACCAACTATGGTTGGTCCTGACCGACTGGTCATGTGTGTAGACGGGCCCACGGTGATTGTGTTGACATGCTCCTTGACCTTTGAATCTACATCTACACCCTCCATCTATGCCTGCGAATATGGATGGTTGAGATCGTTTTGTGACACATGTAATGTGCCGCAAACCCTAATTTAGGGTTTCTTATCCATTCTGCTTGGTTTGGACGGTTTGGCAAGCTATGCCACCCCTTTTGGGGAGGTCGACCATGCGGGGCCCGCATTGGGTCGGTGATAGGTGTTGTAAACACCTAATTTTATATCTAGTATTTATGCTTTCTTTGCTATTTATTTTGTGAAATATGTATCTTATGTGTGAATTTGAGATTATTAGGTGCAATGGAGCACTTGGGGGAAAAAGAAGGAAAATTGCCCGTTTGGAGCGTAAAAGGCGAAAAGGTCAATTCACATGCGAGTTATATTTGGAGCGGGCTGAGATGCGCAAGAAGGAGGCAAAGAATGAACTTCCAGTCCTCTATAACTGACAGTTTAGTTGAGAAACTAAATAGGTTGTCGGTTTTCTGAAACTGACAAGCCTAGCAAGCTAAGATGACCCTTATGCTAATGTACTGGGTGTCAATATCAAGTCCACTTCTTACACAGCCTAGAATTCATATGAGAATTCATTTCTCAATCATTTAGGTTCTAACACAGAGAGTGTGTGGCTTCTAGGGTTTCTGTGTGTCTGTGTGTTTGAAATTCAGTAGATAGGAGCTTTAACCAGTGAGAGACTAAACTAATTTTGTTGCCGCAACCAGTTTGAGTATCATTTATTACCGCCGATTGACCTTATACATATGGGTTCTCACCATGGGTCAAGAGACGTAGCTGAATCCGAGAAAACGATGGAAGAATTGAATGAAGTTGTTGGCATTTTGGACCGTAAATGGGGAGGAAATTGATCTGTTGAATCGATGGTTTCTGTTAGGGAAATGGATGGAGTTCATGGAACGTTTTATGGTGGTTTTCAACAGATTTGAGATGCAGAGAAAGCGGAAGAGAATCAAGTGTTTCTGGCCTGATTTTGTGAAAGATTAAGTGGGTTTTGTAGTCAGGAAGCTGTAGAAATCCACAAGCCACAGCAAGAAGAGAATGGCATGTAATCTTTTTGAGCAAAGGCCTGAATGACCTTCTCTTAACCATTTTAAATTCAGCTGTTTCCACTCATTTCTGAGTATTAATGTGGTGCAGTTGTGAGACATCTACAATGGATTTTGAGAAGATAAGGATCTGAACTGGTTGCAGGTGCCAGAGGTACTGAAATGGGTCTGGTTGGTAGAATGGAAGGGGTGAGCAGCTGGAGATGAATCTGTGCTATGGGTTTTGAAGTGAAGCTCTGATGCAAGAATGGAGTTAATAAACCTAGATGTATGTTAGGATTGTTCTATAACTGAAGCTAAATTGCAGAGGAGTCTTACAGTTGGCATGAATTGGCTTAAGATGACAACCGTTGGTGCTGTTAGGAGCTTCTTTGTAGGGATGGAGCAGCAGTGGTGTTTCAGAGATAAGTAAATCAAGATTGTGATGATTTGTGGGTGTTGGCTGAGCTAGTTTTGGTAGAGCTGCATCTACAGGATTCTGATGTGCATTGCAGGTGGGTGCTGCAGCTAGGAGTGCAGGTGTTGCTGTTGTTTCTGAGTTGCAGCCAAGAAGATTGAGATGTTGTGAAGTTGTTGTTGCAACTTGCAAGAGATATGAATGGTTAAGAAGCGATTGCTGGTGCTACGCGCAGTGCAAGCCATGGATTGTTGGTGCTGCGTGGTGCTAGATTGGGCACTAGTGTTGCAGGGATTGGTATAGATGGTGTGGAGCTGGGGTGTTGAATTAGAAGGTGAAAGTGGTACTGGATACCACAGGTAAATTGCTGAGCTGAGCATGAAGGTGGTGCTCTAATTGCATTGATGGGTTTCTATGTGTTGAGCTGTTGCAGTATAGGAGAAGATCTATGAATAGATGGTGTTATTGTAGAAGGTTTGTTGATGCTGAAATGGGCTAGATGTTGTTGCTGCTAGGAGGTGATGGTTGTGAATCTGGTACAATGGGTTTGCTGGAGTTGGGTTTCTGAGATGAAAAGAGAAGGAGATAGGTGTTGGTGATGATGGCATCTGGGCAGTTTTCAAGACGTGAAACGGTGGCTGTACAGATCTTGATAGTGAATGAAGCTGGGTTTAATTTGGATCTTAATACTGGCAGCAAAGACATGAATGGTTCTGGTATTTGAATGGATGTCGTATAGATGTATGCTAGGACATGTACCCATTACAGGTGCAGTTCTGGTAAAATGAAGCAATTTCCAGCTGCAATTCGGAGAAGATGGGAATAGCTGGTAATGGTCTGTTGGAAGTGAGCAGACGAAGTGTGAGCTGGTGTTACAGGTAGTACTAGTGCATTGATGATTGAAATGAAGTTGGAGATGGATTCAAGCATCAGTGATGGTTTAGGTGATACAGATTGGGGTTTAATAGATGAATGTTGTTAGGACAGCTGCAGTTTGGTGCTGTTGAAATAACAAGGGGATTATGGTTGTGATGTTGAGTGCTAGAAGTGTTGAGCCACATATGCAAGAGCATGGCAGTACAATCTGAAGGTGGAAGAGCATGGAAGTTGTGTTGGTGGTTTGCAAGATGAGCTAAGGGAGTTTTGTTGCAGAGGGAGTATGAAATGCCATGATTACAGCCAACTGATGTCAAAGACACGGCCATCATGGATGGAAGCCTAATGGTTGTGCAATGAACAGCTTTGGCCTGTGCAAGACTATGGCTTAGAACCAAGTCAGCTGAGTTAGCCCCTGATTCATCTGATTCTCTTACTTAACCGATCTTGACTCTCCACTGACCGAATTGACTCGTTCACAGGTGACCGGGTGGACTTTGCCGGTCACCGGAGATATTTTTCCGGCACCGGATTCCGGCCATATTCCCGCCAAAATCACAGTTTTCTGGCGAACTATTTTTGGGGTCATATTTTCACATGGGTTTTTCATACACATGGGCTTGGTGGACATCCTACTATTGGAGCATATGGACTTTGGGCTTTGAAGACCTAATTTGGAAAGTTGGAAAGCTATAAAAGGAAAATTTTCTATTCTCTTTGGGACTTATCACTTATCAGGTATTTTTCTACTGGAGTTTGGAGGAGAGCGATTCTACTAGGGTTTGCTTTCGTTTATTTTTCATGTTTCTCATTTTGTTTTTGATAATAATTATGTTGAATCCAAACACTATGAGTAGCTAAATACCTTTTATTGGTTATGGGATAATAAGTGGATTTCACAAATAAGATTTGATTCAATGATGTAGTTTTGTCTCAATACTTTATTGTTTATGATTCATTGTTCATATTGTTTATGATTTGATTGTTTATTTGGTTGAGTCCGGAATCAATCCGATTTGCATTCATATCTAGAGCTATATTAGGGTTTTCAATACGAAAACGTTGTTTATCCCTGATTCTAAGTAGCATAAATGTGGGTAGTGCTTGTAGTGATATATCCTACTAGTCACATATGAATCATAACTTGGGTTAAATCGAATTAGTGCTTTTACACATTTTGGTTGCCTTGATTAGTCTTATTCCATAGAACTCATTGCTTTTAGGGAGTTAAATCTAATTGTGCTTTTACACTTTAGGTTGATTTCTAGGAAGAATTCACATATGCATCTTTTAATGTGGTTGTGATGAAATCATGGAATTAGCGGGATACTCTTGCGATCAAGGTATCCTAGGACTTTTAGTAAATGAGAGATTAAAATTTCAATTCTAGTCATTGTTGATAATTCGAGTTTGTGAATGAAACTATCCCGTGACTAATACTTTCTCCTTATTTATTATTTTTATTATTACTTTTCTTTCAATTCATTTTTATTGCTTTGAAAAATCAAACCCCCCCCCTTGGTTACTAGAAACTGAAATTTTTTATAACAACAAAAGCCTCTCTGTGGATACGAACTCTTTCTTATCGCATACTATTTTTATTTTAGGAAGTAAGAAAGTGAAATTATATTTGTGTCGGCTGACAACCGACCAGATTTTGGCGCCGTTGCCGGGGAGGCAAACGGCTTGTTATTAAGTTTTTAGTTTCTTTTTACAATTTTTTATTTTATCTTTGCTTTCCTTTTCTTGTCTTGTTTCTCACTTGTTTGTGATAATTGTTTTTAGGTACCTAATCCCTGGCTTCTAAGGATTGGAACTATCCAAGGTACGGGATTGCTACTCGAAGAGGCACAATACTCCAACCAAGTCAAGACACGGAAGAGCACGAGTTAGAATTGGAAGAAGAACTAGAGGTTCCATTTGTAGAAGAACCACTAGTTGAAGAAGAAGAAGCAATGGAAGACGCAAATCGTACACTCAATGATTTGGCTTCTCATAGGCTTGATGCACAATGGTGGTGTATCCAAACAAACTCAACTTTTGAGATCAAGCCGGGGTTGCTTAGAGAGTTTCCAAAGTTTCATGGCATGGCGAATGAAGACCAAACAAGCATCTCATGGAGTTCTATACCATTGTCAAGGCTATGCTTCCAACGGATACTGAAGCCGATGGTGCAATGATGAAATTTTTTCCCTTTTCTATGGTGGACAGCGCTAAGGATTGGTTGTATTGTTTGCCTGCCGGAAGTGTCACTACATGGAACGGATTGAAGAAAATATTTCTAGAGAGGTATTTTACTGCGTCAAAGGCTACTCAAATTCGCAAAGAGATTTGTGGAATAAAGCAACATGTGGGAGAATCTTTGTATGAATGTTGGGAGCGATACAAGAGATTGGTGGCAAGCTGTCCTCACCATCAATTCAGCGACGCTATGATAATCCAGTACTTCTACGAAGGTAGATATCTTCTTGACGCTGCGGGTGGTGGTGCACTAGTGAACAAGACGGTGGCCCAAGCTGCCGAGTTGATTGAAAGTATGGCTGCAAACTCGCAAAAATTCTACACAAGAGGTGAACCAATGATTAGAGGAGTGCATGAAGTTAGTGATTCATCATCATCTCACCGTGATCAAAGGATGGACAATATGGAGCACATGATGCAAAATATGGCTGTGGTTGTATTACCTTCGTATGGTAAAGAGTTGGAGCAAGCTAATGCGGTTTTTCCAAACCAACAAAGAAGGTATGATCCCTATTCCAACACCTACAATCCGGGATGGATAGATCATCCAAATTTTAGCTATGCCAACAAGCAAGGTGCGGTTCAACAACCTACCTTCAACAGTCCGAGTGGATTTCAACCGCAACAACAACAATTTCAACAACAACAACAACAATTTCAACCGCAACAACAACAATTTCAACAATAACAACAACAATTTCATCAACCACAACAACCGGTTCAAAACCAAGGTTCCGATATCGACGAAAAGTTACAAACAATGATGCAACGTATTTCTACCATGTTCAAGGAGAGTCAACAAGAAACCAAGAGTGCGATTAAGGATTTGCAGACTCAAGTGGGCTCCATGGCAATTGATATCAACAAGTTGAAAGCACAAAATAGTGGAAGACTCCCTTCTCAACCCATTAACCCAAAAGAGAGTGTCAATGCAATTATGTTGAGAAGTGGTATACAACTTGAGCAACCCAAAGTTGCTGATTTGGGGGAAGAGGAAGTTCCAAAGGAGCCGGTTTTGGAGGAAAAAAGGGATGAAATTCCCCAAACAACCGAGGTACCTATTCCTAACTCTAAAACTCCTATTCCTACTTATGTTCCTCATATACCTTTTCCTCGCAGATTTGCAAGTTCTAAGAAGGCGGAACTAGAAAATGATATTTTAGATGTTCTTAAGAAGATTCATGTGAACATACCGCTCATTGATGCTATCAATCAAGTTCCCAAGTATGTAAAAGTGTTGAAGGATTTGTGTACCAACAAGCAAAGGATTAAAGGCAATGAAGTGCTAAGTGTGGGGGAGAATTCTTCGGAAATCATACAACACAAACTCCCACTGAAATGCAAGGATCCCGGTAGCTTTGACATTCCCGTCATAATTGGTAACACCACTTTTAACAAAGCAATGTTAGACTTAGGTGCATCCGTTAATGTTATTCCGGCATCCATGTATAATTCACTTAATCTAGGTCCTTTGAAAAATGCTGAAATTGTGTTGCAATTAGCCAATCGCTCTAATGTTTACCCAATGGGTATTGTTGAGGATGTTCTTGTGAAGGTTAATCAACTTGTATTTCCAGCTGACTTTTGTGTGTTAGAGATGGATGAGGTGCACCGGACTCGTCTCTTCCATTGTTACTTGGGCGTCCCTTCATGAAAACGGCTAAGACCATTATTGATGTAGACAAGGGAACGTTGACTATGGAGATTGATGGAGAAATAATACGTTTCAACATTTTCGAAACGATGAGATATCCTAGTGATGTCCACTCTTGTTTCTCCATTGATGTTATGGATGCATTGGCGCAAAAAGTGTTTGAATTGAATGGTGATGATGCTTTGGAAACTATTTTAACTACATCAATGGATGACGGTGTAGAGTGTGGTAACGAAGTTAAGGAAGCCCTTGGTGATCTCAACTCACTACAAGGATGTCCGGAAACTAATAATATCTCTTTTATTTCTTTACCATGCAGTGATGAAAAGATTTTACCTTCTATTGTTAAATCTCCAAAGTTGGAATTGAAACCTCTTCCAAGTCAATTAAAGTACTTGTACTTGGGTGACAATGAAGAGTTACATGTGATTGTTTCTAATGATCTTAGTAAATTACAGGAGCAAAAACTTCTAAGGGTGCTAAGGAAGCACAATACGGCCATAGGATAGACAATCGATGATATCAAGGGTATAAGCCCTGCCGTTTGTATGCATAAGATTCGTTTGGAGGACGATGCAAAGCCTACAAGGGAAGCGCAACGTCGTTTGAACCCTCCCATGATGGAAGTTGTGAAAAAGGAGATACTCAAGCTTTTGGAAGTGGGTGTTATCTACCCCATATCCGATAGCAATTGGGTGAGCCCGGTACAAGTTGTACCAAAGAAATCAGGGGTAACGGTGGTAGAGAATGATGAGAACGAACTTGTCCTAACTCGTGTACAAACCGGTTGGAGGGTTTGTATTGATTATAGAAAGTTTAATGCCACTACTAGGAAGGATCATTTTCCTTTACCTTTTATTGATCAAATGCTTGAACGTTTAGCTGGACATGCTTATTATTGCTTCCTTGATGGTTATTCAGGGTACAATCAGATTTTGATAGCACCGGAGGACCAAGAGAAAACCACTTTCACTTGTCCTTTCGGCACTTTTGCTTATAAAAGGATGCCTTTTGGCTTATGCAATGCTCCAGCTACCTTTCAAAGGTGTATGGTAAGTATTTTTCCGAGTATGTTGAAAACATCATCGAAGTGTTTATGGATGACTTTAGTGTCTTTGGTGATTCATTTGACCTTTGTTTGAACAACTTGTCATTAATCCTTGAACGATGTGTTGAAAAAAACCTTGTGCTTAATTGGGAGAAGTGTCATTTCATGGTAACTCATGGCATAGTTTTAGGCCATATTATATCTTCTAAAGGCTTGGAAGTTGATAAATCTAAGATAGACCTTATTCGTGCTCTAACCCCTTCCACTACGGTGAGGGAGATAAGTTCTTTTCTTGGTCATCCAGGTTTCTATCATAGGTTTATCAAGGATTTTTCCAAGATAGCATCACCACTTTGCAACTTATTGCAAAAAGATGTGGTTTTTAACTTTGATGAGAAGTGTATGGCGGCATTCAATCGTTTGAAAGAACTTTTGATTTCAGCCCCTATCATTAAACCACCGGATTGGAGCAAGCCTTTTGAGCTAATGTGTGATACTAGTGACTACGTGGTTGGTGCGGTGCTTGGGCAGCGTGTGGGGAAGATACCTCATGCTATTTATTATGCTTCTATAACGTTAAATGAGGCCCAACAAAACTACACAACCACTGAAAAAGAGTTTTTAGCTATTGTATTTGCATTGGAGAAATTTCACTCTTATCTAATTGGTACAAAAGTTGTTGTTTATTTTGATCATGCAGCTCTTAGGTACTTGCTAATGAAGAAAGAAGCGAAACCGAGGCTCATACGATGGATTCTACTCTTACAAGAGTTTGATATTGAAATCAAATACAAGAAAGGAATTGAGAACACCGTTGCAGATCACTTGAGCCGTCTTGCTGTGGACAAGGAAGCTATCCCATTGCGTGAAAGTTTCCAGGATGAGCAACTCTTCTCAATTACATGTGGAGAACCATGGTATGCGGATATTGTGAATTACTTGGTAACTAAACAAATCCCAAGGAACTTGTCTCGTGCTGAGAGGGACAAACTAAAGAAGTTAGGAAACCAATACTTATGGGATGATCCATACTTATGGAAACATGGCAGCGACCAAGTAATAAGAAGGTGCGTTCCCGAATCCGAGTTTAATTCTATCTTGTCATTTTGTCACTCTTATGCTTGCGGAGGACATTTTGGAAGTAAAAGAACCGCTCACAAGGTACTTGAAAGCGGTTTCTATTGGCAAACCTTGTTTAAGGATGCACATATATTTTGTACAACTTGTGATAGGTGCCAAAGAACAGGAAATCTAGGTGCCCGAAATCAAATGCCACAAACTTTTATTCAATTTATTGAAGTTTTTGATGTATGGGGTATTGATTTTATGGGTCCTTTGGTCAACTCTCATGTGAATTATTACATCTTACTTGCTGTTGATTATGTCTCTAAATGGGTTGAAGCTAAGGCCACCCCTACTAATGATTCCAAGGTTGTTTCAGATTTTGTGCAAGCTAACATTTTTGCAAGGTTTGGAATTCCAAGAGCCATAATTAGCGATGGGGGTTCTCACTTCAACAACAGGACTTTGAAAAGCTTATTGAAGAAGTACAATATGTCACACAAGATTGCAACACCTTATCATCCCCAAACAAACGGATAAGCCGAGGTTTCCAACCGGGAGGTGAAATCCATTCTAGATAAGACGGTGAATCCAACAAGGAAAGATTGGAGCATGCGACTTAATGATGCTTTATGGGCGTATAGAACAGCATACAAGACACCTATTGGGATGTCTCTCTTTAGGCTTGTGTATGGTAAACCTTGTCACTTACCCGTGGATATTGAGCATAAGGTGTTTTGGGCGATTAAGCAATGCAATATGGAGATGGATGGGGATGGAAATCAAAGGAAGTTACAACTCCAAGAGCTAGAAGAGCTTCGCAATGATGCATTTGAAAGCTCTCGCATTTACAAGGAGAAAATGAAGGCCTTTCATGATACTATGATTTCTAGAAAACAATTTTGTGTTGGGAAGAAAGTGCTTTTGTTTAATTCTCGCTTGCATTTATTTCTGGGTAAATTAAGGTCACGTTGGATCGGACCTTTCATTGTTACTAATGTGTTTTCTCATGGTGCAGTAGAAATTCGTAGCATAGCTACAGGCAAGGAACTTAAAGTTAATGGGCACCGGTTGAAACCATATTATGAGAATTTCAATTCCGAAGTGGTGGAAGGAGCTAATTTTGTGGATGCACTCCCTCTGGAGGAGTCATAGAAAGCAAGGAGATAGTCGGGCTGACGACTTTAAACCAAGCGCTAAATGGTAGGCAACCCATAGGATGAGTATCTCTTGTCTTATTTTCATTTTCTTGTTTTGTTTTTAGCTTTTTCTTGTATTATATTTATTTTATTTTTATGATTTCTTGTCATTTGTCATGCATAATTTCCCACCTTGACTTACTTTGGATGACTCAATTTACATTGAGGACGATGTAAAGCTTAAGTGTGGGGGAGTGGTTAAGTATTTGCATTGTAAATTTTTTTCAAAATTTTCAACTATTGTGTAAATTAGTGCATGAAAAAGCTCCAACTTGTAGTTAGTTTAGAGTCACATAGTATCCACGTCGCTAAGATTACATCGAGATTCTCATAAGAGTGACTGAACTTAGAGATGACGGAGAACATGATCGGGTTTCTTACTTGTATGAGAGTTAAAGTTGGATTTAACCATGCCAGTGGAAAATATGGTGCAGACTGAATTCGGTAGTAGAGTAGTGGTCCCCTATAGTGGAGACTACCCATGTTACATCATGAGAGGCACCGACCTTCATTTCTTTGTACCTGTCTAAATTTGTTCTTTTAGAGTGTGCGTCACCGTACGTAAACTCCGGGTAGAATGGTGAGCTACCCAACCTCCCACCAATAGAAGCACTATTTTAATCTCTTGAGTGCTATTTTATCAATCATGGATGGTGACATCGAATTGCTAACTTACATACCACTTGTAATCTTGTTCGCAGTTAGCACCATCCACTTTATCTCTCTCTACACCAACAAGTACATAGAAACACCATCATCATCAACAAGAGAAGCATCACAAGTTCGAAGGAAAGTTGAAGACGTTCTAGGTTTACAAGCAACGGTACAAAAATGAGCAGATTTCAGATTCAAGTATAGCAACAAGACAAGGAGCATAATTTTTATAAGTTGAAGACTATTGTACAAGAGTGAAGATTATCAAGATAAGAATTCAAAAAGTTTATGATATCGAGACACACAAGTTGTGAAGAATCAAGCGGTAAAGTACTCATACCATGGAATTTGTACTTGCATTTTTATTTTTATTTGTATTATATTCTCTTGTCTTAAAAAAAATAAAAAAATAAAATTGGAACATAGTTATCATTATGCTAGTTCCCTAAAAAAAAAAAAAACAAGAGAAAAGTTCTTTAGGATCATCATTAGTTTTTATTTTTTGTTTGTTTTCATTTTGTACTTACTTTGTATTTAATGTATTAAAAAAAAGGAAAAAAATAAGAAAAAAGTAAGGAAAAAAAAAAGAAAAAAAAAAGAAAAAAATAAATAATAATATATTCATTGCATCATATTTTGGTTTTGTATTCATTCAATAAGCCAACGGAAGAAGAAATATCTACAGTGAAGTTTCAAGCAACAAGGAATGAGAGGAAAGAATCACATTGTCAAGATTCTACGAAGTTCAAGAGTTATCATCGACAATTGAAGACCGAAGACGAAGACAAGGATTGAAGACCGAAGACGTTTCTATGGATGCTGTGAGAGTGGTGCTAGATGCACGCCTAACGGATTACGAGGTAAGTAAGCATATTCCCACCTTCATTAAGTGGTTGATTTCCTTTCTAAGAGATCGTCAGAAAAAAGGGTTTTCAAAATGAATAAAAGATGTGGGTTTTCAAAACATTTCGGAGGGTTTGCCTTCCTACTATTCAACGTGTCGCAGGATTCTCTCTTCATTCCTACCTGGACACATGTGTGACACATAAAGAGCTGTTTATTATTGAGAGCAATTTCATAAAACTCTTTCTTGTGAGGCAGAGTCAAGACTTTTGATCACTCCGAACCCGAATTTCTTTCGATAAGGGATAGTTATTTCTCTCTCAACTTTTAAGAATGAGATTGTGTTCATTTATGTGTCTAACTTCTTATGACTAGTGTGCAGAATCTTTATGTATTCTTAGCGCGTTGGATACTATCATTTCAGAGAACTTGTAAGTTGGAAATGGAGGTTTTGTGGGTATTTTTCTAGTAAACGCTCACGGGAATTGTATGTATCCTTTAGAATAAGTTTTGTTTGATTTTCTCGAGGACTAGCAAAGTCTAAGTGTGGGGGAATCTGATAGGTGTTGTAAACACCTAATTTTATATCTAGTATTTATGCTTTCTTTGCTATTTATTTTGTGAAATATGTATCTTATGTGTGAATTTGAGATTATTAGGTGCAATGGAGCACTTGGGGGAAAAAGAAGGAAAATTGCCCGTTTGGAGCGTAAAAGGCGAAAAGGTCAATTCACATGCGAGCTATATTTGGAGCGGGCTGAGATGCGCAAGAAGGAGGCAAAGAATGAACTTCCAGTCCTCTATAACTGACAGTTGAGTTGAGAAACTAAATAGGTTGTCGGTTTTCTGAAACTGACAAGCCTAGCAAGCTAAGATGGCCCATATGCTAATGTACTGGGTGTGAATATCAAGTCCACTTATTACACAGCCTAGAATTCAGATGAGAATTCATTTCTCAATCATTTGGGTTCTAACACAGAGAGTGTGTGGCTTCTAGGGTTTCTGTGTGTTTGAAATTCAGTAGAGAGGAGCTTTAACCAGTGAGAGGCTACACTAATTTTGTTGCCGCAACCAGTTTGAGTATCATTTCTTACCGCCTGTTGACCTTATACATATGGGTTCTCACCATGGGTCAAGAGACGTAGCTGAAACCGAGAAAATGATGGAAGAATTAAATGAAGTTGTTGGCATTTTGGACCGTAAATGGGGAGGAAATTGAGCTGTTGAATCGATGGTTTCTGGTAGGGAAATGACTGGAGTTCATGGAACGTTTTATGGTGGTTTTCAACAGATTTGAGATGCAGAGAAAGAGGAAGAGAATCAAGTGTTTCTGGCCTGATTTTGTGAAAGATTAAGTGGGTTTTGTAGTCTGGAAGCTGTAGAAATCCACAAGCCACAACAAGAAGAGAATGGCATGTAATCTGTTTGAGCAAAGGCCTGAATGACCTTCTCTTTACCATTTTAAATTCAGATGCTGCCACTCATTTCTGAGTATTAATGTGGTGCAGTTGTGAGACATCTACAATGGATTTTGAGAAGATAAGGAGCTGAACTGGTTGCAGGTGCCAGAGGCACTGAAATAGGTCTGGTTGGTAGAATGGAAGGGGTGAGCAGCTGGAGATGAATCTGTTCTATGGGTTTTGAAGTGAAGCTCTGATGCAAGAATGGAGTTAATAAACCTAGATGTATGTTAGGATTGTTCTATAACTGAAGCTAAATTGCAGAGGAGTCTTGCAGTTGGCATGAATTGGCTTAAGATGACAATTGTTGGTGCTGTTAGGAGCTGCTTTGTAGGGATGGAGCAGCAGTGGTGTTTCAGAGAGAAGTAAATCAAGATTGTGATGATTTGTGGGTGTTGGCTGAGATAGTTTTGGTGGAGCTGCAGCTACAGGATTCTGATGTGCATTGCAGGTGGGTGCTGCAGCTAGGAGTGCAGGTGTTGCTGCTGTTTCGGAGTTGCAGCCAAGAAGATTGAGATGTTGTGAAGTTGCTGTTGCAACTTGCAAGAGATATGAATGGTTAAGAAGCGATTTCTGGTGCTACGCGCAGTGAAAACCATGGATTGTTGGTGCTGCGTGGTGCTAGATTGGGCACTAGTGTTGCAGGGATTGGTATAGCTGGTGTGGAGCTGGGATATTAAATTAGAAGGTGCAAGTGGTATTGGCTACCTCAGGTAAATTGCTGAGCTGAGCATGAAGGTGGTGCTCTAATTGCATTGATGGGTTTCTATGTGTTGAGTTGTTGCAGTATAGGAGAAGATCTATGAACAGATGGTGTTATTGTAGAAGGTTTGTTGATGCTGAAATGGGCTAGATGTTGTTGCTGCTAGGAGGTGATGGCTGTGAATCTGGTACAATGGGTTTGCTGGAGTTGGGTTTCTGAGATGAAAATAGAAGGAGATAGGTGTTGGTGATGATGGCATCTGGGCAGTTTTCAAGCCGTGAAACGGTGGATGTACAGATCTTGATAGTGAATGAAGCTGGGTTTAATTTGGATCTTAATACTGGCAGCAAAGACATGAATGGTTCTAGTATTTGAATGGATGTCGTATAGATGTATGCTAGGACAGGTACCCATTACAGGTGCAGTTCTGGTAAAATGAAGCAATTTCCAGCTGCAATTCGGAGAAGATGGGAATAGCTGGTAATGGTTCTGTTGGAAGTGAGCAGACGAAGTGTGAGCTGGTGTTACAGGTAGTACTAGTGCATCGATGATTGAAATGAAGTTGGAAATGGATTCAAGCATCAGTGATGGTTTAGGTGATACAGATTGGGGTTTAATAGATGAATGTTGTTAGGATAGCTGCAGTTTGGTGCTGTTGAAATAACAAGGGGATTATGGTTGTGATGTTGAGTGCTAGAAGTGTTGAGCCACATATGCAAGAGCATGGCAGTACAATCTGAAGGTGGAAGAGCTAGCATGGAAGTTGTGTTGGTGGTTTGCAAGATGAGCTAAGGGAGTTTTGTTGCAGAGGGAGTATGAAATGCCATGATTACAGCCAACTGATGTCAAAGACACGGCCATCATGGCTGGAAGCCTAATGGTTGTGCAATGAACAGCTTTGGCCTGTGCAAGACTATGGCTTAGAACCAAGTCAGCTGAGTTAGCCCCTGATTCAGATGATTCTCTTACTTAACCGATCTTGACTCTCCACTGACCGAGTTGACTCGTTCACAGGTGACCGAGTGGATTTTGCCGGTCACCGGAGATATTTTCCGGAACCGGATTCCGGCCATATTCCGTCCAAAAACACAGTTTTTCGACGAACTATTTTTGGGGTCATATTTTCACATGGGTTTTTCATACACATGGGCTTGGTGGACATCCTACTATTGGAGCATATGGACTTTGGGCTTTTAAGACCTAATTTGGAAAGTTGGAAAGCTATAAAAGGAAAAATTTCTATTCTCTTTGGGACTTATCACTTATCACGTATTTTTCTACTGGAGTTTGGAGGAGAGCGATTCTACTAGGGTTTGCTTTTTTTTATTTTTCATGTTCTTTATTTTATTTTTGATAATAATTATGTTGAATCCAAACACTATGAGTAGCTAAATACCTTTTATTGGTTATGGGATAATAAGTGGATTTCACAAATAAGATTTGATTCAATGATGTAGTTTTGTCTCAATACTTTATTGTTTATGATTCATTGTTCATATTGTTTATGATTTGATTGTTTATTTGGTTGAGTCCGGAATCAATCCGATTTGCATTCATATCTAGAGCTATATTAGGGTTTTCAATACGAAAACGTTGTTTATCCCTGATTCTAAGTAGCATAAATGTGGGTAGTGCTTGTAGTGATATATTCTACTAGTCACATATGAATCATAACTTGGGTTAAATCGAATTAGTGCTTTTACACATTTTGGTTGCCTTGATTAGTCTTATTCCATAGAACTCATTGTTTTTAGGGAGTTAAATCTAATTGTGCTTTTATGATTTAGGTTGCTTTCTAGGAAGAATTCACATATGCATCTTTTAATGTGGTTGTGATGAAATCAGGGAATTAGCGGGATACTCTTGCGATCAAGGTATCCTAGGACTTTTAGTAAATGAGAGATTAAAATTTCAATTCTAGTCATTGTTGATAATTCGAGTTTGTGAATGAAACTATCACGTGACTAATGCTTTCTCCTTATTTATTATTTTTATTATTACTTTGCTTTCAATTCATTTTTATTTCTTTGAAAAATCCCCCCTGGTTACTAGAAACTGAAATTTTTTATAACAACAAAAGCCTCTCTGTGGATACGAACTCTTTCTTATCGCATACTAATTTTATTTTAGGAAATAAGAAAGTGAAATTATATTTGTGTCGGCTGAAAACCGACCAGTCGGCAGTGAATATTCCAATACCTGCTTGGGATTATTGGATTCGATCTGGACCATCCAATCATGCTGGTGAAGTTGGATGATCGTGATCGTTTCTAGACTGTTATGGACAGTCTAGACGCTCAATCGGTCTAGTATAACACACCGAGAGTTATATGCTCAATCTGGATAGTATAACACACCGAGAGTTATAGCCTGTACGGGAATTTCGTGCATGCCTCACTGTTGGTACTTGGATATTCATGCTACTCTGATGCGGGTAACAATCAGTCAGCATGCTGCATCAACAATAAGAGATGTAGGAGCGGAATATCACAACAAATGATAACTTACGAAATTGTGGAGAGAAAAGACATCTTGCGAGCAAAGAACATTTTGCGAGCAAAGGAAATCACGAGGAAAGCAAAAGAAGTTCGCGAAATGAAGTTACGAAGGTTCGCAAGATACTTATCAAATCTGAAATGGCGGGACAACGCAACTGTCATATTTTGTAAGATCATATAAATAGCCATTTAGGCATGAGAAGTAGGGGGAGATCTTTTGAGCAAGAGAGGATAATTTTAGGAGGAGAGAGAAAATGTTAGGAGAGATTTATTATCTTTATCATCTTCTTCCCCAAAAAACGAGAGCTCCAAATATTCTTTAATGGAGTCTCAATTGTAAAATCATGTAATTACATACAAATCACTAGTGAAGCACCGTGGATGTAGATCACATTGATCGAACCACGTAAAAATCTTTGTGTCACTTTTATAATTTTAGTACCTTAATTCTTAGTTTCATATCAAATTAATTAGGTTTAGGAATCATTTTAATGGATTCTTATGAGGGTGTAGTTGTGAGATAATCCACAACTACATAATTGGCGCTAGAAACAGGGATTTAACCTTGTTGGTTCAAGAAAGTTAGAAAAATTGGTTACTGTTGGTGATGAATTGTACCGAATCTATGAGTTTTGAAGACAGAAATGGAAGTTCTTTTATTTGCATCTTCAAACAACAAACACATTAGTAGCTATGTCAACAATCGCTTCCAAAAAGGACAAATTTCTTCTCACTTTTCTTATTCTTTGTTTCATTTTTCAAAGTTTGGGAATTTCAAAACACAAATTGAAAAATAAATTTTTTGCGATCTAAACTTTGCTTTTTGTAGAAAATTGATTTATTATGGAAATTTTGAATTTAAAAATGTTTTAGCTATAAATTTTTAGTAACTAAAATCGTTTTACAAATTTGTTTAAAGAATTTTTGACAAAGTCAAATTTCAAGATTTTCTGTTGGTTAGAGATTTAGAGATTTACATTTCGCAAGAACAAAAACAAGTAGAATATATGGAAAGTTTTCATTCTTCATAGGCAAACATTACTCATCTTAATGGTCTATAAACTGCTAACCAAATTTACTGATCGTTTGCAACAAAGTTTTTGCAAAGTTCTGCGTCACTGACGAAGAAATGTCATTCCTATGAAGAAACGGGATAAATGTCATTATGGGTTCGAATCTTTACGAACGTTCAGTAAAGAAGACTTTTGTTAATTTTGATTGAAAACTGCGAAGTAATCATAGAGAGAAATGTCCAGGAGAAGAAGAAGAAATTGATGGGATCGGGGTGAAGTTCAGTAATTCATTTTGCACAAGACAATTCGAGTTACATAAACTGTCCAGGGAGATATAAGTAAGCAAAAGAACAAAAGAAGATTTACATACAGACGTTCATTTACATACAAACGTTCATTTAAGTACTTACGAAATAGATTATCCCCATTACGAACAAAATAAGAAGTATACGAAGAAGAAAGTTCGCAGCTACTAATTCTTACGAATGAAGTACAGAATCACAACTACTTGCTGACGAAGATATATATGGAAGTGGGTGTTTTGGGAGAGCAACTTTACCTATTTGTTAATGGCCCATATGATGATAGTATCGATGGCGTATGCTCAGAATACAAGGATGCTTTAGTCACGTGTGCTGGAAGACTAAGATGCATTGAAAGAATTAAAGTATACTTGAATAATTATACTTGAGAAGGCTAATGTTCGCAAGAAGAATTTTTCTTACGAATGTTAAAAATACTTTAAAGTTCGCAGGTGGTGACTTGGCTAGTGTTGCACTTGTTTTCTATTTCATGGATAATACTGTTTTTCATTTCGTGGATCCTGAAAGCAACGATCCTGTATGCAACAAGCGAAGATATCGGCTTGCAATTCCTCTTGCGTGACCCAACAACTTGATGAGAAATGATTAGCAAAGAATGTTTCTTACGAATGTTCGCAAAGAAGAAATGATTAGCGAGAGGAGATATAGAAGAAGTTTTGAGAAGTCTTACTACTGTTTACAAATAATGGGCAGACCATTAATACTGTTACTACTGTTGCCTCATGGTGCTATGGTTTCTCATGCATTTCGTGTTCCTGTTTAGGTATACTGTGAAGCATATAAGTTTCATGAGAGGGTACAGCTTGTAACATGCTCAAACGAAGAGGAGAGTCAATGAAGTTTACTTCGTCAGAAAATCTGCGAAGACAACGACCCACGATAAGAAAAAGAAAGGACGAAATGAGATAGTTGGTTCAACCATCAATGACTATTTTCACGAATCAAAGAGAATTCAATTCGCATGGCATTGTGAAGCTCATCATCAACCTCGCAACAATATCAAACTCCAAACAAAAGATGAGCTTTTAATATTCGCAACCACAAACGATGAACCAAACTGACACGCAAAATGTACACCAGCAGGACATGATGAAAATACAAAAATTAAACTGAGAAACAAAAGTTGAAGTTCATTATTCGAAAGAGTGAATGGGGTCTACTTTGAGAGCTGATGTTGACGAGGAGGAGTTGTTGTTGTGACCATATTTGGATGGACTAAAGTTTGATTTAACTGACGTCTTGAGTGAGACAGTCGAGTGAGCAATGGAGCGAAACGGGAGCAGTACTTGGAAGTGTAATTGTCGACGTTGGTTGGCTAAAGTGAACTTCAATCAGGGAAGCAACGTTGAGAACAACAATGAGTTTCTTTTCCGTGTTATATGGCCTAAAATTGCGATTGATGGCAGTTCCTGAGATGTAAAAGAAGGTTTTGGGTTAATCAATTTAAATATTAAGAGACAGCCAGGGAAGCAAAATAACAAACCCACTCAAGAATCTCAGCTAGCTCGATCAACTCAGCAAATAAAAAAACCCATGAAAGAACTCCAAAGACGCAACAAAGGAATAAAGAGGGAAGTTCGCAAACATTTACTTCATGGAAATTTACTTTAAGTACCGAATTTTCATTTTCTTTGTTCGCAATTATTTAACTTCGTGAACATTTACTTCGCAACCATTTACTTGACGAATATTCATTTAAGTTCGCAACTATTTAACTTCGTGAATGTTTACTTTGTATATACTTTTCAAGGCTTGCATCAACATAACCTACTTCGGGAAGAAGAAAACTACTTCGTGAACAACAAGCAATCCACCAGAAGTATGAGTTTCATGGCGGGTCAAAAATTTAATTCTCATTTTGCAAGCAAGCAATTTACTTCGCAAGAAAAAACAACAAATTTGTAAAAAAAGTAAGTACCATTTCCTTTAATACTTTATTTACGGAAGATAAAAGATTTTTGAAATTATATACTCGCAAAATTTCTACAATTTCAAAGATTCCAAAACATTTTAAACATTTTTTAGATTGGTAAAAAGCGACACAATCGCAAGATTCTAAAATTACTTCATCGCAAAAATTAAAAGATCTCAAAAATTTTCAAAGACTTCAAAATTGCAAAAAACAGAGAAAATTCAATTCCTATATTTCTATAGAATAATTTTGATTTAAAGATGTGATATGGATACTTCTCATACTTCTTATACTAAACATTTCATGAAAACATTCAACATTTTATATACATGAAAAATTTACGATGAATTTTTAAAAAGGCGAAAAAATACCGCCAAAAATCAATTGCGATTAAACTTTCATTAATTTGCGAATAAAAGACCGCAATCTGTGATCAGCCTCCAAAAAAAGAAAGAGAGCCGCAGAAAATTTTATACATGCAAACCTTTGTGGCGTACACCCTAGTTCGCGAAGATATATTTCGTAAGAGGCAAAGTCCTAAAGTGCGTCATTTAAGGGGGTACCTATAAACGTGGCTAAGGGTAACCGGAACACCACCAAGGGCCCTTAGTACATGGTAAAATTTTAGGGGTACAACCCAATAATGGGGTACCTATCCGGGTTAGACACCTTGGATTCTCACCTAATCTAGCGACATTACGCAATATAAAATGCGGTGTAAGAGGATTTAGGTTGGGCGACTAAGGCATCTTGTCTTTCCCAAGAAGTGCGAGAAAACGATCAAGGCACCGAGGTACACGGTTGAGTCAAGAGTGCCGGGTGAGGTTGAACCACATCTGCCATTTTTGACAAGTCTTGGCAAATGATGCACTTGGCCCAAAGATACCCCATAGGGTGCAACCTCGTAACTATAAGCCCTATAGGCAAAAAGGATAAGAGGTTGCGATCAAAAGCTGGTTGTTGGTAGAACCGGATGGGAAGAGCTAACCTTGTATGGTCGATGTACGCTTCCTTGAAGGGGCAACCAGGGGGAAGATAAATGGCAGCACCCTCCATTAGGGAGCTAATACGTGCTATAAGACGCAAATGTCACGAGGCTTCTTGTTTGCGAAAACATAAAGGCTTGTCATATTTGTGCAACAAATGAAGTTCTGCGAGCATTCTAAAAAAAAAAAAAAAGAAGAGAAGGAAAACATACAAAAAGAACTTCATGAGAATGAAACAAAGAAGTTAAGATGAGATCAATGGGTTATTACATGAAAGTGTAAAAACGTCCTGCGATTTCATCGCAAGACGATAATGTCACGAGGTTGTATATTCGCAAGAATGTTCAGACTTGTCATATTATCGCAAATACAAAATATTATCACAAAAGAGGTGGCAAAATAAGACCTTTACTTAGGAAGTCATGATAAGACCACATCAATTCATGAAATTTATTCCATCAATATCATTAAAGAAGTTTTACAAGAATATATATCATGAAGTCCTAACAAAGAAGACAATTCCATCAAGATCATTGAAGAACTTTGAAGAGAATATATATCAAAGAAGACAATTTCATCAAGATCATTGAAGAATTTTGAAGACAATATATATCAAAGAAGACAATTCCATCAATATCATTGAAGAATTTTTACAAGAATATATATCACGAAGTCATACCAGAAGAGGCGATTTCATTCGCGAAAATACACAAATGAACTTGCGAAGATGATTATATGAATAGAGGAAATTCAAAGATATATCAATTTTTATGACAAAATGAGCTAAGTAACACAAACATTAGCTATGCATTATAATAGATAAGTATTAACATCATACAAGTATCATACTTGCATCATACAAGCATCATATTTGCATCATAAAAGCATCATATTCGCATCATTCAAGCATCATATTTGCATCATAAAAGCATTGCATAAACATTTTATGGCATAAGCATCACATACACCTTTCATAACATAATCATTACATAAATATTATATTCGCACAAGTATTTTACAAAAATTTTACAAGATAATACCGCGAAACTTCGAGAAACATTCATAATTCACAGGACTATTCATAATTCGCAATGTATAGATACATCGCAATAAAGATATTCGCAACAGTATGTTCGTAACAGTATATTATGTTACATGTGAGTATATTCGCGCAAGATATATTATGCAGCACTATTTAGAAGTTCAGAAATTCGCAGAAAACCCCAGAAATTCATAGAAAATTCAGAAATTTGCAGAAAAATTCAGAAGTTAGCAGGGTTACCACTTGAGGCAGAGACAAGATAAGAATAGAGACGCAATTTAATTATTCAACATTTTCTCAAGGATTTTCCTTCATAGATAAAGAACAGAGGCAACTATGGATACCCAAGAAAATATTTTATGTTCTTTATCTTCTCAGCAAGAATCCTCACCAAAAATGGAATAATAATTTCACATGAACAGAGGCAATATTTATCACTCTCATCAAGGATATTTCATACTTCTTATATATTTCGAGGATTAAATACTTCTTATACTTCTTAAGGATACTTCATACTTCTTATATATTTCGAGGATTGAGTACTTCTTACACTTCTTCAAGGATATTTTATATTTCTTATACTTCATACTTCTTCAAGATACTTCGCAAGATGATACTTCTAATTACTTCTTAAAGCTTCAGAACTTCGCAAAAGAATAGAGGCAAGTATATACTTTTTGAGTTTGATATTCTTTCGCTCGTTCCTTCATCAACAAAGATCAAAGACTACTCCAACAACCACATCAAGTGATTTTTTCTTGAAGATCACTCTTCAAGCAATATTCAAGAAAAAAGAGGCAAGATGTAGGAGCGGAATATCACAACAAATGATAACTTACGAAATTGTGGAGAGAAAAGACATCTTGCGAGCAAAGAACATTTTCCGAGCAAAGGAAATCACGAGGAAAGCAAAAGAAGTTCGTGAAATGAAGTTACGAAGGTTCGCAAGATAATTATCAAATCCGAAATGGCGGGACAACACAACTGTCATATTTTGTAAGATCATATAAATAGCCATTTAGGCATGAGAAGTAGGGGAGATCTTTTGAGCAAGAGAGGATAATTTTAGGAGGAGAGAGAAAATGTTAGGAGAGATTTATTATCTTTATCATCTTCTTCCCCAAAAAACGAGAGCTCCAAATATTCTTTAATGGAGTCTCAATTGTAAAATCATGTAATTACATACAAATCACTAGTGAAGCACCGTGGATGTAGATCACATTGATCGAACCACGTAAAAATCTTTGTGTCACTTTTATAATTTTAGTACCTTAATTCTTAGTTTCATATCAAATTAATTAGGTTTAGGAATCATTTTAATGGATTCTTATGAGGGTGTAGTTGTGAGATAATCCGCAACTACAAGAGTTCTGCTAGGAACAACACAGGAAATACAAGGCGTTTTATGCATTAATCAATAATGCTAAAATTCACAGAATATTTGGGGTATTGTTGCTACATGCTCCATTCTAGGTGAATTAGTAAAGTGAAGAAGTATTCATCACTTATAAAATAATCTCATCCTCTGCAAGATGGTTACACACAAAATTAGTTTTACAACTTTAGCCCTGAACTAACATCCACCATCAACAACGTGCTTACCGGCGGCTCAACCTTATCTTCGAACAATTACATTTCTTCAAACCCGCAAGCAATGCCTCGAACTGATTGTCTAAAGCACGTCAGTCACACGGCTTTAAAATCCTTGAATTCAATCAACGGCAGTATGTAACTGCCGCAAATTGATCGGCCTAGATATAATTTCAGGGAGCTAATAAGACGCCATCATGATCGCCGACCTCCCATCTTCCATGAGGACTGGTTGACTTGTCCTCAATCTACCCAAATGACTCATGGCTGCTGCCCGAATATTGCTGGTCACGCTCCTTTTAAGACATTGAGTTTTACGGCTAATTAAAAAACGTTCTGTTAGAGCATAGCTCGGTTGAACCCACCAAGCGTTGGTATGTCAAGTTTGGTTATCATATTTTAGTGAGCCAAAACTCATTTAAGAGTCGCTTGATTTAAATGTACTAGAGTCAACTTCGTATAGGTTAGCTTGAAAGTATTAGGATGAGACATTACAAATATTGCGAAGACTTGAATAAGTGAAGAAGAACGGATCTACAACCACAACATCATCCTTCCACTTGAAGTTAGTGATATTTGACTTGAACTGTTTCATTCCATAACGTATCTTTTAAGTCGTGCATATTGTAAACATAAAAATGCAAAGCATGAACACTCTAGATAGACATAGTATTAAGGAATACAATATGAGGTTTATTGCTTAACCATTAAACTTTGTATATAAGACATCAACATAATCGTATGAATGCTATTGTGATTATATATGGGTATTGAAAAGGCGAGGGTACCCCAAATATACCTCAAGCTATTACTTTTCCTTCCTATAAGTCCTTTCCCCGAAAGTAATTATCTATGGATTGAGTCGAGACAATACAACAAATTGGTTCACACTTTGTGTGATCGTCTATGGATACGAGATCGAGACAATACAACAACAAAGTGTGTTTACTTGATACAAAGGGTCGGACTTAACCAAACTCAATAGGATTCATGTATCAAGTAAATAGGAATTAACGTTTGTGCAATTTACTTTAATTATAATAAAATGATTATAATGCGGAAATATAATTATAATATTTTTCATGAAAAAAGATATTTCCGCATTATAATCATTTTATTATAATTAAAGTAAATTGCACAAACGTTAATTCCTATTTACTTGATACATGAATCCTATTGAGTTTGGAATATGTTTGAATAATTAGAAAGCATTAATCCGAGTGTGATGACATCTTACCCAAGTCTTTTCCATGCTTGCTCACTTGTATCAAAGTAAACACACTTTGTTGTTGTATTGTCTCGATCTCACATGTCCATAGGATCGGCCCAAAAACGCGTTGTACGTATCCATAGATGATAGATCTAACAATAGTCTAAAGATCCCTAAACCTTGAATCACACAAAGTGTGATTCGATAGGCGGCTTCACTTAAAGACAAAAATTTGCTAGAAATTCAAACCAAAGTATTTATAGACAAGGAATTGTCTCAAAATCGAAAATAACCCGATTTTGATATTCATAAGTGATTATGATTAAATCTCCTTGGAAAATATTTAACTAGTAAATGCACATTACTAATTCTTATTTTCCATATATAATTAGATACTTATAAAGATACTTTGGGAATAAGCATTAATGCAAGTTCAAAGTGTGATGACATCTTACATGGACTTGAAAATTTACCACATAACAAGTTTAGAATTGGAAGGAAAGTTTCTCTCAATCAAAATTTACCAAAACAAGTTTCGGTTCTACCTTCAGCTCATAGTTAACTATTTCCTGACTAGGTACTAGGACATTCCCCAATATATTTGGTATCTCCCCAGGATGTCCATAGGATCGCTTTTCAATACCCATACATAATCACAATAGCATTCATACGATTATGTTGATGTCTTATATACAAAATTTAATGGTTAATTAAGAAACCTCATATTGTATTCCTTAATACTATGTCTATCTAGAGTGTTCATGCTTTGCATTTTTATGTTTACAATATGCACGACTTAAAAGATACGTTATGGAATGAAACAATTCAAGTCAAATATCACTAACTTCAAGTGGAAGGATGATGTACAAAATTTTGTAGCAAGAGACTTCTTCTTCACTTATTCAAGTCTTCGCAATATTTGTAATGTCTCATCCTAATACTTTCAAGCTAACCTATACGAAGTTGACTCTAGTACATTAAAATCAAGCGACTCTTAAGTAAGTTTTGATTCACTAAAATATGACAACCAAACTTGACATACCAACGCTTGGTGGGTTCAAACGAGCAATGCTCTAACAATCTCCCCCTTTGTCAATTTTAGTGACAAAACTCTTACAATCATATGGATAAATAAATTACAAGAATTCATTACACATACGCTTGATTCTCGAATCCAACAGCACATAACCTGCATTAATTCAATCCTTAAAATGCGGCAGCTGCACTATAATAACAAAGCTTATACTCCCCCTAAAGGTGAGCTTGGTAGATTTTCAATCCGCACATCTTTGTTATCCCAATCATATGATATGTTACTTCCACTTAGTCTATGATTTTCCTCATTCGTTAGATAAACGTTCAAGCACCATTGTTCTCTTCCCTAGTGACACCAATCAACCATAAATTGATACCAGCATCACTTGTTTACTCCATATATTTCTCCCCCTTTTTGTCACAAAAATGACAAAAAAGCGAACAAATAAAGTACAACATGAAAAGGATCTTACAAATCTCAAAATAGACTTGGAACCTGTTGAGTCAAGCACGAGGGTTCCGCATACCATTTTTGATAACCAATATCAAAACCGAAACTACAAGTAATTACGTTTTGATATGTTATCATGGAAATAATTGCTCGAAGCAATTTTCCCAACTATTTTAGAAAACCAAAAATCAACTAAGCAACTTAGTTCCTTTGCTAAAACGATTGTATAAAATACAACCACTTCATTCGATAAGACCAAAACAAAGATAAACTCCATTTTTCTCACCAGGTTCTAATTATCCATATAACTTAGACCTTTAGATTTCAAGCAAGCCAAATACTAGGTTAGTTAACTAGCATTTCCTTGTTTAGGCTTTCGTCTAGACTTGAATAAATGAAACCTCCACTTTGATAAGTCTAACTAAGATCAAAATTAACTTAGTTTATCTTATCCGGAATCGAATTGGACTAAACAACTCGTCCCGTCAACATATTCATTCGTTAAGCCATAAATAATTCATACAAACCAATAAATCAACTTGCATAATTATTCACCTCAACCGGATACAATAGAAACAACATATATAAACCAAAGTTTCACTATTGCACCGAAATTTTATAAGCTTAAACAATAGATACTACACAATAAATCACAAATAACAATTGTTTTACTTAACTGGAAGCAATTGAATTAACATAGACATTAAAGCACCGCAATTGCACCAAATTTTGTAAGCCTAAACTATTGATATCACACAACAAAGTAAGATAACAAAAGTTTTACTTAACCAGAAACAATTGAATCACACACACATCCATACATACATAATGTAATAAACACATCAATTGTACCAACAATTTCTTTTAAGAAAAAGCAATATATATCAAATAAAAAATAGGATTTTCTCAAAATAGGAAAACAATTAACTAACAAGATTGTTACCTCAATTTCGCATCCAACTTCTCCAAATATGATTCCATCGCTTTCTTCTTCCAGGAGAATTGATATCGAAATACCATTATGTTGTCATTCTCATGCCAAAAACAAAAGAATAACAACAACCAACCTTTACCAGAGAAAGGTTGAAAATCGGTTTTAACAACTGCAAGCAAAAGTTGAAAACCGTCGAAACACATATGCTTTTATGCTAAACCAAAAACGATTCAACATATTGTGACTTTTCACATATTGTTTCTACAGGAATCCCTCATGATCCTTTGATAAAGCCTACCAACATGGGCTAGAACTTAATCCTGCTAAATCAAAAAGTCACCCAAACCATAAGGGTACACAAAAAATTATGAGATCGAATATCAAGGTAATAAAACCGAAATCAAACATCTCATACACATACGTAGCAAATAAATAAAGAATTAAAGTACCGTCTATGTAAATCAAAAACTATCACAAGAAAAATTATAAATCAAATAACTTTATTCATAATAATTTTATTCAATAGACTTATACAATCAATGAAAGAGATCAAAAATTAATGTCTATTTTTCTAGTGCAACTCAGTCCTTCATATCAATGCCACATGAAGGTAGGTTTCTATTTTCGTTCTTCTGCTTGTGAATTTCTTCAAGTAGAAAACCTTGTTGCTTAACCAGAACCTCTTGTAGGTGAGAAATTTTCGAGAAGGACTCAGCAAGAGCATGTAGTTCTGTTTTTGATTGAACACAAAAGAGTTTCAATGCCTCAATACACTGATCTTTCTTCATCATATTCTCTCTTTCCTTCTTGCTTAGCCAATCTCCCTTTTTGATTTTACCCCTAATCTCAAGAGAAGCCCCTGAATTATTCTTAGGAATATCGTTCTGATCTATCATCTTTTCATGCATAGATGTTTGATCCAGACTCATGGTTTGGACAAGGAAATATCACAAAACGAAAAGTATCTCTTTATATTTCTCATATTCCCGAAAATATAATATATCTACATATACGAATATATCAAATATTTTCAATTACTAGATTTTATTTCCATAATCTACACAAAAGGTGCCTTGATTTCTTCTTCCTCACTCGAATATGGCACACATGGTGAGGAAAGAATTCTAATACATATTAGGTGGTATTCGGTATTAGTATGAGATTTTCTCTCATTATGGAACTTTGAACAACCCGAGTGTTCTTGATCTAGAATCATATGAGAAATTCCCCTTTTGTTACCTTGAACTAGCGAAGTGTCTTGACTTTGGTTGTCAACGCAACTCTTAGCAATTTTGTTCTTGAGACAGTTTATGCATCTTATCTTATCTTTCCCTTTACCATTAGATGATTTAATAACATTGGAAGACATGTCCATTCTTAAAATGGGTAAATCACTAATGGAGGAGGAAGAAATAAGATTGGCAACTAATCCAAAATTAGATGTTTCCTCTTCTTCAGAATCGTATGAATCAGAGGTCTCGTCATGAGTTACAGCCAATGCCTTGCTTCCAGTGTACTTCTTACGATTGGGACAGTCTTTAGAAATATGACCAAACCCTTACACTTGAAGCAATGTGGCTGATATTCATCATCTTCTTCATGTTCCTTTTTGACATGAACTGGATCATGTGGTTGAGAAGATTGGTGAGTATCCTTTATGAATCTCTTATTTCTTGACCTTAAGAGATCTCGAAACTGTCTAGTAATCAAAGATAATGATTCTTCGATTTCATCATCAGAGTTTCCTGTAATCTGTTCATCTGAATCATCCAACTGTCTATTCCTTTCCATTGGAACTTTAGGATTTTTTTCAGCTTTAAAAGCAATTCCTTTATTTTGAATAGATTGTGATTCATGATCAAAGATCTTTAACTTTCTAACGAGTATGCTTCATGAGAGATTTGAGAAATCATTTTCCTCTATGATTACATGCTTCTTAGAATCGTATCTTGGTGGCAACGATCTGAGAATTTTGCACACTATATATTTTTTAGAAATAGTCTTTCCTAGAGAGAAAGATGCATTAATTATCTCATAGAGTTTAAGATGAAACTCTTCAAAAGTATCGTTGTCATCCATTCGAAGGTTTTCCCAATCAGATGTAATAGTTTGAAGTTTAGCTTATTTCTTTGATGTGTTTCCTTCGAACACGATTTGAAGATTATCCCAAGCTTCTTTCTAAGGTTGACATGTTGATACATGATGTTGTAGATCACGGCTTACAACATGTATTATAGCATTCAAACCATCTGGATTCTGCTTATCTAGTGCCTTTTCTTCGTTCGAAAAATCTACTAGGAGTTTAAGCTCATTATCCGAATTTTCTATCTTTGGAAGAATATAACCATCGACGACTAATAGCCAAGTATTAAAGTCTCGTGATTGAAGAAAAGATCGCATAACAGATTTCCACCATAGATAGTTTGTTCCGTCAAATCTTGGCGGTACGTTAATTGAAGTCGATTCATGAGAACTCGAGTTCATTCTTATAGGATGGATCGCACCAAACATAGATTGTTAGATATTTTCGTGTTTTCCTGCTCTGATACCAATTGAAAAGGTGAGGGTACCCCAAATATACCTGATAGGGTGTAGAATACATCATATTTATTATATATTGTTTATGCTTTCTATGCTAGTTTTCTTATGAATTATGTATTTTATGCGTGTTTTTGAGTTATTAGGTACTCTGGAGTCGCACGGAGGAAAAGAAGAAGGAATCACCCAAATTTGAGCAAAAATGGCAAATCTGTCATTTCAGGGGAGAACACTATCTGGAGCCCAGTCAATGTTAAGGGGCAACTCTTTTGGAGGAGCACTTAAGCCAGACTAGATGAGGATAAGGGGATGCCATCTAGGTGGTTCTTACATAGTTGGGTGGTTAAATCCATCCAAATAATTGACCTAACCCTAAATCGAGAGATTTCCTCCGCCATCATTTCATTCATTCATTTCCTGTAATTGAGAGAAGTGTGGCTGCTGCTAACACCTGAAATAACAGAATCAAGAGAGAGGGGTAAATCTGAGCTGAGATGAATCGAGACAGAGATAAGTTCGAGATCAAGAAGAAGATGGTGATGAACGGTTGAGTTAAAAGCTGTAATTGAGAGAGGTAAGTGATGATGCTTAAATAGAACGATGGATTTGAAAGTGGGGTGGTTCTGAAACTGTAGAACAAGAATTAAAAGATGGGTTTCGACATTGAGATGATTGATACACTGTCGCTGTATAGTGTGATATTTTAATTGAAAATTGGTAGATTTTGGTGAGATCCGTAGCTGCCGTCAATTTGAAGAACAGTTAGTTGCTATCATGCTTGAATCTGAGATTGAAGAAGATGGAGCTACAGTCGCTGGGTGAAGTAGTGAATGGGAGGATGGTTTTGGTTTAATTCAGTTTTGAAGTAATTGATGTTGTTTTCGAATCTTATATGCAGATGGTTGGGTTCAATTGAAACAAGAAGTTAGAGTTACAGAGAATGAACTAAAGGGTTTGAAATTACCAGAGTTGGAGTTTGTTGTTGTGACAGTACAATGGGTTAGTGTTGTTGATGTTACAAGAAGAGATTGAATGAAGAGGTTAAGCTGCAATGAGTTACTGAAAAGATGATGTTGAACCTGTGGAGTTGTAGGCTGAGTAGAAAAGATCGAAGCAGCACTGAATATAAATGATAGATGTATGTTAGAAATTGTTACAGGGAGAAGAAAACGGCCTGAAATTATGGCCGGAATTGTCATGAAACAGAGGAAACTTTGTCTAAATTTCCCTTCTGATGAGTTGACTCAGCGATTCAGATAACTCGAAAACCCTAACCCAGATGATTCAGCCCGAGTAAGATGCTGACTCGGTGTCTGACTTCTCCTTCCTTGACCCAGTTGACTAACAGAAGACCGTCTTGACTGTTATGTTTGACGGTGGACTGACGAAATATTCTAGCGACGGCTTAGAATCTCAGGTTGCCGGCGACGCCAAATTCCGGTGATCTCAGTAATTTTCCGTCGTATCAAAATAACAGATTTTTGTGTGGATTCTTCTCATGGGCGTGAATACTTAGATTTGGAAGTTGGATGGAAACTTGGAAGATTTGGAGAATTGGACTTGAAATTGGAATTAGGCTCAAATTGGGAAAGTGGTGTTATTTTGAGAAAGGGATTCTTTTTCTACAAGGATTGGAGAGCATTGAAGCCTATAAATAAAGGAGTTCTCTATAACTTTTTACACACATCTACTTTGGAGAAGGAGTTAAAGTGCACAAGGATTGGAGGAAGGAGAAACCAACATCTTTTCAATAAGTTTTTCTTTCTTCTTTAATTATTATTATTATTGTGTGAACTCCAAACTATGAGTAGCTAATTTTCTTATTGATTGAGGATGAATTCCTAGTTCTTAACATATGATTTGAGTTTTGTTTTAAACCTACTTTGAAGTTTTTCACGTGATTATCGTTTGTTTTTACTAATAAGAATGTTTATGTTTGATTGATAGGTCATTTAGGTGGCCAATTAAACTGATTTGTTAATTGATCTAAAGCTAGTGAAAGTTAGGAGATAAGTAATCGTTTCTTGACTATTTACATAAGTAGAAAACACGAGACCTTTCAGAGGGATTCCGTGGAGCAATTGTGTGTGAAAACAGCTGTAGGATCAGAATATTGTTACAACAATATTCCTGTGAAATAAACAACAGATCTGCGACACATCAATAATAAGCAACAGTTCTGCGATTTGTCAATGATATTCTTCGAAACATCTCAAGATGACGAAAGAAGTGACATATTGGATGAAAACGACAGAAACATGAGAAGAGCGTGACAAATTTGGGATGAATCGATTAGGCCTACGAAATATTAAGGCGGTGCCACCTGCGATTTATCGCAGGAACCTAGATCCGAAATTAAAGGGAATTTTAGCTGTAAATGAGCTGTCATGAGCTGTAATCCACTATGTAAATGCCTATATAAAGGAAATGAATAGTTCCAGAGGAGGGGATGAATTTTTGAGAGTTAGGAAGATTTTTAGGAGAGAGAAAATCTTTATCAAGTGTTTTGTGTTCTTGGTCTTTGTAAAATTCCTTAAGATCATATTAATGAAAAAGTGTCTTTAATCTTCAAATTATGTCATAAATATTGATAAATTCTTGAATAGGGTGTAGTGTGGGAATTCCTGCAACTACATTTTGGCGCCCAGAAACAGGGAATGAATAGTTGAAAATCATAGTAAAAATTAGGTAAAAGAAAGAAATTATTCAAGAGTTAGAAGAATGTCAAGAAAATTGATGGAAAAGTTGGTTAAAGTCAAAAATAATAAAAATAGAGTAGAGTGTGATGTAATAACAAAGATGATGATAGATAAGTTCCATGAAGATATTAGAGGAAGGATACACAAGCGATATTTTGAAGGAAATAAAATCATGTTGGAAGAGGAAGTATCACCGCTAAAATATTGGGAAAAACAGAAGATCACATTCACGGCAGCAGAAATTCCGAAAGAAAATTTAAGTCATACATCTCCATTGGTGATCACAGTGTCTGTTGTACCAACAAGAAAAGAGAAATCAGTAAAATCTACAGAAGAGTGGGCTGTGAATAGGGTTCTGGTGGACGCAGGAAGCTCTGTGGATATAATGTTTTACCACACATTCAAGAAAATGGGATACAAAGATGAAGACATGCTTAGTCCATCATATCATGTTCATGGATTTGGAAAATCTCTAACAAAACCTAAAGGTGAAATTATAGTGCGAATTCCGCTGGGGGAAATAGAAACGCAGATAACTTTATGTGTAGTGGACATGAAATCACCATATAATATGCTATTGGGAAGACCATGGATACATGCAATCAAGGCTGTATCATCAACTTTACATCAGTGCATAAAATTTCCTATGCCTAGCGGAATTAGCGAGATTAGAGGAGATACAGATTGTGCAGCGGTGTGTTTCCAGAATGAAGTAAAGAATTGTGAAAATCAAATTCAGTTGCGAAAACAGCGCAGAAAAATGAGGAAAGAAGAAAAGAAAGAAGAAGAATTCAAGATTTACATGATAAGATCAGAAGAAGGAAAAGGAATATTTAACGATGTATCGCAAGAAAGTGAAAAACCAGCAGAGGTAATAAAAACACCAACACCAATGGGAGAACATGAAGCCAGTTATATTGCAGCGGAACCAACAAAATAAGTAAATGTTGGAAGTGAAGAAGACCCAAAAATGTTGAAGATTGGAACTAAGATGGATGTGGAGGAAGAAGAGCAAAATGTAAACCTATTGCGAGAATACAAAGATATTTTTGCGTGGAATATGGATGAAATGCCTGGAATAGATCCATCTATTGCATGCCATAGGTTGGAGATTAACAAAAATGTGAGACCATTCAAACAAAGAATAAGAAATATTGCAACCACTTATCATGCCAAGATAGAAGAAGAATTGCAGAAGATGCTTGATGCAGGAATAATAAGACAAGCGAAATATCCAGAATGGATCGCCAATATGGTAGTAGTTCCTAAGAAAAATAAGGGGATAAGAATTTGCATTTATTTCACTGATCTAAATAAAGCATGTCCCAAAGATAGTTTTCCCTTGCCATATATTCCGCAGATGGTGGAATCTTCCGCAGGAAATGATCGAATATCTTCGTTAGATGGATACAAGGGCTATAATCAAATCCCACTTGCGGAAGAAGATCAAGAACATATTGCATTCTTTGCTCCCATAGGACTATATTGCTACACAAAGATGCCTTTTGGATTACGAAATGCAGCAGCAACTTATCAAAGGATGGTGGAAAAGGTGTTCGCGAAATGGATACATAAAACTTTAGAGGTATATGTGGATGATATGTTGGTAAAAAGCAAAGAAGCTAAAAATCATGTGCAGGACTTAAGGGAAATTTTTGATCAGATGCGGCTTTTTAATATCAAAGTAAATCCTGAGAAATGTACTTTCGGAGTATCATCTGGGAAATTATTGGGATATATTATGTCAAAAGAAGGAATACAAGTTGATCCTGAAAAGGTGCAAGCAGTTCGAGATATGCCAACTCCAGAAACAGTAAAAGATGTGCAAAAATTGAATGGACTTTTAGCCTTACTAGGAAGATTTATTTCGCGATCATCAGATAAATGCAAGCATTTCTTCAACATACTAAAGAAGGGAACAAAATTTAAATGGACAGATGAATGCGAGAAAGTTTTTCAAGGAATTAAAGAATATTTGATGAATATATCCATTTTATAGAAAGCAGAACCAGGAGAAGAATTGCTGATATATCTTGCGACAACTCCACATGCTTTAAGCACAGTACTATTGCGAAATGACGCAGGAGTTTAAAAACCTATTTACTACATCAGCAAGACATTTAATGCTGCGGAGAAAAATTATTCGAAGATTGAAAAGCTAATTTTGGCATTAGTTTATGCGGCTTCTAAACTTCGCATATATTTCCAAGCGCATAAAATCAAAGTATTAACAAAAGTACCAATCAAATCAGTAATGAAAAATTCAAAAGTATCAGGCAGAGTTGAAAGATGGAACGCACAAGTGGGGCATTTTGAAATCCAGTATGCAATTTTATCTTCGCCAAAATCTCAAATTGTCGCAGAATTTCCTTTGGAGGATGATGAAGCTGTAGAAGACATGATGGATATATAAGAGAAATATGGGGATCCAAGAGATCTTTTAACAGAACCAAATAGGTGGGAGATATTAATAGATGGATCATCCAATGGAGTGGGAGTCGTTTTTATTTCGCCAGAAGGCACAAAAATGGCATTTGCATTTCGACTGGAATTTGAATCTACCAATAATGAGACGGAATATGAGGCTGTAGTACATGCTCTAAGATTTGCGATAGAAATGAAGGTGGAGAATGCAAGAATTACCAGTGATTCACAGTTGATTATTAGGCAAATTGAAGGGGAATATGCAACTAACGATATATCTTTGAAAAAATATAAGAAACTTGTTGAAGAATTATCTGCGAAAATTCCAAAACTTAAATGGAGGCATATTTCAAGAAGAGATAACAGGCTTGCAGATGCTTTCGCGTTTATATCAAGCATGATGGTAGATCCGACTGCGAGAACTATAAAAATACAAACACTCATAGCACCATCAATTAATAAAGAAGAAGAAGAGGAAGCTAAGGCAATGATAGTAGAAAATAATGGCGAAGAATCAAGTCGAATTATCGCAGATTGGCGTGCGGAAATTCACGCATATTTAGCAAGGGGGGAGGTTCCAAGGAACAGATTAGAAGCGCATAAATTAAAAACTAGAGCAACAAATTATGAGTTAAGAGATGGGGTATTATATCGAAAATCTTTAAATGGGCCTTCCCTCAGATGTTTGACACAAGAAGAAGGAAAACAAATATTAAAAATGTTACATAGTGGGGATGATGGTAATCACAGCGGAGGAAGATCTTTAGCATACAGAACTAAAATGCAAGGTTATTATTGGCCATATATGCATGAAGATGCAAAGAATTTATCAAGAAGTTGCGAGGAATGTCAGAGATTTGCAAAAAGAATACATGCACCAGGTGAAACATTAACATCCTCAAAGAATGTTTGGCCATTTGGAAAGTGGGGTTTAGATATTGTGGGACCATTTGTACCGGGAACAGGGCAAAAGAGATACTTAATTATCGCAACAGATTACTTCACAAAGTGGGAGGAAGTTAAAGCAGTACAACATATTCGTGATAAGGACATTTTCACATTTATATTTGAAAATATCATTTGTAGATTCGGAATTCAGAAATGAGTTGGTGTCAGATAATGGAAAACAATTTGAAGGACAAAATATAGAAATGTTACTTAATGCATTCAAGATAAAGTGCGGAAAGTCAACCCCTTTATACCCACAGGCTAATGGTCAAGCTGAAGCAACTAACAAAACAATCGCAGATATTCTCAAAAAGAAGTTAGAAGGGCATCATAGAACGTGGTGTCAACAAGTTCATTATGCAGTTTGGGATTATTATACAAAACGAAGAGAAGCAACTGGGGAATCTCCTTTTTGTTTAACATATGGGGTTGAGGCAGTATTACCAACAAAAGTTGCTATTCCTACAACAAAAAGAGAAGCTTGGGAAAAGAATCTTAGTGCTGGTATGATTCTAGACAAACTTGATGAGGTAGAAGAGAAGAGAGAAAAGGCATTACAACATATGGAAAACTACCATCGTAGATTAGCTCGTGAATATAATAAACGAGTAAAGAAGCGTGAGTTCCAAGTTGGAGATCTAGTTCTGCGAGAAACACCAGAATATCAGCGAGAAAATGGAGGAAAATTAGCGAAAAAATGGGATGGGCCATATATCATCAAAGAAATAGTTGGAACTGGAGCATATAAATTAATGGATCCAGAAGGAAGAGACATGGGTCAAAGACTTGGCAGACCATGGAATAGACAATATCTAAGAAAATATTATCAATAAAGGTTTGAAAAACTAGAATGAATGGATTACACGCAAGAAATTACGAGAGAATAAAAGATATGTTTTGTAAGAACAAAGTTGGCTAAATATGAAAGCTATTTTCCGCAATAATTTGCGGAATAATTAAGAATTTTAATGCAAATGCATAAGATGGGCGAAAATTGCCGTAAAAAAAGAAAGAATGGGACGAACTTTTATGGCGTACACCTTAGTTCGCGGATTCTATTCCGTAAGAGGCAATGTCCTTAAAGTGCGTCATAAGGGGGGTATCTCTTTGCATGGCTATGGGAAAGGATATACCGCTGCTGGAACCTAGTCATGGATATTTGGGATTATAGAAAATCCATCCGGGAGAGATAACTTGGATTCTCAACTATATAAGGTTATACCCTGGTTGGGCCCCCCGAGATTTTCTCCTAAGGAATGCAACGTATGATCAAGGCGCCGAGGTACACGGTTGAGCTGTGGGTGCCCGGGATGGATGAACCTACCCTTGCCATCCACGGCAAGTCTTGTCTTACGATGTGTTCGGCCTGAAGAAAACCCCACTTAGGGTGCAGTCTTGTAACTATAAGCCATATAAGGCATAAAGGACAAGGCTGCGAAAACAACTGGTTGTTGGAAGAACCAGATGGGAAAGTGCTAGTCTTGTATGGACGATGTATAATCCTTGAAGGGGCAACCGGGGGGAGAGATAAGGGCGATACCCTCCATTAGGGAGATGTGTATCAAAAAAGACGGCAATGTCACGGGACTTTATATTCGCAAGAATATTTAGGCCCGTCATATTGTCGCGTGACACAGACAGCAATGTCATGGGACTTTATATTCGCAAGAATATTTAGGCCCGTCATATTGCCGCGTAACTGGCCAAAAAGCCTAAAAAAGAAAAGTTAAGATGAGATCAATGGGTTTTTGCGATGATAAAATCAATAATAAGAGGATATAAATCGCAAAGATGTCCTGCGATTTCATCGCAAAGACGACAATGTCATAAGTCTTAAAAAGCAAAGAGAGATTAATCTCACAAGGTGGTTTAGATTTATCATATTGTCGCAAAGATTAAGATTAAATGATAAGGCAAGATCAATGGATTATTACATGAAAAAGTAAGAATGTCCTGCGATCTTGTCGCATAAAAGTGGCATATTAAGACCTTTAACTAGGAAGGCAAAATAAGACCACAAGAGAGGTTATATCTTCAAAGCATATAACAAATTTTTCGCAGCGTTGATTGGGATAATTCATCTATTATATTGCAGATTGATAACAAGAGGCAAGTCTGGGATTTTCTTACAAGGGTAACAAATTCAATACTTCACAAGGAAGATTATGAGGGGCAAATATGGGGATTATAAAAGAATATTTCATTATCTTCCTTGAGAAGAATTATAAAAGAATATTTCATTATCTTCCTTGAGAAGAATTAAAAAAAAAATAATCAAGTTACAAGAATTAATGAAGATTGGATTCAGATTAATAAAAATATATAATCAGAAGACAATGATGGGGTTACAAAAACTGCAATGTTTCGCAAAAGAGATTCAGAAATTACAATCATTTGCAGGACAAGAAAAAGAACAAGATATTTCGCAAGAATATAAAACTTCAGATAATGTTCTTCCTTAATTACTACTATTATCTTCATCAGCGGTACCTTTTTCAGTTTGAATTTCTCCATCACCGGTGGTTGTTTTGTGAGGAGAATTGTGTTCTTCTGATTCTTTATGAGGATTTTCTTGATATTCTTCATCATTGAGAGGGTTCCCTTCTTCTTCTATTTCTTTAGGTGGGTTTTGTTCCTCCTCAGAAAAATATTCTTCTCCATTACTTGAATAATTTAGATCTTCATCTATGGGATGGGGAACTTCGTTATTATCTATCTCCAAGGGTTTGATCTTCATAGGAGGTAAAGAATGAGAGAATAGAACATTGTTTATAAAAACTTCAGCGCCTAAATGAGCCTTGCGGAGGCAGTTCTTTTCAAGGTTTCTGATCTCTATATCTTTTAAATATTCAAGATAATCAAACCTTCTCAATGATCTGTTATGAGAGTTGGAAAGCGCGGTATTATTTTTGCGAAGTTTGGCTAACTTCATAGACAGATCAGAGATAGAAGCTTGAAGATGTTTCTCAGATTATGCGAAAGAAAAATTGCATATTAGATGGAATTCTCGCGAAAAATAAGATGGGAAGATACAATGAAGTAATTAATATATGAGGCAGTCAAAATGACTACCTTCCTTTTGTGAAGATAAAGTATGAATTATGTTAAAGAAGCAACTCTTCCATCGATTCATAGCATCATCAAAATTATCCCCAACCTTACCTTTCAAACGAGATTTTATACTTTTTTCACAATTGCGAAGATAAGAATTTTGTTCTTTCAATCGAGTACAATCATCTTTGAGATTGTTGACTTTTACACTTAGAGCTAACCTACCCTTTATAATTTTCTCTTGCTCAGCAGCAGATGGTTCAGTTATCTTTTTAAGCTCATCTTTCAATGCACGAAGGGATTGTTCTTGCTCTTTACACAACTTTTGAAGATTGCCTAATTGCTGCGAATAAGTCCTTGTTGTATCCACAAAGCTACGTTTCTCTTGGGATAAAGTTTTGTTTTCGTCTGATAAAGATTCCACCCTCAAATTAGTCTGATTTAGCGAATATAAAAGTTGAGTGGCTTTATTACTTAGGCGATCTCGTTCACAAATTAGCTGATTATTCTCATTCTTAAGATTATTTATCTCGTCAATTGAATATGCGTGGAGAGTACTCAATCTATCAAATTGATTTTTCCAAGACTCTTTCCCAATGCGGGACTCATCAGCGATTGTTTCCCATTCAAGTATCTTCAATAATTGGTTATGTTTTGAAGCTAAATATGCGACAACAAATAAATAAAGAAAAATTGAGTACATAGAAAATAAAGAATTACTGAGGCAAAAAAAGAGGCAAGAAAATTATACCTTTCAGATCATCATTTCTGCTGCGAAGAATTTCGCAGTCTAATTCAGAATTGCAAAGCTTATGATCAAGAAGTTCACATTCTAAAGTTTTTGATTGAAGGTTCTTCTTCAAGGTTTCAATTTCACTTTCTAAAGTAGTTAGCTTAGACGAAGAACCGCAGGATCCAAGATGCTTACTTAAAATCATACAAATGTCTTGTCTCGCAGGGTCTGTAGAAGATTTAATAGCATCATTTAAAACTTCTGATAACATTTGAAAAGCAGCTTCAACCCCTGTTGTTATTTCTTGAGAAGAAGGAAGAGAAGTAGAGGAAGAGGTTTTGGCGACAATAACTTGAAGATTAGAATCATTGGTGGTAGTAGGAGTAGAATAAGGAACTTGGTTAGTCGCAATTACAGTCTCATTCGTCGCAACATCTTTCATTGCAACTTCATTTATCATGACTTCATTCACCGCAGTTTCATTTACCGTGGTTTCATTCACCACAGTTTCGTTAATCTCAGGATCATTGGCTGCTGATTCATTCACTTTAGTTCCAGCTATTAAAGGTTCATTCATCTTAACTTTTGAAATATTTATGGAAATATTAGCATCAATGGTTTCGTTTGGAATTGGTGAAGAAGTAGTATTGGTGTTAATATTAGAATTTACACGAGGAGAAGGAGAAGATTTATCTTGCGGCGGAACAGGGTCTGCAGGTAAAAACTCAAGGATATCCACTTCATCTGAAAGAGCTTTAACTTGACGAGAACGCTTAAGAGGTTTAGAAATATTCTCTTCAATCTGCGAATAATAATGTAGATAAGAAACAGAGGCAACAATATTGTTATTTCAAAGAAATAGATGTTTCTTACTACCTTATCATTCTCAGATCTTTTTGTCTTCCCAACACGCCTTTTCTGAGAACCCTTAGGGTTAGGGTTTTTGATAGTAATTTTAGTTTGAGAAGTGGTATTACTGAAAAAGATGATAAAATATGAGATTATGAAGAAAATTGGGCGATAAAGGTAACATAACATGAACAAAATAAGATCCAAGATAAGAACATACCTTTGAGTCTCCATTAAAGCAGCAACAGGAAGGATACCAGGAAAGAAAAAGTTGCAGACAAAAAATAAAGGAAAAGTTGAAGAGAAAGGAGAAGATGAAAGAAGAAAGAAATACTCTCGAGTGGAACCTTTATTTATAGATGAAGGATGGGTAACCGGGTTAATCGGTAAAGATTGACGCGTGTCAGCAACAAAAGCGAAAAGTAGGAAACTTTGTCGGGTAAAAAGTAAGGAGTTGCGGCAAATCAAGAAACTTAAGTTCTCATGATCTTTATCTTCTTCGCAAAAAAGATATGAGAAGAGGCAAGATGTAGTATCAGAATATTGTTACAACAATATTCCTGTGAAATAAACAACAGGTCTGCGACACATCAATAATAAGCAACAGTTCTGCGATATGTCAATGATATTCTGCGAAACATCTCAAGATGACGAAAGAAGTGACATATTGGATGAAAACGACAAAAACATGAGAAGAGCGTGACAAATTTGCGATGAATCGATTAAGCCTATGAAATATTAAGGCGGTGCCACCTGCGATTTATCGCAGGAACCTAGATCCGAAATTAAAGGGAATTTTAGATGTAAATGAGCTGTCATGAGCTGTAATCCACTATGTAAATGCCTATATAAAGGAAATGAATAGTTCCAGAGGAGGGGATGAATTTTTGAGAGTTAGGAAGATTTTTAGGAGAGAGAAAATCTTTATCAAGTGTTTTGTGTTCTTGGTCTTTGTAAAATTCCTTAAGATCATATTAATGAAAAAGTGTCTTTAATCTTCAAATTATGTCATAAATATTGATAAATTCTTGAATAGGGTGTAGTGTGGGAATTCCTGCGTTAGCAAGTGGACCTTGATCTAAGGGTCTAACTACTAATATCAACCTAATAAATTCATAAATCTTAATGCGTTTAACTAAATTACATCTTGAGTGTTCTACTACTAGGTGGTTTGGTAAATAGAATCAGGTAGGCGAGAAATTATGTATCCGGTGATACAAGGGATTTAGGGATTAGCACTGATGTAGCTGTTATATATGGTTGGTGATAATCCGTGACTAATAAAAAGTGGAAAAGAACATAACTTGAATCATTGTTTTGCAATGAAGAAGGATTTCTTGATCTAATATCTCTTATTGTTTTCAACTTGAACTTTTAATTTCTTTATTTACTTTCTTTTACTTTTAAAATCTACCCCCCCCCCCTTTTATGACAATTAAACAACTAAAAACTCTTGCTCCTCGTGGGAACGAACTTGACTACCCTATATTACTTGTTAATTAGGTAGTAAAATAATAATTAATTTGTTGTGGTTACGACACGCATCAAATTTTGGCGTCGCTGCCGGGGAGCAGCAGACGATTTTAGTTGTTTTAATTTTTCTTTATTCTTGCTTTGTTAGATTCTATACCATATCTAAGTTAGTTTTGAGAATCTTATTTCAGGTACTATATCTTTGGTGAATGCTTAAAGAGGGCAGACCGAGTCCAATACGTCTTCGATCCGGCACTCAACTAAAGGACTTCATTCGAGTGGTTAACACTCCGCTTCCTCATTCTACATCAAGTGAGTTCGCAGATTCAGACATAGAAGAAGAAGCAATGGCTGATCGTACACTCAAGGACCTAGATTCTCAGAAGCTCGATACACAACAATGGTGTATCCAAACTAACTCAACCTTCGAGATCAAGTCGGGGTTGATTAGAGAGTTAACAAAGTTTCATGGCATGGTGAATGAAGACCCAAAAAAACTTCTTATGGAATTCAATACCATATTCATGGCCATGCTTCCACCGGATACTAATGCGGATGGAGCGATGTTGAAATCTTTTCCGTTTTCTTTGGTGGGCAATGCTAAGGAATGGTTATATTATTTGCCTTCCGGAAGTATCACAACATGGAATAGGATGAAGAAACTTTTCCTCGAGAGATATTTTCCCGCATCAAAAGCTACTCAAATTCGGAAGGAGATTTGTGGGATAAAGCAACATGTGGGAGAGTCATTATATGAATGTTGGGATCGATACAAGAGATTGGTGGCAAGTTTTCCGCACCATCAATTTAGTGACGCCATGATAATTCAATACTTCTATGAAGGTCTCCAAACAAATGATATATATCTTCTTGACACCGTCGGTGGTGGTGCACTAGTGAACAAAACGGTGGCCTATGTCGGCAAACTCGCAATAATTCTATGCAAGAGGTGAACCAATGGTTAAGTTGGTGCATGATGTTAGTGATTCATCTTCACAATCCTATCAATGGTTAAACAACATAGAAAGGGTAATGCAACGAATGGCCGCGGTAATTATTCTGGATGATGAAACCGAACAAGTAAATGCTTTATATCCAAATCAAAGTCCAAGGTACGATCCATACTCAAATACCTATAATCCTGGTTGGAAGGATCATCTTAACTTTAGTTATGCAAACAAGCAAGCGGTGGTTCCCAATCCCTATGAGCAACAAGGCGGTTTCCAACAATCACGCTTTCAACCTCAACAACAATTTCAACCTCAAGTGAAGGAACAAGGATCTTCAATTGATGATAAGCTTAATGTCATGATGCAAGGTATCACGTCATTGTTTCAACAAAACCAACAAAAGACTGATTCGGCAATCAAGGCTTTGGAACAAAAGACCGGTTCGGCAATCAAGGACTTACAAACTCAAATGGGACAATTGGCGACCGATGTGAACTTAATGAAAGCTCAAGCATCCACAATGCTTCCTTCACAACCATTTGTGAATCCAAGAGAGAATGTTAATGCGATTACTTTAAGAAGTGGGAGACAAGTGGAGATTCCAAGTCATCATGACGAAGCTAGTGAATAGGTAGTCAAAGACAAGGAGAAATCCATACCAAAGGAGAATTCAACACCAACTGACCAATCCAAGGAACAAGTTCTTACTTTCACTACTCCACCTCCTTTTCCTAGTCATTTTGCTAAGTCCAAGAAGGAATCTCAAGACAAGACACTCATAAATATCTTCATGAAGATAGAAATCAGCATCCCATTCATCGAGGCCATCAAGACAATGCCAAGGTATGCTAAGTTCATGAAGGAATTATTCATAAAAAAGGATAGGTTGCTTGATAATGAAATTACTAAAGTTGGAGAGAGTGTGTCGGCTATGCTATTGAAGAAGATGCCTACAAAGGGAACGAATCCCGGTGGTTTTACTGTGCCAATTACTATTGGTAAGAAAAGGTTTGAACATGCTTTACTTGACTTGGGAGCTTCCATTAGTGTGATGTCGACCGATATATATGACTCCTTGAATCTTGGACCGTTAAAAGAGACAAGAGTTATTATCCAATTAGCAAACAAGTCTAATATATACCTAAAGGGACTTGTAGAAGACGTTCTAGTGCAAGTGAATGAGTTAATTTTTCTGGTTGATTTCTTTGTGGTGGATATGAACAACAATGAGAATCGGTTGTCTACTTCTTTACTTCTTGGGAGGACCTTTATGAAGACCGCAAAGACAAAGATTGATGTTGAGAAGGGTACACTTACTATGGAATTCGACAAGGAAATAATACACTTCAATATATTTGAAGCCATGCGCTACCCAAGTGATGTGCATTCCGCTTACTCCATTGATGTGGTTGGTTCATTAGCGCAACAAATGGTGGAATTGAATCAAGAGGACGAACTTGGTGTGGTGTTGCAAAAAAGCATTGAATTAGATGTCCACGGCTTGCCTAACTTGGATGTTGAAATTTCCAAGGAATTGGTGGAGATGTGTGGTGACTTGATGGCATTACAAGAAGCTAAAAAGGGTAATGTTTCATATATTTCTTTACCCGTGAATGATGAATTACTTGTACCATATATTGTGAAGGCGCCTAAACTATAATTGAAGCCATTTCCGGATCATTCGAAGTATGCTTTCTTGGGAGATGGAGATGAGCTTCCGGTGATTATTTCAAAGAACCTCACACAGGTATAAGAAGACCGTTTGCTTAGAGTCTTGAAAGACCACAAAACGGTTATTGGGTGGACAATTGCGGACATCAAAGGCATTAGTCCATCCATGTGCATGCATAGGATTCTAATGGAAGTGAACGTGAAGCCGGCACGTGATGCTCAACGTAGTCTTAATCCTCCCATGATGGAGGTTGTGAAGAAAGATATACTCAAAGTGTTAAGTACGGGGGTAATCTACCCAATTTCCAATAGCAAGCGGGTTAGTCCGGTACAAGTGGTACCAAATAAGTCCGGTGTTACGGTTTTTAGAAATCAAGACGATGAACTTGTTCCTACAAGAGTTCAAACCGGTTGGAGAGTGTGCATTGACTATAGAAAGCTTAATTCGGCAACCCGGAAGGATCACTTTCCTTTACCTTTCATTGATCAAATGTTGGAGCGGTTATCGGGGCATTCTTATTATTGTTTCTTGGACGGTTATTCGGGATACAACCAAATTGTGATTGCACCGGAGGACCAAGAGAAGACCACTTTCACTTGTCCGTTTGGAACGTTTGCATATAGACGGATGCCATTAATTTGGTCTTTGCAATGCACCGGCTACTTTCCAAAGATGCATGGTAAGTATATTCTCGGATTACGTGGAGCGAATTATCGAGGTTTTAGGATCATAATATCGCCACAGTAACACTCTTGCGAAATTTATAAACAACATTTCTGCGAATTCTTCAACAACATAATGCGAGCGTCGCAGAATGACTCAAAGAATGAAGTAACGGATGACGGTAGATTAAACACGATAAAATCATGACGATCCTATGAAGATTATAACATCTGCGAAAATAGACATTACAACTGCTACAAGAATATCGCAAGTTAGATCCGAAATTAAAGGACAACATAGTTGTCATCCACTATGTAACTACCATATATAAAGAGAACTAATAGATTCAGAGAGGGGGAGATCAATTTTAGAGTGTTGAGAAAGTTTTGAGGAGAGAGAAAGTTTAAGAGAGTGGTTGTATTTGTAGTAGCAGGATTTCCCACACTACACCCCTATTAAGATCCTATAAAAATCTAAGTGAAACTAGTTGAAGATTAAAGAATTAAACGACACTTTTATTATTTAGATCTCAGAAAAATATTTACAGAAAATATTCAAACTCAGAATTACAACTTTCTTTTCTGGAGTTTCTCTCTCCTCAAGATTTTCTCAACTCTAAAAAATACATCATCCTCTTCTGGACTTACCTGATCTCCTTATATAGGAAATTACATAATGGAAGACATCTAAGCTTTCCCCTTCTTTCGGATCTATTCTGCGATCTCATCGTGGCAGTTACATTGTTTATTTTCGCCATCGTTCGTAATCATCGTGAAACAACATTCTTTTATCATGATTCTTCAATTGTCAACTATCTTGATACTTTCTCATGTTGCTCACCAAATTTCGTTGGAGAATTCTCACGAAACTCTCGTGAAAGATGTCATTCTTGTAGTGGGAGTATTCAACCTTCTCGTGGAAATGTCGTTCTTATCACGAGAATATCGTTGTGGAGATATTCTGGTACTACATCTTTCCTCTTCTCATGTCTTTTCTGCGAAGAAGAAACGATCATGAGAATCCTTAACTATCGCAAGAATATCTGAACTTTTTTCTCCGGCAATATTTCGCTAATTCAGCTTTCCTTGTTAACACGTGTTGTAAATCTGTCCTTTTGTATTGACACGTCTCACATAATTTACTCCCTTCTTTGCCTATAAAAGGAAGAGTCGAATTTCATTTCTAGTTTTCTTCTCTTAACTCTCTTTCTTCTTTACTTAGTTTCTTTGCTTTTTGTTCTGCAACTTCTTCTCCTTCTCATTATTCTTCTACTGTATTAATGGAGTCCTCGAGGTATATTTTTGATCATGGTATTTTCTTAGATCAAACTTTTTATTTATATTCTTCGATCTTCTCTTACTTAATTCTTTATAACCCCATATTATGTATTCTTCAGCGGAGCTGCATCTATTTCCCAATCCTCGACTCAAAAACCTATTATTCATAAGAGGCCGACTGGAAAAAGGAAAGAAAATTCTGCGAGCAATAAGGTAGTAAGAAACACATTCTATTTATTAATAACAATATTGTTTCCTCTGTTTCTTATCTAGATTATTGTTTGCAGAATGACGAGGGTAATGCTAATCCTCCTAAAAGATCTCGCCAATTAAATAAGACCTTTGGAAGTAATTTCGTCATTCCTCCCTTAATATCTGTGAAAGCTTCACCTACACATGTGCAATCTGATCTTCCTCCTTCTTCTGGCGAGAAGCTCGATTTCACTGCCACTGCCTCTACTGGTCCTTCACCAATTAAAATTGCAGAACCCATCATACCTGAAACTCCCTCTAGCCCTTTACTTCCTCCAAATGTTACTTTCCCGAAAACTCCTCCTTCTGATGATACAACCATTGCTAATGACTCGAATCATCAACTTGTCCTCACTTCCTCTATTTCACCTTCTACATCCCTTCCTTCATCAAATGAGACCATCGCAGGAATTGATGTTGCTTTCAAAATTTTATCTAACATTCTAAATAATGCTAGAGATTCTTCTACTGATTATTTCCAAAGCGGAGTTTGCGAAACTCTGCTCAAATATTTTGGCTCAGACAATTATGTTTCACGAGCTTCTCTAGAGAATGAAAATGCTGCTTTGAGAAAAAGTCTTCAATATAAGACTTCTGAATGTGAAACTCTAAACCACAAGCTCAATAACTCTGTACTGGATCGCGAGAATCTCGCTAGAAAGATTGATGAGCTAAAAAGTAAGCTTCTTTTTGCCTCTGTCCTTTTATCTTTTTATTCTATTTCCATATTCTTCGTACTTAATCCTCCCTTTAAATTCTTGGTTTATATATTAGTTTCCAACCGAAATCGTTTCATCGAAAAACTTAAATCTGAAACCATAGTTGATGAAGCTCGCATTGAAAGAGATTCTTGGATGGACCAGCATAGTAGATTAGATAATCTTTATACGTATTCAGTTGATCAAATAAGAAATCTCACAAATGAGAATAATCAATTATTGCAAAATCACAGTTTTCTAAACAACGAGGTTACTCGCCTCTCATATTCGTTATCCAAGATTAATTTGTCTATAGAATCTTTGTCAGACAAGAATAGAACTTTATCTCAAGAGAAACACAAATTATCAAGCTTGTTGGCGATCTCCTCGCAGAAAGTAAACAATCTTCAAGGGATATGTGATGACCAAAAGCAGTCTCTCCGCTCTCTTAAAAATAAACTTGACGAAGTAACTGAATCATCTGCCGCTGAAATAGACAAACTTATAAAGGGTAGAATAAATCTTAGTTTGAATGCCAGCAAGCTTTGAGATGAATATTCCCAACTAAAGGAGTCTCATTCCTCATTGTCAAAAGAAAATTCATATTTACGCACCAAAGAAGAGAACATGAAATCTCGTGTAAAAGGCATAGTTGGCGACAAATTTGATGATGCTATGAACCAATGGGAGAACTGCCTCTTTTTATTAATCCAAAACTTAACTTCGCAAAAAGAAGGTAGTCAATTATGACTGCCTCACTTGTTGATTTCCCTTGTCACAATTTATGTTATATTTCACTTGTTGATATTCTCACGATATATTTATTTCTATAACCTTTCATTATTTTGTTGCTCGCAGAATCTGAAAAAAGCCTTCATTCTACTATCACCAATCTTACTAAGGAGCTAGACAGTGTTTGCAAAGAAAACAAGACTCTTCTTCTCAAACTTTTAGAAACTCGTGATAAAGCAGAAAGAAGACTTGATTATCTTGAGTATTTCAAGAATATAGATATCAGAAATCGTGACAAAGGTTTCCTTCGCCAAGTTCATCTTAGTGCTGAAGTTCTCGTGAACGAAATTTTGATCTCCAACTCTCTTTATCATGTATCCGTTCTACCTTTGAAAGTTGACGATGATGAAGTCCCTCTTCCTATGGATAAAGATTTAGAATATCCGTCTTCTGAAGGAGATGTTGAAGAAAACGCTGAAGAAGAAGATGATCAAGGAAAAGAAGAAAACCCTCTAAAAGAAGGAGAAGATCGTAACAAAAAGAACTCTGGCGATGATGTTCGCGATGAAAGAAATATTGGTGATGATAACAATCCTGATAATTCTAAATCTGGCGAGACTACCGCTTGAAGCTTGAGTTCTATTTTTAATTTATTTTTCTTCTTCTTTCTCGCAAATGATATAACCTTTCTTGAACTATAATATTCTCAAGAAACTTAATGAAATCCTACATATTTATTCCCTTGCTTGCCTCCTCATTAAATTTCTTGAGACTTGTTGAATTCAACTTGTTTCTTGTGATAAAGAAATCTTCCCTGCATGCTTAACAAAGAAGAATTAATTTTTGAGATTATTCTATTGGTCTTATTTTGCCTTCCTAATTAAAGGTCTTATTTTGCCAATTTTTTATTTTTGCGACAAAATCGCAGGACGTCTTTACACTTTCATGTATTGACCCATTGATCTTTCTTTATCTATATTTCTTTATTATATTGCGAAAATATGACGAGTCTAAGTTTTCTCGCGAAAACAAAGCCTCGTGACATTGCCGTCTTGCGATGAAATCGCAGGACGTCTTCACATTTGAATGTAAAAACCCCTTGACCTCATCTTAACTTTTTTCTCTTATGGATTTTTGCCTCTGTATAATTTACGTGACAATATGACATGCCTAAATTATCTTGCGATCTTAGAGCCCCATGACATTGCCGTCTTAAGACACTTATCAGCTCCCTAATGGAGGGTGCCGCCCTTATCTTCCCCCTGGCTGCCCCTTCAAGGAGGGCACATTGGCCATACAAGACTAGCTCCTCCCATCCAGATTTACCAACAACCAGTTGTTTTCGCAGCCTCTTGTCCTTTATGCCTATATGGCTTATAGTTACAAGACTGCACCCTAGGTGGGGTTTTCTTCAGGCCAAGTGCATTGTAGCCAAGAATTACCAAAGATGGCCAGGGTAGGTTCGTCCATCCCGGGCATCCTTGGCTAAACCGTGTACCTCGGCGCCTTGATCATACTATGCACTTCTTGGAAGAGACTCTCAGTCGTCCAACCAAGGTATAACCTTATAAAGCTGGAAATCCAAGATCTCTCTCCCGTATAGGTTTTCTTTAACCCCTACATCTGTATGACTCAGGTTCCAATAGCGGTATAACCTTATCCCTGAATTATATAAAGAGATACCCCCTTTATAACGTGCTTGTAGGTCTTACATTTGCCTCTTACGAAATTGTACTCGCGAACTAAGTTGCACGCCATAAAGGTTTGTCCCATTCTCTTAATCTCTGCGAAATTTCATCCGCGTTTCTCGCGATATTGCTCGCGTAATCTTTAAAATAAAAATAGTCACCGATAATAACCTTTAATTATTCCAATATTTCTTACCTTTAAGTATTTGTCACTGATAATACCTTTTCAAAAATAGTCTATTCCATGGTCTATCAAGTCGTTGGCCAACATCTCTTCCTTCAGGATCCATTAATTTGTATGCCCCATTTCCAATTATTTATTTAATTAAGTAAGGTCCGTACCATTTTTTCGCCAATTTTCCACCATTATCTCGCTGATATCTCGGTGTCTCTCGCAGAACTAAATCACCAATTTGGAATTCTCGTTTTTTGACACGTTTGTTGTATTCGCGAGCTAACCTTCGCTGGTAATTTTCCATATGATGTAGAGTCTTCTCCCTTTTTTCTTCCAATTCATCTAGTTTATGTAAAATCATACCAGCACTTAAATTCCTTTCCCACGCTTCTCTTTTTGTTGTAGGAATAGTAACTTCTGTTGGTAATACAGCTTCAACCCCATATGTTAAACAAAAGGGTGACATTCCAGTAGCCTCTCTTCTAGTGGTGTTGTAAGCCCATATTGCATTATGTACTTGCTCACACCATGATTTGTGATACCCTTCTAATTTCTTTTTCAGAATATCTGCGATCGTTTTATTAGTTACCTCAGCTTGACCATTTGCTTGTGGGTATAAAGGAGTAGATTTTCCACACTTTATCTTAAATGCATTGAGTAGTAATTCTATGTTCTGTCCTTCAAACTGCTTTCCATTATCAGACATCAATTGTGCTGGTATTTCAAATCTGCAGATGATATTCTCGAATATGAATGTGAAAATATCTTTATCACGAATATGTTGTACTGCTTTTACTTCTCCCCATTTCGTGAAATAATCTGTAGCCACAATGAGGTATCTCCTTTGTCCAGAGCCAGGCACAAATGGTCCCACAATATCTAATCCCCATTTTCCGAAGGGTCATACACTTGTTGAGGATGATAGTGGTGCTCCTGGTGCATGTATCTTTTTTCCAAATCGCTGACATTCTTCATAACGCCTTGTATGTTGTTTCGCATCTTCATGCATGTAAGGCCAGTAATACCCTTGCATCTTCGTTCTATATGCCAAAGATCTACCTCCGCTATGATTACCAGCATCTCCACTGTGCAACATTTTTAACACCTTTTCTCCTTCCTCCCTTGTCAAACATCTTAGCGATGGTCCATTAAAAGATCTGCGATATAACACTCCGTATCTTAACTCATAATTAGTTGCCATGCTTCTTAGCTTGTGTGCCTCTAGTCTATTTCTTGGAGTTTCTCCTTTCTCCAAATAAGCAAGAAGTTCCGCTCGCCAATCTTTGTTTCTCTCTTTTGCTTCTATTTCGCCATTTTCTACAATCATCACATCTTTCTCTCCTTCTTCGTCAATTTTGACGGAATTCCCATCCACATCTTCGTCTTCTTTATTTACTGAAGGTAATAAGAGTGTTTTAATTTTTATGCATCTCGCAAGTGGGTTTGTCATCATGCTAGATATGAAGGCAAAAGCGTCTGCAAGTCGGTTATCTTTCCTTGATATGTGCCTCCATTTTATCTTTGGAATTCTCGCAGATAATTCTTCCACGAGTCTCTTGTATTTCTTTAAAGAAGGTTCATTTGTTATATATTCTCCAGTTATTTGACGAATAACCAATTGAGAATCGCTTGTGATTCTAGCATTTTCCAACTTCATTTCTATTGCAAATTTCAAAGCGTGGATAACAGCCTCATATTCTGTCTCATTATTAGTGGATGTAAATTCTAACCTAAATGAGAAATTTGTTTTTCTCCTTATGGTGAAATAAAAACAACTCCAATCCCATTTCCTTCTCCATTAGATGATCCATCCACTAATATCTCCCATCTATTGGGTTCTGTCAATAATTATTTTGGATCTCCATGTTCTTCTTCTGCCTCCATCATTTCTTCCACAGCTTCGTCATTTTCCAAAGGAAATTCAGCTAAGAAATTTGCGATGACTTGGGATTTTGGAGAAGATAGAATTTCATATTTAATATCGAAATGTACCACTTGTGCATTCCATCTTTCTACTCTTCCTGATCTTTTTGAATTCTTCATTACCGATTCAATTGGCACTTTTGTTAACACCTTGACCTTATGTGCTTGAAAATAAATGCGAAGCTTGAAAGTTGCATGTACCAATGCTAGGATTAATTTCTCAATCTTTGAATAATTTTTCTCTGCTGAATTGAATGTTTTACTAATATAGTAAATTGGTTTCTCTATTCCAGCATCTACTCAAAGAATACCGCACTTAGCGCATATGCCGTTGTCGCGAGATAAATTAATAACTCTTCTCCTAGTTCAGCTTTCTGTAAAATGGTTATATCCATTAAATGCTCTTTTATTCCCTGAAAGGCCTTCTCACATTCATCTGTCCATTTGAATTTTGTTCCCTTTTTGAGTATATCGAAAAAATGCTTGCATTTATCAGAGGATCGCGAGATGAATCTTCCTAACGAGGCTAACAGCCCATTCAATTTTTGCACATCTTTTACTATAGCTGGTGTGGGCATATCGCGAATCGCTTGTAGTTTTTATGGATCAACTTGTATTCCTTCCTTTGATACAATATACCCCAGAAACTTTCGAAGTCACTCCAAAAGTACACTTGTCAGGATTTACTTTGATATTAAATTGCCGCATTTGTTCAAAAATCTCCTTCAAGTCTTGTACATGATCTTCAGCTTCCTTGCTCTTGATTAACATATCATCTACATATACCTCCAGTGTTTTTTGGATCCACTTTGCAAATACCTTCTCCACCATTCTTTGGTATGTTGCACCAGCATTTCGTAATCCAAAGGGCATTTTTGTATAACAATATAACCCTCTTGGAGCAAAAAATGCAGTATGTTCTTGATCTTCTTAAGCGAGAGGGATTTGGTTGTATCCTTTATATCCATCTAACGAAGATATTCTTGCATTTCCATTCTTTGACTCAACCATTTGAGGAATATCTGGTAGTGGAAAACTATCTTTAGGACAAGCTTTATTTAAATCGGTAAAATCTATGCAAATTCTTATTCCTTTATTCTTCTTTGGGACCACCACCATATTTGCAATCCACTCTGGATACTTTGCTTGCCTTATTATTCCTGCATCAAGCATCTTCTGTAATTCTTCTTCTATCTGAGAATGGTATGTTGTTGCGATTTTTCTTATTCTTTGCTTGAACGGCATTACATTTTTGTTGATTTCTAATTTATGACATGCTACCGATGGATCTATCCCTGACATTTCATCCATGCTCCACGCGAAAATGTCTTTGTATTCTCGCAAAAGATCTATAGTTCTTTCTTCCTCGTCTATATCCATTCTAGTCCCAATTTTCGTATTTTAGGTTCTTCTTCACTCCCAACATTTACTTCTTTTGTTGGTTCAATTGCAGATGTAACTAGCTTCGGTCTTTGGTGTTTTTATGATTATCGCATACGTTCATCTCCTTCTCGCGAAAATTCATTGGGTATCCATTTTCCTCTTTTGCTCTTATCATGTAAATTTTAAATTCTTCTTCTTTTCTTGTTTCTCTCATCAATTTTTCTGCGAGCTTTTCGCTGCTTAGGACGTTCTTCACAATTTTTTACTTCAATTTGATAGCATGTCTTCGCAAGATCTGTATCTCCTTTAATTTCCCCAATTCCGCTAGGCATAGGGAATTTGATGCGTTGATGTAAGGTTGACGCTATAGCTTTAATTGCGTGTATCCATGGTCTTCCCAATATCATGTTGTATGGTGATTCCATATCCACCACGCATAGTGTTACTTGTGTTTCAATTTCTCCAAGTGGTAATCGTACTATTATTTCTCCTCTTGGTTTTGTTATAGATTTCCGAAACCATGAATATGATATGATGAAATAGACATTTCTTCATCCTTATACCCCATTTTCCTAAAAGCATGATAGAACATTATATCCACAGAACTTCCTGTGTCAACTAGAGTTCTATTTATAGCCCATTTTTCTACAGATTTTATTGACTTTTCCTTCCTTATTGGTATCATGGGTACCGTAATCACCAAAGGAGATGTATGTTCTATATTTTCTTCTAAAACTTCTGTTCTTTGTAAATGTAATTTCTGCTTTTCCCAATTCTTTAATAATGGCGTTTTCTCTACCATCATAATTTTTCTCCCTTCAAAATCACGTTTATGTATCCTCCCCTTAATATTTTCATGAAATTTATCGATCATTTCTCTTGACACTAATTCATACTTCAATTTCCTACAATTTTCTTTAATTATAATCATTTTTCTTCTGAATATTTCACCAATCTTCTTCAAAGTGTCCTTGATCTTGAATAATTCCTGTCTTCTTTTTTACCTTTTCTTCGATTTTGCTAATTCAACGATCCCCTTAGTCGGCGCCAAAATGTAGTAGCAGGATTTCCCACACTACACCCCTATTAAGATCCTATAAAAATCTAAGTGAAACTAGTTGAAGATTAAAGAATTAAACGACACTTTTATTATTTAGATCTCAGAAATATTTACATAAAATATTCAAACTCAGAATTACAACTTTCTTTTCTGGAGTTTCTCTCTCCTCAAGATTTTCTCAACTCTAAAAAATACATCATCCTCTTCTGGACTTACCTGATCTCCTTATATAGGAAATTACATAATGGAAGACAGCTAAGCTTTCCCCTTCTTTCGGATCTATTCTGCGATCTCATCGTGGCAGTTACATTGTTTATTTTCGCCATCTTTCGTAATCCTCGTGAAACAACATTCTTTTATCATGCTTCTTCAATTGTCAACTATCTTGATACTTTCTCATGTTGCTCACCAAATTTCGTTGGAGAATTCTCACGACACTCTCGTGAAAGATGTCATTCTTGTAGTGGGAGTATTCAACCTTCTCGTGGAAATGTCGTTCTTATCACGAGAATATCGTTGTGGCGATATTCTGGTACTACAATATTCTTGATTTCTTCCATTTCTTGTAATATTTCTGATAATTAACCAATAAAAGTGTTGTTCTTAATCTTAAAATATGTGTTGATTATTATGAATTCTTGTGAGGGGTGTAGTGTAGGAATTCCTGCAACTACATTATGGCACTAGAAACAGGGATGTTTCTAAGCAAAGATTGAAGTTGTGATTTGTAAGAATTTGAAGAAATTGGAGAAGATTTTTACGTGATTTACAGTAATACATCAAAATTAAAGGAATGGCTAGAAGAAAAAATACATCAGAACAACCAACAACTGTAAGGAGGAGCAGAAGAATTATTGGAGAAGAGATAAATGAAATAGGAGAATCTTCAAGATTGAAAACAAGGAGCAACAGAACGAGGAATAATGGAGAAAATCAAGTTCAACAACCAAATCAGCAAACACCGATACAAGATAGGACAATGGATTATGAGAAAGTGAGCGTGCATACTTGGCGATCAGATTCAATGGAAGAAGCAGAAAATCGAAAATTGAGAAATGAAAGGCGAGAGGGAAGAGATCAAGAAGGGGTAGGAGGATTAATTCATGGAGATGATGAAAATGAAGCAGTAGAGGCTTTAAGACAAAGAATACAAGAGGAAAGAAGATTAGAGGCGGAAGAACGCGCGAACTTAACAAGACAAAATCACGAGTTAAGAATGGAGAATTTGAGATTACAAAATAGGAGATCAAGAAGTACTGCAAGATCAAGTTCAAGTTCATTTAGAGAAGAAGCAAGGAGAAATTCCCCTGAGAGAAATGCTGGTGAAAATATTCTAGAGGAAATGCAAAATCCAAATGAAGAGCAGCATCATGGAGAAGAAGAGATGATTAATGATCGCTATGTTTCGCGTAGTGAAACTTTGGATGGTAGACGTGATAATAGAAATCAAGAGGGTGGAAATAACCAAGATGGCGACGAAAGGTAGGAGAATACTACATGAGCGATAAATTCAAAGAAACCGAAGAATAATTGATGATGAAATTGAGAGACATTATGCTGAACAAGCACGTCTAGCTTGCGAAAGAGAAAGATTGAGATCAGAAGTGGAAGAACAAGATTTTCAAGAAGTAATACGTCAAAATAATCATGACAATCGAGAAAGGAGACGCGCACGCAATCATAACAATGGTAATATCAATGAGGAATATGATAGAATACAAAGGAGAATAGAAATATAGCGAAGACAAATGATGAGAAATGAAGAAAATCGCAGAAGAGAAAATGGAAGACATAATCATTTGCGAATTCAAGAATGAGGTGAAGAAGAAAATCGCGGGATAAGGAAGAATGAAGAGGCTGAAGAAGAAGCACAAAATTTCGCAAGCCAAGAAAGACATGAACGCAGAAGAAGGGAAGCTGCATTGAAAAGGCCAATGGAGAAAAATTCAGCTGGAATGAACAAATCTTAAGAGAATTAGCAGAAATTAGGGGAATGTTAAATAATAGAAGAGAGGGAGGCAGAAGGCAACTTGATGAGGCCATTGAAGAAGCTTCGAAAACTCCATTCACCCAAGAAGTACAATTAGGAGGAATACCCCCAAAATGCAACTTGCCAATGTTAACCAGTATCTTTGATGGAACCACTTGTGCTATTCAACATGTCAAAGCTTATGTTAGGTGTATTTTTTTTTAATCCAAACATTTCATTAAAAAACATCCTCAATACAAAGCGAAGCAGGAGCAAGAACAGGGGTCACAAAATAACCCCTAAGCTAACTACTTAATTGAAACGAAAATACGGAACATGAGGATGATCAATCAAAATTAAAAAATCTGGTCTCCCATTATAATGTCTTCTTTCCTGGAAATTCATAGCACAACCTATTTTTTCCATATTATCCGCCGCAAAGTTTACTTCTCTATAAAAGTGAATAAACTGAATACTTTCATAATTAGAAGAAACTTCACTCCATCTCTGCCAAACAAACCACGGTAGATCTTTAGTAGAAAAAGCCATAACCACACTCATAGAGTCAGACCTAATACAAACTCTTAAATACCCCCATTGTATGGCCCATTCAAGCCCAATAAGAATACCAAGAATTTCCGCCAAGTAGTTGGAAGTGACACCTAAACCCATACTCAGAGCTCCCACCATATTTGCCTCATGGTCCCTAGCCACTATCCCCACTCCAGCAATACCCGGATTCCCACGCGCAACACCATCACAACATAGCAGAAGTTCACCCAGATCGGGAGCCTCCCACCTGCATTCCATCGGCACAATTGACTTCACTACCCTGTGGCTTACCTTAAAAAAGTCCAAAACCTTCAAGTCTTCCACCGAATTATGCATGTATCCATTTAACCTCCTTGAGAATTCCATTACCTGATTGAAAACTGACTTTTGAAAGAAAAAAACAGCAAGGCTTTTTGTTTTCATAGACAAACCTATTGCGGGTCATCCACAGTTCTGCCCTGGTAACCAAAATAGCAATCAACCATAGGTTCTTAATGATGTTGCTTCTCCCTTGAGCTTCCTTGTAAGCATATCACAAGTTTAGATTAGACTGAATTCCAAAGAGCTCGTACAACCAACGCCAAGCCTTAGCAGCAAAATCACAATGCCACAACAAATGATCCAGCGTTTCTTCCTCTGCATTACACAAACAACATTTATTCACCACCTGGATTTTGAATCGCAGTTTAACCTTGTCCAAAATAGCACAAGCTCGTCGAATGATCTTCCAATTCCTAGCCATCAGCACAGGGTGCACCTCAGGTCTCCATAACAAAGTGGCTTCTTCAAATTTCAAGTACTTCATGCGGATCAGGGATTTCGCAAAACTAATTGTAAACCTTCCCTTGTCATTTGGTTTCCAAACCCTTCTGTCTTCCCCATTAAAAGGCTTTGGCAGGTCCTCTTCCACAAAACCTGCATCTAACAACGTGTTTCGGCACAGATCGCTCAAGTTCCAGCCCCCTTCGAACAACATATCTCCCACCATAACAGTATTATCCAGGTCATAGTCTTCAAGTAAAATAGCTATAGGAACCTCACCCAACCATTTGCTCTGTCATTGTGTTAGGTGTATGCTACAGTGGGAAAACCATGATGCTGTATTGTGCAAATATTTTCGTATCCAGCTTAACAGGCGAGGCGCTAAAATGGTTCGAAGGTTTACCTAAGAACACTATAACTTCTTTCAACCATTTGCAGATTACATTTTAGGGAGCATATATAAGTAATAATTCTTCGCGACCTGGTATTGAAGATGTATTTGGATTAAAGCAAAGATTTGGTGAAAGCTTAAAACATCTAACCATAAGGTGGAAAACAATGTGCAGCGAAATGGCAGGCCGCGTGGATGAGAGATATCTCATTTTATCATTCATTAATGCAATGTTCGCAACCAATCTGTTATACGTCCAAATCTTCAGAATCAAGAACACCATCACAATGACAGAGCTGCGAGAATTACAAGAAGAATACATTGCTTTGGAGGAGAAACAAAATGAGATGGAATCATACCCTATTGCGAATACTAGCTCAAGTGCAGCGAACACAAGTCTACTTTCCAGGTTAATAAATACAATAGCGAGCAGTTCGCAGGTGAAACATGAAAAGAGTATGGATAATGGTCAACAAAATTTAGTAGTTATGGGAAGCAGAGATCAAGAAGAGTTTGAAAGGAAAAGAAATTTTTTCAGTCGAGGTGGAAATAATAAGATTCAAAGACTTGATCAGTCTCAAGAGACTTATGGTGGTCGGAGAAAAAATTATTATAGAGGGAAAGGAAGTCAGAAGATAATATGGGAAGAAATTAAGATACCACCTCTAAATGCTATCATAAAGAAAATTTGGGGGGGCAATAATTTTGATGGAGGACATACCCGTACCCTGGAATATGGGAAAAGAGCCACACCCAAATAATCGAAGTCTAGAATTTTGTTCCTATCGTCATTTTCATGGTCACTCTACAAATGAATGCATGAATGTAAAAAGAATCATCTTAAAGATGATAGATCAGGGAAAATTAAACAATTTTCTAATAGGACATCAACAGTCTCAGCAGCTACCCCCAGCCCCAGAAATTCACAGAGTGAATACAACAAAGATAGGAGAAACGTTTGTGATAGAAGTTGGAGCAAAAGCGAAGAATCTATCTTGTAACTCCATTATACATTCGTACAAAACTATAGAAGATTTTCACGACAATGTTTTAAGCATAGTTTTCGCGAGAGATGCGGATGGAAGAGAGATAATGAACATTGAGAAAGATTCGCCATTAGAAGAGTGGAAAAAGTAGACTATTTCTTTCAATGCACAAGAAGTACCTGAGCCTAGCGATATGTATGACAATCCACTAGTGGTAAGATTAGAAATAAATCCAAAACAAATAGAAGAAGAAGATGAAGAAAATGAGGATAGTGAAGCTGAAGATTCTTGGGCCATTAACAGAGTTTTAATTGACACTGGAAGCTCAGGGGATATCTTATTTTATCATACTTACAAAACCATGGGAGGAAGAGAAGAGGATCTAATACCATCAACTTATAAGATCTATGGTTTCAACGGTACTGCCAACAAGCCCAAAAGGGAAATTACTAGGCGAATTCCACTAAAAGGGATATCTTCTAAAATTCTATTATGTGTTGTCGATGTTGAATCTCCTTACAATGCCTTGATTGGCTGACCTTGGATGCATGGGATTCTAGGTGTAGCGTCAACTTTCCACCAGTGCATTAAATTTCCTCATCCCAGCGGTGTTGGATTCATAAAGGGAGATTGGATTGATGGAAAAAAGTGCTATGAAATTGATATGGAATCTTGCGAGGAAAGGGCTGCGAAGAACAGAAACTGGAAACATAACATCAAACAAAAGAAAAGAAGTGACAGGATGATGGTTGATATAGTAGAAAAATGATAAGAAGGAATACTGCGAAGTCAACATGAGCTGCAACCAATAGATGGCGAGAGTCTCGCAGATGGAGAAAATGTAGCAAAGCGCAACAAAAAAGCAGAAGCAGAAGATAGTGAGTATAAAAGGTAAAATTTCTAAACTATGAAATACAAGAGATGTATGAATGATTTGTTGAAGAAAATTTTACAAAAGTATGTTTTGACTCAATGAAAAAGATGAAATTGAAAAATTATACAAGAGCTGAAATGAAAGAAGAGAAAATCAAAGAATAATGAAACGCGAAAATTTCGCAGAGACATTAGAATGGGATAAACCTTTATGGCGTACACCCTAGTTCGCGAATAAAATTTCATAAGAGGCAAATGTAAGACCTAAAGTGTGTCATATAAGGGGGTATCTCTTTTCATGGCTCAGGGATAAGGGTATACCGCTGCTGGAACCTGAGTCATAGAGATTTGGGGTCAATGAAAGCCCATCCAGGAGAGGTACCTGGGATTTCCAACTATATATATATATATATATATATATAACAGTTGGACGACCGAGGGTCTCTCCTAAGGGGTGCAAAGTATGATCAAGGCACCGAGGTACACGGTTGAGCCAAGGGTGCCCGGGGCATATGAAACTACCCTGGGCATTCTTGGCAAGTCTTGACTATGATGCACTTGGCCCGAAGAAAACCCCACTTAGGGTGCAGTCTCGTAACTATAAGCCATATAGGAAAAAAGGATAATAGGCTACAAAAATAACTGGTTGTTGTTAAGACCGGATGTGAGGAGCTAGTCTTGTATGGCCGATGTACGCCTCCTTGAAGGGGAAACCAGGGGGAAGATAAGGGCGTCACCCTCCATTAGGGAGCTGATAAGTGTCTTAAGACGCAAATGTCATGAGGCTTTATGTTCAAAAGAATATTTAGGCTTGTCATATTTGTGCAACAATTATACAGAGGCAAAAATCCATGAGAAAAAGATAAGATGAGATCAATGGGTTTTTACATGAAAGTGTAAAGACGTCCTGCGATTTCATCGCAAGACGACAATGTCAAGGGGCTTTGTTTTCGCGAGAAAACTTAGGCCTGTCAAATTGTCGCAACAAATTAACAAAATGAGGATAAGGCAAGATCAATGGGTCTTTATATGCGAATATAAGGACGTCCTGCAATTTTGTCGCCAAAACAAAACGTGGCAAAATAAGACCTTTAACTAGGAAGGCAAAATAAGACCACAAAAGAGAGCAAGAAATGGCTGCGAGATTCAGAAAGTAATCTGCTCAACTTTTCATATTGCAAATGAATAACAGAGGCAAGTATGGGAATGAACAGAATGATAAAAAATTTATTCATCATTATATGACAGATTTACGCAGATAGTTAAAAATTAATAATCATATTGATTAACCATATTGAAAAAAATAATTGTTTTCTAATGTATGCAGATAGAAACAAAATAAATCTATACACCAAGGAACGTTAGAAGATGGAGAAATTCGCAGAAATATATTACAAGGAGAAAGAGATAAATGTACAAATATTACAAGGAGATTGAAAGAAAAGAAGATAAAACTATTTAGATCCTTCGTTATCTTCATCAGATTTCCCTCCTTCACCTTCATCTTCATTATATTCTTCATCTTCTTCAGAATCTTCAACTTCACTGTTAGAGATGACGAGATTATGAACGTTCTCTGGTATTTCATCCGCTAGATAAGGATACGCATAATGAGGAATCATATGATCATTACAGACCATTTTAATGTAATCATTGCGAACATCAACAAGAACATTACTAAAATTTGCCAGGGTAATCTGTAGCTGCTTCTTGAACTTGGAACATTTCTCATTGCGAGAAGACATAAGTTTTGCGAGTTGTCCTTTTTCTTCTTCCAACTCTTTAATTCTTTGGCGAAGATTTCCTTCAGATGCTGCGAACAAATGACAACCTATTAATAAAATAGTGGAGATTCAGTTAAAAAATGGATTAGCGGAAAAATAAAAATAACCACCTTCTCTTTCAAATATTATATCCTTAATCAGGGTAGAATGCTCAGCTTGAAGACTAAAATGAACACCTAAATTATTTCTGGCGTTATCAAGAATCTTCGCAGCCCAAGCAAACTCATCATCATTACTAATGAGAAGGCGAGACCAATTTTGGTCTTCTCTTTCAACAAGAGTACTATTCTTGCAGATAAGTCTATCTCTTTTAATTTGAACATTGAGAAGAGTCTTATGGAAATATGCTAAAGCTTGAGCACCTTGGAGAGAAATACGATCCTTTTCATCTATCAGATCACTATATTTGGCATTTAACTTACGGGTTTCTTCTTTAGAGTTGTGAAAGAATTATCTAAATTTATTGGCCATATCCAAGACAGATCTATGTTCAATTTCTAAAATACGAAGCTTGGATATAAGCTCATTTATGGGAATAGATTCAACTTATCATTTGAAAAAACTATTTAGAGAAGTATTTAGATGATTAAGAAGGGTATCATCATCCATAATCTTGGAAAATGTATGAAGAAACATAGCGTCATCAGTAAGACCATAGACGTCTTCCAAATGGAAAACTCTATAAGAAGAAATTTTTTGGATAAACATAATAAAATATAAGGGAAAGAAAGAGAGTCCCATACCATAGAGTTGCTTATTGGCATCTTGAAGACTAGATACTTTTTTCTTCTGAAGAGAATTGTCTGATTCCAATTGTTTGATTTTCTCGCGAAAATTAGCAGCTTCAATCTCCAATCCTTCATTATGTTTATTCTTCTCGCGAAGACCAGCAACTTCAGTCTCCAATTCTTTATTTTTGCCGAGAAGTTTAAGATTCTTCTTTGCGAGGACCGGAAGCCTCTTTTCCAAGTCTGAGACAACAACAAAGGAAGCTTTCCCAGCCTGCGAAATAATACAACGAACTTTAGGAATTAATTATGAATTCAAGATGAAAATAAAGAAAATAAAAGTATAAGTATGGAAATTTACCAAGCTATTAAGTGAATGCAGGAAATTTGGATAAATAAATCTTGATACCCCGCGAAGAGATTCATTATTCTCTAGGAAAGGGGCATCGCAAATGGAAGCTATGGACTTGCAAGCATTAGTCAGAGGGGTATCACCAATTACTTGCATGGTATTAGCAAAAATGCCGGATAGATGAGCCATGGGAGATCCAGGCTGAGAAGATTCTTTCGCAGAAGAGATATCATTATTATCACTATCATCATCATCATTATTGCCACTAGAACTTTCGCTGTCTTGAGGAATTGAGGGAGAAGGAGACTGAACTTTTTGTTTCTTTAAAGGATGAACAACAGATTTCTCTCTGCGAGGAGCACCTTTGCCTTTCCCCTTAGTCTTCGAAACCTTAATGGGTTCAATTTCTTCGATAACCTTCAAACACGGATAAAGATAAGAAATAGAGGCAACAATATATTGTTAAGAATCATAAAGGAATATTTCTTACTTCATCTATGAGTGATTTAAGAACTAATAAGGTAATGGGTTTCCCTAACTTCTTGTAGCTAGCTTTCAGCCTTTTAATCTGATAAAATTGGAGTAGTCAGCGAGGGTATATACAAAAGAAGAAGGAAAATAATAATGGTAACTTAACCAAAAAATTCGGGAACATACCTCTGTATCCCTTTCAGGCCAGCTGAACACCCATGGTTGGTACTCTGCGAGATTCACAGGTAAAGCATAAGAACCAGAGATGTATGGGCCCTCTAAAATTAATGGGAAAATGCTCCATTTATCATCATTGGAGTGGCAAGGAGATGAATTATTGCTCGGATGCCAATCAATGTCCAACATAAGAACTTTTTCTTCAGAAACGTCATCCTTCTTATGTAAGCGAACACCTCAACAAGTGCTATCCTTCCTCATGGGGATTATTTCATAATCCGTGAAGAAATTTTCTATAGTATACTTCACAGGAACAATTGGAACTTTTTTGAATTTAGGGTTCTTCGCTTCAGGATGGTAAAGAGACTCCTTACCAGCACCGCGAGTAGCAAACTCAAGCATCAAACGAATTCAATCCCCACTCAACTGATATACAGCCCGCGAGAACTTCGCATGAGAAAGTATTTCATAGAATAAAGGAAGTTCAGGGTCATAAAGAGGAATGGGAAGGCCAACTTCAAGTTGACCTAGTGAGACTATGATCTTCTCACGATTACACTGATGATTAGAGAAATTTAACAGAGAGCTCAGCCTTAGGGTTTTGATCGGGAATGGTGGATAAAGTAAAACCTCTATCTTGAAGCTTCTTCTGCATTTTTTCAAAGGAAAATAGATTTTTACGACCAGATGGAGGCATTCTTAGTATGGGAATGAAGAAAATAATAGAAGATCGAAAGAATAAAAGAAAAGTTATAACAGTAGCAGATGCGGAAGTTGCAGAATAACAGTGAAATTGCAGAGAGAAGGAAAGAGAAAGTAAAAATAAGAAAGAAGAAGATATATATAGAAGGTAAAAATTCTCGAGAAGATAAGTGCATTTAATGCGAAGAGAAGACGTGAATGGTTGAAATGCAGCGGTTGAAAAGGACGTGTCAGAAATTGAATGGAAGAAAAGATACGTGTAATAAATCTGGCGAAGAATGCAGAAACATGTCAAAACAGAAAAACGTGAAAAGATGAACAGCTGCGGCGTTTTAAAAAGTTTCAATTCTCATGATCTTTTTCCCTTCGCAGAAAATATATGAGAAGAGGCAAGATGTATGATCAGAATATCGCCACAGTAACACTCATGTGAAATTTATAAAAACATTTTTGCAAATTCTTCAACAACACACTGCGAGCGTCGCAGAATGACTCAAAGAATGACGTAACAGATGACGGTATCTGAAACACGATAAAAGCATGACGATCCTGCGAAGATTATAGCATATGCGAAAATAGACATTACAACTGCTGCGAGAATATCGCGAGCCAGATCCAAAATTAAAGGATAGCTTAGCTGTCATCCAATATGTAACTACCCTATATAAAGATAACTAATAGATTCAGAGAGGGGGAGATCAATTTGAGAGTGTTGAGAAAGTTTTGAGGAAAGAGAAATTTAAAGAGAGCGGTTGTATTCTTGATTTCTTCCATTTCTTGTAATATTTCTGAGAATTAGTCTATAAAAGTGTTGTTCTTAATCTTCAAATATGTGTTGATTATTATGAATTCTTGTGAGGGGTGTAGTGTAGGAATTCCTGCAACTACAAAGGTATTTATGGATGATTTTAGTGTTTATGGCAATTCTTTTGATAGTTGTTTAGACAACCTTGAACTAGTTCTTAAACGATGCATAGACACAAACCTTGTCCTTAATTGGGAGAAATGTCACTTTATGGTAAACCATGGCATAGTACTTGGTCACATTGTGTCCTCTCGAGGGCTCGAAGTGGACAAGTCAAAGATAGATTTAATAAGAAACTTACAATATCCCACTTCGGTGAGGAAGGTTCGTTCATTTCTTGGCCATGCAGGTTTCTATAGGAGGTTTATCAAGGATTTCTCCAAAATCTCCATGCCAATGTGCAAGTTATTACAAAAGGAGGTACCTTTTGACTTCAACAAGGAATGCAAGGATGCCTTTGACAAATTCAAGGCAATGTTGACAAGTGCGCCGATTATTAAGTCACCGGATTGGAATCTTCCATTTGAATTAATGTGTGATGCTAGTGATTATGTAGTTGGAGCCGTTTTGGGTCAAAGAGTGGACAAGTTGTCCCATGTTATCTATTATGCATCTAGGACCCTCAATGATGCACAAATAAACTATTCTACCACGGAAAATGAGTTATTGGCTATAGTTTTTGCATTGGAAAAGTTTCTATCATACTTGGTGGATACAAAGGTTATTGTGTATTCCGACCATGCCACACTTAAGTACTTAATAAAGAAGAAAGAAGCTAAGCCAAGACTAATCTGGTGGATCCTATTACTACAAGAGTTCGATATAGAAATTCGAGATAAGAAAGGTATGGGGAATACCGTTGCGGATCATCTTAGTAGACTTGTTATGTCTCAAGAAGAACTTTCATTACAAGACCGCTTTCCGGATGAAAAACTTTTCTCCTTGGAAGAATCAACACCTTGGTACGCGGATATAGTGAATTACTTGGTGACAAGGAAGGTACCTAGTACAATATCTAACTTCCAAAAGATGAAACTTAAGAAGATAGACAAGCAATATGTGTGGGATGAACCATACTTATGGAAATACGGCGTTGATCAAATAATATGAAGGTGCGTACCTAATTACGAATTTCAATCTATTCTCTCATTTTGTCACACTTTTGCTTGTGGTGGCCACTTTGGTTCTAAACGTACTGCTCTCAAAGTTCTCGAGAGTGGATTTTATTGGCCCACCTTGTTTGAAGATTCATATGTTTTTTGTAAATCGTGTGATAGATGTCAAAGAACGGGCAATCTAGGTGCTCGAAATCAAATGCCACTCACATCAATTCTCGCCATTGATATTTTTTGATGTGTGGGGGAATCAATTTTATGGGCCCTTTTGTCAATTAGAATGGAAATTTTTATATACTTCTTGCCGTATATTATGTTTCGAAATAGGTGGAAGCTAGAGCCACCAAAACTAATAATTCTCAAGTTGTTTGTGATTTTGTAAGAGAAAACATATTCACTAGGCACGGTATACCAAGAGTGGTGATTAGCGATGGAGGCTCACATTTCAAGAAGTACAACATTACACACAAGATTGGTACGCCTTACCATCCACAAACTAGTGGACAAGCAGAAATTTCAAACCGTGAGATCAAGTCCATTCTTGAGAAAACGGTGAATACAACAAGGAAAGATTAGAGCTTTAAGCGCAACGATGCACTTTGGTCGTATAGAACGGCGTACAAGATACCGATTGGTATGTCTCCGTATCGGTTGGTTTATGGCAAAGCTTGTTATCTTCCGGTTGAACTTGAACATAAGGCTTATTGGGCGATAAAGAAGTGCAACATGGAGTATGATGAAGCGGGGAAGCAAAGGAAGTTACAACTCAATGAGCTAGAGGAGATATGTAATGATGCTTGTAGTTGCAGGATTTCCCACACTACACCTTTGTTAAGATTTTACTATAATCAACTCACAATTGAAGATTAAAAACGACACTTTATGATTTTATTCTCAGAAATGTTTACAGAAATGGAAGAATTCAAGATTACAACTATTCTCTTGAAGTTTCTCTCTCCTCAAGACTTTCTTAACTCTCAAAAACACATCATCATTTTCTGGACACATTGGGTCTATATTTATATGGTAGTTACATAGTGGATGACAGATAAGTTTTCCTCTTATTTCGGGTTGCTCCTGCGATTGTACCGTGATAGTTATAATGTTCATTCTCGCAAGTTTTGTAACCATCGCATGACAAACATTCTTTTCTCAAGTTTTCTTCAATCGTCAGTTATTACGTCGCTCTTTTGACTGCTTTTGTGACACTCGCAAAGTGTAGTTGAAGATCTTGCGGTGATGCTCGCTGGGAAGTGTTGTTAATCTCGCAGAGAAGTATTGTAGCGATATTCTGGTCCTACATCTTGCCTCTTCTCATGTATTCTTCGCAAAGTGGAGAGGATATGAGAATCTTCAATTCTTCAAAGTGCTCGCAGTCTCTTTTCTTTCCATATTTTCTTCTCGACATTGCTCCGTTAATTTAGCTTAACCGCCTACACGTGTTGTATATTCATCTTTTTACTGACACGTCTTTACTCAATAGGTTACTCCCTTTTGCCTATAAAAGGTAGAGTTAGACTTCAAAACCGATTTTCTTCTTCTATTTCTCTATCTTCTTCATCTGTTTATTTTATCTTCCGTCTGCAACTTTTCTTCTTCTTCATATTCTCCTGCTATTGTTCTAATGGAGTCATCAAGGTATGTTTTTTGATTATAATCTTTATTTGATTCAATTTTTACTCATATTCTTCGATCTTCTCTATTTGATCATTCATAACTCCCGTATTATGTTTTCTCTTCAGTGGAACTATCCCTAACACCCGATCCTCAGTTCAAAACCCTAGCTAATGCTCGCAAAAGGCCAACTGATAAGAAGAAGAGAAGTTCTACGAATGATAAGGTGGTAAGAAACACATCCTATTTCTTAATAAAAATATTGTTGCCTCTGTTTCTTATCTAAGTTATTATTCGCAGAATGTCGAGAACATCGCTAATCCTCCCAAAAGACCTCGTCAGTTTAAAGCTCTTGAGGCTGATTTCTCCATCCCCACATTAACATCTGCAAGAGTTACTCCCACACCCTCGCAATTGGATCCTCTTTCTTTTACCTGCGAGAATATCGCTTCCAACACCTCTATTTATTTTGATTCTTTGACAAATCAAGCTCCTGAAATTGCTGTGACTAAAGCTCCTTCTAGCCATTTAATGCCTTCAATTGTTGTTTTTCCCAACACTCCTCCTTTTGATAATACAACCATTGCAAATGACTCAAATCGTCAACTTGTCCTCGTTACTACTTCACCCTCTGCATCTCTTCCTCCATCAAATGAAACCTTAGTAGGAGTTGATTCTGCTTTTAAAATTTTATCTAATATTTTAGACGATGCTAGAAAATCTTCTACTGACTCTCTCCAATATGAAGTTTGCGAGACCTTACTTAAATATTTTGGCTCTGATAGTACCGTTTCACGATCATCTTTAGAAAATGAAGTTGAAGCTCTAAGAAAAATCCTTCAAGTCAAAGTTTCTGAATGTGATACTCTGAACCATATGCTTCGCAACTCTTCACTTAACTGCGAGAACCTTCGCAGAAAAAATGACGAGCTGAAAGGTACAATTTTCCTGCCTCTACACTTTTTTCATTCTGTTTTGCTTTCATATCCTCTGTACTCAAGTCTCCTTCTTAAATTATTGGTTCATATATTAGTTTCAAATCGGACTCGTTTCATGGAAAGACTTAAATTTGAATCTATTGCTGAAGAAGCTCGTGTTGAAAGAGATTCTTGGATGGACCATTATAATAGATTAGATAATATCTACACATATTCGATCGATCAAATAGATAATCTTACTAATGATAATAATCAACTATCGCAAAGTCAAAATTTATTAAGTAACGAGATTACTCGTCTCTCATATTTGTTAACCAAGTCTAACTTGGCGGTAGAATCTTTATCAGATGAAAATAGAACTTTATCCCAAGAGAAACATAGATTTTCAAGCTTGATGGCGATTTCTTTGCAACAATTGAGTAATCTACAAAGAATATGTGATAATCAAGAGCAATCTCTTCGTTCTCTTAAAGATGAACTCAAGGAAGTAACTGAATCATCTGCTGCTGAGAAGGACAAACTTATTAAGGGTAGATTAACTCTTAGCTTAAAGGCCAGCAAGCTTCAAGATCAATACTCCCAATTAAATAAATCCCATTCTTTATTAGCAAAGGAAAACTCGTATCTACATTCCAAAGAAGAAAATATGAAATCTCGTCTGAAGGGTATGGTTGGCGATAAATTTGATGACACTAAGAATCAATAGGAGAACTGTTTATTTACATTAATCCAAAACTTAACCTCTCAAAAAGAAGGTAGTCAATTGACTGCCTCATTTGTTGAACTTTCTGTCAAATTTTACGTTATGTTTCTTGCGATATCTTTGTCTGAATAATATTTAGTCATTTTTGTTGCTCGCAGAATCTGAAAGAAATCTTAATTCTACCATCGCTGACCTTACTGATAAATTGGATAAAGTTCGCAAAGAAAACAGGATTCTCACTTCTGATCTTATAGAAGCTCGCGATAAGGCAGAGAGAAGGCTTGATTATCTCGAGTACTTCAAAAATATAGAGATTAGAAATCGCGACAGAGGTTTCCTTCGCAAGGTTCACCTTAGTGCTGAAGTTATTGTTAATGATATTCTGATATCCCATTCTCTCCCTCCTGTATCTGTTCCTCCTCTAAAATTTGATGATGATGAAATCCCTCTTCCTATGGACAAGGATTTAGAATATGTACCCGTTGAAGAAAATGTTGAAGAAGATGTTGAAGAAGATAAACCAGAAGAAAAAGAAAAAAGTTCTCCCAGAGAAGGAGAAATTCGTAATGAGAAAAATGTTGGTGATGCTGATAATAACAGTAAAAATCCTGAGTATGGCGAGACCATCGCTGAAGCTTGAATTTCATTCTTACTTTCTTTTCCTTCTTCTTTCTTGCGAGCAATGGCTTGTAACTTTTGCAACTTTTGATTTTTGTTTACTTTGAACATTCTCAAGGAAGATAATGAGATCTTATTTATTCATTCCCCTACTTGCCCTTTATTAACTTTCTTGAGATGTTGAATTATTTCCTGATCTTCTTGTGAAGATAGGAATATATCTGCGAAGTAATGAATTCTTGCGATATTCTGAAAATTTCCGAAGAAAGTTGCCTTCTCATAAATTCTCCTGCGAGGAGCAAATATTTCCTGCATTCTGAAATAGTTAATGTTTAATATTATTCTGTTGGTCTTATTTTGCCTTCCTAGTTAAAGGTCTTATTTTGCCAAACTTTTCTTTCTGCGACAAAATCGCAGGACGTCTTTACATTTGTATGTAAAAACCCATTGATCTTGCCTTATCCTTGTTTCTTCGTATTTTCTGCGATAATATGACAGGTGTATATCCTCTTGCGAGAATAAAGTCCTATGACATTGCCGTCTTGCGATGAAATCGCAGGACGTCTTTACACTTTTGTGTAAAAACCCATTGATCTCATCTTAACTTTTCTCTTTTGGCTTTTTACCTTTATATAATTTTCGTCACGCGACAATATGATAGGCCTAAATGTTCTCACGATCATAAATCCCCATGACATTGCCTTCTTAAGAAACTTATCATCTCCCTAATGGAGGGTTCCGCTCTTATCTTTCCCCTGGTTACCCCTTCAAGGAGGGCACATCGGCCATACAAGACTAGCTCCTCCCATCCATATTTGCCAACAACCAATTGTTTTCGCAGCCTCTTGTCCTTTATGCCTATATGGCTTATAGTTACAAGACTTCACCCTAAGTAGGGTTTTCTTCGGGCCGAGTGCATCATAGCCAAGACTTGCCAAGGATGTCCAGGGTAGTTTCGTACTCCCCGGGCACCCTTGACTCAACCGTGTACCTCGGCGCCTTGGTCATACTATGCACTCCTTAGAAGAGGTTCTTAGTAGTCCAACCAGGGTATAACCTTATATAATTGGAAATCCAAGATCCCTCTCCTGGATAGGTTTTCTTTAACCCCAACATCTTCATAACTCAGGTTCCAGCAGCGATATAACCTTATCCCTGAGTCATGTAAAGAGATTCCCCCTTATATGACGCACTATTAGGTCTTACATTTGCCTCTTGCGAAATTTTATTCGTGAAATAGGGTGCACGCCATAAAGGTTCGTCCCATTCTATTAATCTCTGCGAAATTTTTATTCGCCTTTCTTGCGATTATGCTCGCAGCTCTGGCTTTGCTTTGTTATTAGAAGAATCTCTCAGTTGTAATATTATTTTTTTTACAACGTACCTGTATCTCTTATCTTTCATAAGTTGTCATTGATAATATCTTTTCATAAATAGTCTATTCCATGGTCTGTCAAGTCTTTGACCAATATCTCTCCCTTCAGGGTCCATTAGTTTGTATGCCCCAGTTCCAACTATCTCTTTAGTGATGTATGGTCCATCCCATTTTCTCGCCAATTTTCCACCATTCTCTCGCTGATAACTTGGTGTTTCTCATAGCACTAAATTGCCAGGTTGAAATTCACGTTTCTTAACACAATTGTTGTACTCGCGAGCTAATCTTCGCTGGTAATTTTCCATATGTTGCAAAGTCTTTTCTCTTTTTTCTTCTAATTCATCCAATTTATTTAAAATCATTCCAGCACTTAGATTTATTTCACAAGCCTCTCTTTTTGTTATAGGAATAGCTACTTCTGTTGGTAACACAACTTAAACTCCATACGTCAAACAAAAAGGTGACATTCAAGTAGCTTCTCGTCTAGTTGTATTGTAGGCCCATATTGCATTATGCACCTGTTCGCACCATGCTTTGTGGTATCCCTCTAGCTTCTTTTTTAAGATATCTGCGATTATTTTATTAGTTGCTTCAGCTTGACCATTTTCTTGTGGATATAGAGGAGTAGATTTCCACACTTTATCTTAAATGCATTGAGTAGCAATTCTATATTCTGCCCTTCAAATTGCTTTCCATTATCAGACACCAACTGTGCTGGAATCCCAAATCTGCAAATTATATTCTCAAATATGAATGTAAAAATATCTTTATCGCGGATATGTTGTACTGCCTTTACTTCCCCCCATTTTGTGAAATAATCTGTTGCGACAATTAGATATCTTCTTTGTCCAGAACCAGGCACAAATGGTCCCACAATATCTAACCCCCATTTCCCAAAAGGCCAAACACTTGTTGAAGATGATAATGGTGCTCCTGGTGCATGTATCTTCTTTCCGTATCGTTGGAAATCTTCGCAACGCCTTGAGAGTTTTTTTGCATCTTCATGCATATATGGCCAGTAATAGCCTTGCATTTTTGTTCTATATGCCAAAGATCTTCCTCCACTATGATTACCAGCATCACCACTATGCAACATCTTCAACACTTTTTGCCCTTCCTCCCTCGTCAAACATCTTAGCGATGGTCCACTAAAAGATCTGCGATATAATACTCCTTCTCTTAGCTCATAATTGGTTGCCCTACTTTTTAATTTATGTGCTTCCAATTGATTTCTTGGGATTTCTCCTCTTTCCAAGTATGCATGAAGATCTGCTCGCCAATCCGTAATGTTGTTATTTAATTCCTCTTCGCCAACTTCTACCATCATCACATCTTCCTATTCTTCTTCCTTGTTTATCGTTGGTAATAAAAGTGTTTGAATTTTTATGCACCTCGAAGCTGGATTTGTCATCATACTGGATATGAAAGAAAAATCACCTGCGAGCCTATTATCTTTCCTTGATATGTGTCTCCATTTTATTTTTGGAATTATCGCAGATAATTCTTCAACTAATCTTTTATACTTTCTCAAAGATGGTTCGTTTGTTGTGTATTCTCCTTTTATCTGGCGAATAAAAAATTGTGAATCACTGGTGATTCTAGCATTTTCCAACTTCATTTCTATCGCAAATTTTAAAGCATGAATTACGGCCTCATATTCTGTCTCATTATTAGTGGATGCAAATTCCAATCTAAATGAAAAAGTTGTTTTTTCCCCTTCTGGTGAAATAAAAACAACTCCAATCCCATTTCCTTCCCCATTTGATGATCCATCCACCAATATCTCCCATTTGTCGGGTTCTGTTAATAGCTCTTTTGGATCTTCATGTTCCTCTTCTACATCCATCATCTCTTCCACAACTTCATCATCTTCTAAAGGAAATTCAGCTAAGAAATCTGCGATAACTTGTGACTTTAGCGAGGATAAAACTTCATATTGGATATCGAAGTGTCCTACTTGTGCATTCCATCTCTCAACTCTGCCTGATCTTTTTGAATTTTTCATTACTGACTCAATTGGCACTTTCGTTAACACTTTGACCTTATGTGCTTGAAAGTAGATGCGAAGCTTAAAAGTTGCGTGCACTAATGCTAGAATTAGTTTCTCAATCTTTGAATAATTTCTCTCTGCAGAATTGAACGTTTTGCTGATGTAATAAATTGGTCTTTCTACCCCTGCATCTACTCGCATCAACACATCACTTAGCGCATATGTGGTTGTTGCGAGATAAATCAATAGTTTTTCTCCAGGTTCAGCTTTTTGTAAGATAGTTATGTTCATTAAATGTTCTTTTATTCCTTGAAAAGCCTTTTCACATTCATCTGTCCACTTAAATTTTGTTCCCTTTTTGAGTATATCGAAAAAATGTTTGCACTTGTCTGAAGATCGCGAGATGAATCTTCCTAGCGAGGCTAAGAGTTCATTCAATTTTTGCACATCTTTTACCGTCGCAGGCGTTGGCATATCGCGAATTGCTTGTACTTTTTCGGATCAACTTGTATTCCTTCTTTTGATACAATATACCCCAGAAATTTTCCTGAAGTTACTCCAAAAGTACACTTATCGGGATTCACTTTAATATTAAATTGTCGCATTTGATCAAAAATCTCTTTCATATCTTGCACATGATTCTCAGCTTCTTTGCTTTTGATCAGCATATCATCTACATACACTTCTAATGTTTTATGAATCCACTTTTCAAACACCTTCTCCACCATTCTTTGATACGTTGCACTAGCATTTCGTAAGAAAAAAGGCATCTTTGTATAACAATATAATCCTCTTGGAGCAAAAAATGCGGTATGTTCTTGATCTTCTTCAACGAGAGGGATTTGATTATATCCTTTATATCCATCCAACGATGATATTCTGGCATTTCCCCCTGCTGATTCAACCATCTGTGGGATATATGGTAACGAAAAGCTATCTTTAGGACAAGCCTTGTTTAAATCAGTAAAATCTATGCAAATTCTTATCCCCTTGTTCTTCTTTGGGACCACTACCATATTTGCAATCCACTCTGGATATATTTGCTTGCCTTATAATTCCTGCGTCGAGCATCTTCTGTAATTATTCTTCTATTTGAGAATGGTATGTTGTTGCGATTTTCCTTATTCTTTGCTTAAATGGTCTTATGTTTTTGTTGATTTCTAATTTATGACATGCTATTGATGGATCTATCCCTGGCATCTCATCCATGCTCCACGCGAAGATATCTTTATACTCTCGCAAGAGATTTATAGTTCTTTCTTCCTCATCTGCCTCCATTCTAGTCCCAATTTTCAGCATTTTAGGCTCTTCTTCACTCCCAATATTTACTTGTTTTGTTGGTTTTGCTGCAATATAACTGGCTTCGGGTTCTCCCATTGGTGTTGGTGTTTTCATAACTCTCGTGAGTTCATCTCCTTCTCGCGAGATTTCGCTGGGTATTCCTTTTCCTTCTTTTGCTCTTATCATGTAAACTTTAAATTCTTCTTCCTTCTATGTTTCTCTCGCCAATTTTCTGCGAGCCTTTGTGACTTTGGACGTTCTTCACAATTTCTTACTTCAATTTGGTAACACAATTTCGCAAAATCTGTGTCTCCTCTAATTTCTCCAATTCCACTGGGTATAGGAAATTGGATGCATTGATGCAACGTTGATGCTACAGCCTTGATTGCATGTATCCATGGTCTTCCTAATATCATGTTATACGATGATTCCACGTCTACCAGACATAATGTTACTTGTGTTTCAATCTCTCCTAGTGGAATTCGTACTACTATCTCGCCTTTAGGTTTTGTTAAAGATTTTCCAAAGCCATGAACATGATATGTTGAATAAGACATTTCTTTATCCTTATATCCCATTTTCTTAAAAGTATGATAAAATATTATATCTACAGAACTTCCTGCATTCACCAAAGTTCTATTAATAGCCCATTCTTCTACAGATTTTATTGATTCCTCCTTTCTCATTGGTATAGTGGATATTGTGATTACTAATGGAGATGTATGACTTAGATTTTCTTCTGGTATTTCTGTCGCTGTAAATGTGATCTCCTGCTTTTCCCAATCTTTTAATGGTGATATTTTTTCCACCGTCATAATTTTCCTTCCTTCAAAATCCCGTTTGTGTATCTTCCCCTTAATATTTTCATGAAATCTATCAATCATTGTTCTCGTTACCATACCACACTCCAGTTTTCTACAATCCTCTTTGATTCTAATCATACTTCCTTCAAATATCTCACTGATTTGTTTTGTGACTTTTTTAATCTTGAACAATTCTTATCTTCTTCTTCACTTTTTTCTACGATTTCCCTAATTCAGTCCCTGTTTCGGGCGCCAAAATGTAGTTGCAGGATTTCCCACACTACACCATTGTTAAGATTTTACTATAATCAACTCACAATTGAAGATTAAAAACGATACTTTATGATTTTATTCTCAGAAATGTTTACAGAAATGGAAGAATTCAAGATTACAACTATTCTCTTGAAGTTTCTCTCTCCTCAAGACTTTCTTAACTCTCAAAAACACATCATCCTTTTCTGGACACATTGGGTCTATATTTATAGGGTAGTTACATAGTGGATGACAACTAATTTTTCCTCTTATTTTGGGTTGGTCCTGCGATTGTACCGCGATAGTTACAATGTTCATTCTCGCAAGTTTCATAACCATCGCAGGACAAACATTCTTTTCTCAAGTTTTCTTCAATCGTCAGTTATTACGTCGCTCTTTTGACTGCTTTTGTGACACTCGCAAAGTGTAGTTGAAGATATTGCGGTGATGCTCGCTGGGAAGTGTTGTTAATCTCGCAGAGAAGTATTGTAGCGATATTATGGTCCTACAATGCTTATGAGAGTGCCCGAATATACAAGGAGAAGACTAAGCTTTTCCATGACAAGATGATTTCTCGTAAAAGCTTCATCGTGGGACAAAAAGTCATTTTATATCATTCTCGCCTTAAACTATTTCCTGGAAAGTTAAGGTCCCGTTGGATTGGACCATATGTTGTTACTAATATTTTTCCTTATGGTGCAGTTGAAATTACTAGTCTTGGAGACAACTCGGTTTCCAAGGTCAACGGCCATAGATTGAAGGTATACTATGAGAACATCGCCTATGTGAATGTGGATGAACTTCCATTTGAAGATTTGCTCCCTCTAGAGGAGTAATACGAAGCAAGAGCTAAGTTGGGCCGTTGACTTTAAAACAAGCGCTAAATGGGAGGCAAACCATCGGTTTTGTATTTCTTATCCTTATCCTTTTGCTTTTTATTTATTTATTTATTTTTCTTGTTCCATATCATGTTAGGATTTCCCACCTTGACTTTATTAGGATGATTCAATTACATTGAGGATAATGTAAGGTTTAAGTGTGGGGGAGTGGCTAAGCACATATTTTAAAAAAAATTTGCATAAAACCTCCAACTTGTAGAGATTTTAGAGTCACTAGCATACTTCAAGGTATGTTTACATAGAGAATTCTGACCGACATAACTGAACTTGGAAGTGTTAGGGAACTACGTTCAGATTTCTTATTTGTTAGAGTGTTAAATAATGGATTTAATCATGCCGGTGATGCAAATGAGATGCAAAGGAAATGCATTATTAGAGTAGCTGATCAATCATTAGTGGAGACTACCCATTTTTATATCATGTGAGGCACCGACCAGAAATTCTTCCGTATGACTAAAAAGCTTTCTTTTGAGTGTGTGTCACCGTACGTTAATTCCGGGTAGAATGGTGAGCTACCCAACTTCACACCAAATTTCAGTACTATGTTTGATCTCTTGAGTGCTAATTTTTGTCAATCATGAGGGTGACGTCTATTGATGAAAGCCTCCTTCTTGTAGTTCGATTTGCAGGTAGCACAATTCTCTCGAAAACAACGGGTCCATAGAAACACCATCATCAACAACAAGGGAGCGACATAAAAATATACAAGGAAAGTTGAAGACGTTCAAGGTTTACAAACAATGGGACAAGAAAAAAAAAGCAAATTTCAAATTCAAGTAAAGCAACATAGAATGAGCAGATTTTTGTATACATGTTGAAGACTTATTTACAAGAGCAAAGAAAATCAAAAGGTAAGAATTATTGAAGTTTATGATTTCGAGACGATACAAGTTGTGAAGAATCAAGCGGTAAAGTACTGGCCATGGTTTGTTTTATTTTCGTTTTGTTTTGTATTATTTTTCTTGTCATTAAAAAAAAATGAAAAAAAAAATGAAAGAAAAAAAAAATGAGACAAGAAAATTTGTTATTTTGTTTTTATAAGCAGTAGGGAAGGAAAAATCTATAAGGAAGTTTCAAGCGACAAGTATTTTAAGGAAAAGGGTTACACATTGTCAAGGATCTAATAAATTCAAGAGTTTAGCATCAATAGTTGAAGCCGAAGCCGAAGACCAAGAAGATAAAGACAAGGAGTAGAAGACGTTTCTATTGGATTCTGTGAGAGTGGTGTTATCATAATTGGCAATAGGATGTGAAGGTAAGTAAGTAACCTCATCCTCAATAATAATGGTTGATTTCCTTTCTTAGAGATCGTCAGAAAAATGGTTTTTCAAAATGTTAAAAGATGTGGGTTTTTTAAATATTTCGGAAGTTGTCCTTCCCACCATTCAACGTGTTGCAGGAATTCTCTCTTCATTCCTACCTGCACACATGTGAGACCCATAAAAAATCCGTCTTTTTGAGTGCAATTTCATAAAACCCTTTTTGGTGAGGCAAAAGTCGAGGCGAAATGCTTATTGATCGCTCTCAAACACGCGTTCTCTCATTATGGTGTGGTTATTTCTCACTCAACATTTAAGAATGAGAATATGTTCTTTAGTATTTCTAACTTCTTATTACTAGCATGCATAAACTCAATGTCCTCATAGCTCTTTGGATGCTTGGGATGCTGGAACGCTTTGAAGTTTTAAGTTTTAGTCTGATTTGCTCGAGGACTAGCAAAGTCTAAGTGTGGGGAAATTTGATAGGGTGTAGAATGCATCCTATTTATTATCTATTGGTTATGCTTTCTATGCTATTTTCTTGTGAATTATGTATTTTATGTGTGTTTTTGATTTATTAGGTACTCTGGGGTTGCACGGAGGAAAAGAAGAAGGAATCACCCAAATTTGAGCAAAAATGACAAATCTGTCATTTCAGGGGAGAACACTATCTGGAGCCCAGTCAATGTTAAGGGGCAACTCTTTTGGAGGAGCACTTAAGCCAGACTAGCTGAGGATAAGGGGATGCCATCTAGGTGGTTCTTACATAGTTGGGTGGTTAAATCAATCCCAATGATTGACCTAACCCTAAATCGAGAGATTTCCTCCGCCATCATTTCATTCATTCATTTCCTGTAATTGAGAGAAGTGTGGATGCTGATAACACCTGAAATAACAAAATCAAGAGAGAGGGGTAAATCTGAGCTGAGACAAATCGAGACAGAGATAAGTTCGATATCAAGAAGAAGATGGTGATGAACGGTTGAGTTAAAAGCTGTAATTGAGAGAGGTAAGTGCTGATGCTTAAATAGATCTATGGATTTGAAAGTGGGGTGATTCTGAAACTGTAGAACAAGAATTAAAAGATGGGTTTCGACATTGAGATGATTGAGACACTGCCGCTGTATAATGTGATGTTTTGATTGAGAATTGGTAGAGTTTGGTGAGATCCGTAGCTGCCGTCGATTTAAAGAACAGTTAGTTGCTGTCATGTTTGAATCTGAGATTGAAGAAGATGGAGCTACAGTCGTTGGGTGAAGCAGTGAATGGAAGGAGGGTTTTGGTTTAATTCAGTTTTGAAGTAATTGATGTTGTTGTCGAATATTAGATGCAGATGTTTGGGTTCGATTGAAACAAGAAGATAGAGTTACAGAGAATGAACTAAAGGGTTTGAAATTACAAGAGTTGGAGTTTGTTGCTATGACAGTACAATGGGTTAGTGCTGTTGATGTTATAAGAAGAGATTGAATGAAGAGGTTAAGCTGCAATGAGTTACTGAAAAGATGTTGTTGAACCTGTGGAGTTGTGGGCTGAGTAGAGAAGATCGAAGCAGCACTGAATGTAAATGATAGATGTATGTTAGGAATTGTTACAGGGAGAAGAAAATGGCCTGAAAGTGTGTTTACTTGATACAAGGGTTCGGACTTAACCAAACTCAATAGGATTGCATATCAAGTAAATAGGAATCAACGTTTGTGCAATTTACTTTAATTATAATGCGGAAATATAAAGTAAATGACACAACAATATTTTGTTAACGAGGAAACCGCAAATGCAAAAAAACCCCGGGACCTAGTCCAGAATTGAAATCTCTCAGGATTAAGCCGCTATACAAAATAAACCAACTTCGTATAGTTGAGACCAAGCAACTAAACCTATAGTTCACCTAGTTTCGTCTATATTTCCACGCCTCCAACCTGTAAACAAGTCACGTACTTGGACCAATTCCTTTGGTTCGTATTCCAAACAGTAAAGGAACAACAAATTTGTTTGGTATCAACTCTCTTAAACCAAGTGATATGAGTTGCGCAATGGTTCCCTTGTTTATCTTAACATAAACTCCTTTGCCAGGTTCCAATATCTATCTTATGTTCAATCACCCAAAGTCAATTGTTAAGATTAAGCCAATCAATACCTTTAATCACAAGGAATCATATTGATGCCGATCTTCCTCAATTAATCAATCCAATCTACCACAAGGATAAACCGATTATTAATTGGATCCTCTTTTTCCCAAACACGTATTGTGCACACCAAAGATTGTAAAAACCAAGTCAGAAATCTTCAATATCTTCTTTGTCTTCAAATCTTCTTAGATCTTAAATAAACACCTATACACAACTAATTGAATATCTTGTGATCAATCACATACAGAACGAAGTCTGTTAAATGGATTATCACAAGATCGTATTTAGATCTAACAACAGTCTCAAGATCCCTGTCGAAACATTGAACTAGTTTGAGTGAATCTTATATCAAAAGAGAAGATTCTCAAGCATAAAAAAACTAGGTGCAATCAAAGTTCAACCACCGTTAGTCAATCAAATCAATACGAAAACTAAAGATAAACTGCAATATCTAGTTTCACACCAACGGGTCGCGCTAGAGCTTCTCAATCCCAAAGAAGACTTTAAAATGAGTGGTTGTAATATATTTCACCTAATTAGATTACTCTCCTCTCCGATAGGCGGCTTCACCAGTAACAAATACAAAAGAGTAAGTCTAATGTTATGGAGGATTAGTTTGCTAGAAATGCAAACTCAAAGTATTTATAGACAAGGAAGTTTGGACACCAAGGAATTTCCAAAACCGAAAATATACTCAAGATATTTTTCCATATTAACCCAAATTCGGTGTTCATAATTCCTGAGAATGCACTGTCCAAAAATATGATCGAAATCTCGTTGGAAAATCTTTAACTAGGAAATGCACATTACTAATTCTTATTTTCCATATATAATTAAAAACCCTTAATTAAAAAGATTCTTAACTTATTAAAATTCGATCTTGGGATTTACTTCCTTCTTATCCGTTAAGGAATATCTTTGAACAATATAGAATACGCATTAATGCACCGTGTTCAAAGTGTGACGACATATTACTATTGCAAGTATTTTCCATACTTGCTCACTTGAAACCGATTTACCACACTTCCAAATAATTTTAGAATTGGTTCATCTGACTTTCAAGAAATATGTGATTGATCAAGTTCCACTCAATCACAACTCATGGGTTTACGGTTCTACCAAAATAAGTTTCGGTTCCACCTCCATGTGAGTACTATGCATAGTTACACTAGCTTACCAAAGATATGGCTGACTAGGTACTAGGATCGGTTCCCCATATATATTTTGTATCTAACTTGTATGCAATGCACATGTCCATAGGATCGGTTCCCCCTTCCCAAAAACGTGTTGCACATGTTCATAGGATCGGTTCCCCTTTCTTCCATAAACCTTGATGCACCTCATACAAGTATCGGTTCCCCTTGTGATGCACTGCATCTCTTACTAGGATCGGTTCCCCTTCTCCCAGTAATAAGTTCAGACACTCACAACCCGATCATACCCTCGGTGATTACTTAAGATCGGTTTCACTAATAAAAGTCATACCAATACATAAGTCAGGCCTCATGTGAATAGTTTTACCAGGAACACAAACAAGTCATGAGCGGTTATACTAATCACACATATTGGTTGTTCATAAGATATGCAATGAAGAACAGCCCCAATAACGCCTGGCGATTTCCTTTTCGGTCCACAACACATATCATGAACTTACTTCCTTAGAACACATGTAAACATTGTTCCCTAGGATGAAATCCTCACCTTATACCCATACATAATCACAATGGAATTCATATGATTATGTCGATGTCTTATATACAAAGTTTAATGGTTAAGCAAGAAACTTCATAATGTATTCCTTAATACTATGTCTATCTAGAGTGTTCATGCTTCACAGTTTTATGTTTTCAATATGCACGACTTGAAAGATACGTTAGGGAATGAAACAGTTCATGTCAAATATCACTAACCTCAAGTGGAAGGATGATGTTGTGGTTGTAGCTCCGTTCTTCTTCACTTCTTCAAGTCTTCGCAATACTTGTAATGTCTCACCCTAATACTTTCAAGCTAACCTATACGAAGTTGACTCTAGTACATTTAAATCAAGCGACTCTTAAGTGAGTTTTGATTCACTAAAATATGACAACCAAACTTGACATACCAACGCTTGGTGGGTTCAACCGAGCCATGCTCTAACAGGTATGAGGTGAGGATTTCATCCTAGGAAATAATATTTTTACATGTGTTTTAAGGAAGTAAGTTCATGATATGTTTTGTGAACCGAAAAGGAAATCGTCGGGCGTTATTGGGACTGTTCTTCATTGCATATCTTATGAACGATGATAGGTATCTAAAACACTGTATTATTTATCTATTGTTTATGCTTTCTCTGCTAGTTTTCTTGTAAATTATGTATCTTATGTTTCGTTTTTGAGTATTTAGGTGCTTTGGAGTCATTTGCAGCAAAAGAGGAGGAAACATGGCAAAAGCGTTGGAGGCGGATTGCATTTCATAATTTGCTTTTATTTCTTCATCTCTGTCTGAAAAGTATGCCAACTTTAGTGATGCGAATTATGTCTGAAAAGCATGGCGGCTTTAATGATGTTAAGATATTGAAGAGAAGAAGTGGACTTGAGATGCAAGAGGCGGCTGCAGCTGGTAGAAATCACCTAAATTGAGCAAGAAGGGCAGAAAAGTTATTTCACAAGCAAACACTATTTGGAGCGCATCTAAGGCTAAGGGGAGATTTTATTTGGAGGAGTACTAAAGGACAATTTGATGTGGTAAAAGGGTAGCCACTTGTTATAGGGTATCCATAGGGTTGTCCCCTAGCTTGTGTGCTGGGGTGTCAATAACCACCCCAAATCCAGCCAAACCCTAAAACCGAGAAGACTTTCATTCAATCATTCATTCACTGAAATTGAGAGTGCGGCAATGGCTGTTATTTTGGTCTGAAAACTGGGAGAAAACAGTAGCTGCTGTTGAGTACAAAATCGAGAAGACAAAATAGGATGGTGGATTAAGGCAATGCTAAGAAGGGTTTCTGTGGGTTGTACTTTAAATCAAAAGCATATGAGATGATGTAGATGAAGGGAAATTCATCGAGCTGTAGCTCAGTTCCATAAGGGTTCAAAGGGATGACTGAACTAGGGTTTGTTGTGGTGGTACAAGCTCGAGAAAGGGAATCAGTCGAGACTCACAAGTTCAGGGGCTACAATAAATGCAGTAGCTGTGAGCTAAAGCAAGTGAGTGATGTTCTAGATGAGATATTTGGCTCAATGGGTTTATGCAGATGGTGAAGTGACTGGTAGCAGGTAATTGTGTGTTGTGGATCTGCAAGCAGATGAACTGAGATGGGTTTGAAGCTGTTGGTGTTGGTCTTGAGCAGCTGAAGCTAAGAGCAGATGTTGCAATGGGTTGGTGGCATGAGGTGATGTAGATGCAGCTACAAGCAGATGAACTGAGATGGTGCTTGAAGTTGTTGCAGGGAGTACAGCTGTGATTGAAATGAAGAATAAGACTGAAATTGAGATGGTGGTAGTACAATGGAATTTGTGGTGGTTTGCAGGTGAAGTTTCAAATGTGAGCTGTTACAGGTGGTAATAAACTGAAGAGTGGTTTCGTTTTTTGTGGTGGTAGAAAATGGCAAAAACTAAAGTTAAGGCAGTTGGTGTTGATACTGAGAAATTGAGAAATGGGTGAAGTTGCAGCTTGTGTTGGTGGTATTTGATGGAAGCTGCAATTTGACAGTGGTGGAGATGGCTGTTGAGATTGTGTTTCCATGGATGATATAGAGGTTTGGACTGAGATAGTGGTGGTTACAGCTCAGGTTTGAGCTCAAGCAGGAGATGTTGTTATGGAGCAGATTTTTATGTTGGGGAATTGGAAAGAATGGGTATTGGAGCAGCTTTCCAGGAACTGTAGGAGGTTGTGACTGAGATGGAGTTGTGTACTGCAGTTCAAGTTGTAAGTGGTGCTACTTCTTATGAAGATTGCAGATTCAAGGTGCAAACAAGGGAGTGTTGGTTGCTGCAGTGCAAAATGGAAGAAGATAGCAGGATAAATTTGTGGTGTGCTGCTTGAGTTCAGAACAGTGGTGCTTGCTGAGATGTGCAGAGCTGGAGAATTTCAAAGTGATGCAGCTGTGTTCTTGGAAGTGCAGCTGTGAATTTAAAGAAGTGTTGGAGATGGCTGCAGTTTTTAGTAACTTGGTTTGAAAGGTTAAGAAATTGCAGGTGGTTATCGCAGTAGCTGGAGTAAGCTACATGATCCACTAAAATTCAGGTAGAGGTGTTGCTGTTGTGCATTGCAACAAGGGATAATATAGACTACATTACAGGGAAAAATTCGAGCAACTGAAAGAATGGTCTGCGATAGTCGAAACTGCAGAAACGATGAAGGAATGAGTGAATGTGACTGTGTTGCAGGTGGCATTAGATTGTTCCATGGGTTCGCAGGGAGGAATTGAAACTAACTACTTCAATGCAACTATGTAGAGCAACTGCCAGAAGCTGGTTTGGTGAAGTTGGTGCTTGTGTGCAACTGGGTTTGGAACTGGTGTTATTGATTACAAAGATGGTAGAGCTTGCCATTGGGTTGATATTGGCTGGAGTCCAAAGTTGCAGGCTGTGCAAGGAACTGAAATTGCAGGCATATATAAGTTCAAAACTACAGGGAATGAATTTTGAAGCTGCAAAAACAGTGCGAAAACGGAGCGAAAATGGCGAGCCGGTGAGCATAGCTCCGGTAGTTGGATTTTGGAACCGAAATTGGGGATCGTCAAGATTCAGTGAATCATGAGGCGGGTATGAGTCTAACGAAAGAGTTGGCGGCCGGACATAGGAGCTACACGTCACGCTTTTGGGTACGTTTTCGCAAGAATAAAAATTGGATTTAGATGGGTTTTGCAAATGTTTGAAATACAGGAAAGCAAAGTTGAGCTACTGGAAGTGCATAATTACTTGGTGATAGCTTCAGATGGCAAAATTGATCGGAGAAAGTTTTCCGGCGACCGGATTCCGGCGCCGGCTACCGGATTCCGGTGATGATGTCAGCATTCCGACGACCAGTTTTGGACCCAAAATTTCCAAAGACATATTTCTCACACCTGGGCTTGGTGGACTAGTAGATGGACGTGGACTTGAAGATTTTGAAGACTTTGACCTATTTTTGGAAAGCAAAGGGCTATAAAAAAAGAGTTTTTTTTTTTATTCTATTCTTGGAGCTTTTGCAGAGAACAACTTCTAGGGTTTGCTTTCTTTTATGTTTCATCTTATTTCTTTGAATATTATGATGATGAACTCCATGAATATTAGTAGCTAAATACAATAATTGGTTATGGGATAAAAAGTTGATTTCTTCAAGCATGATTATTTGATTCTATGAATTAGTTTTGTCTCAATTTTATCGTTTGTGATTCATTATTTATATTATCATATGATTTGAATGCTAGTTTGGTTGATTCCGGAATCAATTGGATTTGTTTTCATCTCTAAAGCTATATGAGGGTTTTCAATACGTAAAAGTTGTTATCTCTGATTTTTAGTAGCATCTTGTGGTTAATACTTGTAGTGATACATCTTTTTAATCGCATATGAATCATAACCTTTGTTAAAACAAATTAGTGCTTTTACACGTTTGTTTGCATCGATTAGTCTTATTTCATAGAACTTATTGCTCTTAGGGAGTTAAATCTAATTGTGCTTTTACACTTTAGGTTGCTTTTTAAGAAGATTTCACAATAGCATCTTTTAATGTTGTTTGTGATAAAATCAGGAAATAAACGGGATACTCTTGCGATCAAGATATCCTAGGACTTTTGATAATTGAGAGATTAAATACCAATTCTAATCATAGATGAAAAATACATGTTTGTGAATGATATTATCCCTTAACCAATATCTTCTCCTTATTGATTATTCCAACTATTTACTTTGCTTTATTTAGTATTACTACTTTGATAAATACAAAAACACAACTTGGGTTATTTGGTTACATAAGAATCTGAAAATTGCATAACAACAATCGCCTCTCTGTGGATACGAACTCTTTATTATCGAATACTATATTTATATTTAGTTAAGTGAGGAAGTGAAATTATATTTGTGAATTACAGAAGCAAAAACTTCTAAGGGTGCTAAGAAAGCACAAGACGGCCATAGGATGGACAATTGCCGATATCAAGGGTATAAGCCCTGCCGTTTGCATGCATAAGATTCGTTTAGAGGACGATGCAAAGCCTACAAGGGAAGCGCATCGTCGTTTGAACCCCCCTATGATGGAAGTTGTGAAAAAGGAGATACTCAAGCTTTTGGAAGTGGGTGTTATCTACCCCATATCTAATAGTAAGTGGGTGAGCCCGGTTCAAGTTGTACCAAAGAAATCATGGGTGACCGTGGTGGAGAATGATGAGAATGAACTTGTCCCAACTCGTGTTCAAACCGGTTGGAGGGTTTGTATTGATTATAGGAAATTGAATGCCACTACTAGAAAAGATCACTTTCCATTACCTTTTATTGATAAAATGCTTGAACGTCTAGCTGGACACTCTTATTATTGCTTTCTTGATGGATATTCAGTTTATAATCAGATTGTGATAGCGCCGGAGGATCAAGAGAAAACCACTTTCACTTGTCCTTTTGGTACTTTTGCTTATCGAAGGATGCCTTTTGGCTTGTGCAATGCTCCAGCTAATTTTCAAAGGTGTATGGTAAGTATATTTTCGGAATATGTTGAAAACATAATCGAAGTGTTCATGGATGACTTTAGTGTCTTTGGTGATTCATTTGACCTTTGTTTGAACAATTTGTCACTAATCCTTGAACGATGTGTTGAAACAAATCTTCTGCTTAATAGGGAGAAGTGCCATTTCATGGTAACTCATGGCATAGTTTTAGTCCATATAGTATCTTCTAAAGTCTTGGAAGTTGATAAATCTAAGATAGACCTTATTCGTACTCTAACCCCCCCCCCCCACTACGGTGAGGGAGATACACTCTTTTCTTGGTCATGCAGGTTTTTATCGTAGATTCATCAAGGATTTTTCCAAGATAGCATCACCACTTTGTACCTTATTGCAAAAAGATGTGATTTTTAACTTTGATGAGAAGTGTATGGCGGAATTCAATCGTTTGAAAGAACTTTTGATTTCAGCCCCTATCATTAAACCACCGGATTGGAGCAAGCCTTTTGAGCTCATGTGTGATGCAAGTGATTATGCGGTTGGTGCGCTGCTTGGGCAGCGTGTGGGGAAAATACCTCATGCTATTTATTATGCTTCTAGAACATTAAATGAGGCCCAACAAAACTACCACTGAAAAAGAGTTATTAGCTATTGTTTTGGAAAAGTTTCGCTCTTATCTAATTGGTACAAAAGTTGTTGTCTTTTCAGATCATGCAGCACTTAGGTACTTGCTTACAAAGAAAGAGGCGAAACCGAGGCTCATACGGTGGATTTTACTCTTGCAAGAGTTTGATATAGAAATCAAGGACAAGAAAGGAATTGAGAACACCGTTGCGGATCATTTGAGCCATCTTGCTGTAGACAAGGAAGCTATCCCGTTGCGTGAAAGTTTCCCGAATGAGCAACTATTCTCAATTGCATTTGCGGAACCATGGTATGCGGATATTGTGAACTACTTGGTCTCTAAACAAATTCCAAAGAACTTGTCTCGTGCTGAGAGGGACAAACTTAAAAGGTTAGGAAATCAATATATATGGGATGATCCATACTTATGGAAACATGGCAGCGACCAAGTAATAAGAAGGTGCGTTCCCGAATCTGAATTTAACTCTATCTTGTCTTTTTGTCACTCATATGCTTGCGGAGGACATTTTGGGAGTAAAAGAACAGCTCACAAGGTACTTGAAAGCGGTTTTTATTGGCCAACTCTATTTAAGGATGCACATATATTTTTCACAACTTGTGATAGGTGCCAAAGGACAGGCAATCTAGGTGCCCGAAATCAAATGCCACAAACTTTTATTCAATTTATTGAAGTTTATGATGTATGTGGTATTGATTTTATGGGTCCTTTTGTCAACTCCCATGGGAATTTTTATATCTTACTTGTTGTTGATTATATCTCGAAATGGGTGGAAGCTAAGGCCACCCCAACTAATGATTCTAAAGTGGTTTCAGATTTTGTGAAAGCTAATATTTTTGCAAGGTTTGGAATTCCAAGAGCCATAATTAGCGATGGGGGATCTCACTTCAAAAACAAGTTCTTACAAGGATTGTTGAAGAAGTACAATGTGTCGCACAAGATTGCAACACCTTATCATCCCCAAACCAATGGACAAGCCGAGGTGTCGAACCGAGAGGTGAAATCCATTCTAGAAAAGACGGTGAATCCAACAAGGAAAGATTGGAGCATGCGACTTAATGATGCTTTGTGGGCTTATAGAACCGCATACAAAACACCTATTGGGATGTCTCCCTTTAGGCTTGTGTACGGTAAGCCTTGTCACTTACCCGTTGAGATTGAACATAAAGCGTTTTGGGATATTAAGCAATGCAATATGGAGCTAGGAGGGGCTGGAAAGCAAAGGAAGTTACAACTCCAAGAGCTAGAAGAGTTACGCAATGATGCATTTGAAAGCTCTCGCATTTACAAGGAGAAAACTAAGGCATTTCATGATTCTATGATTTCTAGAAAACAATTTTGTGTTGGGCAGAAAGTACTTTTGTTTAATTCTCGCTTGCAATTATTTCCGGGTAAATTGAGGTCACGTTGGATCGGACCTTTTATTGTTACTAATGTGTTTTCTCATGGTGCAGTAGAAATTCGTAGCATAGCTACAGGAAAGGAGTTTAAAGTGAATGGACACCGGTTGAAACCATATTATGAGAACTTTACTTCCGAAGTTGTGGAAGGTGTGAACTTTGTGGATGCATTCTCGTTGGAGGAGTCTTAGTGAACAAGGAGAATGTCGGGCTGACGACTTTAAACCAAGCGCTAAGTGGGAGGAAACCCACCGGTTTTTCATCTTTCCCCTTATCTTTTTATCTTTATGCATTTGCTTTTATCTTTATTTTCTTTGTTTTTGCATATCATTTGCGGAATTTCCCACCTTGAACTCTCTTTGGATGATTCAATTTTACATTGAGGACAATGTAAAGTTTAAGTGTGGGGGAGCATTTATATGTTTGTATAGTTTGTTTTAGTGTGTTTTATGCCTTTAAAAAAAAAAAATTCAGAAAAAATTTGTGCTTTTTGAACTCCGAAATCTAGAACTTGTGCCTTTAGGATGACACCATTAGTGGATGGAACCATTTTGAATGCATGAGTTGAGGAACCGATTAAATAAAAGGGACGAACATAGCTCATAATCATAAATACCATGATAGTTGTTACCATATCTCGGAATATCACCATATCGCATTCTATTTTTATTTTTCCATATTTATCTATTGTTCTCTAAGTGCTTTGGTGGGTCACTAAACATCGATGTGTTATTACTGCTAGGATGAAATAGAGTGATTGAGTTACTATAAAAAGAAAAAAAAATATATGAAAAAAAAAAAAAGAGACCGACCAATTAGACCAAAACGGAATAAAATGACACTTGGGAATAGCAGTATGTGTGAAACGTAGTCCCTGTCTCCGTCGCCTAAATAAGCGTGGAATGCAGGATCCAAGGAAACTATCATGTACTTGCTGACAAGAATCATGCGCTTGGATCCAGTTTGATCCAATCATGTTGTCTAAAAAAAATAAGTGAAAAAAAAAAATAAGAGAAAAGAAAAATTTGAAAAAAAAAAAAAGTATTATATTGGTTGAATAAAGTCACTCCTGGTTCCCTTGTATATGCCAGTGAGTTGATGTAGAATTCATCCAAGTAGCTCAATCCAATAGGTATAGGTTCATCTTGGCAGTAACCTTCAGACAGATATGGGAAACATCGAACACTTGTGAACATTCGCCAACATCTACATCTATATCCATCTTCTTAATCTTTTCATTGTGATTGTGGTTTGTTAGTTTCCGAGTATTGTGGCTTGTTCGACTATCTAATTAAAGCTTTACTAATATATGAATTGAAATTTGTGCAAGGTACCTCCTCATGTAGTCATTTTGGATTCATTCATTGATTTGTCACAAATAGACGGAGTTTGAAATATAGGTTTTGTAGGTAGACCTTTTGTAAACCTTCACGAGACTATAACTCGTCCACTAGGGACACCTAGGGGTTTAAAGGCTTGTTATTTATGCTAAAATTAACCGTATCCTCGACGTCACGGAGTTGTTGTATTTTTATTTTGTTTGATTTGCTCGAGGACTAGCAAAGTCTAAGTGTGGGGGAATCTGATAGGTGTCTAAAACACCATATTATTTATCTATTGTTTATGCTTTCTCTGCTAGTTTTCTTGTAAATTATGTATCTTATGTTTCGTTTTTGATTATTTAGGTGCTTTGGAGTCGTTTGCAGCAAAAGAGGAGGAAACATGGCAAAAGCGTTGGAGGCGGATTGCATTTCTTAATTTGCTTTTATTTCTTCATCTCTGTCTGAAAAGTATGCCAACTTTAGTGATGCGAATTATGTCTGAAAAGCATGGCGTCTTTAATGATGTTAAGATATTGAAGAGAAGAAGTGGACTTGAGATGCAAGAGGCGGCTGAAGCTGGTAGAAATCACCTAAATTGAGCAAGAAGGGCAGAAAAGTCATTTCACAAGCAAACACTATTTGGAGCGCATCCAAGGCTAAGGGGCGATTTTATTTGGAGGAGTACTAAAGGACAATTTGATGTGGTTAAAGGGTAGCCACTTGTTATAGGGTATCCATAGGGTTGTCCCCTAGCTGGGGTGTCAATAACCACCCCAAATCCAGCCAAACCCTAAAACCGAGAAGACTTTCATTCAATCATTCATTCACTGAAATTGAGAGTGCGGCAATGGATGTTATTTTGGTCTGAAAACTGGGAGAAAACAGTAGCTGCTGTTGAGTACAAAATCGAGAAGACAAAATAGGCTGGTGGATTAAGGCAATGCTAAGAAGGGTTTCTGTGGGTTGTACTTTAAATCAAAAGAAGATGAGATGATGTAGATGAAGGGAAATTCATCGAGATGTAGCTCAGTTCCATAAGGGTTCAAAGGACTGAGTGAAATAGGGTTTTTTGTGGTGGTACAAGCTCGTTCAGGGGCTACAATAAATGCAGTAGATGTGAGATAAAGCAAGTGAGTGATGTTCTAGATGATATATTTGGCTCAATGGGTTTATGCAGATAGTGCAGTGACTGGTAGCAGGTAATTGTGTGTTGTGGATCTGCAAGAAGATGAACTGATATGGGTTTGAAGCTGCTGGTGTTGGTCTTGAGCAGCTGAAGCTAAGAGCAGATGTTGCAATGGGTTGGTGGCCTGAGGTGATGTAGATGCAGCTACAAGCAGATGAACTGAGATGGTGCTTGAAGTTGTTGCAGGGAGTGCAACTGTGATTGAAATGAAGAATAAGACTGAAATTGAGATGGTGGTAGTACAATGGAATTTGTGGTGGTTTGCAGGTGAAGTTTCAAATGTGAGCTGTTACAGGTGGTAATAAACTGAAGAGTGGTTTTGTTTTTTGTGGTGGTAGAAAATTGCAAAAACTAAAGCTAAGGCAGTTGGTGTTGATACTGAGAAATTGAGAAATGGGTGAAGTTGCAGCTTGTGTTGGTGGTATTTGATGGAAGCTGCAATTTGACAGTGGTGGAGATGGCTGTTGAGATTGTGTTTCCATGGATGATATAGAGGTTTGGACTGAGATAGTGGTGGTTACAGCTCAGGTTTGAGCTCAAGCAGGATATGTTGTTATGGAGCAGATTGTTATGCTGGGGAATTGGAAAGAATGGGTATTGGAGCAGCTTGCCAGGAACTGTAGGAGGTTGTGACTGAGATGGAGCTGTGTACTGCAGTTCAAGTTGTAAGTGGTGCTACTTCTTATGAAGATTGCAGATTCAAGGTGCAAACAAGGGAGTGTTGGTTGCTGCAGTGCAAAATGGAAGAAGATAGCAGGATAAATTTGTGGTGTGTCTTGCTTGAGTTCGTAATAGTGGTGCTTATTTGAGATGTGAAGAGTGGAGAATTTCAAAGTGATGCAGCTGTGTTCTTGGAAGTGCAGCTGTGAATTTAAAGAAGTGTTGGAGATGGCTGCAGTTATTAGTGACTTGGTTTGAAAGGTTAAGAAATTGCAGGTGGTTATCGCAGTAGCTGGAGTAAGCTACATGATCCACTAAAATTCAGGTAGAGGTGTTGCTGTTGTGAATTGCAACAAGGGCTAATATAGACTGCATTACAGGGAAAAATTCGAGCAACTGAAAGAATGGTCTGCGATAGTCGAAACTGCAGAAACGATGAAGGAATGAGTGAATGTGACTGTGTTGCAGGTGGCATTAGATTGTTCCATGGGTTCGCAGGGAGGAATTGAAACTAACTACTTCAATGCAACTATGTAGAGCAACTTCCAGAAGCTGGTTTGGTGAAGTTGGTGCTTGTGTGCAACTGGGTTTGGAACTGGTGCTGTTGATTACAAAGATGGTAGATCTTGCCATTGGGTTGATATTGGCTGGAGTCCAAAGTTGCAGGTTGTGCAAGGAGCTGAAATTGCAGGCATATAGAAGTTCAAAACTATAGGGAATGAATTTTGAAGCTGCAAAAACAGTGCGAAAACGGAGCGAAAATGGCGAGCCGGTGAGCATATCTCCGGTAGTCGGATTTTGGAACCGAAAGTGGGGATCGTCAAGATTCAGTGAATCATGAGGCGGGTATGAGTCGAACGAAAGAGTTGGCGGCCGGACATAGGAGCTACACGTCACGCTCTTGGGTACATTTTCGCAAGAATAAAAATTGGATTTAGATGGGTTTTGCAAATGTTTGAAATACAGGAAAGCAAAGTTGAGCTACTGGAAGTGAAGAATTACTTGGTGATAGTTTCAGATGGCAAAATTGATTGGAGAAAGTTTTCCGGCGCCGGATTCCGGATTCCGGTGATGACGTCAGCATTCCGGCGACCAGTTTTGGACCCAAAATTTCCAAAGACATATTTCTCACACCTGGGCTTGGTGGACTAGTAGATGGACGTGGACTTGAAGATTTTGAAGACTTTGACCTATTTTTGGGAAGCAAAGGGCTATAAAAAAAGAGTTTTTTTTTTATTCTATTTTTGGAGCTTTTGCAGAGAACAACTTCTAGGGTTTTCTTTCTTTTATGTTTCATCTTATTTCTTTGAATATTATGATGATGAACTCCATGAATATGAGTAGCTAAATACAATAATTGGTTATGAGATAAAAAGTTGATTTCTTCAAGCATGATTATTTGATTCTATGAATTAGTTTTGTCTCAATTTTATCGTTTGTGATTCATTATTTATATTATCATATGATTTGAATGCTAGTTTGGTTGAGTCCGGAATCAATTGGATTTGTTTTCATCTCTAAAGCTATATGAGGGTTTTCAATACGTAAAAGTTGTTATCTCTGATTTTTAGTAGCATCTTGTGGTTAATACTTGTAGTGATACATCTTTTTAATCGCATATGAATCATAACCTTTGTTAAAACAAATTAGTGCTTTTACACCTTTGTTTGCATTGATTAGTCTTATTTCATAGAACTTATTTCTCTTAGGGAGTTAAATCTAATTGTGCTTTTACACTTTAGGTTGCTTTTTAATAAGATTTCACAATAGCATCTTTTAATGTTGTTTGTGATAAAATCAAGAAATAAACGGGTTACTCTTGCGATCAAGATATCCTAGGACTTTTGATAATTGAGAGATTAAATACCAATTCTAATCATAGATGAAAAATACATGTTTGTGAATGATACTATCCCTTAACCAATATCTTCTCCTTATTGATTATTCCAACTATTTACTTTGCTTTATTTAGTATTACTACTTTGATAAATACAAAAACACAACTTGGGTTATTTGGTTACATAAGAATCTGAAAATTGCATAACAACAATCGCCTCTCCGTGGATACGAACTCTTTCTTATCGAATACTATATTTATATTTAGTTAAGTGAGGAAGTGAAATTATTTTTGACGCATACGACACGCATCAAATGACCAATATGTGTGATTAGTATAACCGCTCATGACTTGTTTGTGTTCTTGGTAAAACTATTCACATGATGCCTGACTTATGTATTGGTATGACTTTTATTAGTGAAACCGATCTTAAGTAATCACTTAGGGTATGATCGGGTTTGTGTGTGTCTGACCAAATTTGGGAGAGGGGAACCGATCCTTGTATGAGGTGCAGCAAGGTTTATAGTAGAAAGGGGAAATGATCCTATGAACATGTCCAACACGTTTTTGGGAAAAGGGGAACCCTTTGTGTGTATCTGACCAAATTTGGGAGAGGGGAACCGATTCTAGTAAGAGGTGCAGTACATCACAAGGGGAACCGATCCTTGTATGAGGTGCAACAAGGTTTATAGTAGAAAGGGGAACCGATCCTATGAACATGTGCAACACGTTTTTAGGAAAAGGGGAACCGATCCTATGGAAATGTGCAACACATACAGTTAGATACCAAATATATATGGGGAACCGATCCTAGTACCTAGTCAGCCGAATCTTTGGTAATCTAGTGTGACTATGCACAGTACTCACATGGAGGTAGAACCGAAACTTATTTTGGTAGAACCGTTACACCCATGACTTGTGATTGAGTGTTACTTGATCAATCACATAGTTCATGAAAGTCATATGAACCAATTCTAAAATTGTTTGGAAGTGTGGTAAATCGGTTTCAAGTGAGTTAGTATGAAAAAGGACTTACAAGAGGAAAGATGTCGACACACTTTGAACACGCGCATTAATGTGTATCTTTTACTATTCAAAGATATTCCTTAACAGCTAAGAAAGAAGTAAATCCCAAGATCGAATTTAAATAAGTTAAGAATCTTTTAATTAAGGTTTTTAATTATATATGGAAAATAAGAATCAGTAATGTGCATTTGCTAGTTGTAGGATATAAATATCGCACAACACATTTTATTAGTGTGCGAGATTCAATTATTTCCTTAGCTTGCGAGAATGTAGCAGAGCCTGCGAGAAGGTAGCAGAGCTTGCGAAATTATAGAGAGAAAGAGCCTGCGAAATTACAAAGAGAGCCTGAGAGAACGTATCACGGGATCCTAAAATAGGGGAAATATGAGATGTATGTGAGCTGTCATCCACTATGTAATATCCTATATAAAGAGTTCAATAGGCGTAAGGAAAGAGAGATCTTTTTCGAGTATTGAGCAAGTCATTAGGAGAGAGAAAGTCCAGAGCAGTTGTTAATTTCTTAGCTTCATTTCTTGTAAAATTTGTGAGATTAATCAATAAAGATTGTGATTGTTCATCTTAAAATGACTTGATTGTATGAATTCTTGTGAGGGGTGTAGTGTGGGATTTTCTGCTACTACATTTTGGCGCTAGAAACAAGGATGTGTTGATATATTCTTGTTGATTATTGATTTTCTGCTACTTGTTAGATTGAAGAAGATTCAAAGAAGTTAGTTGTTGTTAGAGTTGGATTCACTGAATCTATGAGCTACAAGCGAATATATGGAAGTTTTGGGCGAAAATCTTACATTCTATACTACCAAATATCACCAACCATCCACAAAATCAACGAAAACGTCGAAAACGCTTCAAGATTAGGGATGAAGAAAGTGCAATAAACCGAAGTTAAATGAAGCTACATCACTAATTTCTCTTGAAAAGACGAACTCTCTTTTTATTTTTTTTATTTTATTTTCGAAAATTCAGATCTGGTGATTTACCGACAGATTTTGGGAGAATTTTCTAGCATACACGGTTCAAAATGATTTTTCAAAGAAGCTTTGGTATAATCGGACCTTGTTCTACAAACCCATACAACAGATTTCACAAATTCTTCTTTGCAGCAAAAACTTGATTTTCCATTCAAATTTTTTGATTTAAAAAATATGAATTCAAAAATTTTATTATTTAAAACTCTTCTTTTTACAAATTAATAAAAATATAACAACTGATGGCAGAAATGGACTTGTAATGTATTCATACAACTGGTGGTGAAATCCATGAGAATAAACTTCTCTTTTGTGGTTTTATTGTCCGCTGCCAAATTAATATCTTCATTCGCATAAGTAAATTAATATATTTATTCGCAGCTGGTGGTTTACTTAGCAGAATCAATTTGTTGCAGGCGAGCGAAAAGATGGAGGATCAACAAACCAAAGAAGAATCGGAAAGGAACGAACAATGATGAACTCATATGGGCGATCAAACGAAATAATCAACCTAAGAATGAAAAAAGGGACAGCCATCATCATCACGAAGGAATCAACGGAGGAGACATTAACGTCAAACCGGCATCAAGGAGGAGTCATCATAAATCAATAGAATGAAGAAAATTCATGAAGAATTTATGACTAAACGTCAAACAAAGTAAAGAACTCACGACAGCTTACTTCGTCATCAACTTAGGCGAAGTAGAAGTAGTTTGAAGAAAAATTACTACTCAACTTGGAAGAGACCAAGTCGACTAGATGGAATTAGGAAAATTCACTTTGTCCCCACAACAATCCAAAGCCAGAAAAGTAAAGCAACTTGCGAAGTAAAGCAACTCACAACCTGAGAAGTGATTCTACGAAGATTCTATAAATATGGCAGCAGCAATGAAACCAAAAGGGAAGTATTTTCACTTCAAATTTCAATAATTATTATAAGGGGAAATATTGATCATATAAAACTATTGATACTATTATATCATAATAAAGATCCGTACAAAAATGAATGAGTAATCGAACAACATTATACAATAGAGTTAATCTTGACTTAGTACTCATAAACATTGATGAAAAAGATGATAGAAACTTAACTTTGATATAAGACTATGTTCTTAGTTTTGCGAAGAATGTTTGGTTAAAACTTCATACTAATCAATGACTGAAACTCACATGAGCAAGTGCAATTATTGCAACAAAGAAATAACATCAGAGAGGTTCCACGAAACCATTATAATCACAGCAAGCTTCGCAGAAGCATAGTTAAAAAATGACAAACTTATGGCCAGATAAGATATAGTTGATTTACTTCGGATCAATAAGCATCAACGAAGATAAATTAGGGAAGAAGCGTACTCCGTCAGAGTATCATCGACCAGCGAGTCAACTCATCATTCCTGACTCAGCAAAACAATTCACTCAGATACTAACTCACAGTACATATATTATTTTGCGGGGATAAAAAAACATCTACAATATTCCAGCGAAGCTAACAACTTTGAGTGATTTATGTACTGGCGAGAAGTTAACCTTTGAAGAAACAAGATCTTGCGAAGAAATAAAATGATTCACGAAGAAATAATAGAAATATAGTTAGAAGTTATCTGTGGTTTCATTTACTTCGTTGGCGATCTTCGCAGACTAATCAGTCAACTTCGCAACAACAGATCAATTCATGTCAATCCAGTTCACAACAACTAAATCCGAGGCAATCAACTCAACCTACATCACAGTTCGATTCGAGTCAATCTAATATTTACGAAGTAATTAGTTCCTGCGAAGGGAATAAGAACATGCGACTAAATAAGCTTCAAAAGCAAAGACAACAACTAAGGTGGAGACAAATCTATTGATCATCACAATACACCTCTTGCTTAGATAAAAAGGAGATAGGCAAAAAGCAAAGCTATGAATATATGAGTGAAGATTAACCTTCACTTTTTCATAAGAACAGGCGAAGCTACATTACAGAGAGAGATATGGAGAGGTATGGAAATATTGAAGTATATCTGAAATCAGACCTGGATAACAACAAGAAAGGACGAAGACTATACAAAGTACGACATAAAAATACTAGGAAGAAGACAATAATAAGATGACGGTAGTATGACTTACTTTCGCAAATAGAAGCCAGCACAAATGGTCAGTAGCGAAGAGAAGGAGTTTGATGTCCCGGGTTCGAATCTCCATCTTCGCACAAATATTTTTCTTCGCGAAGGTTTATACCGTAAAAATATCCTTTGTAGACGTTTACCTTGCGAACATTTACAGTAAGAATGAACACTTCGCAGATGTTTACTTACTTCGCAAAGATGTTTACTTCCCAAATACCAGTGTAAAGAAAAAATGAATAGCAGGCAAGCCCAATTCGTCCAAGCCCATTAAAGCTCACCCAATAGTAAACAAAATATCAAGGCTTAAATTCGCATAGAAGTTCGCATAGCAGCTCTAGTATAGTTGGCCAGGAGTTGATCTTTGATTATTTCGCATCAGAGGGTTAGCACAGTTGGTATGGTGCGAGAACGTGCAAGCGGCAGGTCAAGAGTTCATTTCACATTCCTTCTCATTTCGCAAGCAAATCATATACTACGCAAGAGACGGCAGCAATATAAAATCACATGAAATCTAAGTACCACTTTCCTAGAACATTTTATTTACAACAAATAAAATATTTTTGATTTAATTTACAAAAAGTGATACAATCGCAAGATTTCAAACAAGATTTCCAAGATTTTTGATTTGTTTTACGAAACGCGATACAATCGCAGAATTACAAGGATTTCACAACTACAAAGATTTCAGAACTACAATATATTAGAATTTCTCTTGAATATTTACTTTGCTTCAAATGATATGATATTTAACATGAAGAGATGAGATTGAAAGAATGGATGCAAGAAAATAATGAAAGAATGAAGATATGCGATTAGTTCGCAGAGATAATAGAGAATGCGAAACTTTCGCAAGAGACGATCTAAGATCCATAAAAATCTAAGATCAAGAATGGGGCTAACCTTTATGGCGTACACCCTAGTTCTCGAATAAAATTTTGCAAGAGGCAAATGTAAGACCTAAAGTATGTCATATGAGGGGGTACCTCTTACATGGCTCAGTGATAAGGTTACACCGCTACTGGAACCTGAGTCATGGATATTTGTGGTCAATAAAGCCCATCCAGGAGAGTCACCTTGGATTCTCAACTTGAGCATATGACTTGTGTAGTAGCAGGAAATCCCACACTACATCCCTCACAAGAATTCATTCAATTAAGTCATTTTTAGATCATCAAACACAATTTTTATTGATTAACCTCATAAATTTTACAAGATAGAAAGGAAATAAAGCTAAGGAATTAACAACCGCTCTAGACTTTCTCTCTCCTAATGACTTGCTCAACACTCGAAAAAGATCTCTCCCTTCCTTACGCGTGTTCAACTCTTTATATAGGGATTTACATAGTGGATGACAGCTAATCCATCCTTTAATTTCGTATCTGTCTTGCGATATTCTCGCAAGAGTTTTATTGTTAATCTTCGCAGACACTTTAAACATCGCAGAGCCATCACACTTCTCTCCTATTTTCTGCTATCGTCATATGTTACGTCGTTCTTCAAATCATTCTGCGACGCTCGCAAAGTGTTGTTGATAAAACTTCGCAGATATATCTTTCTTGCGATATTCTGATCCTACATCTTGCCTCTTCTCATGTCTTCTCTGCGAAGGAGAGAATGTCATAAGAAATTATTCTTCAAAATGACGCAACTGTTCATCTTTTCATATTCTTCTGTACTGACACGATTCTGTATTTTACGTGAATTTTGTTACACGTATCTTTTCTTCCATCCATATCTTGACACGTCTTTTTCAACTGCTGCTTTTTAACCGCTCACGTCTTCTCTTCGTATTAAATGCACTTATCCTCTCGAGAATTTCTACTCTCTACATATATTCTCCTTATTCTTCTCTTCTCTTCTTTTTATTTTCTTCTCTGCTTCTCTGCAATTTTACTGTTCTTCCGTAAATTTCGCTTCTGCTACTGTAGTTTTTCGTGATTCTCATTCTTTTGATTTTTACTTCCTTCCTTCATTCCCATACTAAAAATGCCTCCAGACGGTCGTAAAAATGAGGTTGCTTTTAAAGAAATTCGAATGAAACTTCAAACCCGAGGTTTTGATGTATCTCCCATTCCTGGTCAAAACCCTAAATCTGAGCTTTCTATTAATCTATTTTCTGATCATCCTTGCAATTATGAGGAGGTCATAGTCTCGCTAGGTCAGCTTCTCGCTGGTCTTCCCATTCCTCTTTATAATCCAGAACTTCCCTTATTTTATGAAATACTTTCTCATGCAAAATTCTCGCGAGATGTATATCAAATAAGTAGGGATTGCATTCGTCTAATGCTTGAGTTCACCAATCGTGGTACTGGAAAGGGATCTCTTCATCCTGATGAAACTAAAAATCCTAGGTTCGCTGACGTTGCGATTGTTCATGCAAACTATACCGTGGAAAATTTCTTTGCGAATTATGAGATAATTCCTATGAAGAAAGATAGTACTTGCTGGGGCGTTCGTTTAAAGAAGAAGGATGATGTTGATGATGACAAGATACTTATGCAAGATATTGATTGGTATCCTGGAAAAAATATATTCCCGTGTTACCCCAATGATAATAAATGGGAATCTTGCAGCGTATCTACCCTGGGTATTCAGCTGGCTGTAAAGGGAAGCAGAGGTGTGTTTCCAAACTTTAGTTGAGTTGTTATTCTTTTTATTCTTATATATAATTTTTCCAACCATTCCAATATTTTCATGTATCTGCGAAATTATCAGGTTGAAAGGTTGAAACTGAGCTATAGCAAGACTGGGAAAATCAGTACTTTATTAGCTCTTCGATCATTCACAGATGAAGTAAGAAATATTCTTTTATGATTATTCGCAATATATTGTTGCCTCTATTTCTTATCTTTATCTGAGTGTGTAGGTTATTGCTGAAGTGGAAGAATCTGTCAAAGTTGCGAATAATAGGGGTAAAGGCAAGAGTATTTCTCGCTAAGACAAATCCACTGCCCCTCCTTCAAAGAAGCGAAAAATCCAATCTAGCGAGAGTTCTAGTGATCATAACGATAATGATGATGATGTTTCTTCTGCGAAGGAAACTTCTCAACCTGAGTCTTCTATGGCGTAACTATCCAGCATATTCTTTAGTACTATGCAGGGAATTGGTGATACTCCTCTCACTGATGCCTTCCAATCCATAGCTGCTATTTGCGATGCTCCCCTCTTGGAGAATAATGAATCTCTTCGCGGGGTCTCAAGATCTATATCTCCAAGCTTCTTGAATTCACTCAATAGTTTGGTAAATTTTCATACTTATACTTTTCTTCTTTTTAATTTTATCTTGAATTCATATATTATTCTGAAAATTCGCTGGAATATTTCGCAGGCTGGGAAAGCTTCTTATACTGTTATTGCAGATTTAGAGAAAAGGCGTGCGGCTTTCTCAAAGAAGAATCTTGAACTTCGCAAGAAAAATGAAGAGTTGGAAACTGAAGTTGTTGGTCTTCGCGAAAAGAGTAAGCAAAATGAAAAATTGGAGAATGAAGCTACTGATCTTCGCGAGAAAATCAAACAATTTGAATCTGACAATTCTCTTCAGAAGAATAAGATATATAATCTTCAAAATGCCAATAAGAAACTCTATGGTATGATACTTTTCCTTTTTACCCGTATTTTATTTTCTCTAAAATTTCTTCTTATAGAGTTTACCATTTCGCAGACGTTTATGGTCTCTATGATAAGGCTATTCTTCTTCATATATTTCCCAATCTTATGGATGATGACACCCTTCTTAAACACCTTAACAATTCTTTAAATGACTTTCTAAATGATGAAATCAACTCTCTTTCCACAGATGAACTTAGATCCAAAATCCATCTCTTAAAAATTGACCATAGATCCAGTTTGGGATTAGCCAATAAGTTTGAACATTTTTATGTTGACTCAAAAGAAGAAATTAACAAATTAAGAACTAAGATCAGTAGTCTTATGGATGATAAAGATCGTATCACTAAGCAAGGTGCTCAATCTTTGGCGGATTTCCACGAGACTCTTCTTGAAGTTCAAGTTGAAAGAGATAGACTTATCTGCGAAAATGCTACTCTTATTGAGAGGGAAAATCAAGTTCTCTCACGCCTTCTTATAAATCATGATGATGAGTTTGCTTGGGCTGCGAGAGTTCTAGATAATTCCAGGAATAATTTAGGTGTAGATGTTAGTCTTCAAGCTGAGCAAACGTCTTTGATTAGAGATATGATTTCTAACAGAGAAGGTTGTTAACAGTTCTTCCTTATTTAATTGTTTGTTTTTCATAAACTTCCTTCAAATTGTTGATTTACTGTTACATTTTTGCAGAAGTTGAAGATAGATATCGCAAGAGGATTGAAGAATTTGAGAATGAGAAAGCGAATCTCGCGAAAGATTTATCTTCTCGCAATGAGAAATGTTCAAGATTGAAGACTCAAATGAAGATCACTATTGCGGATTTTGGGAATGATGCAATTTCTTTCTGTAATGACACCATCAAGGAGATCTGTGATGACAACAAGATTCCTCACTCCAAGTATCCTTGTCTCTTAGACAAAGTTCCATAGAATGTTCATAATTTGGTCATCTCTGATAGTGAAGCTGATGAAGAGACGGAGTCTGAAGAAAATGAGGAGGAGAAGTCTGATGAAGAATCTGAAGAAAATTCTGGTGGATAGTTTGATGATGATTATGAAGAATCAAGCAAAATATAGTTTTTGCTTCCTTGTGATTTCTTGTTCAATTTCTTGCAAAACTTGTATATTTGCTCTTGATCTTTCATTCTTGTATACTTGTAATCTATCACTGCGAATTTCTCCAGTCTTCAATACAAGCTCTATCTCTTTTGTTCTTTCCTGCATATGTTAGAAAATTTTTCTCTCTTGCAATATAACTACCCAAAATACAATAAACTTTTTATGCGTAAATCATCATGTGGAAACAAATAACATTTAATTTATTCTATGCATTCCCATACTTGCCTCTGTTATTTGTATTCAGATGATTGATTGAGCATGTTACCTTTGTTTGGTAAAGCAGTTTGTGATAAAATCGCAATTACCTCTGTATAATATCGCAATCATAAATTGTAAGATTACATTCTTTCTTATATTCTAATGTGGTCTTATTTTGCCATCCTAAGTAAAGGTCTTATTTTTCCATCTTTTTTATTGCAACAAAATCGCAGGACATCTCCACATTTTCATGTAGAAACCCATTGATCTTGCCTTAATTTTTTGTTCTTTTGTATTTTTGCTGCGACAATATGACAGGCCTAAATTTTCTTGCAAAATTAAAGCCCCATGGAATTGTCGTCTTGCGACGAAATCGCAGGACGTCTTTACACTTGCATGCAATGACCCATTGATCTCGTCTTATCTTCTCTTTTGTATTATTGCCTCTTCAGGACTATTGCAAAAATATGATAAGTCTAAATATTATTGCGAAAACATAGCCTCATGACATTTGCATCTTAAGACACTTATCATCTCCCTAATGGAGGGTGCTGCCCTTATCTTCCCCCTGGTTTCCCTTTCAAGGAGATGTACTTCTGCCATACAAGACTATCTCCTCCCATCCAGTCTTAACAACAACCAGTTGTGTTCGCAGCCTCTTATCCCTTTTTCCTATATGGCTTATGGTTACGAGACTGCACCCTAAGTGGGGTTTTCTTCGGGCCAAGTGCATCATAGCCAAGACTTTCCTAGAATGGCCATGGTAGTTTTATACGCCCCGGGAACTCTTGGCTCAACCATATACCTCGGCGCCTTGGTCATACTCTGCACCCCTTAGGAGAGATCTTATTACCTTAGTCGCCCAACTCAAGTCATATGCTCAAGTTGAGAATCCAAGGTGTCTCTCCTGAATGGGCTTTCATTGACCCCCAAATCTCCATGACTTAGGTTGTAGCAGCGGTGTAACCTTATCGCTGAGCCATGCAACAGACACCCCCTTCTATGACGTACTTTAGGTCTTACATTTGCCTCTTGCGAAATTTATTCGCGAACTAGGGTGTACGCCATAAAGGTTCGTCCCATTCTGGATCTTAAATGATCATTTCTTGCGAAATTATCGCACATTTTCATTCTGTTTTTGATATTTTGCAATCTTGCATCTTCTTTTTCATAAAATTTTGTATTCATCATTAAGAAAAATATATGTTTGAAATTTTCGCAACAAATCAATTAAACATCTTTTTTCTTTTTCTCAATATTTCTTTCACTTCACAGTTTAATTTTTTTACCTTTACCACTTTCTGCCTATGTCCTTTTGTTGCTTTTCGCTACAGTCTTTCCTTCTGCGATATTTTTATTATTTTTTATTTTCAGCAAGCTTTGACTTTGCAGCAAAACAGAATCAACCACCAATCTCTCACTTTTGTATCTTTCTTTGATGTTATACTGAATCAAAACAGATTCTTCGCCTTTGTTCCAACTTCTATGACAAATGTTTCTCCTCCCTTTGTTGCATTTACTCTGCGAATTTCTGGTGGTGGTGGTAAGAGTTGAGATTGTGGGTGCCCCATTAGAAAATGATTTAGCTTTCCCTTGTCAATCATTCTGAGAATGATTTTCTTTATGTTTCTGTAGTTATTTGTAGAATGACCATGAAAGTGATGATAAGAGCAATTCTTGACTTCTGTTATTTGGAAGCGGTTCTTTTCCCATGTTCCAGGGTGTTGGTATATTTTCCATTAAAATTATTGCTTCCCAAATTTTTTCCACACTAGTGTTCAAAGGCGGCATCTTGATCTCTTCCCATACCATTTTTTGACTTCCTGACCCTCTCTGATAATTTTGTCTTTGTCCTCCATAATTTTCCTGCGCCTGATATAGTCTTTGAATTTTGTTGTTTCCACATCGACTATAAAAATTTCTTTCTCTTTTGAATTCTTCTTGATATCTGCTTCCCATAGTTTTCAAATCAGGGTTTGAAATCAATGTTAGCTTTGTAACAAATCACTCAAGATTCACCGTTAGATAAAAAACCTGATTCAACCAAGCTAATATCTTTCAACTGTTAGATCGAAACTTAGCTTGTCACACACAAATGAAATGTATTTCATTTAGGTTTGATTAATCATACCTAAAAGTGTACACTTGGTTGGTTCACAAATAGTTAACCAATGGTTAGCCATATGAGCACTTTCTTATTAACCGTATTCATCTTTATCATAACTAGTTCAAATGACTTCAAAAGAACTAGTTGAAGAGTTGTGAAATTGTTTAGGTATTTATGCATATACACAATTGAATCAAAATTGGTTTGATTCATTTGAATCAATTCATGAACAATATAGCCACGGTTTGCAAAGATTGCATTCCTTATAATTTATTGTTTTAAGTTAATGAACTACCGATTTGAAAAATAACCATCTTGGGAATGCGTACGGTTATGCGTACCTTAGCTACCGGATTTGAGTTGGTTTTGGTTTCCAAACTCAGCAGAAATTTTCGGGTAGAAAAGTTCCGCCAGTACGCGTACCTAAGGTGACTGGTTTATGAGTTCGTAAACTCCAAACTCTGCAGAATTTTCCAGGAGAAAAAGTTCCGCCAGTACGCGTACCCAACCTATCTCCTTCACTAATACCGTATGCACACATATGCACACACTTGGTTTCTGGTACATGGATTTATACACTAATGTGCAAACACACTATATATGCTTATATCCATAGATGGTAATCTCAACTCTACATTTCAATCATTGAAACATTCTTCTATAATGTTATAACAGTCGTTATTCACAACTATCGTCATCAAAGCTATTTTCAAGATTGAAACATCATCATGACTTTTGTCACGGGTAAAGATGAAAAATGGTTAAAGCGAAATCTTACCAATACATATTTCAAGAAAAAGATAGGCGAGTAAACTTGGCTCGAAATAACAAATGTGTATGTATGAAAACCATCATACTTATATGACTTCTGTCTCAAGAGTAGGAAATAGAGTAGATATAATTTTGAGTAATAGATAAGTTCAAGTCTCCACATACCTTTTAGTCAGAAGAAATTCCACTGGTTCCTTGAGTAGTTCTTCGTCTATATAAGATGATCTCCATGGATTCTGGAGCTCAACTACACTTAACTATCCTAATATGAGACTTAGCTATAAGTAGACTAGAAGTCAAGACATATAGTTTTGACAACTAAAATTGACAAAAAAAGCTTGAGATAGCAACGCTTGTGAGTTCGACCGAGCAATGCTCTAACAGTAACTATTGAAGAATGACACAAATAGAAAAACTTAATAATTCATATTTATTGATAGTTTGAATAAACTTTACAAAAACATTGACGTGAATCAGCAATTAATTAGTTTATTCTTATAAAAGATATAAAACAAGAACTGAATATTATCAATATTTTGATTATCTTTTTCTTCACTATTTTGACGAGCAAGAGTTTGCTTGATATCTTCTACAACATATCTCAAACAATCCTCACCATTTCGAAAAGTTCGTAACTAGTTCTTGAGGATAATACTTGATTGATACGTATGAATAAATCGCATTCATAACAAGTACAACTTTCGGAGCATTGAACTTGTTCTTCTGTTAACCACTAGTTTGCATCGAAAACAACCATTCCCGATCTTTCAATATCTTTTAGGGTTTTAAAAAAAATAATATATAATAGTTTTTATTTACTATTTTTTTTTCTTCAGCATATGATATCTTACTAAGTTGAGACTGAAACTCCATCAGACCATTTATGTGGTGATTAAGTATTTATTCAAGACTTTGAATGTTGTATGAGGATTTTTCCAAAGCATTTCTTAACATAAATTCATAGAAAATTATTTGTTTCCTTTCGACATCTATCTTTAAGTAGTTATCGTTTTCCAATGAGATCTATAACTCTATCGAGTAAGCAGGATGCCTTTACTATTAAGGATGAATATAAACGAATAATATGGTGACATATTTCAACGCAAGTTGTTAATCTCCCTCTTTTTAAGAAATCAAGATATTTTCCAACCTTATTAAGACAACTGTCACTAACAAATTCACCATAGATTATCTCATTCACACCGTAGAGAATGAGATAACACTTTTCCTCATTCATACGAGAAACTTTGTTAGTTAAGACCATGTTGTCATTTTTCCTCATAGATCTTCTTCTATCACCGTTCTTGACCATTTTATCTCGAAATTTCTAAAAAAAAAATACTTTGAAAGGTCAGGGTATTTTTCTTCTTCGACTGAAACCCTAAAACTTGTAAAAAAGCCAAGTTTTCACATGTGTCTTTCGAAAATAAATATTTAAAGGATATAATATATTTCGAAAAACGGAAACCTTATTATCTATGTAGATACCAATCTACACTTGGGATTTTGAGAACATAGTATCCAAGCTAAATACTGCTCCATATAAGAACATGCAACATTGGGTAAATATGTCCAGATGATTTTTAGAATTAAGAATAAAAGACTTCTTAGTTTCTTGAAATCCTTTTAGCCTGTCACTGGTTTAAAGGAAACCATTATGTGGAGAATGCATAATTCTACCTTCAATAGAGAATGTGAGCAAGCCCTTCTTTTTAAGGGTTCGTACAGGAAATTCTTTCGATCGAAGTTTCTTAACTCGAGTTATGTTACACACAAGAATCTTTATTACACGGTAACAAAGAAAGTAACATAAATAATTTTTTAACATAAATCGTTTCCTTTTTATATTAGAAAAAATTCAAGTTAACAGAGAGAATGATTGTTCAAAACAAGGTAGTTTTCTTAATTCACTATTAGTTACGAGATCTCTCATTTGATTTTCTTGAAATCTAATCCATGAGGATTGCTTGTGAAGACTGATGTCATAGAGACATGAGTTTTAATAATCGCAAGATAGAGATTTCGTTTCTCCAGTAATAATGTAAAATATACTATACGATTTGGAAACAGATAAGGAGGTTTTGCGTAAACCATTAAATTCATTATTACTGAGAAATTTACGTGTTAAATTAAATTGATCCCTTTACACTAAAAATTGTGGGTGAGAAAGGAATCAGGTTTTGCAGCAGATACAAAAAAAGCTTTTGAACTGTTTTTTTGGTCTCTCAAAATGTTTCTTGTAAACTTTGGGATACAAATAACTTTTATCGAATTTCCAAAGAAGTTTTGGAAACAGAGTTTTACTTTCTTCATTCGTGTCTTCCACGACAAAAATTAAAGCGATTAAATCTTGATGGTATATTAACAAAATCAATTGTAGGTCTTATCAATACCATTTTAGATTCAAGTCTTATAGGTCGGATCACACCAAACACATATTGTTGGATCTTTTCGTGACTCTGATACTAATTAAAATGACGAGGGTACTGAGTACACCACAATATTTTCAATATCAACCTATATGACACGTACCTTGTGTGATATAATATAGATAGAGACTGTTAAGAAGATAGCAATCACAAGGTATTCACTTGGTACATAGAATAAGTATCAAAACTAAACCTAACTACATGGATCAAACCCATGAGTTTAGATTGTCGTACAAGTGTATTTACTTTTAATTATAACTAAAACCAATAATTATAATTGCATAAAGGAAAGTAAATACGACATAATATTTTGTTAATGAAAAACTGCAAATGCTGAAAAACTCTGGAACCTGGTCCAGTTTTGAATACTCTCGGAATTAAGTTGCTATACAAATATTGCTACCAACTTCGTATAGTTGGGACCAAGTAAACTAACCCTAGTTACCTAGTTCCTTCATTGTCCCTGCGCCGACAAATAATCTGGCTAATGCACGGGATTCCAAAGATAGAGTCCTTTATCTTAAGTTTCTTCACCAATGGTGAAGACTTCTTACACTCATCTCATTTGGATCGTATTCCAAAATAGTAAAAAACTAATCTGTATTCGGTAACTGCTCTATTAATATCAAGAAATAAACCAAAGATTTGGTTGAGTTAAACAAAGGCTCTTCCATTTTAACTAATAAACTCCTTTGTTTAGTTAGATCAACCAATATCTATAATATCAAGTTAATCATATCTAGGTTTACAACCTATCAGATTCGAGTAGCGAAGACGGCCACCAAATGATAGATTGTGATATATACGACTAGCAATAAGATATCTATCAAAAGATAAACAAAGCTAAGTAGGATCAGCCGATCAAGTGTGTGCATGAAGTAAATCACAAAAATTATAAACCAATAATAAATCTTCAATGTATTCAATGTACATACAGAAACAAACTTGATTCCCGTGTGATCAATCATGCACATAACGGAGTCTGTTAGCAATGGATGATTAAAATTTTATCGTTAGATATAAAGATAAATTTAAAATGTCATGAATCCTTGATCTAGTTTTACTGACCTTATGTCATAAGAGAAGGATCTCAAGAATAATCAAACTAGGTGCAATCAAGGTTTAACCACCGTTAGTCAATCACACCAATAATCGAAAACCAAAAACAATGCAAATTTGAGTTTCCCACCAATGATACTATCTAGATGCTTATTGATCCCATACAAGTCTTTAAACTAGCGGATGTAAGAGATTTCTCCTAATTACGATACTCTCCTTTCCGAGATAGTATTACTATTGACCGGTTACCACAGTGACTATAAAATGAAGTGCATATATCATGATAAGTTTGTGAGAAGAACAAACTTCAATATTTTTAGACAAGCTAGATTAAACACCAAGGAATTTCCATAACTGAAAACATCTAAAGATATAAAATAAATACCAACTTTTGATTTTGTCTAATTCCAACTAATATCCAACTGTTGAACTGAATGACAACTCAATATTATCTAGCATACAAGTAAACTTTACTTATATATCCTCCAGAGATATGTTTTACTTACTGGGAGAATAAAACATATAGATTTGAAAATCCTAATTAAAAGATTCTCAAATATTTTGATTTGGGATCTCACCTCGAGTATCAGGGAATATCTTTGAATAATAAAATAATAACATTTTTGCATATGTTAAAATTACCCATTATGTCGACATCTTGAACTTTCCTTAATAGCAACTCATATTATGATAATCACAAAACCCTAAAGTATATGTAAAGCCGGAAATACAAGAATATTATTGGGACCGATCCTGCAAAAGATCCCCAATAGGGATCGGTCGTGCTATAGAAATAAGTTTCATAAGTTTACTTCCTTAAACTCATGTATCTCAACATAGTTTTTTAGGGATGGGATCAATCTTAAGTTCATTACGCAGTTTAGTAACAAGTTACAAAGATAGTACCCATGTCGTAACTACGAAGTTCAATTTATAAACGTTCGTAATTCAATATACACAATGAAAAATCGGGGGTCTAACAACCTCACCCAATATTTCGTTTAGGCAATATGTATGGACAAACTCCAATATAATTCCAAGAGAATCAACTAGACAGTCAGACTCAATCAATGGAAATATATCCAAGAGTTGTATCTCTATTTCACAATGTAATCAGAAAATCAAACAGATAGAAATCCATGAGCCTGATTATTATGTGAAACAACTTGAACAGTACCAAAGACCAATGTTCAAGTGTCAAATAATTTATATCAACAACCAAAGGTTGGATTATCTAATTGATTGAACTACGCACAACCTGTGATATTTCAATTATATATAAAATATAATGCGGAAAAGAAATAACAAAGACACCAGAAATTTTGTTAGCGAGGAAACCGCAAATGCATAAAAACCCCGGGACCTAGTCCAGATTTGAACACCACACTGTATTAAGCCGCTACAAACACTAGCCTACTTCAAGTTAACTTCAGACTGGAATGTAGTTGGGCCATAACCAATCTCACACTGATTAAGGTACAATCGCGTTCCTTGCGCCTCTGAATCCCAGTAGGACTATATGAACTTGATTCCCTTAGCTAATCTCACCCACAACTTATAGTTGATACGACCCAAAGTCGAAGACTTGATAAACCAATCTGTCTCACACAGAAAAGTCTATTAAATAGATAAATCTGTCTCCCACAGAAATTCCTATGAATTTTGTTCCGTCTTTTGATAAATCAAGGTGAACAGGAACCAATTGATACACTGAACTTATATTCCCGAATAACATCCTAGTAATATCAATCACCTCATAATAATCTTAATCATATGGTAGCGAAACAAGATATTGTGGAATCACAAACGATAAGACAAAGATGTTTGTGACTACTTTTTATGTTGCCTATCGGAGATTAAATATCGAGCAAATCTTAGAGAAGATAGTACTCAATACAATATAATAAAGAAATATCAGAACATGCAACTACAGAGAAAATAGTTTGGTCTGGCTTCGCAATCCCAATGAAGTCTTCAAGTCGTTAACCTATAATGGTTTTAGAAAAATCTAGGTTAAAGTAGAATCGACTCTACTTGCAACTAGTATCACATGGGAGGTGTGGGGATTAGGTTTCCCAGTTGCTAGAGTTCTCCCTTATATAGTCTTCAAATCAGGGTTTGCAATTAATGTTACCTTGGTAAAAAAAAAAAATTCAATATTCATCGTTAGATGAAAACCTGATTAGACTCAAGCTAATATCTTTCAACCGTTAGATTGAACTTAGCTTGTTACACACAAATGAAAAGTGACTTCATTTAAATATGGGTAACCGTACCTAAACGTGTACACCTTGTTAGCTCAACAATAGTTAACCGAAGTTATCCATATGAACAATTTCATATCAACCTTGTTCATCTTGACCTTAATTAGTTCAAATGACTCAAATGAAACTAGTTCTAGAGTTGTTCAATTGTTTATATTCTCATAGAAGTATACAAGATACAATTGAAGCAAAATCGATTTTGATTCACTCGAATCAATTCAAGAACATTATAGCCACGGTTTGCAAAAGATTGCATTCCTTATTATATAAATGTATTAGTTCATGAACAAATCGATTTTATAACATAACCTACTCAAGTATGAAAATGTGCACGCATCCCTAAGTGGCCGAACTTAGTTTGGGTTCGCCAGTATGCGAATGGGTACGCATACCTTCCAAACTCAGTTGAATTTTCGGACATGAACTTATGCTAGTACGCATACGAGTATGCTTACTAAGTTCCCAGACTTTCATTAAAACCAACCAGTACGCTAACGGGTATGCATACTATGGTTCCCGGACTTGGAATAACTTGCAACAGTTAGCATACAAGTACGCATATTGTGCTATATCGAATCATGGTTAATTTTTTCTAAACTCTCATTTCAATCATTGAAATATTCTTGGAAGACGACGATAGATGTCTCACACAAACTATTAGCTTCAGAGCAATTTTCAAGTGATCGATAGATCAACCTGAAACATTCCGAGTCTACATCAAATGAATGTCTCACACAAATCATGTAAGATGTTACCAGGAAATTTTCACATGATAATCATTTGACTTTCGTCAAGAATATAAGATGAACTTGGTTAAAGTGAAAGCTTACCAACACATATTTCGAGAAATATGTAAGCGAGTTAAACTCAGCTTGAAATATCAAATCTGTATAACCGAAGTCTATATAGCTATACGACTTTTGTCTCAAATAAGAGATAGAGTAGATAGACATTTGAGTGATAGATGAGTTCAAGTCTCCACATACCTTTTGTTGATGAAGTTATACAAGCTCCCCTTAGTAGTTATTAATTTTCAATTGATGAACGCCGTGAAGTCTAAAGCTCAACTACACTTTCTATCGTAGTCCGAGACTTAGCTATAAGTAGACTAGAAATCAAGACTTATAGTTTTGGCAACTAAAATTGACAAACAAGCTTGAGATAGAAACGCCTGCGAGTTCGACCGAGCAGTGCTCTAATACACAACATGTACATTCTTACTTGACACTTTTATCATAATGAAATGATCAAGTCTCTAATACTAGAGTTTCATATATATAACTTCACATGTTATATTTTCAATCTAAACGACTTAAAAGAAACATAGATAGAAATTGAAAAAAGTCAAGTATTGTGTTAGTAACCTCGAATAAAAGGATGATGTGTTCGTTGATTTTGATACATCTTCAGGTTCTCGAAGTTCTTCCGAGTAATACTTGTATATCTCGACATTTTAGAGTTCTTAGTCTAACCTAACGAAGTTGACTATAGTAATCTAATCAAGCGACCTTGAGTTTTTGAACTAAAGTATGACAACCAAACTTGAGAAACTAACTCTTAACTGGTTCAACCGAGCAACACTCTAATACCTATTTTTCTTTTTTGCCAATTTTGTGGGGGTGGGTCGGATGGGGGTGGGGGTGGGGGTGGGAAATATTAACTAGTATCTTACTACATACGTATGCCTTTCTGGAAGATTATATAAGGGGGCTAAACATGGTTGGTATAGGTGTTAGATTCGATTAAATTAGGACGGATAATCGAGTTGAAGTAAAACAAGGAGGTAAAGAAGTTACAGGTTTTTTGAGTTTATTTAAGGGGGAGTGGATTATGAACTATAAATTTTACCTATTGTGGATGGTGGTTTTTAGTCCATGGTTAAATTTGTAAAACCTCGCATTTAATATGTTGTGACTCTGCAAAGAGACATAGACATGTAAAAGCGATGAGTGTTCAACCTCTCCACTGGCGCATTTATTGAGCAACTCGATATATACACATGAAATTTATCCAGAATGGTGCATATAGCAACAATCCCAGATATTCTGTAAATTTGGGCACATTGCCTGTATTATTCAATTAATGCAAATTTATTTGAATGCTTTCTGTGCTATGTTCCACGGCAGAACCCTTAATATTGATATGGCATGACAATTTGTGTTCACTCGCAGCAGAGTAGCACAAATTTCCAAGTATCAAGGTTAAGGTCCTTGCATAAAGCATTCAATCGGAAAGCATACTGCTCTCTGGCAATGAACTTAAAGAACTCTGTGTCAACACATAAAATTCAATCAATTTTATGATAATTCAAAAGATTCAGATATTACCCTGACTAATTTGCAAAAAATAGGGTTTTGCGCCCTACGCAGTTGTTGATGGTGGTTTTTAACTTAGGGGTAAAATCGTAAAACCCTAGTCAAACAGTAACGTCACAAGAACTTGAGTAATAATGTCTGAACCAAGCACATTTATTGAACCCTTTAATTTTTCCACGAGAAAATTACCAGGGTACCTTTTTTTAATGCTAATTAGGGTTTCGACATGCCAAAACCCTAATTCTCACACCCCTGTGCCAATGGCAAATCATGCCAGCCACACCTACCTCACCAAGGCATGCCAACCATGCTATCCGCACCCTTGTGCCAATGGCAAATCATGCCAGCCACACCTACCGCGCCAAGGCATGCCAACCATGCTAGCCGCACCCCTGTGCCAATGGAAAACCATGCCAGCCACACCTACCACGCCATGCCAAACGCACCTTTCCATGGACCCATGCCAACCTAGCCGCGCCACCATGCTGGCCTTTCTTACATGGCTACCAAAACGAAGGCGTGTGATGATCAACGGTCGCCCTTCAATCACGGGAGCAAATCCAAGCCGACCAAGGTTACCAGATGACACATGTAACCTTTGGCCCAAAACCCTAGCTTGATCACGATCCTAGCTTGGTCGCGCCAAACCCTTGGACCCACCATGCCAAGACAAACCACACCCTGCCTTGTCCCAATCCATGCTAGCCGTACCATGCCAAGCCAAACACAACCTGCCTTGGACCTATCCATGTTAGACGCACCATGCCAAGCCACACCATCCATGCCAAACCCTTTGCCCCACTACGCCAAGCCAAACACACCTTACCTTGGCCCTAGCCAAGCTAGCCGCACCATGCGCCCATGCCAAACCCTTGGCCCCACCATGCCAATCCAAACCGCACCTTGCCTTGGTTCTAGCCAAGCTAGCCGCACCATGCGCCCATGCCAAGCCCCACCATGCCAAACGCACCTAACCACGCCAACATGCTGGCCTTCCCTACGCGTCTACCAAAACGAAGGCATGCGATCATCAACGGCCCCCCTTTAATACCAGGAGAAAATCCAAGCCATCCAAGGTTACCAGATAACGCATGGTAACCTTTGGCCTGAAACCCTAGTTTGGCCACGACAAACCGCGCCAAGGAATGTCATGCCAACCTAGCCGTGCCACCATGCTGGCCTTCCTTATGCGGCTACCAAAACGAAGGCGTGCGACAATTAACTGTATCCCTTCAATCCCATAGCATCCAAGGTTACCAGAGAACTCATGGTAACCTTTGACCTAAAATCCTAGCCTGGCCACGCCAAAATCCTAGCATGGCCATGCCGCCATCCCTCCTGAATTTTTCTTGACTTTTACTGTCGGGCTGTTTTCACCACCCGAACGAACTCAAAACCTAAATATTCTTGCATGCAGAGATAGAGAATTATTTTTCGGTCAGATGGAGGGGCGGATCGTAAAAATCCGAGTCCGTAAGCGAATTCTACAACAATTCTAATAAAGGACGCTAATTAGGGTTTCAACATGCTAAACCTTAACTTAGACAAAGCCATGCACAATGCTGGATACTAAAACGAAGGCGTGCGACAATCAACGGTCCCCCTTCAATCCCAGGAGAAAATCCTAGCCATCCAAGGTTACCAGACAGCGCATGGTAACCTTTGGCCCGAAAACTTAAGTTTGGCCACGCCAGACCATGCCAGGACAACGGCATGCCTAGCCGCGCCACCATGCTAGCCTTCCCTATGCGGCTACCAAAACTAAGGTGTGCGACAATCAACGGTCATCCTTAAATCTCATGAGAAAATCCTAGCCGTCCAAGGTTACCAGACAACACATGGTAACCTTTGACCCAAAACCCTAGTTTGGTCACGACAAACCACGCCTAGGCGTGCCATGCCAATGACATGCCAACCTAGCCGCGCCACCATGCTATGCCAACTTAGCCGCGCCACCATTCTGGCCTTCCCTATGCGGCCACCAACAAACGAAAGTGTGCGACGATCAACGGCCACCTTTCCTCTTAAGATGCAAAATCTCGACCGTCGAAGGTCACCAAGCTAGCAAGTCTCCCAAGCTCGACTTTCCAGGCAACCACAATATGCTACATGTTTTCCATAAAAACATTCGAGACATCAACACATATCACAAACTGAGGGATCATCTTTGGGCATTGGTTTAGCGGTTTACATCGTGCGGCGTACACTACACCCGTCATAAGGGCCGTTTCTTGGTTTAGGCAGGTCTTATACAGATTGATCTCTCGAATCTAAAGTACTCCCTTGCAGTACATTGTTTAGGGTTTAAATTCGTTTCTCACCCGCATATCCGAAATTACCAAAATCAGCAGGAACCATTTTCACTCACAAAAAATTAGCGACCACAGTGATTGATCATACGGTTATAATGTCAATTTTCGACCATCGATCTCATGCTTCGACCCAGACATCAAGATGGTAGAAGCAGGCGATCCGCTCAGGGATCGACGACTCAGTTACCAGATGTCCCGATTATCAGTTATGGCACGACAAGGGGTGACTGGGGGCTTCCTAGAGGTCAGAAGCAAATGATCCACCTGAGAATCGACGACTCGATTATCAGGTAACTCAGTAATGACTGGGGAATTTCCATAATCACGGAGGTGTTTCCCACGAAAGTCGGGCTTGCACCTGGATCGTTTTTCGTTAACAGATCAAAAAAATCGAGTAAGTCTTGCCTAGACAAAATACATTGGTTTACTATTTCAAGTTTTCATGGGAATGATAAAACCGATAGCCATGTTATGTTTCATCCCATGTCATCTACCAACATGCAACGTTCATGTTTCCATATCTTCCCTGAGATGTTTGTGTTACTTACAATCATAACCAAAAACGACATCATCCTAAAACAGTTCATCCAAAATAATAATGCAAAACCCTCATAGGTAACACTTGTCTATCAACCCAAAAATCCAGAAAATCAAAACCATAAGCCATATGTTTTATTTGCCTTTAAAAAAAACAGAAGAATTTCAGAAAACAGAAGTGCATTCAAAGGAAGCCATTCAATAGTGTTTTGCTCTTCTCGAAGAAGGCGTCCTTCGTCATTTAGAGGACCGCCTATTTCATCTCCAACTCTTTGGACAACCTTTAGAACTCCGCTTCTTATTGTTTGACCACGTCCGCAGAAGGACCTTTGGTCACCTCGGCCTGCAACTTTTGGATATCAGAGAAACCATAACGCCCAGTTCTTCGTGGAATCCGTCACCTACCCGTACATACCTACTTTCCGTAATAGCGATTACGAGTCACTATTCATGAGGTAGCCGACACTACTACGGTGATATTCGAAGATAAGAACAAGTACTTCTACAAGTTTATGAATGACATACCAACGGCTAAGGTTTACACCAGTTCGGAATAAAAATATTTCTACAAATTTATGGAAGGCATACCTATGGATAGAGTATGCACCAATATAAGAAAAAAAATTGGAAGAGAAACGCTGGAGTACATACTTGAAATATGCTTGACCACTTTATTGCTATCGTGCCATGCCAAGCCTGCGCCGTGCCAAGCCAACAGTCCGCGCCGCACCGAGACAGCGCCGTACCAAGCCATCGCCCATACCAAGCCGATCCAGAACTAACAGCTTGCATCTTCCCAGCACCAGCAGCTTGCATCCTCCCTCGCTAATAACTTACATCTTCCCAGCAATAGCAGCTTACATTCTTCCAGCGTTGTTTCTGAGCGCCCAGTAGAAGAGAATCAGCAATCCAATTTCATAACGCGTAAAGATCAGGAATGGCTTCTCCAAAATTGAGCAAAGAAAATCAAAAACCCCCTGAGTTCACAGAGACTCTCTTCCTGTCAGGAGATGCATGATTTCCGGGGACTTCGCCCCACAAAATCGTGCAGTTTATGATGAGACATTTATGTGAGATTTTATATTTCCCCAAGGCGCAATGTGACAGAATATTTGCAGCCATCAACCGCACTGCATCAGGGAATTAGCTGTTTCCAACCAGAGAAGTCGTTCCCAAACCACAACCTCTCCTATAAATCACGATTGATAGAAGGAACTGGGGATTCCTAACCATTGTTCGCTTGAAGGGTGTCCAGTTTGATAGCACACTGATTAATGCAGCCGCTCCGCTTCAACATTCACCCTGATAGCTTCTTCGCTTCAACGCTCGCTCCAGCAGCCACTTCACTTCAGCGTTCTCTCCATAAGCTGCTCTAGAATCCGAAGCTGAAACTTCAGCATTTGGCTTCCTAAGTTTCAACATCCTCTCCAAGATCCAAAGATGCTTCAACGTTATTTCTTCCTGCAAAGTGTCGTACCACCACGCTCCCCATGTCAAGGATCATGATCACAACCAGCTAATCTTTGTAGTCATGGCCACCTGTTGATCCATCTCGCCAAAAACTCGTAATCATGGAAAGTTTGCTCGCTTACGCATTCAGCCAATCCTTCTATTTCCACGGAAGCTCATATAATTCCATCCAACCTACTTTATTACCACGATAATGTAGTCTCTGCTGATTACATCTACTACCAAGAAATGTTGCCGCTCATTTGTTGATACCATCCAGAGCTTCACCACAACAGTAATCACTACAAAGATGGAAACATGTAAACCATGCTTGGGGACTAAGAATACACGGGATCCCTTTACTATCGAAGCTCAGAATACATGATCAACCCATCAAATCACGACCAAAAAATCCGAAAACATACAAGAAATTCCTTATTCAATTACTCAAGAGCTCTGAAGGGAACGGAAGGTAGAACAACCTATTTTAATGGAAGATTGAGGTCTGTCAAATGAGAAGTTTTATTCAAAGATGTGGAACCGCAAGCGGGATGCTAATTGGAGAAACCCTAACTTCTCCATGAATACAAAGAAGATAACAATAAGTCTGCAGAAGCATCAAGATGTCTATGCAATAAAGAGAAACAACAAAAAGGGGAAACTGGTCATCAAAAGCAGACACACGAGTTTCCAAACTCCTCTGTCAGAGCTTCTCCAAGCATTTTCCCTAATAATCTCTCGGGCAACAAAGTTTCCATCCGAAAGTAGCATCAGTAGTAGCCGGCACCTCAACATCCCACCTGGAAACCGTCTCAGCGACAACAACATCCGTCTTATTCCCGATATCTGCTTCAACAGCTGACCCAGCATATGCCACCATGACTCCCCCAATGTCAGTAACAACAGTTTCATTGTTTCAGTTTCATCTTCAACTGCAACGTCATCTTCCTCAAAAATCTCCTTAGCCACCTCTTGAAGAGAATTCTCCTATTCATCCGCATCAGAATCAAGGACTATGACACCGTCTTGGACAGGGAGGTTACGACGGCCTTCTCTTACAAGATTTACAAACTCAGTTTTCTGTCGTTTCAACCAAAAGGTGGACTGTTCTGCCCTAGCACCTGGTCATGAAGAAGTTTTGTTACACTGAAGCCTCTCAATGCACTGGGATACTTCGTTATCTTCCCACTCTTCCTCCATGTTCACCGAATCCAAGAGGGCCTGGACACACACCCCCACCTCGCCTAGATAGGAAGAAGGAGTTAGAGGTCTGATCATCACTAGAAGATCCCGTTACGTGCTACAAAACCAAAGAAAGGGATAAGTTTTCACCCTGTCCGCACCAGCAACCTACATAAGAAATAAGACAAAATGGGAAACCAGTAGAAAATACGAGACGATACCTGTGAAATAAGATGGGAACGATTTCAAGATGACATGTGCGAACGAGGGATCCAATATCATCTCTTATAAATAACATGGCAATAAGGTCCCAAAAATGAAAGACTTCTATCAGCCGTGAATTAAGGCGTGACATCAATTTTTTTAATTAAACCTTATTCTACCAGCAAATATGAGGAAAATTTCACATTTTTCCATGCAAGATGATTAGGGTTTGGTGAGAAACGCGGAAAGCATAATACTCTCGGAATTTGAATGAGGAAAGGATGTCCTGTTTTGGCTAAGTAAAGAGGAGAGGAAATCGTGTCTGCGAAGAAAATCCACCACCGTGCCGAGTAGTCTGCACCCTTGCCAAGCAGTCCACATATTTCCCTTGCCAACACCTTCGCCAAGTAGTCCGCGCCTTTTCTATGCCAACACAATGCTAAGTCAACGCCCATTTCAAGCTAATCGATGCTAATAGTTTCTTTTCACACCAAGTATACGCTAGCGGCTCCGCCTCGCATTCCGAAACCTATCCTTAAAGACATATGACTATGCTAGATTAAAAGCCAACATCTTGTATCTCAACCAGCCTCCATCACTCTGTAACTTGATTGTCAGTGCCACAAGCAGGCTTTACGCAAAGCTGCCAGGCGCGAAGATCACGGATTCTACTTACTTCTCGAAAAAGGCGTGATACTTGGGAGTTTTGAACAAAGAAAGGATTTCTTATTTTGAGCCAAGTATGGAAAAGAGGCAATCGGTCCCGCGGAGATAAAATTACCACGCCAAGGCCGTCCGCGCCATTGCCTGGGCCCCACGTGCCAAGTCGTCCGCCATCCTTGCCTCTCCAAGACCGCGACATGCCTTGTCCCCACATGCCAAGCCATCTTCCATGCTTGCCTCTCCAAGACCGCGCCATGCCTTGGACCCACATGCCAAGCCGTCCGCCATGCTTGACTCTCTAAGACTGCGCCATGCCTTGGCCCCATATGCCAAGCCGTTTGTGCATGCTTTTCCTCTCCAAACCGGGTCACGCGTTCTTTGCCTCTCCAAGCCGTACGCAATGCTTTGCCTCTCCAAGATGTCCGTGCTAATACTAACAAAGTAGTCGAGATAGCGTCACAAGTTTTTCTAACCCAGTCAAGGTGATGTACGACCATACCAAGCTAACAATTTTCGTCTCACCACTCCACAGTCTGCATCCCCAGTATAACTTATGCAAGGCTGCCAACATGGGAAGCAAAAACTCTCTTCACCTCTCGAAAAAGGTTAGTCGGACTTTCCTGACCATCTTTGCATGATTTACGTCTCGATTCCATCCTTGTCTATCACCATCATATGCTTACCTCGCAACAAGGTATTTGTTCCAATCTAAGCAGGGGACTTAATGTTGATGGTGGTTTTTAACTTAGGGGTAGTCAGAAAGTGACGTCACAGGAACTTGAGTAATAATGTATGAACCAAGCACATTTATTGAACCATTTAATTTGTCCGCGAGAAAATTACCAGGGTACCTTTTTTTAATGCTAATTAGGGTTTCGACAAGCCAAAACCCTAATTATCACGCCCTTGTGCCAATGGAAAATCATGTCAGCCACACCTACCGCACCAAGGCATGCCAACCATGCTAAACGCACCCTTGTGCCAATGGAAAATCATGCCAGCCACACCTATCGCGCCAAGGCATGCCAACCATGCTAGCCGCACCCCTGTGCCAATGGAAAACCATGACAGCCACACCTACTGCGCCATGCCAAACACACCTTTCCATGGCCCCATGCCAACCTAGCCACGCCACCATGCTGGCCTTCCTTACGCGGCTACCAAAACGAAGGCGTGCGATGATCAACAGTCGCCCTTCAATCACGGGAGAAAATCCTAGCCGACCAAGGTTACCAGACGACACATGTAACCTTTGGCCCGAAACCCTAGCTTGATCCCGATCCTAGCTTGGTCGTGCCAAACCCTTGAACCCACCATGATAAGCCAAACCACACCATGCCTTGGCCTAAGCCATGATATCCGCACCATGCCAAGCCAAACACACCCTGCCTTGGCCCTAGCCATGCTAGCCGCACCATGCCAAGCCACACCGTCCATGGCAAACCCTTGGCCCCACCATGCCAAGCCAAACCACACCTTTCCTTTGTCCTATCCAAGCTAGCCGCACCATGCGCCCATGCTAAACCCTTGGCCCCACCATGTCAAGCCAAACCCCACCTTGCCTTGGTCCTAACCAAGCTAGTTGCACCATTCTCCCATGCCAAACCCTTGGCCCCACCATGCCAAGCCAAATCGCACCTTGCCTTGGCCCTAGCCATGTTAGCCGTACCATGTGCCAAATGGCGTGCCAAGCCCTTGTCCCCACCATGCCAAACGCACCTAACAAGCCACCATGCTGGCCTTCCCTACACGGCTACCAAAACGAAGGCGTGCGACAATCAATGGTCCCCCTTCAATCCCAGGAGAAAATCCTAGCCATCCAAGGTTACCAGACAATGCATGGTAACCTTTGTCCCGAAACTCTAGTTTGGCCACGTCAAACCGCGCCAAGGCAACCTAGCCGCGCCACCATGCTGACCTTCCCTATGCGGCTACCAAAACGAAGGCTTATGACAATCAACGGTCGCCCTTCAATCCCAGGAGCAAATCCTAGACGTCCAAGGTTACCAAAGAACGCATGGTAACCTTTGGCTCAAAATCCTAGTCTGGCCACACAAAAATCCTAGCCTGGCCATGCCGCCATCCCTCCCGAATTCTTCTTGTTTTTTACTGTCGGGCTGTTTTCACCACCCGAACGAACTCAAAACCTAAATATTCTCACGTGGGGAGATAGAAAACTAGGAGTTACTGTATAGTCCAGAAATGTAAGGACCGGTTAATGTGTAGTCCATCCCTAGAATAAAATTATCCGCTGGTCCAAAAACATATTTTTGGACCAAATATTTTAATCATTGGTCCAAATACGTGTGGAAGCTATGACGTGTACTTTTCTAAATGCCTAAACAACCCTTCTAGTCAAATCTAACTCAGTTTTATCCATTCGTTCTTCACAAATTGGAGAGCTTTGGCGATGGCGATGGAGATTGACGGAAAAAAACCAGAGATTCCAACTCTCTCTACAAACTAAATCCGGAGGAGTCGATAATGGTAAATCGTCGTTGTTCTCATTTCAAATTAGTACATATTGATTTTGATTCTAGGTATATGAAATATGAAAAAGATAAGACTTCTTTCTAATCTCTCTGATTTTAATTCTAGGTATATTGTTCTTTCAAAATAAATTGTTCTGGATATTTCATTTTTGGGTTTATAAAAACCAAAATCTCTTATTTCTTTTTTCAGTTCATAGATTTGATTTGAAATTAGAACGGAGATTCGTAATCAATTTAACGTTCACATCGTTTTAGTGTAGAATTTTTGATTTTTTTCCACAATTTTAAGATCGAGTTTTTGCTTATATTTGACCGATCTCTTAAGAATATAAGTCGATCCTAAATGTGAATTTGGAATGATGATTAGCATGACTTAATTTGCATACCCCTTTGAAATTTTCTGAAAAAAATTAGATTGACATTATGACCTAATCTTCATTGACATTATGAGACATCCTAAAGAGTTTCTTAATATGTACCATGATGAATTGGAAATTATATTTTTGAAGCTACCGAACAAGAAATGAAACTTTCTGTTTGTATGCATTACTTGTCGGTATGAGGTCAACGTTCCACATATTGCAGGAAAGCATACATTTTACTAAGTAACAGTGATCACCTTAACAAGTATGATACATCTCTTATTTGGATTGTCTTATGATGATGATCATACGTATGCTACTAAAATGAAGTGCGGGTAAGTGGAACATGACGCTCTTTTCATTTTTTGTTCTCTGTACTTGAATTTTAGTGCTTTGTTTCTAACAACATGCACCTTACTTTAATGATTTTTAAACAATGGTTTCTTGTATTTTTTTTAAGCCTTAAGGATAGCACATGTGTAGTACAACATGATAGTTTTTATTTGGTTTCATGCATAAGTTAAGTATATAACAATTGCAACACTGTGTCTTTTAAAAAAGGTCGATTTAAGTAAGCTTAAAAATGGCAAATAATGTATTCATGTTAGTTGTGGAGTCCAAGTATTTGTTCAAAGATATGTCATAGATTTATTGGCTCATTAATCCTTTTTATCATTTTAATGGGTGTCCTAATATGGGGGCATACAAATGTTGTTATCTAGAGAAAGTTGGTAGTACAAAGAGGTAAGGAAATTAGAGGGTTCAAAAATTGGTTAGATTTTCACTTAGTACATATCAATGTCAATATGTACTCTTTTTGTGTGCATACAATGATTATGTTTTTACAATGGGGATTACACATTTTCGATTCTTGTTTTCTTTTTCTTCAAGACATATATATATGTATTGTGATATGTACTAGGTTTTCACCTGGTGCATATCAATATATTGTAGGTTTTTACTCATTACATACCAATATCTAATAGGTTTCACTTAGTGTGCATCAATATCTCTAAGATTTCACTCAATAGTATCAAATTCTACTAGTTAGATTTTCAGTGTTTTTTTTTTTAGTAATGTGTGCTGTTATATTCATTTTGAATTAGTGGTAGAAGGATTATTCTCAAAAAATGATAAGGTTGGAGGTTATTGAACTGAAATCACTTGTTAAAGAGATTTAACTGATCTAGCCTTATTATTATTAGTAGTAGCCTTTCTGAATTTTCAGCATTGCTTATAATAATATATAGATTTTTGGGTCAGTGTAGCTTGCAATTGCAGAAAACAAAAGAGAACTGATATAAGAACAAGAAGCTAAAGGGTGAAACTAGTGTAGTAGACTCTAACAAATACATATCAATATGTACCAAGGTTTTACTCAGTACATATCGATATGTACTGGTGCCAATGCTAAGGTTTGACTCTTTGTGTTGTCTGAGATGTTATGAGTATCCATTTTTGCTAAGATAATGCATGCATTCTCAATAGACTGATATGGTACCCTGTACATCCCTCCAAACTTTAATGGTATTCTAGCATTAACCCATGCACACTACTTGGTAGTTTTGATACCAACACTAATTATAGTTTCATTATACCTTTTTGTTGGTCACTCTCTTCTCTTTTTATTTTCCAAAATTCAAGAATGTGTCACTAATTAATAAGCACTTTCTAGACTCAACTGCCGCTATGAAGTAATACCATATGAGGCAATGCAAGTGTAGCTGGAAAAAGCTTCCTTATAAATTCTTTCACAGAAATTCACTGCATAAACAAATCTTGTCTCTACATTCTATCATTAACAATGAAAGTTAGCGCTAGAGTAATATGTACCGCAGGATATGTATTGAGTATATACTTGAATATGCACTAGGGACGAGAATGGAGATAAAGTCACTATCTTTGAAGGACATCTTTCTATTAATGATATAGAGTACATATTTTATTTTGTCAATTGAGTACATATTTTGTTTTCTTCCATACATGTGTATATGTAGTGTGATATCTACTAGGTTTTTACCAAGTACATATCTATATATACTAGATTTTTGGAGTTTTATATACACTCAGAATATCTCACTTGTATGAGCATTAACTGATTTCAGGAAGGAGCTACTCAAATTACTATCAATGGCTTGGTTCTGCTGTGAAGTTCTGTGACTGAGCCTGTTGGACTTCATGATCCGAAAGGTTCATCGCTATTGTGGATAGGTGTAATGGTCTGCGAACGGGTCTACGAACTTGATATTAGTTTCACTCAGTACATATAAATATGTACTAAAGTTGGCAATCTTTTGTTAATGTCTTGTAGTGGTTATTCAAATGTTTGATATAGTTATTATTCAAATTAAACTGGTATTTAGTTTTTATTTTGTTAATATTTAAGAAAAGTAATGCTTGTTTTAAGGTTTGAACTTTATGATTAATGTCTCATTTTTTATCGCAATAATTAAAGGGGTTAACAATTTTGAATATCTCAGTAGTACACTGTAATACTTGTAAGTTCTATAATTTCCATCACTATCGTTTTTACACCAGTATTTGTGAACGCAAAAATATGGAAGATAAAAATTACATTTTCAAATGTTTTTTTTTCTTTGATCAACAATTACATACACTAAATTGAATGAGTTTTACATATAGATACTTTGTCAGATAATAAACTAAAAATCACTAGTATTGGTTATGATTATTAGTGTGCATTCTCATATTATCATTAGGCAAAACTCCTCGAGAACGCATCTCGATAATATTTATACGAACAAAAACATCATGCCCGTCCAAGAACATTTGGTATGTTCCTCATGGCCAAAATTATCACACCATTGTTTCCTAAAAATTCGCCCATTAACAATCCCACCTCCCACACCAGTTCCACACTTCCTTCCCACAACTCATCAATAAATACAATACATGGAGTCTTGGATTTTGCTTTCTCAAACAAATCTCGAACTCTCGAAGCTTCAGCACCCACAAAAAATATACACATGAAGCCTTTTCTTTAACTAGATTTTTCTGTACAACAAAATATGTATTCAGTACAACACAATATGTATTGCATGATTTAAAAATCAGTACATAACAGTATGTATATAGAGATAGTTCCAATATGTATTTGTAGGATTTAAAAATCAGTACAACACAATATGTATTGCAGGATTTTGGAAGTACATACTGATATGAATCAACTACTAGAAAATAAGAAGTAAAAACATTACAAATATATTGACTAATACATATCAATATGTACAGATGCAGTAGTGCTTATTCAAGCATACAAGATATTTTTAAACATTACATGTCAATATGTATTGTTGGATCATACACACAACATTAATCTAAGTATCCAACAATACATATTGACATGTACCAATGCTTATTTCACCAGAAAACAAAGTAACAAGAACACATTAACAAGTACATGGTGATATGTACTGGTGAATTAATATGTTTTTTCAACATTACAAATGTAATCTATTATACAATAATATATATTGATATTGACTAATGCTTATTCATATCAATATCTCACTGAAGCTTTCAACTCTATGGAGCAATACATATCAACCATATCAACAGTACATATCAACCATAATCAATAACAAAGTACTTTCAACAGTACATATCAAGAATTTTGGAAGTACATACTGATATGAATCAACTACTAGAAAATAAGAAGTAAAAACATTAAAAATATATTGACTAATACATATCAATATGTACATATGCAGTAGTGCTTATTCAAGCATAAAATATATTTTTAAACATTACATGTCAATATGTATTGGTGGATCATACACACATTAGTAATCTAAGTATCCAACAATACATATTGACATGTACCAATGCTTATTTCACCAGAAAACAAAGTAACAAGAACACATTAACAAGTACATGGTGATATGTACTGGCGAATTAATATGTTTTTTCAACATTACATATGTAATCTATTATACAATAATATGTATTGATATTGACTAATGCTTATTCATATCAATATCTCACTGAAGATTTCAACTCTATGGAACAATACATATCAACCATATCAATAGTACATATCAACCATAAACAGTGACAAAGTACTTTCAGCATTAGTCAATACGTATTTATATTGACTAATATTTATTCATATCAATATTTCACTGAAGCTTTCAACTCTAGGGAGCAATACATATCAACCATAAACAATAACAAAGTACTTTTAACAGTACATATCAAGGGTTTTGGAAGTACATACTGATATGAATCAACTACTAGAAAATAAGAAGTAAAAACATTACAAATATATTGACCAATACATATCAATATGTACAGATGCAGTAGTGCTTATTCAAGCATAAAAGATACTTTTAAACATTACATGTCAATATGTATTGTTGGATCATACACAAAACAGTAATCTAAGTATCCAACAATACATATTGACATGTACCAATGCTTATTCAAGCATAAATTAGGTTTTTAAGTAAAATACAAAAATTAGTATTAACATCATAATCAAGCATAAACAAGGGATAGGGATTTATACGATATACATAGATTGGAAACATTTACATTAATTTCTTCAAGTAAAATCTTAAAATTGGAAAACCCTAGTTTTGATGTAACCCTAGTTTTGATTGAAATTGAAAAACTTAATACATAACTTAATCATATATGAACCTATATCATCAATACTATCAGTAAATTCTTCTTCATCAATATTAATTTCTTCGAGAATATCTGAGATCCACATAAGTTTTGATAGGAACTGGGGAAATCCACCATCATCTTCGATTACAAAAATTCACATCGCCGTCTTCATCATAAATAAAATAAAATCGACCATAAACTTGAAGTCCAAGTTAATCTTGTAAAGAAAAATGTTAGTGGAGGTTTGTGTTTCGGTTTAGAGAGAGGGATCTGAGGGAGAAGAAGAAGAACGACATAGCAAAAAACAAATAAGGAATCGTGTTTTTGCTCGAACGTTGCTGGGATGATGGGTATATAGGTAATTTTGCTATTTTTTGAACTTTTTTGGACCAGCGGTTAAAAGTCATATCCCGCTGGACTATAGGTTAACCCGGGTCGGGTTTTTTGGACCAAACATCAAATTTCTCGATAGAGAATTCTTTTCCGGTCAGATGGAGGGGCGGACCGTCAAAATCCGAGTCCGTATGCAAATTCTACAACAATTCTAATAAAGGGTGCTAATTAGGGTTTCAGCATGTTAAACCTTAACTTAGACAAAGCCATGCACAACGCTGGCTACTAAAACGAAGGCGTCCGACAATCAACGGTCCCCCATAAATCCCATGAGCAAATCCTAGCCATCCAAGATTACCAGACAACGCATGGTAACCTTTGGCCCGAAAACTTAAGTTTGGCCACGCTAGACCATGCCAGGCCAACGACATGCCTAGCCGCGCCACCATGCTGGCCTTCCCTATGCGGCTACCAAAATGAAGGCGTGCGATAATCAACGGTCGCCCTTAAATCCCAGGGGCAAATCCTATCCGTCCAAGGTTACCAGACAACACATGGTAACCTTTGACCCAAAACCTTAGTTTGGTCACGACAAACGACGCCTAGGTGTGCCATGCCAATGACATGCCAACCTAGCCGCGCCACCATGCCATGCCAACTTAGCCGCACCACCATGCTGGCCTTCCATATGCTGCCACCAACAAACGAAAGCGTGCGACGATCAACGGCCACCTTTCCTCTTAAGATGCAAAATCTCGACCGTCGAAGGTCACCAAGCTAACAAGTCTCCCAAGCTCAACTTGCCAGGAAACAACAATATGCTACATGTTTTCCATAAAAACATTTGAGACATCAACACATATCACAAACTGGGGGATCATCTTTGGGTATTGGTTTGGCAGTTTACAGCGTGCGGCATACACTACGCCCGTCATAAGGAAGTGTCATAAGGGTGGGGCGGTTAATAAATACAGGGAGATAATGGTGAAACAATCTTTTATGGGACATCAATTCCATGCGTTAACGGTTTTATGGAACATCAATTCCATGCATTAACGAATTTATGGAACATCAATTCCATGCGTTAATGGATACCACCTCCTCCCATTTACTTAACCATTTTTCTATTCCTTAATGAGACCAGAGTACGTTTCACTTCGACTTGTATAAATAGGTCTTACCTATTTCCACCGAACAACAAGTTCAACTAGAGCATACAACACTTAGAAAATACTTGCTAGCTTACCATTTGTTAGCCTTCCCACTTTTCTGATACAAGTCGTGGTAATATAACTACTCTTATAGAATCAACTATTCTGGTTTCATCACTTTCTTTGCTTTCCTCCCCAAAACCAACCCATTCTCCTCCACTTTGTGACCGAAACAAGTCTGGAAGGGCTATTTCTTGGTTTAGGCCGGACTTGTACAGATTGATCTCTCGAATCTAAATTACTCCCTTGCAATACATTGTGTAGGGTTTAAATTCGTTTCTCACCCGCATACCCGAAATTACCGAAATCAGCAGGAACCATTTTCACCCACAAACAGCAGTATATTAGACCTTTCATGTTGAAATTAAACCTAGGAGAACTAGGGAATTAATCCGCCATGGATTAGTAGGTGCAAAATCCTACCCAAAATCAGAAAACAAGGAATAAAAGGAGCCTCGGAATATGAGCAGCAACAAATGAAGGTGTGGCCATGCCATAGGCCATCCGGCGCCACTTGCAAGTGGCCACACCCCATGTTGCTCGGCCGACCCCTATTTCCTGTCGACCAATCAAGTCGCCTTAAACACGCCACACGCACATGAGTTGTGGTTGGGCCCATACTTGCCGGCCCTATTTCCCAACGACCAATCAGGTCACTTTAAATCCGCCACACACACACTAGAAGTGTGTCCACGCCCATGCTTGGCCGACCCCCTCTTTTAATCAACCAATCAGGTCGCTCTAAACCTGCCACAATATTAAAGAGGAAAAATTGCGCCAGATGGTCACAATGCCAAATTGGCTTTCCAAAGTCGCGCCAATATGCTAATTGGCATGCCAAACATGCCAAACGTGCCATTCCGCTCTGGCATACTAGTGACATACCAAATATTCTAAACATTCCACTTTGCCACAGAAGCATGTCGAACGTGGAAACATATTATAAATAGCGCACTTACGTGCTAACCCACCTTCTGTTCGTGTCCAACGTCATAACAGACTTCAATTAGGCTATCCTAATCAGAAATACGACCTTGCTTTAGTGGCGATTATCGAAACCCTAATTTCCAGTCGTGGCAAAATTACACCACTTCGGGCCCCACAACATACCACGAGCCATGCGGGACCCAGGAAACCCTAAGAATGGCGCCATACCATAGCTACTCATATCAACCCTTTCTCATGTGGCCGTTTCCACATCATGGCTTTGCTATATCTCCTTTGGCATGGCTATGGCACCGTTTGCACAAAAATGCCACCATGCCGCTGCTACATACCACATGCACTAATTAAGGTTTCGGCATGCCAAACCCTAATTTAGGAAAAGTTGCTACGCAAACAATCCAAGTAATGCTCCCCATAGCATTGGGATTGATGTGGCAACTGGAACTGATGTTGCCAAGCAACATTTGGTCTAACACCAATGTGTTAAAATCTAGCGTCCATGGCTACGTCAGGCGCTACTTACACCACCGTTCCATTAGCATATGCAAAATATGCCACTACGCCATTGGCACACATGCCAATGGCGCCACTGTGCTATTATCAGGCCCCAACAGAATGTATCCATAATCCATGGCCACCCTTTCTCATGAGTTGCGATCTCAGCCGTCCAAATTCGCCACAGAATTGACAGTCATGTGGCAAGTCTTAGGCGACCAGCCAAGATAATCCTAATAGCATCAAATGCTATTTTCCTGCGGAAAGCCTCTTGAATTTGACTTGCTACACATTTTCCACGAAAACACTCGAGATATCAAACATGTCACAAACTGGGGGATACTCATCAGGGTATTGGTCTGGCGGTTTACAGCGTGCGGCGTGCAATACGCCCATTATAAAAAAGTTTCAGAAAGCAGGGAAGTTAGTGGCGGCAAGAAGTTAGTGGCGGCAAGAAGTAGTGGTTGTAAACTAACCCGCCTCCTTCATAGTGGGAACGTGGTTTCTGGAATTTACACATGACCCCACTTCTCCATCACTCCATCATTCTCACTTTCTACGAGATCAAGGTGCGTTCAACATGACTTGTATAAATAGATTTTACCTATTTCCACCAAAAAACAAGTTTTGGTGAGAACAAAAACACAGTATCCAGAAAAATACCAAAGAACTGATAGCTTACATTCTGAAATCCAGTTCCAAATTCGGATACAAGTCATAAAATAGCCACACCTTCAGAATTAACCATTCTAGTTTCAACACCTTCTTTGCTTCCCTCCCTAAGACCAACCCTTCTCCTTCACTTTGTGACCGAAGCAAGACTGGAACGACAATTTCTTGGTTTAGTCCAGGACTGTACAGATTGATATCTCGAATCTAAAGTACTCCTGTGCAGTGCATTTTTTTTTGGTTTAGATTTATTTCTCATCCACACACCTAAATTACCAAAACCATCAGAAACAGTTTTTACCCATAAACACCTATTATGCAAAATAAGTAAGTATTGACTAAGGGGGAGAACATATCATCGTAGTACTTCTTCAAAGTTGTGATGCAGTTGAACTTTGAGAAAAGTAACAATACTATGTTTATGTATAACAACCATCGAGTAGAGTGATTTTTCATTATAATAAAGCTCTTATTGAGTATTTTGTAAGTTGTTATCGCTACGGATCTTCAACAACAAATAAGTTGAACGAACATATGCAGCACCATAGAAGAACTTGAGGTACGAAGAATTCAAGACGAAGTTGAAGAACCTAGGAAATCAAGCATGATGGATTTTGAGATGAACGGTCAATTTATTTTGAATTAATATGCATTAATAGTTTTGCCACTAAAACTTAAAATGGGGGAGATTGTTAGAGCATTTCTATGTCGAACTCGCAAGTTTTGTTATCTCAAACTTGTTTTCAATGTTAGTTGTACGAATCTATATCTTGATTTCTAGTCTTCGTAAGTCAAGTCTCGGACTAGGTATAAATTAAGTTGGTAGTTGAGTATTGGGCATCACTGAATAGGCTTTGAAGGCTAAAGATCGACGAAGACATTTGGAGAACTTCATTAACAAAGATGTATGTGAATATTGAACCATTATGTTTACTCACATGCATTATCATTTCATCTTTATGAGACTATCTCGTATGACTTATAGTAGATTTAATATTGCAAAGAAGAAATTTTGAGTCAAGCTTGTTTTGTTAAACATCTCGGAATATGATTTAAGCAATGGGTGTTCTTTGGCCCAAAGTAGTATTAGTTCGAAACAATTTATTGTTTAACAACTATTTTTGTGTCATTTGGATCATTTGAAAATTTTTCAAGCAATTATATTTTATATGGGAATGTTTCAACATCAAAAGAGATTGTTTCATAACTACTGAAATCTTGACTCGGGGTAGGTTGGTGAACCATCTTGCAAATCATAGATATCTGAAGTTTAGAATATAAGGTTCACAAACCCAGTTTGCGAGCTTTAGAGTTCTGAATGGGATGGTTCACGACCTTTGGTGATATATATTTGTGAAATAGTCGACGGTTCCCGAACCGTAGATAATTGAGTTTGGGAGTAGTTGAACAGTTCATGAACCATAGCGCCCTGAATTTACGAATTGGCTAAAGGTTCACGAACCCTTTTACAAACCTTCCCAGTATGTATTAGAAGATGCTCAAAGACTATTTTTATAAATATGTTTAGAATTTTTATGACTCTCATAAACACCTTTAAAACATCTAAGATCACTAAAACACCTTGTGTATATGCATAATGATTCAAGTCTTAAAGGGGGTTTACTCAATAAATACTTTTTATGATTTCCAAAGACTTTAATAGATTTCCAAATTATTGTATTACTGGTTGTATACTTTAGAAAACTCCTTGTAAATATATGTTACTCATTATATACTTATAAATTCTCTTTCAAAGTTTGTGTTATTCGTTATAAACAAGAAAATTTAAAGACTTTGCATATTTACCAATTTTTTAAGACTTTGAATGACATTTATGTGTATATGTTTGCCTTTGAGCAAATCTTGCAAAATATGAAAGATTTTGGAAGACTTATACAAAAAGTTAAAGCATAATTTATTAGTATCTTTTATTTATTTTTTTGATATTGTTTTATTTTATTTCAAGTTGATGCAAGCGCTATAATCTAAATCCATTTTTATCTCTTTTTAAAAAAAACAAATAAATTATATCCCAGATGCACATATATGCATGGAAATTTTCATTTCATCAAATAACAAAATAAAAAAGAGTTTGATCATATCATATTATGATTGCCACTCAATCAATCAACGTTTTTCAATAATTGTTTTTGATTAGATAAATTTTATATAACTCTACAAATCTAGATATTCATCATGTTAGGTTGTTATACAATTCTCTAGAATTTTATTTTCACAACTTTTTGGAACTCTACAAATCTCTACAAGAATTGAACCAACTCTGCAAGTATTTTTCCAGCTTTATAGAACTCTATAAAAGTTGTCATTTTTCATGACTCTTTTTAAATCTACACAAATCTACAAAAGTATTTATTGATTAAACCCCCCATAAGTGTTTATATGAACACAATATTGCCTACAAGTTAGAATGACATATTTGCAAAGAAATATCATTGTACATGGTTCCAGAACCCGAACCATAATATATATTCTTCTATGTGATTCAAGACATGTTTCTCACATGATTACTTGAAACCCTAACTAATGTTTCATCTAAACAGAGAAAGAGTTTACTTGATTGTCAAGTTATCTTAGCTTAAATATACTAGGCAAACCTTAGTCTTAGAAATCTATAAATAGAGAGACTCATTCAAGTGGAAAAATTGGGTCAATCATCCAATATTTACCAATATTTTAATATCCACTTTGCCATTTGACTTCTCATGACATGGTGGATCAAGGATTACTTGACATACCAGAACACATAGTGGTCCATGGTTGATCAATCAATCTCATTATACCGACGTTTATCAATCTAAATCGTCCGAGTATCATTTCTACCTCAACTGGCACAATGATATATCACAATTCATCAAACTCAACGTCTAATCATTATTGTTGTGCTCAATCCATTATGATGAGTCACGGAGCATTTCACATTCGTTATCAATAATTACTTGACTCATCAAAGCTTAGACTCACGGTATATCCAAGTCAATGATTGACCAACTAAATATACGTATGCCTTGAAGACTTCACATGAGACATCAATCATGTCATATATGGTGATATATATTCAATCAGGTTTTGGTTTGGAGGCCTGCAACACGTGTGATATAATATTACATCCACAATGAGAAATGTGAGTAATTTATGTTGGCAATTGAAGGAGTAAGTGATGTAGTAGATGGACAATCACCCAAGTCTCTCACACAATGTGGAAGTGGCTCAACTACGATTATCACTTCCACACTCTTTAATTATTCTTCAACCGTCACCACCTACTGGAGATTAATGTGTTAACTATATCTGCAATAAATAGGTTCATCAACCTATGACTTGGGAACAACTAGAAAAAAACTCAAGCAATAAGATTTAATTGATCAGAACTTACCGTAATCCAATTTATGACAACCTATCATTATTAAATACGTAGATCCCTTCAATACATCCACAATCCATAAATTACCATTGATCTCAAACATTCACAGCTTCCCTCCTCCAGATCGACCATCATCCCTATTTGTGACCGAATTGACTCTGAAATAAAAAAATTCTTGGTTTAGGCTGGAGTCTTACAGATTGATATCTTGAATTCAAGTACTCCTGTGCAATACATCTGTTAAATTTTTAGAAATTTTGTTTAATTGAGGATCTGCCCATCGCACAACTCTCCACTTTTACTCAGAAAACAACAAATTATTTTTACCCATCAATAACGACCAAGATGTAGTCGTTATTTTGTTAAACAACTATCACGCCAACCAAATATAGATAATAATAGTTTTTTTAAAAGAAAAGGGTACCAAGTACACCACTAACTTTTTCGTTCGACAACATGTATGGACAAAACCTAATACAATTGCAAGTAGACCAGCTTAATAATCCTTGACAATATGTTTATAGATCAAGTGTTCGTGAACCTGATTGTTAAGGAGATTACTTGGACGATCTCAAAAATCAATACCCAAGATCAATCTAGTCGTACCCAAAGGATCAAATCGGAACTCTGCCAAGAATGAAACTTGTTATTTATCTTTCAAGATACGAATTCTATAAGAACGGGTCTCGTATACTTGTAACTAGAATTGAATATGTATTACTTGTGTTATTCCTACTATGAAGATAAACAACATAATGCATAAAATAAAAATACACAAGATACCAGAAGTTCTGTTAACGAGGAACCCGCAACTGCAGAAAACCCTCGGGACCTCATTCAAATTTGAACACAGAACTTTATTAAGTCTCTAAACACTAGCCCACTATCAGACTTTATACTGGAATATAATTAAGACGTAATTCACCCTACAAGAAATTAAGCTACAGTCGTGCTCCATACGTCTCTTGAACCTAGCAACGATCTACGCAATTGATTCCCTAAGATGACATCCTTTACAAGTTAATAGTTGTTTCAGCCTAAGTGAAGACTTTTTATACAAATTTTTCTCTAACAGATAAGCCTATTTGATTTCCCTTTATATCAAAAATATCAAGGCTTGGAAATCTATTTTCAATAGGCAAAACTAGCAAACGTGAACACTTACACTCAGTTAGCTTCACAGCCTAGGTTCTTAACTACCTCTCGAGAACAATCGTGAAATAACCAATTGAGAATAGTTCTGGATATCTATATCTCGAGCAATCACAAAGTCTGAAACGAAGAGAACTTTGCGAATTCTATCTATCTCATTCTGAAAGATTACTAAAACCTCGATAATAGTAAAATAAATAAATTAGGATACACGAACTATCAAGGTAAATATAGTTTTACATGGATTCATGAATCACTAAGTGAAATATTTCAATCGAAAAACTAATTATGTTTCTCAGGGGAAACTTAGGTGAATGGAGGACGACTCTAGCAATCAACTAGGACACAAAAGTGTCAAAGATTCGTCAACCAAATCAATAGTCGAAAACTACATTAACAATGCAATTATCTAGTTTCCCTTCAATGGTACTCATAGAGATTCTTAATCCCACATAAGTCTTTAAACGAGCGGTCGTAAGAGATTTCACCTAATTAGGATACTTTCCTCTCCAGATAGACGGATCCACCAAAAACTAAAAATAATGAAGTTTACCTGGCTCTTCGGATGGTTTGCAAGAAATGAAAACTCAAGTATTTATACACTAAGGTTGTTTGGACAACAAGGGAATTCCAAAACCGAAAATATTCTCAAGATATTATTATTAAAGTAACTAATTTCGGTTTTCCTATTTTCACATAATTTCCAAACCATATTTTCCGAAAACACTCATAGAAAACTCATATTATTATTCTATCACATTAACAAATAATATTTTCTAGAGGATATGCTTTAATTTATGAAAGCATATATGATGAAAATCATAATTAAATGCTTTTCACTTTGTCGGACATGTGATCATCTTGAGTATCAAGGAATAGTTTTGAAAAACAAATGATAAGAGTTATGTACATGTTCAAATAATGTCGATATCTAAAAGTTTCCCTAATTCCAAGTTTGAAACAAAACATACAGAGATATGTGAATATTGGAAACTCGGTTTTGCATCTTGGGATCGATTAATAATGGTGAAGTTTGCATCCTCATCTTTAGCTTGGGAAAAATAAGGGGTGCATTTAAAATGTGGCTCAAGTATGTGTATTTATAAATCTTTTTTTGTTAAGAAAAATATTCTCCTAAGAAGATGGAAGGCGGATTACAAATCTCGGAAGACTCTTTCAATGCTCTTCTAGGGTTTTGTGTTCATGATTCCGTTTATATTTATGTGTCCTTCCTTTATCATCCCCTATCATAAGATACAGTCTCATGGATCCTGTGACTACAGGGATCACAAAAAGAGATGTAGTTGAAGCAGCTAATGTGTATATTTGTGAAGGAATCTCTTCTTCAAGGATAAAGAAAGTGAAGTCGACAACTAATGAAGAAGGTTCTTCCTATGACTGTGTCTTATCTGTTTGTCATTATGATAATAATTTTAGAGGCATGGTGAAAGATTTCATCAACAAGAGAAATGATTTAAAATCTCAAATCGTTTCCTCTTTGGAAAAGATAACTCACTATGAATGAATGTTGTCTCTAACCAAGAACACCTTGTGTGAACTGAAAAGAGAACTTAGTGAGTTAACTGACATTTCTGAAGACCTAGAGGAATTGAATGATCCCATCATCAATAGCTTCTTCAATAATGAGAAGGAATTCTCAGTAGATGCCCTAAGAAAGCTCTATAATGTCTAGGAAGTATTCTTATGAGAAGTTTATTCTTGTGTTCTAGGAAGAATAACTAGAGTTTGGAATAGCCATTATTGTGATTACACATAACTATGCCCAACGTTTTCATTTTTGTTTTTAACTTTATTTATTTAAACTCTAAAATTGTGTGAAATATGATTTTTGTAGTATTAATCTTTATGGTTTTATATATTGCAATATCTTATGGGATATGTGTTTGCGTCCGTGAACTATTATTGTCATACGATATCAAAAGTTATCTATTTTATATGTCGATATGCAAGTATTGATACAAGATCGATGAAATTTTGACAAACAAAAGTTAATCCTATTATGTCAATTCATTGATGGAAGATAGGTCAAAATCTTTTGTTTACAAAGATTATGTCTTGGTATGTCATTTTGCAAATAGTGATGAAAATAGAATGAATCGTTGTCTATGCTGCAGAATTGATCTTTCCCTGATCCACATTTAATGTGTACTGCAATGCTCCATAAGTTTTTCTTGTGTTGAGCATAAAACGATTGAGTTAATCATTCTTTTATGGTTAACATAGTCGTAGATCCGTAAGTTCTCTTATGTCGAGCATGTTCAATTAAATTGATCACTTTTGTGTTTAATTTGATTGTGTATTCCGATTAAATTGATCATGGGTTCTCTTGTGATTAGTTTAATTGAGAATTTTGGATATAGAAAATCATCTCTTTTATGGTTTTCGGTGTCCAATAAAATCCTTCTTTTCTTATAAAAGTTAGGTCGCTCTTGTTTTTCTCTCGGGAATGATATCAAATGGGGGAGAGTTCTTTTGAACTTGCGCTTAATTTCCATATCTTTGTGGGGAGTGTGGCTGTGGAACTTTTAGGGGTTATGTTATATCTTTATAAACTCCTTGATGAATGCTTTTAGCTTCGTCTTTATGATTGCATCTAAACAAAGTTGATATGTCATTTTATTTGGTCTTGAAGCATCTCCATGAAAATTTCATTAGGATCCCTTTTTCGTACCTTTTCCAATTTTATTGACAAAAAGGGGGAGAATTAATATGTAGTTCACACTAAAAATACATATGGTTTTCGGATCATTATGTAAGGGGGAGTGGTTTTCGTGTTGAGAAGAAAGTATTGACTAAGGGGGAGTGATACATATCACCATAGTATTGTTGTCGAAGTTGTGATATAAGAACTTTGATGATGTGTAATAATACTATGACATTGTATAACAATGACCGAGAGCTTTTGTTTTCTCATTATTATGGCTACGGGACTTCAACAACTATGATGCTAGACTGAACATCTATGGAATCATGGGAGTACTTGGAAAAGATAAAGTTTTCGAGTAATGTTGAAGCACCAAGGAGATCAAGCATGTGGACGACAAGCTACAAAGTTTTATTTATTTTGTCATGCATATGTATTGATAATTTTGTCACTAAAATTGACAAAGGGGGAGATTATTAGATCATTGCTCAGTCGAACTCGCATGCGTTGCTATCTCAAGCATGTTTGTAATTATTAGTGATCAAAACTATACGTCTTAATTTCTAGTTTACTTATGACTAAGTCTCGGTCTAGGATAGTTAAGTATAGTTGAGCTCCAGACTCCATGGCGAGTATCTTATGAAGACGAAAAACTACTCAAGGAACCGGTGAAACTTCATCCAACCAAAAAGGTATGTGGAGACTTGAACTTATCTAGCACTCAAAGTCTATCTATATCCTACTCTTGAGACAACAGTCGTATAAGTATGATAGTTTTCATACATACACATTTGCTATTTCGAGCCGAGTTTACTCGCTATCTTTTTCTCGAAATATGTGTTGGTAAGCTTTTGCTTTAACCACCTTTCATCTTTATCCGTGACGAAAGTCATGATGACGTTTCAATCTTGAAAATAGCATTGATGATGATAGTCGATTATTTATGTCTAACGACTATTATAACATTATAGAAGAATGTTTTAATGATTGAAATGTAGAGTTGAGATTATGTGACCACCTACGGATATAAGCATATATAGTGTGTTCGCACATTAGAGTATAAGTCCATGTACCGGAAACCAAGTGCGTGCATATGTGTGCATGCGGTATTGGTGAAGGAGACAAGTTAGGTATTGTAGATGATGGATTTTTGACAAAGGCTAAAATCATAAAACCATAATTGTACATACTCTTGATCCAGCAATCAGATGAGTATTGAGGCTCATGTCTCTCACTGAAGCATGAAATTTCATGCCGCAAGAACCACTGACTGAGAATACTGTCTCTCAGAGCATATGTAGATGTGTAGTCTCTCAACTGAGGCAATGACATATCTCATGAATACTGAGAAATTTCATTAATCACTTTTATATAGAATCGAACGATTGGACGGCTCCTAGACAGCTTGCCTGCTAGTATAGAGCAGTAAAACTTTAGGATGTAACAATGTTTTCCCTGACTATATAAAAGACATGTGTATAGAATAATTATGATTGGATGGCTCCGAGACAGCTTGCCTGCTAGTATAGAGCGATAACGTCTTCAGGATCCAACAACGTGTTTTCCCTGACTATATACTATACGTAATAAATATGACGCTTCAACTAGCTCATATCGCTCGATTCTCGAATAATTAATGCTCCTAGATGATCGTGCTAGTATAGAGCCATCAATTAATTATTTCTAAATCACTAGATTCATTAACTGAATCCCTAGAAAATATTCTACATTCTTCATAATATTTCATTACTTCAATTCATGGTCTTCCTAGCAGAATTCCATGGGTTAGTGATAAAATTCAACGTACGGGGCATCTGAGCCTCTATCGAGTAAGCCCTGACCAAAATGGTGCAAGTGTACTTAGCAATAATGCACTAACGAGCACCTGAATGCACGAACGAGCACTTGAATGCACGAACGAGCATTCCAAAATACGAAGGAACGATGAACATATACAAAATAGGAACAAAATAATATATAATAAAATATTAATCAAGGCGCCGCGGACTGGGCCAACCGGCCGGCCGGTCGTGCCGTGGCCAATCCCACGCCCAATTTCATATTTCATCACATTTTTATTATTTTCCTTGATCTCATGAAAATCCCTTCATTTGAACAAATATCCTTCGTTTTAAGGAAATTCCTCACTTTCATGGTGTTTCCTTCGCATCAAGGAAATAATATAAAATTAGGAAAGGTGTCGTGGGACCGTGTCTACTAGCCGTCCGGATATGCCCTAGTCGTGGCCGGTCCCACACCTCATGATTCCTCATTATTTTATTATTATTTCTCTCATCTCATGAAAACTCCTTAATTTCATGATATTTCCTTCAAGTCATGAAAAATAATATAAAATTAGGAAAACTCGTGGGATCGGGACCAGCCGGTCGGTCATGCCCTATCCGGTCCCACATGTCCCTTTTATTATTATTATTATTATTTATGTTTCCTTAATCCCATGGAATTCCTCGATTTCATGATATTTCCTTCAAATCATGAAAATTCCTTCAAATCATGAAAATAATACATAAAATTAGGGAAAGTTCACGGGACTGGGCCCTAGCCGACCGACCATGCCCAAGCCGGTCCCACACACCCTTATTTTATTATTATTAATATTATTTGTTTCCTTAATCTCATGGAAACTCCTTCACTTCAAGGAAAACTCCTTTATTTCATCAAACTCCTTGATTTCATGGTATTTCCCTAAAATCATGAAAAATATAATAAAATTAGGAAAAGTTCTATGGGACCGGGTTCATTGTCCAGCCAGCCATGCCTTAGCCATAGCCGATCCCACACTTCATGATTCCTTCATTTTATTATTATTTTCCTTCACCTCATGAAGTTTCCTCAGTTTTAGCAAAAATCCCTGATTTCTTCATATTTTCCCAAATGATTGCTCAAACGCATATCAGGAAATATCAAAATTCTCAGGACTGAGACACGAAAACTATAGTGACGCGAGTATACTACCTTGACCGACCAAGTTTGTCTCTTTGGCTTTCAAGAGGCCGGTCCCATATATTTTCACCATTTGACCTAATTTGTTCATATTAGGTTCAAACTGTTCCAAACAATTTGGAACTTCATAAAATGATCGTCAGTCGATCCCATGAACACCCAGGGCCAGTTTCATGACCCCTTGGTTGGACCTTCATCTCTTCATAATTAATTAGGTTTTATCACCTAAGGCTCAGATGATAATTATTTTAATAAATGATTAAACCAACATTTAATCATCATTTCAGCAACTGGTCTTCAAGAGACTTTGGAATTTGCTCACCCGAGCATTTGGGCGCTGCATGGTCGATCCATCATCTCATGTAGCCGGTACCTCCTTTATTCAGTGGTTTATTTTCAATAAATCATTAATTGATCATCAATTGATCAAATTAGGGTTTCGAGTCCAAGGTTCATAATTCCAGATTCATACGCTAATAATTTTACATTGATCCCATGATCAACATTTTATTAATTATACTCGGTTCAGTTGCCAGTATTTTAATTTAATATTTTATCTGGTCATGCTACCAATTATTCATCAAATGAGCAACATTTGCTCATATGAGCAATATTTTCTCAAACCAAGGAATATTGGTTCAACTATTAATATTCAACGATTCATCGAATGAGCAATATTTGCTCACCTTAACTATCAACATTTACTCGAGAATTATAAATCTGTCTCAATAGACATGTTCAATTCATGAGTCTCAGAAAATTTTCAAATCACGTTCGACTCAACAATATGAGGACTCATCGTCCCATGAAGTCAACAACTAACTAACTAAATACATGTCTGCCTTGCAGACTCCACAATCACACGAGACATCAATCGTGTTACATGGGGGATATTAATTAGGGTTTTGGTATGGAGGTTTATGGCACGTGTGTTCATATGCACGATAAGAATGTAAGAAAGTCGTGCAATCAGTTGAAGGAGTTATCAAATTAGTGGATGGAAAATCAGCCAAGTCTATGCACGATGAGCAACTGGTTTTAACACGATTTCCACTTCCCCATTCTTTGACTCCAGCAACTGTCACACTTCATGGGATCAAGGTGTTTACAATTCTAGTAATATAAATAAGTCTCTGAATCATGATTGAAAACAAGACAATCTTTTGTCGAACAGACACAAGAGAACACAAACTCATCGTCTGAATATTTACTCTCAACAGAGCAAATTCAATCAATCAGAACTTATCTTATTTCTTCACGTAGAATACACAACATACCTACAATTTCGATCACCATTGATCTCACATGCTTCTCAGCTTCCCTCCTACAGATCGACCCATCCTCTCTTGTGACCGAATTGACTCTGGAACGGCCATTGTCTTGGTTTAGGCCAGATTCCTACAAATTAATCTCTCGAATTCAAAGCACTCCCTCTTGTAGTGCATCTGTGTGAGGTTAGACAGTTCGCTCGGTTCAAGGAGTTTCCTCCGCACGGTCGTCTCCTTAATTCCTTAAAAACCAGCAACTCATTTAGCCCCATCTACAGATTGGCGACCATAGTGGGATATCATTCTCTCGGTTACAATATCAATTCTCACAAAGACGGTCGGTCTAAGGTATGGTTCATTTACCAATCCGGGTTCAGCACCCAACTCTAACATTTCAAGTTCTAGTGGTACTCCCACTGCAAGTACTACTCCTCTCAACATTGCAAACTCTAGTGGTACCACTAACACCACTCCTCCTGCCAGAAATGTCACGCCACATGTTACTACTACTCCTTCGAGTGATGGTGCTCCAGTGATCACTCATGTCAATGCTGCAAGCAATGCTACTGGAACTATCAACAATCCACCTCCTAGAGGATCTCCTGAAGAAATCAGAGGAAATCATCCCACCATAGTTGATCTCATGAAGGTTCAGACTGACACGGCTACAACACAGAAAGAGATGTGTGCTTATCTCAAAACTCTCACAGACAAGCTTGTGTTTGAACGAACTCAGCCTCAGCACGAAAAAGGAAAAGCTAAAGAAATATCTTCAACTGCTGATCTTGAAATCTCTCCAATCCATGTTGTACATGATGAACAAGTCTACAAAGCTGCAAATGAATCACCAGCAATGGAACCTGCAAGTTTGAGGATCGAAGAAAAGACAAGACATCATTTGTCCACCGTCACCAACCTCCATATCCTGCTACCACACAGAGGATTCCACTTCCAAAAGGCAGAGCATACACCTTGTATAACAACATCGCATCAGGAGGTATCACCAGTTGAGGAGAGATGATTAATACTTTCTACAGAAAATACTTCTTCGTGTGAGAGCAAGTCACTCTATCTAGGAAGGATGTTTCAAAGGAGCGATAAACATCCCAATGATTATGTGAAAAGGTTCAGAGCTCAAGCTTTGGACTGTCACAACCAAAACGTCACAGAGCAGCAAATTGTAGACTTGTGCATCAACATAATGATCCCGGTTTACAGAGTTTTATTGGAAAATCTCTGGTTCCAGACATTTTCAGAACTTCATGAAGCAGCTAATCTATCAGCAACTACCTCTCATGCTTTACTAGAAAGAGCAAAGTCTACAAATATTGAGGAACCTCGTGGAACTTGCGATATCCGAAAATCAGTCAACGAACAATACAATCTTCAACCCTCCAAAAATATTATTGCAGAAGGAAGCAAAAGGAAAGTCGAGGCACCACATCACAAGCACGCTCATATAATCTCTCAGGCTCCTCTGAAAGTGCAAAGAAAGGATAACCAATCCTGAAATGCACAAACCTCGACCTAGCATCAACAAACGGGAAATGATCAGATAGACTCAAACTTCCCTCTTCACAATTAAGAAGTGATCGAGTTTCCGGAAGTCTGGGTTCAAGATGATACAATCAAATTGATGTAGAGCCAACTGGAGCAAAAATGGAACATCTCATGTTGATCCACAATAGCTTCAACTGGGGACTGAAGGAGTACACAAGAATCCTCTCTTAATCGAAATCTTTAAATTCTCTGAACAACCAGTCAAAGAAGTAGTTCAATCGTTAATCGAGCATATCTGTGAAATTGCTCTATCTGTCTAAGGCACAAAGGAAATACATGTTCATAGCACCGAACATTGTGTCAGATGTCTATATATCCCGGAAATACTCCTTGAAGATGCATGACTGGGGACTGCATACCACATTCCATATTCGAGGAGAGGAAATTAGTTCGGAAGAATGTTGATCGATGCTGACACCGTCATCAACATCATTCCACTGAAAACCCTTAAAGATGCAGGCATCACTCGACAAGAAGCTACTCATGATCCCGTATCAATCAGAGACCTTGAAGGTGTTCGAATATACTTATGGCTACATCACTCTCAAAGTGGACATATGTTCAACCTGGACGGAAACCAAGTTTTACATAATCAGAAAGATCCAAGATATGATATGTTCTTCAGACGATCATGGATCCACGCTAAAATATGAGTACTGACAAAATGCGTTTGGTTGCACATCTCTCCATCGAAGAAAGTTCTGATCCGGAAGATTTAGCGGAAATTCCATCATCAGAGCACTTGGAGGAATTTCGAACTTTGACGAAGTTGAAAAAAGAAACTGCAAAAAGATGCATAGACATTCATCAAGAGGTTCCGCACTCAGGAAAGTCTCATTCCTTCCATGTCCATATAATTTATTTCCTCACATGCTATCCTAGCATGAGGACTCAATTATGCTGGCAACTCTTCCAGACGTTATGAATGGATAGCTCCACCATCTCTCCGAATCGAGCATCTCACCGAGACATTCATTACTGAGATGATATCCAAGCATGGCAAAGAACACTTTGGGCATTTCTCCATAGCCTTGCAGGAGTGCCCATGCGTGCCACAAAATCAGAAAGCTTTGATGTTTGCACAAGTGTAGAATCCTACCGCAAAAGGAATGCTAGATCAACAGAAGATACTCGAAGTCGAGACAAGCCTAAGATATTGAACACTCAAGAGATATGATGCTTCAATTCTCAAGCATCTAAGAAGACTTCAAATTGTATTCCCAATCAAAGAGTACACCTTGCTCCTCTAGCTTCAACATAAAAATCTCGACGATGATATGTTGATTCAACGGCACCACGATCAATCAATAATCCATGATAGGACTTCTGAAGCAGATGCAACATCATCAATAGATGCTACAAACCCATGTTGAGGAACTTCCTCTCTCTACCGATCACATCCAGAATGAAGACCTGTGCTTCCATCTTTCACAACAACTTCGGTTCACTGACGAAGCCAGATCACAGTAAAGTCATATTGTTCACAAAAATTCGAGCTGATCAGTACACCTTCATCTTGAGAATGCTTAACCCTCCAACTAGCTCGTGAATATAAAGACTCACTGGATGGAAGAACTAAGATCATGTCGATAATCATGGTTCTAGCCTTTTTGGTCTCTGGAGTAACTTCGTCCATGGTCTCAGCACCAACAACGGTCTCAGGAGCAACATCCTCATGACAGGGCTTCATCAACTAACCATTCTCTGAAGTGTTACACATGAAGCGGACTTCTCTAAGAACCAATTATTCATATCAAGATGTGTAGACCTGATAATATGCTCACATGAAAGTCTTCCCAAAGCTTGCATGACTGGTGGACATAATCCAAAGTCTTCTACAAGATGTTCTCATCACCTCTACAAATGAGATACAACACATTTCAGGCCATGGTTTTACAAAAAAGTACCAATGGGTGAGTAATGTGACAATGATTCCTCAACTAAAGATGTTCGTATATGTCTCTTCTACAATATACCAAAAAAGCGCATCAATCGGACATACGAGCTGAAAGATATGGCATTTACCGTCAGGTCTACGAAATCTGAAAAATTTGTACGGCATTACAAATTACAAATATGCATGCTTCATTGGATGACATGTACAACTCCAAATTGAGTGATTATTTTATCATCTAATAACTCAAATATATTAAATTCAAAACTTGGGGTCAAACATCGAATTCCGACATCGTATGAGGTTCATATAGCTTCCAGAGCGTACAACATGCAAGCAACAATTCTTAGACGGGATTCATAACTTCCACAGTCGATTGGTGTCCACCAGGTCTTTCCACTAAGTACTTCATCAAGGTACTTCCAAATTCGACCACTTAGGTATTTACATCAATTTTTCTACCTGGGTCTTCTATCCAAGTCTTATCAGAAGAAGAGAAAACGAAAAGGAGAGATTTAACAAAATACTGGGGACTGACGGTCCACTGATCATGACGATAAGTTTCACAATCCAATATCCGTGGCACCAGACTCTCATGTACTAATAATTTATTATAAAAGGAATTATACCACTGGGACATGAAACCATGGTCATTACACCACCCCCTCTTGAGTGCAACCTCAGTTATGGTCCCGTGACCAGGGTTTCAGAAGTGATGTTTCTACGACTGACATAAACAAGGTGGATGCAAGCACCATGCTCATGTATCAATCAATGGGTCTTGATATCAAATGAATCAATGGCATTGAAATCCTTCACCAACCATTCAAGACACAAGCGAATGGTCCAAAGACATAACAAGAGTGTTCTACAACAAGCTCGTATGAGGTGATTTTATACTGTCCCTCACAAAGAAGCGAGCTGGAAGAAATTGGTGAAGAATCTAGGGATGGGTCTTATACCATTCTCTTCGTATGGATTTCTCCTACAACATATCCAAAATTCACAGAAATTGGAGAAACGAGAAAAGATATGTGGCCAAAACATTGGACTACATGCCAGCTGAAAATTTCTGGAAGTCTCATGGAAGTTTAATTTTTCGCCTATTTCGGCCCCTAAACATATTCAAAACTCAAAAAGCTTCTCTGATAAAGCTTGGAAATTTCCTAGGCATGAAAAAACATGGGTAGATCGCGAAACTCCGACCTCGTACGAAGAATCTACAACGTTTTTACTGAAAGGCTGAAGTCTGAATTTTCTGGTGACGTATTTCGGCAAAATTTTCATTCATTTCATATGGGTACTCGTTCATTCATTCACAAATTAGAAATTTCATACTTATATGAAGAAAATATACAATGGGTACATACTGGAGTGGTCCCTAAAGTGCTCAAAGGACCGGAATTTCCAACATCACCATTGAAAACATCATTGATTTCACTCGATTTCGAAATCCGGGGTTTTCTTCTTCACCATCCTCCGAAGACGAATGGGCATCATCAGTACTCCCGCATTCCATGGAAATCTCCTCCTAGATATATCAACAACAATTAGTGATATTTTATTCAAGGAATGCTATGAACGACTATATATGTCGACTTCTTCCTCAACACTCGATTCAGAAACCGTTTGTTCACTAGCAGAGAATTGAAGACTGTCAAGGCTTGACGGAGCAAAATTCTGAAAATAAATAACAAACCTTGGTCTCGTGATCCTAATTGCACAGATAAGAAAAAGTCATGATGTAAGGAGCGCTAGCAACTCACCAAAGAGATAGCGGACTTTACAGTGCTCGAACCTGGATGACGTTTTTCGGGTTTATATTGGACCAAGAAGAATTCGTCATTCGCAATTGGAGAACTCTTAGTCACCGCTTCTTCCTCTTCATCAACTAAAGGAGTCTCATAACTGACATCTCTGCAAAGTAGCTACGGTATCCATGTGATATTTCTACTTCAGAATGTCATTCAGGGGTGCAAATTTCATCAAAGCAGTAAAATTAAAGCATAACAAAGGTACTCACATCAGCGTCTACAAAAATGGCAACAATCCAACTCTTACCTATTTATAATTTCACTAGCTAGAGTGATTATAATGTCAGAATTTTGAAAACTTGCTCGTTCCTTCAAACCTGAAAAGACGAGCAAAATTCATTATTCAAAATCATGACTTGATGTTCATAAAACCGTGAATGACTCACGTGAATTTTAACATCCACTGTTTTTTCAAAAATTGGACAGACGTCCATTCTACAATTGTGAAAACTCACATACAGACATTATTTCACCATGTATAATTGTCTACTTTCAATAGTTGTTCAAAATCAAAACATGATCTTACAAAGTATGTGAATATTTAACGTGAAGCTCACGTAAATTTGAAAAATATATCTATATATTTTTGCTTCCTCGCACAAGCATCTGTCTTTGAAGCAAGAATATATTTTCAAATATTTCTGAAAGCTCGAAGATAAAAAAATTCATGAAAGCTCATAAACAAAATTTTATAACTAACAGACGCATGTCTATTAAAAAAAAAAATCTCTCGTACGAGCATCCACCTTTGAAACGAGAGTTTATTCCACTTTGTGAAATCTCACATATTTAAAAAAATAAAATTTCGGTTTTCGTGAAAGCTCATAGACAAAATTTTATATCTATTTGTTTGTTCCTTAAACTAATGAACGAACGAGCATCTATTCCTAAAACAAGGATTTCTTTTCATGGGCCCATACCCGTGAATCCTAAATCAACCAAGGTCACGTCATCGAATCAGCGGTTCTACATCAATTTATGCTCATCAGGCGATGCTCTATCATTCCACTGAGATCTTTGTTCAAGAAGTGGTTCGCTCGCGCAATCGAAAATATGGTAACATCTTATCTTACGACTAAGTTCAATTATTATTTCGTTCATAACTGAAAAATCACCATCTAGTGTTGACTGAGGAATTTGGATGTCCCTCACTATGCATGGGACTTAATGTAGATGGTGGATTTTTGACAAAGTTTAAAATTGTAAAACCATAATTGTACATACTCCTGATCCAGCAATCAGATGAGTATTGAGGCTCATGTCTCTCACTGAAGCATGAATGTGCATGCCGCAAGAACCTCTGACTGAGAATATTGTCTCTCAGAGCATATGTAGATGTGTAGTCACTCAACTGAGGAAACGACATATCTCATGAATACTGAGAAATTTTAGTAATCACTTTTATATAGAATCGAACGATTGGAAGGCTCCTAGACAGCTTGCCTGCTAGTATAGAGCAATAACGTCTTCAGGATGTAACAATGTTTTCCCTGACTATATAAAAGACATGTGTATAGAATCATTATGATTGGACGGCTCCTAGACAGCTTTCCTGCTAGTATAGAGCGATAACGTCTTCAAGATGCAACAACGTGTTTTCCCTGACTATACTATACGTAATAAATATGACGCTTCAACTAGCTCATATCGCTCGATTCTCGAATAATTAATGCTCCTAGACGATCGTGCTAGTATAGAGCCATCAATTAATTATTTCTAAATCACTAGATTCATTGACTGAATCCATAGAAAATATTCTACATTCTTCATAATATTTCATTACTTCAATTCATGGTCTTCCCAGCAGAATTCCATGGGTTAGTGATAAATATTCAACGTACGGGCGTCTGAGCCGCTATCGAATAGGCCCCGACCAAAATGGTGAAAGTGTACTTAGCAATAATGCACTAACGAGCACCTGAATGCATGAACGAGCATTCCAAAATACAAAGGAACGATGAACCTATACAAAATAGGAACAAAATAATAAAATATTAATCAAGGCGCTGGGGGACTGGGCCCACCGGCCGTCTGGTCGTGCCGGGGCCAGTCCCATGCCCAATTTCATATTTTATCACATTTTTATTATTTTCCTTGATCTCATGAAAATCCCTTCATTTGAACAAATATCCTTCGTTTTAAGGAAACTCCTCAGTTTCATGGTGTTTCATTCGCATCAAGGAAATAATATAAAATTGGGAAAGGTGTCATGGGACCGTGTCTACTAGCCGGCCGGCTATGCCCTAGTCGTTGCCGGTCCCACACCTCATGATTCCTCATAATTTTATTATTATTTCTCTCATCTCATGAAAACTCCTTAATTCCATGATATTTCCTTCAAGTCATGAAAAATAATATAAAATTAGGGAAACTCGTGGGACTGAGCCCATCCGGTCGGTCATTCCCTAGCCGGTCCCACATGTCCCTTATTTTATTATTATTATTATTATTATTATTATTATTATATTATATAAATATTATTACATGAAACTAGTTGGAAGCCTAACAAGTTAGGCTCCAACCACATACTACTACATTAATTGAACAGGTTGTTGTGCTAACCTACCAGCGAGCCTCATGGGTAACCTAGCCAAGGGAGCTGAAACGACGAGAGGGGGGGCTGAGATTGTGTCACAAGGGGGAAAAACTAACACTACCTTCCATGTTAATTCCTGCAATATTACGCCATTAGGGACTCGAACCTAGGACCTCCTGGAGCGCATTAAACTTTGGGGAACGGGGATGACCAGCTGAGCTGACCTCATGTTATTATTATTATTATTATTATTATTATTATTATTATTATTTTTTTTTATTTTTTTTTTATTATTATGAAAGGGGGCCATGAAGGCTTTTATTGAAAAATAACATAAAGTTTACAAAGATTTGGCAGGGAGACGCGCAACAAGTTGCGCCCAATGCCTTTTTGAATAATAATACCTAGACGATGAAATAAAGAACTGCCTAGATGGTTGTTAACGTCATGGTTTGCCATACAGTTCTTCAGCCGCTTCAAGAAGTCTATAACATCCTCCCCTAGTTCACCCAGTGTTGAAAATGGCAAAACACCAAGACTATATCCATGAACAGAACATATTTCAGCGTATTTGTTACGCTTACGGGTGATTGCAGCTGAAATGGCTTGTCCAGGTGTAAAGCCGCGGTTGCCACCCTTAGAAAATGGGTAAACACCAGTCACATCAAAACAAATATCTCTTCCATTATCCCAATTGTATACCATAATGTCGGCTATCTTGAGGGGTGTATTCTTGACCGATGTGAGACCAAACGACGCTTCCTTCCTTGCTGCTACACCAGCTTAATAACATAACTCAAAGAAGAGATCTCTGACCATGTCATGTCGATATTTTAAACCAACTTCTCTGGCACAGTGGATGGCATGATCGCTGAACCGGTTCATTGCTTTCTTGCAGCATGAACAGATACAGTCGTCGTCGAACAAGGGTATGCCAAGTCGGTATTGGAGTACTGACCTGAATTGGCGCGGGCCGAAGGCTTGGTTTAGACCACGGATGGGAAAAGCTTTAAGGTAGTCTTGTGCATGAGGTCTCATGTTCCTCTGCCACAGTATTGAGTCACATTCTATCATGGCAAAGGTGGTTGGAGTCTTCTTGGCTACAACATCAAAATAACAATTCGCCAGATATTGCATAGGCTGGGGGGCGATGTTATTGGTACTGAAGGTGTAGTACCAGAATATCGCCATAACGATATTCTCATGATAATAACAACGCTTTCACGAGAAGGTCAAATATTCTTATAAGTATAAATGACATTATTCACGAGAGTGTCGTGAGGATTCTTCAGCAACATTTGGCGAGCGTCACGAGGAAGCATCATAATAGTTGACGATTGAAGAGACATATTATGAGAGTGTTGTTTCACGAGGATTACAAAAGTTGGCGAAGATTAATATTGCAAATACCATGATGAGATCGCAGAATATATCCGAAAGAAGGGGAAAACTTAGCTGTCACCCACTATGTAATTTCCTATATAAAGGGTTCAAGTAAGTCCAGATGAGGATGATGTATTTTTTAGAGTTGAGAAAATCTTGAGGAAAGAGAAACTACAGAAAAGAAAGTTGTAATTCTGAGTTTGAATATTTTCTGTAAACATTTCTGAGATCTAAATAATAAAAGTGTCGTTTAATTCTTTAATCTTCAACTAGTTTCACTTATATTTTTATAGGATCTTAATAGGGGTGTAGTGTGGGAAATCCTGCTACTATATTTTGGCGCCGACTAAGGGGAATCAAGATCCAAAATCTCTAATTACAATTTGAAGATTTAGAGAAATTGAAGAAATGGCTGGAAGAAGGAGAAGAAATACATCAGAACCACCAACAATAGTGAGAAGAAGTAAAAGACTTGCAGGTGAAGAAACAAGTGTATTAGGAGAATCTTCAAGGATGAGAACTAGGAGGAATAGAACAAGGAATGAAAGGGAAAATTCAATTCAACAACCAAACCAATCAATATCGGTACAAAATGGAAGAGTGGATTATGATAGAGTAAGCGTGCATACATGGAGATCAGATTCAATGAGAGAAGAAACAAATCGACAATTAAGAGAAGAAAATGGAGTAGGAAGAAATCAGGAGGTAGAAGAAGGGTCGGTTCATCAAGATGAAGATGAAACAGCAGAGGAATTAGGGCAAAGAATACAAGAAGAAAGAAGGTTATAGGCGGTGGAACGTGCAAATTTAACAAGACAAAATCATGAGTTGAGAATGGAGAAATTAAGGTTACAAATAAGAAGATCAAGAAGTACAACTAGGTCAAGTTCAAGGTCACTTAGAGAAATACCAAGGAGAAATTCCCTCATAAGAAATGATGGAGAAAATGTACAAGAAGAAACGCAAAATCCAAATAGAGGGCAATGCCAGGGAGAAGAGAGAGTAAATAATGATTATAACAATCCACAGGGGGAAACTTTAAATGGAAGACGAAATATTGAAAATCAAAGAAATGAAGATAATCAAGATGGTGAAGAAAATCACGAAGAAGGTAGAAGAATATTACATGGACGCGAGCACGTCAGAAATCAAAGAATTATTGAGAATGAAATAGAGAGACATTATCTTTGAAGCAGGCACGTCTAGCTTGCGAGAGAGAGAAAGGCGAGGCAGAAATGGAAGAACAGGAGTTTCAAGAGGAAATAAGGCAAAACAATCATGATAATCGAGAAAGAAGACGTACACAAAATCGTGAAAATGGCAATATTCGGGAAGAATATGACAGAATATAGAGAAGGATAGAAAGACAACAAAGAGAATTGGTGAGAAATGAAGAAGTTGGTGGAGAAGAAATTAGGAGACAAAATCAACTGCGAATTTGAGATAGAAATGAAGAGGAAAATTGCAGGAGAAGAGAAAGTGCGTTAAAAAGGCCAATAGATCAAAGCCCAACTGCAAATGAGCAAATTTTGAGGGAATTAGCAGAAATGAGAGGGATGATAAATAATAGAAGAGAAGGTGGAAGAAGGAAACTTGATGAAGCAATCGAAGAAGCAGCTAGAACTCCCTTCACACGGGAAGTACAACTAAGAGGAATTCCTCCAAAATGCAATTTGCCAGCATTAAACAAAGTATTTTCGATGGGACTACTTGTGCTATTCAACATGTTAAAGCTTATATTAGGTGTATCTTTGTAGTGGGAGAATCATGATCTTTGTTTTATGCAAGTACTTTGCATCCAGTTTGACTGGCGAGGCGCTAAAATGGTTTGAGGGATTGCCGAAAAATACTATTACTTCTTTTGATCACTTACAAGCTACATTTTTGGGTGCATACATAAGCAACAACTCTTCACGACCAGGTATCGAAGATGTGTTTGGATTAAAACAGAGAATTGGCGAGAGTTTAAAACATCTAACCATAAGATGGAATACAATGTGTAGTGAGATGGCGGGAAGAGTAGATGAGAGATATCTTATTTTATCCTTCATTAATGCAATGTTTGCGACCAATTTGCTCTACATACAAATTTTCAGAATAAAAAACACCATCACAATGACTGAACTAAGAGAACTACAAGAAGAGTACATTTCTTTGGAAGAAAAACAAAACGAAATGGAGTCATACCCAATTGCAAACACCAGTTATGTAGTGGCTAATGGAAGTTTGCTTCCCAAAATGATTAATAACGTGGCGAGCACCTCGCAAGTTCAAGAAGAGAAAGTGGCTAATAATGACAAACAAAATCTAGTGGCTATGGGAAGTCGTGATCAAGAAGAATTTGAAATAGAGAAGAATTATTACAATCGTGGAGGAAATAGTCAAATCCAAAGGCTTGACCAACCCCAAGAAACTTATGGTGGACAAAAGCAAAATAATTTCAGAAATCAGAGGGAGCATGAGAACCATATGGGAGGAGATTAAGATGCCACCCTTGAATTCCAGTGTAGAAAAAATCTGGGAAGCTATCATTTTAATGGAAAATATACCCTCTCCATGGAACATGGGGAAGGAACCACATCCTAACACTCGTAATCAAGAATTCTGTCCTTATCATCATTTTCATGGGCATTCGATAAATAATTGCAGAAATGTAAAAAGAATAATCTTAAGAATGATCGATCAGGGGAAGCTAAATCATTTTCTAAAAGGGCATCAACAATCACAACAATTGCCACCACCACCAGACGATCGCAGAATGACTAATGTAAAAGGAGCAGAAACTTTTGTTATAGAGGTTGGAACTAAAGCAAAGAATTTATTTTGTAATTCTATTGTGCATTCTTTCAGAACCATCGAAGATTTCCACGATAATGTCTTAAGTAGAGTCTTTGCCAGAGATATGGATGGAAAAGAAATAATGAATATAGCGAGAATCTCGCCATTAGAAGAGTGGCAGAAACAAATCCTTTCTTTTAAATCACAAGAAATACCAGAGCCTGGCGAGCTGTATGATAACCCATTGGTGGTAAGGTTGGAAATAAAACCAGAACAAGCAGAAGAAGAAGAAGAAGAAGGTAAAGAAAACAATAACGAAATGGAAGAGTCTTGGGCCATTGATAGAATCCTAATTGATATTGGAAGTTCCGTAGATATCTTGTTCTACCACACCTACAGAACCATGGGTGGGAAAGATGAAGATTTGATACCATCGACATACATAATCTATGGTTTTAATGGAACTGCCAACAAGCCTAAAGGGGAGATCACAATGAGAATTTCGTTAAGAGGAATGACTTCCAAGATTTTATTCTGTGTTGTAGATATTGAATCACCATATAACGCCTTGATTGGTCGACCTTGGTTACACAGGATATTGGGTGTTGCATCTACCTTTCATCAGTGCATTAAATTCCCTCATCCAAATGGTGTTGGAGTAATTAAAGGAGATTGGGGAGAAAGTAAGAAATGTTATGAGATAGATACCAAGTCTTGTGAAGAAAGAGCAGGGAAGAACAACAATTGGAAATACAGAATTAAGCAACAACAGAGAAGTGACAAATTAATGGTTGATTCAATAGAAAAGCATGAAGAAGTAACTAACGAGTCCCTCGCAGATATCAAGCAAATAATAAAACGCAGCAAAGGTACAGGTATAAAAAGCATAAAAGGAAGAAATGACAAGCAACTTGCGGGAAAACACTAAGTAAAAGAACATATGATAAGGAAGATGAGAAGAATGAAGTGATAGAAAGATGAAATATGACGAGCAGATCGCTAGAAGTGGAAAGGTAAAGTTGTTTTTTCTATTTAAGTGAAGAAAATTAAATTGAAAAGTTAAAAGTAATTATTGAGATTTGAAACTCACAAGAAATTTTAAGAAACGCGAATATAATTTCGCAGAGATTAAGAGAATGGGACAAACCTTTATGGCGTGCACCTTAGATCGCGAATACAATTTCGTAAGAGGCAAATGTAAGACCTACAAGCACGTCATAAAGGGGGTATCTCTTTATATGATTCAGGGATAAGGTTATACCGCATCGGAACTGAGTCATACAGATGTAGGGGTTAAAGAAAACCTATCCGGGAGAGAGATCTTGGATTTCCAGCTTTATAAGGTTATACCCTGGTTGGACGACTGAGAGTCTCTTCCAAGAAGTGCAGAGTATGATCAAGGCGCCGAGGTACACGGTTTAGCCAAGGATGCCCGGGACGGACGAACCTACCATGGCCATCTTTGGTAAGTCTTGGCTACAATGCACTTGGCCTGAAGAAAACCCCACCTAGGGTGCAGTCTTGTAACTATAATCCATATAGGCATAAAGGACAAGAGGCTGCGAAAACAACTGGTTGTTGGTAAATCTGGATGGGAGTATCTAGTCTTGTATGGCCGATGTGCCCTCCTTGAAGGGGCAACCAGGGTGAAGATAAGGGCGGCACCCTCCATTAGGGAGCTGATAAGTGTCTTAAGACGGCAATGTCATGGGGCTCCAAGATCGCAAGATAATTTAGGCCTGTCATATTGTCGCGTAAATTATACAGAGGCAAAAAGCCATAAGAGAAAAAAGTTAAGATGAGGTCAAGGGGTTTTTACATGCAAATGTGAAGACGTCCTGCGATTTCATCGCAAGACGGCAATGTCACGAGGCTTTGTTTTCGCGAGAAAACTTAGGCTCGTCATAGTGTCGCAATACAATAAAGAAATGCAGATAAGACAAGATCAATGGGTCAATACATGAAAATGTAAAGATGTCCTGCGATCTTGTCGCGGAGAGAATACTATGGAAAAGTAAGACCTTTAAGTAGGAAGGCATGATAAGACCATAAGATCGCAAAAATATCAAGGTTTGCGACAATATCGCAGAAATTATGAAATTCTCCAAAATATTCGTTTATTAACTTTCTCATATTGCAGATGAATAATAGAGGCAAGTATGGGAATGAATAGAATGATAAAGATTATTATTCATCACCATATGAGAAATTTATATGGATATTAAAGCGCAGATAATTAGTAGATGCAAACTATATTGACCAAGTTATATTTGCAAAAAAGAGGATGTTCTTTCATTCATACAGATAAAGGGGCAAAGAAATTTACACATTAAATTGAAGAAAGTTGCAGCAAATTGAAGAAACTCGCGATTGATTACATAAAAGAAAGAAGTCATACAGATACATTGTTTCATTTATCAACATTGTTATCTTTATCATATTCTTCTTTTTCACCGGATTTCTCTTCTTCATTATCTTTGATGGGTTCTTCATCATCGCCAGAATTTGTTTCTTCGTCATTATTCTCTTCTTCACTTTCGTCAAAATCTTCATCAGAATCAGAGACACCAAGATCTGGAATTATTGATGGTATTGCCTTTGCAAGATCAGGATACAAAGAATGAGGAATTCCATGGTCGTCACAAACCTTCTTAGTGGTATCATTACGAGTGATGAGGAGGGTTCTATTAAAATTTGCAGAAGTAATCTCAAATTGAGCTTTCAATCGCGAGTATTTATCGTTATGGCTTGATAAGATCGTTCGCGAGTTGGTGATTAATATCTTCTAGTTCTCTCATCCTTACACGGCATCTATCTTCAGAATCTGCGAGAATAAGGCACCGTTAAGATGGAAGTTATAAGAAAGAATAATAAAAAGCAAAAGGTTAATAGAATAGAGTGGTTAACAACCTTCTTTCTCAGAAATCAAGTCCCTAATTAAGGCCGATTGATCAGCATGAAGACTAGCATCTATACCTAAATTATTCCTAGCATTATCAAGAACCTGTGCTGCCCAAGAAAACTCATCATCGCTAGTAATAAGAAGGTGAAAACGAACTTGAGTTTCTCTTGCAAGAATATCTTTATTTTCGCAGAAGAGTTTATCTCTTTCCATTTGAACTTCGAGAAGAATTTTATGGAAATCTGCTAGAGTTTCGCTGCCATTTCTAATTGCTTGATCTTTCTCGTCAACAAGATCACTATTTCTACTTCTTAATCCATTGATCACTTCTTTTGATTCATGATAAAGACGCTTAAATTTATTAGATAATCCTAAAGTGTGTCTATGTTCAATGGTCAGGAGATTAAACTTAAATTTAAGTTCCTCTATAGAGAGGGATTTAATTTGTTCGTCAGCAAAATTACTTAAGGAGTTATTAAGGCGAGCAAGAAGAGTATTATCATCTGAGGTTGGGGAAAGGTTTAAAGGAACATAGCCTCGTCAGTTAGACCATAAACATCTGCAAAAATGATTGCTTGGATAAGCTATATAAAAGAAAAATAAAAAATCTAAAAGAAAGAAAAAGTAAATCATACCATAAAGTTGTTTGTTGGCATTGTTAAGATCCAAAATCTTCTGTTTATCAACTGAAGCTTCAGTTTCCAACAGTTTATTTTTCTCGCGAAGCTCAGCAATTTCAGCCTCTAGTTTCTCTTTATCTTGGCGAAGGTTAACAACCTTTTTCTTGAATGAAGCACATTTATTATCTAAATCAGCAGCAGCAGCAAAAGAAGCTCTCCCAACCTGCAACATAGTTTTATAAGTACAAAAAATTTGACGAGAGAAATCTGGCGAATTAAGAAACAATTAAGAAAACATACCAGAATACCAAGTGCATTTAAGAAGCTTGGAGTTAGAGTTCCAGAAATTCCACGAAGAGAATTATTATCAGATAAGATTGGAGCATCGCACACTTTGACGAGCGCTTGAGATAGCCCATTAAGAGTCTCATCACCATACTCATTCGCAGTTCCACGAGAAGAATCTCCAAAAAGCATGGACAATTGGGCCATGAAAGAATCAGAGGGAGAAGAATTTTTCACAGAGGGAACTTCTCTAATATCGTCAAATTCTTCGATAAATTCATCATTAGATTTATGTTGAGAAGAAGAATGCTGAGTTTTATTCTTATTCAAAGGAGGCTCGCTGGGTTCCTTATCACGAGGGGCAGAGCATCTTCCTTCACTTGAAACAATATATTTCCCTTTACGATTAGTTGAAGGTTTCTCCTTAGGTTTTGGCTCTAAAGGTGGTAATTCTTCAATTACCTACAAACACAGATAAAGATAAGAAATAGGGGCAACAATATATTGTTAATTAATAAAGGAATATTTCTTACTTCATCTGTGAAAGATCTAAGAGCTAGAAGAGTGTTGGGTTTCCTATATTTCTGGTAATTAAGCTTCATTTTGGCAACCTACAAGATAACGTAAAAGTTAGCGAGAGTGTGAAGGAAAAAATAATAATAGCATAAAAAGATGAGAGAATATACATCGGAAAACCTATCAGGCCAGTTGAAAGTCCATGGTTCATAGTGAGAGAGATTCGCAGGAATTTGGAGAGAACCGGATATATAAGGACCTTTAAGGCATAAGGGAAAAATAAACCACTTATCGTCATTAGAATGACGAGGGCCATCATTTGTATTGGTATGAAAATCGATATCTTGCATAAGAGCATCTTCACCAGTGACCTTCTTTTTATGCAAACGGACACCCCAACAGGTACTATCCCTTACCATGGGGAGTAACTGGTAATTTCGAAAGAAGTTATCTACAGTATACTTTGCAGGGATAATCGGAATATGTTTATATTTAAGACTTTTATGTTCTTCGGAATATTGGGATCCTTTGCCAGCACCACGAGAGGCATATTCCAGTAATAATCTAATACAATCCCCGCCAAGTTGATACACCGCTCGTGAAAATCTCTTATCAGATATTATTTGGTAAAAGAGTGGAAGTTCAGGGTTGTAGAGAGGAAGTGGAAGACCAGCTTCAAGTTGGCCTAACGAAACTATAATTTTTTCACGAGAACACTGGAAGTTAGAAAATAATTCAAGAGAAAGAACAGATTTGGGACTTTGATCTGGGATTAAAGATAAGTCAAATCCTTGATTTTTAAGTTTTTCTTGCATCAAATTGAAAGCAATAAGATTTTTAGCACCAGCAACAACCATTTTGAGAGAATGGAAATGAAAGGAAATTGAAAAAATGGCGAAAGATAGTAGATGCGCGATTTGCGGGAAAGCAATGAAATTTGCAGAGAAGAAGAAGGAAAGAGAATGAGAAGAAAGAAAAAGAGAAGAATGAGAGAAGGTATTTATAGCAGAAGAAGTTTCTCAAGAAAATAAATATAGTTAATACAATGAAAGGACGTGAATGGTCAAATTACAGCGGTTTAAGATTACGTGTTGAAAAATATATGGATGATAAAATTATATGAAGACAGCTGGTGAAAGGTTTAGAGACGTGTCAGAATAAAGATGGAGGTGAAAAGATAGGAGATTACGACAATTTATTCTCACGATCTTTTCTTCTTCATAGAAAAGATGTGAGAAGAGGCAAGATGTAGTACCAGAATATCACCACAACGATATTCTCATGATAAGAACAATGCTTTCACGAGAAGGTCAAATATTCTTATAAGTATAAATGACATTATTCACGAGAGTGTCGTGAGGATTCTTCAGCAAAATTTGGCGAGCGTCACGGGGAAGCATCATAATAGCTGACGATTGAAGAGACATGTTATGAGAGTGTTGTTTCACGAGGATTACAAAAGTTGGAGAAGATTAATATTGCAAATACCACGATGAGATCGCAGAATATATCCGAAAGAAGGGGAAAACTTAGTTGTCACCCACTATGTAATTTCCTATATAAAGGGTTCAAGTAAGTCCAGATGAGGATGATGTATTTTTTAGAGTTGAGAAAATCTTGAGGAGAGAGAAACTCCAGAAAAGAAAGTTGTAATTCTGAGTTTGACTATTTTCTGTAAACATTTCTGAGATCTAAATAATAAAAGTGTCGTTTAATTCTTTAATCTTCAACTAGTTTCACTTAGATTTTTATAGGATCTTAATAGGGGTGTAGTGTGGGAAATCCTGCTACTACAGAAGGAAGAAGAGGATAAACCACATGATTGCAGGTAACAGTTCAAAGCATTCTGGAAATTAGGGCCGAGATCATTAGAGTTCTGTGGAATGGAAGTCTGCAGGTGTCTAGTTTGGTAGCACGATGAAATGTAGTAGTACTGGAGGGTATCCGCCATGGTATATACACCTAAACCACCGTGTTGGAAAGGTAGAGTGGTGATACATTGCTGAAGTTGTCCAAACCCGGGACCGTCTGCGGTAATGAGGTACCTCAAGAACTGTATAAGATGTTGATCAAAACGAGCTTGAGCAGGTTGCATAACTTGGGGTCTTGTTGTTCGCATAGTAAAATACAGCTTAGAGACTCCCGCGTAGTTCCGTAGGAGTAACAGTTCGCTTTGGGGGTCTTGGAGATTCTTAAGGAAATCCATAAGGTGGATTGTCTTGTCGACTCTATCAAGGACAGTGTCGCTGCAGAAATTGTCATTCAAACTGAGAGGCCCTCCAAGTAGCCGAACTCCTTTAGTTGGTTTTCCAATTTCCAATGGGAAAACCTCATTATAGCGTGTGTCTTGTGTTGGCCAAAAGACCTCAGTCTTACGGATGTTCAAATATAAACCCCTTGTTGTGCCATCATTATGCAAAATCTGTAGTGCTTTGCTGACTTCCAAGGTGTCACCGATGAGAGTTCCGTCATCCAAATACCACGCATTGAAGTCAAGTGTGCATTGTGCTGCTACTTTAAGCACCAGGGGATGCAATACCAATGAGAATAATAGGGGACCGAGAGGGTCTCCTTGTTGTACACCTTCTGCAGAGGACAAAGTGAACTCATTGTAGTAAAGTTTGGTTGGGTGTGCGTAGAAAAACTCCACCCATTTGGAGATACCATAGCATTTTGATATCACTTCATTTATTATGGCAGTCCTACTGACCATATTAAAAGCATTCGTAAAATCTATAAGTAGCATGGACTGGTTGTCTTGCGTACCTTTTAGTTCAAGGAGGCGATTAGCAGCGTGTATGATCCCTTCACCTCCGCAGGGTATCCCCACACCATACTGATACTTACCCAGGTATGCTGTCATTTCTTTTAACACAACGGTTGCAGCTAGCTTGGAGCAGAGACATCGCCATATAGTTCCCACTGCTATCGGACGAATGCCTCCGCCAGGTTTCAGTAGTGGTGTAAATGGTGCGCTGGAGATGTATTCTCCAAGTGTAGGTGGACATTTGCCGGTGAGCCACAGGTTTACCACACCAGTGATGGAAGCCAGAAGATCCTCCGATACAGCAGTTGCTGCTCCACTAGTTGAGTCTAACATATATTGGGCACGAAGGCCGTCTCGTCCACAAGACATGCCTTTAGGGAAGCTTCAGAAAGCTTTCAACATTGCCTGGGTATCTACATAAATGGCAGAAGCCTTAGGTTCCTCAAGTGGGATGTTGGGTGGTCGTGCAAGAGGATGTTTCTATCGCAACTCGTGGAGCGTGTCTGGAGTAGACGGAGCGACACCGTTGGAAGATAGGATGCCGATGGCAGCAGTGTAATGTACAAAACCAAGCTTCTTTTGATAGGCTTCAACGTTAGTTTTGGGTTTCTTCCGCTGAGGTTTTTTGCGCTGTTGTTGGCTTGTTTGTTCTTGTTGTGCGACTTCCAGTAGATGTCGAATAATATTGATACATCCATTAGGTTGACTCCATTGAAGCAAAGTCTGATTAATAGCGGCTATATGAAGTTTCTTCCTAGTAGTTGATCTACCCTCATTGGCATTGTTGGGCATATACAGGTTTAATGTGCATATGGGAAGTAGCAGTAGCTGTATCCATAGAGAAAGCTCACCTGGATTGCTCAGCACCTTGTCAAGTGAATTTTTCAAAGCCCCTGAGAAGTTCAATCTGCACGGAGGTGGAATACTGGATGTTGTGGTGAATTGCTTCTGGTAAACCAAGTCAAGCAATTCTAGGGACAACACCATTGTTTCATCAGGCGGTTCTGACGATTCTGCAGAAACTTCAGTCGTAGCAACATCTGCCACTGGTCTAGGTAACCCGTGTATCAGAAAGTTAGCATATCTGCCATTGAAAGGTCCTAAGAGGACAGTGCCATTGTGGGGTCGACAAGGACGCTTCCATGATTGCACCTTCATACAATCTCCACACAACCACATCTGCAATTGTTGTAAAAGTATTTCCCAAGCGTTATAAACACGGGTATTGGTGCGAATCCTCTCTTTGCATGTTGTCAACCTTGCTTTAGATGGCTAATGCTGATCACGAATGTGGCAAAGAATCGAGGTTTTAGCATAACCTCTGCCATTGTATCCATCTTCACAATCATCAAATTTTTTGAAGGGACAGTGCACTAAAATTAAGGAAAGCTCACGGGACCGGGCCTTAGCCGGCCGACCATGCCCAATCATGTCCCACACGCCTTTATTTTATTATTATTAATATTATTTGTTTCCTTCATCTCATGGAAACTCCTTCACTTCAAGGAAAACTCATTTATTTCATCAAACTCCTTGATTTCATGGTATTTCCCTAAAATCATGAAAAATATAATAAAATTAGGAAAAGTGATATGGGACCGGGATCATTGGCCGACCGGCCATGCCTTGGACATAATTGGTCCCACACTTCATGATTCCTTCATTTTATTATTATTTTCCTTCACCTCATGAAGTTTCCTCAGTTTCAGCAAAAATCCCTGATTTCTTCATATTGTCCCAAATGATTGCTCAAACACATATCATAAAATATCAAATTTCTCAGGACTGAGACACGAACACTTTGGTGACGCGAGTATACTACCTTGACCGACCATGGTTGACTCTTTGGCTTGCAAGAGGCCGGTCCCACATATTTTCATCATTTGACCTAATTTGTTCATATTAGGTTCAAACTCTTCCAAACAATTTGGAATTTTATAAAATGATCGTCAGTCGATCCCATGACCACCCAGGGCTGGTTTCATGACCCCTTGGTTGGACCTTCATATCTTTATAATTAATTAGGTTTTATCACCTAAGGCTCAGACGAGCATTATTTGAATAAATGATTAAACCAGCATTTAATTATCATTTCAGCAACTGGTCTTCAAGAGACTTTGGAATTTGCTCACTCGAGCATTTGGGCGCTACATGGTCAATCCATCATCCCATGTAGCCGTCCCTATTTCATTCCGTGGTTTATTTTCAATAAATCATTAATTGATCATTAATTGATCAAATTAGGGTTTCGAGTCCAAGGTTCATAATTCCATATTCAAACGCTAATAAATTTACGTTGATCCCATGATCAACATTTTATTAATTACACCTGGTTCAGTTGCCAGTATTTTAATTTAATATTTTATCTAGTCATGCTACCAATTATTCATCAAACGAGCAACATTTGCTCAGATGAGCAATATATGCTCATACCAAGGAGTATTGGTTCAACTATTAATATTCAACGATTCATCAAATGAGAAATATTTTCTCACCTTAACTATCAACATTTACTCGAGAAGTATACCTCTGTCTCAACAGACATGTTCAATTCATGAGTCTCAGAACATTTTCAAATCACGTTCGACTCAACAATAAAAGGACTCATCGTCCCATGAAGTCAGCAACTGACTAACTAAATACACGCCTGCCTTGCAGACTCCACAATCACACGAGACATCAATCGTGTTACATGGGGGATATTAACTAGGGTTTTGGTCTGGCGGTCTACAGAACGTGTATTCATATGCACGACGAGAATGTGAGCAAGTTGTGTAATCAATTGAAGGAGTTATCAAAGTAGTGGATTGAAAATCAACCAAGTCTTCGCATGATGAGCAATTGGTTTTAACACGATTTCCACTTCCCTACTCTTTGACTCCATCAACTATCACACTTCATGGGATCAAGGTGTTTACAATTCTAGAAATATAAATAAGTCTCTGAATCATGATTGAAAACAAGATAATCTTTCGTCGAACAGACACAAGAGAACACAAACTCATCGTCTGAACATTTACTCTCAACAGAGCAAATTCAATCAATCGGAACTTATCTTATTTCTTCACACAGAATACACAACACACCTACAATTTCGATCACCATTGATCTCACATATTTCTCAGCTTCCCTCCTACAGATCTACACATCCTCTCTTGTGACCTAATTAACTCTGGAACAACCATTGTCTTGGTTTAGGCCAGAGTCCTACATATTGATCTCTCGAATTCAAAGCATTCCCTCTTGGAATTTACGAACTTACAAACCAGTCACCTTAGGTACGCGTACCCACAGAAGTTTTCATCAGAGAATTTCTGCTGGGTTTTTAAACCCAATTTTGGTAAATCTAGAGTACGCGTACCCGTACGCGTACCTAAGCTGGTTATATCTCAAATGGGTTATCTCATGAACTTAAAAAATAAATCAATAAGGAATGCGATCTTTGCAAACCGTGGCTATATTGTTCATGAATTGATTCAAGTGAATCAAACTGAATTTGTTTCAATTGTGTTTATGTATAAAGATCTAAGCAATTGAACAACTCTTGAACTAGTTCTTATGAGTCATTTGAATTAGTTATGTAGAATATGAATATGGTGATATGAAAGTGCTCATATGTCTAGCCATTGGTTAACTATTCATGAACCAACTAAAAGTACACGTTTAGGTACGGTTACTCAAACCTAAATAAAATACATTTCATTTGTGTATGTGACAAGCTAAGTTTCGATCTAACGGTTGGACGATATTAGCTTGGGTAAATCAGGTTTTTCATATAACGGTGAATATTGAATGCTTTGTTACCAAGGTAACTTAGATTGCAAACCCTGATTTGAAAACTATATAAAGGAGATGTCTAGCAACTGGAAAAACTAATCCCCATACCTCTTGTGTGATACTAGTTGGTTTTGTTAGAGTCGATTCTCCTTTAACCGTAGGTTTCTTTCCGAGACCATGTCGGTTAGCAACTTGAAGACTTCATTGGATTGTGAAGCTATACGAAACTACTTCTCTTATAGTTGAAAGATCTGATCTTTTCATTTTCTATCATACGAGTTCTATTGAATAACTAGCTTGAGATTATATCTTCGATAGGGCAAAATATAAATAAATCACAAACAACTTCATATCAACATTTGTGATTCCACAATATCTAGTTTCGCTACCATACGATTTAGATTATTATGAGGTGATCAATAATTCTAGGCTGTTCTTAGAGAATATAAGTTCGGGTTATTGATTGGTTCTTGTTCACCTTGATTTTATCAAAAGACGGAACAAAACTCGTAGGTTTATCTTTGGGAAACAGATTTATCTATTATCGTAGATTTTTCTGCGTGATACAGATTTGTTTATTCAAGTCTTCGACTTTGGGTTGTAGCAACTCTTGGTTGTGGATGAGATCATCTAAGGGAATCAAGTGCGTAGTATCCTGCTGGGATCAGATACGTAAGGAGCGCAACTGTACCTTGAATCAGTGTGATATTGATTAGGTTTCAACTACAGTCTAGACCGAAGTTAGTTTGTAGTAAGCTAGTGTCTTTAGTGACTTAATATAGTGTAGTGTTCAATCTGTACTAGGTCCCTGGGTTTTTCTGTTTTTGTGGTTTACTCGTTAACAAAATTTCTGGTGTCTGTGGTATTTCTATTCCGCATTATATTTTGTTATATAATTGAAATATCACAGGTTGTGCGTTGTAATCGATCAATTGTGAAATCCAACCTTTTTTTTTATTGGAAATTGATTGATCCTTGGATATTGGTTTTTGATACCATCCAAGTTTATATCTCTTATATTTGATAAAGACTTGCAGATTTCTATTTGCTTGAGTATAGATCAAATCGAGAGATAGAGATATTAACTCCTTGATATACTTTTTATTAAGATTGAGTTTGACTGTCTAGTTGGTTCTCTTAAAAGTATATTAGAGTTAGTCCATACAAATTGCTAATCGAAATATTGGGTGAGGTTGTTAGACCCCCGCTTTTTCAATTGGTATCAGAGCAGGCAAACACGTTTAAGACCTCAAAGTCTATGTTTGTAGCGATCTGACTCTATGGACAGATGTGTTATCTCTATTAACGTACCACCAGTATTCGATGGCTCAAATTACTTATGGTGGAAAATTGCTATGCGATCTTTTCTTCAAGCACGTGATTTTCAATCATGGGTATATGTTGTTAATGGATATGATGCTCCCGTTGTTGCAGTAGGTAATGTTAATATTCCAAAAAATATTGGCGAATATGATGTTGTTGAGATACTTGTTGCAAAGCAAAACTCCGACGGTTTGAATGCCATCATACATGCCATTACCCCAAATCTTCAGCACCATGTGTCAAATTGCACTAGGTCTAAAGATACGTGGGATATCTTAGAAACCGTATTCGAAATTAATACCAGTGAAAAGGAAGTCAGGCTTCAAAACCTAAATTCCGATTGGGAAAACCTTCGTATGGAAGATGGAGATTCATTTGATGAGTTTAATCACAAAGTGTCTAAAATTGTTAATGCATCTTTTGCATTGGGTAAGACTATTCCTGAAAAGGACATTGTGATGAAAATTCTCAGATCGCTGCCATCTATATACGATTCTAAGAAGCATGCCATCGTAGAAGGAAATAACCTTGACACACTTTCCAGTAATAATCTGATTGGAAAGTTAAAAACTCTTGATCTTGACCGGAACACAGGCAGAACTTCTGCATTCAACGCAATGATCACAACAAGTGAATCCTATAACTTGTCTTGGGCGGATGAATGTTGTTCCAATCACGATGATTTTGATAAATCACTGATGATTAAAGAGATCAAAATGTTTATAAGGAGGAAAAATAGATGTGATGAATATCCATCTTCAGTTAATGCTTTTGATGATTCAATACAAGAAAAATCAACTCTGAGTGATTACATCACTGATGATCATAACCGATGTAATGGACTTTCAGCACAATCTGCAGAATCCCTCACCTATTCAACTTCTGATTCAGATTTTGAATATGACACGAAGTTTTTTTATCTCTTGAATAAAGAGATTCTTCAAGAGAACCTTCACCTAAAGGCCTCCTTGAAGATAGTTGAATCTTCACTCCTGGAGAAAAATATTGAGATAGAGAGTCTTAATGATAATTTCATCAGAACCATGTCTCTAAAGGAAGAAGGGATTGATACTCATAAGAATGATCTGCAAAGGTTATCTGGAAGCTCTGACAAAATTTAAGCAATGTTGTTTGGTCAGAGATCCTTTGGAAACACTAATGGTTTAGGGTTCAGAAGCAAAACTGCAAGCTCAAAAAACTCATTTGTTCCAACTAATCAGGGAACAACGGTTATTGATTGTTGTGTTAAACAGGAAGAGTCACATAAAAACGAAAGATCTTTATTGATCTCTTCTTTTTGTGGAAATTCAAAGCATGATCAAAGCACGTGTTGGAGATTCAGAAGGAGCAACAAAAGAATCACAAAACTCAAGAGATCATGCAGAAAATGAATTTAGCTTTGGATAATCAAGGTGTTCCAAAAAAATCTAGATCTAGATGGGGTAAGAAATCTATTTACACAACAAACATTGACAAGCCACCAAATGGTAAAAGACGTGAGCACTTGGCTCGCTCGGTCACCAGTTAATAATGGTGAAGTTTGCATCCTCATCTTTAGCTTGGGGAAAATGAGGGGTGCATTTAAAATGTGGCTCAAGTCTGTGAATTTATAAATTCTTTTTTGTTAAGAAAAATATTCTCCTAAGAATATGGAAGGCGGATAACAAATCTTGGAAGACTCTTTCAATGCTCTTCTAGGGTTTTGTGTTCATGAGTCCGTTTATATTTTTGTGTCCTTCCTTTCTCATCCCCTATCATAAGATACGGTCTCATGGCTCTTGTGACTAGAAGGATCACAAAAAGAGATGCAGTTGAAGCATCTAATGTGTATCTTTGTGAAGGAATCTCTTCTTCAAGGATAAAGAAAGTGAAGTCAACAACTAATTAAGAAGGTTCTTCCTTTAACTATCTCTTATCTGTTTGTCATTATGATAATAATTTTAGAGGCATGGTGAAAGATTTGATCAACAAGAGAAATGATTTAAAATCTCAAATCATTTCCTATTTGGAAAAGATAACTCACTATGAACGAATGTTGTCTCTAACCAAGAACACCTTGTGTGAACTGAAAAGAGAACTTAGTGAGTTAACTGACATTTCTGAAGACCTAAAGGAATTGAATGATCCCATCACCAATAGCTTCTTCAATAATGAGAAGGAATTCTCAGTAGATGCCCTAACAAAGCTGTATAATGTCTAGGAAGTCTTCTTATGAGAATTTTATTCTTGTGTTTTAGGAAGAATAACTAGAGTTTGGAATAGCCATTAATGTGATTACACATAGCTATGTCCAACGTTTTCATCTTTTGTTTTTAAATTTATTTATTTAAACTTTAAAATTGTGTGAAAAATGATTTTTGCAGTATTAATCTTTATGGTTTTATATATTTCAATATGTTATGTGATATGTGTTTGCGTCCGTGAACTATTATTGTCATACGATGTCAAAAGTTATCTATTTTATATGTCGATATGCAAGTATTGATACAAGATCGATGAACTTTTGACAAAAAAAAGTTAAGCCTATTATGTCAATTCATTGATGGAAGATAGGTTAAAATATTTTGTTTACAAGGATTATGTCTATGGTATGTCATTGTGCAAATAGTGATGAAAAAAAGAATGAATCCTTGTTTATGTTGTAGTATTGATCTTTCCCTGATCCACATTTTATGTGTACTGCTATAATCCATAAGTTTTTCTTGTGTTGAGCATAAAACGATTGATTTAATCATTCTTTTATGGTTAACATAGTCGTAGCTCCGTAAATTCTCTTATGTCGAGCATGTTCAATTAAATTGATCATGGGTTCTCTTGTGATTAGTTTAATTGAGAATTTTGGATATAGAAAATCATTTCTTTTATGGTTTTCGGTGTCCAATAAAATCCTTATTTTCTTATATAAAAGTTAGATCGCTCTCGTTGTTTGATAGGTGTCATAAACACCTTCATTTATATCTATAGTTTATGCTTTCTTTGCTATGTTTTCTCGTCAATTGTGTATCTTATGATTACTTTTGATCTTATTAGGTACTTTGGAATCATTCGGAGCAAAAGAAGGAGAAAACGTCAATTTGGAGTGAAAGTGCAAAAAGGTCATTTTACAGGCGATTGATATATGGAGTCCAGACAAGGCTATGGGACAACCCACTTTGGAGGAGTGTTAAAGAACAACCTATTGAGGTTAAGGGGCTGTTATTGTGCAACCGTATGGGAGCAAATAGCCGTACCATCCCTTTACACCTGTAGGACCAGAATATCGCTACATCTATTTTCTGCGAGATTAACAACACTTCTCAGTGAGCATCACCGCAAGATTTTATGCAACATTTCACGAGTATCACAAAAGCCTTCAAAAGAGTAACGTAATACCTGACGACTGAAGAAAACTTGAGAAAAGCGTATTTGTTCTGCGATGGTTACAAAATTTGCGAGATTTAACATTGTAACTATCGCGGTACAATCGCAGAATCAACCCGAAATAAGAGGAAAACTTAGCTGTCATCCACTATGTAACTACCCTATAAATATAGACTCAATGTGTCCAGAAAAGGATGATGTATTTTTGAGAGTTAAGAAAGTCTTGAGGAGAGAGAAACTTCAAGAGAATAGTTGTAATCTTGAATTCTTCCATTTCTGTAAACATTTCTGAATCCAAAATAATAAAGTGTCATTTTTCATCTTCAATTGTGAGTTGATTATAGCAAAATCTTAACAAGGGTGTAGTGTGGGAAATCCTGCAACTACAACACCTAAACCTAGTCGATGAGAAATCAGTTTCTCATTATCAGTTCTTCCCCAAATCTCATTATGCGTCTGAGAGAGAATCTGCTATGGACTAAAATTGATGTTGCAGCCATGGATGATTGAGAAGATTCCAGTGAAGTAGAGAAGATGGAATTGATTTGACTACTGGTGATGCTTGAACTGTAAAAGAGGAATAGAAGAAGGGTTTTAGGTTGAACTCAGGGTGATAGAGATGGTGGCAGAATGGGTTCGATTTTGGAATCAGAAAGAAGGGATCTGATTGTTGATTGCAATGGTTTTCTGATTTCATCAAGAAATAAATCTGCTGCAACTGGATTGAAATTGGTTGATGAGGGTTTGGTGGAGCTATTGCTGCTATGTATGATTGCAGTTAGGGAATGAATTTTGTGATTGACAATGAATTGGCTTGAGATTGCTGAAAGAAATTGCAGTTGGCACTGATGCTTGAAGTTGGTATGCAGCTGCAGGTGGATTGAATTGTAGAGGGTATAGCTTATGCTGTGATTGATGAATAATGGCTAGGTCAAGTGGATGAATTCATGCTGAGAGGCGGTGCTGTAATGAGTTCTTGCTGCAATAGATGAATGGCAGTGGGTGGAAGAATGAAGTTACAGGCATGTATGGGAGTTGAGCGCAATGAGTTAGCTTATGAAGTACAAGCATGGAATTATTGTCGATAATAAAGCTCAAGTCTTATGAGCTGAGGTTTAATGGAAAAGCTGTGATAGTGTGGTTTGGAGAAGCAATGGGTGGTGTTTGAAGCCAGAGAATGCGTGTATGAGCTGAATCGCAGAGAGAATTGACATAAATTGCATCTGTTGATAATGAACTGCATGGGAGTAAGAAGTGTTGCTGTGAATGGAGAATTGGCAGGGTGTGAAATGAATTAGGCTTACATGGAAACAGAAAGTTGCAGAGATATTGGTGTGGGTTGCAGGTTTGTGCAGTTATGATGTGAAGTTGGTGGTCTGGTATTGGTGCAATGGAATTGAGCTACGCAGACAGGGTGGTGTGATTGAGCTGAAATGGCTTAATGTATTTTGTGAAAAGATTGCAGGTTCGGAGAAATGTGGTTGCAGCTGGTATTTTTGGTGGAAACTTTGGAGATGTACTTGCAGCCGTTGTGTTGGTGGTTGAACTGAGATGGAAGTTATGGACTGTTGGAGGCAGTGCAGAGCTGAGAACGAATGGGATTGAGTATGAGATACAGGTGCAAAGATGGGATCGATTAGGAAGAATCAGCAGTTTGGGTTTGAGCTCATTCTTGAGTTCAACTGGATCGAGAAACTGAGCTGGAGCCGAAGCCTAAGAAATTACAGAGATGTATGTGTTGCTGTGCAGGATTATGAAATTGAAATGTTGCAGCGGAGGTACCAATTATAGGTGCTGAGATTATATGCTAGTGCTGGTGGAGTTTGCTTGTTTCTGAACCTGCGAAAGATGCACAAGGGTAATGGAACTGTGAGAACACAAGGGATTCGAGATGCTGAATGAAGGAGTATTGGCAGGAGATGGAACTGCAGCTGCATTTAAAGCTCATATGGAACTGGAATTGCAGGTTGTAGTGCCTATTGGTCTGTGGTTGTTGTTGGTAATTAGATGTAATTGAAGCTGGAATTTTAGTTTGAGGTTGAAGTTGCAGGAATTGATTCAAGAGAGGTGGAATTGAACTGAAATGAAGTAGAGTGACAATGGTTTATTTGATGTTCAAGGGTAACTGGTCAGTTGGTGGTACCAGTTTTCGCAACAGACTCGGAAAGGTTGTTGTCATTGATGGTTGGCGTAGCTGCTTGTAAGGAGTTGGGAAAAGTGATACTGAAGCTGCAAGGGGTGAGTTGTTAATGCAGTGGATAGACAAGACAGTGAAGCTGAATGTATGAGAAGTTATGGGCTCTTGGTGTGAAGACATGGATGTTGATGCTTTTGCAGCGAGGAATGCAGTTGAAGCTGCAGAGATAATGGGTTGGCAGTGTGCAGGAATGATTATGAAGTAAATGCTTGAAATTGTTGTAATTGTTGCAGGGAAATGGCTGAAATATGGCCTGGAAACAACAAGGAATCGGACAGAACTAGGGAAAAAAACGGTTCAGTCCAAAACCGCTCAAAAAAAGACAGTTTAGTCCAGACCTAGTTGACTAGGTACAATTTAATCCAAATAAAGTACAAAGACGCTGCTAATCTTCGTACGCTTTTATTAAACCACACGTGCAATCAAATGAATCAGTTTTGTAACTGACACGGTCTCTGTGATTGCGACACGTTAGCCCATAATTAAAAAACTAATTAAAGCAGCGTAACGGACAATTTCTTTAACTGCACCATTTCTGCTTTATCAGAAACTTCAGAAGAAAAAATCAAAGAGAAAATTGCAGACAAACCCTAGAAAACTCACAGACTAAAACCCTAAATTCATCAAGAAAACTTGATTCTATGAAGCATCATTAGCTTAATGTTGAAAAGAAACAAAGTAGTTTCTAAGAATAACACACCAACAGTTGAAGATTCATCATCAACTGAAGAACAAAATCCATCACTAACAGGGTACGAAATCGCAAAATCAACATCATCAATGACGACATCGAATTCGGCATCAAAAGATTCAACACCAATTTCATCAACTGCAGAAGAAATTCCAAAATCAGTAGGTCCAAAAATGAGATCTAAGAGAAGTTTAGAAGTTCCAACATCAAAATCAGTAGCAGAAACCTCAAGAACATCACCAATTAAGAAGAAACCAAAGACAGCAAAGCCTTCAACATCAAAGCCTTCTGTACCAAAAATATCAGCAGCTAATAATAAATCAAAGCATTCAAAGGCTTCAACAACTGTTAACAGAAAAAAAAAGGTAACAATTCAAGTCCAGTTCTGTATATTTTTGAGCAATTTTTATGATATTTCTTGTATGTGTACCAATATGTACACCACCATGCTACTGCAGTGTTTCATGTGCAGTTCTGTAATTTTTTGAGCAATTTTATACTGTTTTGTTGTTGGTGTGTACACATCTTTACACCGCCATGTTGTTGCAGTGCTTCATGTCCAGTTCTGCCTGTTTTTTAGCAATTTTTGTGAGAATTATTGTTTGTGTGTAAATACTGGTACACTGCCATGTTGTTGTAGTGCTTCGTGTCCAGTTCCTCTTGTTTTAGACCAATATTTATGATATTTCTTGTCTGTGTGTAAATACTGGTACACCATCATGTTGTTGCATTGCTTCATTTCATGGTATGTATGTTTTATAGCAATTTTTATGATATTTCTTGTCTGTGTGTAAATACTAGTACACCAGCATGCTGTTGCAGTGCTTCATGTCCAGTTCTGCCTGTTTTAGAACAATTTTTATGATATTTCTTGACTGTGTGTAAATAATGCTACACCAGCATGTTGTTGCAGTACTTCATTTCATGGCATGTATGTTTTATAGCAATTTTTATGATATTTCTTGTCTATGTGTAAATACTGGTACACCAGCATGCTGTTGCAGTGCTTCATGTCCAGTTCTGCCTATTTTAGAACAATTTTTATGATATTTCTTGATTGTGTGTAAATAATGCTACACCAGCATGTTGTTGCAGTGCTTCATGTCCAGTTCTTCCTGTTTTTTAGCAATTTTTGTGAGAATTGTTGTCTGTGTGTAAATACTGGTACACCAACATGTTGTTGCAGTGCTTCGTGTCCAGTTCTGCCTATTTTAGATCAATTTTTATGATATTTCTTGTATGTTGTAAATACTGGTACACCGCCATGTTGTTGCATTGCTTCATTTCATGGTATGTATGTTTTTTAGCTATTTTTATGATATTTCTTGTATGTGTATAAAAAATGGTACACCAGCGTGTTGTATGCTCATATCTGTACCAGTGTACTAGTTTGTACACCAGCATTTTGTGTATGCTCTGTCTGTTTTTTACTCACTATCTGTAATAGTGTACTTGTTTGTACACCGGCATTTTTGTATGAGTATATCATGTGCTATGTTTCTCTTTTCTTATTCTCATTCTCTATTTTCGTAGATACAAACAAACCTTATAGATCAAGTTTTAATGCAATCAGTCAGTTTGTGAACAAGCACTTTGAAAAGGATGGAGAAGTACGTAAAAAGGATCGTGACAAAGTCTGGTTCACAGAATTTCAGTTAGAGAAGCAAAAAGAGAGCCCTTTTTGGCCTGTAGTAGATGCCTTTGTTAACAATAAAGCTGAAAAGAAGGAGGAGGAAAACTCATAAAAGAAAAAGGAGAAGAAGAGAGATGATGTTTGGTTCAAGAGTCCAGAATCAATCTTGAAGATTGTGCAAAAGTTCCGTTATGATCATTCAGAAAGAAATGTCTTTATGTTCAATACTGCCGAGGAGAAAAAGTTTGTGGAAGTAGAGAGTATGCCAGAAGATTTGTTCTTAATTTTTGAATTAGAAATGGTGGGATCAGAACCTGATGAAGGAGAATGTGCCAAAACTAGAGCTGAGCAAACATACGGTCCACTAATAAACCGAATAAATATGAAGCAGAAATCTACGTTGGGGAAACTTGATGTGGAGAATGAAATCTTGCGTATAATGAAGTTAAAACCAAAGTTGGATAATGAGATTGAGAGAAATGCTGAGGGCTTGGTAGTGTTGTTTGCGATGTATCTGTGCATCATTGTTTTTTTTACCACAACAAATGGAAGCGGGATTACCAAGAGCAAATTTGCTCCCTACTTTGAATCACTTGAAAGAATGAATAAAACCAACTGGCCAGTGCATATACATAAATATTTAATGGATAGCATAAGGAAAAATGTCGGTGATCCACTTAAAGTTAATGGTTGTATGGTGTACCTTTTGGTGAGTACATTATTTTACACAAGTATTAAGTTGTACCAATTTACATGCTTTTGTTCACTGTATTTGTTGGGTCCTAAGATTTCTAACACTTTACCTTTTTGTCAATGCAGTATTGGTTTGCTGAACATAACAACAGCATGACGCCAAGCAATGAACAAGGTTTCCCTAGATTTCTAAGGTGGGTAATAAGTGACATCAGCAATACAATAGAGAAAGATATTAATGAAGCCATGAAAAAGGTAACTTCATAACTTTCTTTATGACAGTGATTTATTCCTATATGTGTACAACAATATACACCTTGATAATGGTGAGAAAATTTTGTCATGTGCACAACAATATACACCTGTAACACAGGTGTAAAAAGATGTACACATGTTATACATATTGACACTTTGGCATGTTTTCAGATGCAACCCGGACGGGTAAAAGCTTGGAGTGATGAACAACAACATATTCTGGAAGAGTACAGAAAGAGCAGGGGAGAAAATAGCAGAGATGTACTGAAAGAAAAGTTGTACATAGCAGAACAACAAAGAGATAAAGCATTGGAAGAGCTTTCTGAGTTGCAGCTTAAACATAAAAAGCTTGTTAGCTTCATTGAAGAAAAAGCCAAGATACTTTATTCAGCTGATCTGAAGACTGTGGAAAAATATAGGGATGTTGTTGATTTAATTGCTGAGACCTTGCAAGAAATCATTTCATTGAACAAAGAGTTACAAAGTGAGGATGAACGTGATGATGATGAGCAGGAGGTGGAGGTTGAGGAAGAGGAGGAAGAGGTTGAGGAGAAACAGGAAAATGAGAAGGAGGAGGACAATGAAGATGGTGATATGCATGATGATAATAATAGTGATGACGATGACGATAATAATGATGGTGGCAAAGGTGGTGATATGCAGGGTGGTGCTGTCAAAGGTGGTGATATGCATGATCATGATGACCAAGGTGGAAAAGGTGGTGATATGCATGGTGGTGATGACGAGGGTGCCAATTCTGAAAAGCGAAGGTATAAAATCACTCTTACTAAATATGGCAGTAATTTGTTTTTATGTGTGTAGATAGTTGTACACCAGTATGCTATAACTCATACATTTTCTCTAAACTTGCATCTTTTATCTCCCCTTCATCAAAGACCAATAATGGAAATGAATCAAACGATATGGATGATGGAAGTGAATATGAAAAAGGAGTTGAGTCTGAAACTGCTAACAAGCCGAGGTATGGTGATCTAAGCTCGCATTTTATTTCATTTCTTGTATCATGTACATACTTGTACACCACTGATAAAATTCAAACAAAATTATATTTTTCAGCAGGCCTCTGTCAAAGTCAAATGAAGAAGATGATGGAACAAGGCTTGAAGTTGAGTCTGAAACTGCTAACAAACCGAGGTATAAAAAAATATTTTTTTGTTAGGCTCGCAGTTGTTTTCATTTTTATATGTGTACCAAGCTGTACACCTTAGTGATTTCTTTTGTTTTCATTTTTATATGTGTACCAAGCTGTACACCTTAGTGATTTCTTTTGTATATGTGTGTGTACAAAGATGTACACTTTTGTAGAACCTAACAAAAATTTCATTTTTTTCAGCACTTCTCTGCCAGAGACATCTGCATATCAAGAAAACCAGGATGCAACTCAAACAGCTGAAATTGATGAGGCTTCAATCATCGCAGCTGAAGCCTTAGCTCAGCTGGACCCTAAAGGCATGTTGCCGGTTGAAGGAGATGTGGTTTTACTCACTCAAGGGGAAGATCAACTGGATGATCCTTATTCATCAATTGAGGAACTTCTAGACAACTTGTCTGAAAGTGTCTTCATAAGGCTTTAAAAAGGTTGTTACAGAATGGCAGTGTCTGACGTGAAGGAAAGGATGGCCACCATGATCAACGAATGTCCAATCTTTCAATTGTTGAGCCAAGAAGATCCTAAAGAAGAGTCGTCGCAAAGATCATTATCCAATGAAGACGTAAGAGAAAGGATTATTGCTGAAGCAGTGCACTTCATCCAATAGCATGGAGATGCATTTTTTACCAGTCAATAAGTAGAGGAGCATAAGACATCACCAGCAAAGACAAGAGCTGGGAGGATGAAGGAAGCAGAAATGTTGAAGACAAGAGCTGCTGGCAGGGTGTCCAAGACACCACCAAAGAGAGTTGCAAAGGAAAAAACTTGCTGCTGATTTCACTGCCGAGGGCAAAAACAGAAAAGTTAGGCCGAAAATGGATGACAAAGGAGTTGAAAAAGGCAAGAGGATCCAAATTTAGGACGAAGAACAAACACTATATCCTGCTCCGAAAAATAGAAAGGACAATGAGTATCATCCTTATCGCCCACTGCCAGATATCCGTCAATCACCACTTTACCATGCCATGGACACATGACCAGACAAAAGAAGGGTACAGAAATTCTTCGATTATGCAAGCCTGACGTAAGTTCACAAAACAATACCTCGTACTATATGAATGATTGAATCTTATTGAAAAAAATCTTATGTGCACCACTATGTACACCATGTTAACATTTCCTTTATGATTCTGCAGCTCTGTAGCTTGGGAAATAACAAGGCTCCAAGATCCAAAATTCAAGGAAGATGTTATGATTGTGGGGAAAGTACTTTGTGAACTGATGTTCAACAAGTATCTGGATCAAGCGGTACTGCATTTTTACATCCATCGACGTTGCAAGGCAATGGTCAGAGACAACATCCGTCATCCTAATGACCAGAAGTACATGAGATGTGAAATTATGAGTCCTACTGCATGTGTAAGTTTCTAAAAAAATAAAATAAAAAATGTCATATATAGATAATTTAATGATGTGTACATACTAGTACACCTGATTGACATAGATATACACCAATATGCCTTTGTAGATTTCTTTAGGAGTGGACATAGATATACACCAGTATGCCATATGATTGACGAATGCTATATTAAGTGTTTGCATGAATGCTTGATTGATATATTTTATATAGGTATGATTTAGGTGTACCTTATTTTCCAACAAATTATTGATTGCAGTACTATATGAAGAACAACAACATCAACGAGACACAAAGGCTTGTGGTAGATTTCATACGGGACATGCCTGAAGATTTGGAAGTTCTTCTAATCCCCCTCAATCACTCTACAATACAAAATGCAGTGGGGCTTCACCAGTCGCTTTTGAAGTTTGATTTCATAGTTGAGGAGTGGAAGTGGTACAACTCGATGCACTCAAATGAGCACTACAAAAATGATGCACAACAACTGGAAAATGTGGTGCAGTTGGAACTCAACAAAAAGAGAGCGCTAAAGGGTGATGCACCTATAGAACCGCATGAGATAAACATCATGTAGTATCCTTCTCAAGGTACCAATCTAGATTGCCCGCTGTATACTTGCTACTTCATAAAACGGGGTATGAAAAAGAGAAAGAGTACGGAAAGAGATCAGCAGAGGGCCGAAAAAATCTGTCAGGATATGAGAGCGACATTGGTGGCAAAGATGCTGAAAAAATTCGAAAACTATGAACAGGTGTGGGATGTAGCAACTGATGAAGGGCACAAGCAGTGGCGTCTGAGTATGGAAAAGAATCCATTGAGGAGGAAGAAGAGTTTATTTTCCTAATTCATTATACAATATCAATTTGTGAATTGCTTGCTTCTAAACATTTTCTATCTTTGCAGACAACTTTTCAAATTTCAGTTTTTATAACTTTGTTTATGACTTATCAATACCTTGAATTAATATTTTTATTAGTTTGAAATTTGTTGGTTTGAAATCTTATTAGTTTTCAATATTGATGTTATTGATGTTACAAATTTATGACTTATCACTACCATTTGAAATGTATATTTCAGGTTTTGAAATATGAAGGTGTACTTGATTGTACACAGGTACTGACAGAGCAGAAAATGTTCATAAGGTGTAAATAAAGGTACACATGTTCTGACAGATTTTCATACTTTATCAAAAGTATAAAAATGAAAGACATAAGTATATTACTAAATTTTTTATATCATGCATAACTAAAAAATTGAACATAACAAAAGTAATAAGTAATTACTAAACAAAATAGACTAGTAGCATCCATTGTACACAAAGGTGTACTTAGTGGTACACATGTAAAAAGACAGGAAATAAAAACTGAAGTTCACAGGAAGGTGTACAGAATGGTACACATATCCTGGCACTAATTATCCACGCCAAAGAAAATCGAAAAGACATTACCAAAAGTAAAGACCAAACACATAGAATCTTTTGAAAAAATGAAACATAGAAAAAGTTATCAAATCATGGGGCAGGTAACTCTGTTGTGGTGACCAAGTGTGAAGCACTTTGTGCACATCATTTTCCTCTTTTGTTACTCATAAGGATGCCTGATTCGTTGTGTAAGGACCCTCAAGCTCGTCAACGCTATTAGACCAGTCAAGAGACGTGTTAACCGATAATAACTCGATTAGTTTAACTCAAACATTAATTAATATGAATTAATCTAACAACGAACTAGATACGAAACTAGTATCACTAGATAGATCTCGAGAAGTTATGCGGAATGGACTACTTGAACGTGTCCTTCAGATACCGGATGAAGAATATATCATCGGAACCGCATGAAAGGAAAAATAGTCATTTGTTGTTTAGTTGACCCGGCTTCCCTTATCCTTTGAGGAGTATCCCATTAACCATATTTGGTCTTATCTATTCAAACGAGAGATAAAATCGTATCACTTATCTTCTTCTCGCTTCTTATTTTTCTTTCTTATTTCTTCTTCTGTCTTCCTCTTTTTCTTCTGTTCTTCGTTCGAGTGGAGTTTTTGAGAGTAAATTCAAGAAAATTTTATTCGTGATGTTGTTTAGATGGAAGAAGAGTTGATGTATCAGGGAATTACGAAGAAGAAGGTGCTGCTGGGAATCGTGATGAAGAATCAATGAAATTAGGTTCCATGAGAAGAACTCTGGGATGATTTGGAAAGTGAATCTGATGCTTTAGATAGAAGATTAGAAGTGGGTTTAGTTGATTATGGAAAGGGTCAAGGTTAATTGGATGATATGGAGTCATGCATGAAGAATCTGATAGTTAGGGTTTCAGTAGAGTCGCAGAAGTGAATTCGAATATGAAATTGATACTCTAGAAGATCAATTGAAGATGGGTTCTGTGTGTTGAATGCAAATAAAAAGATTTAATATGTGTATTTCGATTCACAGAGAATAATTGAAGATTTAGGGTTCGTATGTTATTCCTCAATTTGAAGTAGGGTTTTCTGAGTTGAGGTTAGTAATGAAGGCTGCTGACCATTTGTGGATTTGAACTATTGGGTGAACATATTGAGATAAGAATTTGTTGAATTATGTCAAATTAAAAGGAAAATGATGATTCTAATTGCTTATGTGGAACTACTTTAAGGTAATTATTATTCGGAGTTGATTTAGTATAGTTATTCAATATTCTTGATTGTGCTTATGAGATTGAATAATTATGATTGTTAAGAAGATTCTGTTAAGAATGGATTTCATAACCTGTTGGATGAATACTAGGTTAGTGATTTGAACAACAGGGTACGTGAATTTGAATTGGCTATATTATGGTGTGGATATGGAAATGAGCTCCTGTTGTTGTTGATTAACTTGAGTTCTTGAAGGGGAAGCTAATTAGGCGGAATTAGATTGAGTTTTGACTGTGTATTGCTGAGGCTGGTGGTGGTGTTGTTGTGATGAACTGACCTATGTGAATGAGATGTTACAGGGAGTGTGTATGTTATCTGAGTTGAGTATTAGCTGAGTTGTTGAAGTTTAGTCATGGAATTACAGGGTTGATTATAAAAAGATATAGGTTGTATTTGAGTTACATATTGGTGGTGATGTAACTAATATTTGAATTACAGTTGGTAAAGTTGAACTGAACTCAGTTGAAGTGGTGTATGGTCTTGATTGTAGTGATAATCTGAAGTGGATGTTAAGTGAGGTGATGCTGGGATGGTGGTGTTATTATTGCTGCTGTGGTGTTGTAGATTTCAGGAAATGGGTTGGAGGTTTGTTAATAGTGAATTGTAGTGGCTGGTCGAGTTGCAGATTGTTTTAATGTTGAATTGAATAGGTTTAGGTTCAGATGAATGTATAGTTTGTTGCCGAGAGAATGAGTTTGGAAGATATGTTGATACTGTGTTGGAATTGAAATGAGTAACTCAATTGTGAAGCTATGGATACGGTGTGTGTTGTGTTGGTGGTACATTGAGTTGTTGTTGAAGTTACAGAGGAATGAATAACAGAGTAGTTAGAATGAAGTTGAATTGGTAGTATGTAGAAAGAGTGAAAAGCTTGGAACTGCAATTGCAGGTATTCTATGTTTGAATTTAAAGTGATTCATGAAGTTTGTATGCACTGAATGTATGATTTTAATGATTCAAATAAAGTTGTATAATCTGGTAGGATTGAATTAAGAAGGAAGAAGTTGTTTAAAGTTTGGTTGTAGAGCTGCACCATGATGGTGCATTAGTGTCCTTTGGCCTGAGCAATGGCTCTGGCCTGTGCAAGAGTTTTGGCCTTGTGCCATTCAGCCTAGTCAGGATCTGACTCTAGCTGACTCAGTCCATCTGACTGAGTTGAATCGGGCTTGACTCACTGAGTTACCTGTCTTGACTCAGTTGACCGATTCTTACTTGACCATTGACCTTGGACCTTGACTTGATTTGGACGTTGACTGTTAGTTGACTCTTGACTGTTAGTTCAACCGTTAGTGACCGTTATATTGACCCAGTTGGGCCAGGCCCTTATTAATGGGTTCGTTTAAGTGGGCTTGGGCTTTAGACTAATTATCTTATATTGATGTTTTGGACCACTTATGGTCCGAATTAGGGGTGAGAATTTGGCCCGTAATCCGCGGATTTAACCGGGACCAACCGTTCATATGCGGATGGATGTCCGGACCGTTCGTCAATGGGTTGGATGCGGATGGAATTTTTGAAATCCAACGGATAACGGATCGATCCCGGATGCAACCTTGATAATCCGTTGGACATCCATATTCGTTAAATTAAGGGGATTTATGTAGTTATATAAAATACTATGGATCATTTAGGAATTTTTAAGATGTTTGCTTGGGGTGTTGTACATGGCATTTTTATATTTGTATACATATATAGGATATGTAGGTTTTATAAGGAGTCATTTGTGTTAGCTTTATTTTCTTTACTATAAATTTTAACTAAAACAAATCCATTGGATTATCCGCATCCAATCCGTCCATCCGTGCATCCATTAGATGCAAATCCGTTGGATATGGATCGGATGCGGATGCTAAATTTGAAATCCGTAGTGCAATGGATTGGATGCGGATGAGGCGAAAACCGGCCCATGCTCACCCCTAGTCCGAATTGATCTTTGGCTTCTTCTACAAAGTTGTAGACATTCATAAGACTTAGCTAATAGATTATAGAACCAACCTAATTGAATTAGTAAACCTTAGATTCGCTAATAATAGATAATGAAAAGGTGTAGAATCATAAATGGGCCTACAATTGTGAGATGGAACTATATGATTCTTGTATGAGCCATTTTGTCTAGATTCTTAGACTTCTTGTGTGATTAACATATATTTATTAACAACGATCGACTCAAAGAATGAACCAGTGGATCGTGGACCTCGAGGTAGGCGTGGCCTGTCATCAAAAGGTGTGGGAATGCATTTGACTCTTTTGTAATCATTATTGTTGTTTTTATAAAAGTTTATGCTTAACAAACTCCTGCATTGTATGTCCGTGCATTCCATGCTTTGTTTAAAATGCATTATGATAATCTTGTTGATTCTGTGAATCTTTCCACGATTTGGAAAGGACTTGTAATGTTTTGTTGTCAACATGAATTGTTATAGGAAATGAGAATTTCCACTTGTGGTATATAGGATACGCTCCTTCACTTTTATACCTAGAGCTTTTATTGAATAGAGTTGGTCACCATGGTCTTGGTGGCATCCATAGCTATATAAGTGTGAATTGCCGGTATTTAGGAGTTCACAACCATATTAGTACATTGTTTGGCGAAGGAGTTTGTTCCATATACATGTATGATTATTTTCAGTGACTTAGTCACTGCTTAATGTTTTCGGAAAAACATGTATTGTTTTCCAAATCTTTCCTATGATTACTTAGAAGGTTAAATGTTAATTATTCCCACTTCAGTTTATGTGACAGATCATGGTTGCGCAGCTAAAGATTCAAGAGTTGACTTCGCTAGTTGTTTAACTTTTGTTGTATTTATTATGTTGTATATTTTATTTAAAAACGAAATGACTATTATATATGTATCATTTGAGAGAAGATCTTGTATATATATATTTCTGAGCGGGGTTAGCTTTGGGTTAAGTTTTTGTAGCAGATTTCTTAATTGAAAGTTTAAGTGTTTAATTTAGATTTTAGTGCCTCTTTATTTAGTTAAATTATTGGATTAATCAGCTGCTAGCTTAGGGGGAGCTACACGTTGTGTTCTTCGCCTACCCGGTGGAGGAACGGGAATAGGAACAATAACCCTATCACTAGGATCATAAGTTTGCGACTTGTCATAATTGGGGATTGGCAAGATGATCTCCTGGTATGTCCTGTTATACCACTCGGTGGTGAAGTATGGATCAACAAAATCATAGATGTATTCTCTAGTATCTTGAATTGCAGCACAAGCATGTGCACAAGGAAAACCATTAACTCGCCACCAGTGACATGTACAAGTTTTCTACAATAGATCTACAGAATGAGTCCGGGGAGACCTGACTTCATACAATCTTTCCATGGACTGAACGATGGTCCAAGTACGACCAATGTCGATGTTTTCCTTTAGTAAAGCCTCATATTCAGGGGTGAGCCTAGTGTTGAATGTTTCCAGACCTAGTATCCTTCTCTCAGACATTTTGTCCATAACCTTCAAACTGACACGATAAAAACACAAACCATAAAATCAAAAACATGTGTACAACAAAAAGGAATACAAATAAAACATGTGTACAACAATGTACACATCAAGGAAATCCATGTGTACAAAAATGTAAACACAGTTGCAGAATCACAGATAAAAACACATGTACATATAAAACATGTGTACAACAATGTACACATCAAGGAAATCCATGTGTACAACAATGTACACACAGTTGGATACATGTATCTACAGATCAAAGCAAACACATGTATGCAAACAATGTATACATAGTTTCATAAATAAAAAACTAAACATAAAACTCACCGTATCGCATCAAGAAGAACAAATGCAGGTAACGTTTTAAAAGGAAGAACCCAGTTGTTGAAGGACTCAGCAAGAGTTGAAGAGTGAGCACCATATCTGCATACAGGGAAAAACGCATTTGCCCATTTCTCCTTTGGAATAGTCCTGATATAGTTAGCAACATGTCCAACTTCAATTGCATGCATTCCCTTCAAAGCTTCTTCAAAGTTTGCTGGTGTGTAAGAGTACGCATCTTTGTAAAACAAATCAAGAACGGGCTTTGAATTCGCATCACCTGATCCAATGGGGAGATTGCATTTGATGTGGTAAAATAAATAGCTGTGATGTTAATTAGGAAAATATTTTGGAATGCCCTGCAAGAGTCCTTCTCCACGATCACTAAGGAAAACAATCGGACGATCATCGACCATCGACAATAGTTTTTGTAGATTATCCAGAAACCAAAACCAATTATCTTTGTTTTCAGAATGTACAATGGCAAAAGCAAATGGGTAAAACTCATTATTTCCGTTGATACATGTTGCATCCATAAGAGTACCCCTGTATCTACCAGTAAGAAAAGTAGCGTCCAAGTAAATCATGGGGCTGAGATACTTATAGCTATGCTTGCAAGCACCGTAACAAACGAATATCCTCTAAAATCTATTTGTTCCATCCTCAACTTCAAACTTCACATATCTATCGGGATTAGTTTCCTCAATTGCTTTGACATACCAAGTAAAATCACTATACGACTTCTCATCATCGCCATATTGTTCTTCAAATACAGCTTCTTTCCCTCTACGGGTATGGTGATACTTAATATTGGACCCATAAGTTTTCTTGAAAAGTGATATAATCTGATTGGGTTTTAAGCTAGGATCACCTTGTAAATTTTCAGCGATCAAATGCTTGATTAACTTGGTTATCACCGCAGGACTCTTCAACCTCAAACCAACACCACAACTACACAAAAATAAATAAAATGGAATAATTAATGTGCACCACAATTCACACCTAATAATATCTCAAAAACAACACTATGAACATACACAAAAACCAAGCAAGAACATGTATTTTAAGAGCACAACAAGTACAGTGCACCACAATGTACACCTAAAACAAATCTACATGAAAACTAACCAGAGCAAGTAAACTAACTATTTCAGCAATGTGGACTAGTATGAAAACCACTAACCTGTGAGCGTTAGAATCTTTCAGCACAAACCGAGAAGTATCACCATTCACAGGCCCAAAATGAATCCTCCAAGCACAACCATCTTCTTCGCATTTTTCAGTAAAACGAGTTCTATCATTTTTAAGACTAACAGGCTTGTGACCAGTAGCCATCTTGTACTCATCAAGAGCAATCCTAACAGCTTTAACACCACCCACGAATTCTCTACCAATCTCGTCAAATATATAATTCCATTCATAGATAATAAGAGACTTACCCTTGTCTGCATCATGATCTAACACCCTTACCATCTTAGGACTTTCAGTTACACAAGCAGACTTAGAACAAGAAGCAGAACTACTGTTGCAACCAGACTTAGAACCAGAACTACTGCTACTACCATACTTAGAACGAGAAGTATGATTCAGAATTATTCCCACACACAAATACACATCTTCATTATCGATAAGAATCATGAAACCAATTAATCTTTGAAGTTATATATCACCTGTCACATAAAATACTTGAGCATTGTCCATATAACTGAAACATATACTCCCAGGAGACAAAGACCTCCAGTGCTTGCATGTTAAATGCTTCAATTCTTCTACGGTTATTCTAGTATTAACACGAAAAATAGCAGAATGCTCACCATGATTCAAAACAACATTAATGAACTTGTCAGGCTTATTTGGTACCCCTACATATTACAAAAGAAATGATAATAAACATCTGAAGCTTCAAATTCATAAAACTTAAAAGTAAACGGTGTACATGAAAGTACACATTTAAAAAATTCCCAAAACATCAACTAACGTTAAACCTAGATAAAAATACTCCATCAATTAAGCTCCAGAATCTTGATGGAACAAAAAATAGAAGACTAGGATACAGTATCACCGGCGATTTCATATCATGCATCATAAAACTAAAAAAATCAACATCAAGTAACAAAAATCGATTTTATCTAGTATTTACAGTAAATCATCATCATCAAGAGAATCAAAAAGCTAGTATATAACAAAATATCAACTCAAGATTATACGAATTGATATCATCAACTCATAAACTCAGAAAAACTAAAAATCAGAAACAAAACCTGAAAATTAGATGAAATATAACTAAAAGAAAACTAACCTGAAGTTGAATTCTGCTCCATTAAAAATCAAAATCCAACCTAAGCTCCTCGAATCTTTCAAATCACCTCTGAATTCAAACCTGGATCGATCTATCTCTCACTTTGTGGTTTATTCAAACCTGAGATTAAGAATTTTCGACTATAGAACACAAAAATCTCTCTGAAACTGTTAAAGTTACTAGACTAAGAACGTAAACTGAGTTGAAATATGATGAAGAAATGATCAAAATCTCTCTGAAACTGTTAAATCGCCTCCCAAATCATCTCTGAGCTGCATCTTGTTTTGAATTCAAGTTTCAGATCCAAAAGTTTCGATTTCAAAATCACACTTTATATAGAAGGAATCGTTCAAGGGTAATTATGGTATATCGAAAAATAGGAAACTCGGGACTCGTATGTGGTTTTGGACTAAATCGTCCAAGTTTGGACTAAACTGTTCTGGGCGGTTTTTTTTGGATTAAACTGTACTGGGCTTCAGATGGATGGACTAAAGCATCCTAACCCCAGTAACTTTGGGACTAAACGTCAATTTCTACACAGAACTATGCCAGTTTCCGAGTTAGCCGAGTTGACTCGTCGATTTACTCAAATGGACTGGGCTAGACTAATGGGCTGTCGGAGATTCAATTTTGACGATGGGCTTACCTAGATTTGGAAATTGGTCGGACTTGGGGGTGAGCAAAAAATCCGGAACCACGGATTTCACCCGTATCCGTCCGCAAAATTTCGGGTGAAACCCAATCCGCAAGATCAATGGGCCGGACACGGGTGGGATTTTCAAATCCGCACTTTTAACGGTTTGGTTGCGGTTGGACTGTAAATTTCGCAGATTCATCCGCACCGTAGGATTGAAGTAAAAGTAAACCTATACTCACATAGAAAAAGTTGCCACCGTATGCAAGCATTTCCCCATAAATCCCGCTGCAACTCCTCCAAGCAACAAGTATTTGATCTCCTGTTGCCAGCAATCTCTTTTCCCACGTCACTAGCAGAGCGCTTAAATGAAGAAGGTAAAGAAGGAGACAGTGGAATAAATATCACGTTTGTTTCATTACCTTCCTCCTGTCAATTACCATCCATCAGAAATTACTAAATCCCCAAAACAGAGGTTTCTGAATCATTCAAAAAATATAAGAAAAGTGACGATTCAAAAGGCTAACTACTTAAAATTCTTGTTTCTAAGCTTAATATTTTCGTTTGGTTGTATTTTTTTTTAAAACTAAATCCGCGGTTAATCTGCATCCGGTCCGTATCATCCGTTGATCCGCGGATGTTAAATACGCGGGCGATTGGGCCGGACACGGTTGGATTTTACAAATCCGCAACTTTGACGGTTTGGACACGGGTGACCCCTAATCCGCATCCGTCCGTCCGTTACACACCCCCGGACAACACAACATAGGCTATTCATCATATACATAAGGAATTTATATTTCTTTGGAGAATATCATCTTTACATCTCCTCTTCTACTTTTGTTCTAGGGTTTAGAAACATGATAGGTTTTCTTTTCCTTCTTGTTATGAACTCCTTTGATATGAGTACCTAGTTTTCTTTAGGTTAAGGAATAAGTTGGAATTCCAAGCATGATTTTTGTGCAATCAATTAGTTTTGTCTCCATGCTTTATCGCTTATGATTTACTATTGATATTGTTTTATGATTTGAATGATTGTTTGATCGAGTCTAGAATCGATTGAGTTTCATTTCATCTCTATTGCTAGATTAAAGTTTATTATACGCAAAAGTGATAAATTTCTGATTGCAAGTAGCATAATTGTGAATATTGCTTGCAGTGATACATCCTAGTAGTCACAAGTGGATCATAACCTTTGTTAAATCGGATTAGTACTTTTACACGTTCGATTTCTTTGATTGGCCTGATTTCATATAAATTAATGCATCTAGGGAATTAAACTTGATTAGTTCTTTTACACATTAGGTTGTTCTCTTAGATAGAACTCATACTCACATCTTTTAATGTGTTTGTTGATGACAAGAGGAAATTAGCGGGATACTCTTGCGATCAAGGTATCCTATGGCTTTTGATTAAGTTGAGATTAAATATCAATTCTAGTTATTGTTAAGCTTAACCAATATCTTTATATATTTGATTTGCGTGCTTATTTCTTTGTTTGCTTTTATTTTATTTTTACTTTATAAGAATGAGAAAACCCCCCAATTGTTATTATAGGAGACCAAAACAACTTGACCACCTTAGTCCTCTCTATGGGAACAATCCTTTCTTGACCTTGCTATATTACATATTTTGAGTAGTGAGAAAGTGTAATTTATTTTTGACGCCTACGACAACGATCATTGTTCTCTCGGGAATGACATCAAATGGCGGAGAGTTCTTTTGAACTTGCGCTTAATTTCCATATCTTTGTGAGGAGTGCGGCTATGGAATTTTTAGGGGTTGTATTGTATCTTTATAAACTCCTTGATGAATGCATTTAGATTCGGCTTTATGATTGCATCTAAACAAATTTGATATGTTCTTTTATTTGGTCTTAAAGCGTCTCCATGAAAATTTCATTAGGATCCCATTTTCGTACCTTTGCCAATTTTATTGACAAAAAGGGGGAGAATTAATATTTAGTTCACACTATAAATACATATGGTTTTCGGATCATTATGTAACTGGGAGTGGTTTTCGTGTTGAGACGAAAGTATTGACTAAGGAGGAGTGATACATATCACCATAGTATTGTTGTCGAAGTTGTGATATAAGAACTTTGATGATGTGTAATAATACTATGACACTTATAACAATGGTCGAGAGCTTTTGTTTTCTCATTGTTATGGCTACGGGACTTCAAAAACTATGATGCTGAACTGAACATCTATGGAATCATGGGAGTACTTGGAAAAGACAAAGTTTTCGAGTAATGTTGAAGCACCAAGGAGATCAAGCATGTAGACGAGAAGCTACAAAGTTTTATTAATTTTGTAATCCGTATGTATTGATAGTTTTGTCACTAAAATTGACAAAGGGGGAGATTGTTAAAGCATTGCTCGGTCAAACTCACATGCGTTGCTATCTCAAGCATGTTTGTCAATATTAGTGATCAAAACTATACGTCTTGATTTCTAGTTTACTTATGACTAAGTCTCGGTCTAGGATAGTTAAGTATAGTTGAGCTCCAGACTCCATGACGATTATCTTATGAAGACGAAGAACTACTCAAGGAACCGGTGGAACTTCATCCGACCAAAAAGGTATGTGGAGACTTGAACTTATCTAGCACTCAAAAGTCTATCTATCTCCCTATCTCCTACTCTTTATACAACAGTCGTATAAGTATGATAGTTTTCATACATACACATTTGCTATTTTGAGCTGAGTTTACTAGCCTATCTTTTTCTCGAAATATGTGTTAGTAAGATTTCGCTTTAACCACCTTTCATCTTTATCCGTGATGAAAGTCATGATGACGTTTCAATCTTGAAAATAACTTTGATGATGATAGTCGATTCTTTATGTCTAACGATTATCTACTCCTTTAAACCCCTAAGACATGCGAGGCCATGCGTCGCGTGGTGAGAATACCCACCCTTGGGTGAGCGTCACCGCCCCCTTGAAAATTCTCCAATCCACTTTTCCTCAAATATTATGAATGTAACACTAAATATATGATTCGGTGAAAAAAAATGGCAAAACAAAAATGGAAAAAACAAACGTCTCTTCTTATGAAACCGAACGTATTCATTTTTTTTTTTTTTTTATGGGTTATGTACTTTGAAACTTCGATTCTTAAGTATCAATCTTTTTCTTATAATCACTAAGATTATTGATTGATTTTATTTTATATCTTATTTTGCAGAAATAGTTTACCCTAAAACACTCATCACCTTTCCATCTTCGCCTCTGTTCTTAAGGAAAAAAATTAAACCTAGAAAATCACATGTTGCCTTCGTTCTCACTGTTCATCCTCCTTTTCTTTTTGATGGGTTCACTGTTCTTCCTCTTTTCTTCCTAATCCGAGAGCAGATGGTTTTATTATTCATGTATGCATTCGTTTCTATAGCCTTATTTATATGTATTTTTCTTATCTGATTGAAGTTATTTTTCCTTTTCCTATGTTGATCGTATTTATTGTCTGTTAATCAGGGCTTTATTGTTTTTTTTTGTATTCGTATACAAAATTAATTCTGCTTTGAGATTGATTGAAGTTGATTTTAGTGTAATGTAATTGAACATGATTTTGGATAGATTAAAAAAAACTCCTCAGGATATCTAATAAGATTAAAACAATCACATGTTGTTGTTTTTTTCCTCAAAAGGGTTAAAGCAAGGGTGTAGATTTGGTATTATTGGTGTTTATTTTTTCTGTTTTCTGTGTAAGTAAGAGATGAGAGTTGATGTTGTATCGGTGGAGAAGAAAACTAGGTAAACTCAGTCTTTTTAGTTTTTCTTATAAACTGAAGCGTTAAACATGAGCGTGAGAAAGGAATTGACTGATTAACTTACAAAAAGCCATCAAAGCTAAAGTATCAGTAGCATGAAGAATCCTGCTAATAACAAGGTTAGAGTTTGCAGAACTGTTTTTGTATAGTCTACTTCCTGCATATGTTTTATGATTGTAGGAACTAATTGATGAGCTTTTGCTTATATACAGGGATTTTAAAGGTTTCTCTTTTGTTTTTAGGTTTTCTATTTTGATTTTAGAAAACTGTTTGATTAATTTGGATGTTCACATCTCTGCATTTTTTGTAGGTTATGTGTAGGTGATGAGTGTTGATTGAAGGTGTTATTTCCGCAATAGAGAAATCGGTTGATTTGTTCTTTGTAATGAATGGGTCAGAGATGGGTTGAGCAGATGAATGTTAGGATCTGTAGATAACACTATTTCTACATTTTAGTTATTTATTGAATTGAGTAAATGAATGTTGGGATATGTAGCTATTGTTATGAATGGAGAAGACAAGTGTATGTGGTTGGTTGTGCTGAGAAGGAATTGAAGTCATGTTGCAGAAGGTTAAGGTAATTGTGTGTGGAGGTTATGGATGTTTTGATCCTGTGATGCAGTAGAGCTGGTGACGTCTGATTCATAGATAGTGGGGTTGCGCAACAGGTTACCACTATACATGTTTTTCATACATTTTTTTTACTAATCTTACTTATCCAGATGACTAGTCATTAGCTTTGCAGCTTTGGTAAAGTTTTGGATGATGCTTGATTTATGGGCGTGTGATAATTTATTTTCCTCTTGGTAGCTAATTAATCATCCACTTCTACTAGACATTCTCATATTTTATCACCCAAGACAAGCTTCGGTAAGTCCCCTTAAATTTTCTATAAGTACTCTTTCTTTCAATTTAGAATTGGATTTTATAAATATTTTCTTTGAAGTTTTATGTTAGGTGATTTTGTAAATTTTAGTATTTTCATGGATTAATTGTTTGGTTCAATTGAGGTTAGGATTTTAATGAGATCAAGGACATAAAACTTCAATTGTTGAATTTCTTAACATACTTTATGGATGGTCTTTAGTTGTTTCAATATTAAAATTTACGACCAATTGGTTATTGGTATACTGTTCCTACTTTGAGTTAAATATGGGATTGAAGTGTTGTGTTATTAATATCTAAATGTCAGTAGGTTGTCACTATCATGCATCTCTAGCTCACAAATATCTAAATGGCATTTAGATGTAAATTCATCTTTATGTTCTTAATCGGCTACATACAGTTGTGTCTTTGCAGCGCAAAAACGTACGTCGTTGGAAAAGGTGATAAATCTGAATTCTTCTGTCTTTCAGCAAGTTTTCAACGAAGACCTGTTCGGATATTCTCTTTTTATCGTTCTCTGGGGTGGGGTGTAATTCAGATGATTAATTTGAGGTGTTTATAAGATGGTCTCATGAGTGAGTATTGGCCAGTTTCAAAACTACTACGTACTCCTCTATTTCCATTTTTTATTCTGTATTTTTTTTCTTCAGTTGATTTATCCTTAAGCAGATTTAGATCCACTTAGTGTTGGCCCATGTCAGACGATAAAAGTGATATAATGTCAACTCAAAACAGAGACCACTTGGAGTTCAGTATGGGAGTTGATGTAGCACTATGAGTAACATTTCGTTTTTTTCTTCTCTTTCTTCATATTCTTGTATAATATGGCCACTGCATGGCTTCGGGTGGCCAAGACATTATTTATGTACCTTTTTGTATTGAATTTTTGAATTTGTAATATGGAGGTGCTTTATCAGGTGGATAAGCTACGACTAGATTGGTTATCTACCAAAGGAAAAATTGTTGCTACATACATAAAGTTGTGGAGCTGCTGCGATGTGCAAATCAATGTATGAATATTGTTGTTTTTCTAGCATACCTATTGTTGCGCAAATGTAGCTGATGCAACCTACTGACATGACGTTCCCGTGGCTTCTGCATACATGCTATTGTTGCTACGTACTGCTGCCGCTGTTTTGTACCTACACACCTGCTGATGTAGCTGCTCTGTAAGTGCTGTCGTTGTTGCTGGGTGCATAAAGCTACATGTGTACTTGCCTGCCGTGTACAAGGTAGTGCCATTGCCCCAGTACCTGCCTGCCGTGTAACTGCCAGTTTTTCTTCTGCAGTTTTGCATAAAGCTTCAAACAAGGTGTTTCTGCGGCATACTGCTCCTGCTGCGAACCTGTTGTTGGTGCGAACAAGCTGATGTTGCTGCGAGAATGTGGATTGCTGCTGTACCTGCTGTCAAGCAAGCAAGGCATTGTTGTTGCTGCCTCTGCTCCGCGTACTGCTGATGCTACCTGTTGCTGCTCACTTGGTTCTATTTATTATTCTTCTTGACCATCCAGAATATTTCACCCTTTTGCTCCTCTATACCCTTATGATTTATTTGTTTTCCCCATTGAGAGAATCTCATTGTATTCAATTATCTATTCATTTCTTAATGGAGGGCTTCTCATCTGGTGACGGAGAACCCTTTGATGTGTCACGACTCACGTGTGGTTATGTCTATCATGCAGTCATGACATGAACAAAAATTAAGGACTTACATGACCCTTAATTTTTCTTGAAAATTAGTATAAACAGTATTAGTAACCTACTTTTTATGTAATATAATAGGAGAAAGGAAACGTATATGATAGAAATATTCCATGCAGATTTTCTGAAGGAGCAATAATTTTTATTTAATTATTACATGAATGGTTTGATTCACGTAAGCGAAGCTGAGCCACAGTTCGCGACGGGCGAAGCCGAGCCACACCAAATAAAAAATCCTAAGTAACGGGGCGACACGAAACAGAACCACACCAGATCAAAAAAGTATCGGGACGGGGCGAAGCAAAGCCGAGCCATGCCAAATTAAAAATGCATCGCGACGGGCGAGGCCAACCAAACCAAACCAGATAAAAAATGCAACACGAGGCCCCGCGACACCAAATCAAAAATGCACGATGGGGCGGAGCGATGTCTGCGACACCAAATGGTGAATTATTTTTGGGCGCGCCCGGTACGTAACACGGGCACAAAATCTAGTTATCAATAGTATAAAAAAACGTTGCATTTGTCTTATCATAAGCCAAAGGACGGATGAGATTGGTCGGTTGGGCCAAGGGATGGATGGGATTAGCCATGGCTTATGTTAAGCCAAAGGACGGACAAGATTAGCCGGGTGCCTTCCGACGGCTTAGATTATGCCTCAGCCCAGTTGCCTTTGGCATTGACCGATAAAATCTAACCGATTAAGAACGTCCATGTAATAAGAACGTCTTATGCCGCTCATTATGCCGTCTTGGCCCCTAGCTGATTATCCTAAAATAACAACGTAAAAGGAAAAAGGTTTCCTAACTTAGTTAATTTCCTAATCTATGGAATCAGATTCCAAAACAATACTATATTGCTGGCAAAACGTTGCATTTGTCTTATCATAAGCCAAAGGATGGATGAGATTGGTCGGTTGGGCCAAGGGATGGATGGGATTAGCCATGGATTATGTTAAGCCAAAGGACGGACAAGATTAGCCGGGTGCCTTCCGACGGCTTAGATTATGCCTCAGCCCAGTTGCCTTTGGCATTGACCGATAAAATCTAACCGATTAAGAACGTCCATGTAATAAGAACGTCTTATGCCGCTCATTATGCCGTCTTGGCCCCTAGCTGAGTATCCTAAAATAACAACGTAAAAGGAAAAAGATTTCCTAACTTAGTTAATTTCCTAATCTATGGAATCAGATCCCAAAACAATACTATTCTGCTGGAAAAACGTTGCATTTGTCTTATCATAAGCCAAAGGATGGATGAGATTGGTCGGTTGGGCCAAGGGATGGATGGGATTAGCCATGGCTTATGTTAAGCCAAAGGACAGACAAGATTATCCGGGTGCCTTCCGACGGCTTAGATTATGCCTCAGCCCAGTTGCCTTTGGCATTGACCGATAAAAGCTAACCGATTAAGAATGTCCATGTAAGAAGAACGTCTTATGCCGCTCATTATGCCGTCTTGGCCCCTAGCTGAGTATCCTAAAATAACAACGTAAAAGGAAAAAGATTTCCTAACTTAGTTAATTTCCTAATCTATGGAATCAGATTCCAAAATAGTACTATTCAAATTTAAAACTTTCCTACTCCATTATTAAATTAGCTAACATATAGGTATGATATCAAAGCTAGCTATATCTATTTTCACTGCGAGTCAATTTAAGCTTCCAGTTAACAAAAGTTTGTTATACTTGCGCTTAGCTAATTTTGTGATTGCCAATAATATTTGGTATTATATCAAAGCTATATAACTTTCACTGCGAGTCAGCTTTGATGAGTTTTAAGATGTCAGAAGAGGGAATCCAAAAGGAAGTTCATATCCGATCATTAATGGTGATCATGCAATTATCATAGAATTCTTTTTGTTTCGGATTGCTGACATCCGTGAAGCATAAGAGAGTGATGACCCACTTAATGTATTGTGATTCTCTTCATATATAACACATGTGCAGGAGTACCGCTGTGTGAAAATGATTGCCGATCTATTCAATGCATCAATAGGGAAATCTGAAGCCGTGGTAGGTGTCAGTATAGTCAGATCGTCAGATAAGATAATGCTAGCTGGATAATTAGCATATAAGAGGAGATGAAAACTCAGGATAAATTCCTACGATAAACCCGACATTGCAATTGGTTTCAATGTTCAGGTACTTAGATTTTCATCCCGCAAACAGGAGAATATTGATGAGTTAGTATAATATCCAATATCATGTTATATTCATGCCCTGTTCTAAATCCAAAATTTTGTTAGAAATGATATGTACTCGGTATGCCATATGTATCAACAAAAAAATTAAACTGTAATATCTAAACAGAAAATACTTACAGTATTAAGCTGATGAAGAGACGGAGAAAGCAAGAGAGGTGTATATGGACACTGTCACACATGTATATAGTTTTTTTACCAGTTTAATTTTGGAGCTTATATGTATATAGTTTTTTTAGGACTGTGTGGTACCTTTCCATCTAGCCAATCTTCTTTCAAGATCGATTATTAAACGAGACTCTTTTTTTTATTTAAGAACAATGGGATTCCAAGGTACTTTTCTTTGTGGTCCATCCTCTTAACATTTAGGAATCTTGTAATCGTAGTGTTCTTCTTAAACAAATGCTAGATTTATGATAGTTAAGCACTTCTCTGAACTTGCACTAAATGAATCCAGAATGTTTTGAAGGTTGTTGATGATCTGTCGATATTTGCTTTGACGAAGACAAGACAATCATATGAAAAGCAAATGACTTATAGGAGGTGCTTTCCTTGCAATTTTAATACCAGCAATATTTTTAGAGTATTCTGCATTGCCACCATTGCTCTGGAGAAAGCCTCCATTGCGATTATAAACAAGTAGGGTGAAATCGGGTCTCCTTGGCGGATTCCGCGAGTGGGTTTGAAAGCCTTACAAGGAGAACCATTCAAAAGGATCGAAATTTCCGTGGTCGAGATACACTGGAAAATAAGAGTACACCATTCCTCACAAACCCCATACGCCTCATCACATCGATGATAAAATCCCACTCTAGTCTGTCAAAGCCTTTGACATGTCAAGTTTAAGAGCTAGATAACTGTCTCCCTTCTTCTTTCTTTTTAAGGAATGTATTATCTCATGGGCTAAAGAAATATAATCCGAAATAAGCCTATGAACGTAAGCGATTGAAGCGGAGATATTACTTTATCGAGAACCACCTTCATTCTTCTCGCCATCAGTTTGGATATTAGCTTGTATGATGTATTACATAAAGCAATAGGCCGATAATCCGCTGGAGAACATGGTGTTTTAACTTTTGGAACTAGCATTATCCATGAACCTATATTGAAGAAGTCCCGAATCATTTTAACAATATCATCCTTAACTGTCTCCGAGGTTAAGAAGAAGCCCGGTGGAAAACCGTCAGGCCCCGGAGCTTTCACGGCTCCATGCTCTTGAGGGTATCAAAGATCTCAGACTCAAGGGAATAGCAATGAGTTTATTGTTTTCTTCCTCGGTTACCGCCGGAACATGTTGCAGGAAGATGTCATTAAGGACTGGAGAAGTTGTCGAACTAATATCTTGAAATGTCGAGTAAGGAGGGCTGCCAAAGAGTGTCTGTCATTACACCAATTACCGAATTATCACATGAGCATCAATCCTATTTCTTGACCCGTCTATTTGCATTCGCATGATGAAAGCTAGAGTTGTAGTCTACTTCCTTAAAAAAAGAATCTTTATTTTTCTGCATCCGTAATTCTTTTTGAAATCCTCCATTGTTCAATCATTTTTCAATTTTAAAATTTCCTCTTCCGCATTTGGTTTGGACTAGACGAACGAATGTTATCAGATTGACTTCCTTATGTTGTTGTCTATATTTCCAAAAGTACCTGTTCCAAACACCGAGTAGCTTTCTTGTGAGTATATCCGATTGATGTTATATCTCGTTATACTCCGAGCTCCAAGCTTGCTTAATTTGTTTCTAATTGTCATTTAACCACGAAAAAAAATTTCGGTTTTACGCTAGTATGACTATCGGGATTTGTATAAATTTATTTAGGCGTATGATCGAGGCAAGTTGCGAAGATTGGATAAATTAGAATCAGGAAAATACCTAAGCCACTCATCATTTTGTTAGAGCATGCTTATTATTAGACCAAGTGTATGGGGTGCCGTTATAACTTAAGTCAGTTAGGGTCAAGATCGTTAATAATCTTGAAGAACATAAGTAGGTGTGGGGAAGACTTTGTTTTGTTTTGCTAACTCTATCACTATGATCAATTATGATATTCAGATCACCAATCAACACCCACGGTTGATTGATCTCTAGACCTATGTCCTTAATAAAATTCCATTGAAGTTTTTTTAAGTAAGGATTTGCACCATAGACATTAACACGAAAGAGCCACTCTGGTTTCGATGGGTCAAGAGAAACCAGACAATGGATCATATTTTTTGAAGAATACACTATATCGAGCGTGAAGCCGTCCTTCCATAAAAGGGGAGACCTCAGAGAGCCCAATGGAAGGTTCATAAACTCTATTAGGGAAAACGAGACACTTAGCTAATTTCAGAATTTTGTCGAGTTTATTTTAGTTTCTTGAATGAAGATAATGTCCGGGTTATGAGTTTCGAGAGACGCTTTAAATGATTCCTAGTTTTGATATCATTGAAATACAGTTCCATGCAATAATTTTATTATGCGGTGCAAAACAGAAGATGGTATGTCTTACTTAACAAAACTACCAGTTGAGTGCAAGAAGTGAGCGTTTGATTTCGAGTAGGGCTTACGATCCCATCATTCGTGGTAGCCTGAATATGAGTTTTCGCAAGCCATCACATCGCCCAAATTAGGAGCCATATTAGTAATACCTTGAATGAGATTATTAGGTTCTTGAGAGAATGGATATTGTGTGGGTTTTGTGAAGGTTGTTGGTTCAAAATAGAGTTCCTCATACGTTTTACACTTCTTGGTTCATCCATAGCAGTTTCTCCCACCATGTCATCATCAACCGTTTCTTCTTCCATAGCATTTTGTTCTTCATTATGTGGCTGTTCAGCATTGTTTTGTTCAGCTGTTTCTTGTAGCCAAGCATCATATTCCGACGAGAGATAAGTATAGAGACCAAATTGTATGATCACAACTTTTCCTCAGATGATCAATAACAAAACATTTTGGACAAATATTATTTGGTTGGAGTTCCCAGTGATAACGGATCCAAACATCTTCCCCTGAAATGGTTTTCCACCAAGCTCCTCTATGTAGAGGTTTTCGAAGCTCCATCTCAATTCTAGCCTTAACCGTATTTCTGCTCGAGGTCTTCAGTGGGTTTCTAGGAGAAGTTGAGATTTTAGTTCCATGAAACCCATGGCTTCATCAATAACGTTCAAATGCTCAAGCTTGAGATATTTAAAATGAAGCGTGAAAATTTGTTTGTTGAATGTGTAGTCGTTTATAGGGATGTTGGAATAATATTTTTGGATATTGAAAAGAACTCCATCAATTAGCCAAGGGCCATCAAGAATCACCTCATCCCTTTCTTCTTCATTGTTTAGTCTTATCAAGATCAAATTAGTTCCCATGACTCTTATTTCTTTGTTCCTATATTTCCCCAAAGAGAGTTGATATGAGAATTGATAACTCTCATCTTCATTTTTCCTTTTCCATAAGTTTCCCAAGAATGCCATACCTCCACACATTCGCCTTTGGTTAATTGTTTGTGAAGATCCCAGATTCTTCTAGTAATTGAGATAACCGCATTATTGAGGCTGGACGTCTATGAAGAGTGTTGTTTCGATTGTTGAGGAGCGGACATGCTTGAATTGGTAGTGGTATAGAAGGTTGTTGGGTACCCACAATGTCTTTGGTGAAAGTAATGTATCGATACACAGCGGAATAAATTTGATGAGCAATATAGTGTGAAACATGAATTAATATCCGGTAAAAGTGTTGGAAGTGTGACAGGCTGTGATTGCAATTGCAGGTGCTAAAATCACGGAGAATGCCAGCTATGTTTAAGGTATCCAAAGCACTTTCCATCTTTTCACTTTCCATGAACGTATCTATTTGATGACCTTTAGTTCCACCAATTTGTAAAGGTTTTGGGTTAGCATTTTTAAAGTTACAATTTTGAAGAGGGACTTTAACTTTTAATTTTGGATATATATGGGCGACCTTTGAATATTGTTTATGCTAGATACGTTCTTTGAATATTAGTATCTTTCTCCTGGCCATTACAAGCTTACATAAAAATTCCTATTAATGGACGTGAACAGAAAGGCTTAACGGGAAGTATAGAATTTGTTCAATTCTAATACTATTGGAGATCAAAAAAAGTTGAAGAACAATCCACCATCAAAGCGGGGAAAAAAAATGAACCTATAGAATTTGTTCAATTCTAATAAAATCATATACAAAAAGGAAAAAATTGAAAATCATATACAAAGTTACTGAAATGCTTACTTACGAGTTTTGTTGGTTATTTGCAGATGACAAAATTGTGGGATCATGGTGCTCTCTGCAAATGTCTCAAAACTAAAACTTTATGTACATATTTTTTTTTTTTCCGATCATGAATATTTAAACTCATCTATCGGGCATTTCTTATAACTCTTTCTGTAAGCATGTTCAGGGGATTGCAGTAAAAAGGAAATTCCACCAAATTTTGACTACATAGTTCTTCATTGCGTTAAACTAAAGACGCTACCTATAACAAAAGGTTGAGCCCCGGCCGTAGGCCGGGGTGATACCTAGTAATATTATAGAAGAATGTTTCAATGATTGAAATGTAGAGTTGAGATTATGTAACCACCTATGGATATAAACATATATAGTGTGTTCGCACATTAGTGTATAAGTCCATGTACCGAAAACCAAGTGCGTGCATATGTGTGCATGCGGTATTGGTGAAGGAGACAGGTTGGGTACGCGTACTGGCGGAAGTTCACGTCTGTGAATTTCTGTTGAGTTTGGAGTTTACGAACTTACAAACCGGTCACCTTAGGTACGCGTACCCACGGAAGTTTTCATCCTAGAATTTCTGCGGGGTTTTCAAACCCAATTCCGGTAAAGCTAGAGTACACGTACCCGTATGCGTACCTAAGTTGGTTATATCTCAAATCGGTTATATCATGAATTTAAACAATAAATCAATAAGGAATGCAATCTTTAAAAACCGTGGCTATCTTATTCATGAATTGATACAAGTGAATCAAACCGATTTTGTTTCAATTGTGTATATGTATAAAGATCTAAGCAATTGAACAACTCTTGAACTAGTTCTTATGAGTCATTTGAACTAGTTATGTAGAAGATGAATATGGTTGATATGAAAGTGCTCATATGGCTAACCATTGGTTAACTATTCGTGAACCAACTAAATGTACACGTTTAGGCACGGTTACTCAAACCTAAATAAAATACATTTCATTTGTGTGTGTGACAAGCTAAGTTTCGATCTAACGGTTGGAAGATATTAGCTTGGATAAATCAGGTTTTTCATCTAACGGTGAATATTGAATGCTTTGTTACCAAGGTAACTTAGATTGCAAACCCTGATTTGAAAACTATATTAAGAAGACATCTAGCAACTGGAAAAACTAATCCCCACACTTACTGTGTGATACTAGTTGGTTTTGCTAGAGTCGATTCTCCTTTAGCCGTATGTTTCTTCTCGAGACCCTGTCGGTTAGCGACTTGAAGGCTTCATTGGGATTGTGAAGCCAGACGAAACTACTTTTCTTGTAGTTGAGCGATATGATCTTGCCATTTTCTATCGTACAAGTTCAATTGAATAATTTTCTTGAGATTATATATCCGATAGGGCAAGATAAAAAAAAATCACAAACATCTTCTTCTCATCGTTTATGATTCCGCAATATCTAGTTTCACTACTATACGATTTAGATTATTGTGAGGTGATCAATAATTATAGGCTGTTCTTCGCGAATATAAGTCCAGGTTATTGATTGGTTCATCTTCACCTTGATTTTATCAAAAGATGGAACAAAACTCGTAGGTTTATCTGTGGGAGACATATTTATCTATTATCGTAGACTTTTCTGTGTGATACAAATTTGTTTATTCAAGTCTTCGACTTTGGGTCGTAGAAACTCTTGGTTGTGGGTGAGATCATCTAAGGGAATCAAGTGTGTAGTATCCTGTTGGGATCAGAGACGGAAGGAGCGCAACTGTACCTTGAATCAGTGTGATATTGATTAGGGTTCAACTACAATCTAGACCGAAGTTAGTTTGTAGTAAGCTAGTGTCTGTAGTGGCTTAATACAGTGTGGTGTTCCATCTGGACTAGGTCCCGGGGTTTTTCTGCATTTGCGGTTTCCTCGTTTTCAAATTTTCGGGTGTCTGTGTTATTTTTATTCCGCATTATATTTTGTTATATAATTGAAATATCACAGGTTGTGCGTTGTATCGATCAATTGTGATATCCAACCTTTTTTTTTTGATTGGAAATTGATTGATCCTTGGATATTGGTTTTTGATACCATCCAAGTTTATATCTCTTGTATTTGATAAAGACTCACAGATTTCTATTTGCTTGAGTATAGATCAATCGAGAGATAGAGATATTAACTCCTTGATATACTTTTTATTAAGATTGAGTCTGACCGTCTAGTTGATTCTCTTAAAAGTATATTAGAGTTAGTCCATGCAGATTGCTAATCGAAATATTGGTTGAGGTTGTTAGACCCTCGCTTTTTCATTTTCAATATAATATGATTTGAAAGATACGTTAGGAATGGAAACAAGATCAAATCAATATTACTAACCTAAAGAGGAAGGATGATGTCGTCATTATAGTCGTTACTTCTTCACATTCTTCAGGTCTTCGGAGTAATAATTGTACGTCTCAACATTCCTAGACTTTCTAGTCAAACCTAAATGAAGTCGACCTTAGTATTTAATGAAGTGACACTAGATAAGTTTTGAAACTAAAATGTGACAAACAAACTTGACATACCAACACTTGGTGGGTTCAACCGACCTATGCTCCAACGAGGGAAGCATCCAATTGGGTGCACAGATGAACAAAATAAATATTGCATTCATATAAAATCCAAAGATACACAATGTAGATAGAAACAAAAAAGGATAGCAGAAATTGAAGAGCGTAGAACAACTAAAGTTGTTTAATCATCCTCTTTAGAAATTTCGCTCTCTATCTGATCTGAAACATCGTTATGAGCACCATCTAGAGAGTGGGGTTGTGCAACAACAACATCATTATAACACTCCCCAAGCTCAAAGGATTGAATTGAAAGACTTTCATATATATCGAGCTGATCACGAGCGTTTTTAAGCTACTGACTAAGTAGCAAGACCTAGTCTTTAAGAGAATATTTTGAAACCTCATGCTCTTGACATCGAGTTTTCAACACTCTAATCTCATCTCGATATTTCCATAAAAAATCACTTGATCTACGGTTCTTTGAGCGCTCCATCCCAAGCTTCGTTTTTTAGCTGAGAACACAAAGTTTTCACACCTAAGAGGCGTCTTCAGCTTCCAATTTTAAACGCCGAGCATTAAAAACACTATTGGCGAACTCATTTACCAGCTGAAAAATATTCAATAAGATAATCAAAAAATAAAAACTTTAGATAAATTCAAAAATCTCAGAAAAGGTGCAACAATTACCGAAATCATCTTTGAAGCAATCTTATCTCGACTTCAGCAAGATATATGTGGGCTAAAGGTAAAAGATCAACATGTCGGTAGGCATTGAGTAAGAACTCCAGTGTATACAGACCATTCGACTCCATAGACCTATCTCGAGATACGTAATTAGCCCAAAAATGAGGATCAAAAGTCCACCTGACATAGAGCCGAGAAAATGGTTCACTAGTTATCTCAGAACAAGAAGAAGAGCCTAACTCGGATCCTCTTCTCTTAAAAAAAAAATAGTTCGAGTAAAAGACAAAAGAGAGGCATTAATTACTCATGACATAAAAACGATTATTTGATGAGTAAAAGAAGGGAGAAAACTTACTCAGCAGAGGAAAAGCTTTAACTTCAAGGAATTGATCAGAAAATCCTCATGCTCCCAAGCACCATCAAATATCAATGGAAACTGTTACAGCGAAACCTTAACAGAACTGTTGCGAACTCAATATAATTGTTGGAAAAATTGTTACAAAGAGATTGTATTTGAAATAATAGGTGACGGTTTCTGCGACTTTCCTTAAGTGTTGTTCTCTATTTTTCTTCCTCCTCTCGCCTGTGTTCTATGCAACTCGACTGTGTCTCTCTGCAAGCTTCTAAACTCTCCCAAAAATGTACGTAGCCCTTTTTGTGACTCGACCCAACCTATATATAGCCAGCAGATCCTCTAATAACTCGAGAAAATCTTGGTTATTATTTCCCATCAAGTTATGATAATATCTCTCTTTCTTTTCCTCTATGCGTCATCTATATTGATCCAGACCCTCTCCAATCCGCAACAACCAATCTTAACCGTCAATATACTCTCCCAAGTCTCTCGGCTTCTCCCAAATCATTCAACTGAATCCCGAGTATCACTACTTCCATGTTTTATCCAAAGCCGGTGATATCCTCCTATTCTTTCGAATCTGACCGCCTTACATTCCATGTTATGAAGGAACAGACTTATACAAATCATATACCATAAAAATCTCTTACAGAAAATCACCCAAACCCAATCCAGTAAATCTCAGCAATCCCGTGAACTCCACATCTATGTTTCCTTCTAACTCGAGTTATAGCCAATTTGGGTTCAATTAGACGACTATGCCAGGCATGTTTAGGCCTGAGAAGTAAACCCAACCAATTTCAGCCTTTTAGTCTCTCTAAAACTCGATCAAGATCGCAACCCTAATTCTGCAGGTGTGATGATTTGTTTTCCTGCCAAAAACATCGTTCAAATGAGGAAGAAAGGGAGGCGCCCCTATCCTGAGTAGGGGTGCCTTTAGCATATGACTTGGGGGTGCCCTGGAGGCGCCCCTTATCCAAACCGTAGGTGCCAATAACAACTCCTCCGGGTGTAATTAACAACTTCTCGAGCCAATTTTTCCAAAAAAATTTATTGGCCAAAAATACCTACACATACATAAAACACCATAATGAGTAAAAAATGAGCCCTAACAATATATATATAATCGAGACAAATCATACACAAAAATGTGTCTATCAAATACCCCCAAACTTATTATTTGCTAGTCCTCGAGAAAATCTAAAATCTAAAAGAAAATCCTAACTCACTGTCGCAGGCATCGTGATTGCACTTAGCATGTGCAACAAGCCTTTGAACCCCTAGGTGGCCCTAATGGCCGAGTTATAGTCTCGGGAGGGTTTACAAGAGGTGTACCCACAAAACCTTTACTCCAAACCCTAGCTATCTACGCAGAACCTTGGAATAGTACTAAATAACCTCCTTGGTTGACATACTCTCATTGACTACAAGAGAGTACCCTCTCTTGGAATACCCTGATACGAAATTCCAATTGATGTACACGAGTTTGCACTCAAGCATACTGAAATTCATATATAAGTGACAAATCTCTACTCTGATAATCACACTATGGACATCAATATCCGGAATCAAACAAATCACATGAATGAATTAAGAAGATGGAAATAGAAATAAATGGTTGCGAATGGACGTCAATGCCAAGATGAATCCTATGACCTAATGGATTGAGATACTAGTCTGGACTAATATCAACACAGCTAGCATATACAAGGGAACCACTGGTCGATAATCCTAATTCTATATCAACTCGTCTGACATATACAAGGGAACCAGCGGTCGATTTTATTGAATAATTTATTCTGGTTGGTCTGGTCTCAATTTTCTTTTCTTTTCTCTTTTTTTTCCATCTTTTTTTTTCATTTTTTATTTTTTTTATTTTTTTGGAACTCAATCACCTTATTTCAACCCAGCGGACATCAACATAAAATTATGCAAAAAAATAAAAATAGAAGTAATAAGATGATTCCGAGATACGGTGAAACTATCATGTTATTTCTAACATAGCTTTGTGCTTTTATGAATAGACTCTATTTAGATGTTTCCATCCACTCAGATTGGTTCCTCAACTCCTACAACCAAGATGCTTCCATCCACTTAGATTGGTTAGTGTCATCCTTAATAAGCATAAATTTCTAGGCTCTGGAGTTTATTTATTGCAACAAAAAGGTAACAAAAAGTTTCTACCCCACCCCAAAACTTAAATCTAACATTGTCCTCAATGTTTCTAATTAAAGAACAGTACCAAAAATATAAGTAACATGAGGAAATAGTAAAGAGAGAAGTCGGAAAGATAGTACCTGGGTAAAGTGTAACCAAAAACCTACAAAAATAATATACAACATACAAACCGCCTCGATGGTCAATCAAGGTCAACAGGGTCCTCCAGAGGGACCTCCTCACCATCACCTGTATGAAAAGGCTTTAAAAGGGCTTCAATCTCATACCGTTAACCTTTGAAGAACTACCACCATCTGATGTCTCAATCTTAACACTGCCATGAGGAAAAACAGTACGGATCACAAAAGGACTGGTCCACCAAGAGCGCAACTTCTCGGGGAATAGATGCAAACGAGTGTTATACATAAGAACTTTTTCACCTGGAGAAAATGACTTTCGTAAAATATTCCTATCATGCACAAGTTTCATTTTGTTCTTATACTCCTTAGCACTATCGTATGCATCTCTACGAATCTCCTCCAACTCATTGAGATGGAGCTTTCTGTGAGATCCTTCCTTGTCAAGTGAAAATTTTAAGTTCTAAATAGCCCGATAGGCTCTATGTTATAACTCAATAGGCAGGTGGCATGCCTTGCCAAACACTAAATGATAAGGTGACATTCTAATGGATGTCTTAAGAACAGTACGGTAAGCCCATAAGGCATCAGTAAGCCTCGACGACCAGTCTTTCCTATTGGGATTAATTGTTTTCTCTAAAATATGCTTAATTTTATTAAAAGAGCAAACGGTCGTATGGGTACCTTACTGCGTCGTCGAGGCTTAATCCCGATAGGAAAGATTGGTCGTCTAGGGTGATATAGGGTAGCTACTTTATGGGTGATATGGGGTACCTGACCACTAGTCTGTGGGTGATATGGGGTAGCTACTTTGTGGGTAATACCATATTGTTTTATTAAAAGAGCAAACAGACTATTACAAAAGTGTGACCCTCCATCACTAATTATAGCTCGCGGTGTACCAAAACGTGTAAGTATGTTCTCTTTCAAAAACTGGACTACGACCCTGTGGTAATTTTTTACACGGAACCGCCTCAACCCACTTATACACATAGTCTACAACGATAAGTATGTAAAGATAGCCCAAAGAATTAGGAAATGGACCCATAAAATCAATGCCCCACACATCAAAGACCTCAATCACTAAAATAGGGTTCAAAGGCATCATATTTCTACGGGAAATGGTCCCTAACTTATGGAAATGCTCACAAGAAACACAATGACTATGGGAGTCTTTAAACAACAAAGGCCTGTAAAATCCACATTGTAATATCTTTGCAGCAGTCTTCTTAGCACTAAAATGACCCCCACATGCATGTTCATGACAAAAAGAGATAATACTGGACTGGTCACTCTCAGGTACATATCTTCTAATAATCTGGTATGTACAATACTTAAATAAATAATGATCGTCCCAAAATAAATGCTTAACCTTGGCTAAAAATCTAGAGCGATCTTGTACCCCAGTGTTGAGGCATTCGACCAGTAACAAGATACTTCACTATGTTTGCATACCAAGGTGATTGGGAAACAAATAACAATTGTTCATCAGGAAAGATATCCCTTATAGGAAGGGAATCATTTGGGGAACTAACAACTAGACTAGAAAAGTGGTCTGCTACTACATTTTCTACACCCTTTTTGTCTCTAATGTCTGTAAAAAATTATTATAACAAAAGGATCCATCTAATCAATCTAGGTTTGGAATCCTTCTTAGACAAAAGGTATTTTAAAGCAACATGATCAGTATAAATTACAATCTTAGAACCTAATAGGTAGGATCTAAACTTATCTTAGGCAAACACGATGGCTAAAAGTTCCTTCTTGGTAGTTCTATAGTTCAGTTGGGCATCATTAAGAGTTTTGCCAGCATAGTAAATCACATGAAGTAATTTGTTTTCTCTATGTCCTAACACGACGCCTATAGCATAATCTGAATCATCACACATGATTTCAAAGGGTAGGTTCCAGTTAGGTGCCTGGACTATGGGGGAGGTAGTGAGTAAAGCATCATCAAATACAAACTTAACATATTTTGCAAGCAAATTGCAAAGAGGTCTAGAAATCAAGCTAAAATCCTTAATGAATCGACGATAAAAACCTGCATGCCCTAGGAAAGACCTAATATCTTTTACAGTTTTTGGGAACTGTAAAGTCTTAATAAGGTCAAGTTTGGCTTTGTATACCTCTATACCCTTTGAAGATACGATGTCCCGTAAGACAATTCCTGATTTAACCATGAAATGACATTTTCCCCAATTTAGAACTAAATTATTTTCCTTATACCTAGTCAACACTAATGTTAAATGATGCAAGCACTCATTAAAAGATAAACCAAACACTGAAAAATCATCCATAAATACCTTTAAAAACCGTTCTACCATATCAGAGAATATTCCCATAATACAACGCTAAAAAGTCGCAGGGGAATTATATCTGGAGTAGCCATCTAAGAAGCAATAATAACTATATCCAGCTAATCTCTCTAGCATTTGGTCAATAAAATGAAGGGGAAAGTGATCCTTCCTTGTGACCTTGTTTAATTTACTATAGTCAATACATACACGCTACCTTGTGGTCACTTGGGTTGGGATTAACTCATCATTATCATTCTGGACTACAGTGATACCTGATTGCTTGGGGACAACCTGAACGGGGCTGACCCACTTACTCTCTGAAATTGGGTAGATAATACCCGCATCTAACAACTTAAGCACCTCTTTTCGAACTATCTCTTTCATGTAGGGTTTAGTCGACGTTGCATCTCCGTAGAAGGTCTGGAGTCTTCATTTAAATGAATCTGATGCATACATACAGTAGGACTTATACCCTTAATGTCTACTATAGTCCACCCTAAAGCTTCCTTATTATCTTAAAGTACATTTACTAGCCTACTTTCCTGATCACTATCCAAATCGGAAGCTACAATTACAGGTAAAGTCTCCGATGGGACTAAAAACACATATTTTAGAGTGTCTGGTAGTGGTTTAAGGTCCAACTTAGGAGGCTCTTCTAAAGAAAAAATTAAGGTAGTCTCAGAAGCTGGTAATTGTTTGAACCTAGCTTTCCATCTATTAGCTTCTAACACATGGGTAGAATCTAATAGAGCATTCACTTCTTCAATAATGCTATCGTCGTCAAAATATAAACAAAAATGGGATAAACAACTTTCTAATGGGTCTGTAGACAAAATGTTTGGTAATGACTCCTAAACTAAGGCTTCTATCATGTTCCCCTCTTCAACACATGTGTCATCTATCTCATAAGGTAGCTTACTGGCATTAAAAATGTTCATCTCCATAGTCATATTACCAAAATATAAATTTATCACACCATTTCGACAGTTAATGATCGCATTAGATGTAGCTAAAAATGGGCGAACTAAAATCACAAGTATCTGGTTCTCAGGGTCGGGAATAAATTGGGTATCTAGGACCACGAAATAAACTAGATAAATAAACATTTCTACCTCAATAAGAGCATCCTCGATAACACTTCGAGGAATTTTAACAGACCTATCATCTAACTGCAGTGTCATCTAAGTATTCATTTCGTTAAGTCCTAGCTGTAAGTACACATAATACGGCTGAAAATTCACACTGGCTCCTAAGTCAAGTAAAGATTTTTCTACCCGGAAGTTACCTATTGTGCAAGCAATGGTAGGGGAACTTGGGTCTTTGTACTTTGGAGTTGTGGTGTTTTGAATGATTGAACTTACGTGACTAGCTAAAAAGGCTTTCTTATGGACGCTAAGTTTTCGCTTTCGTGTACACATATCCTTGAGGAACTTGGCATAGTAGGAATTTTCCTAATTGCATATAATAAAGGAAGGTTTATGGTAACTTGCTTAAAAATCTCCAATATGTCATTAAAGTTCGATTCCTTCTTTGTTAGTACTAATAGCTAGGGAAATGGGGCTTTAGGCACATAATCAGACCTCTCAGGAACCAAATTGGCATCAACAGAAATTTTATCAGTCCCCTCAGCTAGTGGTGGTCTTGAGGGGTGAACTAGAGTATGTTCACTATCGGGCATGGTTACCTTATTGTCTACTACTCTACCACTCCTAAGGGTTCTAACAACATTCAATTGATTTGATGGTTTTGCACCTAACTCATGAACTGCTCTAGGGTTGGTTTGTGTTTGACTAGGTGTAGAAATCGGTCTTATGCACGGGTCGAGAGCCGGTCTTTTACGATCCCCAGCATAGTCGCCACTATAGAAATCGAGGGTTGTAGCACGGTTCGAGTGCCGGTCTATTCTTTGTCCATAATTGTTATGGGGCGAGGTCCATGTTCTCATCCGTTCGTGGATGTTTATCACACAGGGTCTGGCAGAGATAATTTCTTACTAGTTTATTAGTAAGAGGGCCAACTCTGCAAAGAGGAAAAAAGAGGTAGATTTGAAGTCGCCACCTGACTAAGGGGAGTCAGGACCCTTTTAACTAGTTTGAATTCTTATGGGAAAACAAAACCAGTTATGACTTACATCTTTTTGGTCTGCTATCAGAGAGTCTAGGTAAGGAGATTCTAGTACGGGATGGGAAGGTGTTAGGCACCCATCAACCGCCCAATTGTAAGATTGGCCTCTACTTCATGATTAAAAGGGGAAAATGTTTATAATTTATTGAGAATAGATTTTCATGCATGAGCTATTTAGAAAAGGGACATAGTTAGAAGTTGGGTGGAACTTCGACTATGGAGATGTGGTTTCTTTCTTTTATGCTGGTTTTTCTTTTGTGGTGGTGTGGGTGGAAACCTTAATTTTTTTGATCCTTTTGTTGTGGTTTGGGTGAAAACCTTGTTTTGTGGTGGTTTTGGGTGGAAAACCGTGTTTTTGTTGTGGTTTGGGTTTTTGATGGCGTTGTTTTGGTGGTTTGGGTGGAAACCTTGTTTTGTGGTGGTTTTGGGTGGAAAACCTTGTTTGCTAGTGGTTTTGGGTGGAAAACCTTGTTTGGTGGTTTGGGTGGAAACCTTGGTTTTTTTGAGAAGAAATTCGAATGAAATTTCAAAATTAAACAATTACCCTGCAGATTAGCTCAATAAAAATAGAATTAATGCCAACCTTATTTTTTGAAAATTGGTCTAATGTGGAAGGGAATTCCGCTTTATACCCACACTTTGATTTATCCCACTTGGAAAATTAATAACAAAACACAATTTTTTATGTAATGCAAAGAGTAGTCTCGGTGTTACTACGAAATGGAAAACCATTATGTTCCCGTATGACTACATAATTTACACAAGAGATAGGCAATTAATATACTTGAAATATGATATTTAAATTTGAAAGGATTCTTACGACGATTGCTTGCTTCCGTTAAGTATGCTGAAAGTAGTTAAAGTACTAGCAATTTAATGCTAATCTTTTAAAAACTTAAAGACAGTACTTGATTTAATCTTCTTATTTTTTGAGTTTTCTCAAAATGAACTATAAGTGCACAAGACAATGATAACTATTGTGTAGGAAGAAAATTTGATTTCTCTTTGATTAAATGACACAATACATGGAGACTTGAAACATGTGAGAAGAAATATTTTTTATTTGATAAACAATAATTCTTCTTGGTTTGGGTGGAAACCTAGATTTTTGGATTGTGGTTTGGGTGGAAACCTTGTGTTGTGTGGTTTGGGTGGAAACCTTGTGTTGTTGTATGGTTTGGGTGGAAACCTTGTTTTGTGTGGTTTGGGTGGAAACCTTAGTTGTTGTATGGTTTGGGTGGAAACCTTGTTTTGTGTGAAGAAGTAAAGGAAGAAGTCTCCCTCCTTTTCTCCCTCTTTCTCAAGTTCCTCTTCCCTGTGAAAAATGGCGTGTTGAGAAGATTGTTTTCCACTGCCTTTTTCTTCTTCTTTTCATTCTTCTTCGATTTTTTTCAATTGTGGGTCCCACGTCCTTTTGAATTGTGAATTTTGAATTCACTGTTTGTGACTATTTGTCACTGTTCGTCACTGTATTGTTTGCACTGTTCGGCACTGTTCGACACTATTCGGCACTGTTCACAACAAATATCTCATTCTTTCTTTTTTTTTCCAAATTGTCGGCGCCTTCTTTCTTTTCTTCTACGCCCGTGAAATTTGAAGCTGAATTGTCCCTTGTATTTGGCTTCAAAGCATAAAACTGATATTTTTCATGGAAGGTGCGAAATTGGGGTGTCAACAGTTGCCCCTCTTTGAGAGTAACCGTTTGCGGTTAACGAACAAATCCATGAACACCCTTTCGCACCCAATTTTGCCTAAAGGTGGTTTTGATGAGTTGATGAAGAAAGTCCTGACGTTGGCCGGGTTTGTCCCAGTTAGGCTTGTCAGCTCCATTTCCTTAATGTTTTTGAACCTTTGCAGTTGATTCAGTTGGATTGCCCCTTTGTTCGAGCCGATTGAATAGTTGAAAAAGTTGATGAAGAAAATTCTAACATTGGCCGGGTTTGCCCCGATTGAGCTTGTCAGTTGCATTTTCCTGATGTTTTTGAACCTTTGTGGTTGATTCAGTTGGATTTCCCTTTGTTCGAGCCGATTGAATAGTTGATGAAGTAAATTCTAACATTGGCCAGGTTTGCCCCGGTTGAGCTTCGTCGATTTCCTATGAGGCGTCGGGACTTGCACTATGTAGTCTGTTGCAAATTACGTTTTGAGGTCACAACTATTCGGTGTGTCGTGCCTCGACTTGATACGATTGATTTTCCTTTGCGGAATAGACTTTTTTGGAAAGGGTCGTCGTTCGATTCCAAGCTTCTTGAAGAAGGAAGTACTTTTCATTTTTTATAAGACTGGGGGAGAAGATGATTCTTTATCCAGGGGTTTCTTCTTCCATTTGTTTTTTTATTGTTTTCTCTTTCAAGATGTCATCTGGGAAGCCTTCTGACATTTTCTCTACTTGTCCTCCTTTGCCGTCGGCACGTAAAAAACAAAAGGTTGGGGTTTCACATGATGTGGATAATCATGTTTCTGCAAAAATCCGGGAAAACCCTGTAAGTTTCCTTGTTGATCGAATTTTTGTCCTTCGCTTTCCATGTTTTCTTTTGTTATTTCTCAGCCATTTCTTTATTTCACAGAATTACACTTGGGCGCGTTTTCGTGGAGGGACCACTGGCATAGTAGAATGGTGGCTGGTGTTGAGACGATGCAAAGGCGTACGTGAGCTTGTACAACAGATCGGTTGGTACGACTTTATTGAAGCTTTGGAACCGTTCCATGATGGTGAGAATGCTTTAGTCGTGGCAGAGCGATTGTGGGGTGATACTAATTCATTTCACTTGCCACACTGTGAGTTAACCATCACTCCTCTAGATTTATACATGATTACTGGCATCCGTGTAGGGGTAGGAGCTCCTGTCCCGTTGGGTGCAAGCATGACAGAGGAGAATGTCCGAAATATGTTGGGACCACACTGTGGGGATATCTTCCCTAAGAATTGGTACATCGGCTTGTCTGGCTTGAAGATGAATTTCTTGGTCCCTGAGCTGGATCTCGCTGCCGACGCTTCAAAAGATGATGCTAAAGTTATTGAGGTTACCAGAGCTTTCCTGATTTTTGTTGCGGGTCATACCTTCCTTAGCTCTTCTAGTGGCTATATCAAATCAGGCTACCTAGAAGCATTTTCTTACCTTGATTTAGTAAATTTTTACGATTGGGGAAGTTGTGCGATGGCGCGACTTTACACCTATCTAACCCGAGCAACACGCCTTCAAACAAAAGCCTTATGTGGATTCTGTCCCATCTTGAATGTGAGAACATTTCTCCTTGCATCAGGCCGACTGATCTTAGACCCTTTTTTTTTTTTTGAATTTTTTTTGAATTTTTTTTGAATTTTTTTTTTTAACACCCATACTTTTTTTTGTAACAGTCCAGTCGCAATCCTTTTGATACAAGCTTCTCCAATAGTCAAACATTTCCTCGAATGGCTAGATGGAAAGGTGCACTTCGAATTTACTCGACTGCATATACACGCCTTTGTTTGGAGGAAGCGACACTTGAATCTGTAAGAAACCACTTTTATATATATATTTATTTATTTATATTTATTTATTTATTATTATTATACACCTCCATTTTTATCGCAGATTTGATGAGACCCTTGGAAAGATTATTTGATTCGGCGTGATCAAAGAGCCATTCATGCCATGTCGTCTATCATTCTTCGGTACTTGTTACGAGGCCCAGATTATTGTGCTTGGTATCTTGGTGACAAATTTGGGCGGCAAATTAGTCAACCAGACGCTACACCCCGTTTTCTTCCTCCTGACGATACATGTTTTCCTTATGCATCGTTTAGAGATATGGATGAGATTTCATGCCAATCGCAAGGTTCCTATGAAGATTCAGTTGACCTTGGAATGAATTTCGATTCATATTGGAGATTGGTTTATTTAGGGCCACCTCTTTCTATCCAAGTTTTCCGAGAGAATCTTGTAGTGGGTGATCTAGGTTTTGCCCCTCGTCCATTATTGATGGGATCTTCAAGCAATGCTCCTTCTCCACAAGTTCCATTAATGAGTCTCGGCCATCTTCTTCCAACATGGGACCTCCAAATACCTATCTTGGGAACTTCAAATGTGGTTCCAATTGAAGGTGGCTCTTTTGATCGTGAAAACATTGTTGGGTTACCTCTCCCGGACGATATTCCCGAGGTACCGCTGCTACTCTGCCATTTTTGCCTTAATAACTTAATACTTTTATTAACTCATTTCTCGTTTTAGGCTTCCAGACCTCTTCAAGAATACTTGCTCCGTTTGGTGGATAGCCGTGAGCGCCAATTGAAGTCGGTGGTGAATGAGATGTACGGGATCATGTTGAGGCATGATGAAATCACTAGAGAATCCCTGGGGAGGCAGGCACGTATTGATACTCTTTCTGAAGAATTTTCCACGCTTCGACTTCTTTACGAGGTAGACTGCATTTTTTTTTCTTTTTTTTTTAAATTTTTTAAATTTTTTTTTTCTCTTTCTTTTTTTTCTCTTTTTTTTTTAAAAAAAATTTGATTTTTTTTTGAACAGGGACAAAGAGCTAGCGGATCAGATGAATGACCCTAATGGGTTGGAGAAACCCGACGGGTCATGGACTTTATTTCGGTTTGCCCGAAAAGTAATTTGATGGATCCCTAATCTTCTGCTTTATATACTTCGTCTTCTTCTTCTTCTTCCTCGACCCTCAACTTATCTGCTTCTTCTTTCTACACATCCGCCTATTTTCTCCATCTTTTTATCAGATCCTTCTTGTATGTGCCGGATCTGGACTTTGATCTTTCTTTTCTTAACCACCGTCTTCAATGTTCTTCTACTTTCTGCTTGTTTGGTTTATCGCCGTAGTAATCATTTATTGGTGGAGTATGCAAGATAGCGTTTGAGCGGATGGATAAAGTTCTTCCTGAAGTAGTGTTAACTGAAGTGAGATGTCTTTGGAGGAATCTCAGTATAGATCTGTATAAATCTTCTTTTTTCTGTACTTGATGGTAGTACCTCTTGAGATCCATACTAATGTTCGGCTCGGAGATGAAAATCTGATGATTTAGGGAAAGATGCAAGATCGTTCCATATGCAGCTTCAAAATACATACAAAGATAAATCCAGATTTCAAAGTTGAAATCAGATTTAGATTTAGATGTATTCTGACAAGTATGGATGATCTGCCTGGGATGAAGATGTCTAGATCAAGCGTGTCACATGGGCACTCTTACCACTATCACACATTAGTTTTGATCAATGGGAAATGGTGAAGAAACTGGATCTCGATCTAGACTCTAGATAAAATCACCCCCTTTCCTTATTTGTTTTTCATTTCTTCTTCTTTGGTTTGCCGTCAGATCATTTTTTTGTTTCTTGTTGTTGTTCTTCTTTTTTCTTTTCTTTTGTTTGTTTCTTATTGTTGTTTTTTTTTTCTCGATCTGATCATGTATCCTTCAGATAAGGAAGAGTTCATGCTTTTCATTGTTGTAGACGAAGATATTGTAATTCCTTTATTTGTGAATGAAATATTTTCTTTCTGGTGGTGCTCTTGTCCTTGGTTTGACTTGCACTGACTTTGTGGATTGCTGACTCCGGTGGAGAGACCTTAACTCAGATAACTCTTCGTTCACAAAATCTTAAAGCATGGTTAGAACATGATTAGGCTTAAAATAACACTCAAGAAACTTTTGCCTCAGTTGCCTATTTGGTACGTGTGCAAGACACAGTATCATCCTAAGGCTTTCATCATCAGCATTTTTTGTTTTTTTTATTTTTTGTTTTTTATTTTGTTTTTTTTACACATTTTTTTAACGGCACAACTTTTATAAAAGCACACACACTCTTTTTTTTTCATTTTGAAAACAAGACTTTAGCAATCTGTTTTTTTTTTTTTTTGAAAACAAACTTTTTTTTTTTTTTTTTTATAAAGTCACAACTTTTATAAAAGCACACACACTCTTTTTTTTTTCATTTTGAAAACAAGACTTTAGTAATTTGTTTTTTTTTTTTTTTTGAAAAAATATTGAAACTCAATAAAACTTTTATTTTATTTTATTTTGAAAACAAATTGATAAAGTAGAAAACGATATGGTAAGTGCTTGACAAACCAGTTGATCTTTTGAGGAGGTGCAGGGATTAGGTATGTCGGAACGTTGCCTTTGACTAGGCATAATACTTCTTCAGTTGATCTGCATTCGTGGGCCTTGGATGTTCTTCTCCATCTAGGTCCATCGATTGTATTGCCATTCCCTGAAAAACTTTTGGACAATGAACGGACCTTCCCATTTTGGTTTAAATTTTCCCGTTGGGTCGGTATACTTTCCTGGACGGATTTCTTTGAGCACAAGATCTCCTTTGTTGAAGTTACATGGTCGCACATGTTTATTGAAACTGCGTGCAATTTTGTTCTGGTATGCTTGAGAATGGAAAGCTGTTGTTAACCTCTTCCAACGCTTCTTCTAAATTGCCGGCTTGGATTCGAACTGGATTTCCCCTAGCCGAAACACCTGGATTTTCGGATCGCAGATTTGGAGGCTTGAACTGTCTTCCCCCCTTGTTTGGTTTGTTGCTGTAGTGATCATTTACTGGTGGAATGTGTAAGATAGAATCTGAGCAGATGACGAAATCCCTTTCTGAAGTTGGTTTAACATTTGTATTGATTTTGATCAATTTGAAATATTGAAGAAGTTGAGTCTCAGTTCATACTCAGAATGGATCATCCTTTTCTTGCATTAGATCTTCACTTCTTCCTTTTTGGTTTATCGTCAGATCATTTTTTTTAGATCTGATCATGTATCCTTCGGATGAGTAGTTGTTCTTGATTTGAATTGTTGTTAATGAGGATCTTGTAAGACTTTCTTTTGTAAATGAAATATCTTGTTCCGGACCCCTTTTTTTGTTTTGCTTTTTTTTTTTTTGCTTCAGAAAAAGGTTTCACCGTCTTTAGCAATTATGTCAAGAGCAATATGCAGATTCTTCTCCCATGGTTGAGAGGATTTTGAGAATACGACTGCCCCTTCTTTCGGCGATGGCCCTCCAGAATTGTTTTTTTTTTTTTAAAAGACCTCTTCGTTCTTGAGGACTTGATTCCTTCGCGGAAATACACTTTAACAGATGTGGAAGCACATTTTCTGGTAACACTTCTAGTTGTAGGAGCCATAAACTTTGATGGTTCGCAACCAACGATGGTACCTGGAATATGAACCTTTCTCAAATAAATATTAGTAAAAAAACATTTTCCTTTTAATCATTTTTCAAGTCGAATCTCTTATTTATTCCCCAGCAGAGTCGCCACTGTAGAAATCGGTCATATGCACGGGTCGAGATCCGGTCTTTTACGATCCCCAGCAGAGTCGCACTGTAGAAATCGAGGGTTGTAGCACGGGTCGAGTGCCGGTATTTTACGATCCCCAGCAGAGCCGCCACTGTAGAAATCGAGGGTTGTAGCACGGGTCGAGTGCTGGTCTATTCTTTGTCCATAATTGTTATGGGGCGATGTCCATGTTCTCATCCGTTCGTGGATGTTTATCACACAGGGTCTGGTAGAGATAATTTCTTACTAGTTTATTTGTAAGAGGGACAACTCTGCAAAGAGGAAAAGAGAGGTAGATTTGAAGTCGCCACCTGACTAAGGGGAGTCATGACCCTTTTAACTAGTTTGAATTCTTATGGGAAAACAAAACTAGTTATGACTTACATCATTTTGGTCTGTTATCAGAGAGTCTGGGTAAGGAGATTCTATTACGGGATGGGAAGGTGTTAGGCACCAATCAACCGCCCAATCGTAAGATTGGCCTCTACTTCATGATTAAAAGGGGAAAATGTTTATAATTTATTGAGAATAGATTTTCATGCATGAGCTATTTAGAAAAGGGACATAGTTAGAAGTTGGGTGGAACTTTGACTATGGAGATGTGGTTTCTTTCTTTTATGGTGGTTTTTCTTTTTTGGTGGTCTGGGTGGAAACCTTAGTTTTTTTGATCCTTTTGTTGTGGTTTGGGTGGAAACCTTGTTTTGTGTGGTTTGGGTGAAAAACTTGTTTTGTGGTGATTTTGGGTGGAAAACCGTGTTTTTGTTGTTGTTTGGGTTTTTGATGGCGTTGTTTTGGTGGTTTGGGTGGAAACCTTGTTTTGTGGTGGTTTTGGGTGGAAAACCTTGTTTGCTAGTGGTTTTGGGTGGAAAACCTTGTTTGGTGGTTTGGGTGGAAACCTTGGTTTTTTTGAGAAGAAATTTGAATGAAATTTCAAAATTAAACAATTACCCTGCAGATTAGGTCAATAAAAATAGAATTAATGCCAACCTTATTTTTTGACAATGGGTCTAATGTGGGAGGGAATTCCGCTTTATACCCACACTTTGATTTATCCCACTTGGAAAATTAATAACAAAACACAATTTTTTATGTAATGCAAAGAGTAGTCTCGGTGTTACTACGAAATGGAAAACCATTACGTTCCCGTATGACTACATAATTTACCTAAGAGATAGGCAATTAATATACTTGAAATATGATATTTAAATTTGAAAGGATTCTTACGACGATTGCTTGCTTCCGTTAAGTATGCTGAAAGTAGTTAAAGTACTAGCAATTTAATGCTAATATTTTAAAAACTTAAAGACAATACTTGATTTAATCTTCTTATTTTTTGAGTTTTCTCAAAATGAACTATAAGTGCACAAGACAATGATAACTATTGTGTAGGAAGAAATTTGATTTCTCTTTGATTAAATGACACAATACATGGAGACTTGAAACATGTGAGAAGAAATATTTTTTATTTGATAAACAATAATTCTTCTTGGTTTGGGTGGAAACCTAGATTTTTGGATTGTGGTTTGGGTGGAAACCTTGTGTTGTGTGGTTTGGGTGGAAACCTTGTGTTGTTGTATGGTTTGGGTGGAAACCTTGTTTTGTGTGGTTTGGGTGGAAACCTTAGTTGTTGTATGGTTTGGGTGGAAACCTTGTTTTGTGTGAAGAAGTAAAGGAAGAAGTCTCCCTCCTTTTCTCCCTCTTTCTCAAGTTCCTCTTCCCTGTGAAAAATGGCGTGTTGAGAAGATTGTTTTCCACTGCCTTTTATAGCCAGCGAAGGAAATCGATCACCCGCAAAATCCGCCTGATTTGAGCGAAAATCCTGCCTAATTGAGCGTCCTTCGTCCTTTTTCTTCTTTTTTTCATTCTTCTTCGATTTTTTTCAATTGTGGGTCCCACATCCTTTTGAATTGTGAATTTTGAATTCACTGTTTGTGATTATTTGTTACTGCCGTTTGTTTGCCTTTGTTCGTCCTTTGTATTGTTTGCTTTGTTCGACACTATTCGCAGCCTTGCATTCTGACAAATATCTCATTCTTTCTTTTTTTTTCCAAATTGTCGGCGCCTTCTTTCTTTTCTTCTACGCCCGTGAAATTTGAAGCTTAATTGTCCCTTGTATTTGGCTTCAAAGCATAAAACTGATATTTTTCATGGAAGGTGCGAAATTGGGGTGTCAACACTAGGAAACTTACCTTTTTCTCTCAAATACTCATTTATCATACCAACCTGGGTTTTTAACTCGGAAATAGCCTGACTGTTTTTTTTTTGTCCTATCATGTTACTAGCTTGTAGACTATGTTCTACGAATAACTGAAATTTTGCAGTTTGTTGAGTTAACAAGGCTAGAGATTCCTCTAAACTTAGGATTTTCTTATCTGACTGATTCTAAAACCGAGCTGGTCCTGGTCCTAAAGGATTCTTAGTATATCCAAAACCTAGGGGAGCATTAGAATTACTAAACTTACCTTGACTCTGGCCCTTAGACCATGAAAGGTTCGGATGGTTTCTCCAACAAGGATTATAGATTTCCGAATATGGGTCAAACTTCTGACGGTTATCAAATCTAGCGTTATTATAGAGAGCAATGGCTTGTTATTCATTATTCTGGCCTTCCCAGAAAGGCTTCACTCTGCCACTAGTGTGACCCAATTCTAAAGCTTCTAACTTTTTTGCTATAACAATAATTTTGGCATCTGATTCAAAGCCTCCTTCTACCCTATTAATGTTTCCTCTGATTAGAAGAATTGTTTTATGGGGTTCCTTATTATCTTCCCATTGTTAGGTATTTTCGGTGATTTCATTCAAAAATGTCATCGCCGCATCAACTGTTTGGTTTTCAAACCCACATGTACACATAGCTTCTACCATGGTTGTAGAGGAATAATCTAAACCCTCATAAAGGATCTGAACTAGCCTAAACTTTTCTAAACTATGATGAGGACATTGTGTTAACAAATCATTGAAACTTTCTGAAAAGCGGGGGTCTAACAACCACACCCAATCTTTCGAATTAGCAATCTGTATGGACAAACTCCAATATACTTTCTAGAGAATCAACTAGACAGTTAGACTCAATCAATAGAAAATATATCAAAGAGTTTATATCTCTCTCACTTAATTTGATCTTTACTCAAGCAAACAGAAATTTGCGAGTCTTTATCAAATACAAGGAGATAACTTGGATGGTACCAAAGACCAATATCCAAGTGTCAATCAATTGAAATCAACAACCAAAAAGGTCGGATATTCTAATTGATTGAACAATCACAACCTGTATTATTTCAATTATATAACAAAATATAATGCGGAAAAAAAATAACATAGACACCAGAATTTTGTTAACGAGGAAACCGCAAATGCAGAAAAACCCCGGGACCTAGTTCAGATTAAACATACATTGTATTAAGCCGCTACTGACACTAGCCTACTCCAAGCTAAATTCGGTATGGACTGTAGTTGAACCCCAATCAATTTCACACTGATCCAAGGTACAGTTATGCTCCTACATCTCTGATCCCAACAGGATACTACGTACTTGATGATAGGTGTCTAAAACACCTAATTTTATATCTAGTATTTATGCTTTCTTTGCGAGTTTTCATGTAAATTATGTATCTTATGTGTGAGTTTGAGTTATTAGGTACTCTGGAGTCGCACGGAAGAAAAGAAGAGGAAATTATCCGAAATGGAGCAAAAGGGCAAAAAGTTCATTTCCACATGTGAACGATATTAGGAGCTAAGGCCAAGTTTAAGGGGCAACTTTGTTGTGGAGGAGTATTAAACAGTGACCAGCTGAGGATAAGGGACTGCCATTTGGCTAGCCCTTATCAGAAGTGACCATTTATATAGGCACCCAATCTGTGGGTGTATTAGTAGTGGGTGTAATTATCATGGGGTGCAAATAAGCCGTCCCATGCTCAAGAGTCAAGACCTAAACCTCAGTCGAGAGAAAGCAGTTTCTCAGTTCTTCCCCCAAATTCCATACAACAGCTAAGAACTAGTTAGGGTTTGTGGAAGTTGATTGAAATTCAGAGAAGAACGTCAATGATATTCATGGGTTCGGTTGGAGCTGTTGATTCTCAAGAGTTCGGTGGAGTTTGAGGAATTGAATTATGAAGAATGGGTATTAGAATTTGAATGAATTCTTGACTGAGTTGTCTGGTGGTATTGTAATGAAGAAATTTGGGTTTTGGTGGATGAAATGGAAGCAGAACAAGTATGGGATTGTGGCCAAGATTGGGTGGAATTGATTCAAGAGATTAATGATAATCATGGAAGACGGAATTGAAGTTAGGGTCCTGAGCTACAGGTTGATGCTGATGTTCGAAGTGATGGACTGATTGATTAATGGGTTCTGTGTGAGTGATAAACAGATCGTGTAACAGATGCAATTGAAGTTCAAAGGGATCTAAGATGTCTTCTGATGATAAATGGAGATGTTCACTGTGAATCTCCGGGAAGTGTTGGTGGTTGCATTGAGGTATACAAGGCATGAATGGAGAAGGATGTCGCAGGTGGAGCGAGAAGCAGTATTGCATTGGATATAGATATGTTGCCGTGTTAAGAATGGTGGTGCTCTTGTTGGTGGTGATGCAGCTTTGAACTGAACTGGCGCTGTGAACTGTAAAGGTAATTGCAGGTGGTAAAGCTAGAGAGGGAGGAATTGATGCTGAATCAGTTCCCTGAACCAGAGAGAAAATGAATCAAAATGGCTTTGAAGTGTTGGTTGTAATGGGGATGTGTGAAGGAGCATACTGAAAATGGAGATTGCAGGCAAAGGAACTGAAATTGAAAGATTAGGTTGCAGGTGCAATGTTGGTATTGATTTGGTTGTGCAGTGATGAGTATCTGGGAGTGAATTGGACTGGTGGTTGGCTTCAAATAGTAGATGTCTGATAAAGCAAGAATGGAAGCAGGGGTGGAGAGCATCTCAATAGCAACAAAGACAGGGAGGATGGCTGTGTTTTATTTGAAGTTTGGAAGAATGGGTTTCTGGTGGAATGGTTCAGGAGTGAATGAAGTGAAGCTGTAGCTACTGGCATGGGAGGATTTGTGGTATTGGAGCTGAATTGATCCATCTCATATGGAGATGTTCAAGGGTTTGTTGGCATTGAGTGCTGGTGCTGATAATAATGGAAGTGATGGCAATGGCTAGACAGACAGAGTATGGGGTGCAGCGTGTTGTGGCGACACAGAACTGGAGATGCAATAAAGCAGTAGCAGAAGCTAGGCAAAGTTGGTGCTGGGAAGATGGCAAAGGTGCAGGTCAGTGAGGTGGTCATGGGAATAATGAGTTGTTCATGGGAATGAAATTGGAGCTGTTATATTGCAGGTTGTGCTGCCATAATGAGGCAAAGAAGTTAGTTCTTGATATTGATATTGCAGGTATTAAGAAGTGGTGGATAAGGATGAAATGCCTGCCAGGGATTGTGTATGTGAGTTACAGATTGAATCCAAGTTTGCAATAAGGAGTTGCATAGCCATCATGGCTGGGTGAGTTAATGGTGCAACACAACACAATTCAAGGTTGTTGCAACAGTTTAGGCCTAGAGGTCACTCAGCCCAGTTGGCTACTGACTCAGCTGAGTTGTCTGACTCATTCCATGACTCAGCGATTCCTCCCTTGACCGAGTTTGCTAACAGAAGACCGTTAAGTCAACAGTTAATTCTAACAGAATCGTGACATAATATTCCATCGACGGAGGTGCATTTTCAGATGGTCGGCGACGACAATTTTCGGCAACCGGTGACCGGATTCCGGCCAAAAATCCAGTTTTCCGGCAACGAGTTTTGGGACATAAATTCTACACGGGTTTCTCTCTATTGTGGGCTTGGTGGACTTCTAAATATTGGACCTTTGAAGACTAGACCTAATTTTTGGAACAAGGAGAGCTATAAAAGGAAAACTCCTACAACTTTTGGGATGATCTTAATATCTTTAGAATTATTATATCTTCTACTTTTGTTTCTAGGGTTTGTGAACATGATAGGGTTTCTCTTTCTTCTTGTTATGAACTCCATTAACATGAGTACTTAAGTTTATTATTGGTTATGGAATAGTTGGATTTCACATAATATGATTCTTTGATTCAATATATTAGTTTTTTCTCATATTTATCGTTCACGATTCTCTGAAAATAGGGTTGCATGATTGAATGTTAGTTTTGTCAAGTTGCAAATTGGTAGAACTCATAATCATATCTATTGCTAGTTTAGGGTTTATTATACGAAAAAGTGATATTCCTTGAATACATGTAGCATAATTGTGAAGATTGCTTGTAGTGATACATCCTAATAATCACAAGTGATTCGTGACCTTTGTTAAATTTAATTAGTGCGTTTTCCACGTTCGATTGCTTTGATTGGCCTGATTTCATAGAACTTAATGCATCTAGGGAATTAAACTTGATTAGTGCTTTTACACGTTAGGTTGTTCTTTAAGATAGAACTCATATTCGCATCTTTTAATGTGTTTGTTGATGACAAAAGGAGATTAACGGGATATTCTTGCGATCAAGATATTCTAGTGCTTTTGATAAAAGTTGAGATTAAATATCAATTCTACTTATTGCTTTGAAAACATATTTGTGAATGAAGATGAATCCTTAACCAATATTCTCAATACTTTGATTTGTTTACTTTTCTTTGTTTGCCTTTATTTTATTTTAGCATATAAAAATCAGAAAACCCCGGTGTTATTTATAAGAAACCAATAATATTTTGACAACCTAGACCTCTCTGTGGGATCGATCCTTTCTTGCCTTTGCTATATTTATATTTTGAGTAGTAAGAAAGTGTAATTATTTTTGACGCATACGACAACGATCAAATTTTGGCGCCGTTTCCGGGGAGGCAACGGTTGTCACTTGTTTTTGGTTTCTTTATTTTTATTTTTAGTTTTTTTTATTTTCTGGTTTTTAACCTTGGTTTGGGAATCGTATTTCAGGTACCAATTCTATGGAATGAGCATATTGGAACAATGGATACGGCTTTCAACCTCCTCAACACTATGACAATTTCCCACCATCTATGGAATGCAATCAAAACCAATTTATTGGCTATGATGCATATCCTAGAGAACCTTATGGTGATTTTCATACATACCAACAACAACCATGTAGTGGGTATGTAAGTCAAGCACCTAGGTGGGATAATTCTACTTCTAATTGGCTTTATTCGAGTTGTATGCAGATTATGCATGGATTGCAAGATATGCAACAAAGGCTAGACCAACTTGACCGTAATAGAGAGAATGTCGCACAAAACAATTTCTGGAATATTCCTTCTTACCCGACTCTGGATCGTAGTTATGATCATTCACCCATTCAAAGGGAAGAGTCATGGGAAAGATAACCTATTGTAGCTAATGGTGGTAAGCGTGTGAATGTTAGAAAACTTGCGCAGAAATTATACAAGTTGGAAGACGATGGATACTCGGAAGTGCTTGTCGATGAAATTAGTAGGACCATTCATATGGAACTTAAACGACGTCGTGATAAAGGTTGGGAAACCGACGACGATTCTGATTATGGTGAGTCTGAAGATGAAGACGATGATGATTGTGTTGAAAAGGACCAACCTTTGGAGATATTTGATGACGTTAGTGTAGTTGACTCAACTCTTGATCTTTATAATGATCAAGCACCTATTCAAAAGGTCCATGAGGATGATGAAACTAATGTTTTTCAGAATTTTGCAACATGATTTGAGTCTAATGAAGAGGAGTATGTTGAGAATGTGACCGTTATGTCCAATATTTTGGAAGACCCAATTGAACTTGTGAATGTTTGTAATGATGATGTTTATGTCGAGACTTTGGTTAAGGCATAAACGGACGAAGAATGGTTGCAAGGTTTGATAGAGGACCATGATATACAAGAGGTGAATAATTCACTTGAGTTTTTCAAGGATGAAGAGGATTCTGTGCTACAAGAGATTGTGCGAGGTTTGTCTAACCCTTTGCATATTATTTCTTCTCCTTTACCTCTTATTGGTTTGAATATATGTGCTTCGAAAACATTGTTGAATGACTTTGTTTCTTGATTTCCGCAATTAGAGACATTTGATTCTCATACTATGCAGGTTTGTGAATAAGAAACCGTGGAAGTACCCGACTCCTATATTCTTTATGCACTTCCAAGTGTGGACAAAAATAAGTGTGGGGGAAACTTTTATCGGTTAATAGCTTCGTTTCTATTTTATATTACTAATATTTGTGTGAAGCTAGTGTTTGCAAAACAGGTACTATGGATGGATCCCCAAATTTTCAGATTGCTAATATATGGGGAATGAATCTTTCAAGAAGCTAAGTCGGGCCGTCGACTTTAAAACAAGCGCTTAGTGGGAGGCAACCCACCGGTTTTGTATCTCTTATCCTTTTTCTTTTTATTTTCTTTTTATTTTTGTTTCGTTTATTTTATTTTTTATTGTTTTCATATCATATTTGCATTCCCATGTTTAATTTCATTAAGTCCATAATCTATCTTAGAAGAGAATTATGATGAATACCTTTTCGTCAGAAAATTTCAGACTGCGCGTAGTTCAGTCCAGAGACCATAACTGTTAGACCATTTATCAAAACACTGTGAAATTTTGACACTGTGTAGAAAACACGTAGGTGAACAACTTTTTTGAAATGGAGTTTTTCTAAATTCCTTACCAATTTGCACATTTTTTGCGTTTTATCTGATGTTACGTCATAATTCAGAACTTTCGGTTTTACACATTGAGGACAATGTGAAGTTTAAGTGTGGGGGAGAATTTATATGTTTGTATAGTTTGTTTTAGTGTGTTTTATGCCTTTAGTAAAAAAAAATCAGAAAAATAGAAAAACCAAGAATTTTTTTTGTGCTTTTTGAACTCCGAAATCTAGAAACTTGTGCCTTTAGGATGACACCATTAGTGGAGAGAACCATTTTGAATGCAGGAGTTGAGGAACCAATTAACTAAAAGGGATGAACATAGCTTAGAAATCACAATTAACATGATAGTTGTTACCATATTTCGGAATATCACCATATCACATTCTATTTTTATTTTTCCGTATTTATCTATTGTTCTTTAAGTGCTTTGGTGGGTCACTAAAAATCGAGTTGTTATTACTGCTAGGATGAAATAGAGTGATTGAGTTACTAGGAAAAAAAAAAGACCGACCAATTAGACCAAACGGAATAAAAAAGACACTTGGGAATAGCAGTATGTGTGAAACGTAGTCCCTATCTCCGTCGCCTAAACAAGCGTGGAATGCAGGATCCAAGGCAACTATCATGCACTTGCTGACAAGAAGCATGCACTTGGATTCAAAAGATCTAATCATGTTGTCTAAAAAAAAAGAAAAAAAAAGTGAAGAAAAAGAAAAAGAAAATAAAGTTTAATAATGGTTGAATAAAGTCACTTCTGGTTCCCTTGTATATACCAGTGAGTTGATGTAGGATTCAAACCAAGTAGCTAAATCCAATAGGCATAAGTTCATCTTGGTAGTGACCTTCAGACAGATATGGGAAACATCGATCACTTGTGAACATTCGCCAACATCTACATTTATATCCATCTTCTTAATCTTTTCATTGTGATTGTGGTTTGTTAGTTTCCGAGTATTGTGGTTTGTTCGACTATCTAATTAGAGCTTTTACTAATATACGAATTGAATTTGTGCAAGGTACCTCCTCCTGTAGTCATTGTGGATTCGTTCATTGATTTTTCACAAATAGACGGAGTTAGAAATATAGGTTTTGTAGGTAGACCTCTTGTAAACCTTCACGAGACTATAACTCGTCCACTAGGGACACCTAGGGGTTAAAGGCTTGTTATTTATGCTTAAAGTGACCGTAGCCTCGACGACACGGAGTTGTATGTATATTTTAGTTTGTTTGATTTGCTCGAGGACTAGCAAAGTCTAAGTGTGGGGGAATCTGATAGGTGTCTAAAACACCTAATTTTATATCTAGTATTTATGCTTTCTTTGCGAGTTTTCATGTAAATTATGTATCTTATGTGTGAGTTTGAGTTATTAGGTACTCTGGAGTCGCACAGAAGAAAATAAGAGGAAATTATCCGAAATGGAGCAAAAGAGCAAAAAGGTCATTTCCACATGTGAATGATATTAGGAGCTAAGGCCAAGTTTAAGGGGCAACTTTGTTGTGGAGGAGTATTAAACAGTGATTAGCTGAGGATAAGGGTCTGCCATTTGGCTAGCCCTTATCAGAAGTGACCATTTATATAGGCACCCAATCTGTGGGTGTATTAGCAGTGGGTGTAATTATCGTGGGGTGCAAATAATCCGTCCCATGCTCAAGAGTCAAGACCTAAACCTAAGTCGAGAGAAAGCAGTTTCTCAGTTCTTCCCCCAAATTCCATACAACAGCTAAGAACTAGTTAGGGTTTGTGAATGAAGATGAATCCTTAACCAATATTCTCAATACTTTGATTTGTTTACTTTTCTTTGTTTGCCTTTATTTTATTTTAGCATATAAAAATCAGAAAACCCCGGTGTTATTTATAAGAAACCAATAATATTTTGACAACCTAGACCTCTCTGTGGTATCGATCCTTTCTTGCCTTTGCTATATTTATATTTTGAGTAGTAAGAAAGTGTAATTATTTTTGACACATACGATAGCGATCACTTGATTTCCTTAGCTGATCTCATCCACAACCACGAGTTGCTATGACCCAAAGTCGAAGACTTTAATAAACAAATTTGTATCACACTGAAAAGTCTACAATAATAGATAAATCTGTCTCCCAAGAATATACCTCTGAGTTTTTGTTCCGTCTTTTGATAAATCAAGGTGAACAGGAACCAATTGATAAAACCAGACTTATATTCCCGAAGAACAACAGATTTATCAATCACCTCACAATAGTCTTAATCGACGCAGTGAAAAAAGATATTGTGGAATCACAAATGATGAGACGAAGTGTTTGTGACTACTTTTATATCTTGCCTATCGGAGATATAAATCTCAAGACAATTGTTACAATTGTACTCGTACAATAGAAATAACAAGATTAGATCACACAACTACGATAAAAGTAGTATCGGTATGGCTTCACAATCCCAATGAAGTCTTTAAGTCGTTAACCTGGTTTTAGTAGAATAAAACCAAAGGTTAAAGGAGAATCGACTCTAGCTTAACACAACTAGTATCACACAGAATGTGTGGGGATTGGGTTTCCCAGTTGCTAGAGTTTTCCCTTATATAGTATCTCAAATCAGGGTTTGCAATCAATGTTAGCTTACTAACAAAGCATTCAATATTCACCGTTAGATGAAAACCTGATTAGATTCAAGCTAATATTTATCAACCATTAGATCAAAACATAGCTTGTTACACACACATGTAATGCACGTTTCTAGGCTTGTGTAACCATACCCAAACTTGTACATTAGTTGGTTCAACAATAGTTAATCAAATGGTTAGCCATATGATAACTTTCATATCAACCATATTCTTCTTCACCAAAACTAGTTCAAATGACTCAAATGAACTAGTTAGAGAGTTGTTCAATTGCAAGGAAATCTTATGTACTACACAAGACATAATCGAAGCAAAAACGATGTGATTCACTCGAACCGATTCATGAACTATAAATCCACGGTTTGCAATAGCACTCCATAGTTTATTATTTTAAGTTCACAAACATCGTTTTTAGATATAACCTACTCAAGTTCGCGGACTTAAGTTCCTGGAAGGAGTTTACAAACTCCAGTGGAAATTCTCGGGTCGAGAACTTCCACCAGTTCGCGGAATGAAGCTCACGCACTTCCAGTTTCACTTGATCAACAAAGTTCGCAAACTTTGGTTCAAGCAATAAGGACTTATACATATATTTGTTTCCACAACAATGCTTATATCCTCCAATGGTTATATTGTCTAAACTCTCATTTCAATCATTAAAACATTCTCAGAGGGCGTTATATAGTTGTTATTCAAAAACTATTTTTCGTCAGAGCAATTTCCAAAGTGATTGAAACATAACATGACTTTTGTCACTGGGTAAAGATGAACTTGGCTAAAGCGAAAGCTTTACCAACACATATTTCGATAAATAGATAAGAGAGATATACTCAGCTCGAAATACCACATGTATATAATCTTAGTCTATATAGCAATACGACTTTTGTCTCAAGATAGGAGATAGAGTAGATAGACTTTTGAGTGATAGATAAGTTCAAGTCTCCACATACCTTTTAGTCGATGAAGATACACTGGTTCCTTGAGTAGTCCTTCGTCTTGTATGATAATTTCCATGGAGTTATTGAGCTCAACTACACTTTATATCCTAGTCCGAGACCTTAGCTATAGTAGACTAGAAATCAAGACTTTATAGTTTTGATCACTAACATTGAAAAACATGCTTGAGATAGCAACGCATGCAAGTTAGACCGAGCAATGCTCTAGCACTTTCCAAATACCTATAAAAATATTCTCCCTCTTGTTGAGAAAACGTGCAGATTAGCATCCTAATATACGATGTTTTGTGCCTAGGGAAAAACTTGTTCAAAAAGGCATATGTAAGTTGTTTATATGTTTCGATTGACTCGGAAGCCAAAATATATAGCCATGATTTAGCTTTATATTTCAGGGAAAAAAGGAATAACCTAAGTTTCAAAGCATCATCATCAAGGTTTCTAATTTTTAGGGTACTACAAATTTCCTCAAAGTCTCTAACATGAAAATAGGGGTTTCCATTTTCTTTCCCTAAAAAGATTGGGAGCATATGTAAGGTCCCAGGTTTAAGTTCATAATTTGCTTCTGTTTCAGCTAACCTGATACACGAGGGACGAGTAGTCCTAGTAGGATTCAAAAAAGCTTTTCATGTTGCCAATTCTGACTCTATCAGAGTAATAGGGATTCTTTTTTCAGTAAAAGACGGACGTTCAAAACTGGATTTTCTGAAAATCGGAAATTCTAAATTAAGGTAATCGAGATTCTTAAAATTAATAAATCTTCCTAGAGCATCTCTTCTATGTTCATGCATACAAAAGATTTTCCTAAATTGGAAGGGTAATCAATCACAAATCAAGGCCGACTCAACCAAATCAAACCTATTGATTTCTAGCAAACAAAAAACATGATGGCTCCACTTAGATTGTTTCTAGACCAGCTTCTACTCTTCCAAGAGGCAACTAGGTACAATTTTAGCAAACCTTGTAGGATGATCCGAATAAAGTAATTCGAAGAGAAACATGAGAATCTCAGAGGAGATTTGACACCCCACTTATTTGGCAACGCTTCCCTGGGTTACAAGGCGTCTCTAATTGACTTCCAGTAATCTTCCTGAATTTTGAGCTAGGCTAACAAAATACCCAATACGATCCTTTTGAATGACTTTCATATAAGCTCGTTACCTTATTGGTCTCATTCTAGTAAAAAAATTAAGGCTTAGGTTACGCGTTCCTAACCCTTATCTTGTAGCAAGAAGAGAACGGTGATGAAATCCGAACCCTTATCTTGTATGGCCAGGCCTTACCCTTTATTACGTCAGTGGACGAACCCAAGGTGCAAAGAAAATATGGTAATTGTCTTCCATCTCTGAAAACAGTTTATATTTAATGGTACTCTTCCATAGGGTTTAAAAAGAATAATATCCCAAAGTCCAAAAGTCCAAAATGTCCAAAAAGAAAAGAAAAGTTACAAAAATAATAAATAAAACCTAAAACATTTTTTTTTCTAAAAATAAAAAAAAAACCCTAATCACCGGAAAACGTGATTGGAATGAGATTCCAATCATCGGGTTTCTGCCGGAGAGAAAACATGAGAGAAAAAATCATGGTGGATTTGGTAGACAGTTTTCCACGGATTTTGCTTCCTTCTTCAAGTTTTGCTTCCTTTTTCGTTTTGGTTTTGGTCGTTTTAGGGTTCATTATGTTTTTCCTTATTTGCTTAGGGTTCCTTTGTTTTTTTCATGGAAAGGACTACACGATCTTCTTCATCGCGAGTCTCCTTGAGTTCACCTCAATCTCATCTTCCCCCAGCCTCGTCGACTCCTATCAAAGACTCAGGTTCGAACGTCATTCACTTCCCTTTCCGGTGCCACCATGGCTGTCCTGACGGAGTTCAGGGAAGAGGATACGTTAAAGGGTCAATAGTGAAACACATTCATGACAAGTATCTTTCTTCAAGAACCAGCAAAGATGTTGTTCTGGAGTTGATTGCAAGTGACTCGAAAGTCTATGGTGATCTGGAAAAAACCTTATTTTCCTTGAGAATGTGGTTTTGTAGTAGATGTTGTTACTTCCATGCCTGGTCAAAATCATGTAAAGGACGTGATGGTTTTGCTCACGACTTCATGCCAGGGCCTTGTGATGAAGATGCGGTCTTGATACATGATATAGTTAAGCCGAAGGAGGTGTTGGAGTTTCTACAGGCAAGAGGGTGTAATGGAGTTGTGGGTGATGTAGTTGCAGAGGTTGAGTCCGATGATGATGTAGAGATGCTGTCTACAACAGGTCCCTACCGTCAACTGCATTCCTTACAAGTGCCGACTCGCTTTTTCCAAGGCATTGAATACTTGTCTAGACCGTGTCCTTGCAAGTACGAGCAACATGACAGATTGGCTCCGAATGTTTCTTATTCCCATATGCACTCTGTCATTATACCAACCTAAATGTTCTACTGAGCGCAAGTCAAGCAATCGAAAATGCCTATAAGTTACAGCTATCCTACAGGCCTTAGTGGAATGGAAGGAATCGAACGGTTGTTCTGCATTGGTTAAGAAGTTGTTGCAACAGCCACTTAGATTTGGCTCTAAAAACCTGATGATAATAAGGCAGAGGACAAATATACGGGGGTTTTTATTGGTGCTTGTCAGCGGAAGATTAACGCAGGATATTTTGCTGCAGCTATAAGAGTTTTGTCGTCATTTGGTGTTTCACCCTATGATAAGAAAACTTACCTGGATTTGTTGGAGAAACACCCTTATGCATCCCCTCCAGAGATCCCCACATGTGATATTGATGCGGATCCCATTTCAGTGGATCATAAGGCTGTTTTGAGTGCGATCAAAAGTTTTCCTAAGGGTACGTCTTGTGGTCGAGATGGTTTAAGGGCTCAACACTTAGTTGATGTTCTTAGTGGTGCAGCGGCATCAGTGGCTGATGATTTGTTGGTTTCTATTGCTGGGGTTGTCAACCTTTGGTTGGCTGGTAAATGCCCCCATGCCTTGGGTGAATACATTGCTAGCGTCCCTTTGACTTCTTTTCTTAAGCCTGGGGGAGGTCTTAGGCCCATTGCGGTTGGTACGGTATGGCGGAGATTAGTTTCTAAGGTGGATGCTTTTGCTATTGGAAAGGACATGACTTCTTATCTTGGAGATTACTAATTCGGAGTTGGTGTTCCTGTAGGAGGGAAAGGTATTTTACATGCTGTAAATCGCTTTTTGGAAATGAAAGGATGCTCGGAGAACATGTCAATGCTGCTTATTGACTTTTCCAATGCTTTCAACATGGTGAGTAGGTCTCAACTCATCAAGGAAGTACGCCTTCATTGCCCAAGTATTTCTCGTTGGGTAGAGTTTTGCTACTTGCGGCCTGCCAAGCTTTATTACTCTCATTATATTTTGTCTTCTTCTCTTGGTGTACAACAAGGTGACTCTCTCGGTCCCTTGTTATTTGCATTGACACTTCACCCCCTAGTGAAGACTATTGCTGCTCAATGCAAACTTGACTTGCATGCTTGGTACCTTGATGATGGTACAATAGTTGGAGACACCTTGGAGGTGTCTAAGGCTTTGTGGATAATTGAAACAGAAGGGCCAAGTAGAGGTTTACATCTCAACATTAAGATGACCGAAGTTTTTTGGCCTTCTATTGATCCTAGGAGTACAATGGATGGTGTTTTCCCCACGAATATTGGTAGGTCTTATAAAGTCGTTAAACTTTTGGGCGGTCCAGTGAGTCTGGATATGGGCTTTATCAGCGACATGTTGTTGAACATGGTCCACAAAACTGTTCAATTAATGGACGCCATTAAAAATCTTAGGGACCCTCAAAGTTAGATGCTTTTACTTCGTAATTTCACTGACGTGTCTAGACTTTACTTTTTTATGTGAACTACTAATCTGGCTGCCTTACAACCTGCCACTAATTTGTTTGATGATCAGCTTTATCAGTACTTGAGACTTCTAATTACTGGTGATAGCGCGGGTTTTGGTCCTTTACAGAAGAGATTAGTTACATTACCTATCAAGGATGGCGGGCTGGGCATTTATACCATGGCTGACACTTATGCCTATTGATATCTTGCTTCTCAGTGTCAGACTACTTCAGTACAAAAAACGATCCTTGGTAACTTTTTCTCAACAGATAAAGGACCTGCTTTTCAGTTGGCTCTTCAGACCTTTCCTCAGGTATGTGGATTACCGTCTACTTACAGTGTCGATGATACTTCCCCTCCTTCCATGCATTCCTTGGAAGTTGTTTATTTTGACGCAGTTAAGAAGCATATTCCAGACCAGTTTCATATGTCTGAAAGAGATTCAGCCCTTTGGAAGTGCAATCGCATCAAACATGCTCAAGACTACCTTTTGGAGGTCCCCATTAGTGGACTTAACCAATGTCTTGGCCCTCGACAATTTAGAGTTGTGCTTTGTTATCGTTTGGGTATTCCTTTGTTTGTGGAGAATAGTTTGTGCCCAAGTTGTAACAAGTCTATGGATGTCTTTGGGGATCATGCGCTTCATTGCGCTAAGGATATTGGGTACAAGTTTCGACATGATGTGGTTCGTGACATTGTTGCATACATTTGTTACAAGTCTAATGTCCATGCGCGCAAAGAGGTTCCTCTTAGCCTTCAGTCAGACGATGGCAAAGATCTAAAACCTGCTGATATTCTTGTTCTTAATTGGGAGAACGGGCAAGACGTTTGTATGGATGTTACAGGTGTATCTCCATTCACTGGTGATGGTGTGCGCTCTTTCGCCCCAGGTAAGGCTATTTCTGGCGCAGTTTCATGAAAACGTGCCAAATACTTGGACAAGTGCGCTGCACATGGCTATGGTTTGGAAGTTCTGGCCTTCTCTACCTTAGGAGAGCTTGGAGAAGACACTCTAGTTTTTTTCAAACGCCTAAGGAACTGTTTGGTTAGCAAAGACGCTAGTAGTTCATTAGGTAGTTTTATTTTCTATCGTTTAGGTATCGCTATTCAAAGAGGAGTTGGAGCTCAGCTTATCGCTAGGCTGCCAACCAAAAGTTCTGTGTAACTTATATAAATGTGATTTTTAATTAAAATAACTAAAATAAAATAAAATTGTCTTCTTTTTCGTTCTCTTCGCTTTAATCACTTTAGCTCCAACTCTTTACGAAATTACCAAACTCCTTAGCTCAATTTTCTTTATGATCCAAGACCTGTAGACAACGGATATATACCCAAAAACGTAAAATAGAACAAAATAATAAAAATCTAAAAAAAAAAGTAAAAACTAAACCTAAAAAGAAAAATAAATCTAAAACCCTAAAAACAAGTCTGCGTCGGCGCCAAAAATTGATGTGATTTGTAGATAGTGGTAAAAGAGTTTTGTTTTCTCAGACTTGTAAAGGATTTTTTAGCCTTAAATTCAAAACTCAAAACAGAAAACTCACTATTAATTATAGCAAACACTGACAAAGTTGATATCAATATTAAAAGAACATTTAGGCTAAGATTTACTATTTTCCAAGTTCAAAATGATTTAATCCAATATTTATATTCATGTAATTTTTTCGTTCAATTCGATTCTAAACTATTGCAACATGTAGATTTTCAAAATAACAAGTGTAAATCCAAAGTATAAAACATCAAAAACCTATGGCCAAGCATGCTCAATCAAAAGAAATAACAATTTCTTAACAAAAATCATTCAAACAATTTTCAATCAAGGAAAATAATCATAAAATAATTGTATTAAATAGATAAAATAGAATATACCACTTTTTGTTGGAAAAATAGCTTCCTCCATCGCCTCAGCAATGGGGTTTAGCTCCTCATATTAATCACTTGCTCAAAATTCATGTTTATATCCCAGAAGTTGATTAAAAGGATGAAAAGATATAAAACAACGTGTTTTGCAACTAATATAATTCTTACAGAACTACTGTTACAGAGAAACCTTAATAGGACTGTTGCGAACTCAATATAATTGTTGGAAAAATTGTTACAAAGAGATTGTATTTGAAAGAATAGGTGACGGTTTCTGCGAATTTCCTTAAATGTTGTTCTCTATTCTTCTTCCTCTTCTCGCCTGTTTTCTATGCAACTCGACTATGTCTCTCTGCAAGCTTCCAAACTCTTCCCAAAATGTACATAAACCTTTTCGTGACTCGGCCCAACCTATATATAGCCAGCAGATCCTCCAATAACTCGAGAAAATCTTGGTTATCCTTTCCCAGCAAGTTACGATAATATTTATCTTTCCTTTGCGTTGTCATCTGTATTGATCCAGACCCTCTCCACACCACAACAACCAATCTTAACCGTCAATATACTATCCCAAGTATCTTGGTTTCTCCCAAATCATTCAAATGAATCCCGAGTATCACTACATCCCTGTTTTATCCAAAGGCGGTGATATCCTCATATTCTTTCGAATCTGACAGCCTTACGTTCCTTGTTATGACGGAACAAACTTATACAAATCATATACCATGAAAATATCTTACAGAATATCACCCAAACTCGATCCAGTAAATCTCAACAATCCCGTGAACTCCACACCTCTGTTTCCTTCTAACTCGAGTTCTATCCAATTTGGGATCAATCAAACGACTATACCATGCCTATTTAAGCCTAAGAAGTAAACCCTCAATTTTAGCCTTTTAGTCTCTCTAAAACTCGATCAAAATCTCAACCCTAATTTTGTAGGTGTGATGATTTGTTTTCCCGCCAAAAAAATCGTTCAAATGAGGAAGAAATGGAGGCTACCCTATCCAGAGTAGGGGTGCCTTTAGAAGATAACTTGGGGGTGCCTGGAGGTGCCCCTTATCCAAACCGTGGGTGCCAATAACAACTCCTCCGGGTGCATTTAACAACTTTTCGAGCCGATTGTTCCAAAAATATTTATTGGCCAAAAATACCTACACAAACATAAAACACCATAATTAGTACAAAAATGATCCCTGCCAATATATAGAATCGAGACAAATCAGACACAAAAATCTGTCTATCAGACACAAATCGTTGAATTAGGTACCATAAATTCCATTAAACATAATGGGATTGTTATGCTCAAAACCAAGAGTAAGCTTTGAACTCTTGCAGAAAAGATTCTTTAAGTAAGAGCCAGGTATGGGGCGAACTTCATAACAATAAGAACTCTCTTCGCAGTATTCTTCTCTCCCTCATAGAGATTATTGAAAAAACGGGGGTCTAACAACCACACCCAATATTTCGCTTCCCAATTTGTATGGACTAACTCCAATTTAATTTTAAGAGAATCAACTATACAATCATCCTCAATCTTATGAAAAGTATATCAAAGAGTTATATCTCAACTTCATAACGTAATCAGCAAATCAAACAGATAGAAATCCGTGAGCCTGATTAATATAAGAAACAACTTGGATGGTATCAAAAACCAATATCCAAGTTTAAATCAATTTAATCAATAACCAAAGGTTGGATTCACAATTGATTTAACTTACGCACAACCTGTGATATTTCAATTATATAAACAAATATAATGCGGAAAAGAAATAACATAGACACCAGAATTTTTGTTAAGGAGGAAACCACAAATGCAGGAAAACCCAGGGACCTAGTTCTGATTTAAACATCACACTATATTAAGCCACTACAGATACTAGCTTACTCCAAGTTAACTTCGGACTGGAATATAGTTGAGCCCTAGCCAATCTCACACTGATCAAGGTACAGTTGCTCTCCATACGTCTCTGAATGTCAGCAGGATGATCTCATCCACAACTAAGAGTTGCTACAACCCAAATTCGAAGACTTGATAAACCAATCTGTCTCACACAGAAATTTTTATTGAATAGATAAATCTGTCTCCTATAGATAAACCTATGAGTTTTGTTCCGTATTTTGATAAATCAAGGTGAACATGAACCAATTTATATACCAGGATTCTAAACTCTCATTTCAACCATTGAAACATTATTAGGAGACGAAAATAGCTGTCTCACACAAACCATTAGCTTCAAAGCAATTTTCTAGTGATCGAGTGATCAATACGAAACATTCCGAGTCTACATCAAATATCTGTCTCACATAAATCACGTAAGATGTTACCAGGCGATTTTCACATGATAATGTTTTGGCTTTAGTCAAGAATATAAGATGAACTTGGTTAAAGCGAGAGCTTACCAACACATATGTCGAGAAATATGTAAGCGATTTAAACTCAACTCGTAATATCAAATGTGTATAATTGAAGTCTATATAGCTATACGACTTTTGTCTCAAATAGGATATAGAGTAGATAGACTTTTGAGTGATTTATGAGTTCAAGTTTCCACATACCTTTTGTTGATGAAGTTCCAAAAGCTCCCCTTGGTAGTTCTTCGTCTTCAATCGATGAGCGCCGTGAAGTCTAATGCTCAACTACACTTTCTATCCTAATCCGAGACTTAGCTATAAGTAGACTAGAAATCAAGACTTATAGTTTTGGCAACTAAAATTGACAACAAGCTTGAGATAGCAACGCTTGCGAGTTTGACCGAGCAGTGCTCTAACGATATCCCCTTTTGTCAATTTTAGTGACAAAACTATTAATACATATAAAATACAAAATAAATAAACTTTGTAGCTCTCATTCCAAATGCTTGATTTCCTTGGTTCGTCAACATTACTCAAAATCTTCGTCACTTCCAAGTACTCCAGTGATTCTGAACGTGTTCAACTCAGCATCTTAGTTGTTGAAGATACGTATCCATAACAATGAGAAAACAGAAGCTAATTATTGTTATACCGTGTCATAGTATTATTACACAACATCAAAGTCCAATTGTATCAAAACTTTGACAACAATACTGTGGTGATATGTATCACTCCACCTTAGTCAATACTTCATCTCACATGAAAACCGCTCCCCCGTACATAATGATCCATAAACCATATGTATTTTTAGTGTGAACTACACATTAATTCTACCCCTTTTTGTCAATAAAAATTGGCAAAGGTACGAAAACTACTGGGATCCTAATGAAGTTTCCATAGTGATACATCATGACCAAAACAGAACATATCAGCTTTGTTTAGATGCAAGCATATAGCTGAAACTAAATGCATTCATCAAGGAGTTAATAAAGATACAAGAAAAATCCTATAATATTCCATAGACGCACTCCCCACAAAGATTTGACAATTAAGCACAAGTTAAAATAAGAACTCTCCTCCATAAAATGTCATTCCCAAAAGAACAACAAGAGCGACCTTACTTTCACAAGAAAAGAAGGATTTCTTTGGACACTAACAAATCACGCGAAACATGAATTTGTATCCAAAATACTCAATTAAATTAATCACAAGAGAACCCATGATTAGTTTAATGGGAAATGCTCACATAAAAGAACTTACGGAGCCGCACAATACTTACACAAAGATGTGGATCAGAGAAAGACCAATACTTCGGAATATTCAGAGATTCATTCTATTTTTCATCAATATTTGCATAGAAACATGTAATAGACTTAATCTTTGTAGACAAAAGTTCATCCTATCTTCCATAAATATTTGCATAATGACATAATATGCTTAACTTTTGTTGTCAAAAGTTAATTCAATCTTTTATCAATATTTGCATAATGACATATGAAAGACTTAACTTTTGACATATATGGGACAATCATAGTTCACGGACGCAAACACACATATTCGATAGCAAGTTGCAATATATGAAACCATAAAGATTAATACTGCAAAATCATCTTCCTAAAATTTTTTTTTTAAAACATTGCAAGATGAAAATCGTTGGCAATAGCTATGTTTACTCACAATAATGTCTATTCCAAACCCTAGTTATCCTTTTTAAAACACAAGAATAAATTCTTATAAGAAGTTTCTTAGACAAAATAAAATAACTCTAAAAACAAAAATTGAACGTCCTTAGACATAATCAACAACCATAGATTGAACACATGCAAGTTCATCAGTTGCTTTCTTCAGTTTGTTTTTTAGAAAATCAAGATTCTTTGTTGCAATTCCGAGTTGTTCACGTATGACCTCAAAATCTCGAAGAAGATTTCCTGCCAGTTGAGATGACATCTTAACTGGAAGTTTGTTTTCATGATCAACAACATGATAGCAAGTTATGAAAATAGGGTTCTCGTGAAACTCAATAACCTTGCCCTGTTCAACTTTGTTATCCTTTTTGCATCCATACATTGTGTGTGCCTCAAAGAGTCAGAGAGTCTTTGATGTTACAGAACGTGTATGTATCAAGATAAGAGGAAAACCATGATACATATATATATATATATATGAGTGCGTCATAGGGAAACCCTAGGGTTACTCGTTTATGTTAGGTAAGGGTTGGTGCACGTATGCTCATGGTTGCGAACCAGGTTCAAAACCAAGAGAGCAATTGAGCCTAATTTAGAAGTAGTTTTGATAAAAAAATCAAAGCCAAAGCCAAAGCCAAAGCAAAATTCTAAATATATATATATATTGACAAACAATCTTAGCTCAAAAGAACATAAGATAATTATCGATGATCAACAACTCACCCGTGAATGGAAAGAACACACGAATTTTCAAGGTAAGGAACAAAGAGTATATTCTCAAGAGTTATTGATCAATTACAAAATGTAAAAATGTACTGGAGAAGAGATCAACAGTAAGATGATCATTTTAACATGAAAAGTAATAATGACAATAATAATACAATAAAGACCACTTTCTCAAGACAAAAGAGTTTCTTGAGAATTATGAGCATCCTCTTACAGTTTCAAGGAGGATGCTACTTTTTGAGCAGTCAAGTTTTATTTTGATGAGCATATTTCTCATCAAGAATATTGATATTTTCCCTTTTACTTTCTTGAAGATTTTCAGAAACACCAATAGTCAAATAAAAATTAACACGAGGAACGTAAGAGATACTTGACACTGCTGACTTCCTTACCTTCTTAATGTTCTATTTATACTTGTCTTGAGCTCAGAGACACGATTATTGATGTGAATGTATTCTGGAGCAGAAACTTTAGATTCAAGACTTTCTTCAGTGACGAGCAAGGAGTTTGAACTTTTGTTCTTCCTTCGATGACTTTTTCTTTTCACAGAGTAATTTGAAGAGTTAGTTGTCCATATAACATTCTTCCCTTTACAATTGTGAATAGAATTTATGTCATAATTGCAATCAAGAATTGTCTCATCACATCACTTTTCTTGATTACAGACAAGACCTTTTACTCCAGTATAATCAGAAGTAGGTTTGATTACTTCTTTAGACATCCATACAAGAATGTTATGAAGTTTTTCATTCCACAAATGAAAATGACATCTCATTTCAATGTGACCTTTGTTCCCGCAATAATAGCAGTTATAGGGAGTATTTTTGACTGTTTTCGTATGAGCTGTTTTCGAAGGTGAAAAAACTTTGTTCAAGAGAACATCAGCTTCTGAAGGAATTTTTTCACTTTTGACGTCAGTGAAATTTTCTCTTAGGAATTTGTCATTAGCACAGACAAAATTGATCTTACTAGTGCTTGGAGCGTCTATTCCTTTATATCCCAGACCACGTGTATCATGATGTTCTTTACATGCTCCCAACATAGTGGATAACTTTGTAGAGATAGTATTGAATATTTTTAGATTCTCTTTCAGTGATTTGACCTTATCAAGAGCAGCAGCAAGATAAGCCTCCAATTTTTTTATCTGGCGAGAAGGCTGATTTCTCAGTCGTTAAAACATTTTTGTTGAGAGTCATATCTTGCTTCAGTTTCTGCAAATCTTTCTTTCAGCACAAAGAGATTTCGACGAAGATTATCACATTAAGAATTATTTAAACGCACATCTTCTTCGCGATATTTAAGAATAGATTGTAAGAGTTTGTAACCACAATCATATCTCTTAAAGAGTTTCCTCAATTTCATGTTTTATTAACACATAGGAGTCAGATATTCATCCAAGCAATCTGTTGACTTTTTTTTCTTCTATGAGATGGTCAAAAATCTTAATATATTATAAGACTTCCTCATCAAGACCTCGTCCCTCTTCCGAATCACTTTCATCTGAAAGATCATCCAACTGTTCATCTAGGGATTTTTACCAGTCGACTATTGTTTCAGATAATGGACAAGATGAGAGAAATTTCTCAGGTGAATCAAATCTTTGAACCAAATCAGAGTATTTCTGAACTGGTGTTGCGTTGTCATAGATAACACTTGTATGATCAGAATATCTCTACAACGATATTCCTGCAAGATTTACAACAACATTTCTACGAGCTTCTCAAAAACACTCTGCGAGCGTCGCAGAATAACCCAAAGAATGATTCAAAGAATGACGTAACGGATGACGGTAGCAGAAAACACGAGAAGAGAATGACGAACCTGCGAAGAATAAAACGTCTGCGAGAGTTAGCATTACAACTGTTGCGAGAGCATCGCGAGCCAGATCCGAAATTAAAGGTTAACTTAGCTGTCATCCACTATGTACTTACCCTATATAAAGAGAACCAATAGATTCAAGAGGGGGGATCAATTTTTAGAGTGTTGAGAAAGTCTTGAGGAGAGAGAAAGTTCTTGTGAGCTATTGTATTCTTGATTCCTTCCATTTCTTGTAAGATTTACGAGAGTTAATCAATAAAAGTGTTGTTCTTAATCTTCAAATATGTGTTGATAATGGTGAATTCTTGTATGGGGTGTAGTGAAGGAATTCCTGCAACTACATAATGGCGCTAGAAACAGGGATGACTAGAAGAAGAAAGGATTTACAGTGATAATTTGAAAGAATTTGAAGAAATTGGAAAATATTTTTATGTGATTTACAGCAATATCTCAAAATTGAAGGAATGGCTAGAAGAAGAAACACATCAGAACAACCAACAACCGTAAGGAGGAGTAGGAGAATTGCTGGGGAAGAGACAAGTGAAATAGGAGAATCTTCAAGATTGAGAAATAGGAGCAATAGAACAAGGAATAATGAAGGAAATCAAATTCAACAACCAAATCAGCAAACGCCAATACAAAATAGAGTTGTGGATTATGATAGAGTGAGCGTGCATACTTGGCGATCAGATTCAATGGAAGAAGCGGAAGATCGATAATTAAGAAATGAAAGGCAAGAGGAAAGAAATCAAGAAGTGGTTGAAGGATTAATTCATGGAGAAGGCGAAAATGAAGCAGTAGATGATTTAAGACAAAGAATACAAGAGGAAAGAAAATTAGAAGCGGAAGAACGTGTGAATATAACAAGGCAGAATCACGAGTTAAGAATGGAGAATTTGAGATTACAAAGTAGGAGATCAAGAAGTACTGCTAGATCAAGTTCAAGATCATTTAGAGAATAACCAAGGCGAAATTCCCCTATGAGAAATACTGGAGCAAATATCTGAGAGGAAATGCAAAATCCAAATGAAGAGCAGCATCATAGAGAAGAAGATATGATTAATGATAGCTACATTCCACGCGGTGAAACTGTGAACAGTAGATATAATAATAGAAATCAAGAGGGTGGAAATAACCAAGATGGTGAAGAAAATCGAGAAGAAGGTAGAAGAATATTACATGGTCGAGAAATTCAAAGAAATCAAAGAATAATTGAGGACGAGATTGAGAGGCATTATGCTGAACAAGCACGTCTAGCTTGCGAAAGAGAAAGATTAAGAGCAGAAGTGGAAGAACAAGAGTTTCAAGAAGCAATATGGCAGAATAATCATGACAATCGAGAAAGGAGACGCATACAAAATCGCCATAACAATAATATCAATGAGGAATATGATAGAATAGAAAGACAACAAAGAGAAACGATAAGAAATGAAGAAATTCGCAGAGAAGAAATTGGAAGGCATAATCAATTGCGAATTCAAGAAGGAGGTGAAGAGGAAAATCGCAGCAGAAGGCAGAATGAAGATGTATATGAAGATACACAAAATCTTGCAAGACAAGAAAGACATGAACGCAGAAGAAGAGAAGCTGCACTGAAAAGACCAATGGAGCAAAATTCAGCTGGGAATGAACAAATTTTAATAGAGTTAGCAGAAATGAGGGGAATGTTTAATAACAAAAGAGAAGGAGGCAAAAGGCAACTTGATGAAGCCATTGAAGAAGTTGCGATAACTCTATTCACTCAAGAAGTACAATTAGGAGGAATACCCCCAAAATGCAATTTACCAACGTTAACCAGTATCTTTTATGGGACCACTTGTGCTGTTCAGCATGTCAAGGATTATGTTAGGTGTATTCTATAATGGGAAAACCATGATGCTGTATTATGCAAATATTTTGTGTCCAGCTTAACTGGCGAGGTGCTAAAATGGTTTGAATGCTTACCCAAAAATACTATCACTTCTTTCGACCATTTGAAAGCTACATTTCTGGGAGCATATATAAGCAATAATTCTTCGCAGCCCGGTATTGAAGATGTATTTGGGTTAAAACAGAGGATTGGCGAGAGTCTGAAACACCTAACCATAAGATGGAAGACAACGTTCACTGAAATGGCAGGAAGGGTAGATGAGAGATACCTCAATTTATCTTTCATTAATGCAATGTTTGCAACCAATCTGTTGTACATACAAATTTTCAGAATCAAAAATACAATCCCCATAACGGAGCTGCGAGAATTACAATAGGAATACATTGCATTGGAAAAGAGGCAAAACGAGATGGAATCATATCCCATAGCAAACACCAATTCAGTTGCAGCAAACGCAAGTCTACTTCCAAGGTTAATAAACACTGTGGCGAGCACTTCGCAGGTGAAGCAAGAAAAGAATGGGAATGATAATCAACAAAAAATAGTAGCTATGGGAAGCAGAGATCAAGAAGAGTTTGAAAAGGAAAGAAATTTCTTCAGTAGAGGTGGAAATAATAAGGTTCAGAGACTTGATCAGCCACAAGAGACTTATGATGGTCAAAGGAAAAATCATTATAGAGGACAAGGAAGTCAGAAGATAATATGGGAAGAAATTAAGATGCCACCTCTAAATGCTAGCATAGAGAAAATTTGGGAGGCTGTAATTCTGATGGAAGACATACCTATACCATGGAATATGGGAAAAGAGCCACACCCAAATAATCGAAGTTCAGAATTTTGCACTTATCATCAGTTTCATGGTCATTCAATAAATGAATGCAGGAATGTAAAAAGAATTATCTTGAAGATGATAGATCAGGGAAAATTAAACCATTTTTTAATAAGACATCCACAACCTAAGCAACTACCCCCAACTCCAGATATTTGCAGAGTGAATACAATTAAGGAAGGCGAAACGTTTGTGATAGAAGTTGGAGCAAAAGCGAAGAATCTGTTCTATAACTCCATCATACATTCGTACAAGACTATAGAGGATTTCCACGACAATGTTCTAAGTAGAGTATTCGCGAGAGACATAGATGGAAGAGAGATAATGAATATTGCGAAAGCTTCGCCATTAGAAGAGTGGCAAAAGCAGACTATTTCTTTCACTATACAAGAAGCACCTGAACCTGGACAGATGCATGATAATCCACTTGTGGTAAGATTAGAAATAAATCCAAAGCAAATAGAAGAAGATGAAGGAAATGAGGATGATGGAGTTGAAGATTCTTGGGCAATTAATAGAGTTCTAATTGACACGGGAAGTTCAGTGGATATCTTGTTTTATCATGCCTACAAAACCATGGGAGGGAGAGACGAGGATTTGATACCATCAACATATAAGATCTATGGTTTTAATGGTACTGCCAACAAGCCCAAAAGGGAAATTACAATGGGAATTCCATTAAAGGGGTTATCTTCTAAGATCTTATTCTGCGTTGTTGATATTGAATCACCTTATAATGCCCTGATTGGTCGACCTTGGATACATGGGATATTAGGTGTGGCATCAACTTTCCACCAATGTATTAAATTTCCTCATCCTAATGGTGTTGGAGTTATAAAGGGAGACTGGGTTTATGGGAAGAAATGCTATGAAATTGATATGGAATCTTGCGAGGAAAGGGCTATAAAGAACATAAACTGGAAACATAACATCAAGCAAAAAAAAAGAGGTGATAAGCTGATGGTTGATACAATAGAGCGGCTAGAGGAAGGAACATTGCGAAATCAACATGAGATGCAAACAATAGATGGAGAGCGTCTCGCAAAGGGAGAAAATGTAACAAAGCGCAGAAAAAAAAAAAAGTAGAAGCATAAGCATAAGCATAAGATAGTAAGTAGAAAAGGTAGAATTTCTAAATTGTGAAATACAAGAGATGTATGAATGATTCGTCAAAGAAAAAATCTACAAAAAATATGTGCTTTGATTCAATAAAGAAGATAAAATTCAAAAATTATTCAAGAGCTGAAATGCAAAAAGAGACAGTCAAAGAAAAAAGAAATGGCGATATTCGCAAGAAATCTATAAGAATGGGACGAACCTTTATGGCGTACACCCTAGTTCGTGGATAAAATTTCGCAAGAGGCAAATGTATGACATAAAGTACGTCATATAAGGGGGTATCTATTTGCATGGCTCAGGGATAAGGTTATACTGCTGCTGGAACCTGAGTCAAGGAGATCTGGGGTCCATCTCCATGAGAGATACCTATCCAGGAGAGGTACCTTGGATTTACAACTATATAAGGTTATACCCTGGTTGGACGACTGAGGATCTCTCCTAAGGAGTGCAGAGTATGACCAAGGCGCCGAGGTACACGGTTGAGCCAAGGGTGCCCGGGGTGTACGAAACTACCCTGGCCATCCTTGGAAAGTCTTGGCTATAATGCACTCGGCTCGAAGAAAACCTCACTTAGGGTGCAGTCTCGTAACTATAAGCCATATAGGCATAAAGGATAAGAGGCTTCGAAAATAACTGGTTGTTGTTAAGACCGGATGGGAGGAGCTAGTCTTGTATGGCCGATGTTCCCTCCTTGAAGGGGCAACCATGGGGAAGATAAGGGCGGCACCCTCCATTAGGGAGTTGTTAAGTGTCTTAAGAATACAATTATACAGAGGCAAAAAGCCATGAGAAAAAGATAAGATGAGATCAATGGGTTTTTATATAAAAATGTAAAGATGTCCTGCGATTTCATCGCAAGACGGCAATGTCATGGGGATTTATTTTTGCAAGAAAACTTAGGCCTATCATATTGTCGCAGAGAAATTGACATAACACGGATAAGGCAAGATCAACGAATCTTTACATGCGAATGTATAGACGTCCTGCGATTTTGTCGCCAAAAAAAAATGTGGCTAAATAAGACCTTTAACTAGGAAGGCATAATAAGGCCACAAGAGTTCATGAAATTATGCAGAAATGATCTGCGACATTTACGCAGATATCATGAGATTATGTAGAAATGATCTATGACATTTGCGCTCAATCTTATTAATAATTAATTTTCTCAATCTTTCATATTACAGATGAATAACAGAGGCAAGTATGGGAATGAACAGAATGATGAAATTGTTATTCATCTTTATATGACAGATTTACGCAGATTAAAAATTAATAAGCATTTTGATTAACCATATTGCAAAAAGGAATTGTTTTTTAATATATGCAGATAGAAGCAAAAGAAACATATATATCAAAGAACTTGAGAAACTGGAGAGATTCGCAGCAATGTGTTACAAGGGGAAAGAGATAAAATAAATGTACAAATATTACAAAGAGATTCCAAGAAAAGATAAATCTATTTAGATCCTTCATTATCTTCACCAGAGTTTCCCTCTTCATCTTCATCTTCTTCAGCCTCACTATCAGAGATGACATGACTGGGAACATTCTTTGGTATTTCATTCGCGAGATAAGGATACACAGAATGAGGAATCTTATGATCATCGCAGACTATTTTAATAGAATCATTGCGAACACCAACAAGAGTATTACTAAAGTTCTGCAGCGTAATTTGAAGTTGCTCTTTGAACTTGGAGCATTTTTCGTTGCGAGAGGATAGGAGCTCCGCGAGTTGTCCTTTTTCTTCTTCTAATTCTCCAACTCTTTGGCGAAAATTCTTTTCAGATACTGCGAGCAAATGACAACGTGTTAAATAAAATAATGGAGATTCAATTAAGAAAGGGATTAGCGGAAAAATAAGAAGAACAACCTTCTCTGTCAGAAATTATATCTTTAATCAAGGCAGAATGATCAGCTTGAAGACTAACATTTACACCTAAGTTATTCCTGGCGTTATCAAGAACCTTTGCGGCCCAAGCAAACTTATCTTCACTACTAATGAGGAGGCGAGAGCGAACTTTATTTTCCCTTTCAACAAGAGCTCTATTGTCGCAGATAAGTCTACCTCTTTCAAATTGAACATCGAGAAGAGTCTTATGGAAATCTGCTAAAGCTTGAGCACCATTTTTACTAATGAGATCTTTTTCGTCAATAAGATCACTGCACTTGGTTCTTAATTTATTAGTTTCTTCTTTTGAGTCAATATAAAGGCGTTTAAACTTATTGGTTAAACTCAAGTTGAATCTATGTTCAATTCTTAAGAGATGAATTTTGGATCTAAGTTCATCTATGGAAAGAGATTCAGTTTCATCATTTAAAAAGTTGCTCAAAGAATCATTAAGGCAATTGAGGAGGGTATCATCATCTATGGGATTTGGAAAAGAACGAAGGAATACAGCTTTATCAGAGAGGCCGTAAATATCTGCGAAGAGGACTGACTAAATAAGAAAACACAAAGGAATACAAGGATGAAAGGAAAAGAGAAAAAATTCTTACCATAAAGTTGATCATTCGCAGCTTGAAGACTAGCAACCTTATCCTGCGAAAAAGAGAGCTCGGTTTCCAATCGCTTGATTTTATCATGAAGCTCAACAGATCCAAATTCCAATTGTCCGCGAAGATTAGAAAATTCAGATTTTAATTCTTCATTTTCTTGGCGAAGATTAGCAGATTCAGATTCCAACTTTTTATTATTCTGGCTAAGAATGGCATTCTTCTTTTCAAAGATTTTACGTCTCATCTCCAAGTCTGAGGCAACAAAAAAAGAAGCTCTTCCAATCTGCGAAAGAAAATTATCAAAATTATCAAGATAAATATAAATTAAGATCTTGTGAGGAAATAATAATACGCATACGTGGCGAAGAAATAAAAACATATCAGAGAACCAAGTGAATGTAAGAAACTTGGAGATATGGATCTGGAAACCCCGTGGAGAGATTCATTATTCTCCAAGAGAGGGGCATCACAAATAGCTGCCATGAATTTACAAGCATCAGCAAGGGGAGTATCTCAAATCCCTAACATAGTGTCAGAGAATATACTGGAAAGCTGAGACATAGAAGACTCAGACTGGGAGGATTCCTTCGCAGAAGTGAAATCAACATCACCATCATCATCATTGTTATCATCTCTATAATTCTCGCCAGATTGAAAAGTTGAAGAAGGAGAAGATTGTACTTTTCTTTTCTTTAAAGGAGGAACACCAGATTTCTCCTTATGGGAAACATCAGGTTTATCATTGCGAGCAGCACCTTTGCCCTTCCCCTTGGTCCTCACAACATCAACATGTTCCATTTCTTCAATAACCTTCAAACACAAATAAAGATAAAAAATAGAGGCAACAATATATTGTTAAAGAATCAAAAAGGAATATTTCTTACTTCATCTGTGATTGCCCGAAGAGCTAATAAAGTACTTCGTTTCCCTAATTTCTGGTAGCTAGCTTTCAATCTTTTAATCTGGAAAAATTAGAGGGATCAACGAGAATATATATATATATATATATATATGAAATGAGGAAAATAACAAAAGAAACTTGCAAGAATATACCTTTGTATCCCTTTCAGGCCATCTGAACAACCATGGTTGGTATTCTGCGAGGTTCGCATGCATAGCATGAGAACCAAAAATATATGGACCTTCCAGAAACAATGGGAAGATACACTATTTGTCATCATTAGAATGGCGAGGAGAAGAATTGTTGCCTGGATTCCAGTCAATGTCCAGCATAAGAACTTTATCTTCAGCAATGTCATCCTTTTTCTGTAAGCGGACACCCCAACAAGTACTATCCTTCCTCATGGGGATAACATCATAGTTCGCGAAGAAGTTATCTACAGTATATTTCGCAGAAACAATTGGAACATCCTTGAATTTAGGGTTCTTCGCTTTATCGGGGTAAAGAGATTTATTACCAGCACCGCGAGTAGCATATTCCAGCATCAGGCGAATACAATCTCCACTCAACTGATATATTGCCCGCGAGAACTTCACGTGGGAAAGTATTTGGTAAAATAGAGGAAGCTCAGGGCTATAAAAAGGAATGGGCAGACCAGCTTCAAGTTGACCTAATGAGACTATGACTTTCTCGCCATTACATGGATGATCAGAAAATAATTTAATGGAGAGTTCAGCCTTAGGGTTTTGATCAGGAATAGTAGATAGAGTAAAACCTCTATCTTGAAGCTTTTGTTGCATCTTTTCAAAGGAAAGTTGATTTCTATGACCTGGTAGAGGCATTTTTTAGTATGGGAATGAAGGAAAGAATAGAAGATTAAAAGAGTGAGAGAAAAATTATAACATTAGCAGATGCCGAATTTACGGAAGAACAGTGAATTTGCAGAGAGATTACAGAAAAAAGGAAGAAGAAAGGAAAAAAAAAAAAAAAAGTGAAGAGCAAAGAAGATATATATAGAAGGCAAAAGTTCTCGAGAGGATAAGCATAATTAATGTAGAGAAAAGACGTGAACGGTTGGATCGCAGCGGTTGAAAAGGACGTGTCAGAAGTTAAATGGATAAAAAGATACGTGTAGTAAATCTGGCGAGTGATGTAGATACGTGTCAGAACAAAAGAATGTGAAAAGATAGACAACTGTGGCATTACAAGAGTTTTCAATTTCTCATGATCTTTTCCCCTTCGCAGAAAAAACATGAGGAGAGGCAAGATGTAGGATCAGAATATCGCTATAATGATATTCCTGCGAGATTTACAACAATGTTTCTGCGAGCTTCTCAACAACACTCTGCGAGCGTCGCAAAATAACCCAAAGAATGATTCAAAAAATGACGTAACGGATGACGGTAGCAGAAAACACGAGAAGAGCATGACGAACCTGCGAAGAATACAACGTCTGTGAGAGTTAGCATTACAACTGCTGCGAGAGCATCGCGAGCCAGATCCTAAATAAAAGGTTAACTTAGTTGTCATCCACTATGTACTTACCCTATATAAAGAGAACCAATAGATTCAAGAGGGGGATCAATTTTTAGAGTGTTGAGAAAGTCTTGAGGAGAGATAAAGTTCTTGTGAGCGGTTGTATTCTTGATTCCTTCCATTTCTTGTAACATTTCTGAGAGTTAATCAATAAATGTGTTGTTCTTAATCTTCAAATATGTGTTGATAATGGTGAATTCTTGTATGGGGTGTAGTGTAGGAATTCCTGCAACTACAACATTATTGTCCATAGAGTCAGATCGCTATAAATACATACATATGAGGTCTTAAACGTGTTTGTATGCTCTGATACCAATTGAAAAAGTGGGGGTCTAACAACCACACCCAATATTTCGATTAGCAATCTATATGGACTAACTCCAATATACTTTTAAGAGACTCAACTAGACAGTCAGACTCAATCTTAAGAAAAGTATATCAAAGAGTTATATCTCAGTTTCTTAACGTAATCAACAAATCAAACATATAGAAATCCGTGCCTGATTAATATAAAAAAACAACTTGGACGGTATCAAAAACCAATATCCAAGTGTCAATAAATTTAATCAATAACCAAAGGTTAGATTCACAATTGATTGAACTTACGCATAACCTGTGATATTTCAATTATATAAACAAATATAATGCAGAAAAAAAATAACACAGACACCAGAAGTTTTGTTAACGAGGAAACCACAAATGCAGAAAAACCCCATGACCTAGTCCAGATTTGAACACCATATTGTACTAACCCGCTACAGACACTAGCCTATTCCAAGTTAACTTCAGACTGGAATGTAGTTGAGCCATAACCAATCTCACACTGATCAAGGTATTGTTGCGCTCCTTACGTCTCTAAATCCCAGCAGGACTCTACGCACTTGATTCCCTTAGATGATCTTACCCACAACTAAGAGTTTCTAAGACCCAAAGTCGAAGACTTGATAAACCAATCTGTTTCACACAGAAAAGTCTATTGAATAGATAAATTTGTCTCCCACATATAAACCTACAAGTTTTGTTTCATCTTTTGATAAATCAAGGTGAACATGAACCAATTGATATACCGGACTTATATTCCTGAAGAACAACAAAGAAATATCAATCACCTCATGATAATCTTAATCGTATGGTAGCGAAACAAGATATTGTGGAACCACAAACGATGAGACGAAGATGTTTGTGACTACTTTTTATCTTACCTATCGGAGATTAAATCTCGAGAAAATCTTAGAGAAGATAGTACTCAATCACGATATAAAATAGCAAGATCACAACACATAACTACAAAGAAAATAGTTTGGTATGGAATCACAATCCTAATGAAGCCTTCAAGTTGTTAACCTACAAGGTTTTAGAAAAACCTAAGGTTAAAGGAGACTCGACTTTAGTCGCAACTAGTATCATACGGGGGTGTGAGGATTAGGTTTCCCAGTTGCTAGAGTTCTCCTTTATATAATCTTCAAATCAGGGTATGGAATCAATGTTACCTTGGTAACAAAGCATTCAATATTAACTGTTAGATGAAAACCTAATTAGACTCAAGCTAATATCTTTCAACCATTAGATCGAACTTAGATTTTTATACATAAATGAAAAGTGACTTCATTTAGATATGAGTAACCGTACCTAAACGTGTATGCCTTTGTTGGCTCAACAATAGTTAAGGTACTTCCTTTTACTTTGTTTCCTTTTATTTGGTATCTTGCTACCATGATATAAATAATGTACACATAAAATACTATGCTCATTATGAGGTAGGAGTAACTCTTGAAATTACCAAAAATTAGCGGCTTATATTCCCAGAGGAATTAAATAAATATCCAAAAACTGACGCATTTCAAACAACCTTCACAGGTGTAGTAAATGCAAGCTTGATAACTACTACCAAACCAATATCTTTACAAATACTCCCATTTTTGAGGGGAGGGAGATATACATATCAGATCAAAAAGGGATCTCAAAGATCCCAAATCTAGGTAATACCGCCCAAATAAAATTATTTTTTATCTCTTATTCGAGTTGACCTGTAAATATGATATTTATACCAAAATGAAAGCCACATTTACTCTAGTTGTAAAAAACAATCTGAGTTGCTGCAAAGCAGAAAACAATAATCAAAGTTTACCTAAAGTACAGTCAAATACTAAACTTTAAGTAAACTGGGGGATAATATGTAGATGACAAAATATAGCATCTACCCAATACTGATAGATGTACAGGTCTTACGAGCTAGAGTGATGAGAGAGAACCTTGGTCGAGGTCGGGCAGACGAGTCTTTAGTACGTGCAATACTTAGAGGATATCATACTCTCATAAACATGACCTGAACATGAAGGCTAAACCACGTGCACGATTTGAAATCTGGAGCCCACAACGAAAATGGATACCGAAGATGCGGCTAGCAGTCAGGACTGAGAGCCCACGACCTAGAGTAAGAGTCACATGACAAGGAGATCTACCAAGGTCGATAGAGGATATCATTCGAGAAGGAAGTAATTTTCGAGTGGATAATGACATCATCTCTAACTAGATTAAGGTAATTTCCAATTAGGCATACTTGATGCATGATAACTATGCTAGTATAAATATCCAGAAATGTTATGCTTGTAGATCATGAAAACGCGGGGGTATAACAACCCCACCCAACTTTTTTCGTATGGACATATGTATGGACTAACTCCAATATAATTCATATAACACCAACTTAAAAGGAAACTCAATCGAAAAAGATATCAAAGAGTTTTATATCTTTCTCAATACAATTAGTAAGTCAACTAGATAGAAATCTGTGAGACTGATTGTTATGAGAATAACTCGGATGGTACCAAAGACCAATGTCCAAGTGTTATCTATCCAACAAACAAGGTCGGACTTATTAACTGTGATTGAACTACGCACAACCTGTGATACAGGTGTATCCGTACTCCTTTAGGGAACTTAGTTAACCTCAAGCTAAGTTGAGGGAAGAATCCTATTCTAGGAAGGAATCCTTATTTAGACAGAATTCCTAATTAGGAAAGAGTTTATTTTATGCAACACTCTTAGTTTAGGAAATAGATTCCTAATAGAAGACCTAGTTGGCTGAGTACGATAAAGTCTATAAATAGAGAGGTTTGGTTGTTAACTAAAGATACAGAAAACCTAGAGAAGTTTGTGAGACAATTAATTATTGTAAAAGCAAGCTTAGCAAACAGTTGAGGGTTAACTACTGTTTAGATAGATTGTGAGCGTAACAAAGGGAGAATTGTAATCTTTTTCTTGCTCATAATCTAGAGAAGATAAATTTCTTAAAATCACTACTTGTGTTCTATGTTCTTCTAAGTTTTTGTCTATTATTATACTAAATTCCTCCTTTATAGTGGTAGCTACCAAGGTATAGAGATCATACATATCAATTTGGTACCAGGAGAAAGGTTCATTTTTAGGGTAAATACTTGTGGTTTATGGTTTTCACTAGATCTCTCTACATAAATCTTGGTGAGGTACTTGAGAATTTAGAAGACTTTAGGAGAACAAGGTGATCAAAGATGACAAAGTCAGATGATGAACCCAAGCATAGCGAACCACAGACTATGGAAGAAAAGGTGGTTGCACTACAAACAGACATGAAGTCAATTAAAACCACCCTTGAATAATTGACTGAATGTATTCGTTCTCATACACCAAAGCCGAAGATGAAGAAAAAGATTACACCTTCGCTTGAAGCCTCGGAAAAAGATGAATCGGAAGAAGAAGAAGAAGAAGAGGAAGAAGATGATAATGAAGAAAATATGAAAAGTGAGTTTCTTAAAAGTCCTACATCAACGAAACCTCATGGTAAGAATCTGAAAATTGATTTTCGTGTTGATATTCCACTTTACGATGGGAGTGTCGATGTAGAAAAATTGGATGACTGGATTGAACATATAGAGACGTATTTTTCCTTCTTTGAATATGGTTCAAAGGAAAAGATTGCTTTCGCGGCATTGAAGATACAAAAGCATGCTCTAACCTGGTGGAAAGCTTATCAAAGACAAAACCTAGGTAAAGGAGTATTGTCATGGAGAAGATTCAAGGCAGTTGTAAGGAAATAGTTTTATCCGGTTGGCTACCTTGAGGAAATATGGCTCAAGTGGTACAACTTGAAGCAGACTTACAACCAAACTGTGCAAGAATATACTTCAGAATTTCAGAATCAAGCTATGATTTTGGATTTAGACTTGGGAGATTATGTTATCTTTATGAAATATATTTCTAGGTTACATGAGTATATACAGAAGGAATTGAAGATGTTTTCGGTGGATTCTATCTCCGAAGCAAGTATAAAAGCTAATGCCATTGAAGGCAGGCTTAAGAAATCTGATTCAAAGGGAAATACTAAGGCGAAATCTGGAGGTACCACTGTAAAAGGAGGTGAAAGGAGCAAAGAAGAAGGGAAGTTTAGTGACAAGAAAGGTTTGACTTGCACCCATTGCAAACAAACAGGTCACGTAGTCGACAAGTGTTGGGTTAAGAACCCTCATCTAAAGCCTAAATGGTTGCAGAGGAAAGAAGCCAAGAAGGCAGCACTAGTCGCTCAAACTCCAAAAGAAGTCCACGGACTAACGTAACCCAATTCAAAGCTCTATCTTATGACAGGGGCAAAAGAAACACCTTCAAAAGATGATCTTAGGGAGCGACTCTTTACAGTGAAGATGCAAGTCAAAACATCACTAGTTGATGTTGTTATTGATCCGGGAAGTCAGAAGAATTTACCTTCACATTCTTTGGTGCATAAGTTAGGATTGAAGACTATCAAACATCCTAAACCATACCCTTTAGGATGGATTCAAAAGCAATGGGGCTTAAAAGTTTCACATCAGTGCACGTTCAAATTTTCTCTAGATGAGTCATATACTGACTAAGTTACATGTGACGTAGTTCCTTTGGATGTTTGTCGGGTAGTATTAGGTAGTCCTTACCTATGGGATAGAGATGCAACTCTACACAGGAGGGAACAAAAATATACCTTTACCAAAGATGGAGAAAGTTTTGTGATTTGGGCTATAGATTCTCCTCTAGAGGGAACAAGATTGATTACATCCACTCAGGCTAAGCGGTTGGTGAATGCTAGCAAAAAGTTCATTTTCCCTGTGATCCTTTCTCTTGAGGAGAAGTCGAGTATAGTTTGTTTGGCAGCCTTGACTGCACAACAAGAAGGCGACCTAGAAAGGTTGAAGTTGAGATACAAGGATTTAATTTCTGATATCACGGGGTTATCGCTAAAGAGGAGTGTGGAGCATGAAATTATGTTGACCAGGGAGAGTTCTCTTCCTAATGTAGGTCTTTATCGCACGTCCATAGAGAAATATGATGAGATCAAGAAACAAGTCCAAGAACTCCTATAATTGGGAATGATAGTGCCAAGTGCTTCACCTTGAGGATCAGCGGTATTGTTGGTACCAAAGAAAGATGGAGGTTGGCGTATGTGTATTGATTATAGAGCATTGAACAAGATCACTATCAAGAATCGTTACCCTCTACCTAGGATAGACGACATGATAGATCAGTTGGAAAAAGCTCGAGTCTTTACAAAGTTATATTTCAAATTTGGATACCATCAAGTGAGAGTTCGAGAAGATGATACATGGAAAACTGCTTTTAAGACCAAACAAGGCTTGTTCGAATGGTTGGTGATGCCTTTTGGTTTGTGTAATGCTCCGGCGACGTTTATGCGTTTGATGAATGATTTGTTATGACCTTTTATAGAAGATTTTGTGATTGTTTATTTGGATGATATCCTTATATACAACAGAACTTGGGAAGAGCATCTCATTCACGTTGAGAATATGTTTAAAGTGTTAACATGAAGGACAGCTGGAGTTGAACGTAAAGAAGTGTGAGTTTGGAAAGGAGGAGTTGGTGTACCTTGGATTCATTGTTGGTGGTGGAAAACGGAAGATCGATCCAAGGAAGGTCGAAGTGATTACTAAGTGGCCTAGACCTAGTACTGTAACTGAAATCAGGAGTTTCTTAGGGGCTTGCACATACTTGCGTAAGTTTATCCGGTATTTTTCGACTATTGCAGGACCATTACATGGTTTGACGGGAGCTAAGGCAAAGTTTGAATGGCAGCAAACCCATAAAGACGCTTTTCAGTTACTAAAAAGGAAGATTTCAGAAGCACCGGTGTTGGCATTGCCTCACTTACGGCATACTTTTGAAGTTGAGACCGACGCTTCTAACTATGCATTGGGAGGAGTGTTGTTGCAAGATGGTAAACTAGTGGAGTACCATTCAGAATTGTTCTCAGGTGCTATTAAGAACTATGCACCTTATGACAAAGAATTTTATGCTTTATATCAATGTATCAAGCATTGGCGAGCGTACCTCTTAGGCAAAGAAGTAGTTGTACATTCAGATCACAAACCGTTAGAGTATCTACATGCACAGACGAAACTACAACAAGCCTGGCACATGAAGTGGGTGTCTTACTTAATGGATTTCAATATTCTCATTAGGTACAATAAGGGAGTAATAAACAAATTAGCAGATATGTTATCTCGGCCTCCAGTTCGAGCATCACTGGTGGCCATGAGAATTCAGCCAATTTTCCTCAAGAGTATGCAGAGTCATACGCATCCATAAAATACTTCAAGAAGGTGTTAGAAGGTATGAAGAGTGGTTTGAAAAGAGAGTATGAACTCCGAGATGGATTGTTATACAATGGTCAATTACTTTGCATTCCAGAAGATGGAGATCTTTTACAATGGTTAAGAGAGGCACACACATCTCGAGTTGCTGGACACTTTGGGATGAATAAAACTCTTCTTAACATTCATCGTTATGTATTTTGGCCAAAGATCCAAGACGATGTGGCTAAGTTAGTTAGGGGGTGTAAGTTGTGTAGCACATCTAAACCTTCCAACAGAAAACGTGGGTTATATCTACCATTACCAGTGCCATCAAGGCCTTGGGAGAGTATTTATATGGATTTTCTTGGTGGGTTACCGAAGACCAAGTCTGGTCATGATTACTTGTTCGTTGTGGTCGACCGATTCAAAAAGATGATTGCATTAATTCCATGTACAAAGACGGTAACGGGAGCCATTGCAGCAAAGCTCTTCTTTGAGCACGTGTGAAAGCATTTTGGTTTACCTACTTCGATTATTTCTGATAGGGATAGTCGGTTCCTTAGTCACTTTTGGGATTCTTTATGGAAGATGATGGACACTAGGTTGAATAAGAGTAGAGCTTTTCATCCACAAATAGACGGACAAACAGAAGTGGTCAACAGAACTATGGTTCACATGTTAAGGGGATATAATTCTAAGCATCCTAAAACTTTGGATGAAAGTTTACCATATCTACAATTTGCTTTCAATAGAGAAGTTCATAGTTCTTCGGGAAAATCTCCTTTTGAGACGTGTTATGGTTACTTACCACCTAGTCCTTTCGATCTAGTATTTTCTAGTGACACCTCAATAGGGGAAAGGAAGGAAGTGAACGGCAAAAGGCACAAAATTTCTTGGAGAAGATATCCCAGATTCATGCGACTGTTGAAGCACAATTAAAGAAGTCACAAGCCAAATACAAAGCAAAGCATGACAAGCATCTTGTGCCTTGTAATTTAGATGTTGGTGACTTGGTATGGTTAAAGTTAGGTAAGGAACGACCAAAGGGGGAAGATAAGAAATTTAAGCCATTGAGGTATGGACCATTTCGTATTCTCGATCAGGTTGGTGACAATGCCTTTCGTCTGGATCTGCCACCTTATCTAGGAATGTACTCGGTTATAAATGTTGAATACTTGAAGTTGTTTGAACCACCATTACTAGATGATGATGGTGATGACACTATGATCTTACCACGGGTAGAAGACTTATGGTTTGATAGAGAGGAACCACTTAAGGAAGACTTCATATTGGAGCGAAGAGTGACTAAAACACGACAAGGAGAGAAAGAAGCTTTTCTAATTGGAAGTAAAGGTCAAGTTCCTAACAAGGACAAGTGGTTTAACAAGGGAAAAGGGACTCTCAAGTTCCCTAACCTTCATTTTTAACTCTCACATGAGTTCAAGTTCTTAAAAGGGGGACCCATGATACAGGTGTATCCGTACTCCTTTAGGGAACTTAGTTAACCTCAAGCTAAGTTGAGGGAAGAATCCTATTCTAGGAAGGAATCCTTGTTTAAACAGAATTCCTAATTAGGAAAGAGTTTGTTTTATGCAACACTCTTAGTTTAGGAAATAGATTCCTAATAGAAGACCTAGTCGGCTGAGTACGATAAAGTCTATAAATAGAGAGGTTTGGTTGTGAACTAAAGATACAGAAAACCTAGAGAAGTTTGTGAGACAATTAATTATTGTAAAAGTAAGCTTAGCAAATAGTTTAGGGTTAACTACTGTTTAGAGAGATTGTGAGCGTAACAAAGGGAGAATTGTAATCGTTTTCTTGCTCATAATCTAGAGAAGATAAATTTCTTCGAATCACTACTTGTATTCTGTGTTCTTCTAAGTTCTTGTCTATTATTATACTGAATTCCGCCTTTATAGTGATAGCTACCAAGGTATAGAGATCATATGTTTCAACCTGTGATATTTCAATTATATAAACAAAATATAATACGGAAAAGAAATAAAACATACACCAGAAATTATGTTAATGAGGAAACCGCAAATGCAGAAAAACCCTGGGACCTAGTCCAGATTTGAACACCGCACTGTATTAAGCCGTTACAGACTCTAGCCTACTACAAGTTAACTTCAAACTGGAATGTAGTTGATCCCTAACCAACCTCACACTGATTAAGGTACAATCACGTTCCTTACACCTCTGAATCCCAGCAGGACTCTAAGCACTTGATTCCCTTAGCTGATCTCACCCACAACTAAGAGTTGCTATGACCTAAAGTCGAAGACTTGATAAACAAATTTGTCTCACATAAAAAAGTCTATTGAATAGATATATATTTCTATCACAGAAATATCAACGAGTTTTTGTTACGTATTTTGATAAATCAAGGTGAACATGAACCAATTGATACACCAGACTTATATTCCCGAAGCACAGCCTGGTAATATCAATCACCTCACAATGATCTTAACCGTATGGAAGCGGAACAATATATTGTGGAATCACAAACGATGAGACAAAGATGTTTGTGACTACTTTTTATCTTACTTATCGTAGATTGAATCTCGAGCAAATCTTAGAGAAGATAGTACTCAATATGATAGAACAAAGTAAGATCAGAACACACAACTACAAATAAAATAATTGGTCCTGGCTTCAGAATACCAATGAAGTCTTTAATTCGTTAACCTATAATGGTTTTAGAAAAACCTAGGTTAAAGGAAAATCGACTCTAGTCGCAACTAGCATCACACATAAGGTGCGGGGATTAGGTTTCCCAGATGCTAGAGTTTTCCCTTATATAATCTTCAAATCATGGTTTGCAATCAATGTTACCTTAGGAACTAAGTATTCAATATTTATCATTAGATGAAAACATGATTAGATTCAAGCTAATATCTTTCAACCGTAAGATCGAACTTAGATTGTTATACACAAGTGAAAAGTGACTTCATTTAGATATGGGTAACTGTACCTAAGTATGTACACCTTGTTGGCTCAACAATAGTTAAACGAATTTAGCCATATGAACACTTTCATATCAACCTTTTCATCTTAATCACAACTGGTTCAAATGACTCAAATGAAACTAGTTCTAGAGTTTTTCAACTATTTATATTCTCATAGAAGTATACAAGACACAATTAAAGCAAAATAGATTCTGATTCACTCGAATCAATTCATGAAAATTATAGCCACGGTTTGCAAAAGATTGATTCCTTACTATATAAATGTATTTGTTCATGAAAAAAATCGATTTTAGAACTTAACCCACTCAAGTATGCAAACGGATACGCATACTGTCGTACACGATGAAACTCAGTTGAATTCCCGGACTTGAAATGTTAAGCCGGTACACAAACGGGTATGCACACTAAGTTTTCGGCTTCAACTATCAAACCAGTATGCATATGGATATGCATACTATGGTACCGAGACTTGGAATAACTTGTAACAGTTAGCAGACAAGTACGCATATTGTGCTATATCCAATCAATGTTTAATTGTTTTAAACTCCCATTTCAATCATTGAAACATTCTTAGAAGACGGGAATAGCTGTCTCACACAAACTATTATCTTCAAAGCAATTTTCAAGTGATCAATAGATCAATACAAAACATTCCGAGTCTACATCAAATGAATATCTCCCACAAATCATGTAAGATGTTACCAGGCGATTTAATTTCACATGATCATCTTTTGATTTCGTCAAGAATAAAGATGAACCTGGTTAAAGAGAAATATTATCAACATATATTTTGATAAATATGTAAGCGAGTTAAACTCAGCTCGAAATATCAAATGTGTATAATATAAAGTCTATATAACTATATGAATTTTGTCTCAATAGGAGATAGAATAGAAAATAGACAGTTGAGCGATAGATGAGTTCAAGTATCCACATACCTTTTGTTGATGAAGTTCCACAAGCTCCCCTTAGTAGTTCTTCATCTTCAATCGATGAACGCCGTGAAGTCTAAAGCTCAACTACACATTCTATCCTAATCCGAGACATAGTTATAAGGATACTAGAAATCAAGACTTATAGTTTTGACAACTAAACTCGACAAACAAGCTTGAGATAGCAACACTTGCGAGTTCGACCGAGCAGTGCTCTAATACAAGTCCCACACCGATTAAGGTACATTCGAGTTCATTACACTTCTTGAATCTCGCAGGAACCTGCATACTTTATTCCCTTAGCTGATCTCACCCACAACTAAGAGTTGCTACGATCCAAAGTCGAAGATTTATAAACAAATCTGTCTCTTACATATAAGTCTATTCTGGTTGTTATTTTTGTCTTAAGATAAAGATCAAGGTGTACAGGAAACTCAACTAATAATCCGGTCTTATACTCCTGAAGAGTAGCCTAGAAATATTAGTCACCTCGCAATAACCTAGTTGATTAATAGAAGAAGTTATTGCGGAATCACAAGTGTCTGAGATGAAGCACTGTTCTGGTTACTTTTTATATCTTACTAATCGAAGATAAATCTCGAGAAAATCTTGGAGAAGATTAACTCAACACGATAGAAAAAGTAAGATTAGAATACACAACAACAGAGAAAATAGTTGGATCTGGCTTCACGAATCCCAAATGAAGTCTTCAAGTCGTTAACCTAATAATGATTTTGGAAAACCTAGGTTAATGGAAAATTAACTCTAGTTTGCAACTAGGACACACGAAAGTGTTAGTATTATGTTTCCCATATGCTAGAGTTCTCCGGAGATTTCTTACAATCAAATATAAGATAACTTAGTAACAAAGCAATTGATATTCACCGTTATATGAACTTCTAATTTAATATTCAAGCTAAGTCTGCTTATAAAATAAGCTATCAATCTCCACCGTTATATGGTATTAGCTTGATACACACAAAAGAAATATACTTATATTTAGATGGGTGAAACGTACCTAAACGTGTATAACAACTTGACTCAATAACTGTTAACCGAAGTTATCCATATGAACACTTTTAGCTTAGTCATATTCATCTAACACTTCTAGATCAAATGTGATAATCAAATGAGTCTAAATGTGATTTAAGAGAGTTGTTCAAATGTTCACTATCTCATAGAAATATCCATGAACAATTGAAACATATTCGTCTTGGTTTGTAGTTGTACAAGGTACTTATACAAGAACCAATTCATGAACATAATGCCACGGTTTGGAAAACAAATTCGCATACCTTAATTCATTAAAGTTCCATGGACTTTGGTTCGTAAATGAACCTGAGTTCATGAGTATGAATTGTCATACTTACCGATTTTAGAACCTTACCACTGTGTTCGCAAACTGGGTGCGCGGACCACAGTTCCAGACCTGGCATGGTCTTGTCGTTCGCAATCAAAGTACGAGAACAACAGTTCCTGGCTTAGCCTTGTATAGCCGTTCGCAAACAGAGTACGCGAACAACAGTTCCAGACCTTTCACAGGTAAATCCGTTCGCAAACAAGAGTTCTGGACCTGAACTAGAACTCCATGGTTCGCATACCAAGTACGCATGCTATGCAATATCCGTACATTAGCAGTAGTTCTAAATATCTCATTTAATCATTGAAATATCCTTAGAAGACAACAATGGTAATCATACACATACCAGTAGATTCAAGTAATTTTAAAATGATTAATTGATCAATACGAAACTTCCCAAGTTAACATCAAATGACTATCTCACACAAATCATATAAGATGTTCAAGGTAATTTTCACATGATCATCTTGACTTACTATTTAGTTTCCAACAAATAAATTGTCTACAACTAAACTTGTCAAGTAGATGATGAAGTTAAGCTAAAGCTAAAAAAAAGCTTCCAACACGTATTTCGAGAAATATATATACGAGATAAACTGGGCTCGAAATTTCAAATGTGTATAACACAAAATCTATATAGCTATACAACTTAGTCTTTTTAAAAGATAGAATAGAATAAACTTTTGAGTGATAGATAAGTTTTAGTCTCCACATACCTTTTGTTGATGAAGTTCCTCCAAGCTCTTCAGTAGATGTTCTTCTCTAATTGATGAACGCCATGAAGTCTAAAACTCAACTACACACTACTATCCTAATTCGAGACATAGCTATAAGTATACTAGAAATCAAGTATATGGTTTTGATCAACTAAACTTGATAAACAAGCTTGAGATAACAACTCTTGAAAGTTCGATCGAGTAGTGCTCTAACAAATCAAGCACAATGTACGCAACTTTGACTGATCAATAAGAAATACTTTTCAGTGATTCTCTCTCTTGCAACTTTCTAGACTGACAATCTGACTAACAAAGAAGATAGCCATACTTCCCTAACTTGTTTGAATTGAGATAATCACTTGTAAAAGTACGTAATTGAGCAGGATTGGTGATCAACCATACGAATCATCAAATCATACCTATGTGTAGGTACTATACGAAGTCTCTACTCCAGGCTACAAAATATGCATATTCAATTTTAGGTTTCAGTTTTAATTTCAGTTTTTCAGTTTTTATGTTGTAACGGGTGGAATAAAGGATGGAAGGCGGAAATCGTGGGATACACTGGCATGGTGTTGAGATTGTAACCTTTTCCATGTTTTAAACTAATTCTGGAGCTTCGGGTAAGTTAAAAATATGAATGGACTCTGCTGAAACTAACTACTGTATATGGGGCTTGGCCGACACAAGAGTTCTCCCAGAGAAAAGGTAAGGCTTCAACGTTAAGCCTGGCCCGAGAATAAGACGAGGTAAGGCTACCTGGTTACGGCACACGGTATCCGTAGTTGCGCTCAACACCGTAGTCTGTAGCAAGAAGAAAATGGTGGTTCAAGAAGCAGATAAGGATGGTGTTCATCTGCTTCCTCTCTACACACAAATTTCTACTTCTCCTCTACACAAATTCCATGACTGTTAAACCCCAAACGCTAATAATTTTGAACCAATTGAATCCCTTCATCTTCTTCTCTCTAAAATTTTCCTTCATTCTGCATTGGTAGTATAGTCTCACTGCATGAGTAGGCAAGAAGAAGACAAGATATCCTTCAAACCAAAGTGGTATCTAAAGCATCCATGGGTTTGGTTACTATTTCTCACCCATCTTCTATCTCTTCTCATCTTATATCCCCTTCGTTTCTCAGAACATCAAGTTTTCTTTCTTCTTCTTCTCGATTTTCCCGCCGTACCAGTATCTCTTCTCTTCAATGGTTAAATCAATCTTCTTCTTCGTTTACTTATACTACTACCAGGTATTCAATTTTATGTTTCTCTATTGATTTTATCAATAAAACCCATATTAGATTATCATTTTATTTTTTTGGTGAATAAATGAAGTTCATTTAGATTGATAAACACTTACTGAATTCTTTATCCGTTTATAGCGCTTCAAAGGGACGATACATTAGATTCATATATATTTTGTTCATGGTAAACAAAAAAAACAATGGGGGTGTTTTTTTCCACTTTAAATTTGATATATCCGTATTTGAATCATTAAGACGCCATTACTTTTAGGATATTGGTAATGGGTAGAACGTCCTCGTGGTATGGTTGTTTGTGAACAACATCGACATCATATAGTTTACATACTTAATGTGTTCGTCTTTGAGCCTTGGCGCTTTAGTGTTCATCATAGATGTTTCTCTACTGGAACATTTGCTTGGCAATTGATACTCGTCTATATTTTTGAGTTTGTGATGTCTAAACATTGAAGAGGATGAAATTTTGAAGAGTGCCAAACAGAATTTGTAACTGAAGTGGGACATGTTGACTAATTGTGGTTAACCATCTTAAGCAACGTAATTCTTGTGTGTGTTTGTGTGGTGGTGTGTGATGCTGGTGGTGGTGGTGGTGGAGTAACCACCACTATCACTAATTCACTATTGAGATGCAACTGGGGCCACGTAATTTATCAAGCACGATAAAACTCACTAACTGGTTTGAGACCCTTTTTAGTGTGTTTGAATAAAATTTTGTTTCCGATGTAAAAAAGAGTTGTGCATATAATTTTATAAGATCATGCCGTTCCTTCCTGGTTTATCTTCAAAGTTCGAGAACGGATGTGCTATGTAAATAAATTTGGACAACATTGTGTTACTTTTTAGCGAAGATTTTAGGTGTTACTTCCAGTGCATTTTATCGGTTTATTGTTGTACTCAGGGTAAAGAATGCTGATGTACAGATCAATCATGTTGCGGCAGAAGATGAGGCTCAAGATGATTTGTCGTCATCAATCCAATCTGGGTTGTCAATACCAATTGTTAGCTTTTGTCCGGAGATTCTGGAGACAGAGTCCCTGAGTTTACTAACTGAAGATAGTTGCATAGATGATATTATTACCACTTTGCCTGTATGAATACTATCAACCGTGTCTTACTACTTTATATTTTACATTATTATGGAAATTCTTAAAGAGTTTACTTTTTTCTCTACAAATTAGTGATCGACTTGTCATTATTTGAGTGCTGCGCTTCAGGTTCTTTCAGAAGAGGAGCAGAGAACCTTAGCAGCCACTCCAGCCCATCCTGCAGGACTATACGGTGAGATATTTTTTTTGTCAAATGATCTACTAGATCAATGTAACCTTGAAAAACGAGGACTAGTGAAATTGGTTGATAACTTCATATATGTCTCTTCATTACTCTGCACCGTGGATTTAGCGACATGAAAGGGCTTGAAATCAGAGCTGATGGATTTCCACTTATTGAAACAGTTATGGTGTGTACTAGATTACTAGTTTATAGGGTATACCTGCTGACACGATAAACATTACTTTTAGCTTTATATGCTAGTTGCTTAGCTGGTAACTTGGTGGAGCAACTGTGGAACTTTGCTTGGCCTGCTGCTGTAGCAATGATTCATCCAAGTCTTCTACCAGTGGCTGTTGTTGGTTTCTTTACAAAGGTAAACTACGGATAATAGATGCTGATTGCGGCAAGAATAATACATGGATTCAGAAGATTCTAACGAATTTCATGGCAAACAGCTTGCAATTTTTGTCGCAGGCCCTTTAGTTGGCAAACTTATGGATCACTTTCCTAGGGTACCAGCCTTTAACTGTTTGACCACTGTCCAGGTAACTCTTCCACTTTAAATTTCTTCACCATCAAGGATATAGTATTTGTTCATACTATTGTTCTTCAAACATCAGAGGTGCCCTAATTCTTTGATTTCTGTCAGGCAGCTGCTCAGTTGTTATCTGTTGCAATGATAATTCGTGCTCATACAGTTACCTCTATCCCTGCTGCATCCGTATTGCTTAAGCCTTGGTTCTGTGTGCTAGTACTAGCTGGTGCTGTGGAGAGGCTTACAGGATTGGCACTGGGGGTCGCCATGGAACGCGATTGGGTTGTGCGGGTAATTTCACAGCCGAATATGTACATCCTGTCCCTTAAATTTGTATGGATGGATCTTCTAATAGGGCTATCACTCATTTCTACAGTTAGCAGGCACGAACAGGCCAATCGCACTGGCTCAAGCAAATGCTAATATCAGTCGAATCGATCTTCTCTGTGAGGTACACATTAATAACAGACTGGACATAACATAATTGATGGAATGGCATTATCTGATTGTGTGGTTTGTTTGATAACAAATAGTCATAGCAAGTGTTGTGTGATTTCATGGATTTCATGTTCACAGATAGCTGGAGCATCCATTTTTGGTATTTTGTTATCCAAGTATGAACCAGTGACATGCTTGAAACTTGCTGCTGGCTCGATGATATGCAGCGTGCCTGTGGTGGTAATTACTTTACCATATTAACTGGTTTATGGTTCTCTGCGTCTATTCTTCTTGCAATCTTGAACGTTTCATGTATCATGTGCTATCTTGAAGGTATCTCTAATGTGGCTAAGCAATAAGCTGTCAGCTGGTGTTCTTGATCGCTCAAAATCCCCCCAGGCTTGGAATATAAGTTTGTCAGAAGAAGTTCCTTCGCCTGTTCATGGAAATTTAGGTGAATTATCTTTGGTTCCCAGTGCACCTTCATACCTTTTTTTTCGAATCTTGTGAGTAAATATATTTTATTGGAATAAATAGTTGAAATTGGTGTGGATGCCATCAAGCATGGGTGGATGGAATACAAGCAGCAACCAGTTCTTCCTGCAAGCCTAGCTTATGTACTCCTCTACTTCAATATAGTTCTTACTCCTGGTGGCTTAATGACAGCATTTTTGACGCAGCGTGGTATTTTTCTAAACTCTACTTCTTTTTTTAATCTTTGTGAAGAGAATTCAGCTTAGCTTACGATTTAACAAAATTCAAGCATTTCTAACTTCAGTGCTGACTAAGGCATGAATGCAAAATCCCATCATTATGCGTTATACGTATACATGCTAATGGGGCTCTGATTCTCCTGTTGAGGAGTCATGCAAGATTCTAGAATTCAGTTGTTGACCCAGTTACAAACTTGACGTTCCAATGGTTGCTCATGTATGTCGCTGGGCAACCAGTTTCAGGCTCTAAGTGCAAATTGTTGTGTGGATTGTTTAACAGGTCTAAACCCCTCTATCATTGGCGGGTTTAGTGGATTATGTGCTTTTATGGGCGTTGCTGCAACATTCATTTCTGCAAGTCTCGTGAAGCGGCTTGGCATTCTAAAGGTTTTTTTGTTTCTTTTATTTTTGAGGAAAGTTAGTTGTTTTCAAAGCTGACTTGGAAACTTAAAAGTCTGACAAATTTAGCCTCATGGTTCCAGGCTGGGGCAGCTGGACTTATCTTTCAGGCATTCCTTCTCACAGTAGCTGTTGCTGTGTATTGGAGCTGTTCTCTTTCTCAGAAAACACCCTTAATTTTCTTCCTTTCCTTGATTGTAAGTGTAATTTATCGACTTTCAGTTTACCAATTAGTATTTACGCTTTCTTTTGAAGAGAAAATCGTTCGCCAGACGTGATTTAAGTTCTGGAAAGCTGAACCCTCTAAATGTGGATTGAGGAAGTTAATCGCCTTAGAATTCAATGTCTTAACACTTGAGGTTGTTGTATTTCTTGTTCATGCAGGTATTATCAAGGTTAGGCCACATGTCATATCATGTTCTTGGGGCCCAGATTCTTCAGACTGGCATACCAGCTTCAAAAGCAAACATTATTGGAACTACAGAGCTCTCGGTGGCAAGTCTAGCAGAGTTTGTGATGTTGGGAGTTGCAATAATTGCGAATGATGTTTCTCATTTTGGTTTTATAGCAATGCTTTCCCTCTCTGCTGTTGTTGGGGCAGCGTGGCTTTTCTGCCGATGGTTAGTCAATCCAACTGATGAACAAAAAAAGCTGTTCTCCTTCGATCCTCAGTTTTAATTCACCAAGTAAGCACTCTTCCCTTCTCTTACCTTGCTGAGTTTGTTGCTACAGTCAATTTTTGGTGACAAAAAAAGTCTGAATTTGTAACTAAGAGGTACTAGATAGTGACGCACAGTTTGACATACACTTTCCAATCAATGTAGTCACTGGCACACCTCTTTCTTTGGTGATTCAAAGCCACCAATCTAATCCACGGAACTAAACCTTGTCTGGTTATGCAAGGTCGATGTTGTGTTAGTTCCAAATTTAGGAAGGGAATGCGGGACTGTAGATTTACCCCAAATTTTCAATCATTCTTATAAGTTTAACCAGTTAGGCAGTTACCAGATGAATCGCTGGTGCCCACAAATCCCCATTGTTAAGAAAATGCCTTGAACCTACAATATAAGTTATAAGAAAATGCCTCCACATCCTAAATATGTTGATAGTCACTATAAATATCATGTACCTGGTAGCTGTAAGTTTCAGATCGGTTACTATTGGGTTTACCCAGTCTCAGGTTTTGGATTATGTCACTTAGTCCACTGGGTAATTGAGGTATATTTATGGCATCAGAGCCTCTGGTTCTTGTCCTAGCTCTAAGATTTTGATATCATTTTATTATTAAGCCCATCTGCCATGTGATTTTTAGTCTTTTTTACATTGTAAACAGATTTTCTTCTTGTATATCACTTGATAATGATGGTTATGTACTGCAGATTTTCTTCTTGTGTATTTATCGGCTTGATACTAACCTGTGAGGTGTACCTTCCACCCCACGGATTCACCACTTGGTTGCGGGTTTGAGATAACTGAAGTGGTTTGTTTTTACCATGAAGTTAAACATTTGACAAACCATTTACCCTAAGATGCACGTTGAGATGACGAGACCGAAACCAAAACCACATAAACCACATACGGACATGTGACTACAAACTGAAACTAAGATCAGTAGAGATAATCAAGGTGGAGCCTATTGTATTATACCCATTGTTTCATTTACGATTCTTTTTCTACATGTTAATATATAAACAGTCTTGGTTATGAACTTCCACCCTACTTTGTGGGGTCTATAACTGACAATTGAAATTTGTAAATTATTGCTTATAATTTTATAATTGTTCATCAGTATCTGTGTGGAATAAAATTCCCATCATGATCTTCAACTACTGGCTACACTGTACAGCGCGCGTTCGTTGTCTGACCAATAAATCAACTGTTCCTGTTTTTTCATTTGAGGTTTATTACCAGTATACTGTTATTGTAGGAAGGCATTGGCGGGATTCAGGTCTGATCAACAAGATCCAAACCTCCATTATGTTTAAAAGTGTAATGTCTTGTAAAATATCATCTCCAACCCATCAATGGTCCATAATGTGGTGAACTGTTTAGAAGACAAAACAAGAGGTTCACCCGACCAGAGGTGATTCAGAGCATTGAAGTTCTAGTTCTGAGTTGTCATGTTTACCATTGCAAGCTGGTTGTAAGTTTATGTGAATAGATTGACAAGTCCATTTCGCCATTAAATGAGTAATTTGAAAACAGACAAAATTAAGACCAAGACATTTTAGAAAACGGTATTTAGATTAGGTCAAGTTAAGTTAGCTTACACTTGCTTGCATTCTGCTTTTGTCATTAAATACACTGTTTTAGGGGTAGGATTCAATGTTAATAAATGACCAAAGTGTTTGTCATGTCAATTAGATTCTCTTCTTTGTCTGTCTTCTCCCATCATTATTCACATCTAAATTTCCATCGTTTCCCTTCAAATATCGCCAGCAAAATTTCATACGCCTAAGATGAAGATCTTTCTCTTTTCTAATTTTTATATTTATGAAGATCTTTCTCTTTTCTAATTTTTATATTTATCTTTTGAAAGTTTTATTATCATAATTGTTTGGAAGATTTGAATGGGGACACATCGCCTTATTGTCAAATGTCTATCATGTCAAAAACAAATACAAAATCCACATCTTTTCAACTTCAAATCAATGTTTTCCTCTCCAAGGAAGCCTTTTTAAGGTTGGACGTGAAAAAGAAACGGAAATCTAAGGTGAAATTTATAACGGGATTAGAGTTTCTCCGATGGAGTGTATGTGAAGATAAATGTCTAAGTTCACAAAAGATAAATATTTTGTAGTGATAAAGGTGAAAATGATAGAGAAAGAGGCAGAATTTCTTATTGATCAGCAACCACATTACATATCTATAATATCCTTATATACATGTAAGGGAAACCCTAGGTATAGCTAGTTGGGCCGCACATCTATGGGCCGTAGGCCCTACAACACCCCCCCTTGTGCGGTCCACAGAACTTCTATCCATTGCTTCACATATATTGCTTCGAATATAGGTCTTCAAATATCGTCCTCTTCTTGATAATTTGTGCCGAAATCAATCGCCTCATTAAGACTTTGATAAGGAAAAAACCCAGTGGGATAAAACCTTGGTAAAACTCTTCACATGTAGTACTTCACATGTTGTCATGTACTCTACATGTAGTTCATCACATGCAATATGATCTTCGAATACCAACGAGTCTAAGTTAATCGCCTCGTTAAAACTTCGTCAAGAAAATCCAGAGGGACAAAACCTGACTAAAGAAAAAGAGTACAATATTAAGCAAACTTAGAGCATAGTTGGACTCGAATATGTTGCCTCATTAAAACCTTGACAAGGAAACCCAGTGGGACAAAACCTTGACGAAGGGAAAAGAGTACAACGTGACAGATGAAAGTAAAGGTGATCCGTTGCAGATGATCGCTTTGCTTCGTTGAAGTTGATTAGTTGCCTCACAACTTCTTAAGGAAGAGAATCCTTGTAAGAAAGACAATAGTCTTAGCTGGGAAATTACATTCCCGGTGTTTGTTGTTGTCTTATTAAAAACCTTTCCGAGTAACAAAACCCTGTGGGAAAAAGTAACCTCGGTGAAGGAAAAAAGTTCAACACACCATTAGATGCTCCCGCTGATGTCAGACAATTTTCATTAGTCTAATGCAGTCAAAAGGAGTTTATCACACTGTACCTTGGTGACTTGAAAGCTTATAAGACCATGTTGTTGGTTCAAAGAAGTTACGTTGCTTAACAGACTATCACGTTTCAGTTCTTTGACTCAGATATTTTTAGTAATATCAATGCGATCTTTATTTCTTCAACGTTCAACATACTTGATGTTTTAGTGTTGTCTCGCTAAAAACTTTGTCGAGTAACAAAACCCTTTGGGGAAAAATTATTCTCGATCGAAGGGAAAAAGAGTATAACACAACTTCAATTTCTAAGTAAAATATGTCGACATCATATCCTTGGATCCTCCCCCTGATGTCGGCATCAACCCCTGATTACTTTCAGAGTTGTTCCAGAAAGTTCCTTTAGTCATATACTTTTCGAAACTGAATATTGGAAATGACTTAGAAAATAGGCTACCATATCTCCCCTGATTAATTTCGTTGGAGAAGAGATTATTTTTCCTTCATAATCAACAACTTTTGGATTGCACTTTCATTAGTATTCCTTTTAATGTCTTTGCAGGGATAAAACAAATTTATGTCAATGGTTACTTTTAAGTACATGATTACATTCACTATACCATGCCAATGACATTGCGTTGGCGCTGATCTATATCTAGCTAACAAGTTCCTTGAGGATGCAAAATTTTATCGAGTACATTATTATACTAAGTACAACAATGCGTCTATTGTACTTAGATATGGGAATTTCATCTCCCAACACATCTTCATCATCTTCCTTTATACGAAATGGTCACTTACTTACATTTGAACCTCGACTAATCATGGGAGTGCTATCAGGATGCATGTCTTTGTTAAATTTCCTGACAACTTTAGAAAAATGCAAACTGGTGGGGTAATATACCACAAGCTCGGTATTCGATCGAGCTTTCCCCAAATTTTTATCTCAAATTCAGATTTCAAATAGCTTGTAAGATCTTGTATTCCATTAAGAGTACTTATCATGTTCATACCGTCGACATAAATAGATATAATTCTGAATCAGGAACTTATTTAATACGCATGGCACGAAACCTTACTTGTTTATCCCTTCCCAATCAAATAGTCACTTAGACGGGTATACCACATCCGCATGATTGTTTAAATCAATAAGTGAGTGTTCCAGTGTAACTGCAAACACACTCCGTGGTTTAGAGTCATTCGACTTGGGAAGCAAAAGGCCATCATGCACTTTTGAAAATATCTTTAAGCCTAAATCTCCAGATATATAACCACATCTACTATGTATGAAGTTCTTTTGAAACTACCAAGCAAACTAATTAACTAAACATTAAGATGTTCAAAAGAGTAAGCGATCCAGGGGTTTGTGAGATACCTCGCGCCACAAGGTGATTCTTTATACTTTAAGACCTCATTCTTCTCACTACACTTTGCGACAAATAACCACATATGTCCCACAGGATTTACACTAGGTTGGTTAGCACTACCACACCAAATACCCATATATTTGTCAAAGAACTAAGTTCTACCTGGATTGCGTAGGCCAAATATGCTATTTATTTGAAATTAATCAAAATAAAGCATGGTTCGATCCCATTGTGCTCTACTTATGGAGCAACTATTTATGGATTATATCATCATTGTGCATGCATGATCCTTCCATTGATTCATATGCATTCTCATAATCCGTCAGGATTTCATTGTTCTCTAGAATCATTTAAAACTTCGGAGCGTCCTCACATTTGATTCATGGACATATTATGAGATGATTTCTGATGATATAAATAAGTTGTGCCTTACTTACCTACTTCCTTTCTAGGTGAGCATTGATCGAACCTGGTGGTCTCTCCATCTTCCTTTATGGAGCCACGGCCTCAACTACACTTCCACCAAGTGTAGTTGCAACACATTAGTCTATGGTGTACCCCATACTGAGGATTTCTAACCTTGCAGGAATATTTGCAGATGGTATGTGTGATCTTGTCACTTTAGCGACGTCAGTGTACATTCTGAAAATCGATTATTCTTTGTCACTTCACGTTTAAATTTGTGGAGTACTAGAATCAATATGAGACACAGTGGGAACACACCACAAAAATTCCTGAAGTTCCCTTAGAAAATACTTTTTCTTATCTCCCCCTAACGTTGGGAAGATTGTCTCATTAAAATGATAACTCGGTAAGAGATCTCCTGCCAAAGGTTTTAAAATGCGGATAATTGTTGAGAGTAAATATCCAACAAAATTACTTAATCATTTTCGTGACCCATGATAGTACGATGTGGACTCGTAATGGCACATATATAGTGCAACCAAAAATGCGTAAAAATACGAATGTCAGGCTTAAATCCAGTTACCAACTAGTACCCAGAAAAGGTTAACTAATATTGGGTTATAAAAACAAATTAAGTAAGATGCGTGTAGTATTGCATATCCCCAAAGCAACAGAAGATAGGTTTGTACGCATAACCTATTCCTTAAACACCATCTGTAACCTTTGATGGTAGCCTCTGCGAGACCATTGGGTATAAGATGCTCTGCATTGATCCTATTAAACATGCAATATTCATCAAGTCCTTTTGATGTAAATTCTCTAGCATTAACAAGGGTGGTTAGCCTTTGCACTTTGCATTGTGTAATATGTTCTAGGAGTTTTCAAACGCAAATTTCTTGGAAACTATAACTAGTCCAAAATGTCAAAACATTCACCAGATTCATCAGTTACTTTAATGGTCCGCATTCTGCATGAATATTTTTCTAAAGTTCACCTTGCTCTCTTTGTAATATGGAATTTTTACCATTTGCATCTTAGGATGGTCTCGATCCTGTTTTACTGAAGACTTTGTAAAAAAGAGTGATATGCTTTCTTACCTAAAAGCATAATGGGAAGGGGGATTGTGCATCTAGTAATTTAGAAAACACCTTTGAGAGATATGTTGTCACTTTGCATTCTGTCAATCTTTTTTCCATTTTCGTTCACTCAAATAAAGTGATATTTGTATGAGTTCTTTCAAAACAATCATCATGTCATAACTAAAGTTTCTTCATGGCTATGCCCAAAGCCTGTATGAGTCAGTTTCCAATATTTCATTGTCGAAGTAAATACGATTCAATAATCCAAATATTATAGTGAATTACATTACACTAGATTGACTCATTAATTTCTCTAAAATATATTTGCTTCCAAATATATCAGAGACTATAAAAGATGCAATCAATTACATTCTCATCATTTTGATGTTCCACATGATATCCATTTTCACGGGTTACTTTGGAACTTAACAAGGTGTGATTATCTCTTGGTACCATCTAGAGATTTTGCTACGTCTTTGTTCTATCTTGAAAAAAAATGAGCAGTGCTGCGCTCGATAAGATAGTCAATTGGCTAGGCAAAGTTTTTGTTGCCATTAAAGTTGATGTGAAAATTGGTTATTACTATGATACACATACACATTATATTGTATATATACCAACACCTATGACCAAGGTGGATTTCCAACTCTTTTATTTATGGTGAGAGCTAGAATTACATTTTTAGCTGATCCCATGTTCAATTGATACCTATACTTTGGTGTCATTATTGCTGGGGATAATTTTTTTTTTCCATGATATATATATATATCCCTTTTCACATGCTTTATATGAGTCGGTACGTCGAACTCTCATTACTTTGGGGTTCTTTCCATTTTCAATTTTTGCTACATTTAGCTTAATTTGAGGAATTTATTTATCTCAATAGGCCAAGAGAATATCACTACACATGTCAACCACTTACTTTAGGTTGAATATATTACTAGAGATAATTCTCTTGTTGTCATACTTCAACATATACCGGTTCGTTAGTATTATGGATGAAGTAGAGAAATGGAAATTTTATGACTCATATCATCTTTTGTGAGTTCTTCCCAAAAAATTGGAATACATGTGATTTTATTTGAACGTATGTTTTGAAACTATTGACAGATTAATAGTCGAGCAAGTGGATACATTCCACGGAACATTCAAAAAATTTGGGAAAATATCAAGTATCCAATAATGGTGCTCAAGTACTTCTAAGCCCCAAATGAATACATTGGAATTGAGTTGGTACAACCAATTAAACAAAATACATCATTCAACCATAGCCAATATCATATTCAAGAGAACAAATAGCATTAAGACTAAAATTCTTAATGATTAAGATAAATAAAAAAAAATTAAATTGACCATTTATATGCTATTGACTTATTTTAACACAATGATAAATAAAACTAGGCATATTCTAAAAACAAATAAATAAGCCTGGCGAGTAAATAACCTTGGCATATAAAAACCCACGTTATAGTTACATACCTCAAAATTTGGTTCCCACCGTATATAGGCAGAACAGGTGCAGACTTAGTCGTGCACGCCCCAAAACTGGAGAACTGAATAGAACCGGACAGAACTGGACCGAGTTAGCTGGAGCGGGTCAGACTGAGTTAAACGGGAATCTGGATCGGATCGGGTTGGACTGAGTTGACAGGGTCGGGTCGGCCGGGAACGGGCTGGGTCGGGTTGGATACCTTCCTTTCTCCTCACGAACAGACACAAAATCGCCAAATGGAGAATTCCTTCGCGTGATATCTTTCTCCTCGCGAACAGGTATATGGACCCAAGTAGTTCTATTGATAGGCAGCTGAGATGGAATGGGACAGGGCAGCGGAACGGACATCTTTGGATGATGAACGATTTTTTTTTTTTTTGTTCTTCCTCTTTTTCAGAGATTCTCCAGATTCGCACATACAAATGATCAAAATAAAATAAATTAAACCAAGGCAATTTTAGATCCGCTCATACAAACGATTAAAATAAATTAGATCAAAGCAATTCTATAGGTCCACACATACAGACGAAAGCAATTCTAAATTGGATTGACGCAACCCCTGATTAGTGCGTATACAAACTCATATACAAACGGATTAAATTAAGATCAATCAAAGTAATCCATGATTAATTAGTACATACACAGTATGAAAATCAAAATAATAATATCAAACTAATTCCTGATTGCAAACGATTAATCAAAATAATCCTTAATTCCAATATACCCAACGTATATGCCAAAATAAATAAATAAAACAGGGGAAGGAAAAAAAAAATCCAACTTATCTGATTTGATTCCAGCGATTTCATTAGCTTGACATTAATCCGTGTAGGGAAAACAAAAATATAGCTCTGCGGTATAGCATCGGGCATGATAACGTTTTGTAGTGATAAAGTTGAAAATGATAGAGAAAGAGGCAAGATTTCTTATTGATCAGCAGCCACATTACATATCTATAATATCCTTATATACATGTAAGGAAACCCTAAGTATAGCTAGTTGGGCCGCACATCTATGGGCCGTAGGCCCTACAACAAAATATTAATTTTTCCTAAATTTTTTCTCCAACTCCAACTTCTTAAATCAATGTGAAGATGACACGGCTTAATTTTTGTTAGACATTTTAGACATTCACCTTGGCAATGTCAAGCTATCCTAGTAAGCTTTTACTTACCTAAATTAATTTCAATACTAGTATCTTGCCCGTGCGTTGCACGTGGTTAAGCTTATTGAATTATTATTTGTGCTGAAAAATAGAGATCGCAGCAGAGTATTAGCAGCTCAGATAGTTGTCGTTGTAACTAACCGAAACAACTGGGGAAATTTTTTTATCCCGTTTAATTAAATTATTAGTTGAGTTGAAAATTTAGAGATCGCAGAGCTTTAGCATATTGTCCTTCCTATTTGGGATGACTAATCTTTTGTCAACCTTCAGTAAGCGTTTTCAAGTTGACAACTAATAGTGTTACTGTTTAACACTATTAAGTATTGGCATCAGGAGTGCTACATAGTTATTAGTTCACCGCCTCTTTGTCATTAAGTACTCAAAAAATGAATAACTACAAAGAAACAGTTAGTTCATATCCAATTGAGGGACGTTACACGTATTATGCTACTAATGAAGTTATTAGTAGCACATTTAAGGGAATGGCCGTTGACATTCTGGCACATTTATTCAAAGAATTACTAAACAGACTTCATGAAACTATTGTACTCAGATTTTTGGAGTACATAAGTCAGAAAGAACACTTGATAAGCTCAGGGGTTTAGATATCATACATGGACTTTCAAATTTTGTAAATAAATGAAACATGATTAAGGATTACAAAAAAAAGATCACATTATATTGTAAGATAACTGGATATTATTATTTTTGAGTTGGCTGTTGCTCTGCTTTTCTTCCTATAGATTAGCATGATATAGCAATTGTTAGTGAATAATCAACGTGAATCATTATATGTTAAACAGTGATTGTAAGCATCGTCAATGATTACCTTTCTAATGGACAACATTTTCATAGATTTCAAAGGCGTCAGTGGTTCTTGAAAATGCACAGCTTTCTTATCAAATTTTGATGGCGTCCATGGATGGTGGTACTCTGGCTTTTTTTGATCCCTAATCTGCTTTTCAACCTTTTGTATTCTTTCATATGTATCTTCTAATTCATGATTAAGATGATATATCCGCTGCACATAAACAATCTTGTACCCAGATTTTTTCCCCTAACAATCCAGAAGTCAAATATATGTGTGCGATCCAAGGTGAATATTGTTTCAGGTACATCTTCTGCCAAGATTCTCTGCCAATTTTATTTTTTTCAGTATGATGTTGTCATATGTCGGAAAAAAACTATATTATGTATTGTCATTGGTTGGTATATACCTTTCCCATTGGGCCACTAATTCACATAAATGTTGAGAAACCTGCAATGTCAATAGAACGTCAGCAACCGTTCCTATAAAAGCAAATATTCCAGTTCCAGACTCATCCACTGTTCGCAATTCTAGCTTATACCTGCGCAAGCATTTCATCAGTAAATTTTTAGTGGTACATGTTTTTTTTATCTTGGTTTTAAGATATGATGTGTGCAGTAATATTGTTACCTTGGTACATGTTTTTTTTTTCTTGCAATTGCATCGGGCACACATAACACAACTAACAACCACCGATTTCCATTGGGACTATATTTAAGTTGCTTAATCAAAACTAAGCACTCTTAGGCATCCAGCCCACTTGTAGATATTCATATACATCTGTCATTGCTTACATTGAAACCAAATTGCTCAAATGAATAGTTTGAAATTGAAATTAACAATAAATTAGAGAATGGACACCTATAAATACGTACCTTAACAGATCAACCAAATTAATTAATTCTCATCTCTTATAAATGACTCCGTCTTAAGATTAGCTCATAGTTACATAATAAATTCAAATGGATTCCACTTGGAACTTCCATCGTGTAGACAATCGATCTCAGCCATGGATCCATCATGCACATACGAATATTTCTAACCAAAAAATCAAACAAATTATCTATAGTTTGTGGGATTTTTCGCAATACTGACTAAACGGTAATCCCATACCCTCACTTATTCGCATATGTGGATGGAAAGTACAAAGTAGTTCAGTCAACTCTACTAATACAGATAAAGCTAAATCTAAAGATCTTTCATACAGACATGCGGTATCTATGAATTAAGGTGGAAGTACACCTTGGTAGCATTCCTTGAGAGGAGAACTTCCCTACAATGTAGTTGGTAGGTTATTATTATGTACTTGCTAGCAAATTTGAGAAGTAAGCCATCATTAAGTACTACCTTGGCACTCCTTCATAAAGGTGGAGTAGGCCGTAATTACAGCTACTGACTATTGTAACACAACCCCATTAAAGTTCCCTTAAAAAGACATATGTACCAATAGGAGAAGTCATACCTTCTATACCCCCTTTTTATACCCTTTTATGATGAACTGAGATAGCAACATCGACCCACTACACAGCTTTACGCAAAATTAGAGTTTATGCCCGCTCTCTATCACTTGTCACTGGTCCTTGGTAATATTTCCAGAGTTGCCAAGTATTTTCTTGCACAATTTAGCACAGTTTAGTATTTGAGGAAGTATGAAAGACCCACATTAGGTTTTAGGTAGTTATATGGAGGTGGAATCCTATTTCTATCACATCACAAATGATTAACCTGCAGTATATTAACATGAAAAATGGAATGTTTATGGTTCATCAAATCTTATAACTCTAGCTCCCCTATGTGTCAATAGATTCCAATTAATAAACTTCAACTACTAAGTATCATAATAAGGGATATAAACTGGTGTTAAGCAACTCAATTTACCTTTGGTTTTGAATCGGTTCATGACCTAGCTCCTCGTCAGCTTTAAACTTTACATTTTCGTTCAAATTAAGCAATTTGTGTCTTAGCGTTACGTTTCTAGATAAACCCCAACTACCACACCTAAAAAATAAAAAGGCATTTCAAAGAAGAAATCTGTAAAAATCATACCCGATGAGAAGAAAAAAAGATCGAAAGAGAACAAGGGTTTGAGGGCTGTGTATGTTAGTGGGAATGTACTCAAAATCGTCAAAAACAGGAATCGAAACCCTCTATTCCTATGGTCCAGTGCTAGACACCATTTTATAACAACAGAAAGGGAAGAGAATGGATTCAACAACAGAGGGATCAGCATAGATTCAGAAAAGGAAGAGAATAGAATCGCTGGAGACGGCAACGAAAAGAGTAAGATTACAATTAGGGTTTTGGTTCTGCGAGATTTTTTTTTTTTTCAAATATATTATAACCCTGGTAATGATCACTTATCCATTTCGTTCGCCATAAATCACCCTGGTATTAATCACTTATCCATTTCGTTCGCCATAAATCACCGAGAATATTTCAAAACTCTCGATTCCTATTGGTCGGGGGCCAAGATCTCTAGAATTCAAGATTTTGGCATAACTTTCAATATAAGGCAAGTATTTCGGCCTCAAATTATATATACAATATTAAATAACCATTTTTAGCTCTAATAAAATCTTAAAATTATTTAAAAAAAAATTTACATTTAATCCATAGAAAATCACAAACAGCACCATTGGAGATGAATTATTTTTCCTCCATAAACTTAAGGGAAAATTGGGATGAGGATGTTTTATTTGTGTTGCCACCTAGGAAACACACACAACCACCACCGGAGAAGATCTTACTATGCGGGGCAAGAGTGTTCAATGTATTAACAAATTTGTTCGTTAGGATACCAAGATTTTACTGTCACAATGGCTACGCCATCTGAATCATCCAAAGTTCCGGATAGAGTGTACCAATATGAAAGCCCAGGACAAGTGCAGAGGATGTAAAATATGGTTGAAGGAAAACTAACACACATAATTTTGAATTAGTTAAACTTTGATAAATTAGATAGTCTTGTGACTACTAAATATTACTATGGAAAAATTAATAAATCATTAAAATATTGAGACATTCCAAACCTGGCGGGATTGGGGTATACAATCAAACCCATCCAAAATAATGTGCTAAGAGGTGTCTAAAAGATGTAAAAGACCAAATTGCCCTGACTATGATTTTAGTGAGGCAATAGATCATCAAACAACCATGCAGACCAAATTTCCATGACTATGATTTTTGTACTCGAACTTTATGTGATGAAATCAAAAAAGGAAAGAAAAAGAAAAATCAAATCGAAATAAAACGAAAAAGTCAAAATAAAACTGAAATTTGGTTGTACGGGATATGGGACTGAGTATGATTTTATACCAATCTCAAGCTGATTATGTATCTAACTAACTAAATTAATTAGTTTAAACAGGTTATTAGTGTTAATTAAGCAAGGGTAGATTGGCATTTTGAAAATAACTGATTAAGGGGTAATGTGTTTTACTTCAAAATGACTCGGATTTTGTCTCATTAGGTATACCCCAATTAATTTGGGTATACCCCAATTAGTCCGAGTATACCCCAATCCGATCAGGATCCCAAATTTGAATTTTAAAAATAAAATAAAATAAAGTAGCAAGGACTTAAATCTTAAAAAAAGGAACTACTAGAAAATGAGAGTTGCATGGTGGAGTCGGTGTCTCGTCAAGAAGTAATTTTATCGACTGCAAAACTAAATAATTTTTACCTACAATATGAGAAAAGACCCTGCAAATTTATGAAAGAAAAAATAGGTCCAAAGTCAAAGAAGGTCCAGGAAGTCAAAGCAGGTCCAGGTTGCGCTAAACTTTTCGGCATGTTAGCCTGCCATGGCCGGGCCTGTTTTAGCCTGGGCATATACAATCATCCCATGGCCTGTTAGTTTTTAATTAATTAAAAAAGTGGATGGTGTTGTGGCTTGAACCCATGTACTACCCTATCAAACAACAACTAATAGAGGGGTCTCATACCAGGGCCAGTGGATAAACATATCTATGTTTTATATATTAGTAAAATATATGTTATTAGTTGTCATCCAAGAGAGATTTCTGTACATAAGTTGGATTACAATTGGAATTTTAACAAAACCGAAAATAAACATGTTTAGTATTTTCGGATTTGGTAATTCCGTATTGTCCAAACTACCTTGGTCATTATAAATAGTGAAGCTTGTAATTCTTACAAACTTATCCCTTGGGCATACTGAACTAACCGCTTGTGTGGGAATCCCATTGGAGTATTCTTGTAATACTCGTTTGAAAGAAGAGTATCCCGATGAGGTGAAATCTCTTATGTACATTTCGTTTAAATACTTTTGTGGGATCAAAGAAGCTCCAGTAGTACTGTTGGTGTGAAACTAAGAATTATATTGTTATTTTAGTTTTCTATTATTGATTTGATTGACGAATATTAAAGTTGAACCTTGATAGTCTAGTTTGTTTATTGTGTGATCATTCTCCTGATATGAGGCCACTTGAACTAAGATTGATTATTTTGGTAATCATATCTTGGTTGATCTGACCGAACAATGGAGTTTATATTGATTAAACCAAAGAACCTTTGCACTCAACTGTATCTCCGGTTAACTTGTTTATCTAGGAGATTGGTAAAGAGGTAACTGAAACTGATCAGTCATTTACTTTTTTAGATTACGATCCAAAGGAATTGAGTTGATGGAGACTTCGTAGCAGGTGAACGACTTAAGATAGTGGACTCTATCTTAGGATTCACGTGCATAATCCTGATTTATTGTAGGCGCAAGGATACTGAAGGAACTGACTAACTTGGAGTTAGTTTACTTGGTTTCCGCTATACGAAGTTGTAGTATTCTTTTATAGCGGCTTAATTATAAGAGTATTCTGATCTGGACTGGGTCCTGGGTTTTTATGCCTTGTAGTTTTCCCCGTTAACAAAATCTTGTATGTCGAATGATTTAACTTACTTCCGCATTATATTTATTTGTCTTTATAACTAAAGTATATACACTTGTACGTTAATCAATCACTTGGTTTGATCCCATAGTTTGGTTCGGTTTTGAACTTACACTATATATCAAGTATACATCTTGTTTAAGTAAACTTCTTGACAGTTCTTATATGTATTAGATTACACAAGGTGTGTCTGCATAGGTTGATATCGAAAAGATTGTGGTGTACTTGGTACCTTCATCATTTCTGAAAGATAAGAGATAAACTGTTAACGGAGTAGACTTTAACTCAATTATCCGATTTAAATTTAATTAAAACAAAAAACAAAAAGTAAAACTAGAAACAAAGTGTTTTTAAGACAAAAACAGAGTGATTTTAAAGAACATCTAGGGCCAGAATGTATGCCACGGCTTTGGAGGGTGCACAAACTTAGACTTATATAACTTAATTTTATAATTAATGTATTAACTTTTATATTTTATTATACCATATTACTTTTATGGGATTTTTGATAAAGTACCAATGCTTTAGAAATTACACAATTAAAGTGCCCCTGCGTTTTTGAATTTTGTTAAAGTACCCTTAGCTTGACCGTTTTATTCAAAAAAAATGGTAAACGGACGTTACAAGCCGTTAAAGCTTAGGTGGCAACGAGAAAGAGTCTTAAAAACCTTTCTGGTGAGTAGAGATGATTCTACTTGAATCACCGATCCAAAACGCTGAGTCGAGTCAATGGGTAAACAAACTTCATTTCATATATAAGTATGTTCCAAAATAACATAAAGTTTCAATTAAAGAAACTGCCATACGAAGAGTTTTCATCAACCAAAAAACAGATCATCCCATCAAAATAAGACATAAATACTATTGAAAATTACATGACTAAACTGCAACCATTCACTTCTTTGATCGAGTCATTTTCTACTTCTTTGAAGTTCTACCTGCTTTAGTATTAGATAGAGCTGCAACTTTTGAAATATTGGATGGTTGAGATGCTTGTTTAGCCTTAGAAGTAGATGCAACAGGTCTTTCAAATTTGGTGAAGGTAGAACCATCTACTTGAGTTCTTTTCTTCTTTGCTTTAGGATTCTGACCAACATCGCCACCTGCACATGTAGCTTTGCTATGACCAGTTGAACCACATATTCTACATGAATTTGTCTTTTTCTGTGCTTTAGGCTCATCCCATGCTCTCCTCCTCTTAGATCTTGGCCTCCCTGTTTTCCTTGTCTTGAGTGAAGGTTCCAAATCAATATTTTCATCTTCTTCCAACTAAACAATAACAAATACTTAGAATGGTATCCTTAGAAAATCAAGTCACTAATGGGAATAACTAGAACTAAATGGGAATAATCCACAAATAACTAGGAAAAATACAAATACCTTAGGCCAATCTTCTTTATCAGGAAATGGAAACACAGTTGGTGCATATATAACTCTGTATGTAGCAACTGTATAATAGTGAGAGCAGTACCTTCCAACATCAGAAGTTATTGGTGCATAAGACATTTGACATAAAACACAAAAAAAATAAAATAATTAAATATGAGTGTGTCCAATCAGGTCTAAATGGCTTCAAACAACAAACAACATGTTGGCAAACAAATCCCCTGAGTTGCCATTGTAGACAAGTACATTTCTTTTCATCCAAGTTAACAATAAAAACTGCCTTGCTTCCTACATTTGTAACCTCATACAGTTTTCCAAAAGCACAAGGGTCAACTTGAAATGCACCAACAAACTTCAACATCTTCACAATCAGTTTCATTCCAGTTGGAACCAATTCTTTAGGATTCCATTTTGCACTCTCCTTTTTCCTTTTGTAAAAAAAAAATCCTAACCAACTAATTATAAAGAATTATTACTCTACAGATGGGTTTGTCCATAATATTTTTTAGCATGGAATTAAATGACTCGCTAAAATTGTTATTTAGGTGTTCACATTTACTGGTGTCATCAAAAAAGGCCCTAGACCATGACTCAACACCAGCATCTTCAAGGTACTTGGCAGCTGCATGATTTTATTTCCTTATATCTTCCATATGTTTCTGGAAAACAACACACACAAACAATAAAATTATCAGCATACACAAAAAATAAAAATATCAGCATATAACCATACAATAACTGATATAAGTAATATTAGATTCTTACGTAGAAATGTTTCTTCTTGTAGCATTTGGCTGCATTCCATAGTGAGCTATACAACTTGTGTCCCTTGAAGTACTTCTTGAAATTGCTATACAAGTGCCTGAAAAAACACCAAAATATAAATAACAAACTCAATAAGATTATTTCTTAATAAAGTAAATAAACAGTTGAGAATCTCACCTCCAACAATATCTAACATGTAATTTTGGGAACACAGAAAGAACATCTTCAAGTAGTCCTTTCTGCATATATGAAATGAATGTCAATGTCATTGGATAGCCTTCGAGTAATGGCTTCAAGTCAGTGAGAAATATCATCCAATTCTTAATTATCTCAGATTTGAAAACTCCAAATCCTAATGAGATTAATCCATTTTGACCATCTAACCATGTTGCATCCATCAACACAACACCATACTTACCATTTCCATGAAAAGCATCTAACCTAATAACTGATCTACCCCCTTGTTTCCATAGCTCCATCAAAGCTTACTGTCACGGACTCAAATGTCATGTCAGTCTTGCAGTATGAAAAGTTAGCAACTGAGTTTTTATTGGAGTCACACACCATCTTACAAAGCTGGGGAACATCCTTGAAAATGTCTTCATAACTCCCATATTTAGCTTCCAATACTAAATTCCTGGTTTTCCATGCAGTATGGTAAGGAATATCAATGAGATGAGAGGCCTTAAAATCCTCTTGAATATGCCTAGGCCTTGGAATTACATTACCAGAGCTGCTCTTCAACTTTTCTTGTAAAACTTCAGCTACCAGTTGAGGGTCTGCAGATCTATTCTTCACCTTGTCTTGTACAACCCCCTTGCAAGTATGCTTTAAGTTCACACCCTTAACCTTAAATGTAGATTGGTGTTGTAGTTTTGAAGAAAAAACCATCCAGTAACAAACAACACGACCCCTACGGCTAAACCTCTTTGCACACCAAACCCTAACTCTAGACTTGTCATTCTTTTCAGCCTTATACTCACATTCACTTAATATACAAAAATGCTTTAAATGCCTTTAAAATGCTTTTTTATCAGGAAATTCAGTACCTACAATCAGTTGTGAAAGATCCAATGGATCAACAAGGTCTGTGTCATTAAACATGTCACCAGGTTCATCCTCTAACTCTGAATTTTCAGCCACATGATCCTTGAACCACTGAGGGTCTTCTTCAACATCTTCACCTAAACAAGTACAAGCCAAAACAATTAATGTTGAATGTTACAACCACGGCAAACTATAAAAAAATTCAAAATGGAGCTTAGATGATTCAAAAGTGCTACAACCCTAATGAAACACAAGAACATTAAAGTATTACAACCATAAAAAAAAATTATTAAAGTGTTAGTACAATAATAATTTATAATAATATTTACAAAAACTTGCTTGAGAGTAAATGAGGGTGGAGTTTATAAGGACCTTCATCTCCAACATGTTCAGCATCACTTACATCTTCATTGTCTTCATCACTATTATAAGCAGCTGCAACTTCAGGATCTTCTACAGGATGACACTCATCCACCTCTTTGTTCTCAAGTTGAACTACAATCTCATCATTTTCTTTCAATTTCTGTAACCAATAGTCCTCATCCCAATCATCATATACTTGCACTGGTTCCTTATCTACTAGAAATGGGTTGCTACTTGTTCCTCCTCTCAAGTTGTCACCAACAACACTTACTTGAGTAGGTTGTGAACAATCCTGCCCAAACAATTTCCTAGCAATAGAACCACCTACACTTTTGTTTTTCTTACCTTCAAGTCTTGGGCTTCTTCTCACTTGAGGTGACTTTGATGAAGTTTTCTTAGGTGTGTCCTCCTTATCCTATTCTGGATTCTGAACCTTGACAAGCAACTGAATACAACCATTTATGTTTACTGCAGCATTCTCCCAAAACCAAAAGAAATCATGATCATTATTTAGAGTCCATGGAACTCCATGTTCTGACATCCATAGTAAAATAACATCATTTATATCTTCCAAACATAATTTTCTGTGAATCATTTACAAAAATATCCTCAAACTGATCTTATTTCTTTCTAATTATTTGAAAGCAAACTCAATCTTACTCTCAATGCAATAACAATTTATATCTCTACATTTGATTTTTCCATTATCAATGTTACCACTGAAAAATACAGAAAAAATACAAATATATTACAAACACTCTAATTACAAATACGAAAGCAATACAGAAATACAAAAAAACAAAAAATCAATCAAAATTGTGTCATCACAGAAATACAAATATAGAAATACAACAAAGACATGTTTTTTTTTCTAGGAATATAGCAAATACAAATACAACAATACATCAATACAGAAATATAAATATATTTTTTTCTGGGGAAAATTTCTTGGATTTTATAACATTGCTTTTCAGATTCGAGTGCACATGTTTTTTCCAGATTCGATTCACAGACAGGTTTTATCCAGTTGAGTCACAGCCAAAAAAGAAAATGAAAAAAAATAATGGGTTATGAAGAATCTTCACAGACAAAACAAAAGAAAATGATAAAACAATGAAAAAGTTAGATTTCAATCCAATAAAGTTAGGGTTCCACTTTAAATCGACAGAAAAGGCTTCTAAATAATTTTGTTATATCATGCAAGTACACATCTAAAAGAAATCAAAAGTTTGGGTTTTAAAATTTCTAACATGGGCATCACCTTTTCCTTTCCTGTCGTCGTCATTGATGAATAATTAGATCTCATCTTCAATACAATAAATCAGTTAAACCAAATAAAATACTACCAACTATCCTTGCGATTCAGTTAATCGCCAATTTTTTTCCCCTCTTCTGAAACTGAACGACATGAGGAAGCAAATGTGAGATTTACTTTCACTGACTAGATTTAGTCTTGGTACAGGGGTTTATGGTAATTTAAGCCTTTTTTTGACTAGGTAAATGACGATTGACTGGATTATGTGGCCCATGACGGAAAACTAAACACTAAGGCTACTTTACAAAAGTTTAATATGTCGGGGAAGTTTTTTTTGTGTACCAAAAAAACGGGGCACTTTATCAATTTGCCCTAGTTTTGTTTTTTGTTTACTAATGTTTAGTAAATTTTTGGTTTGAGACCATGCATTTGTTTGTTAATGATTTAAATATGGTTGGTGGGACCATAATAACCAAATTGCTTTGATTTTCCTTAATGAAAATCAAGTTTGTCCATCAAAGTGGCTGGGAAATTTTCAGTTTTCTCGTTACCATAGGAACTGCTCAGACCCATATAATATCAGAAATCGAGTACATTAAATCTTGATTAAAAAAATATATGAAAAACCAAATTATGAAGAGGAAATTGAATCTTGTTGAGGCAGTGGATCAAAAATTGAACACATGAAACCAAATTTAAAGTAATCAAAAGATGTAAATGGAGATTACTAGCATAGATTCCATTTACCAGTTGGGATTAAGGAATTAGGAACCAATCCAAATTGAAGTTAAAAAACCATTTGAATTCTAGATTGTAAGCAAGACTCACAAACTAGAAAACCAAAATTCAGGTATGAGAATCATGCTTGATTCTGTTTGTTGACATAGCATGTATGGAAACGAAACCCTAATTTCTACAAAAACCTCTAGTAATAAACTCCATACCGGAAAATCCATGAAACTTAACTAAAAACTTCATAAACAAATGGAATCAAACCAATTGTTGCTGATACATATCTAGAAATCGTTGATGAAGATGAATCTATCTTTTATGATGAGTAAACTCGGAACAAGTTATACCGAATTATGATTTAGATGTTAGATGTTACACCTAATTTTTATTCAAGCAACAACAGAAGAAAAGAATAAGAACAACAACATTAATGAATTTTATAGTGGTGGTGATGATGAATTTGAGATTACACCTAAGGATCAACGCCATGAGGCTCTCCCCTACACGATGCCATAGTAACACAAGAAATCATGGTGTCTACATTGATGCGATTTACTCAATTTTAATTAAAAAAAGAAAGTTATTTTGATTAAGTATATATACTCGACTCTCTTTTCTCTTAGCACTAGTATCACACGTGTGAACAACACACTCACACTCACACTCAAACTCCCACATGACACTAACATCATATTCTAATAACAATATTCTGTTACCAATCGTCTCATATCTAACTTTAAAAATCCGACAAAAATGTGTGTCCCATAAAGTGATTTAATCATATTGTGAATTATTCTTACCCGAAATAATACTCGGTATGTATTAAACATATTGATGCAGTACAACATACACAATTGGTTCCATTATGTTTAATATGTATTAAACATATTAAACATCTTGTGAATTTCTTAATATCTTTATTAGAGTTCCATTTTTAGTTAAACACTTAATTACCTAAGATAGTTTAGTTAAACTCTTTATTTCTTTAGTTAGTTATTAAGTAGGCTATTTCATGCCTATGTAAGGTCGAGTATTGTTTCATGTTAAGACACACATTATTATTATTATTGAAACTAAACTAAATATATTACTTTCAACCTCTTGTTCTTCTTGCAACCCTATTTATTGCAATCTGTTTTCGTATCTCTTTCATCCTTTTCGTATCTCAGCAATATCCTTATTGCTTTCTTCTCACTGTTTTCCATTAGTTGGTATCATCGACAATAGTTGAGATTTTTTTTTTCTTAGATTTTTTTTTTTTAATTCGCTTCCGCAACCATAGATCTTTTTTTCCTGATAATTTTTCTATGGATGATTCCTTAGAAACTAGGTTCACCAAATTATCTTTTGAAGTTGACACCATGAAGAGTGATATTACAAACATAAATGGTAAACTAGCAAAACTAGATGATGTGTATTTACAGTTAGCCAAAATTATGGAAGTTCTTGGCATCCAAACAGAAGAATCTTCTGAATCTAAAAAAAAAAAAAAAAACAACAACGTTTGATTCATTTAAACAACAAGGAGAATCTTCTTCAAAGAAATAGGGCTTTGTATACACTGATGATATTCCTGAGAAATTTTTAGAATCATTGAAGAAAAAGAAACAACATGAAACCTTTATTCACAATAATGAAAAAAAGTTCCAATGTTACAGATAGACAGTGATGATGATGATACCCTTGAAGATGAACATGAGAGAATTTAGACGGAAGATATGAGACTCAAACATGGACACAATTCTTGTAGTTCCTCATCTGAATATAAGTTGAAGGCTGACATACCAACCTTCAATGGAAGTTTCAAAATAGAAGAGTTGTTAGACTGGTTTTATGAAATTGAAGCATTCTTTCAATTCATGGAAGTGCCTGACCATTATAAAGTTAAACTTGTTGCTTACAAACTCAAAGAAAGAGATGCTGCTTGGTGGGAAAAATTGTGTGAAGATCATTTTGAATATAACAGACCTTCATTTCGTACATGGGAATGAATGAGAAAATTACTTCGAGATAAGTTCTTTCCTCAAGATTACAGATAACGATTTTTTGTGAACTTCAAAGTTTTCAACAAGGTGCACGTCTAGTAGAAGATTATGTATTTGAATTCTACAATTTAGTAGCTCGCAATCAATTATATGAAACTAAAAAACATCTAGTTGCTAGATTCATTGAAATATTGAATAGATTGGTTCAACCAGGGATGCCTCAATCCGTGTTTACTATGAATATTAAAATGGAATGTCGTATTCTTCGTTATTCAAAAGGTACACCAGTTCGTCACAACCGATATCAAGGTAATTACAAATATTTAGCTCCATGTTCTATTTACTACTAGGACAATAGAATGCCAATTCATTCAAATCCTTTTCATCAAGATGATATTTTTCGATATGTCTCTCATGAACATCATTCCACAGCCAACTTTACATACTCACAATCACCTCTTCTATTAAATAATTCACCCGTTCTTCCAACACCCATTGAAACTCCAAAATTACAACAACCTTATACTTCTCGTCAGTCAACAATGGCTAATACTAATTGTAGTTGCAGGATTTCCCACACTACACCCTTGTTAAGATTTTTCTATAATCAACTGTGAATTGAAGATGAAAAACGACACTTTATTATTTTGGTTTCAGAAATGTTTACAGAAATGGGAGAATTCAAGATTACAACTATTCTCTTGAAGTTTCTCTCTCCTCAAGACTTTTTTAACTCTCAGAAATACATCATCCTTTTCTGGACACATTGAGTCTATATTTATAGGGTAGTTACATAGTGGATGACAGCTAAGTTTTCCTCTTATTTCGGGTTGATTATGCGATTGTACCGCGATAGTTGCAATGTTAAATCTCGCAAGTTTTGTAACCATCGCAGAACAAACATGCTTTTCTCAAGTTTTCTTCAGTCGTCAGATATTACGTCACTCTTTTGAAGGTTTTTGTGACACTTTTGTGACACTCGTGAAGTGTTGTATAAAATCTTGCGGTGATGCTCGCTGAGAAGTGTTGTTAATCTCGCAGAAAATATATGTAGCGATATTCTGGTCCTACATCTTGCCTCTTCTCATGTCTTTTCTGCGAAGAAGAGAAGATCATGAGAATTTTAAAATGCTGCAACTATTTATCTTTTGATTTCTCTGTTCTGACACGTTTCTGTACCCTTCGCCAGATGTTTTCACATATTCTCTCTTCTAATGAATTTATGACACGTCCTCTCTAACCGCTGCGATCTGACCGTTCATGTCTTTTCTTAGCATTTATTGCGTTCATCTTCTCAAGAAACCTCTTCTTCTATAAATACTCCTTTCATTATTTTCTTTTCCTCTTTTTACTTTCTTCTTCTTTCTCTGCGTAACTTCTCTGCAAGTTTATTGTTCTTCCGTAAATTGCGCATCTGTCATCGCTGTGATTTCTTTCTTATTTTTCAACCTTTTCTTTCATTCCCATACTCAAAAATGGTTGTTTCTGGTGCTAAAAAATTGACTGCTTTTAATGAGATGCGAGAAAAGCTCAAAAGTAAAGGTTTTACCTTATCTACAATTCCAGGTCAAAGCCCTAAATCTGAACTTTCTATCAAACTATTTTATGATCATCAATGCTCTCTTGAGAAAAATCATAGTATCGCTAGGTCAACTTGAAGATGGTCTTCCCCTTCCTCTCTATGACCCAGAACTCCCATTATTCTATCAAATAATATCTGATGAGAGGTTCTCGCGAGCGATATATCAATTAGGTGGAGATTGTATCAGATTGCTGCTTGAATATGCTTCTCGCGGTGCTGATAAAGGATCTCGCTATCCTGAAGCTCCGAAGAATCCTCAATTTAAGGATGTTCCCATTGTCTCTGCAGATTATAATGTGGAGAATTTCTTCAAAAATTACAAGATAGTTCCTATGAAGAGGGATAGTACTTGCTGGGGTGTCCGCTTGAAGAAAGAAAAGATCGCTGATGATGAGGCTCTTATGTTAGACATTGATTGGCATACACCTACCAATCAAGGCCCTCGCCACTCCAGCGATGATAAGTGGTTTATCTTTCCGTTATGTCTTGAAGGTCCTTATATATCTGGTTCTCTCCCATTACCTGCGAATCTCTCAGAGTATGAGCCATGAGTCTTTAACTGGCCTGAAAGATATAAAGAAGTATATCCTCTCAACTTTTTGCATTATTATTATTCACTATCTTCTTCATATTTTTATATTCTCGCTAATTATTTTGATCTTTCTCAGATTGATAGAATGAAGCTCATCTATCAAACTTTTAGGAAACTCAACACTTTCTTAGCTCTTAAATCTTTCACGGATGAAGTAAGAAATATCTCCTCCTAAATTTTAACAATATATTGTTGCCCCTATTTCTTATCTTTATCTGTGCTCGCAGGAAATCGAAGAACTAGAACCAATAAAACCCGTGAGAACTAAGGAGAAATCTTTAAAGGTTAAATATACTGTTCCTCCCAAAGGGAAGTCTTCTTCCCCTCGCGGTGAAGAATCTGGCGATCAGGATAAATCTATTGTTCCTCCTAAAGGAAAGTCTTCTGCCCCTCGCGGTGAAGAATCTGGCGATCCTCCTTTTAAGAAAAGGAAGACCCGACCTTCTTCTTCTTCAACTCCTCAACCCATTCCAGAGAATCCAAGTGTTGATTTTGACAAGGATAATAATGACGAGGATTTTAATGATAACATCTTCCCTTCTATAAAGAATTCTTCTTCTTTTGATTCTTCGATGGCTCATTTATCCAAAAAATTTGGCAAGAATATGTTTGGTATCCCAAATGAGTATGGAGATGAAGATATTAATGAAATATCCAAGTCCCTCGCCAATGTCTGCGATGCTCCCATACTAGCTGACAACGATACCCTTCGCGGGGTTTCAAGATCGCTGACTCCAAGTCTTTTAAATTCACTTGGCAGCCTGGTATGTTTTTACTTGTTCATCCTTTTTGTGTATCTATTGATATTTTTGTCAGACATTGATTTATATAGTTCTATTGCAAGTTGGAAGAGCTGCTTTTGTTGTTGCTTCTGATTTAGACAATAGGCGTATTACTTATGAAAAGAAAGCTGCTAATCTTCGTCAAGATAAGGAAAAACTAGAAGCTGAAGTTATTGAACTTCGCAAAAAAAAAAAAAACAGCTGGAGACTGAAGCTTCAGTTGACAAGCAAAAAATCTCTGATCTTGATAAAGCCAATCAACAACTCTATGGTATGATTTATTTCTTTTTTCTTTTAATTCTTCTCACCCTATCGCAGCTTATTCAAGCAACCATTTTTGTAGATATTTATGGTCTCACTGATGAGGCTACACTCTTCCAATCTTTTCCTGACCCTGTAGATGATAATACCCTTCTTGCTTGCCTTAATAATTCTTTAAGTAATTTCTCAGATGATAAGATTGAATCCCTCTCCATAGATGAACTTAAATCCAAATTTAATCTCTTAAAAATTGAACACAGATTCAATTTAGGTTTGACCAACAAGTATAAGCGCTTTTATCTTGATTCGAAGAAAGAAGTAGATAGATTAAGAAAAAGGAATAGTGATCTTATTGATGAGAAAGATCTTGCCGTTAAAATGGCTCCAAGACCCTAGCAAACTTCCATAAAACTCTTCTTAATGTTCAAATGGAAAGAGATAAGCTTATCCGAGAGAATGAAGATCTTCTTGCGAGGGAAACTCAAGTTCGATCTCGTCTCCTTATTAATAGCGATGATGAGTTTTCTTGGGCTGCGAAGATTCTTGATAACACCAGAACTAATTTAGGTGTAGATGTTATTCTTCATGCTGATCAATCGGCTTTAATTAAAGACATGATTTCTGAAAGAGAAGGTTATCACTCTTATGATTTCCCTGAATTATTTCCTAATTGAATCATCCTTATATGTATTAACTTTGTTATCATTTGCTCGCAGCATCCGAAAAGAACTATCGTAAAAGATTTGATGAGTTAGAAGAAGAGAAAAACCAACTCGCTGGAAATCTATCTTCTCGCAATGAAAAGTATTCTAGATGGAAGGAAAAATTGAAAATATCATCTTCAAATTTTAGCAATGCCCTTCTCCGTGTTCGTAATGACGCTGTTAAACTAGTCTGTAATGATCATGGTATCCGTCATTCTACATACCCCGATCTTGCAAAGGAAATTCCAGCTGATTCCCCAAATTTAGTTATCTATGATAGCGAAGCTGAGGAGTCTAGCGAATATGATGAAGAATTATCTGGTGAGGAAGAGAAATCTGACGTAGATAGAGATGATAATGATAATGATGAAGAAGAGAAATCTGGTAATGAAGAGAAATTTGTAAAAGAAAAGAGCTCTGATGAAGGTGTTGATGGATCTACTTAGTCTTGTTTCTTCTCTTTTTATTCTTTGTAAATTTTGTACATTTACTTTTTGCTTCTCGTAAAATCTCTGCGAGCTTCTTCGACTCGATGTGTAAACTTCTTTTGCTTTTATCTGTATGAATTAGAAAATAATTCTTTTTCTGCAACATAATCAATCAATCAGAATTATTATCCTTTAATTATTTGTATAAATGTATCATCTAAGCAATTTTATTATATGATGGATGAATAATAATTTCATCATTCTATGCATTCCCATACTTGCCTCTATTATTCATCTGCAATATGAAAAAATTGAGTAGAGATTAGATATTAGTTGTGAATCCAATTAAATTTGCCTCAATATAGGCGATGTTATCTCTAGCAATAATTGCATAACTTTATGATTTTTGCGTAGAATCACAAATCTCATAAATTCTGCGATCATTATCACAATAATCTTATGGTCTTATTATGCCTTCCTAATTAAAGGTCTTATTTTGCCACATATTTTCTTTCTGCGACAAAATCACAGGACGTCTTTACAGTTGCACGTATTGACCCATTGATCTTGTCTTATCAATTTTTTCAACATCTCTGCAACAATATGATAAGTATAAACTATCTTGCAAGAATTAATCCTTATGACATTGCTGTCTTGCGATGAAATCGCAGGACGTCTTTACACTTGTTAAATGTAAAAAACATTGATCTCATCTTAACTTTTTCTCTTTTGGCTATTTTCCTTTGTATAAATTTCTTCACGCGAAAATATGATAGGCCTAAATGTTCTTGCGATCATAAAGCCCCATGACATTGCCGTCTTTAGACACTTATCAGCTCCCTAATAGAGGGTGCTTCCCTTATCTCCCCCTGGTTTCCCCTTCAAGGAGGGCACATCGGCCATACAAGACTAGATCCTCCCATCCAGATTTTCCAACAACCAGCTGTTTTCGTAGCCTCTTGTCCTTTATGCCTATATGACTTATAGTTACAAGACTGCACCCTAAGTGGGGTTTTCTTCAGGCCAAGTTCATCATATCCAAGACTTACCAAGAATGGCCAGGGTAGTTTCGTACGCCCCAGGCACCCTTGGCTCAACCGTGTACCTCGGCGCCTTGGTCATACTTTGAACTTCTTAGAAGAGGTCCTTAGTCATCCAATCATGGTATAACCTTATATAATTGGAAATCCAAGATCCCTCTCCTAGATAGGTTTTCTTTAACCCCAACATCTGCATAACTCAGGTTCCAGCAGCGGTATAACCTTTTCACCGAGTCATGTCAAGAGATACCCCCTTATATGACGCACTATTAGGTCTTACATTTGACTCTTGCGAAATTGTATTCACGAACTAAGGTGCATGCCATAAAGGTTCGTCCCATTCTATTAATCTCTGCGAAATTTTATTCGCATTTCTCACGAGCATTGTAACTCTCATAAAATTTCATTTCTTTGATTTTCTTGTAAAATTTTGCAATTCTTTCAAACAGAGTACTCTTTTCAATTGCATTTTCTTCAAAAAAATTCTGCATAAGCTTCTTTAAATTTTATCATTTTACCTTTCTACTTACTATCTTTTGGTTCTGTTTTTCTGTTACGTTTTGCTCTTTTTTCTTTATCTGCAAGATGCTCGCCATTTTCTTCCTCTCGCTGCTCTATTGAATAAATCATCAATCTTTCATCTCTCTGTCGTTGCTTGATGTTGTACTTCCAATTGCTCTTCTTCTCAGCTCTTTCCTCGCAAGATTTTATATCAATCTCATAACATTTCTTTCTTTATCTCCAATCTCCCTTGATAACTCCAGCACCATTAGGATGAGGAAATTTAACATACTGGTGGAAAGTATATGCTACACCTAATATCCCATGTAGCCAAGGTCGAACAATCATGGAATTGTACGGTGATTCAATGTCGACAACAAATAACAAGATCTTGGAAGTTATCCCTTTCACTGAAATCCGAATTTCAATTTCCCCTTTGGGTTTATTGGAAGTACCATTAAAACCATAGATTTTATATGTTGATGGAATTAGATCTTCGTGTCTTCCACCCATGGTCTTATAGGTATGATAAAATAATATGTCAACTGAGCTGCCTGTGTCTATTAGAACTCTATTGATAGCCCAAGAATCTTCATTTTCATCATCATTTTCTCCATCTTCTTCTTCTATTTGCTTTGGATTTATCTCTAATATTACTACCAATGGATTATCATGTTGCTCGCCAGGTTCTGGTACTTCTTGTGCAGTGAAAGATATAATTTGTTTCTGCCATTCTTCTAATGGCGAGTCTCTCGCACTATTCATTATCTCTCTTTCATCCGTGTCTCTCGTGAAGACTCTGCTTAGAACATTATCATGGAAATCCTCTATTGTTCTGTGTGAATGTACAATGGAATTACAAAACAAATTCTTTGCTTTTGCCCCAACTTCTATTACGAATGATTCTGCTCCTTTTACAGTATTTACCCTGCGAATTTCTGGTGCTGGAGGAAATCGCTGAGATTGTGAATGTCCTACTAAAAAGTGGTTTAAATTTCCTTGGTCGATCATCCTTAAAATTATTCTCTTGACATTCCTGCAATCATTTACTGTGTGACCATGAAAGTGATGGTAAGGACAAAATTCTTGACTACGATTATTAGGATGTGGTTCTTTTCCCATATTCCATGGGGATGGTATATTTTCCATCAAAATGATAGCTTCCCAGATTTTTTCTATACTAGCATTTAGAGGTGGCATCTTAATTTCTTCCCATATGATTTTCTGATTTCCTTGGCTTCTGAAATTGTTTTGCCTCTGTCCACCATAAGTTTCTTGCGGCTGGTCAAGCCTTTGAATCTTTTTATTCCCACCGCGATTGTAATAATTCTTCTCCCTTTCATATTCTTCTTGATCTCGACTGCCCATAGCTACCAACTTCTGCTGGTTATCAGTCTCCACTTTTTCTTATTATGTTTGCGAGATGCTCGCCACATTGTTAATCATTTTAGGAAGTAAACTCCCATTTGCTGCTACTTAATTGGTATTCGCAAGTGGATATGATTCCATCTCATTTTGTTTCTCCTCCAAAGAAATGTACTCTTCTTGTAGTTCTCGTAGTTCAGTCATAGTGATTGTATTATTGACTCTAAAAATTTGTATGTACAGCAGATTGGTCGCGAACATTGCATTGATAAAAGACAAGATAAGATATCTCTCGTCTACTCTTCCTTCCATCTCATTGCACATTGTCTTCCATATTATGGTTAAATGTTTCAGACTCTTGCCAACCCTCTGTTTTAATCCAAACACATCTTCAATACATGGTCGCGATGAATTGTTGCTTATATATGCTCCCAGAAATGTATCTTGTAAATGATCAAAAGAAGTTATAGTATTTTTTGGAAATCCTTCAAACCATTTTAGCGCCTCGCCAGTTAAGCTAGATGAAAAATATTTGCACAATACGGCATCATGATTCTCCCATTGCAGCATACACCTAACATAAGCCTTAACATGTTGTACATCACATGTAGTTCCATCAAAAATGCTGGTTAATGCTGGTAAGTTGCACTTTGGAGGTATTCTTCTTAATTGTACTTCTTGAGTGAATGGAGTTCTCGAAGCTTCTTCAATAGCCTCATCAAGTTGACGTCTACCTCCTTCTTTTCTGTTATTTATTATTCCCCTCATCTCTGCTAACTCTCTTAAAATTTGCTCATTCGCAGCTGAATTTGGTTCCATTGGTCTTTTCAATGCTGCTTCCCTTCTTCTGCATTCATGTACTTCTTGTCTTGTGAGATTTTGTATATCTTCATCTACATCCATATTTCTTCTTCTGCGATCTTCTGCTTCAGCTTCTTCTTGCCATCGCAGCTGATTATACTGTCTATTTTCTTCTCTGCGAATTTCTTCATTTCTCTTCGCTGTCTTTATATTCTCCTTTGTATTCTATCATACTCTTCCTGAATATTATTATTATGGCGATTTTGCGTCCGTCTCCTTTCTCGATTTTCATGGTTGTTTTGTCGTAATGCCTCTTGAAATTCTTGTTCTTCTACTTCTGCCCCCAATCTTTCTCTCTCGCAAGCTAGTCGTGCTTGTTCAACATAATGTCTCTCAATTTCTTCGTCAATTATTCTTTGATTTCTCTGGATCTCTCTCCCATGTAATATCTCCCTACCTTCTTCTAGATTATCTTCATCATTTTGGTTGTCTCTTCCCTCTTGATTTCTGTTGTTAAGTCTATTATCCAAATTTTTGCCACACGAATCATGGCGATCTTCTATTACCTCTTCTTCTCTATGACGTTGCTCTTCATTTATATATTGCATTTCATATTGGATATTTCCTCTAGCATTTCTTACTGGAGAATTTAGCCTTAATTTGTAGTAGCAGGATTTCCCACACTACACCCCTATTAAGATCCTATAAAAATCTAAGTGAAACTAGTTGAAGATTAAAGAATTAAACGACACTTTTATTATTTAGATCTCAGAAATGTTTACAGAAAATATTCAAACTCAGAATTACAACTTTCTTTTCTGGAGTTTCTCTCTCCTCAAGGTTTTCTCAACTCTAAAAAATACATCATCATCATCTGGACTTACTTGAACCCTTTATATAGGAAATTACATTGTGGGTGTGACTAAGTTTTCCCCTTCTTTCGGATATATTCTGCGATCTCATCGTGGTATTTGCAATATTAATCTTCGCCAAGTTTTGTAATCCTCGTGAAACAACACTCTCATAACATGTCTCTTCAATCGTCAGCTATAATGATGCTTCCCTGTGACGCTCGCCAAATGTTGCTGAAGAATCCTTACGACACTCTCGTGAACAATGTCATCTATACTTATAGGAATATTTGACATTCTTGTGAAAGCGTTTTTCTTACTATGAGAATATCGTTGTGGCGATATTCTGGTACTACATTTTTCCTCTTCTCATGTCTTTTCTGCGAAGAAGAGAAGATCGTGAGAATAAATTGCCGTAATCTCCTATCTTTTCACCTCCACCTTTATTCTGATACGTCTCTAAAATTTTCACCAGCTGTCTTCATATAATTTTATCACCCATATATTTTTCGACACGTCATTTTAAACCGATGTTATTTGACCATTCACGTCCTTTCATTGTATTAACTATTTTGTTTTCTCGAGAAACTTCTTCTGCTATAAATACCTTCTCTCATTCTTCTCTTTTTCTTTCTTCTCATTCTCTTTCCTTCTTCTTCTCTGCAAATTTCATTGCTTTCCCGTAAATCGCGCATCTAATATCTTTCGCCATTTTTTCAATCTCCTTTCATTCCCATTCTCTCAAAATGGTTGCTTCTGGTGCTAAAAATCTTATTGCTTTCAATTTGATGCAAGAAAAACTTAAAAATCAAGGATTTGAATTATCTTTAATTCCAGATCAAAGTCCGAAATCAGTTCTTTCTCTTGAATTATTTTCTAACTTCCAGTGTTCTCGTGAAAAAATTATAATTTCGTTAGGCCAACTTGAAGCTGGTCTTCCACTTCCTCTCTACAACCCTGAACTTCCACTCTTTTACCAAATAATTTCTGATAAGAGATTTTCACGAGCGGTGTATCAACTTGGCGGGGATTGTATTAGATTATTCTTTGGAATATGCCTCTCGTGGTCTTGGCGAGAGGATCCCAATATTCGAAGAACATAAAAGTCTTAAATATAAACATATTCCGATTATCCCTACAAAGTATATTGTAGATAACTTCTTTCGAAATTACCAATTACTCCCCATGGTAAGGGATAGTACCTGTTGGGGTGTCCGTTTGCATAAAAACAAGGTCACTGGTGAAGATGCTATTATGCAAGATATTGATTTTCATACCAATAAAAATGATGGTCCTCGTCATTCTAATGACGATAAGTGGTTTATTTTTCCCTTATGCCTTAAAGGTCCTTATATATCCGGTTCTTTCCAACTTCCTGCGAATCTCTCTCACTATGAACCATGGACTTTCAACTGGCCTGATAGGTCTTCCGATGTATATTCTCTCATCTTCTTATGCTATTATTATTTATTCCTTCACACTCTCGCTAACTTTTCTATTATCTTGCAGGTTGCCAAAATGAAGCTTAATTACCAGAAATATAGGAAACCCAGCACTCTTCTAGCTCTTAGATCTTTCACAGATGAAGTAAGAAATATTCCTTTATTAATTAACAATATATTGTTGCCCCTATTTCTTATCTTTATCTGTGTTTGTAGGTAATTGAAGAATTACCACCTTTAGAGCCAAAACCTAAGGAGAAACCTTCAACTAATCGTAAAGGGAAATCTACTACTTCAAGCGAAGGAAAACGCTATGCCCCTCGTGGTAAAGAACCCAGCGAGCCTCCTTTGAAGAAAAATAAAACTCAGCATTCTTCTTCTCAACATGCCCAATTGGATTCAATCGTTAGTAATAAATCTAATGATGAATTTATCGAAGAATTTGACGATATTAGAGAAGTCCCTTCTGTGAAAAATTCTTCTTCCTCTGATTCTTCCATGACCCAACTGTCCATGCTTTTTGGCGATTCTTCTCATGGAACTGCGAATGAGTATGGCGATGAGACTATTAATGGGCTAGCTCAAGCGCTCGTCAAAGTGTGCGATGCTCCAATCTTATCTGATAATAATTCTCTTCGTGGAATTTCTGGAACTCTAACTCCAAGATTCTTGAATGCACTTGGTATTCTGGTATGTTCTCTTAGTTGTTTCTTAAATTGCCAGATTTCTCTCGTCAAATTTTTTGTACTCATAAAACTCTGTTGCAGGTTGGAAGAGCTTCTTTTTCTGCTGCTGCTGATTTAGATAATAAATGTGCTTCATTTAAGAAAAAGGTTGTTAACCTTCGCCAAGATAAAGAGAAACTAGAGGCTGAAATTGCTGTGCTTCATGAGAAAAATAAACTGTTGGAAACTGAAGCTTCAGTTGATACACAGAAGATTTTGGATCTTAACAATGCCAACAAACAACTTTATGGTATGATTTACTTTTTCTTTATTTTAGATTTTTATCTTTTTTATATAGCTTATCCAAGCAATCATTTTTGCAGATGTTTATGGTCTAACTGACGAAGCTACGTTCCTTCAAACCTTTCCCGAACCTGTAGATGATAATACTCTTCTTGCTCGCCTTAATAACTCCTTAAGTAATTTTGCTGACGAACAAATTAAATCCCTCTCTATAGAGGAACTTAAATTTAAGTTTAATCTCCTAACCATTGAACACAGACACACTTTAGGATTATCTAATAAATTTAAGCGTCTTTATCATGAATCAAAAGAAGTGATCAATGGATTAAGAAGTAAAAATAGTGATCTTGTTGACGAGAAAGATCAAGCAATTAGAAATGGCAGCGAAACTCTAGCAGATTTCCATAAAATTCTTCTCGAAGTTCAAATGGAAAGAGATAAACTCCTCTGCGAAAATAAAGATCTTCTTGCAAGAGAAACTCAAGTTCGTTCTCGCCTTCTTATTACTAGCGATGATGAGTTTTCTTGGGCAGCACAGGTTCTTGATAATGCTAGGAATAATTTAGGTATAGATGCTAGTCTTCATGCTGATCAATCGGCCTTAATTAGGGACTTGATTTCTGAGAAAGAAGGTTGTTAACCACTCTATTCTATTAACCTTTTGCTTCTTTTATTATTCTTTCTTATAACTTCTATCTTATCTGTGCCTTATTCTCGCAGATTCTGAAGACAGATGCCGTGTAAGGATGAGAGAATTAGAAGATATTAATCATCAACTCGCGAACGATCTTACTGTTCACAACAATAAATACTCGCGATTAAAAGATCAATTTGGGATTACTTCTGCAAATTTTAATAGAACCCTCCTCATTACTCGTAATGATACCACCAAGAAAGTTTGTGACGACCATGGAATTCCTCATTCTTTGTATCCTGATCTTGCAAAGGAAATACCATCAATAATTCCAAATCTTGGTATCTCTGACTCTGATGAAGATTTTGACGAAAGTGAAGAAGAAAATAACGACGAAGAAACAAATTAAGCGATGATGAAGAACCCATCAAAGATAATAAAGAAGAGAAATCCGGTGAAAAAGAAGAATCTGATAAAGATAACAATGTTGATAAATGAAACAATGTATCTGTCTGACTTCTTTCTTTTATGTAATCAATCGCGAGTTTCTTCAATTTGTTGCAACTTTCTTCAATTTAATGTGTAAATTTCTTTGCCCCTCTATCTGTATGAATGAAAGAACATCCTCTTTCTTGCAAATATAACTTGGTCAATATAGTTTGCACCTGCTAATTATCTGCACTTTAATATCCATATAAATTTCTCATATGGTGATGAATAATAATCTTTACCATTCTATTCATTCCCATGCTTGCCTCTATTATTCATCTGCAATATGAGAAAGTTAATAAACGAATATTTTGGAGAATTTCATAATTTCTGCGATATTATCACAAACCTTGATATTCTCGTGTTATTATTTTTGCGATCTTATGGTCTTATCATGCCTTCCTACTTAAAGGTCTTATTTTGCCATAGTATTCTTTCCACGACAAGATCGCAGGACGTCTTTACACTCTCATGTATTGACCCATTGATCTTGTCTTATCTGCATTTCTTTATTGTATTGCGACAATATGACAAGCCTAAGTTTTCTCGCGAAAACAAAGCCTCATGACATTGCCGTCTTGCGATGAAATCGCAGGACGTCTTCACATTTGCATGTAAAAACCCCTTGACCTCATCTTAACTTTTTTTTTCTCTTATGGCTTTTTGCCTCTGTATAATTTACGCGACAATATGACATGCCTAAATGATCTTGCGATCTTAAAGCCCCATGACATTGCCATCTTAAGACACTTATCATCTCCCTAATGGAGGGTGCCGCCCTTATCTTCCCCCTAGTTTCCCCTTCAAGGAGGGCACATCGGCCATACAAGACTATCTCCTCCCATCCAGATTTACCAACAACCAGTTGTTTTCGCAGCCTCTTGTCCTTTATGCCTATATGGCTTATAGTTACAAGACTGCACCCTAGGTGGGGTTTTCTTCAGGCCAAGTGCATTGTAGCCAAGACTTACCAAAGATGGCCAGGGTAGGTTCGTACGTCCCGGTCACCCTTGGCTAAACCATGTACCTCGGTGCCTTGGTCATACTCTGCACTTCTTGGAAGAGACTCTCAGTCGTCCAACTAGGGTATAACCTTATAAAGTTGGAAATCCAAGATCTCTCTCCCGGATAGGTTTTCTTTAACCCCTACATCTGTATGACTCGGGTTCCGGTAGCGGTATAACCTTATCATTTGAATCATATAAAGAGATACCCCCTTTATGACGTGCTTGTAGGTCTTACATTTGCCTCTTACGAAATTGTATTCGCGAACTAAGGTGCACACCATAAAGGTTTGTCCCATTCTCTTAATCTCTGCGAAATTATATTCGCGTTTCTTAAAATTTCTTGTGAGCTTCAAATCTCAATAATTTTTTTTTTTTTTTTTTTTTTAACTTTTCAATTTCATTTTATTCACTCAAACAGAAAAACAACTTTACCTTTCTACTTCTAGCGATCTGCTCGTCATATTTCATCTTTCTATCACTTTATTCTTCTCATCTTCCTTATCATCTGTTCTTTTACTTAGTGTTTTCCCGCAAGTTGCTTGTCATTTCCTCCTTTTATGATTTTTATACCTTAGGTACCTTTCTTTGCGTTTTATTTTTTCTTGATTTCTGCGAGAGGCTCGTTAGTTATTTCTTCATGCTTTTCTATTGAATCAACCATTAATTTGTCACTTCTCCGTTGTTGCTTAATTCTGTATTTCTAATTGTTGTTCTTCCCTGCTCTTTCCTCACAAGACTTGATATCTATCTCATAACATTTCTTACTTTCTCCCCAATCTCCTTTAATTACTCCAACACCATTTGGATGAGGGAATATAATGCACTGATGAAAGGTAGATGCAACACCCAATATCCTGTGTAACCAAGGTCGACCAATTAAGGCGTTATATGGTGATTCAATATCGACAACACAGAATAAAATCTTGGAAGTCATTCCTCGTAATGGAATTCTCATTGTGATCTCCCCTTTAGGCTTGTTGGCAGTTCCATTAAAACCATAGATTCTGTATGTCGATGGTATCAAATCTTCATCTTTCCCACCCATGGTTCTGTAGGTGTGGTAGAACATGATATCTACGGAACTGCCAGTATCAATTAGGATTCTATCAATGGCCCAAGACTCCTCTATTTCGTTATTGTTTTCTTTACCTTCTTTTTCTTCTTTTTCTTCTTGTTCTGGTTTTATTTCCAATCTTACCACCAATGGGTTATCATGCAGCTCGCCAGGCTCTGGTACTTCTTGTGCTGTAAAAGAAAGGACTTGTTTTTGCCACTCTTCTAATGGCGAGATTCTCGCTATATTCATTATTTCTTTTCCATACATATCTCTGGCGAAGACTCTACTTAAGATATTATCGTGGAAATATTCGATGGTTCTGAAAGAATGCACAATAGAATTACAAAATAAATTCTTTGCTTTAGTTCCAACCTCTATAACAAAAGTTTCTGCTCCTTTTACATTAGTCATTCTGCGATCTTCTGGTGGTGGTGGCAATTGTTGTGATTATTGATGCCCTTTTAGAAAATGATTTAGCTTCCCCTGACCGATCATTCTTAAGATTATTCTTTTTACATTTCTGCAATTATTTATCGAATGCCCATGAAAATTATGATAAGGACATAATTCTTGATTACGAGTGTTAGGATGTGGTTCCTTCCCCATGTTCCATGGCGAGGGTATATTTTCCATTAAAATGATAGCTTCCCAGATTTTTTCTACACTAGCATTCAAGGGTGGCATCTTAATCTCCTCCCATATGGTTCTCATGTTCCCCTGATTTCTGAAATTATTTTGCTTTTGTCCACCATAAGTTTCTTGAGGTTGGTCAAGCCTTTGGATTTGACTATTTCCTCCACGATTGTAATAATTCTTCTCTCTTTCAAATTCTTCTTGATCACGACTTCCCATAGCCACTAGTTTTTGTTTGTCATTATTCGCCACTTTCTCTGCTTGAACTTGCAAGGTGCTCGCCACGTTATTAATCATTTTGGGAAGCAAACTTCCATTATCCATTACAGAACTGGTGTTTGCAATTGGGTATGACTCCATTTCGTTTTGTTTTTCTTCCAAAGAAATGTACTCTTCTTGTAGTTATCTTAGTTCAGTTATTGTGATGGTGTTTTTGATTCTGAAAATTTGTATGTAGATCAAATTGGTCGCAAACATTGCATTAATAAAGGATAAAATAAGATATCTCTCATCTAGTATTCCCGCCATCTCACTACACATTGTCTTCCATCTTATGGTTAGATGTTTTAGACTCTCGCCAATTCTCTATTTTAATCCAAACACATCTTCGATACCTGGTCGTGAAGAGTTGTTGCTTATGTATGCACCCAAAAATGTAGCTTGTAAGTGATCAAAAGAAGTAATAGTATTTTTCGGCAATCCCTCAAACCATTTTAGCGCCTCGCCAGTCAAACTGGATGCAAAGTACTTGCATAAAACAGCATCATGATTCTCCCACTGCAAAGATACACCTAACATAAGCTTTAACATGTTGAATAGCACAAGTAGTCCCATCGAAAATACTGTTTAGTGCTGGCAAGTTGCATTTTGGAGGAATTCCTCTTAGTTGTACTTCCTGTGTGAAGGGAGTTCTAGCTGATTCTTCGATTGCTTCATCAAGTTGCCTTCTTCCACCTTCTCTTCTATTATTTATCATCCCTCTCATTTCTGCTAATTCCCTCAAAATTTGCTCATTTGCAGTTGGGCTTTGTTCTATTGGTCTTTTTAACGCACTTTCTCTTCTCCTGCGATTTTCCTCTTCATTTATATCCGAAATTCGCAATTGATTTTGTCTCCTAATTTCTTCTCCACCAACTTCTTCATTTCTCGCCAATTCCCTTTGTTGTCTTTCTATTCTTCTCTGTATTCTGTCATATTCTTCCCGAATATTGCCATTTTCGCGATTTTGTGTACGTCTTCTTTCTCGATTATCATGATTGTTTTGCCTTATTGCTTCTTGAAACTCATGTTCTTCCATTTCTTCCCTTAGTCTTTCTCTCTCGCAAGCTATGCGTGCCTATTCAGCATAATGTCTCTCTATTTCATTCTCAATAATTCTTTGATTTCTGACGTGCTCTCGGCCATGTAATACTCTTCTACCTTCTTCGTGATTTTCTTCACCATCTTGATTACCTTCATTTCTTTGATTTTAAATATTTCATCTTCCATTTAGAATTTCTCCTTGTGGATCGTTACAATCATTATTTACTCTCTCTTCTCCCTGACGTTGTCCTCTATTTGGATTTTCAGTTTCTTCTTGTGCATTTTCTCCATTATTTCTTATGGGAGAATTTATCCTTGGTATTTCTCTAAATGATCTTGAAATTGATCTAGTAGTACTTCTTGATCTTCTTCTTTGTAACCTTAAATTTTCCATTCTCAACTCATGATTTTGTCTTGTTAAATTTGCACGTTCCACCGCCTCTAACCTTCTTTCTTCCTGTATTCTTTGCCCTAATTCCTCTGCTGTTTCATCTTCATCTTGATGAATCGACCCTTCTTCTACCTCCTGATTTCTTCCTACTCCATTTTCTTCTCTTAATTGTTGATTTGTTTCTTCTCTCATTGAATCTGATCTCCATGTATGCACGCTTACTCTATCATAATCCACTCTTCCATTTTGTACCGATGTTGATTGGTTTGGTTGTTGAATTGAATTTTCCCTTTCATTCCTTGTTCTATTCCTCCTAATTCTCATCCTTGAAGATTCTCCTAATACACTTGTTTCTTCACCTGCAAGTCTTTTACTTCTTCTCACTGTTGTTGGTGGTTCTGATGTATTTCTTCTCCTTCTTCCAGCCATTTCTTCAATTTCTCCAAATCTTCAAATTGAAATTAGAGATTTTGGATCTTCGTTCCCCTCAGTTGGCGCCAAAATGTAGTAGCAGGATTTCCCACACTACACCCCTATTAAGATCCTATAAAAATCCAAGTGAAACTAGTTGAAGATTAAAGAATTAAACAACACTTTTATTATTTAGATCTCAGAAATGTTTACATAAAATATTCAAACTCATAATTACAACTTTCTTTTCTGGATTTTCTCTCTCCTCAAGATTTTCTCAACTCTAAAAAATACATCATCATCATCTGGACTTACTTGAACCCTTTATATAGGAAATTACATTGTAGGTGACAACTAAGTTTTCCCCTTCTTTCGGATATATTCTGCGATCTCATCGTGGTATTTGCAATATTAATCTTCGCCAAGTTTTGTAATCCTCGTGAAACAACACTCTCATAACATGTCTCTTCAATCGTCAGCTATAATGATGCTTCCCTGTGACGCTCGCCAAATGTTGCTGAAGAATCCTTACGACACTCTCGTGAACAATGTCATCTATACTTATAGGAATATTTGACCTTCTTGTGAAAGCGTTGTTCTTACTACGAGAATATCGTTGTGGCGATATTCTGTTACTACATAATTCTTCCCTTAATGATCTTGAATTCGATCTAACAGTATTTCTTGATCTTCTATTTTGTAATCTCAAATTCTCCATTCTCAACTCGTGATTTTGTCTTGTTAAATTTGCACGCTCTTCCGCCTCTAATCTTCTTTCCTCTTGTATTCTTTGTCTTGGATCATTTGATGTTTTATTTTCATCTCCTCCATGAATTAATCCTTCAACCATTCCTTGATTTCTTTCTTCTCTTCTTCCGTATCTTAATTGTTGATCTTCTACATCTTCCATCTAATCCGATATCCAAGTATGCACACTCACTCTATCATAATCCACATTTCTATTTTGTATCTGTGTTTGTTGATTAGGTTATGGGATTTGATCTTCTCCTTCAATCCTTGTTCTATTTATTCTTGTTCTCATCCTTGAAGAATCTCCTAATTCATTTGTTTCTTCTCCTGCAAGTCTTTTACTCCTCCTTATAGTTGTTGGTGGTTCTGATGTATTTCTTCTTCTTCTAGCTATTTCTTCAACTCTAATAATTTCTTCAAATCTTCAAATTGTAATTAGAGATTTCTTAATTTGATTCTCCCTGTTTTGGGCGCCAAAATGTAGTTGCAGGATTTCCCACACTACACCCTTGTTAAGATTTTGCTATAATCAACTGTGAATTGAAGATGGAAAACTACACTTTATTATTTTGGTTTCAGAAATGTTTACAGAAATGGGAGAATTCAAGATTACAACTATTCTCTTGAAGTTTCTCTCTCCTCAAGACTTTCTTAACTCTCAAAAATACATCATCCTTTTCTGGACACATTGAGTCTATATTTATAGGGTAGTTACATAGTGGATGCCAACTAAGTTTTCCTCTTATTTCGGGTTGATTCTGCGATTGTACCGCGATAGTTGCAATGTTAAATCTCGCAAGTTTTGTAACCATCGCAGAACAAACATGCTTTTCTCAAGTTTTCTTCAGTCGTCAGATATTACGTCACTCTTTTGAAGGCTTTTGTGACACTCGTGAAGTGTTGTATAAAATCTTGCGGTGATGCTCGCTAAGAAGTGTTGTTAATCTCGCAGAAAATAGATGTAGCGATATTCTGGTCCTACACTATTATTTATAATAAGAACCAACAATCTTTTCCACCTCAACCTAAGACGCAAAATATTTACTCAAAGTCTAGAGGTGACATGTAAAATAAGTGGAGCCAAGTTGGCCATACTTCTGGAGATTGTCGTAAGTTTAATGGGTTTATTGGAGATACTCAAAATAAGGAAGAATATCAAGATGGTGAGTGAGATAATGATGAACTAGATACATGGTAACCTAATATGATACATGATTCATATGGTGAACATTTTGTATGAATAATTCATCCACTTTTGCTGAATCAACCTTGTCATTCACAAAGACATGTTATTTTCAGAGCAAAGTATACAATTGGAGGAAAAGTATGTGATTTGATTGTTGATAGTGGGAGTGTGCAAAACTATAGTGTTTCTCATGTAGTTAAAAAACTGGATTTACCTGTTACTCTACATCCACATCCTTACATAGTTGGTTGGGTTAATGATTCTTCTACTCAAGAGATTTCTCACTAATGTGTTGTGAATTTATCTTTTCGAGTATATGAAGACTCGATATTGTATGATATTACTGATATGTCTGTTATCCACCTTCTACTTGGAAGACCTTGTAAATATGACATTCAAGCAATACACAACTGCTTTGACAATACTTATACTTATACTCATCAAAGGAAATTAAAGATGTTATGTCATTCAAAAGTCTTATACTACTGTTAAAGAATATTGTGATGGGAAAACTAGCACTTTGGTAGATACTATTGCTCATTCTTTATGTAAAACTCATACTTTGAGTTCTCATGAATAATCTAAAGATTGATATTCCATCTAAAGTTCAACTGTTATTATCTAGGTTCGATTCTTTGTTTCCTGAAGAATTACTAGTTACTTTACCTACATTAAGGGATCTTCAACACTATATTGATTTCATACCTGGTGATTTTTCTTCCAAATCAAGCACATTATTGGTTAAGCCCAAGTGAACATGAAATTTTACAGGACCTAGTTAATGATTTATTGGCTAAAGGATTGATTATGCCTAACAACAGTCCTTGTGTTTGCCCTGCATTTTTGGTGTCCAAGAAAGACAATAGATGGAGAATGTATATATATTGTAGAGCTTCGAATTGAATCACTATTCCTTACAGGTTTCATATTTCTTATATTAATGATGTGATAGATTTGTTGGTTGGTTCTTTAGTATTTTCGAAACTGGTTTTACGTAACGGTTATCACTAACTACGTATACGAGTAGGAGATGAATGGAAGACATCTTTTAAAACACGTGAAGGTTTGTATGAATGGCTTGTTATTCTTTTGGATTGTCTAATACTCCCAGAACCGTCATGCGCCTTATGAATCAGATTTTACAACCCTTCCTTAGTCATTTTGTCAGTATTTACTTCGATGATATTTTGATTTATAGTCAGAGTGAAAAAGAACACCTATATCATCTTCCCAAAGTGTTGAAGGTGTTACAAGATCACACTTTATTTGTGAATTTAAAGACATGTACTTTCACGTGTTCTACAATTACATTTTTAGGATATGTGGTCTCTGACGAGGGTATACCCATTGATCCTTCCAAAATTAAATCTATACATGAATGGCCTATTCCTACTTCTATTTGAAATGTTAAAAGTTTTCATGGCTTAGATACATCCTATAGAAGATTTATAAGAAACTTCAGTATTATTGCACCATCACTCACTGTATGTCTCAAACAAGTAAGGTTTGTTTAGACAGAAGGAGCTGATAATAGTTTTCATACTCTTAAACAAAGTTATGTACAACTTCAGTTCTAGCTATGCCTGATTTTTCTAAACCATTTGAGATAGATTGTGATGCTTCCATAATTGGCATTGGTAGAGTGTTATCTCAAGAAAACCATCATATTGCTTTCCATAGTGAGAATAATTTTGATACTCAAAATAAATTGTCTACTTATGAACCAGAATTACTTATTCTAGTTCAAGCTCTAAAACAATGGCATACATATTTGATATAGAGAGAACTTGTTGTCAATACTGACAACCATGATTTGAAGTTTTTACAAACATCTGCTAAGATAAACAAAATGCATGATTGTTGGTTAGCTAGTATCAACAAATATACATTTAAAGTGGTAAAACTAATCAAGTTGTTGATGCATTAAGCGGGAGAGCTCATCCTGTAATACCCTGAACTTTCAGCTACCGTTCCGGGTCGGATTTTAACCAGTTTAGATTAGGTTATTGTTTCTTATTCCTTAACATAGCTGGGTTGCTTGAACTAGAAAGTTTGGGTAGAAATAAAATAACCTGATTAGTTTTAATAAATGAAATTGAGAGAAAAATGAAAACAAAATTAGAATAAATAAAATAACATAATAAATAGGTGAATTGATTATTATTATTAGTGGTAGTAATAATGTAGGTCTTCTAAAATAAAACAAGGGAGAGAGTTAGAGGTTAGAAAACTAAAGTCTAAGGAGAAAAAGGAGATGAAGCTAGGATGTCTTTTATAGGAGAAGACTATGGAAATCACTAGAGAATCAATCTAATTGAGGTAGAACGCTAGATCTTTTCTCTTTGGGTGGTTTGCTTAATTTTAATTTCTCGTAGTTTTGCGTTGTTTGAATTCACTAATTTACACATATAAATTTATGCATCCAATTCATGATTAAATTTCTCCTACTAATATATAATATGCTTAGGTATCTCTGTAAATCTGAGAATTGTCCAGTGTAAATTCACTGTTGAATGTTTCATGTAATTTGGATAATGATTTCTAAAATTCTGGAAAGTTTCACTTTGCTATGATTTTGATGTGTTTAGGCAATCTTAATGATGTTAAAATAATTTTGTAATATTAACAAAAGTTGTAGCCATGTATGACTTTTTCATTATGTTTTGGAATTTCTCAATTTCAAGTTATTATAAATTTTCCATGAATTGTTTGGTAATAACATGTAACCTGCCTAGTTTTAGGATGCCATTATAAATTTAATATCTTTTGTTTGAACCGTTGGTTTGCTGTAAATTTTTGATATGTTGTAGATCACTAATTCATGTATGTCCTTGTAAAATTTGAAGATGGATCAATTTATCATCATAAAATAATTAACGTAAAATGTTTGCAGTTTATAGAATGTATTCTTGTTTGCATATATGCTTAAGTGAAATATATCATCACTTGTTTATCACATGATTTGATAGTATTTGTTAGACCATATAGCTCGGTTGAACCCGCCAAGCGTTGGTATGTCAAGTTTGGTTGTCATATTTTAGTATCAAAACTTATGTAGAGTCGTTTAATTAAATACTAGAGTCAACTTCGTTTAGGTTAGACTAGAAAGTCTAGGAAAGTTGAGACGTACAAGTATTACTCCGAAGACCTGAAGAATGAGAATAAATAACGACTACAACGAGGACATCATCCTTCCACTTGAGGTTATTAATACTGACTTGACTTGTTTTCATTTCCAAAACATCTTTCAGGTCGTATTATATTGAAAACATAACATGCGAAGTGAAAAGACGAGGTTACCTAAATACACCACAATCTTTTTCTTTACCCTATAAGTCCCCTTACCGAAAGTGATCGTCTATGGAAAGAGTCGAGAGAATGCAACAAATCGGTATTCACACTTTGTGTGATTGTCTATGGATACGAGGTTGAGACTATATAAGATCACTATCAAGTATATCGGAGTTAACGTTTATGTATTTTACTTTTAATTATAATAAACAATTATAATTGCGGAAATAGAAAAGTAAAAGACACAACAAGATTTTGTTAACGAGGAAAACTGCAAATGCAGAAAAACCCCGGGACCTAGTGCAGAATTAAATACTCTCATAATTAAGCCGATATACAAAATATACACCAACTTCGTATAGTTGAGACCAAGCAACTTCCCCTAGTTCACTTAGTTTCCTCAGTATCCCTGCGCTTCCGACTTCAAAGGTCACATACTGGTACAATTCCTTTGGATCGTATTCCAAACCGTAAAGGAACAAAAAATCTGTTTGATAACAACTCTATTGATTCTTTCAAGATAAAGATATCTCAAGTCATACACAAATGGTCTTCTATTTAATCTAATAAACTCCTTTGCCTAGTTAGATCAATCTATCCAATAACTAATAACGTAGTTAAGTTTAGATTCGCACTCAATCAAAATAAATCTCAAATAGATATATTGAAAATGCCGATCTCACGTAACTAATCAATCGAATAAATATGATTCTAGTTGGATCCCAGCCTATCAAGGTTTGTGCACACTCAAAGATTGAGAACTAATAAAAACCTTCTTCATCTTCAAATCTTCTTTAATCTTCAATAAACACCTGCACAACACCACTTGAATCTCTTGTGATCAATCACACACATAACGGATTTTGTTAACAATGGATTATCATAAGATGTTTTTAGAACTACAAACAGTTCTAAACATCCCGTTGATACTTCGATCTAGTTTGGGTGAATCTTATATCAGAAGAGAAGATTCTCAAGAATAAACAAACCATGTGCAATCAAAGTTTCAACAACCATTAGTCAATCAAATCAATCGAAAACTAAAAACACTGCATCTATCTAGTTTCCCACCAACGGTACTCGTAGAGCTTCTTGATCCCACATAATTCTTTAAACGAGCGGTCGTAAGAGATTTCATCTAATTAGGATACTTTCATCTCCGGATAGACGGCTCCACCAGAAACAACAAAAATGAAGTTTTCCGGGCTCTTAGGATAATTTGCTAGAAATGTAAACTTAGGTATTTATAGACCAAAGATGTTTAGACACCAAGAAATTTCCAAAACCAAAAATATTCTCAAGATATGCAATGAATAACTAAATTCGGTTTTCCTAATTACAACAAATGCTTGTCCAAAATTTCCGAAATCTCTCAATAGAAAATCTCCAAATACTAAATGCACATTACTAATTTTTATTCTCTAGAGATATGCATTTAATTGATGGTAATTAAAGCATATAAAACCTAAAACCTTAATTAAAAGATTCTCAATTTATTTTGGCACATGATCTCGTTGAGTACTAAGGAATATCTTTGAACAATAAATGACAAGAGTTGTTGTACGTGTTCAAAGTATGTTGACATCTCTTCACTGTAAATCCTTATTCATATTTACATGGATTTACATTCTTGGAATCGGTTATACCACACTTCCAAACAAGTTTAGAATTGGTTGACTTGTATTCCAAGATAACTATGTGATTGATCAAATATCAAATCACATACATTGGTTCTACCAATCACTTGGATCGGTTAAACCTCCATATGGAAATACTTGTGATCGGTCACACAAGTTACCAGGACCGGTTACATCATTTACCAGAACCGGTTACATCAGTTACCAGGACCGGTTACCATATTCCCATGGTATTGCTTCTGATCGGTCACACCAGTTACCAGGATCGGTTACACCAATTACTAGGACCGGTTACCAATTATAAGGATCGATTACACAACACTCCGTGATTGGTCACACCAATTACTAGGATCGGTCACACCAATTACATGTATCGATCATACCATCTCATGGTGATTACTTAGGATCGGTTACACCAATTACTAAAAACTAGTCATACCAAATCATAAGTCAGGCATTGTGATTAGTTATACCAAGATACATAACAAAGTTACTATCGGTTCTACCATCTCACATGTATTATGGTAATCCAAATATTTGCAATGAATAGCCATACTAAAAAGCCTAATAATTTCCCCTTCGATTCATAAAACACGTTCATGAATTTACTTCCTTTAAACAAATGTAAAAAATTATTTCCTAGGATGAAATCTTCACCATAACCCATTCATATAATCATAACAATATATACAAGATTATGTCGATGTCATATCTACAAAGTTCAAAAGATAAGCGTTATACTTCGTAGTCTAATTCCCCAATACTATGATCATACAAATATGGCCATGTCACATCACTAGAGTATTATACAATATGTACAGTATATACAGCTTCGCAGTTATGTTTTCAATATATCACGATTTGAAAGATACATTAGGAATGAAATAGTTCAAGTCAATATTACTAACCTCAAGAGGAAGGATGATGTTGTCATTGTAGTTCGCTTCTTCTTCACACTTTTCAGGTCTTTGGAGTAATAATTGTATGTCTCAACATTCATAGACTTTCTAATCTAACTTAAACGAAGTTGACTCTAGTATACAATCAAGCAACTTTAAATGAGTTTTGACACACTAAAATATGACAACCAAACTTGACATACCAACGCTTGGTGATTTCAACCGATATGTGCTCTAACAATCTCCCCCTTTGTCAATTTTAGTTATAAAACTCTTATTACATATGGATAAACAAATTACATAAGAATTTATTTTACATATGCTTGATTCCAAGATTCAATAGCATAATAACATGAATATATTCAATGAATAAATGCCGTTGTTGACATTTGAATAACAAAAGAATTTACTCCCCCTAAAGGTAAGCTAGGTAAATATTCAATCCAAACATCTTTGTTATTCCCCTTTTTGTAGTCAGAAATACTACAACAACAATATGATATGTTTCTCCCCCTTAGTCAATTCTCTACTATTTCGTTAGATATAACGTTTAAGAACAATTGTCCTTTCATTAGTGATTGAAAATCACTTGTTTACTCCATATATTTCTCCCATTTGTTGTCACAAAATGACAAACATTCGAGCAAATAAAGGACAAACCGAAAGAATCTTACAAATTTTAAAAGACTTGTAAATAGCCTATAAGAGTTAAGCACGAAGGTTTCACATACCACTTTAGATAACCAATTAAACTGAAACTACAAGTAATTTAGTTTTAATATGTTATCAAGGAAACAATTTCCCGAAGCAATTTTCCCTAATAATTTAACAATTCAACTAAGAAACTTAAATCCCTTGTTAAACCGACTGCGTATGTGCAATCGCTTATTTCGATAAGACCAAAATAAAGATCAGAATTAACTTTATTTCTCTCACGAGGCTCTAATTATTCGGACAATAACTTAGACCTTTCCCTTTAGACTAGACAAACACTAGGTTAGTTAACTAGTTTTTCTTTTCAAGGCATTCGATTAGACTTGAATAACCGAATCCTCTAATTTGATAAGTCTAACTAAGATCAGAATTACTTAGTTTTCCTTATCCAGAATCGATTTGGACTAAACAAATGATCCCGTGCTTCTTTAATCCATAAAAAATACATACAAACCAAAATAAATTGACTTGCACAATTATTTCCTTAATCGGAAGCAATTGAAACAAACGGAGACATTATAAGACTGCAATTGCACCGAATTTCATTAAGCAAAAACACTTGATACCCAACAATATATAAGATACCAAACAATGAGTAAAATAAATTGACACAGTTTTTCTTAACCGGAAACAATTGAATCATACAAACACACACATATCCATACACAATAATGGAACATATCAATTGTAGCGAAAAAATTTTAAGCAAAAGCAAAATATATGCAATATAAACATGATTTTCTTAAACAGGAAAACGATTAACTAACAAATTTGTTACCACAAATTCCGCATCCTCTTCTCCCCATAAAGATATGTCATTAAGCGCAAGTTCAAATAAGAACTCTCCCCCAGTGTATTGTCATCCTCTCGCAAGAACAAAAAAACAACAATAAAGAGCAACCTTTACCAGAGAAAGGTTGAATCGGTTTTAACTAATGTATGCCAATAACAAAAGATGAAAACCGAAAGGTAAGGTACTATTGTACCTTAACAATACCAATAGACTTCATGATATTTTCAAAGGTTGCACGGTATAATGGCTTTGTGGGAATATCATCTAGTTGTCATTCAGAGGGAACATATTCTAGCTTGATAACTCCATTCTCATACAATTTTCTAATAAAATGATATCTAATATCTATGTGTTTAGTACGAGAATGTTCAACATGATTTTCTGTAAGACGAATAAAACTTGAGTCATCATAAATAATACTCATAGTTGGAATATTTATACCATAATCAATGAGCATTTTCTTCATCCACAGAAGTTGAGTGCAGCAAGTACCAGCAGCAATATATTCTGCTTTACAGGTTGATAGAGACCATGAGTTTTGTTTCCTGATATGCCAAGCTACAAGGTTTTGACCAACATAGAAACAACCACCAGATGTGCTTTTGTGATCTTCTATACATCCTTCCCAGTCAGCATATGAATAGGCAACAAGACTGTTGTTCGTATCCATAAAATATGATAGACCATAATCTAGGGTACCATTAACATATCTTATGATTCGTTTTACAGCTTTTAGATGCTATTGTGATTATGTATAGGTATAAGGTAAAGATTTTATCCTATGAAACAATGTTTTACATTTGTTTAAAAGAAGTAAATTCATGAACTTGTTTTGTAAATCGAAAGGAAAATCGCTAGGCATTATTTGTATTGTTATTCATTGTATATATTTTGAACTACCAATATGTGTGATTAGTATAACCGCTCATGACTTGTTTATGTTCTTGGTAAAACTATTCACAAAGGCCTGACTTTTGTATTGGTATGACTTTTATTAGTGAATCCGATCTTAAGTAATCACCTAAGATGGTATGATCGATTTAGTGTTATTGGTATAACCAACTCTAGGTAAAGGGGAACCGATCCTAGTAAGAGGTGCAACCTATCATAATGGGGGAATCGATCCTTGTATGAGGTGCAACAAGTTTTTAGTAGAAAGGGGAACCGATCCTATGGACATGTGCAACAAGTACAAGTTATATACCATATATATATGTGGGAAACGATCTTAGTACCTAGTCAACCGAATTTTTGGAAAGCTAGTGTGAATAAATCCAGTACCCATATGGAGGTAGAACCGAAACTTGTTTTTGGTAGAACCGTGAAACCCATGTTTGGTGACTGAGTGTTCTTGAAGTCAGATGAACCAATTCTAAACATGTTTGGAAGTGTGGCAAATCGGTTTCAAGATTGTAAGTATGAAATAGGACTTACAAACTAAAGATGTCGACATACTTTGAACATGTGCAGTAACGCTTATCTTTTATTGTTCAAAGATATTCCTCAATAGCTAAAGGAAAAATCCCAGATCGAAAAATAAATTGATAATCTTTTATTTAAGGTTGTTAATTTTATTTTTGGTAAAATGAAAATTAGTAATGTGCATTTACTAGTTGGAAATTTTCAAAAACATTTTCGGTCAATATTTGGACAAGGCATTTCCAGGAATTACGGAAACCGAATTTGGAATATATTGCATATCTTGAGAATATTTTCGGTTTTGGAAATTCCTTGGTGTCCAAAATTCTTTGTCTATAAATATCAAATTTTGCATTTCGAGCAAACTAATCCTCAGAGCCAGCAAAACTACCTCAGTTGTGTTGTTACTGGTAGATCCACCTATTCAGAGAGGAAAGTAACCTAATTAGACGAAATATCTTACGGCCGCTCAGTTTAAAGACTTCTTTGGGATTGAGAATCTCTATTAGTACCGTTGGTGGGAAACTGGATAATTGTGGTTTATCTTTTGTTTTCGATTGATTTGATTGACTAACGGTGGTTGAACTTTGACTGCACCTAGTTTGTTTATGCTTGAGAATCTTCTCTTCTGATATAAGATTCACTCAAACTAGATCGAAGTTTTAACGGGGATCTTTAGACTGTTTGTAGATCTAAAGACATCTTGTGATAATCCATTGTTAACAGACTCCGTTCTGTGCGTGATTGATCATAAGAGATTCAATTTGATTGTGTGCAGGTGCTGATTGAAGATTAAAGAATATTTGAAGACAAAGAAGACTTTGAAGATTTTTGATTTGGGTTCATAATCTTTGGTGTGCACAATACTTATTTCGATAAAAGAGGATCCAACTATAATCGGTTTATCCTTGTGGTAGATTGGATTGATTAGTTGTGTAGATCGGCATCAATACAATTCCTTGTAATTAAAAGTATAGATTGCAAAATCTTAAAAATTAGTTTGGTAGTTGTTGATAAGATAGATCTAAGAACCCGACAAAGGAGTTTATTTGAGATAAATAGAAAAGCCTTTTGTCGAACTCACACTTGGTTAAAAGAGTTGATACCAAACAGATTTGTTATTCCTTTACTGTTTGGAATAGGAACCAAAGGAATTTTTCCAAGTACGTGACTTATTACAGGTCGGAGGCATGGGAATACAGACGGAACTAGGTAAACTATAGGTTTAGTTGCTTGGTATCAACTATACGAAGTTGTTTTGATTTTGTATATCGGCTTAATCCTGAGAGTATTCAATTCTGGATAAGGTCCCGGGGTTTTCTGCATTTGCAGTTTTCCTCGTTAACAAAATCTTGTTGTGTTATTTACTTTTATTATCCGCAATTATAATTGTTATTATTATAATTTAAAGTAAATTACAAAAACGTTAATTCGTATTTACTTGGTAGTAATCCTATTGTGTTTGGTTAAGTCCGAACCATTTATCAAGTAAACACACTTCGTTGTTGTATTATCTCGATCTTGTATCCATAGTCAATCACTCAAGTTATCTTGTTGTCGTATTGTCTCGATCTCATATCCATAAACGCTCACACGAAGTGTGAACCGATTTGTTTTATTGTCTCAACTGGGTCTATAGACAATCACTTTCGGAGAAAGGACTTATAGGTGATTTTTTTTTAGATTGAGGTATATTTGGGTACCCTCGTCTTTTCAATTGGTATCAGAGCAGGCAAACACGAAAAGATCTAACAATATGTGTTTGGTGCGATCCATCCTATAAGAAACTGAATCTATGTCTGATTCAGTTAACTTTATGCAAGAGTATGACTACTCAAAATTTGAAGATGTTACTACTTCGTTGACTCATGATCCAGGAGTTGCAAAAAAATATGTGTCCATCTCTGATGGAAAAGAAGATATTGATAAAGAGTTGATAAAACTCTTAAAGCATATAAAATCTTTATGTTCTAAAATGTTGATATTAAATATAGAGTCAAATCTTCTTAAACAAGAGAAGAGATAAATACATTCAACTGAATAGTCTGTCCAAAAAGAATATAAATTTCATTGTCAAACTAGAAACTCTTGGTAAATATCTTACTTTAGATAAAGAGACACGTCCTATGACTCTGACTAATGATGTTGTTGTGATTTTTTCTAATAATGAGGAAACTAAAAGTCCTTGCTCGACTTTTACAGATTGTGATAAAAACGGTTTATTCAGGTCTGAAACAGATCAAGATGATGGTAGTTTACCTAACTACATCAAGTAATAAGAGGATAAGATACCATCTTCTAAGTCTATTGATAATCAAACAAAATCTTAGGAAAAGTAAACTTTGAAACGATTCCGTGTAAGTGATCTTAAGGAATACAACTTTCAGTCACTTGACAGGAAACTTATTCTTCTTCAACATACGGTGGTAAAAATATTGAAAGAAGTTTCTTGTCTTAAAAAACTGAAAGATCATTCATCAGTAGAAAGACAGATTATGCCACTACCCGATAAGATCAACTCAAAAGGATCAGAGAAAAGAGTTGATAATCGCTTCTGAAAAAAAGTTCCTCCTCATCCATATCGAAACAATTCATGTTTTGATGAAGAATGACTCCAGAAGCAAGGGAAAGAAAGAAACTACGCCAAAAGAAACAATCAGGAATTCCCGATAATTGTTTCAGACAATCTTGCTGATGTGCATCATAAGGAAATCCTTAGAATCAGAAAATCTTATTAAAATCTCATTGATAGAATTAAGAGAGATTTAACTATCCCTGAAGATTCTCACATCTGTACATCTTCTCCACATGATCATACCTCTAGAGTTAGAAAAGATCATTATTCTGGGAGAAAATATTTTGGGCAGAACTTCCCAAGGATAAACATGAACTATGGTTCTGATAGTCACTATAAGATAGAAAAAGATTACTTTCATATAACTTAGTTTTATCATAATTGTGCACTCTCATTCCCTTCCATGCTCTTTTTAATGGATGAGAAAAGCACAATAAAACGAGGGCACATTTATTTTATATGTAGTTTCTTATCAGAAATTTCTGTGACATTTTTGGATTATTGCAAATCCATGTATGTCTGAAAAAAAATTCATGTTTATCATGATGTTCCAAAAAATAGGTTTTATTTAGAATTTTCGAATTTTAATAAACCTCCCATCTTGAAAAGTTCGGAGAAAGGAAACAAAATATTTTTCCTATAATATTTTCTGAATTTTCTAATATTTTCGGTCTGAGAGTTGTCTATTCTTAAAGGGAAACTATCTCTTGTATGTATTATTAAAACCCTGATCAATCCTTATTTATATATAACCGAGCATGCCTCCAATAACTCGCAGTATCACAAAGTCTAATAAGGGGGAAGCTCAAAAGGTTAAAGATTGTCAAGGAATCAATACACAAAGGAAGAAGAAACACATATCAAGAATCATGTCTGATTATGACTATGATAGTTCAGTCGGATCACAAGATGAGTCATGTCTGTTGGCTTACAACCTACAAGATCCAACCAAAACCAAGTGGATTCGTTCTGATATTATGATTGACTATATCCAAGGTTTTGAAGAACTAAGGACCAATTTTATAATAACGGTTCAAAATCAGGACTGGCTCAAAGATAAGATTGAGGAAACAAAAGCTGATATTACTGATATGAAGATTCAAGTTTAAAAACTTGATAAACAAGAAGTGGTTGAAGACAAGTCTCTTGAGACATGCTTTAAAAGTTTGAACACTGAAGAAACCTCAGTGAACAACAAGAGCACCACTAGATATTAAGCTTTATGCTGTAATACTTAATCTAGGAAAATAGACATCAATGTTTGATTTCTTTAAATAATTGTGTAAGGTCTATTTTATGAATAAAACTATTATTATGAATAAAATTATTTGATTTATAGTTTTTCTTGTGATAGTTTATGATTACATAGCATGTTTTTGAATGTTTTATGTTATTGCTATGTATGTTTATGGGATGTTTGATTTCGGTTTTACTACCTTGATATTCGATCTCATAATGTTGTGAACCCTTATGGTTTGGGTGACTTTTTGGTTTAGAAGGATTAAGTTTTAGCCCATGTTGGTAGGATTTATCAAAGGATCATGAGGGTTCTGATTGAAACAATATGTGAAAAAGTCACAATATGTTGAACCGTTTGGTTTAGTATAAAAGCATATGTGTTTTCGCTTGCAATAGTAAAAAACCAGTTTTCAACCTTTCTCTGGTAAGGGTTGGTTGTTGTTATTCTTTTGTTTTTCATAAGGATGACAGCATAATGATATTTCTATATCAATTCTCCCTGGAAGAAGATGCAAACATATTGGAGAAGAGGATGCGAAATTTGAGGTAACAATCTTGTTAGTTAATTGTTTTCCTATTTAAGAAAAGCCTGAGTTTATTGCATATATTTATTGATTTTGCTTAACAAAATTTCGGTACAATTGATGTTTTATTCCATTATTTGTGTATGGATGTGTGTGTGATTCAATTAATAAAAACTATTATTATCTTGTTTTATTATTTGGTATCAATCGTTTTGGATTACAAAATTTCGGTGCAATTGCGGTGCTTTAATGTCTATGTTGTTTCAATTGCTTCCGGTTGAGGTAAATAATTATGCAAGTTGATTTATTTGGTTTGTATGAATTGTTTATGGCTTAACAAAAGAAAAGGTTTTCGGGATGAATTGTTTAGTCCAATTCGATTCCGGATAAGAGAAACTAAGTTAATTCTGATCTTAGTTAGACTTATCAAAGTGGAGGTTTCGTTTATTCAAGTCTAATTGAATGCCTTAACAAGAAATGCTATTTGACTAACCTATTACTTGTCTTGTTTAAAAATTAAAGGACTAAGTTATATGGATAATTAGAACCTGATGAGAAAAATAAAATTATCTTTATTTTGGTCTTATCGAACAAGCGATTGTATTTGTACAATCGGTTTAGCAAAGGAACTAAGGTGCTTAGTCGATTTTTGGTTTGCTTAACTATTAGGGAAAATTTCTTCGGGCAATTGTTTCCTTGGTAACATATAAAAACAAAATTACTTCATAGTTTCGATTTTGATATTGGTTATCAAAAATGGTGTGTGGAACCCTCGTGCTTAACTCTATAGGTTGCAAGTCTATTGAGATTTGTAAGATCCTTTTGGTTTGTCCTTTATTTTTTCGTTTCCTGGTCATTTTGTGACAAAAATGGGGAGAAATATATGGAGTAAACAAGTGATACTGGTATTGATTTATATTGATTGATATCACTAAGGGAAAGGACATTGGTGCTTAAACGCTTATCTAACGAAAGAGTAAAAGCATAGACTAAGGGGGAGTAGAATATCATATGATGGTTGTAGTTATATGGACTACACGGGAATAACAAAGAAGTGCGGATTGATGAAATCTACCTATCTTACCTTTAGGTGGAGTATTAGATTTGTTATTATAATGTCAACAACGGCATTTATGGATTAACTGTATACAATTTATTGTGCTGTTAAATTCGGGAATCAAGTGTTTGGGTAATGAATTCTTGTAATTTGTTTATCCATATGATGTAAGAGTTTTGTCACTAAAACTGACAAAAGGGGAGATTGTTAGATCATAGCTCGGTTGAACCCACCAAGCGTTGGTATGTCAAGTTTGGTTGTCATATTTTAGTGAGCTAAAACTCATTTAAAGAGTCACTTGATTATGTACTAGTGTCAACTTCGTATAGGTTAGCTTGAAAGTATTAGGATATGAGACATTACAAGTATTACGTTGACTTGAAGAAGTGAATAAGTAAGGAGCTACAACAACAACATCATCCTTCCACTTGAGGTTACTGATATTTGACTTGAACTATTTCATTCCCTATCGTATCTTTCAAGTCGTGCATATTGAAAACATAACTGTGAAGCATGAATAATTACACTCTAGTTAGACATGATTACACTCTAGTTAGACATAGTATTAAGAAATACAATACGAGGTTTATTGCTTAACCATTAAACTTTGTATATAATACATCGACATAATCGTTTGAATGCTATTATGATTATGTATGGGTATAAGGTGAAGATTTCATTCTAGGAAACAATGTTTTACATTTGTTTAAAGGAAGTAAATTCATGAACTTGTTTTGTGAATCGAAAGGGAAATCGCTAGGCATTAGTGGTATTGTTATTCATTGCATATCTTTTGAACTACCAATATGTGTGATTAGTATAACCGCTCATGAATTGTTTATGTTCTTGGTAAAACTATTCACATAGGCATGACTTTTGTATTAGTTTGACTTTTATTAGTGAAACTGATCTTAAGTAATCACCTGAGATGGTATGATCGATTTAGTGTTATTGGTATGACCAACTCTCGGTAAATGGGAACCTATCCTAGTAAGAGGTGAAACCTTTCACAAAGGGGGAATTGATCATTGTATAAGGTGTAGCAAGTTTTTAGTAGAAAGGGGAACCGATCCTATGGACATGTGCAACACGTTTTTAGGCAAAGGGGAACCAATCCCATGGACTTGTGCAACAAGTACAAGTTATATACCATATATATGTGGGAACATATCCTAGTACCTAGTCAACCAATTTTTTGGAAAGCTAGTGTGACTAAATACAATACCCACATGGAGGTAGAACCGAAACTGTAGTACCAGAATATCGCCACAATTATGTTCACGAGAGATTAATGACACTTCTGCGAGCCTTACTGAAAATTTTTCAACAACATTTCACGAGAGTCACAAAATAATTCAAAGAATGACGAAGTTGACGATTGAAGAGGCATATTAGAAGAGTGTTGTTTCACGAGGATTACAAAAGTTGGCGAATATTAACATTGTAATTACCGCGATGAGATCGCAAAATAGATCCGAAAGAAGGGGAAAACTTAGCTGTCACCCACTATGTAATTTCCTATATAAAGGGTTCAAGTAAGTCCAGAAAGGGATGATGTATTTTTTAGAGTTGAGAGAGTCTTGAGGAGAGAGAAAGTTTTAGGAGAGAGAGATATTTTTCAGAGAGACTTTTAGAGAGAGAAAATGTATTTTTCTTTATCATCTTCTTCCCCAAAACTAGATTTAGAACTCCATTAATGGAGATTATCAAATGTAAAATCAAATGTAAACTTTAACAATCATAGTAGAGAATCATGGATGTAGACCAAATTGATCGAACCATGTAAAAATCCGTGTGTCTATTTACAATTTTTAGAATTTTAATTATCAAATTAGTTTAGATTAAGAGATTATTATCAAGATATTACAAGGGGAGTGTTGTGGGAAATCCTGCAACTACATTTTGGCGCCGACTAAGGGGACAAGATAAAGAGAAATTAGCAATTATTGATGATGAATTCGATTGAATCTATGAGATACATGGGAAAATATGGAAATTCTGGGAAAAGAACGATGAAGAACAACCAACACAATTTAAGAGAAATGTTTACACAGAAAGAGAAGCAGAAAAAATTGGGAAGCAGGAGCAGATTCGAAGAAATCTTTATAGGAATCAAATAAAATGAATCGGCATCAATTAATTGTTTAAACATGACATTTTCTTTCTTATCTCTTTAATCATATTTAATAATCTGGATAGGGGAGATTTTGAATTTTTAAACGATCACACTCTGTTTTTCACAAAAGTTGATATTTAGTTGATATTTTGAGTTCAAAAGAGTTTTGATCATAAATTTACGTCCATAAACTTTGAATTTAATCATAATTTTGATAACTAATGTGAACATGATTTTTGTGATTGAAGTCAAAAATGAAAGAATAGATCATCACAAAAACCTCGATTTTAATCACGATTTTGATCGTTTCATGAAAATATAATTTTGATCGTTTCTGCGAAGTACAGATTTACAATTGTTGTTTTCAGAATCCATTTCATGAAAATCCAAATTTTTGCGAGAATACAATCGTTAGACTTCTGTTAATATATTTAATTTATTGACTGAATGTGTTTTCTTGAGTTCAGACAGCCGAACAAATTAATTGATTACTAGCAGTGAGATGGTGTCAAAGGAAAATTAACGAGAATGAAGAATGGAAAATAATATTGTAAGAGATAGAAGAAAAAAGAATGATAGAGAGAGCAGACAAATCAAGATTGAGTGGGGTAGCGTCGTTGGCAGTATCAGGAATGAGCTTGCTCGTGAAATAAGAAGTTCACTTCACAAATACATGTCACCACAACAACAAAATTAGTGGAACATCAACGAGGGGGACATCCACCAACAACCCTTAATTACAGCAAGATGATCGCAGCAAGGCAAAGAGTTAAATATTCTTAGGAAAAGTAAAATAGACGAGATGCATACTTTGAATTACTACTTTATACAAAATGTACTGTGGCGAGAATTATGGGAGCTCCAATAAAGACAAAATTTAATATACTGTGGCGAGCAAATAAAAAGGGTGTAGTATTGACGTGGATATGTACTAGTGTTGCAATATTCTAACAATTAATTGATATTTAGTAGTGGCAGGTGAAAGTCAATGAAGAAGAACATGGATTCTCATGATATCTCTCAATCCATTGCGAGCAACATGGAGAAAAGACATGTGTCCAGGTGTTGCATAAAAAATGTGAAGAAGAAAAAAGTTTCAGGTGCTCCTTTTAGTGGTGTTTCTCATGATACTTGAACTCGTGGTGATAGATGGATGAATTGCCAAAGATGCATACTTAGATTTTTTTGGTGAAGAAGCATGTTTACGAGTTGGGTATGTTATATTAATTCAAATGACGAGAGGAAGTTGGGTATGTTACACCCATAGTGCAGAACTTAGTGCATAGTGCAGAACACACGAGAGGAAGTGTTGATGAGAGGAAGTGTTGGGAAAAATGACGAGAGGAAGTGTTGTCCATATTGCAGAACTTAGTGCTCGTGAAAAATGGACAAAATGTAGTTTGACTTCTACATTTTTACAACACACGAGTTGGGGTTTGACTTCTCATTTTTACAAACACACGAGAAAAATGGACAATCGTGAAAGACTACTAGTGCAGAACTTAGTGCTCATGCACGATAGTATAATTAGGAAATTAAAGTATAATTATACTTAGTGCGCTAATGGTTGGAATTTCTTTACAAAATTATAATTGTTGTGATATTATAATTGTGAAAGAACTTAGTGCGCTAGAAAGTACTGAAAGGGACACTTTACAATCGTGGAGGATTTTTTGAGAGTAGTGCTCGTTGTAGCAACAAATATATGATAAGAAATTATCAACTAAAGACGTACTGAAGAATTAATTGATTATTAGCGAGGAAGGGATAAGGAAAGGGACACTTTTATTCTGGACACCGTTAATGGACCATTATTTTATGACCTTATGATAAGAGCAGTGGGTTCGTTTGGGATTAAAGTAGACAAATGATGATGGCTGATGACGATGCGTGGGATGCTAATTTGAAGTATAAATCATTGCTGGACTACAAAAAGTAGCGATGATGTTCGCCAAAGATGTTGTTCGCCAAATGGTTAGAGAAGGAGTATGCAAACAAGAAGACTTGGGTTCGAATCTCCCTTCTCGTGAAGAAATTTTTTGCGCGACAAAGAAAAGAGTTGTCGATTATCCCGCCAAGGATGAAGAAAGTTGACGACAATTTCGTAAGTTAATTTCGCAAGAGAGAGTTAGAACAATTGGTAGGGTGCAAGAGGCAGATCAAAAGTTTATTTCTCATTTCTTCTAATTTCTCAAGCACCTCAAATACTTCGCGAGAACTGGCAGCAACAACAAATCGCCAAAAAGCTAAGTACCACTTCCTTGAATATTTTACTTACAGAAAATGAAAATTTTTGATTTATATTATCGCCAGATTTCAAAGAACATTTCTAAGATTTATAATATTTCAAAAAAATTCAAAAAAAAAAAACTTTTGATTCAATTTTACCAAAAGCGGTATAATCGCAAGATTTCTAAAATTTCTAAGATTTCAAAACATTTCAAAGAATTTTGATTTGATTAACCAGAGTAATATATTCGCAAAAATTTAAAGATTTCAAAAAAAAATTCTAAGATTTCTAAGATTTTTTATTTGACTTACCAAAAAGCGATACAATCTCAAGATTTCAAAAAATTATAAAAAATGAGATCATCGCAAAAAAATTTAAAAATCGCAAAAATTTTCAAAGATTACAAAAAATGAAACTATCGCAAAAATTTCCAAGATTTCAAAAAAAAAAAAAAAAAAATATTGATTTCATTTCTAAAACAGCGATACCCTCGCAAGATTTCAAAAAATCATAGAAAAGGGAATTATCGCAAAAAATTTCAAAGATTTCTAAGGTTACAGAAAACGAAATTATCGCCAAAATTTCTAAGATTTCAAATTTATAAAATACGCGATACAATTGCAAGATTTTAAAGAATATTTCTAAGATTTCAAAAGATTTTAAAGAATATTTCAACTCACAGAAATGAGCAAAACAAATTTTTATCAGAACTGCGAGTGTAATCGTGAGATTATTCAAGATTATATAAAGGAAATGAAAGAATGAAGAAACGCGAAAATAATGAGAAACGCGAATATAATTTCGCAGAGATTTAAAGAATGGGACAAACCTTTATGGCGTGCACCTAGTTCGCGAATACAATTTCGTAAGAGGAAAATGTAAGACCTACAAGCACGTTATAAGGGGGTATCTCTTTACATGATTCAGCGATAAGGTTATACCGTCCTCACGGAACTCGAGTCATGTAGATGTTGGGGTTAAAGAAAACCTATCCGGGAGAGAGATCTTGGATTTCCAGCTTTATAAGGTTATACCCTGGTTGGACGACCGAGGATCTCTTCCAAGAAGTGTAGAGTATGACCAAGGCGCAGAGGTACACGGTTTAGCCAAAGATGCCCGGGACGGACGAACCTACCCTGGACATCCTTGGTAAGTCTTGGATATGATGCACTTGGCCTGAAGAAAACCCCACCTAGGGTGTAGTCTTGTAACTATAAGCCATATAGGCATAAAGGACAAGAGGCTACGAAAACAACTGGTTGTTGGTAAATATGGATGGGAGGAGCTAGTCTTGTATGGCCGATGTTCCCTCCTTGAAGGGGCAACCGGGGGGAAGATAAGGGCGGCACCCTCCATTAGGGAGCTGATAAGTGTCTTAAGACGACAATGTCATGGGGCTTTAAGGTCGCAAGATCATTTAGGCCTGTCATATTGTCGCGTGACGAAAATTATACAGAGGCAAAAAGCCAAAAGAGAAAAAGTTAAGATGAGATCAATGAGTTTTTACATGAAAGTGTAAAGACGTCCTGCGATTTCATCGCAAGACGGCAATGTCATGAGACTTTGATCTCGCGAGAGAACTTAGACTTGTCATATTGTCGCAGAAAATTCAAAGAAAAATGGATAAGGCAAGATCAATGGGTCAATACATGCAAATGTAAAGACGTCCTGCGATTTTGTCGCAGAAAGAAAAATTGGCGAAATAATACCTTTAACTAGGAAGGCAAAATAAGACCAATAGAATAATCTCAAACATTAATTATTTTCTTGTAAGAATGCAGGAAAGATTTGTTCATCGCAAAAGAGAAAGCAAGTACTATTCAAAATCTCTTAAATACTATTCGAGTTTCACGAAGTATTATTCGAGTCTCTCAAGAGGAATGTCTACAATCTCGTAGCATTATTCACAATCTCGCCACTATTCATCGCCACTATTCATCGTCACTATTCAAAGCATTATTCAAAGCATTATTTAGAATCTCGCAGAAACATTCATAAATTTTCGAGGCTAATTCAAAGATATTGCGCAGACCATTCCTTAATTTTGCAGGAGAAGTGATTAGTTCGCGAAATATGATCATTTTATCAAATGAGGCGAGAGGCAATTCGTTCATTTAACATTTTTCAGGGATTCTTCCTTCATAGATAAAGAACAGAGGCAACTATGGATTACCAAGAAAACATTTTATGTTCTTTATCTTCTCGGCAAGAATCATTTCCAAAATGGACAGGGATTTTCACCAAAAAATGAAGCAATAATTTCACATGAACAGATGCAAAAAATGGATACTTCTTATATTTAAAGGATTGTGTACTTCTTATACTTCTTCAAGGATACTTCATACTTCACGAGCACTTCAAGAGTTAATACTTCTTATTTACTTAACAAAGATATGGAACTTCGCAAAAGAATAGAGGCAAGTATATACTTTTCAAATCCAGTATTCTTTCGCTCATTCCTTCATCAACAAAAATCAAAGACTATTACAACAATAGATTTTTTCTTAAAGATTACTTTTCAAGCAATATTCAAGAAAAAAGAGGCAAGATGTAGTACCAGAATATCGCCACAATTATGTTCACGAGAGATTAACGACACTTCTGCGAGCGTTACTGAAAAATCTTCAACAACATTTCACGAGCGTCACAAAATAATTCAAAGAATGACGAAGTTGACGATTGAAGAGGCATATTAGAAGAGTGTTGTTTCACGAGGATTACAAAAGTTGGCGAATATTAACATTGTAATTACCGCGATGAGATCGCAAAATAGATCCGAAATAAGGGGAAAACTTAGCTGTCACCCACTATGTAATTTCCTATATAAAGGGTTCAAGTAAGTCCAGAAAGGGATGATGTATTTTTTAGAGTTGATTGAGTCTTGAGGAGAGAGAAAGTTTTAGGAGAGAGAGATATTTTTCAGAGAGACTTTTAGAGAGAGAAAATGTATTTTTCTTTATCATCTTCTTCCCCAAAACTAGATTTAGAACTCCATTAATGGAGATTATCAAATGTAAAATCAAATGTAAACTTTAACAATCATAGTAGAGAATCATGGATGTAGATCAAATTGATCGAACCATGTAAAAATCCGTGTGTCTATTTACAATTTTTAGAATTTTAATTATCAAATTAGTTTAGATTAAGAGATTATTATCAAGATATTACAAGGGGTGTGTTGTGGGAAATCCTGCAACTACAGAAACTTGTTTTTGGTAGAACCGTGAAATCCATGTTTGGTGATTGAGTGTTCTTGATCAAGCACGTAGTTCTTGAAAGTCAGATAAAACAATTCTAAACTTGTTTGGAAGTGTGGAAAATCATTTCAAGATTGTAAGTATGAAAGAGGACTTACAAACTAAAGATGTCGACATACTTTGAACATGTGCAGTAACGCTTATCTTTTATTGTTAAAAGATATTCCTTAATAGCTAAAGGAAAAATACCATATCGAAAAATAAATTGAGAATCTATTATTTAAGGTTGTTAATTTTATTTTTGGAAAAATGAAAATTAGTAATGTGCATTTAATAGTTGGAAATTTTCAAAGATATTTTCGGTCAATATTTGGACAAAGCATTTCCAGGAATTATGGAAACCGAATTTGAAATATATTGCATATCTTGAGAATATTTTTGGTTTTGAAAATTCATTGGTGTCCAAACTTCTTTGTCTATAAATATCAAAGTTTGAATTTCGAGCAAACTAATCCTCAGAGCCAGCAAAACTACCTCAGTTGTGTTTTTACTGGTGGAGCCGCCTATTCGGAGAGGAAAATAACTTAATTAGGCGAAATCTCTTACGGCCGCTCAGTTTAAATATTTCTTTGGGATTGAGAAGCTCTATTAGTACCATTGGTGGGAACTAGATAATTACGATTTATCTTTTGTTTTTGATTGATTTGATTGAATGACGGTGGTTGAACTCTGATTGCACCTAGTTTGTTTATGCTTAAGAATCTTCTCTTCTGATAAAAGATTCACTCAAACTAGATCAAATTTTCGACGGGGATATTTAGGCTGTTTGTAGATCTAAACACGTCTTGTGATAATACATTATTAACAGATTCTGTTATGTGCATGATTGATCACAAGAGATTCAAGTTGATTGTGTGCAGGTGCTGATTGAAGATTAAAGAAGATTTGAAGACAAAGAAGACTTTGAAGATTTCTGAGATGGGTTCATATTCGTTGGTGTGCATAATACTTGTTTCGGTAAAAGAGGATCCAACTATAATCGGTTTATCCTTGTGGTAGATTGGATTGATTAGTTGTGTAGATCGGCATCAATACAATTCTTTGTGATTAAAAGTATTGATTGCAAAATCTTAACAATTACTTTGGTAGTTGTTGATAAGAAAGATCTAAGAACCTGACAAAGGAGTTTATTTGAGATAAACAGAAGAGCCTTTTGTCGAACTCACATCACTTGGTTGAAAAGAGTTGATACCAAACAAATTTGATGTTCCTTTATTATTTAGAATATGAACCAAAGGAATTGTTCCAAGTACGTGACTTATTACAGGTCGAAGGTGTGGGAATACAGACGGAACTATGTGAACTATAGGTTTAGTTTCTTATTCACAACTATACGAAGTTGGTTTGATTTTGTATAGCAGCTTAATCCTGAGAGTATTCAATTCTGGACAAGGTCCCGGGGTTTTTCTGCATTTGCAGTTTTCCTTGTTAACAAAATCTTGCTGTGTCATTTACTTTTATTTTCCGCAATTATAATTTTTGTTATTATAATTTAAAGTAAATTACACAAACGTTAGTTCAGTAATCCTATTATGTTTGGTTAAGTATGAACCATTTATCAAGTAAATATACTTTATTGTTGTATTGTCTCGATCTTGTATCCATAGTCAATCACTCAAGTTATCTTGTTGTCATATTGTTTCGATCTCGTATCCATAGAAGATCACACGAAGTGTGAACCGATATTTTTTATTGTCTCGACTTGGTCTATAGACAATCACTTTCGGAGAAAGGACTTATAGGTGGAAAAGTTTTAGATTAAGGTATATTTGGGTACCCTCATCTTTTCAGAATGGAAGACAACTTTTAAAACACGTGAAGGTTTGTATGAGTGGCTTGTTATGCCTTTTGGATTGTCTAATAGTTCCAGCACCGTCACGCCCCTTATGAATCGGATTTACAACCCTTCCTTAGTCAATTTGTCATTATTTACTTCGATGATATTTTGATTTACAGTCAGAGTGAAAAATGAACATCTATTTTATCTTTCCAAAGTGTTTAAGGTGTTACAAGATCACACTTTGTTTGTGAATTTGAAGACATGTACTTTCATGTGTTCTACAATTATATTTTTAGGATATATGGTCTCTGATGAGGGTATACACGTTGATCCTTCCAAAATTGAAGCTATACAGGAATGGCCTATTCCTATTTCTATTTGAGATGTTAAAAGTTTTCATGGATTAGCTACTTCCTATAGAAAATTTATAAGAAACTTTAGTAATATTGCAGCATCTCTCGTTGAGTGTCTCAAACAAGTAAGGTTTGTTTGGACAGAAGGAGCTGATAAGAGTTTTCATACTCTTAAACAAAGTTATACATGTAAAACTCCAGTTCTAGCTATGCCTGATTTTTCAAAACCATTTGAGATAGATTGTGATGCTTCCATAATTGGCATTAGTGCAGTGTTATCTCAAGAAAACCATAATGTTGCTTTCCACAGTGAGAAGAATTTTTATACTAAAAAAATGGTTTACTTATGAACTAGAATTACTTGTTCTAGTTCAAGATCTAAAACAATGGCATACATATTTGATATAGAGAGAACTTTTTGTCAATACTGATAACCATGCTTTGAAGTTTTTACAAACATCTGCTAAGATAAACAGAATGCATGATTGTTGGTTATCTACTACCAACAAATATACATTAAAAGTGGTAAAACTAATCAAGTTGATGATGCATTAAGCAGGAGATCTCATCTTGTAATACCCTGAACTTTCAGCTGCCGTTCCGGGTCGGATTTTAACCGAGTTAGCTTAGGTTATTGTTTATTATTTCCTAGCCTAGCTGGGTTTCTTGAACTAGAAATTTAGGGTAGAAATAAAATAACCTAATTAGTTTTAATAAATAAAATTGAGAGAAAAATAAAAAGACAATTAGAATAAATAAAATAATATAATAAATAGGTGAATTGATTATTATTAGTAGTGGTAGTATTAATGTAGGTCTTCTAAAGTAAAATCAAGGGAGAGAGTTAGAGGTTAGAAAACCAAAAGGCTAAGGAGAAGAAGGAGATGAAGCTATGATGTATTTTATAGGAGAAGACTATGGAAATCACTAGAGAATCAATCTAATTGAGATAGAATGCTAGATCTCTTCTCTTTAAGTAGTTTCCTTGATTTTAATTTCTCATGTTTTTTTGTTGTTTGAATTCACTAATTGTCATATGTAAATTTATGCATCCAATTCATCATCAAATTTCTCCTACTAATATATAATATGCTTAGCTATCTCTGGAAATATGAGAATTTTCTAGTGTAAATTTATTGTTGAATGTTTCATGTAATTTGGAAGATGATTTCTAAAACTCTGGACAGTTTCACTTTGTTATGGTTTTGATGTGTTTATGCAATCTTAATGATGTTAAAATGATTTTTTAATATTAACAAAAGTTATATCCATGTATGACTCTTTCATTATGTTTTGGAATTTCTCAATTTCAAGTTGGTGTGACTGTTGGTGGAGAAAGTATTTTACATGTTGTAAATCACTTACTGGAGATAAAAGGTCACTCAGACAAAATGTCAACGCTGCTCATTGACTTTTCTAGTGAGTTCAACATGGTGAGCATATCTCAGCTCATCAAGGAAGTTCATCTTCACTGTCCAGGTATTTCTCGCTGGGTAGAATTTTTCTACTTACGACCGGCTAGACTTTATTATGGACAATATATTTTGTCTTCTGCACTCGGTGTCCAACAAGGTAACCCTCTCGGTCCCTTCCTGACACTTCACCCCTTGGTGAAGACTATTACTTCTCATTGCAAACTCAATTTGCATGCCTGGTACCTTGATGATGGTACAATTGTTGGTGATACACTGGAGGTAGCTAAGGCCTTGAGCATAATAGAAACGGAAGGACCAAGCAGGGGTTTACATCTCAATATAAATAAAATGAAGGTATTTTGGGCTTCTTTTGATCCTAGAAGTACAATTGATGGCGTTTTCCCCTCGGATATTGGTAGACCTTCTAATGGTGTTAAACTTTTGGGTGGACCGATGAGTTTGGATTTGGACTTTATTAGCGATATGATGTTGAGTAGGGTGCACAAGACTGTTTAACTAATGAATGCAATCAAAAAACTCAAGGATCCTCAAAACGAGATGATATTACTTCGCAATTTCACTGGTGTGTCTAAATTATACTTTGCAATGCGAACTACCAATCCTGTAGCCTTGCAACCAGCCACTGATCTTTTTGATGACCAGTTGCATCAGTATTTGAGACTCCTAATTACTGGGGATGGTGCGGGTTTTGGTCCTTTACAGCAGAGATTAGATACCCTTCCTATCAAAGATGGTGGAATTGGAATTTATACCATGGATGACACACGTACCTACTGTTATCTCGCTTTGCAGAGCCAGACTGCTTCGGTGCAAAAGGTGATCCTTGGTAATTTATTCTCAACGGACAAAAGATCTGCTTATCAGTTTGCTCTTCAAACTTTTATCTAGGTATGTGGTTTACCTTCTACTTACTGTGTCGATGATACCCCCCCCTCCATGCACTCCATGGAAGTCACTTATTTTGATGCAGTTAAGAAACAAATCCCAGACCAATTTTCTATGTTTGTAAGAGATTCTATCTTATGGAAGTGAAACCATGTCAAGCATGCACAAGATTATTTACTAGTTATACCCATTAGTGGCCTTAATCAAGGCCTCGGACCATGATAATTCAGAGTCGTACTATGCTATCGCCTTGGTATCCCTCTATTTGTTGAGAATAGTCTATGCTCAAGTTGTAACAAATCAATGGATATCTTTGGGGATCACGCGCTTCACTGTGTTAAGATGTTGGACATAAGTTTCCACATGATCTTGTTCATGATGTTATTGTCGACATTTGTTACAAAGTAGGTGTACCTGCTGTTGATGATGGTTTTTAGTTTAGGGATAAAATTATAAAACATCGCATTTAACATATTGGCATTCTGCAAAGAGACAGATCCTTGTAAAGTGATGAGTGCCCAACCTCTTCACTTGCGCATTTATTGAGCAATTCAATATGTTTACGTGAAATTTATCCAGAATGGTGCATGTAGCAACAATCCCAGATATTCTGTAAGCTTCGGCATTCTGCTTGTATTATTCAATTAATATAGTTTTCTTCGAATACTTTATGTGCTATGTTTCATGGCTGAACCCTTAATATTGATATGACATGACAATTAGTGTTCACTCGCAGCTGAATACCATGAAATTCCCGAAATATCAAGGTTAAGGTCTGCATAAAAGTACTCAATCGGAAAACATACTTCTCTCTAACAATAAACTTAAAGAACTCTGTGTCAACACACAGAATTCAATCAATCTTGTGATAATTCACGAGATTCAAATACCAACCTGATAAATTTGCAAAAATTAGCTTTTTGCGCCCTTCTCAGTATGTCATATCATACTGGTTGAAACTAAACCTAGGAAAACTAGGCAATTGATCCGCCATGGATTAGTAGGTGCAAAGTCCTACCCAAAATCAGAAAACAAGAAATAAAAGAGGAGCCGCAACAAAAGGAGGCGTGGCCGTGCCATAGGCCAGCCGGCGCCACCTGCAGATGGCCACAACCACATGATGTTTGCCGGCCCTCCTATTTCCTATCGGCCAATCAGGTCACTTTAAAATGCGCCACGAGTACTAGAGGTGCGGTCGCGCCCTATGTTTGGACGGCCCTTTCCTTGACCAATCAGGTCGCTTTAAACCTGCCACATGCATTAAAGGCCAAACACACCCTGCCACGCCACCATTTTAATTGGCGTGCCAAACGCGCCCTACCACGTCACCATTCTAACTGGCATGCCAAACATGCCATGCCGCGCCAACATCTTAATCGGCATGTCAAACGTGCCATGCCATGCCAACGTGCCACAACAAGCTCGACTACGTGATAACTCACTTTTTGATTGTGGCCAACACCATAACAAACCCCAATTAGGGTTTTATGATCAAAACACGACTTTTGTTTCAGTTCCATTAGTCGAAACCCTAATTTCCAGTCGTGGCCCAAATTACGCCACTTTGGGCCCCACAACACGCCACGAGCCATGAGGGACCCCGGAAACCCTAAAAATGGCGCCATGCTATGGCCATTCATAGCTACCCTTACTCCTGAGGCCGTCCCCACGTTATGATCTTGCCATAATTCCTTTGGCATGGCCATGGCACCATTTTCACAAAAAGTGTCAATGTGCCGTGGCCACATGCCACACGTACTAATTAGGGTTTTGGTATGCCGAACCCTAATTTAAGTAAGGTTTCTACGCCAATCAAGCCAGGTAATGCTACCTAAGGCATTAAGATTTATATGGTAACTAGAACTAATGTTGCCAAGCCATATTTGGGTCTAACACCAATATGCCAGAATATAGCAGCCACGGCTACGCCAGGCACTATTCGCGCCACCATGCCGATGTGCTACTGGCATGCGCTAATTATGCCAACCATGTTGCTGTGCCACGGGCATGCGCTAAACATGCCACTGACATGTGCCAATGGATCCACTTTGCTATTATCAGGTGCCAACAGAATGTGGCCATAATCAATGGCCACCCTTCCTCATGAATTACAATCTCATCCATCCAAATTTGCCACAGAATTGACCGGTCTATGGAAAGTCTCAAGTTCACACGCCATTTTCCTATGGAAAATTCCATAACTTGACTTGCCACAACATGATCATCCGCCACCCAAAAGGCGCACGATTGATCAGAATAATTAGGTCGTGCGCACAAGACCCACTCAGAAATATGTTTCACATTTTCCACGAAAATACTTGAGACATCAAATATTTCACACACTGGGGGATGTTCATCAGGGTATTAGTCTGGCGGATTATAGCGTGCGGCCTGCAACACGCCCATTATAAGAAAGTGTCGGGAAAGCGGGTAGTTAGTGGCGGAAAGAAGTAGTGGGGTGTAAACTAACCTATTTCCTTCATAGTGGGGACGTGGTTTATAGCATTTATACATTACCCCACTTCTCCATCACTGAACTACTCCCACTTCCTACGAGATCATGGTGCGTTCAACTATGACTTGTATAAATAGTTTTTTACCTATTTCAACCAAACGACAATTTTGGTTAACAACAACACAAGTATCAATAAAAACACAAAAGGACTGATAACTTACATTCTGCAAGCCAGTTCTGTATTCTGATATAAGTCATTAAATATCCACACCCTCGGAATTAACCATTCTGGTCTCAACACCTTCTTTGCTTCCCTCCCTAAGACCAACCCTTCTCCTTCACTTTGTGACTGAAGTAAGAGTGGAACAACCATTTCTTGGTTTAGGCCAGGATTGTACAGAATGATCTCTTGAATCTAAAGTACTCCCACGCAGTGCATTTTTTTAGGTCTAAATTCGTTTCTCATCAACACACTCAAATTTACTAAAACCAGCAGAAGCAGTTTTTACCCCAAAACAACTTGCAACCACAGTGGGAGATTAATATCTCGGTTGCGAAGCTAATTTCTCAATTCTCATTCCAATATTCCCAAACCCAAGATGGTAGATCTTAGGTCTAAATTCAATCACTAATCCCAAACACTTCCAAAGCTGCCAATGATCGAGATCCAATCACCATGGAGGGTATGGAAAAAATATTAGAAGATGTTGTCGCAAATCAAGTTGGTATTGTCAAGCTGCAGAATGAGACATTTTTCCTCTTAAAGAGTATGGCAAACCGGTTGTAGCAAGAGCCAGCAAACATTCGCTCGGTAAACACCATCAATTTCAGAGGTGACACAAAAAAAGTTGAATCCTTGTCTGAGGTCTGTGCCTCCGCCAACGACGATGCAGACAGAGTATGTGGCCGTATTGAACGAGAGAAAAAGGGAATGTCCAACACTAATGTACCGCCGACAAGCGCAATCAACACATCACATGGCATTACATCCTCTAGCACCAACACCGGCAGTACCGGAGGAATCCCTTTTGGCGTGACACATCCTATTACCAGAGCTAGACCGCCGCTACTCCTAATATTTCTTCTATCATGACGCCTCCAATCATCACCAGGGATGCTACCACTTCTTCATCGGGATGAGATACTAGAGGAGCCAGAGGAAACCAACCTCTTATTACCATTATCGTTTCAATGGAGAGACAGGAAGTTCTTGCCAAAACTCAGACGGACATGGCCACAACTCAGAAGGAGCAAAATAACGAACATCCGAATGATTATGTCAAGAGATTCAGAATTCATGAGTTATATTGTCATGATCCAAATGTGACTGAACACCAATTGGTGGAGTTGTGCATTAATGCTCTCTGGGGACTTTGTTCACGAAACCATGTAATCAATGATGGAGCATGTGTGTAATATTCTCTATTTCTCCAAGGCACAGCGTCGAGATATATATTCATCCCTCAACCGTATTATGTCGGGAAGGCGATTGTTTTCAATTGGAGAAGCTACCCCCAAAATCACAGTCTCTCTTGGAAGGTATGGCTGGTAAATGCAACTGGGACTCCTAACCACTATTCACCTAAAAGGTGTTGAGGAATACCTGAATTATGATATGGTTCCGGGGCGCTCATGGATACATAGCAACAACTCGAAAATAGGAGGACAACTCGCAAATGTGACGCAGTTACCTAGAGAGATTGTAGTTTTTCAGGTTCCACACATGAGTAAGTCTTGTTAAACAACTCTCTTTACAACTGATTATTTTTCATCCCATCAAAACCTGGGGACTTTTGTCATGATACTTACTCACGGGAGAGCCTGATATATCCAAATCCCAATCATACGCGAAGCACATGCATAGCAGAGACAGAGCTAAGTAACTATCCTTAAACTAAATGTTTTATATATATATTAGGCATATCAACTGAATGTTAAATCTCTTAGTGTTGAGACATGCAAATTCCTCAACACTCAGTACTGTGTTGCCAGGAAAACAGCCTCAACACATCTTTCCTCTTAGTGTTGAGACATGCAAATTCCTCAACACTCATAACTATGTTGCCAGGAAAACAGCCTCAACACATCTTTCCTCTTAATGTTGAGACGTGCAAATTCCTCAATACTCAGTACTGTGTTGTCAGGAAAACAGCCTCAACACATCTTTCCTCTTAGCAACATATCTTTCCTCTTAGCGTTGAGACCTGCAAATTCCACAACACTCAGTACCGTGTTTCCAGGCAAACAGCCTCAACACATCTTTCCTCTTAGTATTGAGATATGCAAATTCCTCAACACTCAGTACTGTGTTGCCAGGCAAACTTCCTTAACACATTCTTCCTCTTAGTGTTGAGACGTGAAAATTCCTCGACACTCACTATTGTGTTTCCAGGAAAACTTCCTCAACAAATTTTTCCTCTTAGTGTTGAGACATGCAAATTCCTTAACACTCACTATTGTGTTGTCAGGCATACTGCCTCAACACGTTTTCCTCTTAGTGGTGAGACGAGCAAATTCCTCAACACTCACTATTGTGTTGTCAGGCATACTGCCTCAACATGTTTTTCTCTTAGTGTTGAGACGTGTAAATTCCTCAACACTCACTAATGTGTTTCTAGGCACACTGCCTCAACACATCCTCACTCTTAGTGTTGAGACGTGCAAATTCCTCAACACTCACTATTGTGTTGTTAGCTGGCATACTGCCTCAACACGTTTTCCCCTTAGTGTTGAGACGTGTTATTTCCTCAACACTCACTATTGTGTTTCCAGACATGCTGCTTCAACACATCCTTCCTCTTAGTGTTGAGACGTGCTAATTCCCCAACACTTACTACTTTGTTTCCAGACATGCTGCTTCAACACATCCTCCATCTTAGTGTTGAGATGTGCAAATTCCTAAACACTCACTATTATGTTGTCAGGCATACTTCCTCAACACGTTTTCCCCTTAGTGTTGAGATATTCTATTACCTCAACACTCACTATTGTGTTGCCAGGCATGCTTCTTCAACACATCCTTCTTCTTAGTGTTGAGATGTGCTAATTACTCAACACTCACTACTGTGTTGTCAGGCATGTTGCTTCAACGCATCCTTCCTGTAGTTGCAGGAAATCATACACTACACCCTTGATAAGAATTTACTGTAATTAAGACATATTTGAAGATTAAAAACAACACTTTATTATTTGTTTCTCATAAATGTTTACAAGAAATGGGAGAAATCAAGAATACAACCACTCTCTTGAATTTTCTCTCTCCTCAAGACTTTCTCAACACTCAAAAATACATCATCCTCTTTCTGAATCTACCAGGTCTCTTTATATAGGATAGCTACATAGTGGGTGACATCTAATCTGTCCTTTAATTTCGGATCTGACCTGCGATATTATCTCAATAGTTATAATGTCCATTCTCGCAAGCGTTGTGACCATCGCAGGATAATCACACTCTTCCCGTGTTTCTTCATTCGTCAGCTATTACGTCATTCTTTAAATCATTCTGTGACACTCGTGAAGTGTTGTTGAAGAACTCGCGGTGATGTTCGCAGAATTGTTGCTAATCTCGCAAGAGTAATATCATGGCGATATTTTGGTCCTACATCTTGCCTCTTCTCGTGTCTTTTCTGCGAAGAGGGAAAGACTATGAGAATTAAAATGCCGCAGCTACCTAGTTTTTCATCTCTTTTCCCCGACAAAACCATGTAAATTAGGTATGACCGCTTATACGTGTCGAATGCTCCTCTTTTAACCGATTAATCCTTTATTACCCGGTTACCCCTCTTCTATCTATAAAAGAGATAACTTGTTAAGAAATATTCTTTTTCTTTTACTTCTTCGTCTTCTCCGTCGCTTCTCTTCTCTGTAAACTTTCCCGTCTGCAATTTTTCTTCTTTCACAGGTTCATCTGCTACTGTTCTAATGGAGTCTCAAAGGTATAAACATACTCTTCTGTTTAAATTCGATTCTGCTAGTTTAAACTATATTTATCTATTTTATTTGATCTCTTCTATTTGATTTTTCATAATTCCCATACTGTGTCTTCTTTTCAGTGAAACTACTTCTAACGCGCAACTTGTATCTCAAAACCCTAATCTTCTCAAAAATTCGCAACAGAAACTGGTTGAAAAGAAGAGGAATCGTGCGAATCATAAGGTAGTAAGAAACACTTGTTTTCTTAATAACAATATTGTTGCCTCTATTTCTTATCTAGTTTATTATTCGCAGGATGATGAGAATGTTGTTGAACCTCGCAAGCAATCACGCAAGATTAAACCCATTGAATACGGAATTACTATTCCCTCATTATCTTCTTCAAAATCCACTTATATAGCATCGCAAATTGTTCCCCAACCTTTTGCTCGCGACAGTGTCACTCCCAATACTCCTGCCTCAATTAACCCTCTCATAAGTGAAACTCCCCATATTATTTCAAATGAAATTCCTTCTTCTTCTACTGTAGTCACTTCTCAAGTTGATTCATTTTCGCTTCCAAATGTGACCTTTCAAGACACTCCCCCTCCTGATGACACAAATAATTCAAACCTTCAACTCGGCATTGTTACCACTTCACCACCTACATCTCTCCCTCCTATTAGAGAAACTTTAATTGATGTAGACGTTGCCTTTAGAGTCTTATCTGACATTCTGGATGAAACTAGAAAATCCTCCATTAATCCTATCAAGTGTGGCGTCTGCAAAGTTTTAAGCAAGTATTTTGGTTTTGAACAAACGGCTGTGAAGACATATCTAGAAAATGAAATTGAAATTTTAAAAGAAAGTCTTCGGGTTAAGACTTCAGAATGCAATACTCTTCAGCACAAGCTTCGCAACTCTTTACTAAATTGCGAGAATCTTCGCAATAAGAACGAGGAACTAAAAGGTATAATTTTCCTTCTTTTCTCTCTTGGTTTTTCTATTTTAGTAAATTTTCATTTTTTCTGTGCTTAATTCTCTTTTAAACCCTTGGTTTATATATTTAGTTGTAAATCAGACACGATTTTTGGAGAGATTTCGATTTGAGTCTATTGCTGAAGAAGCTCGCGCTGAGAAAGATTCTTGGATGGACCAATATAATAGATTAGATAACCTTCATTCATATTCTATCGACCAAATAGATAATCTTACCAATGAGAATAACCAACTAATACAAAGGCAAAGTCTGTTAACTAGCGAAGTTACTCGTCTTTCTTATTTTTTAACCCAAGCTAATTTGGAGATAGATACTTTATCAGATAAAAATGAGATCTTATCTCAAGAAAAGTGCAGCTTCTCAAATAAAATAGCGATCTCCTCGCAGCATTTAAGTATTCTTCAGAAAGTGTGTGACAATCAAGAACAATCTATGTCTTTATTAAAAGAAGAACTCAAAGAAGTAACTGAATCATCAATAGCTGAGAAGGACAAACTCATCCAGGGTAGGATAGCTCTAAGTGTAAAGGCTAATAAACTCAAAGAACGTTTCTCTCGATCAAAATAATCTCATTCCTTATTGGAGAAATAAAATGCTTATATCCTTTCTAAAGAAGAAAGTATAAAATCTCGCCTGAAGGGTATAATTGGAGATAAATTTGATGATGCCATGAACCAGTGGGAGAGTTGTGTCTTATCATTAATTCAAAACTTATATTCGCAGAGAGAAGGTAGTCATTTTGACTGCCTTAATTGTTAATTTTTATGTTCGAATTTCTCTGCTATATTTTTGCAAGATCTTCATATGAATGTTTTTCTGGCTTATCTATTTTTCTCGCAGAATCTGAGAAAAGTCTTCAGACCACCATTTCTGACTTGGCTGATAAATTGGCTTCAGTCCACAAAGATAATGGTGAACTTCTAGCCAATTATGTCAAATCTCGCAATCATGCAGAAAGAAGATATGACTATCTTGAATACTATAAGAACAGGGAAATTAGGAATCGCGACAGAGGATTCCTTCGCAAAGTTCATCTCAGTGCTGAAGTTCTCGTGAATGACATCTTAATATTTAATGCTCTCTCCCCTATATCAGTCAATCCTCTGTAAGTAGATGATGATGAAATTCCTTTTCCCATGGCTAGTGATCTAGAGTATGTAAGTGATGAAGAAGATGTTTCTCAGGAAAATTCAGCGGATAAAGAAAAATCTCCTATTACTAAAGTAGATACTGGCAATAGAACAACCGTTAATGAGTCATCAAATGAAGAAGAAACTCAAACTGATCATGAGAAGAATGTTGGCGAGGCTAATAACTCTGGTAAAGATAATGCTTGAATTTTGTTTTTGCTTTCTTTTAGTTCTCTTTCTTGTGAATGATGTAACCTCTTTCAATTTTAAAACTCATGTTGGAGATCTATTGAATTTATGTTCTTCTCAATACTCTGCGAGAAAGATAATGGTATTTTATTTATCAATTCCCATATCTGCCCCTCATTATCTTTCTTGGAATGAACAAATATCTCCTGCATCTGAGAAAAATGAAATAGTTAATGGGTAGGGTTATTCTTGTGGTCTTATTTTGCCTTCCTAATTAAAGGTCTTATTTTGCCACGTTTCTTTCTGCGACAAAATCGCAGGACGTCCTTACATTCTCATGTAGAGACCCATTGATCTTTCCTTAGCTTTTGTATTTTATCAATTCTCTGCAACTATATGACAGGTCTAAGTTCTCTTGCGAGAACAAAGCCCCATGACATATCCGTCTTGCGATGAAATCGCAGGACGTCTTTACACTTTCATGTAAAAACCCATTGATCTCATATTAACTTTTTCTTATGGCTTGTTGCCTCCGTATTTGTCATGCGACAATATGACAGGTCTAAATGTTCTTGCAAACACAAATCCCCTTGACATTACCGTCTTAAGACACTTATCAGCTCCCTAATGGAGGGTGCCTCCCTTAATCCCCCCTGGTTTCCCCTTCAAGGAGGGCACATCGGCCATACAAGACTAGCTCCTCCCATCCAGTCTTAACAACAACCAGTTGTTTTCGCAGCCTCTTATCCTTTATGCCTATATGGCTTATAGTTACGAGACTGCACCCTAAGTGGGGTTTTCTTGAGGCCAAGTGCATCATAGCCAAGACTTACCAAGAATGGCCAGGGTAGGTTCGTCCATCCCAGGTATCCTTGGTTCAACCGTGTACCTTGGCGCCTTGGTCATACTCTGCACCCCTTAGAAGAGACCCTCGGTCGTCCAACCAGGGTATAACCTTATATAGTTGGAAATACAAAGTATCTCTCCTGGATAGGTATCTAAAAGAGATGGACCCCAGTCTCCGTGTCTCAGGTTCAGCAGCGGTATAACCTTATCCCTGAGCCACACAAAGAGATACCCCCTAATATGATGTACTTTAGGTCTTACATTTGCCTCTTGCGAAAATGTATTCGCGAACTAGGGTGTACGCCATAAAGGTTCGTCCCATTCTTTGTTTCTTTTGCGTATATATCGCAATCTTTCATTCTTTATGTAATCTTGAATAACCTTACGAATAAACTCGCAGCTGTAAAAATTTGTTTTGCCCATTTCTTCTTTGTTTCATTAAAAATCTGTTACTGATAATATCTTTTTAAAAATAATATGTTCCATGGTCTACACAGTCTTTGACCAACATCTCTGCCTTTTGGGTCCACCAACCTGTATGCCCCTGTTCCAACTATCTCTTTAATGGTATACGGTTTATCCCATTTTCTCGCAAATTTTCCGCCACGTTCTCGCTGGTACTCTGGTGTTTCTCGTAAAACTAAATTGCATAGTTGAAACTCATGTTTTTTTGACTCGCTTGTTATATTCGAGAGATAACCTTCGTTGATAATTTTCCATATGTTGTAATGCTTTTTCTCTTTTCTCTTCTAATTCATCAATTTCTCTTAGAATCATGCTAGCATTAAGATTCTTCTCCCAAACCTCTCCTTTTGTTGTAGGAATAGCAACTTTTGTTGGTAGTACTGCTTCAACACCATATGTTAAACAAAAAGGTGACATCCCAGTTGCCTCTCTCCTGGTTGTGTTGTAATCCTAGACTGCATTATGTACCTGTTCACACCATGCTCTATGGTACCCTTCTAATTTATTTTTTAAGATGTCTGCGATTGTCTTATTAGTTGCTTCGGACTGACCATTATTTTGTGGGTATAATGGAGTATATATTCCACATCTTATCTTAAATGCATTGAGTAACAACTCTATGTTTTGTCCTTCAAATTGTTTTCCATTATCAGAAACTAACTGTGCTGGAATTCCAAATCTGCAGATGATATTTTCATAGATGAATGTAAATATATCTTTATCGCGAATGTGCTGTACTGCTTTTACTTCTGCCCACTTTTTGAAGTAATATGTCGCGACAATTAAGTATCTTTTCTGCCCTGAACCTGGCACAAAGGGTCCCACAATATCTAAGCCCCATTTTTCAAAAGGCCACACACTTTTTGAAGATGATAATGGTGCCCCCGGTGCATGTATCCTCTTTCCATATCGCTGGCAATCTTCGCAACGCTTTGATAATCGTTTTGCGTCTTCATGCATATACGACCAATAATAGCCTTGCATTTTTGTTCTATAAGCCAAAGATCTTCCTCCGTTATGATTACCAGCATCTCTGCTATGCAATATTTTTAACACTTTTTCTCTCTCTTCCCTTGTCAAACATCTAAGTAATGGCCCATTAAAAGATTTTCAATACAATACTCCATCCCTTAATTCATAATTTGTTGCACGGATCTTTAATTTGTGCGCCTCCAATCTATTTCTTGGTGTTTCACCTGTTGCAAAGTATGCGTGAAGTTCTGCTCTTCAATCTGCGATAATGTCGTTGGATGGTTCTTCTGCGTCATTTTCTATTATCATTACATCCGCCTTTTCTTCTTCTTCTTTATTAATTGAAGGTGATACAAGCGTCTAAATTCTTATGCGTCTCGCAGCTGGGTTTGTCATCATACTTGATATAAATGCAAAAGCATCTGCGAGTCGGTTATCTTTTCTTGATATATGTCTCCATTTTATTTTTGTAATTCTCGCAGACAATTCTTCAACAAGTTTCTTGTATTTTTCAGAGATGGTTCATTTGTTGTGTATTCTCCTTTTATCTGGCGAATAACCAATTGCGAGTCACTGGTAATCCTTGCGTTCTCCAACTTCTTCTCTACGGCGAACTTTATAGAATGCACCACAGCTTCTTATTCTGTCTCATTATTAGTGGATGTAAATTCCAAACGAAATGAAAAAGCCATTTTTTCTCCTTCTGGCGAGATAAAAATCACTCCAATTCCATTTCCTTCCCCATTTAATGATCCATCCACCAATCTTTCCCACATCTTGGGTTCCTTTAATAGATCTTTTGGATCTCCATGTTCTTCTTCTATGTCCATCATTTCTTCCACAACTTCATCATCTTCTAAAGGAAATTTTGCTAAAAAATCTGCTACAACTTGTGATTTAGGCGAGGATAGGACTTCATATTTGATTTCAAAGTGCCCTACTTGTGCATTCCATCTCTCAACTCTGCCTGATCTTTTTGATTTCTTCATTACTGATTCAATGGGCATCTTTGTTAATAATTTTACTTTATGTGCCTGAAAATATATGCGAAGTTTGAAGGTTGCATAAACCAATCCCAGAATTAGATTCTCAATTTTTGAATAATTTCTCTCCACAGAATTAAACATTTTACTAATGTAATAAATTGGTTTTTCTACCCCTGCATCCATTCGCAGTAATACTGCGCTTAATGTGTGTGATATTATCGCAAGATAAATAAATAATTTTTCTCTCGGCTCCGCTTTCTGTAAAATAGATATGTTCATTAGATATTATTTAACTCCTTGAAAAGCCTTCTCACATTCATTTGTCCATTTGAATTTTGTACCCTTCCTGAGTATATTGAAGAAATGCTTGCATTTATCTGAAGATCGCGAGATAAATCTTCCTAGAGAGGCTAAGAGCCCATTCAACTTCTATACATCTTTTATTTTTGCTGGCGTTGGTATATCGCGAATTGCCTGTACTTTCTCTGGATCAACTTGAATTCCTTCTTTTGATATAATATAACCTAAAAATTTCCCTAAAGCTACTCCAAAAATGCATTTATCAGGATTCACCTTGATGTTAAAGAGTCGCATTTGATCAAAAATCTCCTTCAAATCTTGCACATGGTTCTTAGCTTCTTTACTCTTTATTAACATGTCATCTACATACACCTCTAAGGTTTTGTATATCCACTTTGCGAACACCTTCTCCACCATTCTTTGATACGTTGCACCAGCATCTCGTAACCCAAAAGGCATTTTTATGTAACAATATAATCCTCTTGGAGCAAAAAATGCGGTGTGCTCTTGATCTTCTTCAACGAGAGGAATCTAGTTATAACCTTTATACCTGTCTAATGAAGATATTCTATCATTTCCTGCTGCTGATTCAACCATTTGAGGAATATCTGGCAATGGAAAACTATCTTTAGGGCAAGCTTTGTTTAAGCCAGTAAAGTCTATACAAATTCTGATCCCCTTATTTTTCTTTAGAACCACTACCATATTTGCAATCCATTCCGAGTATTTTGCTTGTCTTATAATTCCAGCATCAAGCATTTTCTATAACTCCTCTTCTATTTTTGAGCGATAAGTTGTTGCGATTTTCCTTATCCTTTGCTTGAATGGCCTCACATCTTTGTTAATTTCTAACTTATGACATGCAACTGATGGATCTATTCCAGGCATCTCATCCATATTCCACGCGAAAATATCCTTATACTCTCGCAAGAGATTTATGGTTTGTTCTTCTTCATCTGCACCCATTTTAGTTCCAATTTTCAGAATTTTAGGTTCTTTTTCACTTCCAAAATTTACTTCTTTTGTTGGTTCTGTTGCGGTGTAGCTGGCCTCAGGTTCTCCCATTGGTGTTGGTTTTTCCATGACTCTCGCGGGATCATCATCTTCTTGCGAGATCTCGTTGGGTATTCCTTTTCCTTCTCTTGCTCTTATCATGTAAACTTTAAATTCTTCTTCCCTTTTTGCCTTTTTTGCCAATTTTCTGCGAGCCTTTTGAAGTTTTGGACGCTCTTCATAATTTCTCACTTCAATTCGATAACACAGCTTCGCAAGATTAGTATCTCCTCTAATTTCTCCAATTCCACTAGGCATAGGAAATTTGATGCATTGATGTAATGTTGATGTTATAGCCTTGATTTCATGTATCCATGGCCTCCCCAATATCATGTTATATGGTGCCTCCACATCCACCACACATAATGTTTCTTGTATTTCAATCTCTCCTAGCGGAATTCGTACCGTTATTTTTCCTTTAGGTTTTGTAATAGATTTTCCAAAACCATGAATGTGATAATTTGAACAAGACATCTCTTCATCCTTATATCCCATTTTCTTAAATGTATGATAGAATATAATATCTACAGAACTTCCTACGTCCACCAAAGTTTTATTCACGGCCCATTCTTCTGCAGATCTTGTTTATTTTTCCTTCTTCATTCGCACAGTAGATGCCGTGATTACCAATGGAGATGTATGATCCAAATTTTCTTTTGGTATTTCTGCTGCTGTGAATGTGATTTCTTGCTTTTCCCAATCCCTCAAAGGTGATATTTTCTCCACCGTCATAATTCTTTTTCCTTCAAAATCTCGTTTATGAATCTTTCCTCTAATATTTTCATGGAATTGGTTGATCATTGTTTTTGTTATCGAATTGCACTCCAACTTCCTAGAATCCTCCTTTGCTTCAATTATTTTTTATTCAACTGCTTCACCAATTTGTTCAATCATCTTCTTAACTCGAATATTGATCTTTAATCTTGCTTTTTCCTATAATTTTCAACTTTCAATCCCTGTTTCGGGCGCCAAAATGTAGTTGCAGGAAATCCTACACTACACCCTTGACAAGAATTTACTGTAATTAAGACATATTTGAAGATTAAAAATAACACTTTATTATTTGATTCTCAGAAATGTTTACAAGAAATGGGAGAAATCAAGAATACAACCACTCTCTTGAATTTTCTCACTCCTCAAGACTTTCTCAACACTCAAAAATACATCATCCTCTTTCTGAATCTACTAGGTCTCTTTATATAGGATAGCTACATAGTGGGTGACAGCTAATCTGTCCTTTAATTTCGGATCTGACATGCGATATTATCGCAATAGTTATAATGTCCATTCTCGCAAGCGTTGTAACCATAACAGGATAATCACACTCTTCCCGTGTTTCTTCATTCGTCAGCTATTACATCATTCTTTAAATCATTATGTAACACTCATGAAGTGTTGTTGAAGAACTCGCGGTGATGTTCGCAGAAGTGTTGCTAATCTCGCAAGAGTAATATCATGGCGATATTCTGGTCCTACACTTCCTCTTAGTATTGAGACGTGCAAATTCCTCAACACTCACTATTATGTTATCAGGCATACTACCTCAACATGTTTTCCTCTTAGTGTTGAGACGTGAAAATTCCTCAACACTCACTACTGTGTTGTCTTGCATACTGCCTCAACGTATCATCACCTTAGTGTCGAGACGAAGCAATTCCTCAACACTCACTATTGTGTTGTCAGGCATCGCTTCCTCAAACGCATCTTCATATTAGTGTTGAGATGTGCAATCTCCTCATCACTCACTCGTGTTGTTAGGCATCACCGCCTCAACACATCATAGTGCCGACGGCTCCACTGCCTTAACACTCATCTTTGTATTCAAGGATCAACTTACTTAACACCCATCAGTCAAGGCTCCACCACTTAAATACATTGTTTTAGTGTTCTCGGCATCAACGTACCAGAATGGTGATTGCTACTTTCCTCGAAGTTTCATTAAACATGTTCTGATCAAAGGCCAGGCCAGCCTCTCTCTACTGGTAACGTATGTTTACTCTTCTCATGAATTTTATTTCCATCTGTCATCATCTATTGCTTACCCCGCAACAATGTCACTGTTACGTGCTAAGCATGGGACTTAATGTTGATGGTGGTTTTTAGTTTAGGGCTAATTATAAAACCCCGCATTTAATATGTTGTCATTCTGCAAAGAGATATAGCCATGTAAAGTGATGAGTTCCCAACCTCTTCACTTGCGCATTTATTGATCAATTCAATATGTTTACGTGAAATTTATCCAGAATAGTGCATGTAGCAACAATCCAAGATATTTTGTAAATTTCGGCATTCTGCTTGTATTATTCAATTAATATAGTTTTCTTCGAATACTTTATGTGCTATGTTCCACGGCTTAAACCTTAAAATTGATATGACATTACAATTAGTGTTCACTCGCAGCTGAGTAGCATGAAATTCCCAAAATATCAAGGTTAAGGTCTGCATAAAAGTACTCAATCGGAAAGCATACTTCTCTTTGACAATAAACTTAAAAAACTCTTTGTCAACACACATAATTCAATCAATCTTGTGATAATTCACGAGATTCAAATACCAACCTGATTAATTTGCAAATAATTAGGTTTTTGCGCCCTGTGTAGTATGTCATATGGAAAAATAAGCAATTGATCCTCCATGGATTAGTAGGTGCAAAGTCCTACCCAAAATCACAAAACAATGAATAAAAGAGGAGCCGCAACAAAGGGAGGTGTGGCCATGCCATAGGCCATATGGACACGACCCCATGCTGCTTGCCGGCCCTCCTACTTCCTATCGCCCAGTTAGGTCACTTTAAAATATGCCACAAGCACTAGAGGTATGGTCGCTCCCTATGTTTGGCCGTACCTTTCCTTGACCAATCAGGTCGCTTTAAACCTGCCACATGCATTAAATGCCAAACGCACCCTGCCACGCCACCATGTTAATTGGCGTGCCAAACGCGCCCTGCCATGCCACCATTCTAACTAGCATGCCAAACGTGCCATGCCATGCCAGCATGCTAATTGGCATGCCAACGTGCCACAACAAGCGCGGCTACGTGATAACCCACTTTTTGATCATGGCCAACACCATAACAAACCCCAATTAGGGTTTTATGATCAAAACACGACTTTTGCTTCAGTTCCATTAATCAAAACCCTAATTTCCAGTCGTGGCCCAAATTATGCCACTTTGGGCCCTACAACGCGCTACGAGCCATGCGAGACCCAGGAAACCCTAAAAATGGCGCCATGCTATGGCCATTCATAACTACCCTTACTCATGTGGCTGTCCCCACATTATGGCCCTACCATAATTCCTTTGGCATGGCTATGGCACCACTTGTACAAAAAGCATCACCGTAATTTAAGTAAGGTTTCTACGCCAATCAAGCCAAGTAATGCTAGCTAAGGCATTAAGATTGATAATGGCAACTGGAACTAATGTTTCCAAGCAATATTTGGGTCTAGCACCAATATGCCGAATATAGATGCTACAGCTATGCCAGGCACTATTCGCGCCACTATGCCACTGGCATATGCCAACCATGCCGATGTGCCACTTGCTTGCGCTAATTATGCCAACCATGCTGATGTGCCATGGGCATGCGCTAAACATGCCACTGACATGTGCCAATTGCGCCACTTTGCTATTATAAGGTGCCAACAGAATGTGGCCATAATCAATGGCCACCCTTCCTCATGAATTAAAATCTCAGCCGTCCAAATGCGCCACATAATTGACCGGCCTATGGCAAGTCTCAAGTTCACACGCCATTTTCCTACGGCAAGTTCCATGACTTGAATTTCCACAACATGATTATCCGCCACCCAACTGGCGCACGATTGATCAGAATAATTAGGTCTTGCGCACAAAACCTACTCAGCAACATGCTGCACATTTTCCACGAAAATATTCGAGACATCAAACATGTCACAAACTGGGGGATGCTCATTAGGGTATTGGTCTGGTGGTTTACAGCATGCGGCCTGCAACACGCCTATTATAAGAAAGTGTCAGGAAAGCGGGAAGTTAGTGGCGGCAAGAAGTAGTGGGTGTAAACTAACCCGTTTCTTTCATAGTGGGGACATGGTTTCTAGCATTTACACATTACCCCACTTCCCCATCACTCAACTACTCCCACTTCCTATGAGATTTGGGTGCGTTCAACTATTTCAACACACTTGTATAAATAGGTTTCTACCTATTTCAACCAAATGACAGTTTTGGTTAACAACAACATAAGCATCCAGAAAAACACAAAAGGACTGATAGCTTACATTCTGCAAGCCAGTTCCATATTCTGATACAAGTCATGAAATAACCACACATTCAGAATTAACCATTCTGGTCTCAACACCTTCTTTGCTTCCCTCCCTAATACCAACCCTTCTCATTCACTTTGTGACCGAAGCAAGACTGGAACGGCCATTTCTTGGTTTAGTCCAGGATTGTATAGATTGATCTCTCGAATTTAAAGTTCTCCCATGCAGTGCATTTGTTTAGGTCAAAATTCATTTCTCATCAACACACTCAAATTTACCAAAACCAGCAAAAGCAGTTTTTACCCCAAAACACCTGCGCGCAAGAAAGTTTCTCTTGGCTTCCTGACAGATGGTGACAGAGATTTAAAGCATGCTGATATCCTTGTTCTTAATTGGGATAATAGACAAGATGTTTTCATGGATGCCACATGTGTCTCTCCATTCACTGGTGATGGTGTCCGCTCTTTTTTCCCAGGAAAATCTATCTTTAGTGCGGTTTCACGAAAACGTACTAAATATTTGGACAATTGTGTTTCACATGGTTTTGGTATTGGTGTCCTAGATTTCTCCACTTTAGGGGAACTCGGCGAAGATACTTTGGGTTTTTCTAAGCGTCTAAAGAATTGTCTTATTAGCAATGATGCTAGTAGTGGCTTGGGTAGTTTCATTTTTTTTATAGATTAGGCATTGTTATCCAAAAGGGAGTTAGAGCCCAGCTTGTTGCTAGGTTACCAACCAAAAGCTTTGTATAATCTTTTATCCAATTTCAAGTTATTATGAATTTTCCATGAATTGTTTGGTAATAACATGTAACCTTCCCAGTTTTTAGGATGCCATTATAAATTCAATATCTTTTGTTTGAACCATTGGTTTGTTGTAAATTTTTGATATGTTGTAGATCATTGATTCATGTATGTCCTTGTAAAATTTGAAGATGGATCAATTTATCATCATAAAGTAATTAACGTAAAATGTTTGCAGTTTATAGAATGTATTCTTGTTTGCAGATATGCTTAAGTGAAATATATCATCATTTGTTTATCACATGATTTGATAGTATTTGTTAGGGCATAGATCGTTGAACCCTCCGAGCATTGGTATTTCAAGTTTGGGTGTCATATTTTAGTATCAAAACTCATATAGAGTCGCTTGATTAAATACTAGAGTGAACTTCGTTTAGGTTAGACTAGAAAGTCTTGGAAAGTTGAGAGGTACAAGTATTACTCCGAGGACCTGAAGAATGAGAACAAGTAACGACTACAACGAGGACATCATCCTTCCACTTGAGGTTAGTAATACTAACTTGAATTGTTTCCATTCCTAAAGCATTTTTCAAGTCATATTATATTGAAAACATAACATGCGAAGTGAATAGACGAGGGTACCCAAATACACCACAATCTTTTATTTACAACCTATAAGTCCCCTTACCAAAAGTGATCGTCTATGGACAGAGTCGAGACAATGCAACAAATCTCTATTCACACTTTGTGTGATTTTCTATGGATACGAGATCGAGACAATACGACTACCAAAGTGTGATACTTGATAATAAATTCGGACTCAGCCAAACTCTATAGGATCACTATCAAGTATGTCGGAGTTAACGTTTGTGTATTTTACTTTTAATTACAATAAACAATTATAATTGCGGAACTAGAAAAGTAAAAGACACATCAAGATTTTCTTATCAAGGAAAACTGCAAGTGCAGAAAAACCTCGGGACCTAGTCCAAAATTCAATACTCTCAGACTAATCTATTATGCAAAATATACACCAATTTCGTTTAATTGAGACCAAACAACTACCCCTAGTTCACTTAGTTTCCTAAGTATCCCTGCGCTTCCAACTTCGAAAGTCACGCACTGGTACAATTCCTTTGGATTGTATTCCAAACAGTAAAGGAACAACAAATATGTTTGGTAATAACTCTATTGATTCTTTCAAGATAAAGATATCTCAAGTCATACGCAAAAGGTCTTCTATTTAATCTAATAAACTTTTTAGCCTGGTTAGATCAATCTATCCAATAACTACAAAAGTAGTTAATTTTAGATTCGCACTCAATCAAAATAAATCTCAAAGAGATATATTGATAATACTGATCATACGCAACTAATCAATCGAATAAATCTGATTCTAGTTGGATCCCAGTCGATCAAGGTTTGTGCACACACAATGATATGAGAACTAATAAGACATCTTCTTCGTCTTCAAATCTTCTATAATCTTCAATAGACACCTGCAATATACCACTTGAATCTCTTGTCGCACACATAACGGATGTTGTTAACAATAGATTATCACAAGATGTCTTTAGATCTACAAACAGTTCTAAAGATCCCGTCGATACTTCGACCTAGTTTGGGTGAATCTTATATCAGAAGAGGAGATTCTCAAGAATAAATAAACCATGTGTAATCAAAATTTCAACAACCGTTAGTCAATCAAATCAATCAAAAACTAATAAAACTGTAATTATCTAGTTTCCCACCAACGGTACTCGTAGAGCTTCTTGATCCCATAGAAGTATTTAAACAAGCGGTCGTAAGAGATTTCATCTAATTAGGATACTTTCCTCTCCGGATGGACGGCTCCACCAGAAACAACAAGAATGAAGTTTTCCCAACTCTTAGGATAGTTTGCTAGAAATGCAAAATTAGGTATTTATAGATCAAGGACGTATGGACACCAAGGAATTTTCAAAACCGAAAATATTCTCAAGATATGCAATTAATTGCGAAATTCGATTTTCCTAATTCCAACTAATATTTGTCCAAAATTTCCTAAATCTCTCAATAGAAAATCTCCAATTAGTAAATGAACATTACTAATTTTTATTCTCTAGAGATATGCATTTAATTGCTGGTAATTAAAGCATATAAAACCAAAAACCTTAATTAAAAGATTCTCAATTTATTTCGGCACATGATCTCCTTGAGTACTAAGGAATATCTTTGAACAATAAATGATAAGAGTTGTTGTACGTGTTCAAAGTATGTTGACATCTCTTCACTGTAAATCCTTATTCATATTTACATGGATTTACATTCTTGGAATCGGTTATACCACACTTCTAAACAAGTTTAGAATTGGTTGACATGTATTCCAAGATAACTATGTGATTGATCAAATATCAAATCACATACATGAGTTCAATTGGTTCTACCAATCACTAGAATCGGTTATACCTCAATATGGAAATACTTTTGATTGGTCACACAAGTTACCAGGACTGGTTACATCAGTTACCAGGACCGGTTAGCATATTCCCATGGTATTGTTTGTGATAGGTCACACTAGTTACCAGGATCGGTTACACCAATTATCAGGACCGGTTACCAATTACAAGGATCGAATACACAACACTTTGTGATCGGTTACATTAATTACTAGGATCGGTCACACCAATTACAAATATCGATCATACCATCTCATGGTGATTACTTAGGATTGGTTACACCAATTACTAAAAACTAGTCATACCAAATCATAAGCCTGGCATTGTGATTACTTATACCAAGATACATAACAAAGTTACGATCGGTTATACCATCTGACATGTATTGGTAATCCAAATATTTGCAAAGAATAACCGTACCAATAAGTCTAATGATTTCCCTTTCGATTCATAAAACAAGTTCATAAATGTACTTCCTTTCAACTAATGTAAAATATTATTTCATAGGATGAAATCTTCACCATAACCCATTCACATAATCATAACAGTATATTATTTGTACCCAAAATTACTTCTAGGCACTAAACACGATGATTTGATGATGATTATGTGAATTAGGGCTACAAAAAAATAAATAGCAGAGACAAAGAATTTAACGTGGTTCGGTAAGTGTTTCCTACATCCACGGAGGAATTCCATATGGATAATATTGTATTTATATGAGATTACAATAGTTATTGTATGATTAGCTAACCTAGGATTCATATCCTCTTAAGGTTTATGATACATATATTTGTATAGTTGATGTGACCCTAATTCTGGTATAAACTTGATATGCAAGCAACTTGAGCAACAAGACTTATGGAATCTTCTTTTACGGGCTAGAAGGGTTTGATTAGAGGGCTCTCAGTGTATTTTATACACGGTACAAACATCGCCCCATCTTAACCTCTAACTTGTTGAGGGCTAAGAAGTTTTTTTATCCTTTTCCGTCGATCGTTGATGATGAAACTCGCCCCCAAGCGTGAGTAGAGATATTACACAGACACCCCCAATTGTAATTACCTGCAAAATAAATTATCACGAGCTAGGTGAGACTTTTTGCCACGTGGTGGACTTGTGATGCTCTAGAACTTGTCGAGACTTGAGAGGAATGTAGTGTTCTTGTGGCAGGGGCAAGGATTTTTGCTTGCAACATAACAAGGTTATAGCGCTCACTGCTCAGGCAGTATGGTTGTGTCTTGTGTTTAGTACAAGTCTTTGGACCAATATTGGGCATTAGGTTCGTGGTAGAGATGAGACTTTATGCTTGCCTATGTGCAAGTATTTATACTGGCGTGCAAGTTGAGATTTGATGCTTGCGAAAGCAAGACTTAAGTGCTCACGTGCAAGGTGAGGCTTTAGGTGCTTGCGATGCAATACAAGGCTAAATATTTAAGGTTCTAAGCAATCCTCATCTCGAACTTGATCATATCGCTATCCACGAACCTCGAACTCGATCATGTTGTTATCCACAAATCGATCATGTCGCTATCCACGAACCTCGAACTCAATCATGTTGCTGCTCCAAGTGCACATCAAAGTTCCTTGATCACAAAAACTTTTGCTTTCATGTTGTAAGGAATTGAAATATGGTTTCAACGAGCCAAAAATCACTCAATTCGGACTCAAAACGAAGAAGTTATTGACAAAACAAGATTTGAACGAAGCGCGCAGGATGTCGTTGGCGTGGCAGTGATGACGGTGCAGATCATGTTGATGTAGAATTGTTGACCAGAAAATAATGCTAACATGGCACTAAACACGATGATTTGATGATGATTATGTGAATTAGGGCTACAAAAAAATAAATAGCGGAGACAAAGAATTTAACGTGGTTCGGTAAGTGTTGCTTACATCCACGAAGGAATCCTATAGGGATAGTATTGTATTGATATGAGATTATAATAGTTATTGTATGGTTAGCTAACCTAGGATTCATATCCTCTTAGGGTTTATAATACATATATTTATATAGTTGATGTGACCCTAATTCTGGTATAAACTTGATATGCAAGAAACTTGAGCAACAAGACTTATGGAATCTTCTTTTACGGGCTAGATGGGTTTGATTAACGGGCTCTCCGTGTATTTTATACACGGTACAAACATCGTCGCCTCTTAACTTCCAACTTGTTGGGGGCTAAGAAGTTTGTTTATCCTTTTGCGTCGATCGTTGATGATGAAACTCGCCCCCAAGTGTGAGTATAGATATTACACAGACACCAAAAACTGTAATTACCTGCAAAAAATTTGCTCACGAGCTAGGTGAGACTTTTTGCCACGTGGTGGACTTGTGATGATCGAGAGCTTGTCGAGACTTGAGAGGAATGCAGTGTGCTTGTGGAAGGGGCAAGGATTTTTGCTTGCAACGTAACAAGGCTATAGCGCTCGTGGCTCAGGCAGTTTGGTTGTTTCTTGTGTTGAATATGAGTCTTTGGACCAATATCGGGCATTGGTTTCGTGGTCGAGACGAGACTTTATGCTTCCCTAGGTGCAAGTATTGATACTCGCGTGCAAGATGAGATTTTATGCTTTCCAAAGCAAGACTTAAGTGCTCATGTGCAAGGTGAGGCTTTAGGTGCTTGCGATGCGATGCAAGGCTAAATATTAAAGGGTCTAAGCAATCCTCATCTTGAACTCGATCATATCGCTATCCACGAACCTCGAACTCGATCATGTTGTTATCCACAAATCGAACTCAATCATGTTGCTGCTCCAAGAGTACATCAAAGTTCCTCGATCATAAAATTTTTTGCTTTCATGTTATAGGGAATTGAAAGATGGGTTCAAGGAGCCAAAAATCACTCAATTAGGACTCAAAACGAAAAAGCTATTGACAAAACAAGATTTGAACGAAGCGCGCATACTGTCCCTGGTGTGGCAGTGATGACGGTGCAGAGCATGTTGATGTAGAATTATTGACCGGACAATAGTGCTGACATGGAACCAAACGTGCTAACATGGCATCCGAACAATGATGGTATGACAGCAAGGTGATGATATAGTGGATGCTGCCGGGACATTTTGTTGAGTTAGTGGTAGATGACTGTCCCAGACTGCTGACGTGGCACCCGAACGGTGCTGACGAGGCGTAACTGATTGTACCTTATCCGCTAATGTGGTAGATGTTTGGACCGGTGCACACGTTTCAGATCTGGATTGGATGACATCTGTTGAACCTGAAGCTGGACCGAGGCTGAACGGATCGTATGGACCAGATTTCATGGATCTGAAGGATCTGATTGGTTGGATCTGGAGTTGTATGGGAGGCTGGATGAACAAGAACCTTTTACAAAGGTTACTGCAATCTTTATCGCCACGCATTCTTCAACTATTTCGCAACAGATTCTTCATCTTTGTAACGGTTTCTTTAACTGTTTCGCAATAGTTTCTTCAACCTTCGTAACTGTTTCGCAACAGTTTTTCTGAACCTTAACTTTTATTTTTCTTCTTCTTTTTCTTCGTTGATTTTTGCATGGAATTTTGGGATGATTTCTTCCATGCTTTTCTCAATGGAAAAACAAGATAGTTTTACATGAATCCCTTTAGTCGGCGCCAATATTTGTACCCAAATTACTTCTAGGCACTAAACACGATGATTTGATGATGATTATGTGAATTAGGGCTACAAAAAAAAAATTAACAGAGACAAAGAATTTAACGTGGTTCGGCAAGTGTTGCCTATATCCACGGAGGAATCCCATGGGGAGAGTATTGTATTGATATGAGATTACAATAGTTATTATATGGTTAGCTAACCTAGGATTCATATCCTCTTAGGGTTTATGATACATATATTTATATAGTTGATGTAACCCTAATTCTAATATAAACTTGATATGCAAGCAACTTGAGCAACAAGACTTCTGGAATCTTTTTTTACGGGCTAGCACGGGCTTGATTAGCGGGCTCTCCGTGTATTTTATACACAGTATAAACATATATACAAGATTATGTCAATGTCATATCTACGAAGTTCAAAAGATAAGCGTTATACTTCGTAGTCTAATTCCCTAATACTATGATCATACAAATATGACCATGTCACATCACTAGAGTATTATACAATATATACAGTATATACATCTTTGCAATTATGTTTTCAATATAGCACGACTTAAAAGATATGTTAGGAATGAAACAATTCAAGTCAATATTACTAACCTCAACAGGAAGGATGATGTCGTCGTTGTAGTTCACTTCTTCTTCATATTCTTCACGTCTTCGAAGTAATACTTATATGTCTCAACATTCCTAGACTTTATAGTCTAACCTAAACGAAGTTGACTCTAGTATACAATCAAGCAACTTTAGATGAGTTTCGACACACTAAAATATGACAACAATACTTGACATATCAATGCTTGTTGAGTTCAACCGAGCTATGCTCTAACACGAAGCTGTATATATATTAATACTCTAGTGGTTAAACTTGGTCATATTATTATGATCAAATTTTCAAGGAACTTATTGAATTATGAAGTATAAATGCTTATCTTTTGGAACTTCGTAAATATGACATCAAAATAATCTTTGTATTTAGTTACTTGATTATGTGTAAGAAATAGGTATGATTTCAACCTAGAAAATAATGTTTTATAACATTTGTTTAAAGGAGGTACATATATGAACTTGTTTCATAATCGAAAGGAAATCATGATTGGTCAGGTTCTTTATTGAATATCTTTTGAATGATCAATATAAGATGACAAGGTAGAACCTCGCTTAACGTGTTGAGATTTGAGGTATAAACGGTCATAGGCCATATTGTATAACATGTTGTAATCGATCACAAGTTACTTTGTGAAGCATGGTGTAACCAGTCACAAGCTCTATGGGGAGTTTGTTGTAATCGATCACAAGCTACCTTTTGGAAGCAAGGTGTAACCAATCACAAGATAATTTGGGAAGTTAGTTATAATCGGTCACAAGTTTCTTTGGGAACCAAGGTGTAATAGATCACAAGCTAAATCGGGAAGTAAGGTGTAACCGTTCACAAACGACCTATGGGAAGCAAGGTATAACCGGTCACAACCTAGTTTGGGAAGCATGGTATGACCGATCACAACTCACATTGTGAGTTTGGTACAACCGATCCCAAGGAGCAAAACCGAGTGTCCAATATTCACATGTCTCTTTATGTTTTGCGTGAAGCTTGGAATTATGGTTTGCTGAGAAACTTCTAGATGTCGACATATTTGAACATGTACATAACTCTTATCATTAATTGTTCAACGATATTCCTTGATACTCAAGGTGATCCCATACCAAAAAATTTAAAAGCGTTTAATTATGATTTTCATAATATATGTTTTAATTACCAACAAGTAAAGCATATCCTCTGGATAATATTACTCCCTCCGTCTCAAAATAACAGTCCTAATTGACTTTGTCAAAATAATAAGTAAATCCTATAAAAAGTCATGACTAGCCCTTGACTAGTCTATTTAATGTTAAGTTATTACCAAAGGTAGATGAAAAGGTAATGTAAGAATATATAGAAGTATTAGGAATTTTGTAACTACCCATAAATGTTTTCATTTAAAAAAGAAATGACAATTAATACAAAAGAATATTGAATGGATTTTTCCTTATATATGGTGATAATATTTATGATTGGAATTAAGTTTATATTAAAAATGATTTTATAATTATAAAAAATAAAGGGTATATTTGATATTTTAAGGGAAAAGTATGTCTATAAACAGAGCGGACAGATAAAAAGAGACAGACCAAAGTAGAAATTTGGACAGATAAAAAAAGACAGAGGGAGTATTAGTTAATGTGCTAGACTAATAATAGAAGTTTTCTAAGAGAGTTTTCGAAAACATGTCTTGGTAATTAATTGGAAATATGAAAACTAAAATTAGGTACTTTAACGTTAATATCTTGTGAATATTTTCGGTTTTAGAATTTCTTTGTTGTCCAAACAACCTTGGCCTATAAATACTTGAGTTTGCATTTCTTGCAAACTATCCTAAGAGCCAGGAAAACTTCATTCTTGTTGTTTCTGGTAGAGCCATCTATCCGTAGAGGAAAGTACCCTAATTAGGTGAAATCTCTTATGACCGCTCGTTAAAAGACTTTTGTGGGATCAAGAATCTCTACGAGTGTAGTTGCAGGAATTCCTACACTACACCCCATACAAGAATTCACCATTATCAACACATATTTGAAGATTAAGAACAACACTTTTATTGATTAACTCTCAGAAATGTTACAAGAAATGGAAGGAATCAAGAATACAACCGCTCACCAGAACTTTCTCTCTCCTCAAGACTTTCTCAACACTCTAAAAATTGATCTCTCTCTTCTCAATCTATTGGTTCTCTTTATATAGGGTAAGTACGTAGTGGATGACAACTAAGTTATCCTTTAATTTCGGATCTGGCTCGCGATGCTTTCGCGGTAGATGTAATGCTAACTCTCGTAGACGTTGTATTCTTCGCAGAATCATCATGCTCTTTTCGTGTTTCTGCTACCGTCATCCGTTACGTCATTTTTTGAATTATTCTGCGACGCTCGCAGAAACGTTGTTGTAAATCTCGCAGGAATATCGTTGTAGCGATATTATGATCCTACATCTTGCCTCTTCTCATTTCTTTTCTGCGAAGGGTAAAAGATCATGAGAAATTGAAATTTCTTGAAATGTCGCAGCTGTCTATCCTTTCACATTATTTTGTTCTGACACGTATCTTCATCACTCGCCAGATTTACTACACGTATCTTTTTATCTATTTAACTTCCGACACGTCCTTTTCAACCGTTGTGATCCAACCGTTCACGTCTTTTCTCTGCATTAATTGCGCTTATCCTCTCGAGAACTTTTATCCCCTATATATATCTTCTTTAGTTCTCTCTTTTCTTCTTTTTACTTTCTTATTCTTTCTCTCTGTAATTTTACGGTTCTTTCGCAATTTCCGCATCTGTTACTGCTATAATTTCTTTCTTCGTATTTCGATCTTTCCTTCATTCCCATACTAAGGATGCCTCCTCCTGGTCATAAAAATGTACTTGCCTTTGAGAAGATGCAAAAGAAACTTAAAGGTAAAGGTTTTACCTTATCCACTATTTCTGATCAAAGCCCTAAGGTTGAACTCTCCATTAAATTATTTTCTGATCATCCATGTAATGGCGAGAAAATCATAGTCTCATTAGGTCAACTTGAAGCTGTCCTGCCCATTCCTCTTTATAACCATAAACTTCCTTTATTCTATGAAATTCATTCTCATGCGAAGTTATCGCAGGCTATATATCAACTGAGTGGAGATTGCATTCGTCTGCTGCTTGAGTTTTCTACTCGCGGCGCTAGTAAGGAGTCTCTCTCTCCTGAGGCAAAGAACCCTAAGTTCAAAGATGTTCCTATTGTTCCTGCGAAGTATACTGTAGAGAATTTCTTCGCGAATTATGATGTTATTCCCATGAGGAAGGATAACACTTGTTGGGGTGTCCGTTTAGAGAAAAAAGATGACGTCGTTGAAGATAAGGCTCTTATGTTGGATATTGACTGGAATCCGGGCAAAAATACATCTCCTCGCTACTCTAATGATAATAGATGGTGTGTCTTCCCATTATTTCTGTAAGGTCCATACATCTTTGGTTCTCATGCTGTATCTGCGAACCTCGCAGCATATCAACCATTGGTGTTCAGATGGCATGAAAGAGAGGGAAAGGTATATCCTTGCAACTTTAAGTTTGTATTGTTATTTTCCCCGTGTTTTTATATATACTCTCACTGATCCCTCCAATTTTTCCAGATTAAAAGATTGAAATCTAGCTACCAGAAATTAGGGAAGCGAAGTACTTTATTAGCTCTTCGGGAAATCACAAATGAAGTAAGAAATATTCCTTTTTGATTCTTACAATATATTGTTGCCTCTATTTCTTATCTTTATCTGTGTTTGAAGGTTATTGAAGAAATAGAACCTGTTGAGGTTGCGAGGACCAAGGGGAAAGGCTAAAGTGCTGCTCGCAAGGATAAACCTAATATTTCCCATAAGGAGAAATATGGTGTTCCTCCTTTAAAGAAAATAAAAGTACAATCTTCTACTTCTTCAACTTTTCAATCTGGCGAGAATTATAGCGATGATAACAATGATGATGATGGCGATGATGGTGATGTTGATTTCACTTCTGCGAAGGAATCCTCCCAGTCTGAGTCCTCTATGTCTTAGCTTTCCAGTATATTCTCTGACACTATGTTAGGGATTGGAGATACTCCCCTTGCTGATGCTTGTAAATTCATGGCAGCTATTTGTGATGCCCCTCTCTTGGAGAATAATGAATCTCTCCACGGGGTTTCCAGATCCATATCTCCAAGTTTCTTACCTTCACTTGGTTCTCTGGTATGTTTTTATTTCTTCACCACGTATGCGTATTCTTATTTCCTCGCAAGATCTTAATTTATATTTATCTTGATAATTTTCTTTCGCATATTGGAAGAGCTTTTTTTTCTGTTGCCTTAGACTTGGAGAGGAGACGTAAAATCTTTGAAAAGAAGAATGACATTCTTCGCCAGAATAATGAAAAGTTGGAATCTGAATCTGCTAATCTTCGCCAAGAAAATGAAGAATTAAAATCTGAATCTTCTAATCTTCGCGGACAATTGGAATCTGGATCTGTTGAGCTTCATGACAAAATCAAGCGATTGGAAACCGAGCTCTCTTCTTCGCAAGATAAGGTTGCTAGTCTTCAAGCTGCGAATGATCAACTTTATGGTAAGAAATTTTTCTCTTTTCCTTTCATCCATGTATTTCTTTGTTTTTTATTATTTAGTCAGTCCTCTTCGCAGATATTTACGGCCTCTCTGATGAAGCTATATTCCTTCGTTCTTTTCCAAATCCAATAGATGATGATACCCTCCTCAATCACCTTAATGATTCCTTGAGCAACTTTTTAAATGATGAAACTGAATCTCTTTCCATAGATGAACTTAGATCCAAAATTCATCTCTTAAGGATTGAACATAGATTCAACTTGAGTTTAACCAATAAGTTTAAACGCCTTTATATTGACTCAAAAGAAGAAACTAATAAATTAAGAACCAAGTATATTGATCTTATTAACGAAAAAGATCTCATTACTAAAAATGGTGCTCAAGCTTTAGTAGATTTCCATAAGACTCTTCTCGATGTTCAAATTGAAAGAGATAGACTTATTTGCGAGAATAGAGCTCTTGTTGAAAGGGAAAATCAAGTTTGCTCCTGCCTCCTCATTAGTAGTGAAGATGAGTTTGCTTGGGCCGCAAAGGTTCTTAATAATGCCAGGAATAACTTAGGTGTAAATGTTAGTATTCGAGCTGATCATTCTGCCTTGATTAAAGATATGATCTCTGGCAGAGAAGGTTGTTCTTCTTATTTTTTCGCTAATCCCTTTCTTAACTGAATATCCATTATTTTATTTAACATGTTGTCATTTGCTCGCAGTATCTGAAAAGAATTTTCTCCAAAGAATTGGATAATTAGAAGAAGAAAAAGGACAACTCGTAGAGATCCTATCCTCTCGCAATGAAAAATTCTCCAAGTTCAAAGAGCAACTTTAGATTACGCTGTCGAACTTTAGTAATACTCTTGTTGGTGTTCGCAATGATTCTATTAAAATGGTCTGCGATGATCATAAGATTCCTCATTATGTGTATCCTTATCTCGCGAATGAAATACCAAAGAATGTTCCCAGTCATGTCATCTCTGATAGTGAGGCTGAAGAAGATGAAGATGAAGAGGGAAACTCTGGTGAAGATAATGAAGGATCTAAATAGATTTATCTTTTCTTGGAATCTCTTTGTAATATTTGTACATTTATTTTATCTCTTTCCCCTTGTAACACATTGCTGCGAATCTCTCCAGTTTCTCAAGTTCTTTGATATATATGTTTCTTTTGCTTCTATCTGCATATATTAAAAAATAATTCCTTTTTGCAATTTGGTTAATCAAAATGCTTATTAATCTGCGTAAATCTGTCATAAAAAACAATTCATTTTAATCTGCGTAAATCTGTCATATAAAGATGAATAACAATTTCATCATTCTGTTCATTCCCATACTTGCCTCTGTTATTCATCTGTAATATGAAAGATTGAGCAAATTAATTATTAATAAGATTGAGCGTAAATATCGCAGATCATTTCTACATGATCTCTGCATAAATGTCGCAGATCATTTCTGCATAATTTCATGGACTCTTGTGTTCTTATTATGCCTTCCTAGTTAAAGGTCTTATTTAGCCACATTTTGTTTTGGCGACAAAATCGCAGGACGTCTATACATTCGCATGTAAAGACCCATTGATCTTGCCTTATCCGTGTTTTGTCAATTTCTCTGCGACAATATGATAGGCCTAAGTTTTCTTGCGAAAATAAATCCCCATGACATTGCCGTCTTGCGATGAAATCGCAGGACGTCTTTACATTTTTATGTAAAAACCCATTGATCTCATCTTATCTTATTCTCATGGCTTTTTGCCTCTGTATAATTGTATTCTTAAGATACTTAACATCTCCCTAATGGAGGGTGCCTCCCTTATCTTACCCCTGGTTTCCCCTTCAAGGAGGACACATTGGCCATACAAGACTAGCTCCTCCCATCCAGTCTTAACAACAACCAATTATTTTCGCAGCCTCTTATCCTTTATGCCTATATGGCTTATAGTTACGAGACTGCACCCTAAGTGAGGTTTTCTTCTGGTTGAGTGCATCATAGCCAAGACTTGCCAAGGATGGCCAGGGTAGTTTCGTACGCCCCGGGAAACCTTGGCTCAACCGTGTACCTCGGCGCCTTGGTCATACTCTGCACTCCTTAGGAGAGATCCCCAGTCTTCTAACCAGGGTATAACCTTATATAGTTGGAAATCCAAGGTACCTCTCCTGGATAGGTATCTCTCATGGAGATGGACCCCAGCTCTTCATGACTCAGGTTCTAGCAGCGGTATAACCTTATCCCTGAGCCATGTAAACAGATACCCCCTTATATGACGTACTTTAGGTCTTACATTTGCCTTTTGCGAAATTTTATCCGCGAACTAGGGTGTACGCCATAAAGGTTCGTCCCATTCTTATAGATTTCTTGCGAATATCACCATTTCTTTTTTCTTTGACTGTCACTTTTTGCATTTCATCTCTTGAATAATTTTTGAATTTCATCTTCTTCATTGAATCAAAGCACATATTTTTTGTAGATTTTTTTCTTTGACGAATTATTCATATATCTCTTGTATTCCATAATTTGGAAACTCTACCTTTTCTATTTACTATCTTATGCTTCTATTTTTTTGCTGCGCTTTGCTACATTTTCTCCTTTTGCGAGACGCTCGCCATCTATTGTTTGAAGCTCATGTTGATTTCGCAGTGTTCCTTCCTCTCGCCGCTCTATTGTATCAACCATTAGCTTATCACCACTTTGTTTTTGCTTGATTTTATGTTTCCAGTTTCTGCTCTTCGCAGCCCTTTCCTCGCAAGATTCCATATCAATTTCATAGCATTTCTTCCTATCAACCCAGTCTCCCTTTATAACTCCAACACCATTAGGATGAGGAAATTTAATACATTGGTTGAAAGTTGACGCCACACCTAATATCCCATGTAGCCAAGGTCGGCCAATCAGGGCATTATGAGGTGATTCAATATCCACAACGCAGAATAGGATCTTAGAAGATAACCTCTTTAATAGAATTTGCAATGTGATTTCCCCTTTGGGCTTGTTGGAAGTACCATTAAAACCATATATCTTATATGTTGATGGTATCAAATCCTCGTCTCTCCCTCCCATGGTCTTATAGGCATGATAAAACAAGATATCCACTGAACTTCCAGTCTCAATTAGAACCCTGTTAATTTCCCAAGAATCTTCAACTCCATCATCCTCATTTTCTTTATCTTCTTCTTCTATTTGCTTTGGATTTATTTCTAATCTTTCCATAAGTGGATTATGCATCTCTTTAGGTTCAGGTACTTATTGTGCAGTGAAAGAAATAGTATGCTTTTGCCACTCTTCTAATGGCGAAGATTTCGCAATATTCATTATCTCTCTTCCATCTATGTCTCTCACTAAAACTCTACTTAGAACATTGTCGTGGAAATCCTCTATAGTCTTGTACGAATGTATGATGGAGTTACATAACAGATTCTTTGCTTTTGCTCCCACTTCTATCACAAATGTTTCGACTTCCTTAATTTTATTCACTTTGCGAATATCTGGAGCTGGGGGTAGTTGCTGAGGTTGTGGATGTCTTATTAAAAAATGGTTTAATTTTCCCTGATCTATCATCTTCAAGATAATTCTTTTTACATTCCTGCATTCATTTGTTGAATGACCATGAAACTGATGATAAGTGCAAAATTCTGAACTTCGATTATTTGGGTGTGGCTTCTTTCCCATATTCCATGGTATAGGTATGTCTTCCATCAGAATTACAGCCTCCCAAATTTTCTTTATGCTAGCATTTAGAGGTGGCATCTTAATTTCTTCCCATATTATCTTCTGACTTCCTTGTCCTCTATAATGATTTTTCCTTTGACGACCATAAGTCTCATGTGGCTGATCAAGTCTCTGAACCTTATTATTTCCACCTCTACTGAAGAAATTTCTTTCCCTTTCAAACTCTTCTTGATCTCTGCTTCCCATAGCTACTAATTTTTGTTGATTATCATTCCCATTCTTTTCTTACTTCACCTGCGAAGTGCTCGCCACTGTATTTATTAACTTGGAAGTAGACTTGCGTTTGCTGAAACTGAATTGGTGTTCGCGATGGGATATGATTCCATCTCGTTTTGCCTCTCCTCCAATGCAATGTATTCCTCTTGTAATTCTCGTAGCTCTGTCATGGTGATCGTATTTTTGATTCTGAAAATTTGTATGTACAATAGATTGGTTGCAAACATTGCATTAATGAAAGATAAAATGAGGTATCTCTCATCCACCCTTCCTGCCATTTCACTGCACATTGTCTTTCATCTTATGGTTAGGTGTTTCAGACTCTCGCCAATCCTCTGTTTTAACCCAAATACATCTTTAATACCGGGCCGCGAAGAATTGTTGCTTATATATGCTCTCATAAATGTAGCTTGCAAATGGTTGAAAGAAGTTATAGTATTTTTGGGTAAGCCTTCGAACCATTTTAGCGCCTCGCCAGTTAAGCTGGACGCAAAATATTTGCATAATACAACATCATGGTTTTCCCATTGTAGCATACACCTAACATAAGCCTTGACATGCTGAACATCACAAGTGTTCCCATCAAAGATATTGGTTAACGTTGGTAAATTCCATTTTGGGGGTATTCCTCCTAATTGTACTTCTTGAGTGAATGGAGTTCTCGCAGCTTCTTCAATGGCTTCATCAAGTTGCCTTATGCCTCCTTCTCTTCTGTTATTCAACATTCCCCTCATTTCTGCTAACTCTCTTAAAATTTGTTCATTCCCAGCTAAATTTTTCTCCATTGGTCTTTTCAGTGCAGCTTCTCTTCTTCTGCATTCATGTCTTTCTTGTCTTGCGAGATTTTGTGTATCTTCATCTGCATCTTCATTCTGTCTTCTTCTGCGATTTTCCTCTTCACCTCCTTCTTGAATTCGCAACTGATTATGCCTTCCAATATCTTCTCTGAGAATTTCTTCATTTCTCATCGTTTCTCTTCGCTGTCTTTCTATTCTCCTTTGTATTCTATCATATTCCTCATTGATATTATTGTTATGGCGATTTTTTTTGCGTCTTCTTTCTCGATTATCATGATTATTCTGCCGTATTGCTTCTTGAAAGTCTTGTTCTTCCACTTCTGCTCTTAATCTTTCTCATTCGCAAGCTAGACGTGCTTGTTCAGCATAACGCCTCTCAATTTCGTCCTCAATTATTCTTTGATTTCTTTGGATTTCTCGCCCATGTAATATTCTTCTACCTTCTTCTCGATTTTCTTCACCATATTGGTTATTTCCACCCTCTTGATTTCTATTATTACGTCTACGATTCACAGTTTCACCGCGTGGAATGTAGCGATCATTAATCATCTCTTCGTCTCTATGATGCTGCTCTTCATTTGGATTTTGCATTTCCTCTCGGATATTTGCTCCAGCATTTCTCATAGGGGAATTTCGCCTTGGTTCTTCTCTAAATGATCTTGAACTTGATCTAGCAGTACTTCTTGATCTCCTACTTTGTAATCTCAAATTTTCCATTCTTAACTCGTGATTCTGCCTTATTTGATTCGCACGTTCTTCCGCTTCTAATCTTCTTTCCTCTTGTATTCTTTGTCTTAAATCATCTACTTCTTCATTTTCACCTTCTCCATGAATTAATCCTTCAACCACTTCTTGATTTCTTCCCTCTTGCCTTTCATTTCTTAATTGTCGATCTTCCGCTTCTTCCATTGAATCCGATCGCCAAGTATGCACGCTCACTCTATCATAATCCACAACTCTATTTTGTATTGGCGTTTGCTGATTTGGTTGTTGAATTTGATTTCCTTCATTATTCCTTGTTATATTTCTCCTTTTTCTCAATCTTGAAGATTCTCCTATTTCACTTATCTCTTCCCCAGCAATTCTCCTTCTCCTACTTATGGTTGTTGGTTGTTCTGATGTATTTCTTCTTTTAGCCATTCCTTCAATTTTGAGATATTGTTGTAAATCACATAAAAATATTTTCCAATTTCTTTAAATTCTTTCAAATTATCACTGTAAATCCTTTCTTCTTCTAGTCATCCATGTTTCTGGCGCCATTATGTAGTTGCAGGAATTCCTACACTACACCCCATACAAGAATTCACCATTATCAACACATATTTGAAGATTAAGAACAACACTTTTATTGATTAACTCTCAGAAATGTTACAAGAAATGGAAGGAATCAAGAATACAACCGCTCACCAGAACTTTCTCTCTCCTCAAGACTTTCTCAACACTCTAAAAATTGATCTCTCTCTTCTCAATCTATTGGTTCTCTTTATATAGGGTAAGTACATAGTGGATGACAGCTAGGTTATCCTTTAATTTCGGATCTGGCTCGCGATGCTCTCGCGGTATTTGTAATGCTAACTCTCGCAGACGTTGTATTCTTCGCAGAATCGTCATGCTCTTTTCGTGTTTCTGCTACCGTCATCCGTTACATCATTCTTTGAATTATTCTGCGACGCTCGCAGAGTGTTTTTGAGAAGCTCGCAGAAACGTTGTTGTAAATCTCGCAGGAATATCGTTGTAGCGATATTTTGATCCTACAGCGAGTACCGTTGGAGGGAAACTAGATAATTACATCGTTATTTTAATTTTCGATTATTGAGTTGATTGACTAACAGTTGTTGAAAATTTGATTGCACCTAGTTTGTTTATTCTTGAGAACCTTCTCTTATGATATAAGGCTCACTCAAACTAGATCAAAGTATCGACGGGATCTTTAGAACCATTTTCGGATCTAAAGACATCTTATGATAATCCATTGTTAACAGACTCCGTTCTGTGTGTGATTGACAACAAGAGGATTCAAGTTGTGTTGTGCAGGTTATTATTAAAGACAAACGGAGATCTGAAGATGACGCGGTATTTCTTATTAGTTTTCGTATCTTGTGAATTGTGTGCACAAACCTTGATCGGTTGGGATCCAACTAGAATCGTGTTTATCTTTGATAAACATGATTGTCTAGTTTGCACGAGATCCGCATCACCTTATAGTTTGTTTGTATATCTATATTGATTGATTGCAAATCTAGAATTTGGTTATTTCGGTAATCAAAGTTTAGGTTGATCTAACCAGACAAAGGAGTTTATTAGTTTAAATGGAAGATACTTTGTCAACGACTCATAATATCTTAGTACCATTGAATAGAGTAGTCACCAAACATATTTATCCTCTACTGTTTGGAATATTGATCAAAAGGATTGGTGATTCATGTACGTGACTCTAGAAGTCGAAGGAGCAGGGATATTAAGGAAACTAAGTATCTAAGGGTAGTCTACTTGGTCTCAACTATACGAAGTTGCTATTCGATTTTGTATAACGGCTTAATTCTGAGAGTATTCAAAACTGGACTATGTGTTGGGGTTTTTCTGCATTTCCAGTTTCCTCAACAAATTCTTGATCCGTCATTTACTTTGTTTTCCGCACTATAATTGTTATTATAATTAAGTAAATTACACACTTATGTTAATCCTAGTCACTTGATATTGATCATATATTGTTTTAGTTTAATACCGTACGTATTATCAAGTGATCACTTTGTTGTCGTATTGTCTCGATTTCATGTCCATAGATGATCACCCTTGGTGACGGAATTATATGTTGATATTTAAAATATTGTAGTGTATTTGGGTACCCTCGTCTTTTGAATTGGTATCAGAGCAAGAAAACACAAAAAGATCTAACAATCTGTGTTTGGTGCGATCCAACCTATAAGAATAAATTTGAATTCACATGAATCGATTTCTGTTAACGTACCACCAAGATTTGATGGAATAAATTATCCATGGTGGAATTCTGCTATGAGATCTTTTTTTCAATCACGCGATTTTAATACTTGGCTATTAATCGAAGAATGATATGAATGATCGAAAGTGGAATATTTAGAAACTGAAGAAAGAGTGCTTGCCAAACGAAATTATGATAGTTTGAATGCCATATTACATGCAGTGAGTCAAGATCTTCAACATCATGTCTCCATGTAAAATTTCCAAGGAATCTTGGGATACTCTTGAGACCATTTTCGAAGGTAGTAATTCAGAAATGGAAGCTAGACTGCAATCTCTCTCTTCTGATTGGGAATACATTTGAATGGATGATAACGATACCTTTCAGGAGTTTAGTACTAAACTTTCTGAGATTGTTAATTCTTCTTTCTCACTTGGAAGGACTATACCTGAAAAGGAAACAATATGCAAGATTCTCAGACCGTTACCATCCAAATACGAGTCTAAGAAACATGCAATAATGAAAGCCAATGATCTTTCTACACTTTCTCGAAGCTCTCTTGTAGGAAAGTTAAATATCTTTGATAAAGAAATTTTGCTGAAGAACATGAATGTTAGATTCAATTCCAAAAATAATACTAAACGATCTTCGAAAGAATAAAGTATAAACTGGGCTGAGGAATGTTGTAAAGAGAATAAAATACTTGTTGAAAAAGAGCTTGACTCAACAATTATACTCTTACACAATGGGTTAAGGATCTTTGATTGAAAAATATACAGTTTCTTGACATTACATCATTATGTCATAGAAAGGATGATGAAAAATCCAATATTTCAAGTGTCATGGTCTTGGGCATATGCCAAAACTTGTTCCAGCAAAAGAACTCAGATGTGCAACAAATCATATCACACTTGTAGGATCAGAATATTGTCACAACAATATTCCTGAGAAATAAACAACAGTACTGTGATACATCGACAGTAAACGACTGTTCTGCGATACATCAATGATATTCTGCGAAACATCCAAAGATGACTTAAACAATGACATAATGACTGAAAACGACGGATAAATCAATGATATTCTGCGATATATCAATAAATCCCGCGAAAGATAAAGGCGGTGCTAACTTCGATTTATCGCAGTTACTCAGATCCGAAATTGAAGGGGATCTTAGCTGTAAATGAGCTGTCATGAGCTGTCATGAGCTGTAATCCACTATGTAAATACCTATATAAAGGAGATGAATAGTTCCAGAGTATATGATGAATTTTTGAGTGCTAGGAAAGTTTTTAGGAGAGAGAAAATCTTTTATCAAGTATTCTGTGTTCTTGATTTATGTAATTCCTTAAGATCAAATTAATGAAAAAGTGTCTTTAATCTTCAAATTATGTCGTAAATATTAATAAATTCTTGAATAGGGTGAGTGTGGGAATTCCTGCAACTACATTTTGGCGCCAAGAAACAGGGAGAATCAATTTGAGAAATTTCAAACTACATCTTGAAGATTTGAAGAGATTATTAGAATTGAAGAAGTGGCTAGAAGGAGAAGAAATACATCAGAACCACCAACAACAGTGAGAAGAAGTAAAAGAATTGCAGGGGAAGGAACAGGTGAATTGGAGGGATCTTTAAGGATCAGATCAGGAAGGAGTAGAATGAGAAATGGAGAAGAAAATTCAATCCAACCACCAAATCAACAAACACGAGCACAAGATAGAAATGAGGATTACGATAGAGTAAGTGTGCATACTTGGAGGTCGGATTCGATAGAAGAGGCGGAAAATCAGGAAGAGGAAAGAAATCAAGAAATGGATGGAGGATTAATTCATGAAGGACATGAAGTAGTAGATGATTTGAGACAAAGGATACAGGAATAAAGAAGATTAGAGGCAGAAGAACGTGCCAATCTTACAAGGCAAAATCATGAATTAAGAATGGAAAATTTGAGGCTGCAAAATAGAAGATCAAGGAGTATCATGAGATCAATTTCAAGATCATATAGAGAAGAAACAAGACAAAATCTCCATATAAAAATATTTGCAAGAATGTGATAAATGATCGTTACATTCCACGCGGTGAAACTTTAGACATTAGACATAATCAGGATGAGGGAGAAAATCAAGAAGAGAGAAGGAGAATGTTACGTGATGAAGAGATTCGAAGAAATCGCAGAATAATCGAAGATGATATTGAAAGGCATTATATTGAGCAAGTACATTTAGCAGGAGAAAGAGAGAGATTACGAGCAGAAGTAGAAGAACGGGAAATTCAAACAGCGTTGCGTCAGAATAATCATGATAATCGAGAATGACGACGTGCGCAAAATCGTAATAATGATAATCTCAATGAGGAATATGAGAGAATTCGTAGAGACATAGAAAAGCAACGAAGAGAAACAATAAGGGATGAGGAAATTCGCGGAGAAGAGAATGAAAGGCAAATTAACTTGTAATAAGAAGAAAATCGCAGAAGAAGGCAAAATGAAGATGTTGGAGAAGAAGCGCGAAACATCGCAAGACAAGAAAGACATGAACGCAGACGAAGAGAGGTTGCGTTGAAAAGGCCAATGGAGCACAATTCTGATAGAAATGAACAAATCTTGCGAGAATTAGCAGAAATGAGAGGAATTATAAATAACATAAGAGAAGGAGGAAGAAGACAACTTGATGAGGCAATCGAGGAAGCTGCGAAAACTCCATTTACTCAAGAGGTACAATTAGGAGGGATACCTCCAAAATGTAATTTACCGGTGTTGACCAGTATATTTGATGATACAACGTGTGTTGTCCAACATATCAAAGCTTATATTCGATGTATGCTACAATGGGAGAACCATGACGTCGTTTTGTGCAAATATTTTGCGTCAAGTTTAACTGGCGAAGCATTGAATTGGTTCGAAAGTCTTCCAAAGAATACAATAACTGCGTTCATGCATTTGCAAACTACTTTCTTAGGAGCATACATCAGCAATAACTTTACGCTACCTGGAATTGAAGATGTGTTTGGATTGAAACAGAGAGTTGGAGAGAGTTTAAAGAATTTAACGATAAGATGGAGGACAATGTGTAGTGAAATGGCAGGAAGAGTGGATGAAATATATCTCATATTATCCTTCATAAATGCTATGTTTGCGACGAATCTATTATATATCCAGGTCTTCAGAGTTAAAAACACAATTACCATGACAGAACTGCGAGAATTACAGGAAGAATATATTGCTTTGGAGGAAAAACAAAATGAGATGGAGTCCTATCCAATTCACGCAGGCACAAATTTAGCCGCAGCAAATGGAAGTTTATTACCAAGGATGATTAATACAGTAGCAAGTACTTCTCAAAACCCGCAAGAGAAAATGGAGACTGATAATCAACATAAGATAGTAGCAATGGGGAGTAAAGATCAGGAGGAATTGGAAAAGGAGAGAAATTTTTATCGCAATAATAATAATAAGGTCCCAAGGTTTGATCAACCGCATGAGACTTATGGTGGACAGAGGCAGAATTATTCAAGAGAGCAAAGAGGTCAGAGGAATATGTGGGAAGACATTAAATTTCCACCTTTAAACACCGGAATAGACAAGATTTGGGAAGCGATTATTCTGATGGAGAACATACCCTCACCCTGAAACATAGGGAAAGAACCACATCCTAACAACCAAAATCAAGAGTTCTGTCCTTATCATAATTTTCATGGCCACTCTGTGCATAATTGTAGAAATGTAAAAAGAATTATTTTGCGAATGATTGAACAAGGAAAATTAAATCATTTTCTAGCAAGATATTTACAACCGCAGCAATTGTCGCAAGCACCAGAAATTCGCAGAGTTAATGTTGCAAAAGAAGCCGAAACATTTGTCATTGAAGTAGGAGCTACAACAAAAAATCTATTTTTCAATTCAATTGTACATTCGCAGAAAGCGATAGAGGATTTCCATGACAATATGCTAAGAAGAGTGTTTGCAAGGGATATAGAGGGAAGAGAGGTGATGAATATTGCAAAGATTTCTCCGTTAGAAGAATGGCAGAAACAAGTTATTTCTTTTACTGTGGAAGAGATACCAGAGCCTGGGAAGATGCATGACAAACCATTGGTGGTGAAGCTAGAGATAAATCCAAAATACAGAGAAGAAGGAGAAGAAGATGATGATGATGCAGTAAATGATTCTTGGGCAATAGATAAAGTTTTAATTGATACTGGTAGCTCAGTAGACATTTTATTTTATCATACATATCGCACAATAGGTGGAAGAGATGATGAGTTAATCCCTTCAACTTACAAGATCTATGGTTTTAATGGCACTGCAAATAAGCCAAAAGGAGAAATTACTATGGAAATTCCGTTGAACAAGATATCTTCAAAAATCAAGTTTTGTATAGTAGATATAGAATCTCCTTACAATGCCTTAATTGGAAGACCATGGATCCATGGGATCTTGGGTATAGCATCAACATACCACCAATGCATAAAGTTTCCACATCCTCATGGTATTGGGATAATTAAAGGTGATTGGTTTGAAGGAAAAAAGTGTTATGAAGTTGACATTAATACTTGCGAAGAAAGGAATGCCCGAAATCGTAATTGGAAACATAACAGGAGTCAAAATCAGAGAGATGAGAAATTGATGGTGGACAATATAGAGTTGCGGGGAAAGGATATACTTCAAGAATAGTTTTGTCCCAAAAGATTCAATGGAGATTAATCATACGAAGATGGGGAAAAGTAGAAACTTTCATTCTTCGCAGGAGAACAAACAAGTATAAGATAAATAAGTAAAAAGAAATTGCGAATAATCATTCATCACAGAAGAAAATAAGTGCAACAATATCATGTTGCGAACAAATGAAAAACTCTGTTGTGAGAATTAAAAGAAAAACTCTGCTCAAAAATGAGAAATTTTCTATTAAAAAGAAAAAAGATGATGATTTCTAATCATATAAGAATTTTTAATGCAAATGCATAAGAAGGGCGTAAATCGCCTAAAAATATATAAGAACGGGACGAACTTTTATGGCGTACACCTTAGTTCGCGGATTCTATTCCGTAAGATGCAATGTCCTTAAAGTGCATCATAAGGGGGGTATCTCTTTGCATGGCTATGGGAAAGGCTATACCGCTGCTGGAACCTAGTCATGGAGATTTTGGATTATAGAAAATCCATCCAGGAGAGATAACTTGGATTCCCAATTATATAAGGTTATACCCTGGTTGGGCGCCCGAGAGTTTATCCTAAGGAATGCAACGTATGATCAAGGCGCCGAGGTACACGGTTGAGCTGTGGGTGCCCGGGATGGATGAACCTACCCTGGACATCCATGGCAAGTCTTGGCTTACGATGTGTTCGGCCCGAAGAAAACCCCACTTAGGGTGCAGTCTTGTAACTATAAGCCATATAAGGCATAAAGGACAAGGCTGCGAAAACAACTGGTTGTTGGCAGAACCGGATGGGAAAGTGCTAGTCTTGTATGGCCGATGTATAATCCTTGAAGGGGAAACCGGGGGGGAGAGATAATGGCGATACCCTCCATTAGGGAGCTGTGTATCAAAAAAGACGGCAATTTCATGGGGCTTTATATTCGCAAGAATATTTAGGCCCGTCATATTGTCGCGTGACAGAGACAGCAATGTCATGGGACTTTATATTCGCAAGAATGTTTAGACCCGTAATATTGCCACGTGACTGGCCAAAAAGCCTAAAGAGAAATGTTAAGATGATATCAATGGGTTTTTGCGATAAGATCAAAAGATGAGATAAATGAAATCAATAATAAGAGGAAATAAATCGCAAATACGTCCTGCGATTTCATCGCAAAGACGGCAATGTCATAAATCTTAAAAAGCAAAGAGAGATTAATCTCACAAGATGGCTTAGATTTATCATATTGTCGCAGGGATAAAAATAATGATAAGGCAAGATCAATGGATTATTACATGTAAAGTAAGAATGTCCTGCGATCTTGTCGCATAAAAGTGGCATAATAAGACCTTTAACTAGGAAGGCGAAATAAGACCACAAGAGAAGTTATGTCTGCGAAGCATATAATAAATTGTTCGCATAAATATTTGCGATAATTCATTTATCATATTGCAGATTAATAACAAGAGGAAAGTATGGGAACGATGTATAAGAACGATAAATATTGTTATTCATCATTATATGATAAATTCATATAAGTAACAGAAAAAGATTTATATATATTGAAGAACATCAAGAGTTACAAATATCTTGCAGAAAGAATGATACAATTTGTCACAGATAATTATCGCAAGAAATAAAGAGAAAAATACAGGAGAAGATCAAAAAGAAGAAGCAAAACTATTGAGATTTATCTTCACCATTATCTTCATATTCGTCTTCATTATCTTCATCATCAGTTCCTTCTTCATCTTCGCTTTCATTCTCATCTATATCAGCCTCACTGTCAGAAATAACTGGTACTTCAGAACTGGCTGGGATATTTTCCAAAAGGCAAGGATATAGACTAAGAGGAAGATCATTATCTTTGCAGACTTTCTCAATAGAATTATTGCGAACTATGAGAAGGTTACTACGCAAATTGGAGTTGGATATCTTTATTTTCTTTCGCAGTCTAGTGATTTTATCATTGCGGGAAGCAATATTATTCGCAAGACCACTTTTTTCTTCTTCAAGTTCTGTTATTCTTGTAGAATGTTTTTCTTCAGATTCTGCGATGATACAATAGCAAGTTAGAAATTTATCAAGAAACTACAAAAAATATAAAGATGTTAGAGGATCAATAAATAACCTTCTCTCTCATGAATCATTTCTTGTATCAAGGTTGCTTGCTCGATATAAAGACTGACATCTATTGCTAAGTTTTTCCTAGCGTTATCGAGAATTTCCGCAGCCCATGCGAATTCATCATCATTTTGAATGAGAAGATGGGAACGAATTTTTTTTTTCTCTTTTAAGAAGTTTAAAATTTTCATCTTTAAGTTTATCTCTCTCAAGTTCAGTATCAATAAGGGTATTGAGAAATTTTGATAGAGCTTCAGCGCCTTGAAGAGTAATGCGTTCTTTATCCTTCTCAAGTTCACTCTTCTTGGCTTTTAAGACTTTGATTTTTTTTATCTAAATTCATCTCTGCAAGTCTTTAAACTATTGGACATACTCAAGGTAGATCTATAATCCATTCTCATAAGGGAAACCTGATATTTAAGCTCATCGAGGGACAGAGTATTAATTTTTTCGTCTGAATAATTATTTAAAGCGTCATTAAGACGCTGAAGAAGAGTGGTTTCATCTATGGGTTCATCAAAAGAATTGAGAATAAGAGCTTCATCAGTAAGATTATAGGCATCTGCAAAATGGTTGCTCGAATAAGCTATAAAACAGCAAGAATGAAGAAAAGTAAAAAAAAAAAAAAAAAATGTTAAAGAGAGAAAAGATTTATACCAATAATTTGTTTGCAGAACTTCTCCTTATCAACTAATTTATGTTGAAGAACTTCAACTTCAACTTCAAGCGATTTATTTTTATTAAGGAGTTCAGTATTTCCAGATGCTTCCAATTGCTTACATTTTTCGCGAAGAAGGGATATTTCAGCTTCATATTGTTTATTTCTTTCACGAAGTTTCGCAGATTCAGATTGCGAATCAGTAAGCCTTTTCTGCGATGTTGATAATCTATTTTATAATTCTGAAGCAACAGAAAAAGAAGCTCTAGCCGTCTGCGACAGAAAAAATAAAATGAGTAAGGATAAGTAAAAGATCTTCGATACACATGATAGATATAAAATTTACTCGATACACATGATAGATATAAAATTTACTACAAGGAAAATGAAGGAAAGGGGCATACCAGCGAAGTTAGCGCGTGAAGAAAACTTGAGTCGATAAATCTGGAAACGCCTTTGAGATCTTTATTATTAGTCAAGATCGAAGCATCGCAGATTTTCGAGAGATAATCGCAAGTACGAGTGATATCATCCTCACCAACACCTTGCATGGGATTCCTAAAAATATTTTATAATTGATCCATTGGAGTCTCAGGTTGAGAGATACCCATCGCAGATCTAATTGTGGAATAAAAAAGTGTTGAAGTGCCCACAGTGACGTCATGGTTTACCCCATCATTTTCTTCAAACTCTTTATCTTTTTCAGCGATAATAGGAGTCTCTCTAAGTGGAAGAAGTGGTTGAGTTTTTCTTCTCTTCTCTGGAGGATCATCTGTGGTTTGATTTTTGTTACGGCGAGGAGAAGTACCAGAGCTTTCATTTGAAGTTAATACTCTTTTGCCTTTATCTTTGGCTTCAACCACCGCGACAAAAGGAATTTCCTTGAAAACAATCACACATAAAGATAAGAAACAGAGGCAACAATATATTGTTAAAAATTATAAAAGAATGTTTCTTACTTCATCTGTGAAGGTTTTCAAAAAATTTAGGAGATTGGGATTCCCAGTATTGGCGTAGCTAGCCTTCTTTTTTCCAATCTGATAAAAGATAATTAAATAACTAGTAAGAATAATATACTTATCTAAGTTTGCGAATAATAATTAACTTCGCGAGATATACCTCAGAATTCTTTTCAGGCCAATTAAAAACCCAAGGATGATAAGCCGCAAGATATGCAGGATTCGCAGGAAGGTTAAGAGTACCAGAAATATATGGACCTTCAAGGAGGAGAGGAAATTTGCACCATTTATCATCCTTGGAGAAGCGTGGACCATTGTTTCTTGTGGAATGATAGTCTATATCTTGCATAAGAATTTTATCCTTCACAACTGTTTTATCCCTATTCAAACGAACAGCCCAACACGTGCTTTCTTCTTCATTGGAATCACTTGATAATTAGCAAAGAAATTCTCCACGGTATATTTCGCTGGAATAATTGGGATATTTTCAAAATCAGGATGTTTCGCAGTATCAGGATAAAGGGATCCTTTACCAGCTCCACAGGAGGCATATTCAAGAATGAGACGAATACAATCTCCACTTAATTGGCAGATTGCTCGCGAAAATTTAACATGAGAAATAATCTCATAAAAAAGAGGGAGATCTGGGTTATAAAGAGGAATAGGAAGGCCATCTTCTAATTGACCTAGCGAAACAAGGATCTTCTCGTTAGAAGAAGGAAATCTTGAAGTTAGATCAATGGAGAGATCAGAGTCTGAAGATTGATCAGGGATCTCAGAAAGTATGAAACCTAAGGATTGAAGTTTCTGCTGGTGTTTTTTAAAGGTGGATTGACCTAATTTTTTAGCAGGGGCCATTTTTTAGTACGGGAACGATGATTTGAATGAAGAAGAATAAAGAAATAAAATTGAAACAGTAATAGATCCGGAATTTGCGGAAGAAGATGAAGAACAGAAGAGTTGCAGAGAAGAAATAAAAAAAGAGGAAAGAGAGAGTAAAAATAAGAGGGGGGATTAGCGAAGAAGATATTTATAAGAAAAGAAGATTCTCGAGAACATCAATGCATTTAATGAAGAAAGGACATGAATGGTCAGAATTCAACGGTTGAGAAAAGACGTGTCAAGAGATAAATGGGAGAAAAAACACGCGTAGAATATCTAGCGATGGATGCAGAGATGTGAAAAGACACAGAGTTGCGATTAATCAAGAAGCTTAAATTCTCATGATCTTTATCTTCTTCGCAGAAAAGATATGAGAAGAGCCAAGATGTAGGATCAGAATATTGTCACAACAATATTCCTGAGAAATAAACAACAGTACTGCGATACATCGATGGTAAACGACTGTTCTGCGATACATCAATGATATTCTGCGAAACATCCAAAGATGACTTAAACAATGACGTAATGACTGAAAACGACGGAAACATGAAGAAAGTGTGACATGTCTGCGATATATCAATAAATCCCGCGAAAGATAAAGGCGGTGCTAACTGCGATTTATCGTAGTTACTCAGATCCGAAATTGAAGGGGATCTTAGCTGTAAATGAGCTGTCATGAGCTGTAATCCACTATGTAAATACCTATATAAAGGAGATGAATAGTTCCAGAGTAGAGGATGAATTTTTGAGTGCTAGGAAAGTTTTTAAGAGAAAGAAAATCTTTTATCAAGTATTCTGTGTTATTGATTTCTGTAATTCCTTAAGATCAAATTAATGAAAAAGTGTCTTTAATCTTCAAATTATGTCGTAAATATTGATAAATTCTTGAATAGGGTGTAGTGTGGGAATTCCTGCAACTACAACACTACCCTGGATGATGTTCCTGAGGATAAAGCTTATGAAGGAATGTCAAATTCTGATGCACTTTTTTCTAAAACCACAATGATCCTTTTGGTGAGTCCAATCAACTCTTAAAGTACTGTTTAGACAAAATTGAGTTGGTGACTACAGAATGTCAAAAGTTAAAAAGGGAACTTGATAACTTGAGAAAATCTTTGTCTGATAAAACTCAAGAGGAAAATATGAGCAAGAAAAACTGGTTGAGACAATTGTTCTAAAAGATAAATAGATTGATACCATGAAAGGAGATCTACAACGTCTCTCAGGTAGTTCAAGCAAAGTTGCTGCTATGCCTTTTGGACAAAAATATTTTGAAAATTTGTGTGGTATAGGGTATGTAATAAAACCTTGTACAAATAACAATAAGTTTGTTCGAGGTCAACCAGTGTTGTCAGAAGTTTGTAAAGAAAAAGATGATACTTTTTCAAAGTCTTCTGATCTTATGATTTGTTCCTTTTTTGGGAAAAATGACCACAATGTAAACTTCTTTTGGGATTCCCAAAGGAATAATAAATTTATTAAGAAATTTTGTAAGGGCATGAAAAATTCTGAGTTTGATCTTAATAAATTTACTAGATCCAAAAGGGAAGTTGCAGACACTTGTAGTGTCAAGAGAAAGGAACAACATTAAGAAAGAACACAATCCACTGTGTTCATAGATCATCCCCAGGATGTTTATGTTACCTGTGATGAGATTAACTCTTACCCCAACATACACTGATTGTGTTGGAAAAATGCATCCTCACTTTTTGCCCAAAATTCTTATATGTAGGGAGGCATAATCTTGGGCATGATTCAGAAATTTGTTCAATTAGTAGGTAACAATAAACTCATGATCGGTATCTTTCACTGTTTTTGGGTTGAATATATTTGGTTTCCATAAACCAAAATATATTGTTCCTTGATTTTATCCTATTTCATGTTATATATCTTTCATGTCCGAAAGAAGATTATTTTGACAATAATGGAGAAATCAGTGAAAGCTCTTGATGATTTGGCACTATGTGCATCGGTCATGATAGAAACTCAAGATGCTCTGCAACCTAGTAATCGACAAGATTCTCTAAGAAAATAGATTCTTACTGTTACAAGTTGTATTAGGCATCATGAACTTATGATCAATGATTCAAAGGAAGCACTTATTGATCTTCAAACTCAACTGTTTGAGATGAACAATATCTCTATTAGAAAGGAAATTTCTCGGAAGAATTTGAATCCAAAATTCGAAAGTGACGTCCACGATATTTCTTGAAGACACATGATTGAAGGAAATAGACATCAACTTGTTGATTTATTTCGATATCTTGATTTATTTGAATAAAACTATTTATTATGAATGAATAAAATTATTATTTTATAATCTTTGTTTCATTATTTGATAGTTTTCGATTGCATAGCCTGTGAATATATTTTATGCTATTTGCTTTCGGATTATGAGATGTTTAGTTTCGGTTTTTATTAACCTAAATATTCGATCTCATAATATGAATGCCCTTATGATTTGTGTGGATTTTTGATTTAGCGGGATTGAGTCCTAGACCTTGTTAGTAGGCTTTATCAAAGGATCATAAGGTGTTCCGATTGAAACTCATATGTGAAAATTCACAATATGTTGATAATCAATTTATGTTCACATAAGTTGTGTTTAGCATAACATATGTGTTTCGGGTTTAAACTTTTGCTATTTGCACGCATTACTTAAAACCGATTCAACCTTTCTATGGTAAAGGTTTCTCTTGCTCTTGTTATTGTTATTTTGTTCTTGCGAGAGGATGACAACTAACTGGGTGAGAGTTCTTATTTGAACTTACGCTTAAACGATATATCTTTCTTGGGAGAAGTGGATGCAGGATTTGAGGTAACGATTTTTATTATTAGTTAATCGTTTTTCCTGTTTAAGAAAAGCTTGAGTTTATTGCATATATTTTGCTTTTGCTTAACAAAATTTCGGTACAATTGATATGTTCCATTATGATGTATAGATTAATTATTGTGATTCAATTGTTTCCGTTTAAGAAAAATTTGTGTCAATTTATTTGGCATATGATTTGGTATCTTCTTTATTGTTTGATATCAAGTATTTTTGCTTAACGAAATTCGATGCAATTGCGGTGCTTACATTAGTAATATTTATTTCAATTGCTTCCGGTTTAGAAAAACTATGACAAGTCAATTTATTTGGTTTGTTTCTATATTTTATGGCTTAACGAAATTACGGGGTCATTTGTTTAGACCATTTGATTCCGGATAAGAGAAACTAATTTAATTATGATCTTAGTTAGACTTATCAATTGGTGGATTCGGTTATTCAAGTCTAATCGAATTCCTTGACAAGAAAAATTAGTTAACTAAACTAGTGTTTGTCTTGTCTAAAGGGAAAGGTCTAAGTTTTTTTATGGAATGATTAGAGCATGATAAGAGAAATAAAGTTAATTCTGATCTCTATTAGTGTCTTATCAAAACAAGCGATTGTACATACACAATCAGTTCGATAAAATAATTAAGTTATCTCAGTCTATTTATCGGACTATATGAAAAATTGCTTCAGGAAAATGTTTCCTTGATAACATATTAAAACTAAATTACTTTTGTAGTTTCAGTTTTAGTATTGGTTATCTAAAATGTTATGTTTAACCTTCGTGCTTAACTCTTATATGTTGTATAAGTCTTATGGATTTGTAAGATCCCTTCGGTTTGTCCGTTTGTTTGCTCATACCTTTGTCATTTTTGTGACAAAAATGGGGAGAAATATATGTAGTAAATAAGTGATTTTTAATCACTAGGAAATGATATATTGTGCTTAAATGCTATATCAAACGAAAGAGTAAAACATAGACTAAGGGGGAGAAACATATCATCATGTTGTGTAGTATTACATACTACAAAAGAATAACAAAGATGTTCAGGGTGAATATTTACCTAGCTTGCCTTTAGGGGGAGTAAAATATTTTGTTATTCAAATGTCAACAACGATATTAATTTTTGAATGGGATAATTAGACATTGGTACTCAGGTTTTGTCCAACATTAGGCTTTGGTATAACATTTGTCCAACGTTAGGGCTTGGTACCTGGACTGGACGTTGACCCCCATAGACTAGGTTAAGTCCTAAATTCTGTATCGTAATTATTAAAAATAATATATAAAATGTAATTATTATGGAGTTTACTATCATACCCTTCTTTTCTTATCTAAATATTTACAAAATTCTCACTTGTTCTTAGCTTCTCAACACAGACAATGCAACAATCTCTTCTTGTTGTCTCATAAAGCCACCATAATCTCATAACTTCTCTTTTTCTTGTTCTCTCGGTTTGAAATTCAACAACCATCACCACATATAGCTGTAAACTGAACTATTTCCTTTATTTTTTCATCACTGCAATCACCATCATTTCAGATTCTTCCTGTAAAAGCGCACTATGTTGTTCTTAGCTTCATTCCCTAACAGGTCCATCAATTCCATCAATAACTCAAATGAACATCCATAAATTCTGCTTCTACTTCTTCCCTGTTATCTCAGAAACAACCTTCAAAGCAATATTATCTTTACCTTCTTCTCTATCACTTCCAAAAATCAATCCATGGATCAGCTTCTCTTCCAATTATCTATGCTTGCAATAGACATTGACATAACCACCACAATATAAATTGACACAAAAATAATTTAGTCAATTTGAGACCCTAAATTACAGAAAGGGGAATCCACAAATTGAAACATTATTTCAATAAATCCCTAAATTTAAAACCTAATTTACATAAATAATTCTCAAGTTGGAACCCCAGTTCAAGAAAAAAAAAAAAAAAAAAACTAAAACTAAAACTAAAACCCTCACTTGTAACATCATCTATCTAAGTAACAAACGGATTAAAACAAAGCAAACAAGAAATTTGGGTTTCGAAAATCTAACCTGGAAATCTATTTTTCTTTCCTCTTTTTCTTCTTCATCGACGTTTAACGGAATCATTAAGTTTTAAAACAAAACCCTAAGTTCTCTATGAAGAACAATCTTCGATCAACGGACATCTTCCCTGATTCACTTGACCTAGTTTTCTTCAAATATTTTTTAGAGATAGAAAGGCAGAGAAAAGAAGAAACGAAGGAGAAACCAAGTGAAAATTTTAGATTTTGTTCCTGCGAATGGTAAAGATGAGATCTTTATCATTATAACCTGAAAATTTATATATGGTATTACAGTAAAGTTAAATATACTTTAAGATTTTTGAAACAAAGCTTTTGGTTGGAAACCTAGCAACAAGTTGGGCACCAATACCTTTTTGAATAGCAATGCCTAGTCTATGAAAAATAAAGCTGCCAAAACCACTACTAGCGTCGTTACTAACTAAACAATTCTTCAGACGCTTGAAAAAACACAAAGTATCATCACCAAGTTCCCCTAAGGTAGAGAAAGCTAGGTTTTCTAAACCATGGCCATGTGTAATATATTTGTCCAAATATTTAGTGTGTTTACGTGAAAACGCACTAGATATAACTGTTCCCGGGACGAACGAGAGAATTCCTTCACCAGTGAAGGGAGAGATACATGTGACATCCATACAAACATCTTGTCCATTTTCCCAGTTGAGCAGAAGAATATCAGCAGGTATCAAATCTTTGTCATCATCCATCAGAAAACCGAGAGAAACTTCCTTACGCGAAGGTACACCAGCTTTGTAACAAATGTCGGCAACTACATCACGAACAAGATCATGTCGAAACTTAGGGCCTATATCATTAGCACAATGAAGCGCGTGATCCCCAAAAATGTCCATGGATTTGTTACAACTTGGGCATAAACTATTCTCAATAAAAAGTGAGATGCCAAGACGATAACAAAGCACAACTCTGAACTGTCTAGGTCCAAGGCACTTATTGAGCCCACTAATGGGTACAACCAATAAATAGTCTTGAGCATGCTTAACACGATTGCACTGCCACAAGATGGAATCTCTTGCAGACATAGAAAATTGGTATGGGATTTGCTTCTTAACCGCATCAAAATAAGTGACTGCCAGGGAGTGCATGGAATGGGGGGGGGGGGGGGAAGTATCATTGACACAATAAGTAGAAGGTAATCCACATACCTGGATAAATATCTGAAGTGCAAAATGATAAGAAGAACCTTTGTCTGTTGAGAATGAGTTACCAAGGATCACCTTCATTATAACTGTTGGATCAGATCCCATTTAAGGTCAAAATTGTAAACTCATTATTTTACAAATTTTTTATTTTATAAAATTAGTTAAAGTCTGGTCATCAATGGTCAACGTCCAGTCCAGGTACCAAGCCCTAACGTGGACAAATGTTAGACCAAAGCCTAGTCTTGGACCAAACCTGAGTACCAAACTCCAATTATCCCTTTTTGAATATATGCAGGTTATTGTGTTGTTGAAACTTGGAATCAAGCGTATGAAGAATGAGTTATTTTATAATTTGTTTATCTCCATATGTAATAGAGTTTTGTCACCAAAATTGACAAAGGGGAATATTTTTAGAGGATAGCTCGGTTGAACCCACCAAACATTAATATGTCAAGTTTGGTTATCATATTTTAGTATTAAAACTCATATAGAGTCGCTTGATTAAATACTAGAGTCAACTTCGTTTAGGTTATACTAGAAAGCATAGGAATGTTGAGACGTACAAGTATTACTCTGAAGACTAGAATAATAAGAATAAATAAAGACTACGACGAGGACATCATCCTTCCATTTGAGGTTAGTAATACTGACTTGACTTGTTTCCACTCCTAACGTATCTTTCAAGTCGTATTATATTGTAAACATAACATGTGAAGCTGTATATATGATAATACTCTAGTGGCTAGACTTGGTCATATCATTATGATCAAAGTGTCAAGGAACTTATTGAATTACGAAGTATAAACGCTTATCTTTTGGAACTTCGTAAATACGACATCAACATAATCTTTGTATTTAGTTACTTGATTATGTGTAAGATATAGGTTGATTTCACCCTAGGAAACAATGTTTTATAACATTTGTTTAAAGGAGGTACATATATGAACTTGTTTCATAATCGAAAGGAAATCATGATTGGTCAGGTTCTTTATTGAATATCTTTTGAATGATCAATATAAGATGACAAGGTAGAACCTCTCTTAACTTGTTGAGATTTGAGGTAAAATTGGTCGTAGCCTATATTGTATAGCATGTTGTAATTGGTCACAAGCTGCCTTTTGGAAGCAAGGTGTAACTGATAACAAGCTAATTTTGGAAGTTAGTTGTAATTGGTCATAAGTTTCTTTGCGAACCAAGGTGTAACCGATCACAAGATAACTCGGGAAGTAAGGTGTAATCAATCATAACCTACCTATGGGAAGCAAGGTGTAACCATTCACAACCTAGTTTGGGAAGCATGGTATAACCGACTTACATTGTGAGTTTGGTACAACCGATCCCAAGGAGCAAAACCGAGTTTCCAATATTCACATATCTCTTTATGTTTTGTGTGAAGCTTGGAATTAGGGTTTACTGAGAAACTTTTAGATGTCGACATATTTGAACATGTACATAACTCTTATCGTTAATTATTCAAATATATTACATGATACTCAAGGTGATCCCATACCCAAAAAATAAAAAGCATTTAATTATGATTTTCATAATATACGTTTTAAATACCAGAAATTAAAGCATATCCTCTAGAAAATATTATTAGTTAATGTGTTAGACTAATAATATAAGTTTTCTAAGAGATTTTTTAGAAATATGGTTTGGTAATTAATTGGAAATATGAAAACTGAAAGGTGTTTTAATCTTAATATCTAGAGAATATTTTCGGTTTTGGAATTTCCTTATTGTCCAAAAAACCTTGGTGTATAAATACTTGAGTTTGCATTTCTTGCAAACTATCCAAAGAGACATGCAAACTTCATCCTTGTTATTTTTGGTGGAGCCGTCTATCCGGAAAGGAAAATACCCTAATTAGGAGAAATCTCTTACGACCGCTCGTTTAAAGACTTTTTTGGGATCAAGAAGCTCTACGAGTACAGTTTCTGGGAAACTAATTACATTGTTATTTTAGTTTTCGATTGTTGATTTAATTTACTAATGGTTTTTGGAACTTTGGTTGCACCTAGTTTGTTTATTCTTGAGAACCTTCTCTTCTAATATAAGGCTCACTCAAACTAGATCAAAGTATCGATGAGATCTTTAGAACCATTTTCGGATCTAAAGACATCTTATGAAATCCATTGTTAACAGACTCGTTTTGTGTGTGATTGATCATAAGAGGATTCAAGTTGTGTTGTGCAAGTTATTATTGAAGATAAACGAAGATCTTAAGACGACGAAGTTTTTCTTAATAGTTTTCGTATCTTGTGAATTGTGTGCACAAATCTTGATCGACTGGGATCCAACTAGAATCGTGTTTATCTTTGATAAACTTTATTGTCTAGTTGCGTGAGATCGGCATCACCTTATAGTTTCTCTTTGAGATCTATATTGATTGATTACAAATCTAGAATTTGGTTATTTCGGTAATTAAAGTTTAGGTTGATCTAACCAGACAAGGGAGTTTATTAGTTTAAACGGAAGATCATTTGTCAGCGGTGGGTAATGACTCCCGAGAATGAAACAGGTAATGATCCCCGAGATTTAAGTGGGTAATGATTCCCATGTTGGAACTTATGTTCCTAACCATTGATGACGACTGTCCGTGCCGTATAAACGATAAGTGGGTGTACGAACCAAGGACATTCGTATCGTGAACTCATGTGTGAAATCTAATTGGATGAATTATTCAAAATATTATAAGTATTATGAACTCATGATTAAACAAATGAAATTGAATGATTTGTTGAAACATTATTAATATTGTGAAGTCTTGTTTTGAAATCTTATTGGATGATTTGTTAGAAGCAATATTGGTAAAATTAGATGATTTGAAGAAAATAATACTTGTGTAGTAATCTTGTTGGTTGAATATATATATCATTGATTGCTAGAAATTATGTCATATGCTCGTGTTGTATGTTATTTGACTCATTGATATTGTGATGCATGGTTTGATATTGGGAATGCATTTTACTGAGCTGGTATCTCTTCCTTGTAGATTTATGGAAGTTTTAAGTGGAACTGATAAGTTAGTTTAATTATTGTATTGTTTTATTGTATTGCTTGAAATGTCAATTTGAACTTAAATGTTGTTAAATATATTTAGTAAATTCATATGAATTAATTCATGTTTCATAAAGTTTTAATTATGATTGGTACAAATGTTTAAGTAAGAGAAATATACGCATAAGCCTCTTTCCGACCCATAATGTTTCGAGTTCAGGTATCCATATAGTTTGACCCATGTCCGGAACTCGGGGTGTTACATATCTACTTGCAACTATTTATAATAATAATTTTTCTTTTAATTATATTAAAGACATATAAGATGAAGATGAAGATTTTAAATTAATATGGAAATAATGTGGTTCATTAACTCATAGTTTGCATGATTTTCTCATTTAAGATGGTTTTCTATTCAAATACAACTGTCTCTACATACTTCGAGGATCTTTACGTCTTTATCTTATTAGAGAACAACATGGAAGTGGACTTGGTGGACATTTTAATCGTGAAAAAAATATTTTTCTTGTAGAAGAACGCTATTTTTAGCCTTCACTCAAGCGTGATGTACAAAAATATGTCTTAAAGTGCATGGTTTGCCAAAAATCTAAAGGTACAATTCAAAATACTAGTTTATATACTCATTTACCAGACCTAATGCACCTTGGGTAGATGTAAGTATGATTTTTATTCTGGGTTTACCTCAAACTGCAAAAGGTAATGCCTCGTTCATAGTGGTGGTTGATAGTCAAAGATGTCACATTTTATTGCCTGCAAAAAGACTACAGATGCATCTAATATAGCTTCTTTATTCTTTGAAGAAGTGGTTCTTCTTCATAGAGTTCCAAAATCAGTCACTTCTGACCGTGATACGAAATTTGGAGTTATTTTTGGAAATCCTTATGGATGCGTCTTGGAACTGCGCTACAATTTACCAGAACTTCTCATCCACAGATAGATGGTCAAACAGAAGTACTTAATCGGTCTTTGGGAAATTTAATCCGAGCTAAATTTATGGACAATAACAAGTAGTGGGATGTCCTTTTGCCTCATATGGAATTTTCATTCAACACCTATGTGAATCGATCTACTGGTTAGATTCCTTTTGAGATTGTATATAATAAAGTTCCTAATCATGATTTGGACCTGGTGGAGCTTCCTAAGTTACAAAATTCCAATGCCAAAGCTGATACTATGGTGGAACGAACTTCTCAACTTCATCGGGAAGTCAAAAAAAATAATTGAAGAATCTAATGTAAAGTATAAAGCAACTACAGACAAACACAAGCACTTTAAATCATTCAAGGAGGGGGAATTAGTTATGATTTATTTACGTAGGGAGAGATTTCCAGTAGGTACTTACACCAAAACCAAGATGAATAAATATGGTCCATTTAAAGTGATGAAGCGTATCAATGATAATGCATACATTATAGACCTTCCTGCTGATTGGAACATATCTAATGCATTTAATATTCAAGAAATCTTCACTTTCCATGGAGATAATGAAGTATTATTCCTAACAGACATCTCGAGGACAAGATTCATTCAAGAAGAGGGGACTGATGCAGTACAACATACACAACCTATTGATTATGAATTCTAGTTTTCTATTTATCTCCTAATATCGTTATTAGAGTTTTATTTTTAGTCGAACACTTAATTACCTAAGATAGTTTATTTAAACTCCTTATTTCTTTAGTTAGCATTAATTATGCTATTTAATGCCTATACAAGGTCGAGTATTGTTTCAAGTTAACACACGCATTATTATTATTGAAACTAAACAAAATATCTTACTTCCAACCTCTTGTTTCTTGTAACCAATGGATGAGCCACATTTGGACTGTCCTCCTTAGTTTTGGTAAACAAAAAATTAGTAGAGATGATTTGGTTGGATAGAATATTTGTCTCCCCTAGCTTTACGGTGGATAAAAAAAATTAGGTTAAAAGGAAAACGTGTAAGGAAATTTGACAATATTTTCGAATGGAGCCTCGCGATTCTTGGGCCTCCCCATATGATGGAGGTAGGGGTGTACATGGTTCGGTTTGGTTCGGTTCAAGCCAATCCAAAACCGAAACCAATACTCTCGGTTTCTTAAAATGAAAACCAAACCAAACCATTAACCATTGGTTCGGTTTCTTAATGGTTATAGCCGGTTTCGGTTTCTTCCATTGGATATCGGTTAACCAACTACTATGTCAGTTTCAGGAAACTGACAGTTCAAATATAATGAAAAAAAAACATAGTTCAAAGTTTATAAAACCAACCTACAGCTACAGGCTACAGGCTACAGTTATAGTTCAAAGTTTTCAAATCTAAGAAAAGATACGATTACATCATATTTCAGTTTCACAAAAACATATATAAAAAAAAACAAACTAAGCCATAGCAGCTAAACATCACTACGCCTCGTCGCCTCCACAAACTCAAGTGATAGCTTCTGATTTTCCAGGGTTGTTGACTGCATGTATGAAAATGGCAAGCAAGTAAGCAACTGATAGACTGATAGTTACAAATTTAGAATCTAATCCAGTTAGAAATTCAGATTTTCCAGGGTTGTTGACTGCATGTATATGAAATAGTAATGATATGTGGTGGTGGTGGATAATGCTATTGGAGTCATGTGAGATGAATTACCTTGGTACTCCTTAGTCGTCAACATCATCATCTGTTATGTTTACGAACATGGATTTAGAAAGAGAGTCCAAAAATTCTGCAATGAACAAATGGCAAATGCACAACACAGTTAGTAGTATACAGTTATTGTCAAGGAATTCTACATACAAATTAACAATTGAAATAATACCAGAATTAACTTCCTCTTCTGGTGCCAAGGAAGAAATATCAAGATCAATCGGCGTCTTCAACCAATTTTGAGCACAAATCAATGCCTCAACTGTTGTGGGAAGTAAAGAACTTCGATATGGATCGAGAATACGTCTCAAAGTGCTAAAAGGCAGATTCAGATGCCACTGAAGAGATGGGTATAGCCAATATATCTCTTGCCATTAGTGCCAAAGTAGGATACCTAGTTGAGTTCGTCTTCCACCAACCTAAAATATCAAAAGAAGATTTCTCATTACGCGGTTCTCGTTTCTCTCTCAAATAATCCTCCAACTCACTTTTCCCTTCATGATCAATACATTCCTCTTCTTCTCTTGCTCTCTCTGCCATAAGCGCAGCTATAGCAGAATCTCCTTCATGGTCTGGTTCAGTGCCAAAAGTACCACCACCACTACTATCTGTCATAACTGTTGAGATTCCAGCACTTAATTGGACATCCCAGTACTCCTCAAAAAGAGCCTTAAAGTCCCTCATTACGAGATCCAATAGTTCTGTTCTCATATAACCACCAACAATACCTAACTTTCCAAGTAGAAACTTTAATCCCAATTCTTTGTCTTGTGGATTTAACAATACAACAATAAACATAAGATTATTCATCCTTTCATAACGTCCCCAATACTCGTTATATTTACTACGCATTTTAAGTCCCATGCTAGAAAGAAATGTATCTTTGTGATCTACCCATGTGTTTAAAGTTAGATGAATTACACTCACATGAAACAAGAATTCGTGTGCAGTAACATGAGTAGAAGCTTGAGAACTTGACAGTGAAGTCAAAAAATACCTTCAAAACTTCGCGAAGGCTCTAGCATACGACCAATCTGATGGGTATGGCGCGTGCAAAGGAGGTGGTGGTGGGGCCTTATCAGAACTTAATTTCTTGTGTTTCTTTCCTCTATTTGCAGTAGCAATAACTTCATCGTCGGAACTTAAGCCTGCATCTTGGTCTTCATCCACATCCAAGTCAGGTTGGTTATCAGCAATGGAAGTACTACAAGTAAATGGACTTTCAAAAAAACAAAACTTCTTCTTGAATGCCTTGTCCTCATACTCTAACCTCTCAAAAGCTGCTTGATACTTCTCAGCTGAGTCTAACATTGAGAACGTAGAATTCCAATGAGTGTCCACATCTAGGACCAAACCCTTCTTGCATTCAATCTTCTCGTAAGCAACACAGTCCATAAATTTCTTCAATCTTGCAGGAGAACCCATGCAATGCTTAACTACTGCCCTTATTCTCTTTATTGACATGTCATACTCCTTCATTCCATGCTTCACAACAAGGGAAAGGACGTGAGCAGCGCATCTCACTTGTAAGAAACCTTTCACTAAATCTGAATTCTTCCTGAGCACTTGATTTTGCAGATATGTTATAGCTACATCGTTGGAAAAAAACATTATCTAAGGTTATGGTAAACACATTTTCGATCTCCCAATCCAACAAGCATGTTCCTATCATTCTACCAATAGTCTCACCGCTATGACCTACAATTTGGATGAAACTAATTATCTTCTTATGCAACTTCCAATTAGCATCTATCCAATGTGCAGTAATAACCATATATCCCAACTTTTGAAGTGAGCTCCATGTGTCAGTGGTGAGGCAAACTCTGACTTTATTAACCTTGAAGTAACTCTTCAATCTCTCCTTCTCAAACGCAAACAGTTCCATAACATCTCTTCGGACAGTGACACGAGAAGGTATCTTGAATCTACTCTCAAGTACCCTGCAAAATTCTCGGAAACCTTCCCCCTCAACTATTCTAAAAGGCTGCTCATCCACTATGATAAATATAACCAATGCTTTTCTACACAAATCCTGACAAAAAGTTACATCAACCAACTTCTCATATTCTCCCAGCCTAGCAGGTTCAAAAGAAAGTGTCGACTGACTAGAATTCTTAGGAATAAGATTGAGACACTTTCTTAAATGGTTATTCAAGGAGCCGGTCCCATGTGTAGAAGAGTCATCTTTCATTCTCTGTTTACATTTCTTGCAAGTTACAATTATCGAAGGTGCAGGGTCTTGATCAACGTGATCCCATACCCATGAAGTTTTCTTCCGCTTCTTAGAAGTTTGTCCACTGATGGAATTAGCATCGGACACATTGGAAGGTGGTGCAAATGGAGCTTCACCTGCACTTGGTACTTGTCCAACTGAACTAACTTTTGTAGAGGCATTAGAAGATCTTGGAGGAGGAGCAGGTAGTGGTGGCAACATTGCGGTTGAGTTAACGGAAGCCTGAATATAAACAAGGCAGAAATTAAAAGCAAATAAATTCATAACTGAGCAAAATATGCAGGAAAACCAATCCACAGTTCAAACACAGGTTCATCATTAACAAATTCAGAACTCACACACAAATACACAATACATCTAAACAATCAACAATACATCTAGAACTCACTCTGGGAGTCTAAAACCATTAACCACATATACATCACTACTCACTTGATTAAGTACAGGCTACAACAATAAAATCAAAGTTCAAGAAAACACCCAGCTTTTAAGAATCCTAAATTTTTAATTCTTGAGGAAAAATAACTTACTGGTGTTGAGGAAAAATAACTTACTGGTGTTGATCCTGAATCCTCCATGGTTGAATCAAATAAATCAACTGAATCCGGCAAAAAAAAAACAAGCAAAATCAATTTTTTTTAGTAAACCCTAGATTAAACATAAATCATGTAAATCAAGTAACCCAAGCTACAAAAATATGATAACTCTTTAAAGAAATTAGATGTTCACCTGTTTATTTCGTCTGAAGATGATACCTTCTACTTCTAGTAAACCCTAGCTAACACTGAGAATTTTCACTTTTCAGGGTACCATCGACATCAGATTTCGCCTGAGAACTGAGAAGAAGGAGGAGAAGAAGAAGAAGCAGGGAATGATTATTGAATTTTCTGGGTACCATCTACTTCTAGTAAACCCTAGTTTCTGTTCTACCTATGAAGTACGAACTGAAGGAGGAGGCGAAGAAGAAGAGATTAGATGTGAAGAAGTTAGGTCGAATGTATTCCTAATGGGTTATAACTGAAAGAAGGGTGGGGATTGAATCTATCAAAATTTAATCAACGATCCATAATAATCGGTTTTACCAATGGTTCTTGGTTCGGTTTTCAGGTGAAACCAAAACCAAACCAATAGTGTCGGTTTTTCCAAATTTTTTACCAAACCAATCCAAATCTTAATGGTTTGGTTCGGTTTCTTGCTTATTGGTCTGGTTCGGTCGGTTTCCAGTGGTTAACCGACACCATGTTCACCCCTAGATGGAGGGTTTGGAGGGTTTTTTATTATTATCATGAAGCTTATTTCCATTCTTTCAAGCCCAAACGATGTATCTACTGCAAACGCTGAAGCTGCGATATTAGAATGGAGAGATAAGAGGGGTGAGTTTATAAAAACGTTAAACACATTGTTAGAAGGTCGCTAGAAGGGTTGTATGCCTAAACCATTACCAAACTTGTATATATTTCTAATGACTGATGCATAAACCACTACCAAATTCAAGAGGAGGAAGCGTCATTGTTTCTTGAGTGAAAAGACGAGGGTACCCAAATGTACCTCAATCTAAACCTTTTCCACCTATAAGTCCTTTTCGAAAGTGATTGTCTATGGACTGAGTCGAGACAATACAAATAATCGCTTCACACTTCGTGTGATCGTCTATGGATACAAGATAGAGACAATACAACAGTGAAGTATGTTTACTTGATAATAGGTTCGGACTTAACCAAACTCTAGAGATTGTCTATCAAGTAATATATGAATTAAAGTTTGTGTATTTTACTTCTAATTATAATAAAACAATTATAATTGCGGAAATAGAAAAGTAAAAGACACAACAATATTTTGTTAACGAGGAAACCGCAAATACAAAAAAAACCCGGGACCTAGTCCATAATTGAATACTCTCAGAATTAAGTCGCTATACAAAATCAAACCAACTTCGTATAGTTGATACCAAGCAACTAAACTTATAGTTCACCTAGTTCCCCCAGTATTCCTACGCCTCCAACTTGTAATAAGTCACGTACTTGGAACAATTCCTTTGGTTCGTATTCCAAATAGTAAAGGAAAAACAAATCTGTTTGATAACAACTCTTTTCAAACAAAGTGATATGAGTTTGACAAAGGCTCTTCCGTTTAACCAATAAACTCCTTTGTCGGGTCCTTAGATCAATCTCTCAACAACTACCGAAGTAATTGTTAGATTTTGCAATCAATACTAATAATCACAAAGAAGTGTATTGATGCCGATATACTCAACTAATCAATCCAATATATCACAAGGATAAACCGATTATAGTTGGATCCCTTTCCAGCCGAAACAAGTATTGGGCAAACCAAAGATTATGAACCCAAAAAGTCTTCTTGTCTTCAAATCTTCTTAATTTTTAATCAGCACCTGCGCATAATCAACTTGAATCTATTGTGATCAATGACACACAGAATCGAGTCTGTTAACATTGGATTATCACAAGATGTCTTTAGAACTACAAACAGTCTAAAGATCCCCGTCAAAATTTCGATCTAGTTTGAGTGAATCTTATATCAGAAGAAAATATTCTCAAGCATAAAAAAACTAGGTGCAATCAAAGTTCAACAACCGTTAGTTAATTAAATCAATCGAAAACTAATAATAAACCGCAATTATCTAGTTTCCCACCAATGGTACTAATAGAGCTTCTCAATCCCAAAGAAGTCTTTAAACTGAGAGGTCGTAAGAGATTTCGCCTAATTAGGTTACTTTCCTCTCCGAATAGGCGGATCCACCAGTAACAACACAACTAGGTAGTTTTGCTGGCTCTGAGGATTAGTTTTCTCGAAATGCAAACTTCAATATTTATAAACAACAAAGTTTGGACAACAAGGAATTTCTAAAACTGAATATTCTAAAAGATATGCAATAAACACAAAATTGGTTTTCATAATTCCTGGAAATGCTTTGTCCAAATATTGACCGAAATCCAATAGAAAATCTATAATCAGTAAATGCACATTACTAATTATTATTTTCTAAAGATATGCATTTATTTGCTGGAAAATAAATAGCATATAAAAACTAAAAAACCTTAAATAAAAGATACTCAATTTATTTCCATCCTGGGATATTTCCTTTAGCTATTAAGGAATATATTTGAACAATTAATGATAAGAGTTACTGCACATGTTCAAGGTATGTCGACATCTTTACTTTGCAAGTCCTTTTTCATACCTACAATCTTGGAAACGATTTTCTACACTTCCAAACAAGTTTATAATTGGTTCATCTGATTTCCAAGAACTATGTGATTGATTATCCTATCAAATCACCAATCATGGGTTTCACGGTTATACCAAAACAAGTTTAGGTTCTACCTCCATGTGAGTACTGTGCATAGTCACACTAGTTACCAAAATCCGGTTGACTAGGTACTAGGATCGGTTCCCCACAACTTATGGTAACTGCTTGTATTCAGTTGCACATGTCCATAGGATCGGTTCCCCCAAAGCTATAAACTTGTTGCACATGTTCATAGGATCGGTTCCCAATATACTAAAAATGTGTTGCACCTCTTACAAGGATCGATTCCCCTTCTTGTAAATTTTTTGCACCTCTTACTAGGATCGGTTTCCCAATGACTAGATAAAAGTTGTTATTTACAAGGTATCGATCATACCATCTTGAGTGATTACTTAAGATCGGTTTTACTAATAAAAGTCATACCAATACATAAGTTAGGCCTTGTGAATAGTTTTACCAAGATGCATAAACAAGTTTATGAGCGGTTATACTAAACACACATATTGGTAATTCAAAGTAGATTTGCAATGAATAACAATACCAATAATCCTAGCGATTTCCCTTTCGATTCACAAAACAAGTTTCTGAACTTACTTTCTTTAAACGAATGTAAAACATTGTTTCCTAAGATGAAATCTTCACTCATACCCGTACATAATCATAATAGCATTCATATGATCATGTCGATGTATTATATATAAAGTTTAATGGTTAAGCAATAAACCTCGTATTGTATTCCTTAATACTATGTCTAACTAGAGTATCATACACTTCTTGGTTATGTTTTCAATATGCACGACTTGAAAGATACGTTAGGGAATGAAACAGTTCAAGTCAAATATTACTAACCTCAAGAGGAAGGATGATGTTGTCATTGTAGCTCCATACTTCTTCACATTCTTCAAGTCTTCATGTAATACTTGTAAGTCTCATATCCTAATACTTTTAAGCTAACCTATATGAAGTTGACTCTAGTATATAATCAAGCGACTCTTTAAATGAGTTTTGATTCACTAAAATATGACAACCAAACTTGACATACCAACGCTTGGTGGGTTCAACCAAGATATGCTCTAACAATCTACCCCTTTGTCAATTTTAGTGACAAAACTCTTACATCATATGGATAAACAAATTACAGAAATTTATTATACACATACGCTTGATTCCAAGTTCAACAACACAAAACATGCATTAAATTCAATCCTTAAATGCCGCTGCTGACATTATAATAACAAAGCTAATACTCCCCCTAAAGGTAAGATAGGTATATTTTCAATCCGCACGTCTTTGTTATTTCCATGTAGTTCCTCATAACTACATATCATATGGTATGTGACTCCCCCTTAGTCTATGCTTTCACTCTTTTCGTTAGAATAAACGTTTTAGCACAAATATCCTTTCCCTTAGTGATACCAACTCATAACAAGTCAATATAACTTGTTTACTCCATATATTTCTCCCCCTTTTTGTCAAAAAATGACAAAGAAATAAAAAAATAAAGGACAAACCGAAAGGATCTTACAAATTTCACAAAGAGAAATTGCAAACCTATAAAAGTTTAGCACGAGGGTTTTACGCACCATTTTTAATAGCCAATATCAAAACCGAAACTACAAGTAATTTGGTTTTAACATGTTATCTAGGAAAAAATTGCCCGAAGCAATTTTCCCTAATAGTTTAGCAACTCAAAAATTGACTAAGCACCTTAGTTATTTTGCTAAACCGACTACACAAGTACAATCGCTTGTTCGATACGACCAAAATAAAGATCAAAATTAACTTTATTTTTCTCATCAGGCTCTAATTATTCTCATCAATAACTTAAACCTTTCACTTTTAAACAAGACAAATACTAGGTTAGTTAACTAGTAATTCTTGTTAAGGCATTCAGTTAGACTTGAATAACCGAAACCTTCACATTTGATAAGTCTAACTAAGATCCGAAAAACTTAGTTTCTCTTATCCGGAAATCACTTGGACTAAACAAATGTTCCCGAAATACTTTTGTTAAGCCATAAACAATCCATACAAACCAAATAAATCAACTTGCATAATCATTTATCTTAACCTGAAGCAATTGAAACAAACATAGACATTATAGCACCGCAATTGCACCGAAATTTTGTAACCTAAACAATTGATACCAAACAATAACGAAAGATAACAATAGTTTTTCTTAACCGAAAACAATTGAGTCATAATCACACATCGATACACAAATAATGGAATAAACATCATTTGTACCGAAATTTTGTTAAGCAAAAGCAATAAAAATATGAAATAAAATCATGTTTTTCTTAAACAGGAAAACAATTAACTAACAAGATTATTACCTCAAATTCCGCATCCTCTTCTCCAATATGTTTGCATCTTATTCCAGGGAGAATTCATACTGAAATATCATTATGTTGTCATCCTTATGCAAAACAAAAGAATAACAACACATAGCAATCTTTACCAGAGAAAGGTTGAAACCTCGAAACACATATGCTTTTATGCTAAACTAAAAGATTCAACATATTGTGACTTTTTCACATATTGTTTTCTACCAGAACCCCTCATGATCTTTTGATAAAGCCTACCAACATGGGCTAGAACTTAATCCCGCTAAATCAAAAAGTCACCCAAACCATAAGGGTTCACACATTATGAGATCGAATATTAAGGTTAGAAAACTGAAATCAAACATCCCATAAACATACATATCAATAAAATAAAGCATTCAAGAACATGCTATGTAATCAAAAACTATCACAAGAAATATTATAAAATAATAATTTTATTCATAATAATAAGATAGTTTTATTCATAATAGACTTTACAATTATTGAAAGAAATAAAAAACTGAAGTCTATTTCTTTGGATTAAGTATTTCAACCTATAACTTAATCTTTAGAAGTGCCCTCATTATTCACTGAAATTTCTTCAGTGGTCAAACTTTTGAAGTATGTCTCAAGAGACTTGTCTACAACCATTTCCTATTTTTTGAGACTTTCAATTTGAAGGTTCAAGTCAACAAGCTCACTTTTTGCCTCTTCTATTTTATCTTTTAGACCGTCTCGATCTTGAGCCACGGTAACAAGATTTCTTATGATTTCTTCAAACTCATGCATAACATCACACATACCGTATGTGGAAAACCACTTGGTAAAATCTGAATCATTGATAGCAAAGAGACATATCTCTCCTTGGGATATGTCATAAGAATGGACAGACACGATTCTTGAGACAATTTTTCTTGTTCTTCGTTTTGAAACGAATCCTTGACAATTTCTAACCTTTCGAGCTTCCCTTTTATTTCTCCTTGTAATACTGCGAGTTATAGGAGACATATTTAACACAAATCCTTACCAGGGAAGACAAAAGAATATCTCTTCTTACATTAATAAGAATATATGTTCAGTTCAGAGAAGTAGGGTTTCCGAAAATACCAAGTTATTTTTATGAACTTCTCTTTTTTATAGAAAGGAAGATATTCTCTAAATATCTCTTAATACTGAAAATAGAAGCTACCATCAAACCCGTGCCCTTAATTTTATGTGCTTTTCCCATCTAATAATTATGAGCACGAAAGTGGATGAGAGTGCACAGTATTGATACAACTAAGTTGTATCGGGGTAAGCTTTTTTCAGCTTACAGTGAGCATCATAAACATAGTTCATGTTTCTCCTTGGGAATTTCTTCCCAATATATTTTCTCCCGGAATAATTATCTTTTCTAACTCTAGAGATATGATCATGTAGAGAAGATGTACTAATGTGAGAATCTTCAGGGATAGTTAAATCTCTCTTAATTCTATCAATGAGATTTTCATTAGATTTTCTCATTCTAAGGATTTCCTTATGATGCACATCAGTAAGATTTTCTGAAACAATTATTGGAAATTCCTGATTGTTTCTTTTGGCAAAGATTCTCTCTTTCCCTTTCTTCTGGAGTCGTTCTTCATCAAAACAAGAATTGTTTCGATATGGGTGAGGAGGAACTTTTTTCCAGAAACGATTATCAACTCTTTCCACTGATTCTTTTGAGTTGACCTTATCGGGTAGTGGAATGATCTGTCTTTCTACCGAGGAATGATCTTTTAGTTTTTTAAGATAAGAAACTTTTTTCAATACTCTTACCACCATCTTTTGAAGAAGTATGAGTTTCCTGTCAAGTGACTGAAAATTGTATTCCTTAGGATCACCTTTACGGAATCGGTTCAAAGTTTCCTTCGGATAAGATTTCGTTTGATCATCAGTAGATCTAGAAGATGGTTTATTATCCTCTTATGACTTGATGTAGTTTGGAAGACTACCATCATCATGATATGTTTCCGTTGTGACAAGATTATCACAATCTTCAAAAGTTGATCTAGGACTTTTTGTTTCCTCATTATCAGAAGAAATTAAAACAACATCATTAGTCAGGATCATAGGATGATTCTCTTTATCATGAGTAAGATATTTACCCAGAGCTTCTAGTTTGACAGTGAGATCCATATTTTCTTTGGCTAAAAGATTTAGTTAAAAATCTTTATCTCTGATCTCATGTTTAAGAAGATTTGACTCTGTTTTCAATATCAACATTCTCGTAGACAGATATTTAATTGGATTTAGGAGTTTTACCAACTCTTTATCAACATCTTCTTTTCCATTAGAGATAGATTCAGATGTTCTCTCAATTTGCGTAACTCCTGGATCATGAGTTAACAAAATAGGAACATCTTCAACATTTGAGTATTCATACTCTTGCATTATATTAACTGAATCATACATGGATTCAATTTCTTATAGGTTGGATCACACCAAATACAGATTGTTAGATATTTTCGTGTTTGCTTGCTCTGATACCAATTGAAAAGACGAGGGTACCCAAATATACCTCAATATAAAACTTTTCCACCTATAAGTCCTTTTCGAAAGTGATTGTCTATAGACTGAGTCGAGACAATACAACTATTCGGTTCACACTTCGTGTGATCGTCTATGGTACAAGATCGAGACAATACAACAATGAAGTATGTTTACTTGATAATAAGTTCAGACTTAACCAAACTCTAGGGATTGTATATCAAGTAATATAGGAATTAACATTTGTGTATTTTACTTTTAATTATAATAAAATAATTATAATTGCGGAATAGAAAAGTTAAAGACACATCAAGATTTTGTTAACGAGGAAACCGCAAATACAGAAAAACCTCGGGACCTAGTCCAGAATTGAATACTCTCATAATTAAGCCGCTATACAAAATCAAACCAACTTCGTATAGTTGAGACCAAGCAACTAAACCTATAGTTCACCTAGTTCCCTCAGTATTCCTTCGCCTCCAACTTGTAATAAGTCACGTACTTGGAACAATTCCTTTGGTTCGTATTCCAAACAGTAAAGGAAAAACAAATCTGTTTGATAACAACTCTTTTCAAACAAAGTGATATGAGTTTGACAAAGGCTCTTCCGTTTAACCAATAAACTCCTTTGTCGGGTCCTTAGATCAATCTCTCAACAACTACCGAAGTAATTGTTAGATTATGCAATCAATACTAATAATCACAAAGAAGTGTATTGATGCCGATCTACTCAACTAATCAATCCAATCTATCACAAGGATAAACCGATTATAGTTGGATCCCTTTCCAGCCGAAACAAGTATTGGGCAAACCAAAGATTATGAACCCAAAAAGTCTTCTTGTCTTCAAATATTCTTAATCTTTAATCAACACCTGCACATAATCAACTTGAATCTCTTGTGATCAATGACACACAGAATCGAGTCTGTTAACATTGGATTATCACAAGACGTCTTTAGAACTACAAACAGTCTAAAGATCCCCGTCAAAATTTCGATCTAGTTTGAGTGAATCTTATATCAGAAGAAAAGATTCTCAAGCATAAAAAAACTAGTTGCAATCAAAGTTCAATAACCGTTAGTCAATCAAATAAATCGAAAACTAATAATAAACTGCAATTATCTAGTTTCCCACCAACGGTACTAATAGAGCTTCTCAATCCCAAAGAAGTCTTTAAACTGAGCGGCCGTATGATATTTCGCCTAATAAGGTTACTTTCCTCTCCGAATAGGCGGCTCCACCAGTAATAACATAAGTTTTGCTGGCTCTGAGGATTAGTTTGCTCGAAATGCAAACTTCAATATTTATAGACAAGGAAGTTTGGACACCAAGGAATTTCCAAAACCGAATATTCTCAAAGATATGCAATAAACACAAAATCGGTTTTCATAATTCCTGGAAATGCTTTGTCCAAATATTGACCAAAATCCAATAAAAAAATCTATAATCAGTAAATCCACATTACTAACTATTATTTTCTAAAGATATGCATTTATTTGCTGGAAAATAAATAACATATAAAAACTAAAAAACCTTAAATAAAAGATTCTCAATTTATTTCGATCCTAGGATTTTTCCTTTAGCTATTAAGGAATATCTTTGAACAATTAATGATAAGAGTTACTGCACATGTTCAAAGTATGTCGGCATCTTTACTTTGAAATTCCTTTTTCATACTTACAATCTTGGAAACGATTTGCCACACTTCCAAACAAGTTGAGAATTGGTTCATCTGATTTCCAAGAACTATGTGATTGATTATCCTATCAAATTACCAATCATGGGTTTCACGGTTCTACTAAAATAAATTTAGGTTCTACCTCCACGTGAGTACTATTCATAGTCACACTAGTTACCAAAATTCGGTTGACTAGGTACTAGGATCGGTTCCCCACAACTTATGGTAACTACTTGTATTCGGTTGCACATGTCCATAGGATCGGTTCCCCCAAAACTACAAACTTGTTGCATTTGTTCATAGGATCGTTCCCCCATCTAATAAAAATGTGTTGCACCTCTTACAAGGATCGATTCCTGTAACACCCCATGTTTTTAGCATGGCGCATGCTAAAAGGTGCGCCATGGCCCGAGATGAAGCTTCATCCAAAGCTTCCATTGCGGAGGAAAAGGAACATTGGCCCTTGGCCAATGCGTTGACAATGTTCGTCCAACATGGCTGAACATCAGGATGCCAGCGGATGTCCAACATGGATGGACATCGGGTTGGCAGCGGACGACCAACATGGCTGGACATCGGGTTGGCAGAGGACGGCCAACATGGCTGGACATTGATGTTGTCCAGGGTGGTAAGGTGCGTCCATCACGACCTGGGTAGTTATTGAATGATTTTTGGTCCCCCAATTTAAGTTTTAAAAATGTCATTTTTACTTATATAGGGAGGGGTAGTTGGTTGACGGTGCATATGCGGACTATGCACCAAGCAAGCTTCATAACTTAGCCGGAAGAGTATAAATGATGCCTAAGGCTCATTTATAGTTGTGTAGCCTCATGAAGAGGGAATTTGATGCTTAGGCATCGTTATGCCATATTGCGGACCGAACATGCATCACTTGGATGCATTTCGACGGAACGACCTATACAGACTAGGCCATTTCCATCATTGATTGGCCACGGCCATGAAAACATGTTGTCTTAAGTTTCCATCCCTCCATGGATGAACTACGGTATGTGCTTGATCCTTTTAGAGTAGGGAAAGGTACGTAGGCAGCCGCAATGAGTTGCAGCATTGTCGGTCCAGCACGTTGTCTCTCATATCATCTAATTTAGAGATGATTGCGGCACTTTGGCCTCTCATATCATCTGGATCGGTATCCCGACGCAAGAGATGATTGTGGCCATACTTGATGAGGCTAGTTGCATTTCATTCCTAGGATGCTCATACTTCCTATCAAGGCGTTCGACATAGGCTAAAACCCCGAGTGTCGTAATTTAGCTCAAAAGGAGTCCATTTTTGATTGGAAACGACCCAAATATTAAGACATGTCGATCTATAGATCCACATGGTCACCAGAATTTAGCCAAATTCCATCGTTTAGGGCCTCAAAAGGCCGTTTGTGCCGTATTAAGAAAGTTTTTATTTTCTTAACAAATCCTTTGCAGAACAAGGGTAAGTTGGAACAGTTTGGAAGCTTAAATAGCTGCATCATGCTCCATGAGTATGCTTGCAAGGGCAAATGAACGTGCATTTGCCTAGCTTTAAGGCTCGGATCGTAGCTTCATCATGGCGCATCGGGGAAGTTACGGCCTGCGGAGCAACGCGCCAAAGGCGTAATTTTCCGGTTCATCACAATTCCCCTTCTTGTAAATTTGTTGCACCTCTTACTAGGATCGGTTCCCCAATGACTAGATAAAAGTTGTTATTTACAAGGTATCGATCATACCATCTTGAGTGATTACTTTAGATCGATTTCATTAATAAAAGTCATACCAATACATAAGTCATGACTTGTGAATAGTTTTACCATGATACATAAACAAGTTTATGAGCGGTTATACTAAACACACATATTGGTAATTCAAAATAGATTTACAATGAATAACAATACCAATAAGCCTAGCGATTTCCCTTTCGATTCACAAAACAAGTTTATGAACTTACTTTATTTAAATGAATGTAAAACATTGTTTCCTATGATGAAATCTTCACTCATACCCATACATAATCACAATAACATTCATATGATCATGTTGATATCTTATATACAAAGTTTAATGGCTAAGCAATAAACCTCGTATTGTATTCCTTAATACTATGTCTAACTAGAGTATCATACACAACCTCGCAGTTATGTTTTCAATATGCACGACTTGAAAGATACGTTAGGGAATGAAACAGTTCAAGTCAAATATTACTAACCTCAAGAGGAAGGATGATGTTGTCGTTGTAGTTCCATACTTCTTCACATTCATCAAGTCTTCATGTAATACTTGTAAGTCTCATATCCTAATACTTTCAAGCTAACCTATACGAAGTTGACTCTAGTATATAATCAAGCGACTATTTAAATGAGTTTTGATTCACTAAAATATGAGAACCAAACTTGACATACCAACGCTTGGTGGGTTCAACCGAGCTATGCTCTAACATTGAGTCTTATAACTTTGTTTAATTTCCAAGTACAAGTGACTATAAAGTGGAGAAAACGTCCAAATTTTTATTTGCGGCCGTGTGCACTAGTATTATCGCACTATATATAGTTGTCCCCAATCGAAACTTTCTGGCTCTGCCCACTGCTGGTAACCCTATTTGTTTTGATCTGTTTTCGTATCTTTTTTACTTATTGCGTATGGACATGGAATTTTCATTGAATGATCCGACAATTAACCAATTTTAAGTTAAGAATAGAAAGGATATGAACTTCATCTTAATTTTTGACTCCGAGCTAATCACTTTATTTTGATCGGTCATTACATATTTTAGTTTTGACTAATTTTTCTATTACTCCCTCCGTCCCACTATTAGATGACCTAGTTCAAGTTTGCACGATTTTTAAGGCAAGGAAAGGAAATGAGTACTTTTTACAATTATACCCTTATGTATAATAACTTGTAAAATTTAGAAATAATTTATCTCTCAAACTATACCATGGATTTTAGTAAACTTTGTATCATTGAAAAGCATTTTAAAATACCTATATAACGAATATAAACATGAATATCAAATTATACATATTTCTTACACTAACAATAATCAATCAAAATGATAATTTTAGAAATATCCCTTGTTTAATGAGATAAATCAACTAATAATGGGACGAAGAGAATTTTTTTTTTCTTTTTTTTTTCTTGACAACAATGTTGACGAGTTCTGAAACAACCGTCCGACTGAAGTCACTCAACTAAACAATTCTTTTAGGTATTGGACAAAAATGGATATTTAGATTTCTACAACTAATTTGAATTTTTTCTGGGAACAATAATAAATCTTGAGGTTAGGTAGTATTTCGTTTTATAAATAAAATCTTCTCGGTTATTGTTCTCTCTCGTTATCTGAACTTCAACTTAATTCGACATGTACTAACAGCTATTACCACCGCCAATGTATCCTCCCAACTCCCCAAACATCCCATCCATCCATCCGTCAAACTTCTCTTTCTCCCAAGAACTGCAACTGCTGCTGCCGTGCCGTCCCTTATAGCCTACGCATCTTATTGATTAACTTGTCATTAAGTCATTTCTTCTTTGTCTTTCCATTAAATTTTTGTTGCTTCATTCTCACATACACACATTATACCAATGGCCACCGCACCTACCACCTTTAACTTCCACCTAAACCAAGTTAACAAAATACTATTCATTACCGTTTTAGGTTGATCCCGTAAGGTTACTGTTGTCTATTTCGCTAGAAATAACGCAGTAGTATTTGATTTCACCCCCATGAATTACGGGTGATGAATGTCTAAGTACGAAGGGTCCTTGTCTTCATTTGGCCCAAGTCAGGGTTAGGTACTTTTGATCTCGAGTGCCACTCTGATTAGTGTGACAGTTTCTCTATCAGCAAACAAATTTCAAACGTAATTAAGCGTTTTAGATAGTAAGGTAGTTGGACTAGTTTTGAGTCTTTAAGAGAGCTGTGCAGCTGGAGTGGCTTGTTCTGTTGACAACTTCTTGTTTACTTTCTTTTCTACAGTGTCCGTATTTGATACTAGGAATCATTTGACAGTTCCCGCCGGCATTAACACTAGAAATTAGGAAGTTTTGTCTGTCTCGTTATCTACTCCCTCCGCCCCACATATATATGTGGAGAGAAACAATTATCTTCGATTAAGAAAAGTGCATTAGATTTATAATTTTTTATGTTTTTTTATATTTTACCCCTTGTCCTATTAGTAACACAATTATCTATACACCATTAATAAAGGCATTCGTGGAAATATTCATCTTGGAAATAGTAATCCGCCTATCTAAAGGGACAATCAAAATTCAAAATTCCGCCTATATAAAAGGGACGGAAGGAGTAACTAATAATACGTTTGGATACATCGAGGAAAGTAATTTTTCGACTTTTGCAAATAAAAAGTCAAATGTTCGGTGGGGAACATAATTTAAGAATAACTTTTAGAAAATAAATAATTAATTTTTTGTGAATCAAAATGTGTTGGTTTCTAATTTTTGTTTCTGGTATCCAAATAAGCTATAAGTAATTTTTTTAGAACAATTAATTGGGGGATACTAAAACTAATTGAGGGATATTTTTACTGTTTAATCCGGCATGATTATTCATTGATTCCGTCATGGTTGGTGGATTTCCGGTATTGAAAAACCATGCCGAAATGAACAGTAAAAATATACCCCAATTGCATGTTTTTTTTTTTTTTTTTTGAAGCATGTTCTTTTTTTTTATAGGATGTTTGGATATATTTTCATAAGTTATTTACGACTCATATAAGCGGAAAGGCAAAAGTTAAGTTGCACACCCAATCCCGGAATAATTTAAATATTTCTTTTGTAAATACTTTAATGTTTCTGACGCCCAACCTTTTTTTGATTTACTTTGTTTACAGATCGTACAATTTTTGACTTGCAATTTTTCAGATTTATATCATAATCCAACTGCACATAAAAGTACCAAAATAAATAACAAGACATACATAGGATGAGTCTGCACCGACTGAGAATCAAACACCCTAACATATAACAATTAAAAAAAAAAAAAAAAAAAAACTCCTCTCTTCTAAGAAAAAAAAAACTCTAGAGCTTCTTCATCTTCTTGCTCAGATTTAGTCCTTTTGGGCTAGATCTGAGCAAGGATTTTCTGTTTTTTATGAATAAAAGTAGAGTAATTTGTAGTTTTAGTTTTTGTTATTTTTGGTGTTTATGGACACATTTCTTCGCTATTTGGGCGATATTCTCTTCGTCTTTGGGACGATTTTCTCTTCGCTCTAATAGCGATTCTCTCAAATCTCCATGGTGTTTCTTGGCTTGCTATTATCGATTCATCAAGAACATCAATGATTCTGCTCGGATTCGCTTTGGATTCATCTTCAACAAAAGGGATTTAGGGCATCCGGATTCGTTTGGATCTACAAGATTTTGGGCAAATTACTCCATTTTATTTGGAGCATCTCTTATTGAAGAAGAAGATAATTATTTCAAATGGTCGGAGTTGATTCCGGTTCACACCATCTTTCGTCAATACTACTGGTACAAAAATTGGATATCTTTGCGGTGCATGGCTCTTTCTCTTCGCGATGTATTTGCAATTGGTGTCATCATTTGTATTTGGGTTTTGATTATCTTGTATTTTGGTGTTTTTGATAATCTTGTAAGCAATCATATAATCACTATTTTGGTTTGAATGAATTGAAATGTGATTTTCCAAAAATAAAAAAAAAAAAAAAAATAACATTTATATAGTATAGTAAAAACTCCATATACTAATAAAAAATCATAGTGACAATCTGGGCCAACTATAAATAGTAATAACCTCCATATTTTATTATTAATAGATCTTTTTAGTCCCGTTATAAGAAATTTACCTCTATATATTAATATAATTGATATTATATTGGAAACTTATAGATCTTGTTACATCAAAATATAAGGTAAAATAAAATACTTATCTATAGTTGTTTTAGACAAGCATGTAAATTGTTGAATTATCATCGCATCTTTTAATTTGAGGATGTGTAAGATCTCATTGCTATTGACACCTTCTTGTTGAAGCCAAAACATTTCCAACTTTTTGAGAATGTTTAAAGTTTTTTGGCGTGAAGCTTTTAGTATCTTCGTACTATCATCATCAGGATTATCTCCCTCCACTTCTTATCTAATTCCATAAATGTTTTATTTTTCGGTTAAAACAACTTCATTTACAATTCCTTTAAGAGCGAATATCTTTGATGTTTCCAAAACATGCTCTTCAACTCGTTTCAAAATATCTTTTACATACATTGAATTGGCTAGAAAAATATCGAAAAATTCTTAAAGGTCTTAAAAGTTCATACATAGATATATGTATTTGTGTATTGAGACTGCAGATATGTATACATTATCCAATATCATTTACATACTTTGAATTACAAAAAAAAAAAAAAAAATATGGTATACCTCCCTATATTAATAAACTTCATATATTAATAATTTGGTGAAGTCCAAAGGCTAATAATCAGGGTCGTACCAAGTAGTTAGGAAACATAGGCAGCCGCTTAGGGCCCATAGATGACAGGGGCCCAAACTTTTTTTTCTTCCCTTTTCTTTTAGTAGTTAGCTACTTTTATGTAGTCGTTTTTATTTGCAAATTTTATTGTGTGTTTTCTTTTTATTTTTAATCGGAGAATTTTTTTTTAGGGCTCCATTTTCGATTTTTGCCTAGGGCCTCTAAAAAGTTTGGTACGGCTCTGCTAATAATATATGGAGTTTTTAATGTATTATGATTTGAACAACAATAAATATTTTTGGGGAAAAAAAGTGTCACAAAAAAAAAAAAAAAAAAAAACGCTAGAAGATCCATAAAAAATGTGAAATACATAAGAAATACGTATATTTTTAGGTAATATGCTTTTATTGGACTGAGTTTAGTGGTCATTTACGCTTCAATTCAATTTCAGAAGGTAGCTTGAACCAAAGCTTGAATAAGCAATTTGCACAAACGAATTTCGGCCTTTTCGTGCATTTATTTTGAATCCTATTATCGGGGATGTTTGGGTTTGACTTTTTGGGGCTAAAATGCTTTGTGTAGCCAAAAAATAAATAGGAGGAGGTCTCAAGTGATTAAAAAGTCAGATTTACCCTTTCCTAATAAATCAAATCTTATATAATTAAAACCTATTCCTAATTCAAGCCCCAAAAATCAAAACCATTTCATTTTCATTTTCTCTTCTCTTCTTCTCAAAAACACTCTCCAAAACCTCTCAAAAACACTCTCCAAAACCTAACAATATCTCCCTTTCTTCTCCACTGATTTCTAAAGAAGCTCAAGATGGCAGCAACATCAAGAGTGACAAGATCCTTTTAAAACATGGCAAGTTATTGATGTTCCTTTTAATGGAGATGAGGTGAACCAATCTGTTCAAACACCTGCGAATCCTCCACAAATGAATCCTACTAGGTAAGAATCGAAAAACCCACCAGTTATTTTACCATTAGATTGAAAAAATAGGTTCGATTGATGGTTTTAGGGTTTCCAGAAAAGGTTTTCTGAAGCATTTACGGCTGGGAAATCATATCGTCATGGCCGTAATTGTATATAACGGTTGGGACATCAAGAACTCCCAGCCGTTAATGTGTAATGCGGTTCGGAAAATTTGATAACCCAACCGTGAAATACATTTACGGAAGGGTCTTTCCCAGCCGTAAGTTGTCATGTGGTTGCAGAGTAAAATTGAGTGATGATTGTTTCGGCTGGGACTTTCTTAACCGTAAATAATTTTTCCTAGCCGTTGTTTTTATTTTCTAGCCGATATTGTGTTTACGGCGAGGTGGTCGGCATATTTGTAAGCCGATATTGTGTTTACGGTTAGGTCGTCCGCATATTTCTAAGCAGAAACTCTGTTTACGGATGGGTTAAATGTTATTTCCAAACCGTAATTTTATCACTCCTTGTGAATTGGTCATATCTTCTGATATGTTTTTCATAATTTTTAGGAGGAACTCTGAAAAGGAGAAAGAACCCCAGGAACTACCAATGTGTGATATTGCTACGATGATGGTACGTAGGCTAAGTATATGATTCATTCTTTTTTTTTGTATACGTTGCTCAAATTATGTATCACTATTAATTGAATGATGTGAAAATAGGTCAAAAGACCTAAGTGGATTGCCAAGGGACTGATCCGTAACATTGAGGAGGTTCTATATTTGGATTGCGACGAACAAAGAACACTGATTAGGAGGCTTCAGGAGTTACATAATCCAGCGAAGGATGATCTCTATACTAACGACGAGGATGATTGGATCAGTCTTTCTAAAACTCCCGACAGTTCTTCATCATCTTCTGAGGAAGTTGCTTCGATTGTTGGTCGTAGTGGATGATTGTAGGTTATGTACTTGTTTAAGTCAGACTTTTAGCATGTTTTAGGATATGGATTCGGGTGATTTACTTTTCAGACTTACTTTTCATTATGCAGACTTAACTTTGAATGAATGGATACTAGTGTTATGATTCTTAATGTATCTGATTCTTGTTTAAGTATAATATGATACTAATTACGGCTAGGATTTCCAGCCGTCAGTTAGGTTAACGGCTAGGATTACCAGACGTAAAACTGACAGTTCCATATTTACGTGGAGAAATGCTGGCCGTATTTTATTTTACGGTGGTTTCCCAGCCGTAACAAAGTATAATCTAAAACTGATATTCCAGGAAGAGTTACGGCTACGATTACCAGCAATAAAACTGACAGTAACCATATTTACGGAGAGAAATCCTGGCCGTATTTGGTTTTAGGGTTTGGTTTCCCAGTTGTAACAAAGTATAATCTGAACTAATATTCCAGGAAGAGTTACGGCCATGATAATAAGCCATGAAAGTGACAGTACCCAGAAATACGGGTAGGATTCCTAGCCGTTACTGAGTTTCGGTAAGGTTTCCCAACCGTGATGCAGAAGAACATCTCACTTGGGTCATTACGGCTAGTTCGTGTCAGCGTATGACCTGGCCGTAAATACCTCTAAATAACCACATTTTTATCATATTATCATTACAAACACAAAATAAGAGTAAAACTAGATTCTTCGTATATAACGAGTGATTCAAAATACATAGGTTCACACCACATTGTTATCATATTATCATTTTAATCACCACCATACAAAAAACATTGTTATCATATACCTTCACACGACATTTACTCATAGTCATCCTCATCAGAACTCATTAGTACCCACAACGGGCCATCCCTCGACAACTGTAATGCCTCCCACAAATGAAATCTTTCCTCGAACCTATGACACCAACCCATTGGTATATCTCCGTCACATCCGTATACATTCCTTAATGGAGGTAATGGGCATCCATCTTTCAATTGGAGGCTGATATAATAGGTCATCATCACGAACCCCATGATGACTATCTTTAGAGATTCTTCTTCGGTAAAAATACGTCTTGTTGGTGCGTATGTAACACTATATGCATAGGAGATGGAATGAATAACGCAATGGGAATGCGTTGGCGATTAGATGGCCACATATTGGCATTCTCATCCAATATTCACTTGTCAATGTAGTGTTGCCCATTAAACGCCGTTCAAATTCTTTGAACTCATCGTTTAGCATCGCCTCCGTGTCAGTTCTTTCGAATCTCATCATTGGCTTGTAGAAATCGGGGAAACCACGTAGTTCAAGAAAACACTTTTGCCTTACATAAGTAATTTGGTCGTCACCCCATTCTTTTGCTTCCTCAAAAGGTCCAAGTTGATCTATAAACACATGGTAACCACAATTTCCGTCGCCCTCAACATCGTCGGTGGACTTGATGTACTGATGAATAAAATGTGGTATAAAGTGCTTGTAATTTTTGTATATCGTGTAAGTAGGTCGGATATAATTACCTTCCTCATCTATAGGGGGTGATTTCATCGGACCTACATCCAAGAAAACCGTATCTTTCTCACCGTCAAGGTTACTAACAACTTTTGTGGGGTGATTTGCGATGGTTCGACCATCGGTGCTTTTACTTTGACATCATTACCTTGGCTTCTCGCTAATTGCTTAATACCAACCGCACCACCAATATTTCTTTGGACACTACTAGCTTCTTTTGTTATTGAACCTTGTTGGGATGGAACTATCGGGTCTTTAATTTTGACTCCACTATCAACTTTTCTTTTTGAATTCTCTTGAGATGCAACAACCACATTCTTCTTGCGGCTTTTTACCTTCATTCCACTAGCTCTGCTTGGTCCGCCTTTTTCCATTTCCTTTCGTTTAAGGGTGTAGAGCTCGTTCAACTTCTCAAAACCAGGATGATCTCTTCGCATTGAAGGAGTCAATTATGGACCCTCCTGAACCTTTTTCTTAGCTTCCGCCCTTTCCTGTTTCTTTGTTATCTTATTCGAAGGCCTACCCTTTCCTTTCCCCTTGTTAGATTCTAAAATATCATCTCTAGTGCATGGATGGGTGAATTTCCGCATTTCATACAACCAAAGTTGTCTTTGTGCCGGTAGTAAAGAAGCATACTTTTCAAAAAGTTCCTTGTGTATCTCCGTGTCGCAAAACACGTCCCCAAAACCTTCATCGGGTGATGGATCTTTAAATTCTAGTTGTTTCCAAAATGGATCTATATCTTGGATCAGAATCATCCTTGTGGGATATTTTGCTACCGCATGCCTACATGGGATACCCATAGCCGACTTAATGGGACAATTACATCTCATTCCCGGTGGAAAATTGTGTTCCTCCCAAGCCTCCACTCCCATTATCAGTTTTACGATTGCCCATTGAGAAACATATAAACTTATTCCCTGGAGCCAAGGGCTTTCCCGGTAGTCGACAACCAATCTAGATCGGCTCTTTTCAAATTCCCCTTTAATTTTATCGAGATCACGCTTGAAATACTCGACCATAGCTTCAAAAACAACAACGAATCCACCATCACAACCATTTAACTTACTCTTGAACCGATAGTGAGCCGACTCCACCGTTCTTGTGGCTTGATTGTCATAATGTCTATAACGGTTTATCCATTCACTAACAAACTTTTCTTTGTGGGGATCCAATAACTCGTTCTTCAAATATGTTATAACATCCGGGTAGGTTGACCATTTTTCCATTACAAAACTCTCCCTTTGGAAATATAATGGTTCCGTGAGCGACCGTATTAGTTCTTCCCAATCAACTTGAAATTCATCCCAAAGCACCTCGGCTATCTTGTCATTCATCTCAAACTTTTTTTTTTCTTCTTGTTGTTTCTCCAATGATAGATTTTTAATCCTCTCCATCTCGGTTTTCTTTGCTGGTCATATAACCCTCTTGCAATTAGTTTGCACATTGTTCCATATATGAAATGTGCAAAAATGATGACGTGCGTAGGGGAAAACACGGGGTATGGCCCACATCAATTCTTGCTCCTTATCCGTAATCAACACCCATGGAGTATAACCTTATTGATACAATAACTTCACCCTTTCCAATGCCCACAAATAACTTTCCTTCGTCTCGTCTTTCAAGAAACAAAATGCAACCGTAAATGTCGACTTGGTAGATGTTTTCCCAACAAAGTTCAATATCGGCATGTTGTACTTGTTAGTTTTATACGTGCAATCCATAAACATAATTTGATGAAAGCATCTTACCAATTGTACACATTCCAGATTGGCGATGAAAAGATATTCCACTTCCTTTTCTTCATTCATATCATAGGCGGTAGAGTACTTTTCCTTCTCAAACAAAAATAATAATTGTTGCATAAGCACTCTCTCTTTCCATGACTCTTTTCTAATTTTTTATCTTTCGTTATATATAGTTGACAATGAGGATGAGTTTTGGGGGTTTAACACCTTCACGCCACTAAGAATATCAATAGGTCTTGTGCGTCTTTTACTCAACACGTGTACTAACTCCTTATCTAAGGGGTTGAGACTTTCCGAATAAGGATGGTTGATCAAACTCTCCAGAATAGGATGAGTATGATAACCCGAGACGACTTTAGCCATATACCACATTTTCGTTTCGGCTTTACATTTAAATTGAATCTTAAAAGGGCATCCGCACTTCTTCGTATTATATACTCCCTTCTTCCTTGTGGTTTTTCGTATATACTCACTATGCTTTTTCCAATGGCACTCATACTTTCCACTACACTCGCAAACCATTTCAAAGCTGTCGGATTTAACTTGTTTATTCTGAACTATAATGCACATCTTTTTCAACCCTTGTGCTCGAGCCCACTTCTTTGCATCTTCCCTATCAATCCACTCATAGTTGTTTACATAGTGAGCACTTGTGTCCTCGGAAACTTGCACAGGTTGGGGTTGATCTTGCATAACCTCCTATTTCTCTTCAATAACCACCTCTTCATCTTCCATACGCACCTCTTGGTCTTCCACCGGAATGTACGACACTATCTATAATAAAATGACATATGTCACATAATTATTCATAAAAGAAATTTAAACACTCACGAACGTCTGGGTAAACTAGTGATATTCCAGCCATCATAGAGTATACGGCTGGGTCTATAAGTTATATCCCAACCGTCATTAGGTATACGGATGGGTCGTGAGTATTATTCCAGCCGTCAAAAAATAAACGGTTGGGTCGAAAAGTATATTTCTGAACCGTAAACCTATTACGTCCAGGTATTCCAAGACGTAAATTGTCATGTAACTGCAGGAGTCGGCTTACGGCATAGAAAACGAGACGTAAAACAAGTTACGACCGGGTAACCCAACCGCCACCGACAATATTAAATGCTTCCCATGCACGTATAAAAAACCTGGCCGTATTTTTTAGTAACGACCTGGAAAATTTATCGTCCCAGCCGTAACTCTTTTATAACGGCTTGGAGTTCATTAATTGTGAGCCGTAACAAAGGATAACGACCAGGAGTTCTTGGTTTCCCAGCCGTGATTAGTCCTGTCGGCTTGAAACCTAGGGTTTTCGAAACGAAAAAAACGAAACTTCTTGCCACCATGACCTTAAAAACTGAAATTGGAGTTAGAATATAGGTATACCTGGTAATCTTGACCATTGATCTCTTCGATTTCTTCTGCTTCTTGGGTTTGTCCTTCGAAATCATCGTAAGGTTCATAAGGGTTAGGTTGAGTTTGAGAAAAAAATTCTTGATTTTCTGAAATATCAGCAAAGAACTAATCGTTGTTGATGGGTATTAGTATGTTATCATATTTTGAAGATGAAGGCTCACCTACATCAAAAGTCTTGCTTGAATCACTCATTTTCCAAAAAAAAAAACACAATTTTTTTTTCCTCTCCTTCTTCTTCTTCTTCTCTTCCCTCTGATTTTTTGTTTTTATTTTCATTTCATCTACACCTAACTTAAAGACATGAATTAGTCTTAATTCATCTCCTAATCATGATTAATAATGTTAATCAAGTTTATTATCTAAAATCATATGGGGGAACTTTAGTCATTATATAAAATATTGGATAGGGGATAACCCAATTACTATTTGCTGACCCAAAATAGCCCCAAAAGACGAAGACTTTTGCGGCCCCAAAAATAGGATTCTTTATTTTTCATCCCTCCAAATAATTAGAGAAGTTTCCCGTTCAAGATGACGTGAATAGGTGAGTCCAAAGTTAAATAGGAATACCATTAGACTCGGCTTTAGAGCGTCCGCAGCGGACGACTAAGAGTAAAAAATTGGTTAGAAATAGAGACGTAGTGGGACGGAGTAAAGACCAAATACCAGACCATACCAAATTTCGAGACTAAATTTGGTCCCCGACTAAGACCAAAACCCAAATTTAGTCGAGCGTGGATATAGCTAACGCCCCACACCAAGCGTAGATATAGTTAACGCCCCACACCGAGCGCAGATATAGTTAACGCCCCACGCCGAACGCACGTAAACTCTACGCCCCACACCAGGCGTGGTTTATACCCCGCCCCATATTTTTTTTTTTTTGTTTTTTTTTTCTAATTTTTTGTGGGGCGTGGATTATACCAACGCCCCACTCAAAAATTTGCATAAGAATTTGGGGCGTGGTTTATACCAATGCCCCATTATTGTTTTTTTTTTTTTTTTTTTTTTTTTTTTTTTTTTCTGTTTACGTTTTCGCACCAGGCGAACTTATTCTTAAAAATCGAACAAGAGAGAGGAGAACATAAACACGGAAGCGTAAAAGACTACATTGATATTAATCTTGGTGGAATACAATCTATTTGATATTTTTGATTGATTGATTCTTTCTTTCTTACTTACTTACAAATGAATACAACATGGCTATTTATAGGCTACAAAAGAAGAACAGAACTATGCCTATGGAGGCTAACAACTATGCCTTTGGAGGCTAACAACTATGCCTATGGAGGCTTACCAAACCAACTACTAGACAATCTAGTATTCTTGTTTGATTTGTCTAACCCTAGAACACTCATTTTACACATGTTAATTGTCTAACATTGACTCTAGACATCCTAGATATTTCTAGGTTAATTTAGATAGATGTGAACACTTGACTAAGTTGGTGTTGAATATTCAACACTCCCCCTCAACACCTACTTTCCAACTTCTCTTTATCGTAGATGTTTCGGTCCCCTTCATAGTTTAAGGATGTTTCGGTCCTCTTCATAGTTTAAGGACGTTTCGGTCCTCTTCGGAAGTTTAGGGACATTTCGGTCCTCTTCGGAAGTTTAGGGACATTTCGGTCCTCTTCGTAGTTTTAGAACATACGGGTTCCATCGTAGTTTAGGGACATTGCGGTCCTCTTCGTAGTTTTAGAACATACGGGTTCCATCGTAGTTTAGGGACATTGCGGTCCTCTTCGTAGTTTTAGAACATACGGGTTCCATCGTAGTTTAGGGACATTGCGGTCCTCTTCGTATCAGTAAAATACTTCTTGTACTCTTTAGACAACTCATAGGATTTTCACCCACTTTTGTTGTTCTCTATCTCATCACCACTTGGTGATTGCTTCCGTTTCTTCACAACATTTTTGTTGTTTCTTCTTCTATTCATCTTTGTTCCAGTCACGCTTTTGTTCGAAAACTGTAACACTTCTTTGGTTATCCAGATTCTCTCACAATCTTTCATTTCGTCAAGCTTCTGCCACAAGCTTTGACTATTCTTATTCTTGTTATATTGCTGTTACAATTTTGTCACGCTATCCAGATTTGCCACATTTCTGAATTCGTAACAGATTTGCAACGCTGTGACAATTATTGTCACACTTATGTTTCCATGATCATCCTTGCATTTAAACAAACATCTTGTCTGCATCTTCTCTATTTTCTTTGAGGCTTTCAGCCCATCTAAATCACCTTCAACTTCTTCTTTGTTTCGAATTTTTTTTTTTTTTTTTTTTTTGTCTGCCGGTGAGATGGACGTTTAGTGTGTTGGTCACACCATGAAAAGAGAGTTGAATGGCACTTTCTCACTGGCACTCTTTTTTTTTTTTTTTTTGCTTTCTACTGCATGCGCGACTATCGATCTCCAACTCCATCGACCACCGTGTATCATCATGGAAACATTCTGAACATCATTTTCTTCTTCCTTCAACGGTTAACTCATCACTTGTTCGAATCTCCATCGGTGGAAGAATTCATTACAGCAGCAACACCTCAATCCACTCTTATTGCTCAACCCATTTTATTCCTTCATCTGTTGGCAGCAGCATCATCATTTCTGGGAGAAGCAGAAGCAGTCTCCGTCTCGTCGTCCTTCATGTATGCAGTCTCATCACAGCCCGTGTTCTCTCCACTTTTGCTTTCCGCCTTTGCTTTCCGTTTTTCTTTTCCTCTGTGCGGCGTGTTAGGTGTGTCGGTATCACACGTTTTCTCTACATCTCGAGCTTCGGTCAATAATGGCAGCTGCCACTCGTTTTCCCTTCGTTCACTCTTCATCAGTTCTCCTCGAACAACAGCCAAGTGCTCACGTCGAACTCTCCATGAAACACTGCCATCTTTATCACCAGCAGCTCCGATCACCGAAACCACTGCCACCTTCCATTGCCAAAGCTCTACCATGCTGTCTCTGAACTTGGTTCATCTCGAGCTTTACTTCTCTGCTTGTTCATCACTGTCCCGGCATTACTGACATGCATGCAATACCGTTACCATCACCGGATAACAGCATCATTCCATCTCTGGAAATCTCCACGTTCATCTTATCATCCGTCAATGTATGCAGCGTCTCGCTCGAGCTCCGTCGTTCACCCTTCATCTCTGAGCTCGATTCACTTCCATTTCTATGCTGTTAATGGCTGCAACCCGAGAAGCAACACCATTGCTTGCCAAGCTGCTTCATTATCGGTTCTTGTCTTTACTGCCCTTATCATTAGCCAACTCCGACCAATTCTACAGCCACCATCCATCGAGGTCATAGCTTCGAACTTCACTGCCACCTATCATAGCAGCAGCTACGATCACCATGAATCACCGAGTATACAGCAAATGCCTCCATTACCAGCATCTTTTAGTCACAGCAAGCTCACCATTTCGTCGTCAGTGACCATTGATGATGATCATCATCACCTAGCCATTGCTTTTCACCGAGCTTAACAGCTCCATCTCGAGCTCTATCTCCTTCCGTTCGCCGTTGTTACCAAAGACAACGAATTCCATCACGAGATCTGAACTTATCCCAGAACACCATAGCTTCTCCGTTCAACTGCCAAGCTCGTATAACTCCATGAACGCAGCAACACCACTATCATCTTTCGCTACTCTATCATCATCAGCCCGAGCTCATCATTGCCTGAAGTGACCACAGTTCAACCTCCTTCCCTGATTTTTTTTTTTTTGTTTTGCATCGTAACTCTTCCAAAAAACAGATCCAACTCGAGCGAGAGTTCCTTCCATATCTTGACTGCAGCTATCTTCCTTAGGTCATACCCATGTTTCTGTATTGATTTCAAGAAGATGTTTTGATCCTTGGTAAACAGCTTCCAACACCACATTTTGTGTCTCTAAAGAAACCTAGTTCCACACGTGCACTTACTTGGGTGGTGAAATCCAACACACATAGCCGCAGCAACACTCGCACCTTCTTTTCTTTTCTTTTATTTTTTGTGTCTCAGCAACACTCGCACCTTCTTTTCTTTTATTTTTCTGCGTCTCTAGATTCTGCAGACCCACACGAACAAAAACTTGATATGTAACGATTTTTACCGCAGTAGACCACCTCCTTCACAATCATCATCAGAACTGCGCACAAATTATTTTAAACCTTCTGTACTCAACACCACAACGAGAACTTAAACACTAACAACCATGAATTTTCGGAGTTTCTTAGCTCTCTTCCTCTCCTCTCTCTTCCTCTCACCTTGCTCTGATACCATCTTAAAGATCGAACAAGAGAGAGGAGAACATAAACACGGAAGCGTAAAAGACTACATTGATATTAATCTTGGTGGAATACAATCTATTTGATATTTTTGATTGATTGATTCTTTCTTACTTACTTACTTACAAATGAATACAACATGCTTATTTATAGGCTACAAAAGAAGAAGAGAACTATGCCTATGGAGGCTAACAACTATGCCTTTGGAGGCTAACAACTATGCCTATGGAGGCTTACCAAACCAACTACTAGACAATCTAGTATTCTTGTTTGATTTGTCTAACCCTAGAACACTCATTTTACACATGTTAATTGTCTAACATTGACTCTAGACATCCTAGATATTTCTAGGTTAATTTAGATAGATGTGAACACTTGACTAAGTTGGTGTTGAATATTCAACATGTATACCCTCCGCCCCACATCAGGCGGACGTATACTTCTCGCCCCACACCAGCCGTTGTTATAGTTTACGCTCCACCAAAAATTTAGTCTTCCTCCCATTGCGTCACTCAACGGACTATAATCTTAACTTCTAGCCATTTTGGGTAGGGCAGTAACAAACCCATGCCAGGTAGGCACATGTTTCATGGTACTACGACTGTTTTCTTAAGATATCTAAACAAGTTTTTTATTGGATTACATATAACAAGATTCCTCTCAATTATGTTAAACCCAATTACATAAGTAGCTAATCATCTGAGTTCTGTTATCATCAGAGTAATCCTAAACAAAAAGCACAAACTTAGGCATGATAGAAACCAACCCACAAACAAATAATAAACCAATTTTGCTGTCGTTATATCTTGTAGTAACTAAACATAATTTGTGTGGAAAACCTCAATCACTAAACCCTTTTTTTGATAGAATCAATTTTTGGAGTAAGTTCTTTTCAATTTCCCAAATCCTAGAAATATATTTCTATAAAACAAAAGACCACCTCCTCTAAGCTACTAGTCTTCTTCAACACACACTTCCCAAAATTACCTTGAGAAGACACCTTTCTTGATACACATCAATAAAACACTCCTTGAGAATTGAACTGAAAGAAAGTTATTTTATATCTATATCCATATCTTAATAATAAATAAAACTTTATCAAAAATAAATAAATAAATAAATAAAACAAGCAAGAACTTCCCATCCATCAATCCCAAGATTTAAAATCCATGGAAAAACACTAAAAAGAAAAGAATTAAGAAAAATGTATTCAATGGAGAGAATCCCATGGAGATGCCAATGAAAAAACAGTCTCCCTTTGACACTTGACACTTTCCCTCTCTAGAAACACTTCCCATCATTTCCCACAGCCCGATGCTCCTCCCCTACATCATTTTCAGTTGGACAAATTAAAAAGCAAAAAATAAAAATAAAAATAAAAAATATAGTATGCAGCTCCCTCATGAAGGGTTTGAATCTGATCTTGATTTTCCATCTTCCTAGGAAAAATCTAATGGATACTAAGTTTTCCCCTCATGAAAATGAAAGCATACCATTTCCCAAAAGAGTAAACAGAAGAAACATGAGAATATGAGATGTTTAGTGTATCACACACATTTCCATGCACACACAACACTCTGTTTGGACTCTGACTCTATCCTATTTCTATGAGTGTCTCTCATGTATATACAGTCTTTTTAACAGTCAAAACTCTTATGATTTTACATCACTTCTAGTATATGTATATCTCTCTCTATATACATTCTGCAAGTTTTTCTTTGTCCTCTCTTTATTATCTTACTTTATATTTGTGTTAACCTGATTTTCTTGTTTTGTGTTTTGTTTGGGTACTTCTTTCATAAGTTTTGCTTTTAATACATGTGGTCTTGATTTGAGTCTTCACTTTTTTCTTTCACTACCCCAAACTAAACATAAACCATAAACATTACCACCACCTTCTTCTGTTTTCCTTTTCTTTTTCATCTTTGTTTTCGTTGGTTGACACAGTAGTTTGGACTTGAAAGCACCCATCTTTTCTTGTCCATGGAAGAGTGTTAACTTCTTACCTTATTAACCTGTTCATCTGTCCTTTTAACTCTCTCTATATACATCTTACTTCTCTTCTTTTTTATCAAGCCTCAAAGGGAGTGAGAATAGTATTGGAGCTACTTTGAACCTTTTAAGGTTGCGGAGAAACGCAGTATACGAGATTATGAGACTCTTAGGAGGTGAAGTGGTAGGCAGTGAAGCTGGGAGGAAAGCAATGTGGTTATATCCAAAGGTTTTAGGTTTCAATCCCTCTGAAAGATGGGGTCACTCAGCTTGTAGCTCTAATGGAGTTGTTTACATCTTTGGGGTACGTCCACTGAAAAACACACACCATGTTTTCATTTTCTTTCTATTGTTTGATATATTTGTGTTTGTTCTTGTTCTTGACTAATTTGCAGGTTAGATTTTTTTGTTTTGATAAATACTATTAATAGATAATTTTGGTTTCTCTTTTTGCCTTCAAAATTCTTCTTTTATCATGAGAATGTGTGTTACAAAGGGTTTACTCAAAAAAAATCTATTTCCTGACTTCTTTTTTTCCTCTTTTGCTTTTCTTTGTTCTTGTTTTTGCCATTTTTATGGTTGTTTTATGTTCTTTTTGGTTTTTAAGTTGTGACACCTACTATTGTTGTATGTATTAGTTTTCACCCATACAGACACAAACATAATGGAAAGTTAACGTATATTAAGTTAGTGGAATTCCGTAATAATTTATTTTCAGTCTCCCTTTTTCTTGACTAGTTTATATATTTTTTCCTTTGTAAATCTAGGATGCTTTTATTTAGGGGTGATTTTCTATGCCAAAACTTGATTACTGAATTGCTTAAGGTTCTTCGAGTTAGTAGATGCACCATATCAGCTTTATTTGTATCTCATGATTTATATGGCTATATTTTTCAGGGATGTTGTGGTGGATTGCATTTCAGTGATGTTCTTACTTTGAATCTGGAAACAATGGCTTGGAACACACTCGAAACAACGGGAAAACGACCGGGAACAAGAGACAGCCATAGTGCAGTACTTGTGGGGCATCATCAGATGATTGTTTTTGGTGGTACAAATGGTTTGAAAAAAGTAAACGATCTTCACATACTGGATCTTAAAACAAACGAATGGAGCATTCCTAATTGTGAAGGGATTCCTCCGTCACCACGTGAAAGTCACACTGCTACTGTTGTTGGTGATGATAAACTAGTCATATTTGGTGGCAGTGGAGAAGGAGAATCAAATTACCTGAACGATTCACACGTTTTGGACCTTAAAACCATGAAATGGATTCCTTTGAAGATTAAGGGTGGGCTTCCTGCTCCAAGAGATAGTCATATCGCGGTTGCAATCCATAACAAACTTCTTGTGTATGGGGGTGACTGTGGTGATCGATATCACGGCGAGGTTGATGTTCTCAACATGGACACGATGACTTGGTCTAAGGTATGCCTATTTGGAGCCTGTATCTTTGTCTTGCTTCCGTAGAGTAATAACTTTTCAAGGTTTAAGTCCAACTATATTTCATCTTACGATGCTTGGTTTTTATTGCAGTTGTTTGTTCAAGGAAGTTCACCTGGTGTTAGGGCAGGTCATGCATCTGTAAATATCGGTACTAAGGTGGGATGATTCTTCAGTTGATTAAAAATAGTGGACTATTTAGAGTTAAAGAATTATGGGTAACCAAGTTTAAATGTGCTTTGCAGGTTTATGTCATTGGTGGTGTAGGAGATAAGCATTACTACAATGATGTTTGGATCCTCGACGTGAACACTTGTTCATGGACCCAACTTGACACACGAGGTCATAAACCACAAGGTCGATTTTCTCATACAACTGTGCTTACAGATTCAGATATTGCTATATATGGCGGGTATGTTACTTGGAATATATTTGGTACCTTTTGGTTCTTGTTAAAATTTCTTGTGAAATTGTTGCATAATTTGTCAGTCATTACGAGGACCAAGTTGGAGAAGTATATTGCTTCCCTGTCTGCCTTCTCCCATGTCTAATGTAACTTTTTTGGGTCAAATTGCAGCTGTGGTGAGGACGAGCGTCCATTAAATGAGTTACTCATCTTGCAGCTCGGATCCGAGCACCCCAACGGCCGTTACAACATTTCTTTATGTAAGATTTTTGGAAGTCATTGGAACCATGAGAAAAGAAGGTTTCCACAAGGAGCAGAGACTGAATTGGTATGCTTTACTGTTAATGAAGCTAAGATTTATTCGACTTTTCTGTTGGATACTCCAAAAACTAACAACACTTCTAATTTACCTCTTGGCAGGTCTATGTGAATAACAGAGAGCAGCATAAGAGAGCTAGTGAAACAGAACCAAAGCAAGCTGTCTTGCGTAACTCAGGTTCGTTCTCTTGATTATTTTGACGGTCTGATTAGAAGTCAAACTCAATGTACATAAAATTTATTTGCAATTTTTCCTACATATTCTTCAGATACTATGCGCGCAAAGAAACAGAAAATGAGCGATTCTAAGCCATGCGAAGTGGAATCTGAACAAGAAGAACACTCCCTTTCATTGTCACAGCATTCATCTCCCTCCCAATCTGATCAAGAGCAGACGCCGATTAAAGCAACACCTCGTCCGCTATGTATGTTAAAGCAACGTTTTCAGAATCCAAATGTAAGCAATGTCGTAGAGACTCAACCCGATCAGATTAGTAGTGTTCGAAGAAGCCCACAAGATTTTCATTTTGTGGGTGGAGAAAATCCTAGACACCCCCCAAAGCAAGAACAGTTTCTGCATATGAACGTAGGCCGGCCAGAAGGACAATTCTCCATGGAACGTAAACCAATTGAAGCTATGCCAGTGCATTCCTTGGTAAAATTTCATTTCTAGAAACATTTATCAAGATTCACATTTTTATCGCTTTAGTCTATTTTAATTTAACCATCCGTATTTCTTATAAACTTTATTGATCCATCCTCATTTGTTACATGTTTTTAGATTGGAGCTGATGTTCGAGGTAAAGTGGATGGAGCATTCGATTCAGGATTCCTAATGACTGCAAATGTTAATGGCAAGATCCTTAGAGGAATCTTATTTGCTCCTGTAAGTATTATCAATAACTCAAAGGTTTCCTTGTGTAATGATTAAAAACATTATTAACAATTGTGGTGTAATTTTATTTAGGGAAACGGGTTTGTACCAAGAGGTGCCGTTTTTCCTTCAAGTTCACCAGCTTTATGTAATTCAGTTCCTGTCATTCAGCCATACGCAAGTCTGAATAACATGCCCACGTATGTCAGACCGTGTCAACAACCAATGGCATTTGGAATGCCGGAATCAGGCCATCATCATCTTGGAAGAACCCAAGCAACTTCAGTAGTGAGAAGAACTCCTTCATCAAACCGTTCTTCGGGTATCCGGAATGACCTTAAAGATGTAGTTTTAACACTAGGAGGTCCAGGAAGCCTGTAACAAGACACTAAACATAATGTGTCCTGATTTTGTAAATCTTGAATAGTTACTACTATTTATTAGTATTAGTTGGGACTTGGGATTAATCCAGTTTGGATCAATGTTTCTTCACAAACATTCTTGTATCAATTATTCCAGGTTTAATTTTGCATCTTTTTGGAATTAGAGCTGAATGAACCAGAATTCTTCACATTTCTGAACGATGCATATCCAAATATGGCTGTAGATACTCACTTCGAATCTCTCGGGCGTTTTAAATCCCAACGACCCATCATAGAACTGTGCATCCAACAAAGCCATTATAGAGTCGAAATGACATAAATCGATGTTTAAAAACATATGACCCAACATCAGTCCGATCAATCAATATAATTCAACAAAGAGGAATGGGGCACTATGTAAGTTAACCATATGGATCCATATTTGCCACGGTTCAGCAGGGAACACATGATCCATATGGGCTAGTGTACATTTCAACTAGTATCAACAACAAATAGCTTCATACTAGTTGAGAAGCTGCATAATGTACATCATAATCAGTAAGACTGTTCAGTTTTAGGAACCATTTATGAGAGGTCAAAAGAAGGAGACCAAAACAGTGATAGATATTTCAGATTCAGTGGAAGAGCAAATCAAGGGATAAAAGGGTTTCTGTAAAACAGTAGTATTAAACAGGAAAACTAGTAATTGCACATTTCTAACCCGTTGCTTTTCTAGTGACAGAAACTGTGGCGAGAAAAGACCTTTACTTTCTCTCACTATCTATCTATCCATCTATCAGTTTCAATCAAAATGCTTGCAGGAGAAAAAAGATGAAGATTTTATGGGTGAAAACGTGGGATTGCACGGAAAAGAGCTCCCGAATTTAACGCGGGATTATTTAAAGATGTCACTATCAACCGTTGGTTACAAAATTCTGTCACAAAATAGGGTTTGAGTGGGGAGCTTGAGTAGATGTTAGCTTGACTCTGTCCCATCAAATTTAGACAAGACATCTTTCACTTTCTTTTCTCTCTCTCATTCAATCATTCATTTGAATTGATTTGGATGTTTTGTTGAGGATGATGATCATCATCGTCATACTTGTTATATATTTTTTTTCGAGTCTTTGCTGTTCATCCACGTGGGTCTTACTGTTAGTAGCTTGATCTTGTTTTGATATTTTCTGTTGCCTTTAATACGCTTTTGTTTAGCCAGCGAGGTTGAAGTTTAAATTTCAGACTTGTGGTTGCATCCGAAATTCCAAGGTCGTGACTTGTGAATGTCACTAGTTTAACCAAATGATTTTTAACTTCAAATCCTTGAGATTACCGCGTAACAGTAGCTAATGAGTCTCAAAGCATTTCAGTGCATATATGATATATGTGAAACAGAAACCCACATTAGTGTACTCTTTGAAATTGAATTCTCAAAGATTTAAGAGTTGTATTAATAATTTTTCTGATAAAATATATCAACCGCTAGAATTTTCTAAATAATTTGGCTCTAGAAGCAGTTGGACTACTTAAGAGGGTCCAGAAAGTCATGCACAGCAATGTCATGACTCTTGTTTCATGAGATTTTATTTTTAATAAGATAGGTTTTGTTATTAAAAAAGGGCTAGTGGCACAGCTTGTTGCTCGCTTGACTACTATGTAACTTCTCTGCTATCCTACTAAATATATAAAATAGAATTTAGAAAAAAAAAAAAAAATCGTGATTTAGGGGAAGGAATTACGTGGGGGGAAACAATTCAAACCCAATCATACCACTTCGATAGAGGATGACCACGGAAATATAATAACGACACACGCTTCTGTTTGTACCATAAGTAAAAATACCACTTAATGGGCCCAATTGATACTTGAATCATCTTTTGGTCCTCATCTAAGCCTGCTAACCAGTCAAACGAGGAAGGCCACCAGTCTGCCCAGGATTACATAAATTCAATGATCGGCCAATGGTCAAAGTCGGTCAACTGTCAAAGTCAACATCCGGTCAAGGTCAATGGTCAAAGTCAACGGTCGGTCGTTAGTCAAAGTCAACGGTCGGTCAGTAGTCAAAGTCAACCTTCGGTCAACTATCGAAGTCAGTCGCACCCCTAGCCAATTTTCAGTCTTGTAGCCAGCAGTGCTGCTAACCAATTCCCAGCCAAGTTCTCTGCCTCACTGCCATCTAGTTTCTAGCCATGCTTCCAGATGTGCTGCCAGCCAGTCTCTACCCATGCAGTCAGCTATTCTTCCAGCCAAACTTCCAGCCAGTTTTTTACCCGTGCAGCTAAACCAGTCTGCCAACCAACATCCATCCATACTGTCATCCACCATTCCAGTTTGCCAGCATGCAGAATTTATCATGAAAGCATAAATGTGCAGTTTCATGCAGAATTGAAGATGGAAGCATAAATGTGCAGTTTCATGCAGAAATCATCATGGAGGCATGCATTATTGATTCCAGCATTTTCATGCAGAAATCATGATAGAGGCATGAATGAAAGTTAATGTTATTTATGTTTATATTGGAATTAGGTATTCAATTGTATAAAGAGGAGGAGAAATTATATGGAAAGAGCGGGGTAGCCAATAAGGGAAAAATATACAATGTAATTTTACTATCAATACAAAATCACTCCCCAAGGGGATTCGTCCGTGGACGTATGCAAACAATGACGAACCACGTTAAACCTCTGTCTTTCATTTTGTTCTTCAAATCGACCCCTAACCCAAAATACTCACCAAACTATCCATTCATCGTGTTTCGTGCCCAAAAGTAATTTTGTGTACAAACATTGGCGCTGACTAAGGGGAAATACGAGAAAAGAAATCGTGTTTTCCCATTGAGAAAAGTTGTAGAAAATGCTTCAAAATCGTGTTCGTGAAGAAGCAATTTGAGTGTATTAAAAAATCACTATTGCAGTCCAGTTGATCGCAACTGTTGCAGTCTAGTTTGATCGTAATAGTCGCAGTCTAGCTGATCGCAACTGCTGCTGACCATATAATCGTACATACTGCAATCAAGATAATCCAGATGATCAACTGTTGCAATCAAGATTCGATGTTTCAGATTTGCTGAAGCTATTACCTTCGGAAACCACTAAAACTGCATCGCTACAAAGACCGATGGAACTGTTCTCAGAACGTTCGGTCCACGGTGAAAGATGGCAAAAAAAAAATTTGCTGGATGTTCGATCTGCAACATGGCTTGGTCCAGTTTTGTTTTCAATCACTACAGTCCAGCTGATCGCAGCTGCTGCAGACCAGTTAATTACAGTTACTGCAGTGCCAGTTGATCGCAACTGCTGCAGTCCGACATCGCAGTCGGAAGCCACCACAACTGATTCACTGCAAAAATCACCAAGATTGTTGTCAGGATGTTCGATCCGCAGCATGTTCAAGTTCCAAGTTCGAAAAAAATTTGCTTCTCAAATAACACATTATCCACCTGTTCGAGTTTGTTGTATGACAAAATCTTTACTGTCATGACCACAGGGTTGTCAAGTTGCCTACATCTCTAAGTGCTTGAAAACCCTAGAGAAGACCTCCGGAAAAGCATCTCCAAAAGTCTCATAAAAGGCCGCAAAAGCATAGCAAAATGGTGGAGGAAAGTCCATAAGAAACGGCAACATTCCACAGAACCGTTGCAAGAAACCGTTGAAGGAAAGGACCACATTCTTGACAAGCGTCGCGGAAAGCTTCAAGTACAAAAAAAAAAAAAAACAGATAAGGCCGGCGGCCAGACCCGTCGGCCAAAGCCAGCGGCAAAGTCCGTTGCAAAGGTCAGAAAAAAAGATCACATTTCAGCAAAAACCGTTGCGGCAAACCGTCGCATGAAGGCTTTAAAGCAAAGACAACAGTTTCACAAAACTGTTACGAAAAGTACGAGGGGAAAGATCACAATTCGTGAGAAGCGTTGCGAAAAGTTTTTTTTCAAAAAAATAAAATCAGGAGGAGCCGGCGGCCAAATTTTCACCCACTTTCCAACAGAGGTCATGTTCACCCACTTCCGTCAGGGGCTTCGATGTTTCAAGGTACATCAAACTTCGATAGGCTGCATATATCGACCGTTGATGCTCAGTGGTATATCCAATTTCGATGCTCTTGGCTACATCAAAATTCCATTCTCAGAAACAGTTCGATGCAACAATGGTACATTAATCTTCGATGAGTTGGATACATAGACCGTGGATGCTCTCTGCTACATCCATTTTCGATGCTCTCTGCTACATCCATTTTCGATGCTCTGTAATACATCAAAAAAAAAAAAAAAACCACCGGAAAAGCCGGCGGCCAGACCCGGCAGCCAAGGCCGGCGGTCATTACGTGCGGCGGCAACGACCGACGGCAGCGAACGGCGATATAGGCGGTAGAAAACGGTGACAGCAGCAGCCACTGCCGGCGGGATTAGCGAGCGGAAATAGGCGAGTAGTCGGTGAAGGAGTTTAATCGGCAGCGATTAATTGGAGGGTGTGATTTGGTGCAGCGTTTTACAACTTAATTCTGTAGCCCTGATCCGGTGTATATCGGTGCAACTTTAATCCGTAGTCCCAATTCGGTGTGACGCGATGTAATTTAATAGCGTAGCCCCGGATTTTTCAGCCCCATGCTGTTAGCTTGACGGATTTATACGCTCCACTAGGGCTTGGTCTAAAAATTTGTTTCGTTGATATCTTCTTCGTCTCACGTCCGAATTGGATGATTTTTGGCTTGTTGCGATCACATTTCAGTATGCTACGACATGAAGGTAAAATTTTGCAATTGAAGAATAATATTTGTTTTTGGTACAACCACGTCATCAACATGTTTGGAGCAAGGTGTTAATCAACCAATTTCGTTTCTTCGATAACTTCTTCTTCGTGCATCCAAACTGAGTGATTTTCGGCCCGATGAGATCGTATGTCAATCCCCTACATCGTGAAGGAAAAATTTCAATTTTCGGAGAAAATTGAATTTTTAGAAATGTAAAATGACAGCACCAGAAACGATCACATTCAATCACCATCGAAACTGCAACAGTCCAGTTGATCGAGGTGCTGTCGTTTAGTTCCTCAGTAATAATGCAGTCCAGTTGATTGAAGTGCTGCAGTCCATCTCCACATAACTACTATAGTCAGTTGATCGAACTACTGTAATCCAGTTTCACAGATTCAGTTGCTGGCATGTTGATCGAACTGTCGCAGTCCTTTTTAATTCCTACAGTCCAGTTGGTCGAACTGATGTAGTCTGGTTTTCCCCAAAACTTTTTCAATACAGTTTTCCTCACAACTGCTTCAGTCCATTTTTATGCATCACTATTACAGTACGGCTGATCGCAGCTGCTGAAATGCAGTTCCGTGGTAACTGTCTTCAATCCAGTATGGACTTAACTGGTGCATTCCAATCCCACAGACAAATTAATTTACTAAGAGACGCTAAGGCGACTATACTAGTCATCGTCGCAGGAAAAAACCAACATAGCCAGTGGGCATCCTAATCACTTCATAAACGAAGTTGCAATAACATTTTCAATATGGTAAGTTACAATTTACATATTTTCGCATGTTTTCATATAATTATGCATACTTTTGTTCAGTGAGACACCTATAATGTGGTGAGAATTTTCTCACGAGGAGATGCATACATTTCAATTCTGCGCGCATCTGGAATAGTGGGATTGGCCCCCCGCGTGGATTCCAGATAGCAGACAGCTTCAAAATTTCATGCGCTAGCAAAATGCAGCAAGGCAGTGCACCCTTGTGCGAGCATTGAGCAGCATGACAATCACTATCTTCTGGGGGAGAGTTGCATATCACTTCAACGTGACTGACAATCGCTTGGGGGGGAAATATGTAACACCTCATGGTCTGAAATAACTCTTTTGGGGCGAGCTGCATAACACTCCATACGCTTGGGGGAGAGTTACACAGCACTTAATTGCAATGCAGAATTCAACTTCTGAAAATCGAAATTTCAGGTAACCCAAACTTCTTAATCCTCCAACGAGTTACATGATTAAGAGGGGGCGAGCATACACGCAAATATTTTGACGCTATTATTACAATCAGTAATGTTAAACTGCTATAGTTATGTTGATTGAATTATTGTACTCCAGTTCAAAAGAAACTGCTGCACTCGGTTGGATGCAACTGATGCAGTCCAGTTTTGCTTACGAATTCTGTACTCAGTTGGACGCAACTGATGCAGTCTGGTTGCACTCAGTTGGACGCAACTGATGCTGTCTAGTTTTATTTGTAACTATTATACTTAAGTTTATCGAACTGTTCAAGTCCAGTCCCTCAGCAGCTGCTGCAATCCGGTTGATCAAAGCTACTGCAGTCCAGCTCTGTTTGTATTCCTGCAGTCCAGCTGATCTCAGATGCTGCAATCGTTTTCGCATCTCCTGCAGTCCAGCTGATCGCAGCTGCTGCAGTGAAATCTTGCTCGTCGTTGCTGCATTCCAGCTGATCGCAGCTGCTGCAGTTCAACTTTGCACGTCGCTGCTGCAGGCCAGCTGATCGAAGCTGCTGCAGTCCATCTCTATTCATCGCTGCTGCAGACCAGCTGATCGAAGCTGCTGCAATCGTATTCGCATCTCCTGCAGTCCAGCTGATCGTAGCTGCTGCAGAAATCTTGCTCATCGTTGCTGCATTTCAGCTGATCGCAGTTGTTGCAGTTCAACTTTGCACGTCGCTGCTGCAGGCCAGCTGATCGAAACTTTTGCAGTCCAGCTCTGTTCGTTGCTACTGCAAACCAACTGATCGAAGCTGTTGCAGTCCAGCTCTGTTTGTATTCCTGAAGTCCAGATGATCCCAGCTGCTGCAATCGTGTTCTCATCTCCTGCAGTCCAGCTGATCGCAGTTGCTGCAGTGAAATCATGCTCGTCGTTGTTGCATTCCCGCTGATCGCAGCTGTTGCAGTTCAAATTTGCACGTCGCTGCTGCAGGCCAGCTGATCAAAGCTACTGCAGTACGGCTCTGTTCATCGATGTTGCAGGACAGCTGATCGCAGCTGCTGCAGTCCAGCTCTGTTCGCAATCCCCACAGTCCAGTTGATCGCAGCTACTGCAGTACATCTTTGCTCGTCGCTGCTGCAGTCCAGCTATGTTCGCATATCCTGCAGTCCAGCTGATCGCAGCTGCTGTAGTGTAATTTTGCTCGTCGCTGATGCAGACCAACTGATCGAAGCTGCTGCAGTCCATCTATGTTCGTTGCTGCTGCATTTCAGCTGATCGTAGCAGCTTCAGTCCATCCATGTTCGCAAATCCTGCAGTCCAACTGATCGTAGATGCTGCAGTACAGTATTACTCATTTATGCTGCAGGCCAGCTGATCGAAGCTGCTGCAGACCATTTTTGCTCAACGATGTTACTACCCAGTTTTGCTCATTACTGTAGAGGACAGTTTTTGATGGCCGTCAAGTCCTACGCAACTACCACAGTTCAGTTTTACATCAGCAGTTATCGCTCACTCACAATACCACTCCGCTCAAGAATCACGCTTCTGTTATAGAACAGTTCACCCTACGGTCCTGATTTTGCATGCAACAGTGGTTCGTGCGCAACTATTTCCCGCCTATCTCCCAATCACAATAGCCTCACTTGGGGGCGTCTTGATTGTGATTTCCGCAAACAATAAGGGAAGTTCGCCAATCACCCCAACATCAATAATCCATACTTGGGGGCGAGTTTTATCATTGACTAAGGAAAACGAAATTTTCTTAACCCCCAACAAGTCGGAGGTTAAGAGGGGGCGATGTTTGTACCATAAGTAAAAATACCACTTAATGGGCCCAATTGATACTTGAATCATCTTTTGGTCCTCATCTAAGCCCGCTAACCAGTCAACCGAGGCAGTCCACCAGTCAGCCCAGGATTACATAAATTCAAGGACCGACCAATGGTCAAAGTCGGTCAACTGTCAAAGTCAAATCCGGTCAATGGTCAAAGTCAACGGTCAGTCAGTAGTCAAATTCAACCGTCGGTCAACTATCGAAGTCAGTCGCACCCCTAGCCAATTTTCAGTCTTGTAGCCAGCAGTGCTGCTAACCAATTCCCAGCCAGATTCTCTGCCTCATTGCCATCCAGTTTCTAGCCATGCTTCCAGCCAGTCTCTACCCATGCAGTCAGCTAATTTTCCAGCCAGCATCCACCCACACTGCCAGCCGAGTTTTTACCGTCGTAAACCAAACCGGTCTCCCAACTAAAGATCCATCCATTCTCTGCCCACCAGTCCAGTTTGTCAGCATGCAGAATTTATCATGAAAGCATAAATGTGCAGTTTCATGCAGAATTGAAGATGAAAGCATAAATGTGCAGTTTCATGTAGAAATCATCATGGAGGCATGCAGTATTGATTCCAGCAGTTTCATGCATAAAGCATGATAGAGGCATGAATGAAAGTTAATGCTATTTATGTTTATATTGAAATTAGATATTTAATTGTATAAATAGGAGCAGAAATTATATGGAAAGAGGGGTTAGCCAATAGGGGAAAATATACAATGTAATTTTACTATCAATACAAAATCACTCCCCAAGGGGATTCTTCCATGGACGTAGGCAAACAATGCCGAACCACATTAAACCTCTGTCTTTTATTTTGTTCTTCATATCGACCCCTAACCCAAAATACTCACCAAACTATTCATTCATCGTGTTTCGTGCCCAAAAATAATTTTGGGTTCAAACAGCTTCCATATAAATAGAAAATTTTGTGTTGGTGGGGTATATTTCCCGTTCTCTTCCTCCTCTCTTATCTTATAATATAAACTGTTAGACTGAAACTGCCTGAGATTTCGTTTCTCTGCAGTTACACTGGACTTTGATTAGTATGCAATATTCAAGACAGATCATTTTTTTCTCTTTTCCCCTACATTGATATTAACTAGCTAATTATGTACGTCGTCCCTAAATACCACTGGCATTTGCAAAAAGCATACAAGTAATTCCGAGAGCTCCTAAGGTCTCAAACTTTCCATGACATGGTCATGAATACGAGACGATCATTTAAAAATATCGAACAGCGAACAACTGCGTTACTCAATATTCCTTCCAAATTTGCACCAGCGCCGGCAATTGAAGAGAGGATCCCCAAACATGCAATTTGGGCAGAATATAAATTCTCAACAATGCTGCAATCCCTGTGCCAGTAACATTTTACAATGGTACAGAGATGTTAATCTTGAAGTAAGTATCAATTCTTATCCTAAGAACCAAACCCATAAAATTAGAAATCAACCGGGACAGATAAACTAAAATACACCTCACAGGATAATCCCATAGGTGGAAGAATTCATGTACCAACAGCCTTAACAATGTTTCTCAATCCATTCTCATTTCATTGTCTTCCGTTAACACAAAACCACCACTGTTTTTACGTAAATCTTACCCAATATCTTTAGAGTTAATCATTGTAATAACTTTGATGGAATCTAAAGACAAGAGATTCCAGATGCAGTAAATGTGATCGAAACTGTAAGTACTTGTTTTATGTTTTAGTGGCCTAGCTTTAATTCAAATGCATTCAGGTAATGGTTTTCTTCTTTTGTTTTCGTTTTCATCAATCTAACCTAGTTTTTTTTTTCGTTTTTCCTGCGGAGAAAATATTTCTGTAACGGAAGGGAACAAACTTAGTGGGGCCAACACATTTTGGGTAATAAGGGATGGCTTCAATTTTATTTCATAACCAAGCTGAGTCACCTTTTTTTTCCCACATAATTCATTCCCCCCCTAAATCAAGATTCATAAAAAAAAAATTATCATAAAGAATTGTTAAATGGGATGCTGTAATGTCTGGTGGGCTTTGGCTGACTTGCTGCACCTGAAATGAGTAAGTGTTAACGTTTCAAAATAAATAAGAACCCTGTTTTAGGGCATACAAGAAAATTTCAGGGCATACTGAATAAAGACAAAATAAGTTTGGAAATAGCAAATCCAATTGCCCCTTAACCAAATATTTTTAGTAATGGCAAATCTACCATTTATGTATTAGTGTTAATAACTATGAATAATTTTGATTAGTGTTTAATGTAAATGATTAGTGATTAAGATAATTAAGTTACAAAAGTTTGTGTTGATGATAATTTTTTGGGAAGAAAAGAAAAAGTTAGGTTTTTTTGGAGAAGAAGAAGAAGGGGAAGTGAGGAAAAACTTGTATTTTTATGAGCCAAATCCAAAAGATGAATACAACGATGAGAAACCCTATGCTAAAAATACACAATTATACTTCCAGATTATGTTTAATTTCATTTGTGTAGGTTGAAATCATCAAAAAATTAATTTTTTGCACCAAAGTTCGGCGAACCAAAGATATGTTCGGCTTGAAATTATCAGTCGAACCTCACTTGTATACTACAAAAGATGAACAGTTCGGCTTACTCGAAATACAATAGTTATTAGCCGAACTTATACTATGTAACTTCCGACCTACTTACTAGTTAAATGTTTGGCTAATAAGAAATTTTCATTACAAGCTGAACCTTCTCTTGAGAGTTAGGTTCGGTTTTCACTCTAAATATCGTATCAGCTGAACCATATATATTTCCATGTTCGACTCATATTCAAAAAATCATATCAGCCGAACATATTACTGATTTTCCATAAAACACTTAAATTCATACACATTTAGGGGTTAGGCTTTTTATTATATGTTTTCTATTGTGCATGCTTTTCATAGGATAAATCAAACAAAAAAAGTGGAAATTACTAAAAGTGTTAAGCAAGTGAAGTCTAATGATGGAGAATACCAAGGTCCGAATTCAACTCATTAAATCCAAGGATATCTTATCTTCACCTTCAATAGAATGAAAATACAAACACAACGCAAAAATAATGAGGTCATTCCGACATCGGACGAAAGAGTTATGGCCAAAACAAGATCGAAAGACTTGAGTGTGCAAAGAGAAGGTTCGACTGATAACTCAACAACACGAGCTAGCCGAACCTATAGCCTGCAAATCAATATTTTCGAAGTGTTTACAGAGAGATCTTCGGATTGAAATTGATCTAATCGAGTTAGACAAACCTGACAACCACCTGGGGTAAAGTTCACTTTTCAGGTTCGGCCGTGAAGGTTTGCAAGGTATTAGCCGAACCTGACACTGTTCTGGGACGTATTTAATACACATTTTGGGGTTTGGCTAAAAACTGATATTTACTATTTAGCTGAAATGTTCATAGACACTTTCAAGGTGAAATTTCAAGAACAGATCGGCTCAAAACTCAACTCAGTTATCAGCCGAACCCGCTACTGTAACTGTCAAAAACACTAAATTTTTAGAAATTTGAACTCATTCAGACCATGAAAAACAACAAATAAGAGATTGGGTTTGCTGGGAATACCTTTTTATTTTCATTTCAGGAGTTGGAGCTTCAAATGGTTGAATTTCTGATTCAATTCCTGGTTCAGTTATAGATTTTACACCTTCATCTTCAATTAGTTCTTCTTCTTCAATTCATGGATTATAAGAGGATTTAGAACACTTGACGTTTGCTTTTTTCTTTATACGATCCATTGTATAGTTCAATTTAATCGATGATCAAAATTTCACAAATCGATGATCAAAATTTCACAAATCGACAATTAATTACGGTGATGGAAAAAAAATTCTGAGAAAGAAGGAAGGTGGTTCGGCTGAAGGAAGAAGAAGAGATTTTTAGGATAGAAACATATTCTTTTTTTTGTTTTTTGTTTTTTTATTTTAGGTTCAAAGGTATATAGGTAATTGAACTACCAAATAGACACCCCTTATAAGGTCACCTAGGATGGGAAAACTATTTTGTATGCCTTGAAATTTTTTGGTATGCCCTAAAATAGGGTTCATAAATAATGTCAAAATATGGTCATTAAAAAAAAACATCACCCCTTATCCACCCTTTTTGATAATGGCATAATTACCCTTACATAATTAGTGTTAATGATTATGATTAGATTTGATTAATTAGGAATTTTAAGGATTGATTAAAAATTAAATTATTAGTGGTAAATTAGTATAGAAATCAAATTTATGTGAGTGAGTTGGTATTTTTGAGAGGAAGAAGAAGAAAAAGTGAAAAAAAGAACTTGAGTTTCGAGATTTTAGTGATTAGAAGTGACCAAAATGTGTGATTCAAATCAGAGGTAGACTCTCTCTCTAAAATTTATGTGTGATTCAAATTTATGTGAGAGAGTTCTCTAGACTCTCTCTAAAAAACTTTCCCAAACCCTAGCAACCATAACTCCCCTGCTTAAATCGGCTCCCTTGGAGCAAATCTGAGCAGGGGAAGCTCAACTCGTTATAAATCATTGTTTAATCTTCCTTATTTGTTATTTCTTTAGCATTTCTATTCAGTTTCGGGTTTGAATCAACTGTTTTTAGATTCAAATCACAATTGATTTTTAGATTTTTAGTTTTAGATCGGCTATCACCTCACCTTGTTTTTATTTCTTCTTCTGATTTCCTTGTTGATTTCAGGATCAGTTAAAGAGATATTAACTCTTTTCTTAGTTTTTGGATTTTTTTGGTTTATCTCTATGTTTGTTCTTCTTCATCAGTTGAAGACCTTCTCAAGTGGAAGAAAATGGTTGAAAAATCAAACCCAATGGCACAAAGAACATCATCAAATCTAACAAAGGAAACAAAGAAATCAACAACAACTAAACCAAGATCATCAACAAGTTCCTCAACTGCCATAATTTCTCATAAGACTCCAAAGTCGATTCGGTCTGATTCATCCCGATTCACTCCATTAAAGACCTATTCTGAAGACCCATGTTACTCAGACTCCTGTTACTTTGATTACTTTGAATTTTGTAAATACTAGTATGTTAAAAACTTTAGTTCATGTTACTTGAATGTGCATGTTCTTGATAACTCTGGGTTGGACCTGATCCAGTCACTACTCTGTGCAGTGATCCATATTGATTTTTGGATCGTTGATGTTACTTGGCCCTCTGGGAAATTAGGAATGGTTTTTATGTTTGTAAGGATGGAATTGTTCAAGAACTGGTGGAGATACAAAAGATTTGGTGAATGTATTATGATCCTGGAAAACTACTATAAGGTTTCCGATTTCCAAAATTGGGGCTATTAATGTATTTTCTGAGGTTCGCCTCTTTTATGAAAAAATAATAATCAGAGGTAAACTTCTATACGAAGTTTAATGTCCTTTTTATAAGTTGAATCTGTCAAAAAATTGAATTTTTAAAACCCAGATCTACTGACCAGATGAATGGTTCGGCTGATAACTTGTCAGCCGAACTTCACTCTATAACTGGCGAATTTTAGGTTCAGCTAATTCGAACAAAATCTATCAAAGTCACATCAGCCAAACATAATGTTTCTCTAAATCATACACTAGGTTCGGCTCAAAATTGATATTCCAAGATCAGCTGAACTGATCTTCTGAAAATTCAAAACGAAGAAGAAGGCTAGGTTCGGCTGATTCGAACAAAATATAGCAAAGTCGCATTAGCCGAACATAGTGTTTCTCTGAATCATATACGAGGTTCGGCTCAAAATTGGTATTCCAAGATCAGCCGAACTGATCTTATGAAAACCCTAATTTCATATTTGAAATCATATTTTATCGATCAAACAAAATAAAATCAATCAAAAACAAGATGGGTTTGTTACAAATACATTCTAAAATACATTTGAGAGCAATTGAGATTTGGATTTCGCACTCCAACATCGATCACTTCGATTCGTGTTTCCTTCGCTTGATTGGATTGGAGTCCAAGATGTTTAAGTTTAAAGGTTATTTTGATTTTAGGTTTTTGAGGATAAGGGCACTCTAGTAATTTAAATTATTTAACGATATATAGGTAAGTGCACTACCTTTAGACACCACCCTAGATGGGGTAATGAATGAGTATGCCTCAAAACAAGTTTCTTTCGGTTTTGGGTTTTGTATAGGGGTTCCTAAAAAATGGAGAAAAATCAAGGTGTTACAGCGAAGGTTCGTAGCTCAGCAGCAGCTGCAGCACTAACGCGGATTCAACATGACACAGACGTAGACCTAGAAAAATTCTAAAAAAATTAGAATATGGCACGCAATGAAATTAGTGATATCTTTCCCTAAAATGTGTATACTATGAATGATTTCTCAACAACACTGATAAATTACTCGCATAAACTAGTTGAGGTATACACATATTTAAGTGGACTTGGAAGTAAGGCTAAATGATATTAAAAATGGGTAAGTTATGAAACTACCCTGTCAAATCATTATTAAAAAGGTATCCCCTTGTTTTTCTCAAGCTCATATCATTTCATTCTCCTTCACAACATAACGACCACTATTTTTCTCTCTCCATCATTACCTTGCTTGAAAAACTCGTCGATTAATTCGTCGTAATCGTAGATTCGAAAATTCTGTTGTTGATTAATATCCAAGCATGCAGAATCGTATGAAACGAAGTACTATAAAACCTAATCGTGATGACCTTAATATTGGAAAGACTATGCAACAATACAAATGGGAAAAAAATCAATCCACTACTTTATTTTGTTGTTTTTAATATCAAATTAGGTCAGAAAAATCCATTTTGTTGAATTGCAGTTATATATTCGTCAGGGTATCTCTTCATCTTCCTTGACTTTTCATGTTTATTTCTAGTTTTCATCTTTGTAGGATGAGAATCTTGACGACTTTTCCTCTCTGAAAGTAACATCACATGGTCGTCATGATATTTATCCCAAAAGATTGACGACTAGTGATGTAGTATGATTAGTCGTCATATTATAAAAATGTAAATCATGCCGACTACTAATTGCCAGAATCCATCTTTCATACGTACATTTTTTATATTAGTCTCCATGGTTCTGGAAAACTAACATGAAGACTAGGTGACAGTCGTCACTTTGTTTCATTTCGACCTTGACGACCTGCCAACAAATATTTTTCTTGTGTCAAATTTTGCTTTTAGTCTTCATGTTTTTTGTTAGAGCATCGCTCAGTTGAACCCAAAAGTTTTTTTTATTTCATGCTTGTTGTCAATGTTAGGTTATCAAAACTATATCTTGTTTTCTAGTCTACTAAGTCAAGTTTCTGATATGTTAGAATTGTAGTTGAGTATTAGAGGTCACCCTTGAAGACTAAAGATCGAAGAAGACATTTTTAGAACTTCTATATCAGGTATGTAAAGACTGAACCATTCTATTTTACTCAATATACCATCATTCTATCTATTGAGGATATGGCGTATGACTTAGAGTAGATTAACAAAGAAGATGTTTCGAGTCAAGCTTGTCTTATGAAAAATCACGAAATATGATTTAACAATTGGATGTTCAAAGGTCCTTAACAAAATTGGTTTTATGAATTAATTTGTGGATCAATTGAAAATTTCTCGTACAAATGATTATATCACTTGGGAATGTTTCAAAAATCATACGAGAAAAATATCAACTTACTGATATTTCTACTCAGGGTAGGTTGGCGAACCATTTCACAAACCATAGATATCCGAGATACATAAATACATAAAGGTTGGCAAACCAGTTCGAAAACCGCAAGTTCAGTTGGGAACAATGCACGAACCCGATTGGCGAACGTGGTGGACCAAATTTTATAAGTTGGATAAATAGGCTAACAGTTGGAGAACACGATTCACGAACCGTTGTACTCTGACTCGTGAATAAGCCCTACGATTGGCGAACCGTTGTACCAACTGTCCCGATAATGTTTAGAATATGCTTAAATACTTATTATTTTAATATGTTTAGTATTGCTAGAACTCTCTTAAACACCTCTAAGACTTCATTGATCGCTTAAACCCATATAAATTTGGCGAACGTGGTGGAATGAATTTTATAGTTTGGATAATAGGCTAACAGTTAGCGAACAAGGTTCCCAAACCGTTGTACTCTGACTCGTGAACAAGCCCTACGATTGGCGAACCATTGTACCAATTATCCCGATAATGTTTAGAAGATGCTTAAATACTTTATTATTTTAATATATTTAGCATTGATAGAACTCTCTTAAACACTTATATGTGAGAATCATGATTAATTTCTTAGGTATTTAAATAAAGATCAAATAGCTTTTAGATCTTTGGATAACTTTCCAAACCGAACAGTCATTATACACTATTCCGTAACCGAACCTATGTGTATACTCTTATTTGTATTTTGAAGACCTAAAGCTTACTATGGTCTTTGAAAATGACAAATATAGCATCTCTTTCAACTAGGAAATTCAATCCTTGACACTTTGTTTCCTAATTGATTCTAGATCCATCCTCTATTGACATAGGTTTCATATGTGAAACATTATTAGGTCTACGACTAAAAGACTTCGCTTTGGGGATTCGTGAAGCCAAGTCCGACTATCTTTACCTTGATAGTTCGTGAATCCTGATCTTACTTTTTTGTTATCGAGGTTCTCATAATCTCTTTCAGGCAAGATAGATAGTAATCATAAAGTTATCTTCATCTCAGACTTTGTGATTCCTCAAGGTAGATATTTAAAGACTAGTCTTAGTTGATCTTTCGAAGATTGTTCTTATGAGGTGATTAAGAATATAAGCTTTTCTTCGGGAGTCGTAAATTCCGAATTTGTGAGGTTTGCTAGCTTTGTCCATTGCACACAAATTTCTACACCTTGATCTTTGATCTAAACGATAATCAAATAGGCTTATCTGTTAGAGGAAAAATGGTATCAAAATTCTTTACTTCAATTGAAGCAACTCTTAGGCTATAAAGGAGGTCATCTAAGGGAATCAAATGCGAAAAGCCTTGCGAATTTCAAGAGATGTAAAGAGCGTGACTATAAATGAATCGCTTGGTGGGTGGGATCGGTCTCAACTACATTCATGTCCAAAGTATTATACTAGGATAGTGTATGTAGTGGATTAATACAGTATGGTGTTCAATCTGGACGAGGTCCCGATATTTTGCTGCTATTACAGTTTCCCCTTGAACAAAATTTCTGGTATCCCTTGTTTTTCCTTTTCCACATTATAGTCTTTATCTTTATAATTTGATTTACACAGGTTTGTACGTATTCAATTTAACCAGATATGTCCGCTTAATTGTAATAGATTATGAGACTAGTTTCTTGTATAATTTGTATCTTGAAATATAGATAAAAATCTTAATCACTTGGAAGAATTCCGATTGAATTATTTGGGTATGACTAGATTGATCTTGGATATTGATTTTTGAAATCGTCCAAGTACTCTGCTTAACTATCAGGTTCACGGATCTTGTGTCTACATATATACTGATTGAGCAGAGGTTGAAATATTAACTCTATATACATATTTTCAAGGATCATTCAGTTGGTCTACCTGGTATTATATTGAATTTTGTCTATATAGGTTGCCGATCGAAAAAGATGGGTGGATTTGGTATCCCCCACGTTTTCAATTGGTATCAGAGCAGGCAAACATTGTTGACCTACAAGTATGTGTTTGAAGCGATCTGTATTGTGGACAAGAGTGCAATATCGTACCGCCAGCTTTCGATGACACAAATTACTTATGGTGGAAAAAATTTATGCGTTTCTTCTTACAAGATCGTGATTTTCGGACATGGGTTCTTGATGTTGTAAGAGGATATAATGCTCCACTAGTTGGAGAAGGAGTTGTTATTGTTCCTAAAGGGATAAAAACAAATGGCGATGAAGAAAGCAATGATGCTAAATGCAACTATGATGGATTGAACGCCATTACTCACGTCATAAGCCAAGATCTTCAACATCATGTGTCTACGTGAACTAGATCAAAAGATTCTTAGGATACCTTAGAAACCCTATTTGAAAAGAATTTCACAAAGAAAGAAGCTAGGATTCAAAACCTAACTATTGACTGGGAAAACCTTCATATGTCTGATGAAGGAATTTAATCACAAATTGTTAGCAATAGTGAATGCTTGTTATTCATTAGGAAAAGAGATTCCTGAACAAAATATTATGATGAAAATTCTGAGATTTTTTCCAGATCAATACGAGTCTAAGAAACATTCCATTATGGAAGGAAAATATCTTACTACACTTTTCAGGAGCACGCTTGTTGGAAAGTTGAAGATATTTGATTTCGAACAGAAAAGACAAGTTAACATTCACAGTTCAAGCAATTCAGCCCTCACTGCAAATAATGACTCTATTATTTTATGTCTTGAATAACTTGTCAAAGAATATGGGAATATCTTAAACTCAACTTTGTCACTGCTTACTCAACAGATAAACAAAACTCTTAGACGAAAAAAAAAAGATCTCGTAATAATTCTTTTCAAACAAGAAGTTTCATTGAATTTAATGTTCGAAACATCAATGACATCAATCAATGTGTTAAGTATCTTGGTTATGGACATCACTTTTTTGTATGTCCTAACAAGGAGTACTATAAGAGAGTCAAAGCCTTTATGGCCACTGAAAAAGTGGGGTATAATAACCACACCCAATAATTCATTCGGAAATCTGTATGGACTAAACTCCAATATAATTCCGAGAGCACCAACTTAAAAGAGAGCTCTATCAAGAGATATATCAAAGAGATTAATCTTTATTTATCAATGCAATCATCAAATCGAACAGATAGTGAGCCTGGTTGATATGAGAAATAACTTGGATGGTACCAAAGACCAATGCCCAAGTGTGTCAATCAAGTTGAAAAGCGGGGGTTTAACAACCACACCCAATATTTCGTTTCGGAAATCTGTATGGACTAACTCTAATATACTTCCAAGAGAATCAACTAGACAGTCAGACTCAATCAAGGAAAATACATCCAAGAGTTATATCTTTGTTTCTCAATGTAATCAGCAAATCAAACATATAGAAATATGTGAGACTGATTATTATAAGAAACAACTTGAACGGTACCAAAGACCAATGTTCAAGTGCCAATCAATTTATATCAACAACCAAATATTGGATTATCTATTTGATTGAACTGCGCACAACCTGTGATATTTCAATTATATAAAAATATAATACAGAAAAGAAATAACACGGACATCGAAAATTTTGTTAACGAGGAAACCGAAAATGCAGAAAAACCCCAGGACCTAGTCCAGATTTAAACACCACACTTTATTAAGCCGCTACAGACTCTAGCCTACTACAAGTTAACTTATGAATGGAATGTAGTTGATCTCTAACAAATCTCACATTGATTAAGGTACAGTCACATTCCTTACGCCTCTGAATCCCAGTAGGACTCTACGCACTTGATTCCCTTAGCTGATCTCGCCCACAACTAAGAGTTGCTACGACCCAAAGTCGAAGAATTGATTTAAAAAAATGTTTCACACATAAAATTATATTGAATAGATAAATATGTCTCCCATAGAAAAACCTACGATTTTTTGTTCCTTATTTTGATAAATCAAGGTGAACAAGAACCAATTGATACACCAGACTTATATTCCCGAAGAGTAGCCTAGTAATATCAATCATCTGACAATAATCTTAACCTTATGATAGCGGAACAAGATATTGTGGAATCACAAAGAATGAGACGAAGAACTTTGTGATTACTTTTTATATCTTACCTATCAGAGATCAAATCTCGAGCAAATCTTAGAGAAGATAGTACTCAATACGATAGAACAAAGTAAGATCAGAATACGCAACTACAAAGAAAATAGTTGGGTCTGGCTTCAGAATCCCAATGAAGTCTTTAAGTCGTTAACCTATAATGGTTTTAGAAAAACCTAGGTTAAAGGAGAATCGACTCTAGTTTATGCAACTATTATCACACGGGAGGTGTGGGGATTAGGTTTCCCAGTTGCTAGAGTTCTTCTTTATATAGTCTCCAAATCAGGGTTTGCAATCTAAGTTACCTTGGTAACAAAGCATTCAATATTCACCGTTAGATGAAAACCTGATTAGACTCAAGCTAATATCTTTTAACCGTTAGATCGAACTTAGCTTGTTACACACAAATGAAAAGTGACTTCTTTTAGATATGGGTAACCATACCTAAACGTTTACACCTTGTTGGCTCAACAATAGATAACCAAAGTTATCCATATGAACACTTTCATATCAACCTTGTTCATCTCAATCATAACTAGTTCAAATGACTCAAATGAAACTAGTTCTAATTGATTAACTCGAATCAATTTATGAACATTATAGTCACGGTTTGCAAAAGATTGCATTCCTTATTTTATAATTGTATTAGTTCATGAACAAACCTGTAGTTGCAAGAATTCCCACAACACACCCCTAGTAATATCTTGATAATAATTTCTTGATCTAAACTCATTTGATATGAAAATGATGATTAAAATACTAAAATTGTAAATGGACACACAGATTTTTACATGGTATGATCAATTTGATCTACATCCATGATTCTTCACTATGATTGTTTAAATTTACATTTGATTTACATCGATAATCTCCATTAATGGAGTTCTAGATCTAGTTTTTGGGAAATAAGATGATAAAGAAAAATACATTCTCTCTAAAAATATCTCTCTGCAAAATATTTCTCTCTCTTATTAAAATTGTCTCCTCCTTTTTCTCTCTCCTACACTTCTTTTTATATATGTGTTTACATAGTGGATGACAACTCATATACAACTTATACTTCCCCTATTTTAGGATCCCTTTCTACACTCTCGCAAGTTCTCTCCATAATTTCATAGGCTCTCTCTCTCTCTCTCTCTTGCTACATTCTCTCCATAATTCTCTCCATAACTCTCTCCAGCTCCCGCCTTGTTCTCGCGAGCTTTCTCTATAACAACTATAAAATCTTCACCTCTTTCTTGTGTTTTATGCAGTCGTTGTCTATTACGTCACTTCTATAATTAATTTGCGATATTTGCCATGTATGGTAGAAGTTTTCGCAAGAACGTTGTTGTTGCGATATTCTGCTCCTACATTTTGCCTCTTTTTTCTTGAATATTGCTTGAAAAGCAATTCTTAAGAAAAAATATGCGGTTGTAGTAGTCTTTGATCTTTGTTGATGAAGGAACGAGCGAAAGAATATTGGACTTGAAAAGTACCTACTTGCCTCTATTCTTTTGTGAAGTTCCAGATCCTTGCAAAGTAAATAAGAAGTATCAACTATTGAAGTATGCGAAGTATGAAGTATCCTTGAAGAAATATAAGAAGTACTCAATCCTCAAAATATAAGAAGTATCCGTCCTTGAATGAAAGTCATAAGTATTTCCTCTATTCATGCGAAATTATTACTTCATTTTTGGTGAAAATTCGGTCCATTTTGGAAAAATTCTTGTCGAATAGATAAAGAACATAAAATGTTTTCTTGGTAATCCATAGTTGCCTCTGTTTTTTATCTATGAAGATAGAATCCTTGAGAAAATGTTAAATGAGCGAATTGTGTCTTTATTCTTATCTTACCTCTGCTTCATGCAATAATATCTTGGGAAATTATGGATGAGTCTGCGAGATTCTGAATAACCCTGCGAAATAATGAATAGTGCTGCGAAATTATGAATAGTGCTACGAAATTATGAATAGTGCTGTGAAATTATGAATAGTGCTGCGATATTATGAATAGTAACCCTTAGAGACTCTGAATAGTACTTAGGAGAGATTCTGAATAGTATTTCTAAGAGATTCTAAATAGTACTTGCTATCTCTCTTGCGATGAACAAATCTTTCCTGCATTCTTAAAAGAAAATAGTTAATGTTTGAGATTATTCTATTGGTCTTATTTTGCCTTCCTAGTTAAAGGTCTTATTTTGCCAATTTTTGTTTTTACGATAAAATCGCAGGACATCCTTACATTTGCATGTAAAGACCCATTGATCTTGACATGCCTAAGTTTTCTTGCGAGAACAAAGCCCCATGACATTGCCGTATTGCGATGAAATCGCAGGACGTCTTTACACTTTCATGTAAAAACCCATTGATATCATCTTATCTTTTTCTATTGGCTTTTTTCCTTGGTAGAATATTTTTCACGCCACAATATGACAGGCCTAAATGTTCTTGCGAACGTAAATCCAATGACATTGCCGTCTAAAGACACTTATCAGCTCCCTAATGGAGGGTGCCGCCCTATGTTTTAAAACTTAACCCACTCAAGTATGCAAACGGGTACGCCTACCTAAGAAGTCGAACTTGGTCTGGGTTCGCCAGTATGCAAACGGGTACTCATAATGTCGTACAACCAAACTCAGTTGAATTCCCGGAATTGAATTGTTACACCGGTACGCATATGGGTATGCATACTAAGTTCTTGGACTTCAACTATCAAACCAGTACGCATACGTGTATGCATACTATGGTTCCCGGACTTGGAATATCTTGCAACAGTTAGCATACAATTATGCAGACTGTGTTATATCCAATAAATGATTAATTGTTCTAAACTCCCATTTCAATCATTGAAATATTTTTAGAAGACGGGAATAGTTGTCTCACACAAACTATTAGCTTAAAGCAATTTTCAAGTGATCAATACGAAACATTCCGAGTCTACATCAAATAACCGTCTCACATAAATCACGTAAGATGTTACTAGGTGATGTTCACATGATCAATTTTTGAATTTCGTCAAGGATAAGATGAACTTGGTTAAAGTGAAATCTTACCAGCACATATTTAGAGAAATATGTAAGCGAGTTAAACTCAGCTCGAAATATCAAATGTATATAATCGAAGTTTATATAGCTATACGACTTTTGTCTCAAACATAAGATATAGTAGAAATATACTTTTGAGCGATAGATGAGTTCAAGTCTCCACATACCTTTTGTTGATGAAGTTCCACAAGCTCCCCTTAGTAGTTCTTCGTCTTAAATTGATGAACGTCGTGAAGTCTAAAACTCAACTACACATTGTATCATAATTTGAGACATGGATATAAGTAGACTAAAAATCAAGACTTGTAGTTTTGTAAATTAAACTTGACAAACAAGCTTGAGATAGCAACGCTTGCGAGTTTGACCGAGAAGTGCTCTAACAATCCCCCCTTTGTAAATTTTAGTGACAAAACTATCAACACATATGGATTATTGTTGATGGTGGTTTTTAGTTCAGGGCTAAAATTGTAAAACCTTATATTTAATATGTCATCTTTCTATAAATAAATAGCACCATTTAAAAGCGATGAGTGCCTAGGCCTCTTTGCTTACATACGTATTGAGTAATTCAGTATACTTATATATGAAATTTATCCAGAATAGTGTTGGTTGCAAAAATCCCAGGTATTCTGTAAATTTTATTGAACCCCCGCCTGCATTATTCACTAATGCATGGCTTGCTGAGTATCTATCCTATGCTACGTTGCCCAGCTGAACTCTTGATATTGACATGACATGACAATTAATGTTCGCTCGCGGCTGAGTAGCATGAATTTCCCGAAGTGTTAGGATTGAGATGTGCATAGAAGTACTCAATCAAAGGCAAGTAAGTTGCGCCGCCCTCTGAGATAAAAATTAGTGATTTTTTGTAACAATGCACAAAATTCACCAAAATTGATTGGTTTTGTGTCAGCTTACAAAATTTAATTTTTCTAACCTGATTTTATCAATTTGCAAAAATTAGGTTTTTTTTGCGATCTGCGTAATATCTCGATCCCTATTGGTCGAAACTAAACCAAGGCAAACTAGGAAATTAGTCCATCATGGAATTAGTAGGAGAAAAATCCTGCCAAAGGTTGGAAAATAAGAAATAAAAGGAAACTGCGGCAAATAAAGGCAGCAACAAAAGGGGCGCGGCCACGCCGCTTGGTCGGCCGGTTTTCCCTAGATAGCGCCGCCCATGGCCGGCCGGCCACGCCCCATATTAATACTTTCCGGACCTTCTTTCCCACCAACCAATCAAATCTCTCTAAAGGCGCAGCCTACACTCTTAATTAATGGTGGAAGTTGGCTAGTCAACACACTTAATTCCTTAAGAAATCGAATCTAGACTGTCCATGTCAGTGTTAAAACGATCACGACCGCACGATTTGGCCGGTCGATTTAACGAGCTTGACCTTCTCCCAGCGCGACCAAACAAGCTCCATGGTATTCATCGATGGGCCCACTTTTATTCCAACCAATCAGAATTCTCCTAGCCTTCCAGCAACAACCATAACCGCTGGATTACAATTTTAGCTTTCTTTCGATTTTGATGCATGATTGTGTTAATAAACCATTTCTAAGTCTTTAGGATCCTTTCATTATTAAAAATAGATTTTTCATATTCTGATTCAAATTTCCTAATGTTTTGCTAATTTTACAGATCTCTGATCAATCATTTGTGGGTAAACCAATGGTGGAAGCAGTATGATTATTGCAGCTCGGAAAATAACAGTGGTGTGGCCAGCAGTGGTGCTAAACATCTTCGCTATGTTGATGGTCCATATTAGTAGTTCAAGAGGTTATATGTATTCATCCATCCACATAAATTCAATAAATCAATAATATGATTCAAGTAAGCACTCTTATATACATCTGATCTATAGATTGCGATATTCATATTCTCTAGATCTTCACAAGGAGTTTTTTCAGTCCCATTATCCGATCAACACAGTAAACTCATTAGAAAATTTCAAAAAAAATTGGCTCTCAATTTTCATTCAATCATCTTCCTAAGAATCAACAATCAATCTAGTTGTAATAATTTTCATAATTTGTTACCATATTATTCAAAATTCCTATATTATTTCTTCCGATATTATGGAATTAATTTTGGCAACAAACTAAATTCTATTTTACTCCCATATCCTATATAATTTAAGGTTTCCCAACACACAGGATTCTTTACTGATTCATTGTTTATCTGCAGTCAATTTCCCAAGAACCATTGGTGTGAAAGGACTTTCTTAAAGATTGAAGTCTCACAAAACATTTCTCATTCTTCTAAAAACTTCATACTTATCAATCTTATAGAAATATCCATGTCTTCAACACAAGGGGATTGCATCAATCGACTTTCCAGATAACTAAGAAATGCAAATATTGATATGTCTGCTATCTCAAGGAGAACAGTAGGTACTTCTCAGATGGTCAGTGAAGCTGCAGGGAAATGGGAATATGGTGTACTTGGAAAAATTATGGAGAATACAAAAATGAAGATGAGAGTTATAAGAGCAGAAATTAATTCTCTTTGGGGAAAATACAGAAACAAGGAGATCAGGATTATGGGTCAAACTCTGCTGCTAGTCGGATTTAATAATGAAGCTGAAAGAGATGAAGTGATAGCTGATGGACCTTGGTTGATTTATAGTGTCCTATTTAATGTGCAAAAATACTATAATCATATACCTCTAAAAGATTATGTTTTTGATAAGCAGATCTTCTCAGCACAATTCAAATATCTGAAATTGGAGCATATGAATGTATCTGTGATAGATGAAGCCATTGGGTTTATTGGAAAGAAGATTTCAACCAAACCAAAGAATTGTAGACATACTGTAGGTAATACTGTGAAAGCAAGAATAAAAATGCAGTTGAGCAAACCTCTTCATAGAGGTGGTTAGTGGAAAACCTTAACTGAGGAGGATGTATGGATTAGATATCATTGGGAACTTCAGCCCAAAAATATTTGTCCAAAATATTTTTTGATTGATCATAATAAAGAAACTTGTGAGTATACTTCTCGCTTGCTATATTTGGATTCACTTTATGCTGCTGAATATAAAGAGTTTCTAAAAGAAGTTAGTGAAGAAAACACTAGAAAATAATAAAGTAATCCTACCATAGCAATGGAAGAGGAGTTAGATGAGGAACAAAATATGAAAGAATCAAAAAATGTCTAAAGAATGAGGCTCTCCACTCTCAATGCTGATCCTTCAATGAATCCTCACAATATTCATGTTCAACCTCCTGCAATCCTACAAGGAAATGAAACAACTAATATGGATCTTCAACACAACTCTATGATGGAATTGGAGGAACCAGCTGCAATAATTACTGATCCCATGAATGATTGTGTTAGAGTCTCCAATCAGGTATACATACAAAATCCTATTTTTTTGCAACTTACTTTCTGTTTCAAATTTCTTAGTGATACTATGAAGATTCTTGCTTGGAATGTGCAGGGTTTAGCACAAAATTTTACAAAAGATCAACTATCTGTTTTGATTAAAAAGCAATCTCCTGACTTTTTATTTTTATCTGAAACCAAAATAGATAAAAATAATATGATTAGTTTTGCTAAAACCCTTTGTTACTGCAACTTTACTTGTATAGATAGAGTAGGTCTAGCTGGTGGTTTGCTTTTGATGTGGAAATATTATATTAAATGTGAAGTTCAAGATATTTCTCATAACATTATCAATGCGGTCACTAATCTTCATCCTGCTAAAACTGATGTTCTGATCCCTTTTATGTATGGCTCAACTTATTCAGATAATAAAAAAAATCAATGGGATTTTTTAAGTAGAATTTCTGAAAACCTTATGCATCCTTGGATTGTCATAGGTGATCTGAATGTGCACCTTCAAAGTTTGGATGTAAGTACTTCCTTTTCTCAGGATGATAGATTTGTTCAAAATAATATTAATGAATGTGGTTTGTTGGACTTAGTATATATAGGTAAAGACTTTACTTGGACTAGAAAAGTAGGTTATAGTATTATAAGACCTAGAATTGATATGGCTTTGGGAAATCAACAGTGGTGTAATGAATTTCCTAATGCCAAATTATATCATTTAGTTCAAGATGGCTCTGACCATTGTCCTATCATGCTGAACACTGAGCAGACTATGAGAAGTTTATGGAGACCTTTTAAATTCTTTGAAATGTGGATTAAGTATGCTTCTTTTAAAAACCAACTTGAGATTCTAATACTCTAGGTTCACCTGCTCATCAGTTGAATGAAAAACATCAGATAACTAGGAAAAGACTTTCCTACTGGAATAAGATAGAATTTGGGGATATTGATAGTAATATAAATTTCCTGCAGGATAAACTTTTTTCCATACAGAATGATTCAATCTATAGTAACCAGTATGAAAAAATATCTGAAATTAATAAACATCTTGAATTATGGTTTAGTATCAAAACTGACTTCTATAAGCAAAATTCTGGAGAAAAATTCATCATAGATATGGATAATAACTCTAGGTACTTTCATACTCTTTCTAATAGAAGGATGTGTAGAAATAATATTGATTGTCTTTATGATAATCATGGTCATTGGTATGATAATAGAGATGATATAGCTAACATTCTTGTTTCCCATTTTAGTTCTGTTAGCTGTTCTTCTCTACAGAATATTCCTAATGGTATTTTTAATATTATACCAACTGTTATCACTGATTATCACTTTGAGTCTTTTACTAGTACACCTACTACTGAAGATATTCTTAATAATACAATTAAGAATATGGCCTCTTGGAGTTCTCCAGGGCCAGATAGCTTTCAAGCTGGATTTTATCAAGCTAATTAGTTTATTGTAGGTAATGATGTGGTTCAAGCTGTTCAAAGCTTCTTTAATACTGGTAACATGCCTAGAGAATTCAATAAAACTTATCTTTCTTTGATTCCTAAAACTGATGTTGCTAAACTTGTTGTTGATTTTAGACCTATAGGATTGTGTAATACAATCCAAAAAATAATTTCAATTTTTTTAGCAAACAGAATAAAACCACATTTTAAGAAAATTGTTTCTCCTTATCAATCTGCTTTTGTGCCTGGTAGAGCTATTCAAGATAATATAATCATAGCACATGAAATGATACATACTATGAAACATAAGGAAGAGTCTAGTGACTCAATGGACTTAAAATTGGATCTTTCCAAAGCTTTTGATAGGCTAGAGTGGCCATTTCTTCTTGGAATGCTTAAAAAAGTAGGTTTTCCGGATAAATTTTGTAAGTACATTGAACAATATATTTCTATTACAATTTTTTATTTATTTTACTCAATGGTTCTCCAACTTCTGAGTACAACCCTACTAGAGGTTTAAGACAAGGGGATCCTCTATCCCCTTATATTTTTATCATTGATATGGATTATTTATCTAGAGTTCTTGTTAATGCTTCTTCTAATCATGTTATTGCTGGTGTCAAAGCTGCTAGGAATGCCCCTGCCATCACTCATCTTCTTTTTGCCAATGATATCTTAATTTTCACCAAAGCAGATATGCACAATGTTGCAGGTATTCTGGATACTCTCTCTTTTTGGTAAGTATTCTGGTCAAATGCTTAATTTTAGTAAGTCTAATCTTTATTTTAGTAATAACATTAGTCCTGCTACTAGAATTGCTCTATCTAATGCTCTTGACATGACAGATACTGACAAGTACCTTGGAGTCACTCTTTTGTTAGGTAGAGATAAAACAAAGGCTTTCAAACATATCATACAAATATTTAGCTCTAGATTGTTCCCTGGAAAGGTAACAACATGAACTATGCTGCTAGATCAACTATGGTTAAGCATGTCCTTAATGCTCTTCCTACCCATCAAATAGGTGTTTTTAAAATACCTAAGAACACTATTGCTCAATTAGTCTATCCGGAGACAATTCTGGTGGGGAAAGGATGGTAGTGGAAAGGGTATTTACTTTATAGGATGGGATAAGCTCCATATTCCTAAGGCCATTTGTGGTTTAGGTTTTAGAAATTTGGAAAATCTAAATACGTCTTTATTGTCTAAGGTAGCTTGGAAAGCCTGCAATGAAGAAGACTTTCTTTGTTATAAGGTTCTTAAAGATAAATATTATAAGAATGATAGTATACTTCATCTAGATAAACTTAAAGATGAATGTTCTTGGTTACGGAGAAGTATTTATTCTGGTATTGAAGTAGTTCAAAAATATGCTAGATGGTTAGTTAAATGTGGTACTAGGATAAATATTTCGCTAGATAATTGGGTTATAGGTATAAATATCCCACCTATTCCAGTTGTGGGATCTTCTAATTATGAAAATTATACTTTTGTTTGTGATCTTTTCTTGTCAGGTACTAGACAATGGAATGAAGACATTATAAATGCTCTCTTTTCTCATGATTGTGCCACTTTAATCTTAAGTATGATTATCCCTCCTATAGGTGAAGATACTTTGATTTGGTCTCTTGATAGAAAAGGCATTTTTCAGTTAAAAGTGCCTAAAATACTATTTGTTTTGATGGAATGAATTCTGTTGTTGCTAGTAGTATTATCCCAATAGGTGTTTGGAAACATTTGTGGAAGATAAAAATTCCACATAGGGTTCAGATTTTTGTGTGGAAATGTGTCAAAAAAATTATTCCAGTAAGAACTAAGATTTCCAGATATAAACCTAGCATAGATACTCAATGTTGTTTATGTAAAACAACTGATGAAAGTATGAATCACTTATTCATGAAGTGTAGCTACAACAGAGCAATTTGGTTTTCTATGAACATTAATATTGATGATATTATTGAGAAGTATAGTGAATTTGATCATTGGGTAGTAAGCTGATTCTATTCTTCATATTCTAACATTCATGCTCTTTGCTAAACTGATGAAGCTCTTGTTTGCAGTTATATGAGTATTATTTGGCATATCTGGAAAGATAGGTGTTTATTAATTTTTCAGAATAAAAAACCTAATGTGCAAACTACTATTGCTAGAATTAATCATCTTCTTTTTCAATGCAATAACCTAACTACTGTTCAGAGTACTTCTGTCAATATTGTTCTGCATAACAGGATTTGGAGGCTACCAGAGAAGGATTTTGTGAAAGTTAACATAGATGGTTCATATCTCTTTAAGACAAAAAAAAGAGTGCTGGACTAATTATTCGTAATGTTGCAGGGGACTGACTAGAAGCTAAAGTGAAAAGCTTTACTGAGGAAGTGAAAGAAGAATATGGGGATGAGTATTTTAAATGCAAAGCAATGGAACTAGCAGTGGATTGGATGGAGGAACTGGGATTAACAAAGGTCATATTTGAGATGGACTGTGAAGCAATAGTAAAGTCGATCACTTATGAAGAACTACAAGTACATTGGTATAATCAAAATCTTCTCAGAGTTATTAAAAATAAACTTAGAAACAACAGTTTTGGTTTTGTAAGTCTGTTGAAAGACTAGAAAATAATGTAGCTCATGAGCTAGATTAGAAGATACAACTTTTCAGTTTTTAGATAACTTCCCAGAACACTTATCAATTCTGGTGAAGAATGATATCCTGTAAGTTGAGTTTTTTATCAATAAAATTTTCCTTTAGTAACAAAAAAAATAAAATAAACCACAACCGCTAGCCAAAATAGGCCAGCCGCGCGGATGAAAAAAGGTTTCAATCGAATTAGGACCGCACATAGCATTCTTAAATCAATCGTGGCCGTCCAACTTTGCATGACGAATTGACCAGCCTAGATTTGATTTTAAGCGACTGGCGAGGCATAAATATACTCACCGGAAGCTCAGATATATCCCAAACCAACTATATAGCTTCAAACCTACCAGTAATGACTCAAACGGATTGTCCAAAGACTTCCGGCCACACGGCTTAAAAGCCTCGAGTTCGACCAACGGCAATACATAACTTCCGCAAAGCGATCTCGGCCATCTGACTTCGCCAGCCGAATCGACCGGACCAGATCTGATTTCGTGAAACCAATGAGATGTCGTCGCTATCGCGGGCATCCCTTCTCCCATAAGAACCCATCGGCATATCCTCAGCCTACGCATACGCCTCCTGGAATCTACCAAAATTTAGTTGGCCATGCTACTCATAAGATTCTTAAATAAATTAGCGGCAACTAATAACTGCCACAAATCATCTCAGCCATCCAACTTGGCAAGCCAATTAACCGGCTTAACCAATAGGATGTCAAAATAACTACCATCCATCATTCTCATATAGAGACCGACCACCTAATTTAAATGTTCATGGATAGCTCCTAGAAGCTTCTTGAAGATGGCCAGTCGTGCTCCTTTTAAGACATTAAGTTCTGCAACTAATCAAAACAAGCTTTATACAGCGATGCTTCATGAGCATCGATTATTTTGAGTTGCTTGCTTGAAAGAGATGCTTTACATGCGTCGAATACAAGCGATATTTTATGAATATAGATTTCACAAATAACTTAATTATTCAACCTAAGATAATTGCATGCTATTTTTTATGGCAAGTCTCATGACTTGACTTATCACATATGACTGCCCGCCGCCTAGCTTGCGCGTGATTGGTCGAAATAATTAGGTCATGTACTCAAGACCTACTCAACAACTTGCTACATATTTTTCTATAAAATACTCGATACATCAAACATGCCACAAAATGGGGGATGTTCATCAGGGTATTGGTCTGGAGGTTTACAGCGCGCGGCGTGCAACACGCCCATTATGATAAAGTGTCAGGAAAAGCGGACGATTAATAGCAGTAAAGGAGTAGCGTGCGTAAAGTTGACCGGTCTTCCCTTCATGACAAGGACATGGTTTTTACCACTTTTACACGATCCCCACTTCTCCACTACTTTACTACTTCCACTTCCTACGAGATCAATTCGTTCAACTATGACTTGCATAAATAGGTTTTCAATCTATTTTCAACCAACAACGGTTTGGGTTATCAACACAAGCATCAAGAAAATACCAAGAAATTACGACTTATATTTTTCAAGCTAGTTCTACATTCTAATACAAGTCATAGAACAACCACACCTTCATAGTTTATCATTCTGATCCCAATACCTTCTTCGCTTCTCTCCCTAAGATCAACCCTTCTCCTTCATTTTGTGGCCGAAGCAAGACTGGAATGGCCATTTCTTGGTTTAGGACAGAATTGTACAGATTAATCTCTCGAATCTAAAGTACTCATGCGCAGTACATTTGTTTAGGGTTTAGATTCGTTTCTCGATGGCACATCGAATTTACGATTTTCAGCAAAACCAGTTTTTACTCTACTACAAATTGGCGACCACAGTGGGAGATTGATCTCTCGGTTGCAAAATCAGTTTTAAATTTTCATTCCAGTTTTCTCAATTTAAAAAGGGTAGATCTTTGATTTAATTCAATCACTAAACTCAATTTAGGTTCAACAACCAATTTCAATTCCGGTGTTTCGTTGGTTAAGAAGCTTCACAAAATCCTTTTTTATCAATGCTACTGGGAATGCCTTGGATTGCCGAGCACCAGTAAATCTCCTAGATGAAATGACCATAAAGCCTCGTGGAGACACAAGAAGATGTGACTACTAATTCAAATGGCACAATGGATTCTCTCGAGATCCGGATGGAGCAACCACCTTTTCGGAAACACCATAAGTGTTATATAGAGCAAGCAGAAAACTCCTCAAAGTTATCAATGATATTAATGTCGTCAGGGTACACACCCAGAGAAATAAAGGGAAGATTTGCATAGCCGTTGTTCCAGTATAGAGATAGTCGACAACAAATCTCAACACCAGTGGAGTCCTAGAAAGGCACTTGCAGAGATCACGAAAGCAAAGGTCTATCTCTATTCCACCACTTCTACTAGTTTATGGTCAGGAGCATCCGTTATCACTTCATCAACAAAATGTATAGATCCAGACCATGGATTAATTATAGGAATTATTACATCAGCAATAACAAAGGAGGATTAACACCTCTTCAAATCATCATAAAGGGGTTCTCATATTATGCCAACCCAAGCAAGAGAAATTCTAGGACATCTTCAGATCTACTGGAGCCAACACGTCAAGAGAGCATCCTCAAGAAGATAAAGATGATCGCATCATCATGCCAGGAAAGAATCTGTAGCCGAGATAACCTCACGCAGAGGGGATCCGAGAAGTTGATGTACCAAAAGGACCAACGTCTCCCATATTTCCTTTTCCTAGGGAAATAGGTAATTCTGAAGAACATATCTCCCATCTTTGGAATACTTAGGAGGAATACGAGTATCACCAGATGTTATGACTCGAAGAGTTCTCCAAAAAAATCGCCTACCAGAAGAGCCTACACCGGGTACAGAAATATCGCACCCAAAAACACTTCCGATCAGTTCTAGATGGTGACGCTCCCTACCATAAATATTTCTTCATTCCTAAGCCGATCACCCTTAAGACTTGGAAAGGATGTTCCAGTAACATAACAAGCATCTCGATGACTACGTCAGCAGATCCAGAATTGAAGCCCTTGACTTCCAAGTCTACTGTTGGTGCTAACACATCAAGAGATAAATCACCAAGAGAGACAACTCATCATCAACGTCACCCACGGTAATTTCCAAGACTTCCTCATGTCTTTCTCCATTTGGGTCGTACCCCCGCTGAAAAATCATAAAATAGCAAAAAATGGTTCAAGCATGGAGATTCAAGTAAAAACAAAAAAACTCATAAATCATGTCCATTAGAAACCTAAACATTTATTAAAAAGTGTTTTAGGACATGTCATGTAGTTTAGAAAGGTTACGGGTCGTTTTGCAAGAGCTCCGTCAAAAACGTTTTTACACTGCCCTCTGGAGGAATTGAAACTGTTAATAATTGGTGAATAATATGGGAGTGAGACATATACTAAACGATTCATATAGAAGTGTTATACAACAAACTAAATGATCATGTTAATATGATGAATGAGTTATAAATGGAAGACGAAACTCTCGACTACGTGACAGCTGAAAACCTACAGAATTTTTCTTGGAAAATTATGAATTATCGGTGTCAGGTCCTTTTCATCCACCAAACGGACTCTAAATTAAGAAATTATTTTTGAATAAGTTGTATCTTCCTCTTATCTAAAGAATGAGAGGTCAACCACTTCATTCCGACATCGGGTGAAGATTTTGCGTCCGTTTTGGCAAGAAGACCCAATTTTAAAAGTTTAGTAAGTCAATACACCAAGGTCGCACTTACGATCAGGCAGGAAACAATAGGCAAGCTTCCGCACGTAGGGAATCATGGGGGAGCTGCTTCACCGAAAATAAAAAGATGGGAAAGAATAGAAGGATAAATAAACTCACGTATGTGAGTTATATGAAAGGAAGAAACTCATCCTTTGGGTCATAACAGCCAATCAAAACCTTTTAATGTTCGTGGTCGTGGCTAGCATCACCACCTATGCTCTCCTAAAGCTCGTGGATGTAGATATCACTACTTATGCCTCTCTTTCTCATCCAAGATTTGTGGTCATGGTTACCAAATCCCATGACCAACATCACTATGCCTCTCCCTGCCAAGTTCGTGCTCGTAGCTACCACGCCTCTTCCTGCTAGGTCTGTGCTCGTAGTTACCATGCCGCTCCCTTCCGGGTCAGTGTCCGTAGCCACCACTCCTCCCTGTCAAGGATAGTGATTATAGACATCCAAGCTCTAGCCAACCTATTTTGTTTCCACAAAAATGCAGTCTCTTCTAATCACAGCTGATGCCAAGAACCGTTGATGCTCGTTTGTTGATACCAGCCAGAGTTTCACCATAGCACAACCACTATGGACAAAGGTAATCCGAACTTTTGCATAATTTATTTTCTCATGGAGGAAGTAATAGAGTCACCAATATGGAGGCAATATGGTGATATATTTATCATGGTCAACCCACCGATCATACAAGATAGAACCACGTAAACCACACTTGGGAACTGAGGCTCAATGCGGAATCCCTTCATTGTCAAGGACCTCTTCAACTCAGAAAAGATGGTTAACCAAGAAGCCATAACTGTGATAAGTTCACCACTATTCAAAGATGTAACGTAAGGATATCATCACCTCTCTTTCTGGAAGGCGCCTGACCAACAAGCAATATTTGGTTCAGCCATTCATAAACGCTGTTATCAATGAAGAATCAAAGAGGAAAGTCGCGCCTCAGTAATCCACAAATACCGAATGCATCATGTCTTCCACATCACCTACTCAGAACTCAGCACTGCCTACCCAAGGTCTGTACGAAGCTACGCATCAATAACCACATCGTTAACAAAGTCAGATTCAATGTTTTTAGATTTCCAATTTCCTATGGAAGGGGTGCATGGGCTGCCAGAAGTTTGGATACAATACATGTCTATCAAGTGTGACTCCCGCCTATTGATCATCAAATGACAAATCCAAAAGATTGCTGCTTTTATCAATTCGTCAACCACTTTACCAGAAAATGCAATGGAAGTACATCTTTCAGGAGAAAATAGGTTCTGGATAATTACACCTGGGGACTTCCAGCACGGGATGCTTTCACGTCCCTCAACCAGGTTATTTTTGGCAAACACTTATCCTTTTCCGAAAAAGTTGCAGTTCCATATAAACCTGTCTCTGAGACTGAGATCAAAAAGAATGATATGAAGTCCAACCCGGGACTCCTTACAACTTCCCATATCGGGCAAGTTAAATTTGAGAAGACGTTTATTGATGCTGAATCAGATGTCAACATCATCAATGTCAAAGCTTTACGAGCCGCGGGAATTTCTCAACATGAAGACGTACACATGCATCAAAGACCCCAAAGAAAGATTCAAAGATACTTATGGTCGTATCACCCTTGAGCAAAGCCAAATACGACGCACCTCAACTGTAAAATTACTATCAAGGGACCCGCCTGATGATCAATAGTAAAACAGAACTACAATTCCTGTAAATGTTCCGAGACTCTTCAACAAACAAGAAAATTCACATTGATTGTTGCATGAAGCAAAATTACATACGAAGAATCATGTGAATCATACTTAGGGGATTGAAGGCTTGCATAAGATCCCCATACCGTCGAAAAACTCTCCAGCTCATAGAAGATAGACAACCAGAGCGCCGCAAATTTGATGAGGATTTATTGCCCTCCAAAAGTACGCCGCAAAGATATTTTACATATCCAGCTACGCCATCGGATCTAGTACGTATCTACAACTCCTTACAAGACCGCATTTCCCAAGCCGACTCAAAAATACATCTCTAGTAACCAAACAGAAGTGTAACTGGGGACTTCTCATCGCATCCCATTCCATACAATAATCCAAGATTCAAAAGATGGTTCAAAGGATGTCGCTTAGAAAAAAGTTCTTGAAGATTTGATAGCATCACGTCGGCAACTGAACGCCTCTCATCTCGTGTACTTAACCCAATGGCTCCGGAATATTTTGCCCATACAAGCATTCCAAACGTATCATCATCGCAATCATAAGGGAAAAAATAGGCATATGACCTAAAGAGTCAGAATAAATACAATTTCGTTCCAGTCAATGCTCAGTATTTTAAAGAACAATTTAATTTCGAATCAGCAGTCCAGACACCAAACAACTTAAAGTCAAGGCCTCTTGCAATTATAAGGATCAACAACACATCTACACCCTCCAAGATTAGTCCTGATATGATCATTGCCGAACAAATATTTCATCCATCCATCCCAGGAGCGCAATGGAGTTTGGAAAATTTTGAAATTCACCGAAGAGGCTAGATACACATTTTTCTGGAGACATGACCTTATTACACATTCCGGAAAAGATCGATGGTACAGCTTCCACACCCTCTGATCCACAAAGAAGAATCATCACGTGATTAAGATGAGTCCTAACAGTTGTATAAGACACTTCGATGTAGTCATCATCTATATTTGGCATGTCTTTGGAATCATTAATGACTCTTGGCTTAGCAGCGGAAATATCTCCAATAGTTCACTCAGGATTGGATGAAATTTCAAAGCCTTGGAAGTTATATGTACAACTAAGTTCATACTTGCCAAAAGAATAAGAAAGAACAATATGTACGTACTTTGCTGCTGACGATTGGCATGCTCGTGATGGACCTGTGATAGTGATGAATAGGAGCCGGCTGCTGTAGAGGAAAGCATGGAACCGGACGAGCAAAAAAAAAGGGTCGATACCCCTTTTATATGAACGGAGTTTCCAAAGTTCGAACGGAAGAAGGATTCCTTCTTGATCCATGAACGGGAATAGATGGATGGGCCCACCGCACTCATACCCCATAGCCAAGCTAGCAACACGCTACTACAAAGGTCACTGGCCACACGGACCCGCTGCTGAAGGCTGATTAAAAAATTTCAGGTAATATCTACCTGCTTCGTCTTTTCAATTTATTTTTGAATGTCACCATCTAGTGCTTACCCCGCAAGAATGTTACCCCGCAAGAATGTTACTGTTACGTATTAAGCAGGGGACTTAATGTTGATGGTGGTTTTTAGTTCAGGCTAAAATTGTAAAACCATGTATTTAATGTGTCGTCGTTCTGCAAATAAATAGAGCCATTTAAAAGCGATGAGTGCCTAGGCATCTTTGCTAACATACATATTGAGCAATTCAATATACTTATATATGAAATTTATCCAGAATAGTGATGGTTGCAAAAATCCTAGGTATTATGTAAATTTTATTGAACTCCCACATGTATTATTCACTAATGCATGGCTTGTTGAGTATCTATCATATGCTATGTTCCCAAGTTGAACTCTTGATATTGACATGACATGACAATTAATGTTCGCTCGCGGCTGAGTAACATGAATTTCCCGAAGTGTCAGGACTGAGATGTGCATAGAAGTACTCAATCAGAGGCACGCAAGTTGCGCCGCCCTCTGAGATAGAAATTAGTGATTTTTTGTATCAATGCATAAATTCACTAAAATTGATTGGTTTTGTGTCAGCTCACAAAATTCAAATTTTCTAACCTGATTTTATCGATTTGCAAAAATTAGGTTTTTTGCGGCCTGCACAATATTTTGATCTCTATTGGTCGAAATTAAACCAAGAAAAACTACTCCCTCCGTTCCACTTTAGATAAGTGTTTAGGGTTATTTTTTTGTTCCACATTACTTGATAATTTTCATATTTTTTCCCACAAAACTACCAACAATGCCCTCACAATTTGTCTTGGAACCATAAGTTTATTTTTAAATACAGTAATAATAATTAATGTTTGAAAACTTTTCTCAGGGGCATAGATAGAATTTTTTTTATATCTCTCTCCATTTCTTAATTTGCGTGAAAACTCCTAAAATATCATCTAAATTGGAACGGAGGGAGTAGTAAATCAGTCTGTCATGGAACTAGTAGGAGCAAAATCCTACCAAAGGTTGGAAAATAAGAAATAAAAAGAAACTGCGGCAAATAAAAACAACAATATAAGGGGGCGCGTCCATGCCACTTGGCCGGCCGGTTTACCCTAGCTGGCGCCTCCCATGGCCGACCGGCCACGCCCCATGTTACTGCTTTCCGACCCCTTTTTCCCACCGACCAATCAAATCGCTCTAAATGCGTAGCCTACACTCTTAATTAAAGGTGGAAGTTGGATAGTCGACACACTTAATTCCTTAAGAAATCGAATACAGACTGTCCATGTTAGTCTTAAAACGATCACGACCGCGCGATTTGGCCGGCCGATTTAACGAGCTTCACCTTCTCCCAGCGCGACCAAACAAGCTCCATGGTATTCACCGGTGGGCCTACTTTTATACCAACCAATCAGAATTCTCCTAGCCTGCCAGCAACAACCATAACCGCTAGCTAAAATAGGCCAGGCGCGCGGATGAAAAAAGGTTTCAATTGAATTAAGAACGCACATAACAGTCTTAAATCAATCGTGGCCGCCCAACTTCGCCATCCAAATCGACCGGCCTAGATTTGATTTTAAGCGACCTGCGAGGCATGAATATACTCACAAGCGGCTCAGCTATAGCCCCCACTAGGGCTGTCAAAGGGTCCGGGTCCTCCCGGGTATCACTGGACCTAGACCCGGACCCTACTTATAAAAGTCGGGTTCGGTTCCTAACGGTTCTGGGTTCGGTTCCTAAATTTGTGGACCCAGAACCGGACCCGTTAAAAATGCAGGGTGACCGTCGGTTCCGGGTACCCATTGGGTATCAAGAAAACTATAAAAAAAACTTCAAATCTTGATATATTTCTCTTTTTGGCATGAATCTAAAAAAAATTTACAAAAATTTATTATTATTTCTTCATTAATGTACTAAATAAATATTAAATGTAAGAAAAAAATGAAAAATGAAAAAAAATCTAAGTCAAAACTAGCAAAATACATATAATTTTGCTAAAAAGATGAAGTAAAGTTAGACTAACCGGGTACCAATTACCCGTTGGTACCCGACGGGTATTACCCATTTGGACCCGTTAAGATTCGGGTCCAATCGGGTAATTATCCGTCGGTTCCAAAGTTGTTAATGGGTCCAACTTTAGGACCCAGAACCGGACCCATTTCTACAGGGTCCGGTACCGGATCCGGGTAATGGGTACCCATTGACATCCCTAGCCCCAACCAATCACATTGCTTCAAACCTGCCAGCAATACCATAAACCGATCGTCCAAAGAGTGCCGGCCACACGGCTTTAAAAGCCTCGATTTCGACCAAAGACAATACATAACTGCCGCAAAGCGATCTCGGGCATCTAACTTCACTAGCTGAATCGACCGGCCTAGATATGATTTCGTGGAACCAATGAGATGTCGTCGTGATTGCCGGCAGCCCCTCTCCCATAAGAATCAATCGGCCTATCCTCAGCCTACCCATACGGCTCCTGGAATCTACCCAAAGTTAGTTGGCCACGCTACTCATAAGAGTCTTAAATAAATTAGCGACAACCAATAACTTCCGAAAATCATCTCAGCCATCCAACTTGGCTAGCCAATTTAACCGATTTAGATTTAATTTGGGCCAACCAATATGATGTCAAAATGGCTACCAGCCATCATTCTCCTATAGAGACCGACCACCTCATATTTAATGTACGTTCATAGCTCCTGATAGCTTCCTGAAGATGTCCGGTCATGCTACTTTTAAGACACTAAGTTCAGCGACTAATCAAAACAAGCTTTATACAACGATGCTTCATGAGCGTCGATTATTTTGAGTTGCTTGCTTGAAAGTGATGCTTTACATGCATCGAATACATGCGATATTTTATGAATATAGATTTCACAAATAACTTAATTATTAAACCTAAGAGCATTGCATGTTATTTAACGGTAAGTCTCATGACTTGACTTGTCACATATGACTCCCCTCCGCCTAGTTTGCGCATGATTGGTCGAAATAATTAGGTCTTGCAAGCAATACCTATTAAGCAACTTTCTACATATTTTTCTACAAAATGATCGAGACATAAAACATGTCACAAACTGGGGGGATGTTCATTAGGGTATTGGTCTGGAGGTTTACAGCGTTTGGCGTGCAACACGCCCTTTATGAGAAAGAGTCAGGAAAAGAGGACGGTTAATAGCACTAAATGAGTAGTGTGTATTGAAAATGCGGGGGTCAAACAACCACACCCAATAATTCATTTGGCAATATGAGAGGACTTACTCAAATACACTTTCTATAGAATCAACTAGATAGTCAGACTCAATATAGAATAAAGTATATCAAAGAGTTTAATTTCTCTAACTCTTAATTCAGTCCGCAATCAGAAAATAGAAATCTGCAAGCCTGATTTAATATAAGAGGAGTTACTTTAACGGTACCAAAGACCAGTGTTCAAGTGTCAATCAATGTAAATCAACAACCAAAGGTTGGATATTCCAATTGATTGATCTTAACGCACAACCTGTGATATTTCAATTATATAACAAAATATAATGCGGAAAAGAAATAACACAAACACCAAAATTTTGTTAACGAGGAAACCTCAAATGCAGAAAAACCCCGGGACCTAGTCCAGATTGAACACCACACTATATTAAGCCTCTACAGACACTAGCCTACTGCCAATTAACTTCGGACTGGACTGTAATTAAACCCTAATCAATCTCACACTGATTCAAAGTACAGTCGCGCTCATTACGTCTCTGATCCCAGCAGGATACTACACACTTGATTCCCTTAGCTTATCTCCCACAACTAAGAGTTTCTACGACCCAAAGTCGAAGATTTGATAGATAAATATGTCTCACACAGAAAAGTCTACAGGATTGAATAAATTTGTCTCCCACAGAATACCCAAAAGTTTTTATTTCGTATTTTGATAAATCAAGGTGAACATGAACCAATTGATAAACCGTACTTATATTCCCGAAGAACGGACTAGTATTATTAATCACCACACAATAAACTTAATCGACTAGCGAAAAAAGTTATTGCGGAATCACAAACGATGAACGAAGTTTGTTTGCGATTACTTTTCTATCTTGCCTATCGGAGATATAAAATCTCGAGCCGATTATTTCAATTTCACTCAACACGATAGAAATGTCAAGATCAGATCACGCAACTACAAAGATAATAGTTAGGTCTAGCTTCACAATCCCAATGAAGTCTTCAAGTCGTTAACCTACGGGGTCTCGAGAAGAAACCTAAGGTTAAAGGAGAATCGACTATAGATATGCAACTAGTAACACACAAGAGGTGTGGGGATTAGTCTTCCCAGTTTCTAGAGTTCTCCTCTATATAGTTTTCAAATAAGGGTTTGCAATCTAAGTTACCTTGCTAACAAAGCATTCAATGATCACCGTTAGATGAAAAACCTGATTCAACCAAGCTAATATCTTTCAAAAGTTAGATCGAACTTAGCATGTTACACACAAATGAAATGTACCCTCATTTAGGTTTATGTAACCGTACCCAAACGTGTATACCATGTTGGTTCACAAATAGTTAATCGAGGTTAGCCATTTGATTACTCTCATATCAACCTTATTCATCTTAACCATAACTAGTTCAAATGACTCAAATGAAACTAGTTAAAGAGTTGTTCAATCGTTTAGAAAACACAATTCAAACCAAATTGGTTTGATTCACTTGAATCAATCATGGACATTATAGCCACGATTTGCAAAGAATTGCATTCTTTATGATTGAAATGTTTAATTCTATAAACTGACCAATTTGACAAAGTAACCATCTTAAATATGCGTACGGGTATTCGTACTTAAGCAACCAGATTTGAGTTTGTTAAGTTTCCAAACTCAGCAAAAAAAATCGATTCGAAGACTTCTGCCAGTATGCGTACGGGTACGCATACTTAAGGTGACTGGTTAAGAGCTTTTCCAAAAACAAACTCAGCATAAATTCTCGGTTCGAGAACTTCCGCCAGTATGCGTACGGGTACGCATACTGAACCTGTCTCCTTCACCAAATTCGTATACACACATGCATACTCTTGGCTCCCGGTTTACGAATTTATACACTAATGTGCGAACACACTATATATGCTTATATCCAAAGATGGTTACATTATCAACTCTTTATTTCAATCATTAAAACATTCTTCTATACTGACAATAGCCGTTTTCACACACTATTAGCATCAAAGCAATTTTCAAGATATTGAAATAATCATTATCGAAACATTCCAATCCTACATCAAGTGATTGTATCACACAAACCATGTAAGATGTTACTTGGAAATTTTCTCATGATATAAGATGAACTTGGTCGAAGCGAAAGCTTACCAACACATATTTCAAGAAATATGTAAGCGAGATATACTCAGCTCGAAATCTCAAATGTGTATAGAGAAAACTATATCGTAACACGACTTATGTCTCAATATAGGAGATAGTAGAAATAGACTTTCCAAGTGATAGATGATTTCAAGTCTCCACATACCTTTTGTCGAAGAAGTTCCACAAGCTCCCCTTACTGGTTCTTCTTCTTCAAGAGATGAACGTCGAGAGATCTAAGCTCAATTACACTATCTATGTCCTAGTCCGAGATATCTATAAATAGGCTATAAATCAAGACTTATAGTTTTGATCACTAACATTGACAAACATTCTTGAGATAGCAATGCATGCGAGTTTGACCGAGCAATGCTCTAACAATCTCCCCCTTTGTCAATTTTAGTAACAAAACTATCAATACATATGGATTACAAAATAAATAAAAATATAGCTTCATATCCACATGCTTGATATCCTTGGCATCTTCAACACGACTCTAAATCTTCGTCACTTCTAAGTACTCCATGATCCTAAAGGTTGTAAGTTCAACATCACAGTTGTTCAAGATCTGTATCAATAACAATGAGAAAACACAATGCTCGCAATCATTGTTATACAGTGTCATAATATTATTACACAGCACCAAAGTTCAATTGTATCACAACTTTGACAACAATACTATGGTGATATTCATCACTCCCCCGTAGTCAATACTTATCTCAACATGAAAACCACTCCCCCTTACATAATGATCCGTAAACCATATGTATTTGTAGTATAACAATACACATTAATTCTCCCCCTTTTTGTCAATATAAATTGGCAAAAGTACAAAAACTAGTGGGATCCTCATGAAATTTCCACGGAGATACTTCACGACTAAAATAGAATACCATACCAACTTGTTTAGATGCCATCATAAATCCGAATCTAAATGCATTTCATCAAGGAGTTAATAAAGATACAAGATAACCCACAATATTCCATAGCCGCACTCCCCACAAATATTTGGCAATTAAGCACAAGTTCAAAAGAACTCTCCTCCATAAAATGTCATCCCCGAAGGGACAACAAAGGCGACCTTAATTTTACAAGAAAATAAGGATTTCTTTAAAAATACTAGGATACTTGACATAAATATATCTACTAGAAACAAATGCTAACAAGACCTAACACTATTATGGAATTCCAAACTCACCTGCCCAAAAGATCGAGATAAAAGCAGGGGCAAGAGTTATGAGGAGCTAATGAACTAGAACAACACCAATAGACTGCCGCAAGTGTTGAAACGTGGCAGTGTCTAATGGTTTTATGAGAATATCAACCAGTTGTTGTTCGGAAGGCACAAATTCCATAGTGATAATACCATCTTCATAAAGATCTCGAATAAAATGGTACCCGATTTTTATGTGCTTAGTTCTTGACTGTTCAACATGATTCTCAGTGATGCGAATCGCACTTGAGTTATCACATAAGATCTTTATTGTTCTATAATAAATTCCATAATCAGCAAGCATTTGTTTCATCCATAGAAGTTGAGTACAACATGACCTAGCAGCAATGTATTCTCCTTCACATGTTGAAAGAGATTATGAATTTTGTTTTTGTTATGCCAAGATACAAGATTCATTCCTACATAGTAGAATTCCCATGATGTGCATGATCTTACCTTCATGATGGGGACATGGTTTTCACCACTTTTACACAATCCCCACTTCTCCACTACTTAACCACTTCCACTTCTTACGAGATTAGTGTGTTCAACTATGACTTGTATAAATAGGTTTTCAATCTATTTTCAACCAACAATGGTTTGGGTTATCAACATAAGTATCCAGAAAACACCAAGAACTTACGACTTACATTATGCAAGCTGATTCTACATTATGATACAAGTCATAGAACAACCACACCTTCATAGTTCATTATTCAGTTCTCAAAACCTTCTTTGCTTCCTTCCCTAAGATCAACCCTTCTCCTTCATTTTGTAACCGAAGCAAGACTGGAACGGCCATTTCTTGGTTTAGGAAAAAATTGTACAGATTGATCTCTTGAATCTAAAGTACTCATGTGCAGTACATTTGTTTAGGGTTTAGATTCGTTTCTCGGCGGCACACCCAATTGACCATTTTCAGCAGAACCAGTTTTAACCCTACTACAATTACAAAATAAATAAACTTTGTAGCTTCTCATCCAAATGCTTGATTTCCTTGGTTCTTCAACATTACTCGAAATATTAATCACTTCCAAGTACTCCAATGATTCTGAACGTGTTCAACTTAGCATTATAGTTGTTGAAGATCCGTAGCCATAACAATAAGAAAACCATTGTTCTCAATTATTGTTATACATTGTCATAGTATTATTACACAACATCGAAGTTCAATTGTATTACAACTTTGACAATAATACTACGGTGATATGTATCACTCCCCCTTAGTCAATACTTCATCTCACATGAAAACCACTCCCCCTTACATAATGATCCATAAACCATATGTATTTGTGGTGTGAACTACACAATAATTCTCCCCCTTTTTGTCAATATTAATTTGAAAAGGTATGAAAACTAGTGGGATCATAATGAAATTCTCATAGAGATACTTCATGATTAAAGAAAACATATCAACTTTGTTTCGATGATTTCACATAGTCGCAACTTAGTGTATTTATCAAGGAGTTTATAAAGATATAAGATAACTCCTACAATATTCCGTAGCCGCATTCCCCACAAATATTTGGCAATTAAGGATAAGTTTAATTAAGAACTCTCCCCCATAAAATGTCATTCCCGAAAGGAACAACAAAAGCAACCTTACTTTCACAAGAAAAGAAGGATTTCTTTGGACATTAACAAATTACATGAAAGATGAATTTGTATCCATAAAAACTCAATTAAATTAACCACAAGAGTACCCATGATTAATTTAATCAAAAATGCTCAACATAAGAAAACTTACTGTTAGAGCACTACTTGGTCGTACTCGCAAGCGTTGCTATCTCAAGCTTGTTGTCAAGTTTAGTTGCCAAAACTATAAGTCTTGATTTCTAGTCTACTTATAGCTAAGTATCAGACTAGGATATAAAGTGTAGTTGAGCTCTAGACTCCACGGCGTTCATCGTACAAAGACGAAGAACTACTCAAGGAATTGGTGGAACTTCATCAACTAAAAGGTATGTGGAGACTTGAAATTATTTATCACTCAAAAATCTATCTACTCTATCTCCTATATTGAGATAAAAGTCGTATAGCTATATGGACTTCAATTATACACATTTGCTATTTCAAGCCGAGTTTATCTCGATCTTGAAATATGTGTTGGTAAGCTTTCACTTTGTCCAAGTTCATCTTTACAAGTGACGAAAGTCATGTTGATTATTTTAATATATTGAAAATTGCTTTGATAAAAAATAGTGTGTGAATAACCTCTCTTTAACATCCTCTAAGAATGTTTCAATGATTGAAATAAATAGTTTAAGCATGTAACCATCTTTGGATATAAGCAGATAATGTGTTTGCGCATTAGTGTATAAGTCCAAAACCGGGAACCAAATGTATGCATACTTGTGTGTGTACTAAATGGTTTATGGAGGCTGGGTAAGTATGCATACCCGTACGCATACTGGCGGAAATTCACGTCCGTGAATTTCTTCTGAGTTTGGAAATCAAAACCAACTCAATCCGGTTACCTAAGTATGCGTACCCGTACGCATACTGCCGGAAAGTTTATGTCCGTTAATTTCTGCTGAGTTTGGAAACTAAGACAAACTCAAATTCGGTTACTTAAGTACACATACTTTAGTGTGTTACTTTATAAAATTGGTTTATTCGTGAACTTAAATTTATATAGACTAAGGAATGCATACTTGTAAACCATGGCTATAAAGTTCATGAATCGATTCGAGTGAATCAAAATCAATTTTGCTTAGATTGTGTCTTGTATACTTCAATGAGATATAAGCAATTGAACAACTCTTGAACTAGTTCATTTGAGTCATTTGAACTAGTTATGGTGAAGATGAATAAGGTTGATATGAAAGTGCTCATATGGCTAACCATTTGGTCAACTACTATTGAACCAACGACTTGTACACGTTTAGGTACGGTTACACGAACCTAAATGACGTATATTTAAATTGTGTATAACAAGCTAATTTCGATAAAATGGTTGAAAGATATTAGCTTGAATCTAATTAGGTTTTCATCAAGCGGTGAATATTGAATTCTTTGTTACCAAGGTAACTTAGATTGCAAAACCTGATTTGGAAACCATATAAAGGAGAACTCTAGCAATTGGGAAAGGTAATTCCCACACCTCCTATGTGACACTAGTTGTATAAGCTAGATTCGATTCTCCTTTAACCTTAGGTTTCTACCGAGACCCTGTAGGTTAACGAATTGAAGACTTCATTGAGATTGTGGAGCCAGAACAAACTATTTTCTCTGTAGTTGCGTGATCTGATCTTGTTGATTCTATCTTATTGAGTACAATTGTAAATTGGCTCGAGATTAATTTCTATGATAGACAAGATATAAAAGTAATCACAGACATCTTAGTTTCATCGTTTGTGATTCCACAATATCTTATTTCGCTAGTCGATTAAGATTATTGTGAGGTGATTATTAATTCTAGGTCGTACTTCGGGAATATAAGTCCGAGTTATCGATTGGTTCATGTTCACCTTGATTTATCAAAACACAGAACAAAAACTTGTAGGTATTTCTGTGGGAGATAAATTTATTTATTCTTGTAGACTTTTATGTGCGAGACATATTTGTTTATTAAAGTCTTCGACTTTGGGTCGTAGTAACTCTTAGTTATGGGTGAGATCAGCTAAGGGAATCAAGTGCGTAGTATCCTGTTGGGATCAGAGACGTAAGGAGCACAATTGTACCTTGGATTAGTGAGATTGATTGGGGTTCAACTACAGTCCAGACCGAAGTTAGTTTGTAGTATGTTAGTGTCTGTAGCGGCTTAATACAGTATGTGTTCAATCTGGACTATGTCCCGGGATTTTTCTGCATTTGCGGTTTCCTCGTTAACAAAACTTTTGGTGTCTGTGTTATTTTTTTTCCGCATTATATTTTTGTTAGAGAATTGCTCGGCCGAACTCGCATGCGTTGCTATCTCAAGCATGTTTGTCAATCTTAGTGATCAAAACTATAAAGTCTTGATTTCTAGTCTACTATAGCTAAGGTCTCGGACTAGGATAGAAAGTGTAGTTGAGCTCAAGAACTCCATGACGATCATCATACAAGATGAAGGACTACTCAAGCAACCAGTGGATCTTTATCGACCTAAAGGTATGTGGAGACTTGAACTTATATATCACTCGAAAGTTTATCTATTCTATCTCCTATCTTGAGACAAAAGTCGTATTACTATATAGACTAAGAATATACACATATGTTATTTTGAGCTGAGTATATCTCGCTTATCTATTTCTCGAAATATGTGTTGGTAAATCTTTCGCTTTAGCCAAGTTCATCTTTACCTAGTGACGAAAGTCATGTTATATTTCAATCATTTTGGAAATTGCTTTGACGAAAAATAGTTTATGAATAACAACTATATAACGCCTTCTGAGAATGTTTCAATGATTGAAATGAGAGTTTAGACAATATAACCATTGAAGGATATAAGCATTGTTGTGGTAACACATATATGTATAAGTCCTTAGTGCTTGAACCGAAGTTTGCGAACTTTGTTGATCAAGTGAAACCGGAGAAGTACGTGAGCTTAAGTCCACAAACTCAGTCCGCGAACTGGCAGAAGTTCTCGACCGATAATTTCTTCTGGAGTTTGTGAACTCCATCTGAAAACTTAAGTCCGCGAACTTGAGTAAGTTATGTCTAAAAACGATATTTGTTAACTTATATTAATAAACTAAGGAATGGTATTGCAAACCTTGGATTTATAGTTCATGAATCGATTCGAGTGAATTACATCGTTTTTACTTCAATTGTGTCTTGTGTAGTACATAAAGATCTAAGCAATTGAACAACTCTCTAACTAGTTCATTTGAGTCATTTGGACTAGTTATGGTGAAGAAGAATATGGTTGATATGATAGTTATCATTTGGCTAACCATTTGGTTAACTAGTGTTGAACCAAGTAATGTACAAGTTTGGGTACGGTTACACAAACCCAAAATCGTCAAGTACATGTGTGTATAACAAGCTATGTTTTTGATCTAACGATTGATAAATATTAGCTAGTATCTAATCAGGTTTTCATCTAGTGGTGAATATTGAATGCTTTGTTACTAAGCTAACATTGATTGCAAACCCTGATTTGAAAGACTATATAAGGGAGAACTCTAGCAACTGGGAAACCTAATCCCCACACATTTTGTGTGATACTAGTTTGCTAAGCTAGAGTCGATTCTCCTTTAACATTTGGTTTTCTTCTTCTAAAACCAGGTTAACGACTTAAAGACTTCATTAGGATTGTTAATCCAGACGATACTACTTTTATCGTAGTTGTGTGATCTGATCTTGCATCTTCTATCATACGAGTACAATTGTAATAATTGTCTTGAGATTTCTATATCCTATAGGAAAGATATAAAAGTAGTCACAAACACTTCGTCTCATCATTTATGATTCCTCAATAATCTTCTTCGTTGCGTCGATTAAGTTTATTGTGAGGTGATTGATAAAGCTGAGATGTTTTTCGGGAATATAAGTCTGGTTTTATCAATAGGTTCATGTTCACATTGATTTATCAAAAGACGGAACAAAACTCATAGGTTTATTCATGGGAGACGAATTTATCTATCCTTGTATACTTTTATGTGTGAGACAGATTTGTTTATTAAAGTCTTCGACTTTGGGTTGTAGCAACTCTTGGTTGTGGGTGAGATCAACTAAGGGAATCAAGTGCATAGTAGCCTACTAGGATCAGAGGCGTAGGAGCATAATTGTACCTTGGATCAGTGTGAGATTGGTTGGGGTTCAACTACAGTCTAGACCGAAGTTATCTTGGAGTAGGCTAGTGTCTGTAGTGGCTTAATACAATGTATGTTTAATCTGGACTATGTCCCGGGATTAAATCAAATTGAGAGATTGAGATAATAACTCCTTGAGATATTTTTATCTAGATTGAGTCTGATTGTCTAGTAAAGTAACTCGGAGTTTGTCCGTACATATTGCTAATCGAAATATTGGGTGTGGTTGTTAGACCCCCGTTTTTTCAATTTTGTTACATAATTGAAATATCACAGGTTGTGCGTTGAATCAATCAATTGGGAAATCCGACTGTTGGTTGTTGATTGAAATTGATTGATACTTGAACATTGGTCTTTGGTACTGTTCAAGTTACTTTCTCTTGTATTCAATTAGACTCACAGATTTGTATTTGCTTGAGTAAGGATTGAATCGAGAAATTGAGATATAACTCTTTGATATACTTTTAATTAAGATTGAGTCCGACTGTCTAGTTAATTCTCTTAAAAGTATATTAGAGTTAGTCCATATAGATTGCTAAGCGAATTATTGGGTGAGGTTGTTGTACCCCCACTTTTTCAATTGGTATCAGGGCAGGAAAACACGTTCAAGACCTCATAAGTCTGTGTTTGTAGCAATATGATTCTTTGGACATAAGTTTATCTCTGTGTTATACATTAACAACATGTCTTCCAATGCTTTTAACTATGTCAATCGTCTTGGGATTTCCTCAAAGGATAACTCCTTAGTTGATTCTTTTGAATCCAGAGGTAAAAATGAGACAACTGACATTGTGACAGAACATAAAAGGAATGTCACCAGAACTCAAAAAAATTCGGCTGAGTCAATTGATTTTTACAATCATGCTCAACTTCTGGATGAATTAGAAAAGTCTCTCTGTCGAAAACGGGAACTCTATGGCATCATTAAGTCCTTATCCAAAAATATCGAAAAACTACTTCAAGAAACTTCTTTACAGCATGAAAGAATTAGTGTTCATGAGGATATTGTTAAAGAAGACTCAATTAGAGAAATGCGTTTGATCGAGACACATTCATATGATCTAAACAGACTCTGTATTAAAAAAGAGAAACTAAGTGCTTCCCTTACTCAATCCCAAGAACAATGCAAATCCTTGAAAAATGAAAACTTCGTTTCAACGAAAAATTCTTCTGTACCAATGATCAATTCTCAAACAGTATCACAGTACATGAAGAGATGTTTTCCAAAGGAAGTTTCTGCTAAGAAGTGTTTACATAACTTGCAATCTTCTAATAGGGTTATGATGTCAAAATAGGCTCCTGTAAATGTTTCTTCTCCACGAACCTGTTCATTCTATGGGAAAAAGAATCACTATGTTCATCATTGTTTTGCTAGAAAGAAACTGATTTTTGATCATCAAAATCTACTTATTTTCACCGTCGACAGAGTAAACTCTCTAATGACCACGACAATGGATGTCATCCCTGAAGAAAAAATGGGATTCTCATAAGATGGATTTCAATGGCCACTCATCTCGAAATTTCCACAGGAATCGTGTTCCTCAGAATGGTGCAAAATTACACATTCCAAGCAGTTATGAGAATAAGTCTGGTAAATCTAAGTCTATATGGTGGAGACATGTCTCTTCAAATTCTCTAGAACCAATCTCTAGAGGTCATTGACTTAATCCTCAGAAAAATATTTCTGATGGATCGCCTGACAAGGTTACGTTAAATTCTTATGGTATAAAACATAACCAAAGTAAGGTAAGGAATAACAGGTTCAAACCTTCAAATGGAATTTACAACTCATCTCTTAACACTCATAGTGGTATCACATCTCACTTGACTTCCTAATCGTAGGCATCTTTATTCTTGTATCTAACTTGAGAGATGTAAGAATGATTTCTTTTTGGGAGATACTCAAGTGTAATGAATTTTTTTTTTTCACCTGTGTTGGGTTTGACTATGTTGTTTTCTCTTGATGTAAAAGTAGAGTCTCTTTAATCCTTGTTGTCTTGAATCCAACTTTTATGCTCTGATAAAATTATTAGGTCATGATGATGTGGGATATATGAAAACAGAGGTATTTATTTTAATCTCTCCAGTTCTGTTGTTTTCAACCGGTCCACGAGCGTTAGGGTCTCTATTGGGAGTTTAGGGTTTTCACAACAAGGGTGTCAATCACATGCTTGAAAACATATATATATATATATATCTTATAATGTTTTGCCTTCCCTAAGATTAAAAAAAAGGTATGGAAAACTCCTCAAGACCTTAAGAAGTTTTGAATCTTGAGATGGAAGAAAACTCTAAAAGATGCAATTTTGTTCAAGATCTTGTCCTGAAAAGGATGATTGAAAGGAAAGAGTATAACTCCTGGGTTGGAGAATTTGTCAAGGATATTTAATTCTTTTTTAGAATGACTCTAGGGGCGAGTTTGCAAACATTCAACTACAAATAAATTAGCTGCTTGACGGTCAGGCCAAAATCCTTGATAATCAAAACATCTTGATCAGGAATCAGAAGAAACTTATCCTGGACTGTGTCAAAGCTATGTATCTTACCCGAATTGTTGACCGTAAAACTAATGTTCTAACTCATGAACATGGAGTCTCTACGGTCAAGAAAATCAAGGATATCAGTGATACCTTTTATGATGGTCCCTTTCAAAGGTATGAAGTTATCAAAGAAATTTGATTTTCATATTTTGTCTAGGAAAGCTTCTTATGAGAATTTTATTCTTGTGTTTTTAAGAAGAATAACTAGATTTTGGAATAACTATTATTGTGATTACACATAGATATGTCCAACGATTTTCATCTTCAATGTTTTTAGATTTATTTATTTAAACTCTAAAGTTGGTTTGGAAGATGATTTTTGCAGTATTAATATTTATGGTTTTATATATTGCAATTTTTTATGAGATATGTGTGTTTGCGTCCGCAAATTATATGTTGTCAAATGTTAAGTCCTTTGTATGTCGATATGCAAGTATTGATAAAAGAATGAATGAACTTTTGACAAAAACAAAAGTTATTCCTTTTATGTCATTATGCAAATATTGATAGAAGAAACGATGAGCTTTTGTTCACAAAGATTAAGTATATTGTATGTCATTGTGCAAATAGTGATGATAGATAGAATGAATCTTTGTCTATTCCGCAGTATTGATCTTCCTTGATCCATATTTTTTATGTATATACTTTGTGGCTCCGTAAGTTCTCTTATGTTGAGCATTTCCAATTGGATTAAACATGGGATATCTTGTAGTTAATTCAATTGAGTATTTTGGATACAATTTCATATTCTTATATGATTTGTTTTTTTCCAAAGAAATCCTTCTTTTCTTGTGAAAATAAGGTCGCTCTAGTCTTGTTGTTCTATCGGGAATGTAATTATATGGGGGAGAGTTATTATTTGAACTTGTGCTTTATTGCCAAATCTTTGTGGGGAGTGCGGCTGTGGAATATTATAGGGGTTTTCTTTTATCTTTATAAACTCCTTGATGAATGAATTTAGTTTCGGCTATATAATTGCATCTAAAAAGTTGATAGGTGCCGTGTTTTGGTCATGAAATGTCTCTATGGAAATTTCATTAGGATTCCACTAGTTTTCGTACCTTTGCCAATTTTATTGACAAAAAGGAGGAGAATTAATGTGTAGTTCACACTAATACATATGATTTTCGGATCATTATGTAAGGGGGAGTGGTTTCCATGTGAGATGGAGTATTGACTAAGGGGGAGTGATACATATCACCATAGTATTGTAGTCAAAGTTTTTATACAATTGAACTTTGATGTTGTGTAATAATATTATGACACTGTAACAATGATTGAGAGCTTTTGTTTTCTCATTGTATGGCTACGGATTTTCAACAACGATGATGCTAAACTTACAACCTTTGGAATCATTGGAGTACTTGGAAGTGATGAAGATTTCGAGTAATGTTGAAGAACCAAGGAGATCAGGCATGTGGAAGAGAAGCTGCAAAGTTTATTTTTTGTATTCCATATGTATTGATAGTTTTGTCACTAAAATTGACAAAGGGGGAGATTGTTAGAGCACATCTCGGTCGAACTCACAAGCGTTGCTATCTCAAGTTTCTTGTCAAGTTTAGTTGCCAAAACTATAATTCTTGATTTCTAGTCTACTTATAGCTAAGTCTCGGACTAGGATAGAAAGTGTAGTTGAGCTCTAGACTCCACGGCGTTCATCATACAAATAAGAAGAACTTCTCAAGGAACTGGTGGAACTTCATTGACTAAAAGGTATGTGGAAACTTGAACTTATCTATCACTCAAAAAGTCTATCTACTCTATCTTTTATCTTGAGACAAAATTCGTATTGATATATAGACTTAGATTATACACATTTGCTATTTCAAGCCGAGTTTATCTCGATCTCGAAATATGTGTTGGTAAGCTTTCGCTTTGGCCAAGTTCATATTTACAAGTGATGAAAGTTATGATGATTATTTCAATATCTTGAAAATTGCTTTGATGAAAAATAGTGTGTGAATAACCTCTATTTAACATCCTCTAAGAATGTTTCAATGATTGAAATAAAGAGTTTAGAACATGTAACCATATTTGGATATAAGCATATAAAGTTTTCGCGCATTAGTGTATAAGTCCAAAACCGGGAACCAAATGTATGCATACTTGTGTGTGTACTAAATGGTTGATGGAGACTGGGTAAGTATGCGTACCCGTACGCATACTGGTGGAAGTTCACGTCCGTGAATTTCTGCTGGGTTAGGAAATCAAAACCAACTCAATCCAGTTACCTAAGTATGCGTACCCATGTGCATATGGGCGGAAATTTCATGTCCGTGAATTTCTGCTGAGTTTGGAACCTAAAACAAACTCAAATACGGTTACTTAAGTACGCATACCCATACGCATACTTAAGTGTGTTACTATTCAAAATTGGTTTATTCGTGAACTTAAATTTATATAAACTAAGGAATGCATATTTGTAAACCATGGATATAAAGTTCATGAATCGATTCGAGTGAATCAAAACCAATTTTTATTCGATTGTGTCTTGTATACTTCCATGAGATCTAAGCAATTGAACAACTCTTGAACTAGTTCATTTGAGTCATTTGAACTAGTTATGGTGAGGATGAATAAGGTTGATATGAAAGTGCTCATATGGCTAACCATTTGGTTAACTACTGTTGAACCAACGACTTGTACACATTTAGGTACAGCCACACAAACCTAAATGACATATATTTCATTTGTGTATAACAAGCTAAGTTCGATCTAACGGTTGAAAGATATTAGCTTGAATCTAATCAGGATTTCATCTAACGATGAATATTGAATGCTTTGTTACCAAGGTAACTTAGATTGCAAACCATGATTTGGAAACTATATAAAGGAGAACTCTAGCAACTAGGAAAGATAATCTCCACAACTCCTGTGTGATACTAGTTGTATAAGCTAGAGTTGATCGATGTCGTAGGCGTCAAAAATAAATTACACTTTTTTATTACTCAAAATATATAATGAAGCAAGGGAAAGAAAGGATCGTTCCCACATAGAGGTCTTGGGTTGTCAATATGTTTCGGTTTCCTAAAGGTAACAAGGGGGGTTTTCTGATTTCTAAGTAATTGAACTAAAATAAAAGCAAACAAAGAAATAAACAAACACGTAAATCAAGGTTGTGAGAATATTGGTTAAAGGTTTCATCTTCAATTGTAAACAAGTATTGAATGTATCATTAGAATTCATATTTAATCTCGCTATCATCAAAATCCCTAGAATACCTTATTGTAAGAATACTCCATAAATTTCCTAAGTCATCACACTTCCATGTAAAACGATGCAAGTATGAATACTACCTAGAGAATAACTTAACACCTTGTGTTAATCAAGTTCAATTCCCAAAGAGCATTAAGGTTTGTGAAATAGGATAATCAATGCAATTGAAATACATTGCGCAAACAATTTGAACAAAGGTCAATTTCTACATATGATTACAAGAGTGTATCACTACCAACTGTAATCATATCATGCTACTCGTATTCAAGGTTATCGCTCGATGATAAATCCTAAAATATCTATAGAAATGGATGTAAGTTCAATCAATTCTAGACTTAACTAAACAAACATTCAATCATATTATTGCAATACATCAATCATGCAATTATTATAAACCGTAGAAAGTGAGCGATAATATTGAGAGAAAATTAATTCATCATATCAAAAAGCATACTTGCAAAATCCGACTACATCTTTAACCAATAAAAAACAAATTAAGTACTTATGTTTATGGAGTTCATAATAAAAAGCATAGAAGAAAGCATCATGTTCTAAACCCTAGAAAACAAGTAGAAGAAGAGATAAAAAGAGAATAGATTTAGAGAGCTTATAGCTTCTCTGTTGTGTGAGTAGGTTTCCAAAATCTCCACCAAGGCCTGCTCACATTCCAGCCCATTAGCATCCATAGCCCGTTCAATACAGGTCCAAGTCATTTTCAGTCAACTCGGGCTAACTCACTGAGTCAACTCATCCATTACCGATTCCTGCCTAGTTTTGACTGTTTTCTGTCGTTTCCAAGCCAATTTCAGGCCTTTTATAGCTCCTCTCCTGCACAATATAACATTAATATAACACACTCATTCATCCAATCAATAGCAGCACCTCCATTTCAGATTCTTGGTTCAACTGCAACCAAGCTCAATCGACTCCTGCAGCTGCAACTTCATGCACATCACCAATAATTCAACCACCCTGTAGCTTCAAACTCCACTGCATTTGCCATGTCTTCCTCTGCCATTTCTGTTACATCACTAGCTCAACCATCTTGCAACTGCACCATCTTCTGCATACAATTCGGCAATACCTCCAGTGCCTTATTGTAGCTCATCTCAAAATTGCAAACTCCGGTGCTAAGCTAACTTTGAACTGCACAACAGTGGTGCATCTTCCAGGCCATTCATCCATCATAGTTGCTGCTGCGATAACCTGCTAATTGCCATATCTTCCTGGTATTGCATAGCATGCTTATTCTACCACCAGTTCATGTTCAGGACAAACCTCCCATTGTTTCCTTCTAACTCTACCAGTCTCATTTTCGGCAGTAGCTGCTTGCAATAACCTTCAGCAGAGTCCTGCAATTACCAGTTCATTCTTAGCTCAAACCCATCTGCTCATTCGGAATACCACCAGCAACTCAGTTCACTTGTACCCATCTTCTCAAAATCATATTAAAAAAGAACCCACTACAATTCTTGCATTCACTGAAATTCCAACACAACAAACCCATTTAAGCCCTTGTTCTCTCTTGGATTATAACTACAGCAGCTGCCTCAACCTGTTCTTACTCAATCGAAGCCACTGCAACTGTTATCAACACCACCTACATCTTCTCAAGCACCAGTTACCCACTGCACATCACCTGACCTGAACTGCCATCTCCTTCATTCAACCACCAGCATCTGCTCTTGCTTGCGCACAACCAACACCAACACCTTGTTGCTCCTGCAATTTCCTACAATCTCCATAACTAGTTGTTGCCTCTCAGCTTCTTCCTTGATCATTAACTGCAACAACAACAACTTAACCTGCATCTTGAACTGCAACCAAACTTCATCTCAGTCATAAGCCAACACCCCTGCAATTATTCATAGGCAATCATCTCAAGCTTAAGACTCCAGCTCATTTATCCCTGTAATTATATACATAATCAACCCACATAATCCACTCAAACACAACCTGCAATACCAGTCCCAAAATAATCGCAATCTTCAAATCCTGTAAATACCCATCCTTCTTGTTCAATTGAGAACATCAACATCATTCTATGCCAATCTCAGAATCAAATCGAACCCAACTTCGAATCAACAGTACCCATGACTAAAAACCTTATCCATTTATTAATCGTCGAAACCCTAGATCCTAACTGCATCAGTTTCTTCTTCACTTCTCAAATTCATCTCCGTCTCGTCCCTGTTCCACGATTCAATCACAATAACAGCTTCCCATCTTCTAAAATCAAATAACCCTTGATTATTTCCACTGTGTTTTATACAGATCTCGAATCCTTTTCTCCTCTGTCCCTATATTTCATTTATTCGTCCTCCAAATCTCAATTCCGTCAACAGCAGCAGAACAAAATTTGGGAGATAAAAAGGAATGAGAAAATGATTTCTCAATTTCAGGGTTTGGTGTAATAACTGGGACGACTATCAACACCCATGGGTGTTTTTATCAATTCTTCTTAGACTCCAACTTATTGTCCCTTATCCTCGACTGGGATCCGGATAGCACTTGCAATGAAATGACGCTTTTGACCCTTCTTTCTCCAAATGCACGATTTCTTCTTCTTTTGAATTCTTCCACCAACAACAACCGTCCTTACTTCTCAGATCCACTTATTTCCTTCAATTCTATACATCACTAAAGTTGTCATGTTTTTCAGACAAAATTTGCATCACTAAAGCTGACATGCTTTTCATCCAGAGATGAAGAAATAAAAGCATATAGTGACAAATAATCCGCCTCCAACAACATTTGCACCTTTTGCTCTGTTTCTTCTTCTTTTGTTCCAAATGACTCCAAAGTACCTAAACACTCAAAAGCAAACATAAGATACATATTTTACAAGAAAACTTAACAAAGAAAGCATAAACAATAGATAAATATTAAGGTGTTTTAGACACCTATCAAGAGTCGATTCTCCTTTAACCTTAGGTTTCTACCGAGACCTTGTAGGTTAACGACTTGAAGACTTCATTGGGATTGTGAAGCTAGAGCAAACTGAAAAGGCGAGGGTACCCAAATATACCTCAAGCTAAAACTTTTCCTTCCTATAAGTCCTTTCTCTGAAAGTGGTTGTCTATGGACTTAGTCGAGACAATGCAACTAATCGGTTCACACTTCTTGTGATCGTCTATGGATACAAGATCGAGACAATACAACAACGAAGTATGTTTACTTGATACAAAGGTTCGGACTTAACCAAACTCAATAGGATTCACATATCAAGTAAATAGGAATTAACATTTGTGCAGTTTACTTTAATTATAATAAAACAATTATAATGCGGAAATATAAAGTAAATGACACAGCAAGATTTTGTTAACGAGGAAACCGCAAATGCAGAAAAACCCCGGGACCTAGTCCAGAATTGAATACTCTCAGGACTAAGCCACTATACAAAATAAACCAACTTCCTATAGTTGAGACCAAGCAACTAAACCTATAGTTCGCCTAGTTCCGTCTTTATTCCCACGCCTCCAACCTGTAAACAAGTCACGTACTTGGACCAATTCCTTTGGTTCGTATTCCAAATAGTAAAGGAACAACAAATCTATTTGGTATCAACTCTCTTTAACCAAGTGATATGAGTTGCACAAAGGCTCTTCTGTTTATCTTAACATAAACTCATTTGCCAGGTTCCAAGATCTATCTTATGTTCAATCACCAAAAGGTAATCGTTAAGATTAAGCCAATCAACACTCTTAATCCAGAGAACTGTGTTGATGTCGATCCTCTCAATTAATCAATCCAATATACCACCAGGATAAACCGATTATTAATTGGATCCTATTTTACCAAAACAAGTATTGTGAACACCAAAGATTATAAAACCAAGTCAGAAATCTTATATCTCTTCTTTGTCTTCAAATTTTCTTAGATCTTAAATAAACACCTGCACACAACTACTTGAATCTCTTGTGATCAATCACACACAGAACGGAGTCTGTTAACAATGGATTATCACTAGATCGTCTTTAGATCTAACAACAGTCTAAAGATCCTTGTCGAAACCTTGAACTAGTTTGAGTGAATCTTATATCACAAGAGAAGATTCTCAAGCATAAACAAACTAGGTACAATCAAAGTTCAACCACCGTTAGTCAGTCAAATCAATACGAAAATTAAAGATAAACCGCAATTATCTAGTTTCCCACCAACAGTACGCACTAGAGATTCTCAATCCCAAACAAGACTTTAAACTGAGCGGCCGTAAGAGATTTCGCCTAATTAGGTTAATCTCCTCTCCGAATAGGCGGCTTCACTAGTAACAGTACAACAGAGGAAGTTTACAGTCACAAAGGATTAGTTTGCTAGAAATGAAAACTCAAAGTATTTATAGACAAGTAAGTTTGGACACCAAGGAATTTCCAAAATCGAAAATATTCTCAAGATATTTTTCTATATTAACCCAAATTCGGTTTTCATAATTCATGTGAATGCACTGTCCAAATTAATGATCGAAATCTCCTTGGAAAATCTTTAACTAGCGAATGCACATTACTAATTCTTATTTTCCATATATAATTAAAAAATTCTTAACTTATTTAAATTTGATCTTGGGATTTTCTTCCTTCTTAGCTGTTAAGGAATATCTTTAAACAATAAAAGAATACACATTAATGCACGTGTTCAAAGTGTGTCGACATCTTACTCTTGCAAGTCTTTTTTCATACTTACTCACTTGAAACCGATTTACCACACTTCCAAGCAAGTTTATAATTGGTTCATCTGACTTTCAAGAACTATGTGATTGATCAAGTAACACTCAATCAAAAACCATAGGTGTAACAGTTCTACCAAAACAAGTTTCGGTTCTACCTCCATGTGAGTAATGTGCATGGTCACACTAGCTTACCAAAATTTAGATGACTAGATATTAGGATCGGTTCCCCACATATATTTGGTATCTAACTTGTATGCACTGCATATGTCCATAGGATCGGTTCCCCCTTGCCTAAAAACATGTTGCACATGTTCATAGGATCGGTTCCCCTTTCTTCTATAAACCTTGATGCACCTCGTACAAGGATCGGTTCCCCTTGTGATGTACTGCACCTCTTACTAGGATCGATCCCCTCTCCCAAAATTTGGTCAGACACTCACAAACCCGATCATGCCCCAGGTGATTACTTAAGATCGGTTTCACTAATAAAAGTAATACCAATACATAAGTCAGGCCTCATGTGAATAGTTTTACCAAGAACACAAACAAGTCATGAGCGGTTATACTAATAACACATATTGGTCGTTCATAAGATTTGCAATGAAGAACAACCCCAATAACGCCTGGTGATTTCCTTTTCGGTTCAAAAAACATATCATGAACTTAATTCCTTAAAACACATGTAAAACCATTATTTCTTAGGATGAAATCCTCACCTCATACCCATACATAATCACAATAGCATTCATACGATTATGTTGATGTCTTATATACAAAGTTTAATGGTTAAGAAAGAAACTTCATATTGTATTCCTTAATACTATGTCTATCTAGAGTGTTCATGCTTCGCAGTTTTATGTTTTCAATATGCACGACTTGAAAGATACGTTAGGGAATGAAACAGTTCAAGTAAAATATCACTAACCTCAAGTGGAAGGATGATGTTGTGGTTGTAGTACTTCTTCACTTCTTCAAGTCTTCGCAATAATTGTAATGTCTCACCCTAATACTTTCAATCTAACCTATACGAAGTTGACTCTAGTACATTTAAATCAAGCGACTCTTAAATGAGTTTTGGTTCACTAAAATATGACAACCAAACTTGACATACCAACGCTTGGTGGGTTCAACCGAGCTATGCTCTAACAATCTCCCCCTTTGTCAATTTTAGTGAAAAAACTCTTACAATCATATGAATAAACAAATTACAATAATTCATTACACATACACTTGATTCCCGAATTCAACAACACAAAACCTGCATTAATTCAATCCTTAAAATACCGCTATTGACATTATAATAACAAAGCTCATACTCCCCCTAAAGGTGAGATAGGTAGATTTTCAATCCGCACGTCTTTGTTATCCCAATCATATGATATGTTACTCCCCCTTAATATATGATTTTCCTCATCCGTTAGATAAGCGTTCAAGCACCATTGTCCTCTTCCCTAGTGACACCAATCAATATAAAATTGATACTAGCATCACATGTTTAATCCATATATTTTCCCCCTTTTTTGTCACAAAAATGACAAAGAAACGAAAAAATAAAGGACAACATAAAAAGGATCTTACAAATCTCAAAATAGACTTGAAACCTGTTGAGTCAATCACGAGGGTTCCACATACCATATTTGATAACCAATATCAAAACCGAAACTACAAATTAATTTTGTTATGATATGTTATCATGGAAATAATTGCCCGAAGCAATTTTCCCAACTAGTTTAGCAAACCAAAAATCAACTAAGAAACTTAGTTCCTTTGCTAAACCGATTGTATAAATACAACCGATTCATTCGATAAGACCAAATTAAGATAAACTCCATTTTTCTCATCAGGTTCTAATTATCCATATAACTTAGACCTTTAGATTTTAAACAAGCCAAATACTAGGTTAGTTAACTAGCATTTCCTTGCTTGGGCATTCGGCTAGACTTGAATAACCGAAACCTCCACTTTGATAAGTCTAACTAAGATCAGAATTAACTTAATTTATCTTATCCGGAATCGAATTGAACTAAACAACTCATCCCGTCAATATATTCATTCTTTAAGCCATAAAAAATTTATACAAACCAATAAATCGACTTGCATAATTATTCACCTCAACCGGAAGCAATTGAAACAACATATATTTCACCGAAAATTCGTAAGCCTAAACAATTGATACTACACAATAAAGAAAAATAACAATTGTTTTACTTAACTGAAAGCAATTGAATTAACATAAACATTAAAGCACCGCAATTGTACCAAACTTTTATAATCCTAAACGATTGATATCACACCACAAAGCAAGATAACAATAGTTTTACTTAACAAGAACCAATTGAATCACACATACATCCAAACATTCATAATGGAATAAACACATCAATTTTACCGACAATTTCGTTTAAGCAAAAGCAATATATATATATCAAATAAAAATAAGATTTTCTTAAAACAGGAAAACAATTAACTAACAAGATTGTTACCTCAATTTCACATCCAACTTTTCCAATATGATCTCATCTTCTTCTTTCAGGGAGAATTGATATCGAAATACCATTATGTTGTCATCCTTATGCCAAAAACAAAAGAATAACAACAACTAGCCTTTACCAAAAGGTTGAAAATCGTTTTTAACAATTGCAAGCAAAATTTGAAAACCGTTGAAACACATATGCATCTATGCTAAACCAAAACGATTCAACATATTGTGAATTTTTCAAATATTGTTTCTATGATCCTTTGATAAAGCCTACCAACATGGGCTAGAACTTAATCTTGCTAAATCAAAAAGTCACCCAAACCATAAGGGTTCACAACATATGAGATCGAATATTAAGGTAGTAAAACTGAAATCAAATATCTCATGAGTCACTTTGCAATATGCCATAAATGTTAAAATTAAAATCAAGTATTGCAATTACCTCAATCTTGTAGGAAATTGAATTATCAAAACAATGCAAAACGAATGAGGTCATTCCGAGTTCGGACGAAGAATTTATGGGCAAAACAGTTTTACACTTCTTCATAAGGGGACCTCTCACTAGGATAGGTTCCCTCACCATGACATGGTACAAGGATCGGTTCCCTCACCATGACAGGGTAGTAGGATCGGTTCCCAAGAGTTACTTGTGACAGATCACAACACTAAACTTTTTTCGACATAACTTTTGCATACTATGTCCGAATTCAGTGATTTTTGGCTCGTTTTAACCGTAAAAACAAGAGCTACACATATATGATCAGTAGATATCAACATCATACACTCACAATTACCGTTTATTTCAAAACCCAAATATAGATAGAGAAAGTATGAGTATAAAAGAAAATAAATCTCCTAAAGATGTTAATTAGTCATATAATAATCGAGAGATCATGTGCTCAGTTTCATGTGCTTCCTCACCTTTCAAAATTGAGCACCAAGGTGAGCATGAACATTCTAACACAAGTATGTTGTGTTAAGTTCAGCCTTGTCTTGTTCTTCACGAGTTACTAAGACAGAATCATCATTCTTGACCTCTTGCTTGGTTTGTTTTCTCTTGTTCCATCTCTTATTTTTCGTAGGAGCAACTTTATCCTTCATACCACTAGGATCAATGTCCTTTTGAATATTTTGCGAAACACCCTTTCTCCAATTTGGAACATCAGATCTTGTTTTTGCATTTAAAAAGTCATATCTCTTTGTATAATTGGGTCTTTTATGAAATGACCTTGATGAGTGACATGCAAAACTTGAACTATCATTATAATAATTCTTTTGCCTAAACTTAGTATAATATCGATCCGAGTTCCTTTGGGGAGCAATCTTAGCCAATTCGTTTGATACAAAAGAAAGTGCATCTTGTATTTTACGAACTTTGCATTTCCATTTCAAGTGTCCTTTAATACCACAATAATAAAAATGCTTAGTATAAATGTACGAAGTATGAGTTTTAGTGTTACCTTTTTGTGGATCCTCTTGCATTGGAGCTTAGCATTCATACGATTATGTTGATGTCTTATATACAAAGTTTAATGGTTAAGCAAGAAACTTCATATTGTATTCCTTAATACTATGCCTATCTAGAGTGATCATGCTTCGCAGTTTTATGTTTTCAATATGCACGACTTGAAAGATATGTTAGGGAATGAAACAGTTCAAGTCAAATATCACTAACCTCAAGTGGAAGGATGATTTTATGGTTGTATCTCCGTACTTCTTCAAGTCTTCGCAATACTTGTAATGTCTCACCCTAATACTTTCAAGCTAACCTATACGAAGTTGACTCTAGTACATTTAAATCAAGCGACTCTTAAATGAGTTTTGGTTCACTAAAATATGACAACCAAACTTGACATACCAACGCTTGGTGGGTTCAACCGAGCTATGCCCTAACACAAACTATTTTCTCTTTAGTTGCGTGATCTGATCTTGTTGATTCTATCTTATTGAGTACAATTGTAAAATTGGATCGAGATTAATTTCTCCGATAGGCAAGATATAAAAGTAATCACAAACATCTTAGTCTCATCGTTTGTGATTCTACAATATCTTGTTTCGCTAGTCGATTAGGATTATTGTGAGGTGATTGATAATTCTAGGCTGTACTTCGGGAATATAGGTCTGGGTTATCGATTGGTTCCTATTCACCTTGATTTATCAAAACACGGAACAAAAACTTGTAGGTATTTCTGTGGGAGACAAATTTATTTATTTTTTGTAGACTTTTCTGTGTGAGACATATTTGTTTATTAAAGTCTTCGACTTTGGGTCGTAGCAACTCTTAGTTATGGGTGAGATAGAGAATCAAGTGCGTAGTATCCTGCTGGGATCAAGGATGTAAGGAGCACAACTGTACCTTGGATCAGTATGAGATTGATTGGGGTTCAACTACAGTCTAGACCGAAGTTAGTTTGTAGTATGCTAGTATCCGTAGCTGCTTAATACAGTGTGTGTTCAATCTGGACTAGGTCCCGAGATTTTTCTGCATTTGCGGTTTCCTCGTTAACAAAACTTCTGGTGTCTGTGTTATTTTTTTCCCACATTATATTGTTATATAATTGAAATATCACAGGTTGTGCGTTGAATCAATCAATTGGGAAATCCGACCTTTGGTTGTTGATTGATACTTGAACATTGGTATTTGGTACCGTTCAAGTTACTTTCTCTTGTATTCAATTAAACTCGCATATTTGTTTTTGTTTGAGTAAGGATTGAATCGTGAAATTGAGTTATAACTCTTTGATATACTTTTTATTAAGATTGAGTGTGACTGTCTAGTTGATTCTCCTAAAAGTATATTGGAGTTAGTCCATACAGATTGCTAAGCCAATTATTGGGTGAGGTTTTTGTACCCCCACTTTTTCAATTGGTATCATAGAAGGAAAACACGTTGAAGACCTCATAAGTCTGCGTTTGTAGCAATCTGAATCATAAATCTTATTGTGATTACACTTGCAAACTTGATTGCATTTCTTGTGTTTTTAATAAAGGGGGAGATTGTCAGAGCACTGCTCGGTCGAACTCGCAAGTGTTGCTATCTCAAGCTTGTTGTCAAGTTTAGTTGCCAAAACTATAAGTCTTGATTTCTAGTATAATTATATCTAAGTCTCGGACTAGTATAGAAAGTGTAGTTGAGCTCTAGACTCCACAACGTTCATCAAACAAATAAGAAGAACTACTCAAGGAACTGGTGGAACTTCATTGACTAAAAGGTATGTGGAAACTTGAACTTATCTATCACTCAAAAAGTCTATCTACTCTATCTTTTATCTTGAGACAAAAGTAGTATTGCTATATAGACTTCGATTATACACATTTGCTATTTCAAGCCGAGTTTATCTCGATATCGAAATATGTGTTGGTAAGCTTTCGCTTTGGCCAAGTTCATATTTACAAGTGACGAAAGTTATGTTGATTATTTCAATATCTTGAAAATTGCTTTGATGAAAAATAGTGCGTGAATAACCTCTATTTAACATCCTCTAAACGAAGATCATATGCTAAGGCTAACCCCCTTTACATTACAGGTTGTAACTTTCCAACCTTTAGGCAAAGGAATCATTGCTGTGATAAACCTAAATTTGCCTATAAACGTCATACGAAGCCTTTTCACAATGTAGGACCAGAATATCGCTACAATACTTCTCTGCGAGATTAACAGCACTTCACAGCGAGCATCACCGCAAGATCTTCAACTACACTTTGCGAGTGTCACAAAAGCAGTCAAAAGAGCGACGTAATAACTGACGATTGAAGAAAACTTGAGAAAAGCATGTTTGTCCTGCGATGGTTACAAAACTTGCGAGAATGAACATTGTAACTATCGCGGTACAATCGCAGAATCAACCCGAAATAAGAGGAAAACTTAGCTGTCATCCACTATGTAACTACCATATAAATATAGACCCAATGTATCCAGAAAAGGATGATGTATTTTTGAGAGTTAAGAAAGTCTTGAGGAGAGAGAAACTTCAAGAGAATAGTTGTAATCTTGAATTCTTCCATTTCTGTAAACATTTCTAAGAACAAAATAATAAAGTGTCGTTTTTAATCTTCAATTGTGAGTTGATTATAGCAAAATCTTAACAAGGGTGTAGTGTGGGAAATCCTGCAACTACATTTTGGCGCCCGAAACAGGGATTGAATTAGCGAAATCATAGAAAAAAGTGAAGAAGAAGATAAGAATTGTTCAAGATTAAGAAAGTCATAAAACAAATCAGTGAGATATTTGAAGGAAGGATGATTAGAATCAAAGAGGATTGTAGAAAATTGGAGTCTGGTAGGGTAACGAGAACAATGATTGATAGATTTCATGAAAATATTAAGGGGAAGATACAAAAATGGGATTTTAAAGGAAGGAAAATTATGACGGTGGAAAAAATATCACCATTAAAAGATGGGGAAAAGCAGGAGATCACATTTACAGCAGCAGAAATACCAGAAGAAAATCTAAGTCATACATCTCCATTGGTAATCACAGTATCCGCTATACCAATGAGAAAGGAGGAATCAATAAAATTTGTAGAAGAATGGGCTATGAATAGAACTTTGGTGGATGTAGGAAGTTCTGTAGATATAATATTTTATCATACTTTTAAGAAAATGGGATATAAGGATGAAGAAATGTCTTATTCAACATATCATGTTCATGGCTTTGGAAAATATTTAACAAAACCTAAAGGCGAGATAGTGGTACGAATTCCACTAGGAGAGATTGAAACACAAGTAACATTATGTGTGGTAGACGTGGAATCACCGTATAACATGATATTAGGAAGACCATGGATACACGCAATCAAGGATGTAGCATCAACGTTGCATCAATGCATCAAATTTCCTATACCTAGTGGAATTGGAGAAATTAGAGGAGACATAGATTTTGCAAAATTGTGTTACCAAATTGAAGTAAGAAATTGTGAAGAACGTCCAAAGCTGCGAAAGAAACAAAGAAGGAAGAAGAATTTAAAGTTTACATGATAAGAGCAAAAGAAGGAAAAGGAATACCCAGCGAAATCTCGCGAGAAGGAGATGAACTCGCGAGAGTTATAAAAACACCAACACCAATGGGAGAACCTGAAACCAGTTATATTGCAGCAGAACCAACAAAGGAAGTAAATATTGGGAGTGAAGAAGAGCCTAAAATGCTGAAAATTGGGACTAGAATGGAGGTACATGAGGAAGAAAGAACTATAAATCTCTTGCGAGAGTATAAAGATATCTTCGCGTGGAGCATGTATGAGATTCCAGGGATAGATCTATCAATAGCATGTCATAAATTAGAAATCAACAAAAACATAAGACCATTTAAGCAAAGAATAAGGAAAATCGCAACAACATACCATTCTCAAATAGAAGAAGAATTACAGAAGATGCTCGACGCAGGAATTATAAGGCAAGCAAAATATCCAGAGTGGATTGCAAAAATGGTAGTAGTCCCAAAGAAGAACAAGGGGATAAGAATTTGCATAGATTTCACTGATTTAAACAAGGCTTGTCCTAAAGATAGTTTTCCGTTACCAGATATCCCACAGATGGTTGAATCAGCAGCGAGAAATGCCAGAATATCATCGTTGGATGGATATAAAGGATATAATCAAATCCATCTCGCTGAAGAAGATCAAGAACATACCGCATTTTTTGCTCCAAGAGGATTATATTGTTATATAAAAATGCCCTTTGGCTTACGAAATGCTGGTGCAACTGTAGGACCAGAATATCGCCACAATTATGTTCACGAGAGATTAATGACACTTCTGCGAGCGTAACTGAAAACTCTTCAACAACATTTCACGAGCGTCACAAAATAATTCAAACAATGACGAAGTTGACGACTGAAGAAACATGAGAAGAACGTGTGTGTTTCACGGTGGTTACAAAGTTCATGAGAGGTTCGCAAGATAGATCCGAAATTATAGGACAACTTAGTTGTCACCCATTATGTAATTTCCTATAAATAGAGATCTAATAGATTGAGAAAGGGGGGATGATGTATTTTTTAGAGTTGAGAGAGTCTTGAGGAGAGAGAAAGTTTTAGGAGAGGAAGATATTTTTCAGAGAGACTTTTAGAGAGAGAAAATATATTTTTCTTTATCATCTTCTTCCCCAAAACTAGATTTAGGACTCCATTAATGGAGATTATCAAATGTAAACTTTAACCATCATAGTAGAGAATCATGGATGTAGATCAAATTGATCGAACCATGTAAAAATTCGTGTGTCTATTTACAATTTTTAGAATTTTAAATATCAAATTAGTTTAGATTAAAAGATTATTATCAAGATATTACAAGGGGTGTGTTGTGGGAAATCCTGCAACTACATTTTGGCGCCGACTAAGGGGATTGATAAAGAGAAATTAACAATTATTGATGATGAATTCGATTGAATTTATGAGATACAGGGGAAAATATGGAAATTCTGGGAAAAGAACGATGAAGAACAGCCAACACAATTTAAGAGAAATGTTTACAGAGAAAGAGGAGCAGAAAAAATTGGGAAGCATGAGCAGATTGGAAGAAATCTTTATAGGAATCAAATAAAATGAATCGGCATCAATTAATTGTTTAAACAGGACAATTTCTTTCTTATCTCTTTAATCATATTTTAATAATCTGGTTCTGGGAGATTTTGAATTTTTAAACGATCACACTTTGTTTTTCACAAAAATTGATGTTTAGTTGATATTTTGAGTTCAAAAAAGTTTTGATCATAAATTTACGTCCATAAACTTTGAATTTAATCATAATTTTGACAACTAATGTGAACATGATTTTTATGATTGAAGTCAAAAATGAAAGAATAGATCATTACAAAAACATCGATTTTAATCACGATTTTGATTGTTTCATGAAAATATAATTTTGATCGTTTATGCGAAGTACAGATTTACAGCTGTTGTTTTCAGAATCCATTTCATGAAAATCCAAATTTTTGCGAGAATACAATCGTTAGACTTCTGTTAATATATTTAATTTATCGACTGAATATGTTTTCTTGAGTTAGATCATAGAACAAATTAATTGATTACTCGCAGTGAGTTGGTGGCAAAGGAAAATTAACGAGAACGAAGAAAGGAAAATAATATTGCAAGAGATAGAAGAAAAACGAATGATAGAGAGAGCAGACACATCAAAATTGAGTGGGGTAGCATCGTTGGCAGTAACAGGAACGAGCTTGCTCGCGAAATAAGAAGTTCACTTCGCAAATCTATGTCACCACAACAACAAAATTAATGGAACATCAACGAGGGGAACATCCACCAAGGAAAAGTAAACTTGGATATTTCGTGGTCCTTACACACCACAACAAATGACGAGAAAGTGTGTTGTGGAAGTTTACATTTCGTGGTCCTTACATTTCGGCAATTTCATACTAATATCACCACAACAAATGACGAGAAAATCCAACAACGTTTCACGAGTAATTAAGGGAGCTTTTTCCATTTCGTGGTCCCATTTTTTGTATTGTTGCATATTCGCAAATGACGAGAGGAAGTGGGAGCCGGTGATACATTTGTTGATGAGAGGAAGTCAACATTTGTCAGCAATGTTACATCTATACTTCGCAAGGAATTGACTAGCGAGCAGATGAAGTCTAGTTTCAGCACGGTATATCTTGGGTATTTCATTACTTCGCCAGATAATTAATTATTTCGCAAGTTAATTTAGCGAGAGAGAGAGTTAAAACAATTGGTATGGTGTCAGAGACAAGCCAAGAGTTCATTTCTTATTTCTTCTAATTTCACGAGCAAATCAAATACTTCGCGAGAATTGGCAGCAACAGCAAATCACCAAAAAGCTAAGTACCACTTCCTTGAATACTTTACTTACAGAAAATGAAAATTTTTGATTTATATTATCGCCGGATTTTAAAGAACATTTCTAAGATTTTTAATACTTCAAAAGATTTCAAAAAAATTTGATTCAATTTACCAAGAGTGGTATAATCGCAAGATTTCTAAAATTTCAAAGATTTCAAAACATTTCAAAGAATTTTGATTTGATTGATCAGGGCGATATATTCGCAAAAATTTATAAATTTCAAAAAAGATTTCCAAAAATTTCTAAGATTTTTTATTTGACTTACCAAAAAAGAGATACAATCGCCAGATTTCAAAAATTTCAAAAGGTTATAAAAAATGAGATCATCGCAAAAAATTTAAAGATCGCAAAATTTTTCAAAGATTTCAAAGATTACAATAAATGAGACTATCGCCAAGATTTCTAAGATTTCAAAAAAAATTGATTTCATTTCCAAAACAACGATATCCTCGCAAGATTTCAAAAGACTACAGAAAAAAGAATTATCGCAAAAAAAAAAAAAAAATTCAAGATTTCTAAGGTTACAGAAAAAGAAATTATAGCCAAAATTTCTAAAATTTCAAATTTCCAAAATACGCGATACAATCGCAAGATTTCAAAGAAGATTTCAAAGATTTGTCTAGAATATTTCTTTTACAGAAAGATTTTTGGTTTAACAAATACGATAAAATCACAAGATTTCAAAGAATATTTCTAAGATTTCAAAAGATTTTAAAGAATATTTCAACTCACAGAAATGAGCAAAACAAATTTTTATCAGAGCTGCGAGTGTAATCGCGAGATTATTCAAGAATATATAAAGAATTGACAGAAATGAAAGAATGAAGAAACGCGAAAATATCGCGAGAAACGCGAATATAATTTCGCAGAGATTTAAAGAATGGGACAAACCTTTATGGCGTGCACCCTAGTTCGCGAATACAATTTCGTAAGAGGCAAATGTAAGACCTACAAGCACGTTATAAGGGGGGTATCTATTTACATGATTCAGCGATAAGGTTATACCGCTACTGGAACCTGAGTCATGCAGATGTTGGGGTTAAAGAAAACCTATCCGGGAGAGAGATCTTGGATTTCCAGCTTTATAAGGTTATACCCTGGTTGGACGACCGAGGATCTCTTCCAAGAAGTGCAGAGTATGACCAAGGCGCCGAGGTACACGGTTTAGCCAAGGGTTCCCGGGACGGACGAACCTACCCTGTCCATCTTTGGTAAGTCTTGGCTATGATGCACTTGGCCTGAAGAAAACCCCACTTAGGGTGCAGTATTGTAACTATAAGCCATATAGGCATAAATGACAAGAGGCTGCGAAAACAACTGGTTGTTGGTAAATCTGGATGGGAGGAGCTAGTCTTGTATGGCCGATGTGCCCTCCTTGAAGGGGCAACCAGGGGAAATATAAGGGCGGAACCCTCCATTAGGGAGATGATAAGTGTCTTAAGACGGCAATGTCATGGGGCTTTATGATCGCAAGATCATTTAGACCTGTCATATTGTCGCGTGACGTAAATTATTCAGAGGCAAAAAGCCAAAAGATAAAAAGTTAAGATGAGATCAATGGGTTTTTACATGAAAGTGTAAAGACGTCCTACGATTTCATCGCAAGACGGCAATGTCACGGGACTTTACGTTCGCAAGAATATTTAGACCTGTCATATTGTCGCGTGACAAATATCCTGAAGAGGCTATAATACTAAGAAATGATAAGGCAAAATCAATGGGTCAATACATGAAAATGTAAAGACGTCCTGCGATTTTGTCGCAAAGAGAAAAATTGGCGAAATAAGACCTTTAACTAGGAAGGCAAAATAAGACCAATAGAATAATCTCAAACATTAATTATTTTCTTGTAAGAATGCAGGAAAGATTTGTTCATCGCAAAAGAGAAAGCAAGTACTATTCAAAATCTCTTAGAAATACTATTCAGAGTTTCTCAGAAGTATTATTCAGAGTCTCTCAAGAGGAATGTCTACAATCTTGTAGCATTATTCACAATATCGCCATTATTCATCGCAGCACTATTCAAAGCATTATTTCAGAATCTTGCAGAAACATTTAGAGCCTCGCAGAAACGTTTAGAAATTCGCAGAAACATTCATAAATTTTCATACTAATTCAGCATATTGCAGACTATTCCAAAATTTCGCAATAGAAGTGATTAGTTCGCAGAATATGATCATTTTATCAAATGAGGCAGAGGCAATTCGTTCATTTAACATTTTCTCAGGGATTCTTCCTTCATAGATAAAGAACAGAGGCAACTATGGATTACCAAGAAAACATTTTATGTTCTTTATCTTCTCGGCAAGAATCATTTCCAAAATGGACAGGGATTTTCACCAAAAAATGAAGCAATAATTTCACAGGAACAGAGGCAATACTTATAACTTTCATTCAAAAATGGATACTTCTTATATTTAGAGGATTGAGTACTTCTTATACTTCTTCAAGGATACTTCATACTTCACATACTTCAAGGGAGGATGCTTCTTATTTACTTCGCAAAACTTCAGAACTTCGCAAAAGAATAGAGGCAAGTATATACTTTTCAAATCCAGTATTCTTTCGCTCATTCCTTCATCAACAAAAATCAAAGACTACTATAATAACAGATTTTTTCTTAAAGATTACTTTTCAAGCAATATTCAAGAAAAAAGAGGCAAGATGTAGGACCAGAATATCGCCACAATTATGTTCACGAGAGATTAATGACACTTCTGCGAGCGTCACTGAAAACTCTTCAACAACATTTCATGAGCGTCACAAAATAATTCAAAGAATGACGAAGTTGACGACTGAAGAAACATGAGAAGAACGTGTGTGTTTCACGGTGGTTACAAAGTTCACGAGAGGTTCGCAAGATAGATCCGAAATTATAGGACAACTTAGTTGTCACCCATTATGTAATTTCCTATAAATAGAGATCTAATAGATTGATAAAGGGGGGATGATGTATTTTTTAGAGTTGAAAGAGTCTTGAGGAGAGAGAAAGTTTTAGGAGAGAGATATATTTTTCAGAGAGACTTTTAGAGAGAGAAAATGTATTTTCTTTATCATCTTCTTCCCAAAAACTAGATTTAGGACTCCATTAATGGAGATTATCAAATGTAATCTTTAACCATCATAGTAGAGAATCATGGATGTAGATCAAATTGATCGAACCATGTAAAAATTCGTGTGTCTATTTACAATTTTTAGAATTTTAAATATCAAATTAGTTTAGATTAAAAGATTATTATCAAGATATTACAAGGTGTGTGTTGTGGGAAATCCTGCAACTACAACAACGTATCAAATAATGGTGGAGAAGGTGTTTGCAAAGTGGATTCATAAAACATTAGAAGTGTATGTAGATGATATGCTGATCAAAAGCAAAGAAGCTGAGAATCATGTGCAAGATCTGAAAGAGGTTTTTGATCAAATGCGGCAATTTAATATTAAAGTGAATCCCGATAAGTGTACTTTTGGAGTAACTTCAGTAAAATTTCTGGGGTATATTGTATCAAAAGAAGGAATACAAGTTGATTCGGAAAAAGTACAAGAAATTCGCGATATGCCAACGCCTGCGACGGTAAAAGATGTGCAAAAATTGAATGGACTCTTAGCCTCGCTAAGAAGATTCATCTCGCGATCTTCAGACAAGTGCAAACATTTTTTCGATATACTCAAAAAGGGAACGAAATTCAAGTGGACAGATGAATGTGAAAAGGCTTTTCAAGGAATAAAAGAACATTTAATGAACATAACTATCTTACAGAAAGCTGAACCGGGAGAAGAACTATTGATTTATCTCGCAACAACCACATATGCGCTAAGTGCTGTGTTGTTGCGAGTAGATGCAGGGGTAGAAAAACCAATTTATTACATCAGCAAAACGTTCAATTCTGCAGAGAGAAATTATTCAAAGATTGAGAAACTAATTCTAGCATTAGTGCATGCAACTTTTAAGCTTCACATCTACTTTTAAGCACATAAGGTCAAAGTGTTAACGAAAGTGCCAATTGAGTCAGTAATGAAAATTTTAAAAAGATCAGGCAGAGTTGAGAGATGGAATGCACAAGTAGTACACTTTGATATCCAATATGAAGTTTTATCCTCGCCAAAATCACAAGTTATCGCAGACTTCTTAGCTGAATTTCCTTTAGAAGATGATGAAGCTGTGGAAGAGATGATGGATGTAGAAGAGGAACATGGAGATCCAAAAGAGCTATTAACAGAACCCGACAGATGGGAGATATTGGTGGATGGATCATCAAATGGGGAAGGAAATGGGATTGGAGTTTATTTCACTAGAAGGAGAAAAAACATCTTTTTCATTTAGATTGGAATTTGCATCCACTAATAATGAGACAGAATATGATGTCGTGATTCATGCTTTAAAATTTGCGATAGAAATGAAGTTGGAAAATGCTAGAATCACCAGCGATTTACAATTGGTTATTCGCCAGATAAAAGGATAATATACAACAAATGAACCATCTTTGAGAAAGTATAAAAGATTAGTTGAAGAATTATCTGCGAGAATTCCAAAAATAAAATGGAGACACATATCAAGGAAAGATAATAGGCTCGCAGATGATTTTGCTTTCATATCCAGTATGATGACAAATCCAGCTTCGAGGTGCATAAAAATTCAAACACTTTTATTACCAGCGATAAACAAGGAAGAAGAAGAGGAAGATGTGATGATGGTAGAAGTTGGAGAAGAGGAATTAAAGAGAAACATTACGAATTGGCAAGTAGATCTTCATGCATACTTGGAAAGAGGAGAAATCCCAAGAAATCGATTGGAGGCACATAAATTAAAAAGTAGGGAAACCAATTATGATCTAAGAGAAGGAGTATTATATCACATATCTTTTAGTGGACCATCGCTAAGATGTTTGACGATGGATGAAGGACAAAAAGTGTTGAAGATGTTGCATAGTGGTGACGCTGGTAATCATAGTGGAGGAAGATCTTTGGCATATAGAACAAAAATGCAAGGCTATTACTGGCCATATATGCATGAAGATGAAAAACAACTCTCAAGGCGTTGCGAAGATTGCCAGCGATATGGAAAGAAGATACATGCACCAGGAGCACCATTATCATCTTCAACAAGTGTATGGCCTTTTGGGAAATGGGGGTTAGATATTGTGGGACCATTTTTGCCTAGTTCTGGACAAAGAAGATATCTAATTGTCGCAACAGATTATTTCACAAAATGGGGAGAAGTAAAGGCAGTACAACATATCCGCGATAAATATATTTTTACATTCATATTTGAGAATATAATTTGCAGATTTGGGATTCCAGCACAGTTGGTGTCTGATAATGGAAAGCAATTTGAAGGTCATAATATAGAATTGCTACTCAATGCATTTAAGATAAAGTGTGTAAAATCTACTCCTCTATATCCACAAGCAAATTGTCAAGCTGAAGCAACTAATAAGACAATCGCAGACATCTTAAAAAATAATCTAGAAGGATACCACAGAGCATGGTGCGAACAGGTGCATAATGCAATATGGACCTACAATACAACTAGACGAGAAGCTACTGGAATGTCACCTTTTTGTTTGACGTATGGAGTTGAAGCTATGTTACCAACAGAAGTAGCTATTCCTACAACAAAAAGAGAGGCTTAGGAAAGAAATCTAAGTGCTGGAATGATTTTAAATAAATTGGATGAATTAGAAGAAAAAAGAGAAAAAACTTTGCAACATATGGAAAATTACCAGCGAAGATTAGCTCGCGAGTACAACAAACGTGTTAAGAAACGTGAATTTCAACCTGGAGATTTAGTGTTGTGAGAAACACCAAGTTATCAGCGAGAGAATGGTGGAAAATTGGGGAGAAAATGGGATGGACCATACATCATTAAAGAGATAGTTGGAACTGGGGCATACAAACTAATGGACCCTGAAGGGAGAGATGTTGGTCAAAGACTTGACAGACCATGGAATAGACTATTTCTGAAAAGGTATTATCAATGACAACTTCTGCAAGATAAGAGATACAGGTACGTTGTATAAAAAAAAAAAAAAAATTCTCTGATTACAACTGAGAGGTTCTTCTAATAACAAAGCAAAGCAAGAGCTACGAGCATAATCGCAAGAAAGGCGAATAAAAATTTCGCATAAACTAATAGAATGGGACGAACCTTTATGGCGTGCACCCTAGTTCGCGAATAAAATTTCGCAAGAGGCAAATGTAAGACCTAATAGTGCGTCATATAAGGGGGAATCTCTTTACATGACTCAGGGATAAGGTTATACCGCTGCTGGAACCTGAGTTATGAAGATGTTGGGGTTAAAGGAAACCTATCCAGGAGAGGGATCTTGGATTTCCAATTATATAAGTTTATACCCTTGTTGGAGGACTAAGAACCTCTTCTAAGGAGTGCAGAGTATGACCAAGGCGCCGAGGTACACGATTGAGTCAAGGGTGCCCGGGGCGTACGAAACTACCTTGGCCATCCTTGGAAAGTCTTGGCTATGGTGCACTCGGCCCGAAGAAAACTCCACTTAGGGTGAAGTCTTGTAACTATAATCCATATAGGCATAAAGGACAAGAGGCTGCGAAAACAACTGGTTGTTGGCAAATCTGGATGGGAGGAGCTAGTCTTGTATGGACGATGTGACCTCCTTGAAGGGGAAACCAGGGGGGAGATAAGGGCGGCACCCTCCATTAGGGAGCTGATAAGTGTCTTAAGACGGCAATGTCATGGGGCTTTATGATCGCGAGAACATTTAGGCCTGTCATATTTTTGCGTGAAAAAAATTATATAAAGGCAATAATCCAAAAGAGAAAAGTTAAGATGAGATCAATGGGTTTTTACACGAAAGTGTAAAGACGTCCTGCGATTTCATCGCAAGACGGCAATGTCATAGGACTTTGTTTTCGCAAGAGGATATAGACCTGTCATATTGTCGCAGAAAATACGAAGAAACAAGGATAAGGCAAGATCAATGGGTTTTTACATACAAATGTAAAGACGTCCTGCGATTTTGTCGCAGAAAGAAAAGTTTGGCAAAATAAGACCTTTAACTAGGAAGGAAAAATAAGACCAACAAAATAATATTAAACATTAACTATTTCAGAATGCATGAAATATTTGTTCCTCACAGGAGAATATATGAGAAGGCAACTTTCTTCGGAATTTTTCAGAATATCGCAAGAATTCATTACATCGCAGATATATTCCTATTTTCGCAAGAAGATATAGGAAATAATTCAACATCTTAAGAAAGTTAATAAAGGGCAAGTAGAGGAATGAATAAATAAGATCTCATTATCTTCCTTGAGAATGTTCAAAGTAAACAAAAATTAAAAGTTGCAAAAGTTATAAGCCATTACTCGCAAGAAAGAAGAAGGAAAAGAAAGTAAGAATGAAATTCAAGATTCAGCGATGGTCTCGCAAGACTCATGATTTTTAATGTTATTATCAGCATCACCAACATTTTTCTCATTACGAGTTTCTCCTTCTCTGGGAGAACTTTTTTCTTCTTCTTCTAGTTTATCTTCTTCAACATCTTCTTCAACAGGTACATATTCTAAATCCTTGTCCATAGGAAGATGGATTTCATCATCATCAACTTTTAGAGGAGGAACATATACAGGAGGTAGAGAATGGGATATCAGAATATCATTCACAAGAACTTCAGCACTAAGGTGAACCTTGCGAAGGAAACCTCTGTCACGATCTCTAATCTCTATATTTTTGAAGTACTTGAGATAATCAAGCCTTCTCTCTGCCTTATCGTGAGCTTCTATAAGATCAGAAGTGAGAATCCTGTTTTTTTGGCGAACTTTATCCAATTTATCAGTAAGATCAGCGATGGTAGAATGAAGATTTCTTTTAGAATCTGCGAGCAACAAAAATTATTAAATATTATTCAGACAAATATATCGCAAGAAACATAACGTAAAATTTGGCAGAAATATCAACAAATGAGGCAATCAATTGACTACCTTCTTTTTGAGAGGTTAAGTTTTGGATTAATGTAAAGAAAAAGTTCTCCCATTGATTCATAGCGTCATCAAATTTATCGCCAACCATACCCTTCAGACGAGATTTCATGTTTTCTTATTTGGAGTGTAGATACGAGTTTTCTTTTGCTAATAAAGAATGAGATTTATTTAATTGGGAGTATTGATCTTGAAGCTTGATGTCCTTTAAACTAAGATTTAATCTACCCTTAATAAGTTTGTCCTTCTCAACAACAGATGATTCAGTTACTTCCTTGAGTTCATCTTTAAGGGAACGAAGAGATTGCTCTTGATTATCACATATTCTTTGTAGATTACTCAATTGCTGCGAAGAAATCGCCATCAAGCTTGAAAATCTATGTTTCTCTTGGGATAAAGTTCTATTTTCATCTGGTAAAGATTCTACCGCCAAGTTAGACTTGGTTAACAAATATGAGAGACGAGTAATCTCGTTACTTAATAAATTTTGACTTTGCGATAGTTGATTATTCTCATTAATAAGATTATCTATTTGATCGATCAAATATGTGTAGAGATTATCTAATCTTTTATACTGGTCCATCCAAGAATCTCTTTCAACACGAGCTTCTTCAGCAATAGATTCAAATTTAAGTCTTTCCATGAAACGAGTCCGATTTGAAACTAATATATGAACCAAGAATTTAAGAAGGAGACTTGAGTACATATGATATGAAAGCAAAACAAAAAGACAAAAGGGTATAGGCGGGAAAATTGTACCTTTCAGCTCGTCATTTTTTCTGCGAAGGTTCTCGCAGTTAAGTGAAGAGTTGCGAAGCATATGGTTCAGAGTATCACATTCAGAAACTTTGACTCGAAGGCTTTCTTTTAGAGATTCAACTTTATTTTCTAAAGATGCTCGTGAAGCAGTACTATCAGAGCCAAAATATTTAAGTAAGGTCTCGCAAACTTCATATTGGAGAGAGTCAGTAGAATATTTTCTAGCATCGTCTAAAATATTAGATAAAATTTTAAAAGCAACATCAACTCCTGCTAAGGTTTCATTTGATGGAGGAAGAGATGCATAGGGTGAAGTAGTAACGAGGACAAGTTGACGATTTGAGTCATTTGCGATGGTTGTATTATTAGAAGGAGGAGTGTTGGGAAAAACAACAGTTAAAGGCAATAAAGGGCTAGAAGGAGCTTCAGTCACAGCAATTTCAGGAGCTTTATTTGTCAAAGAATCAAAAGAAATAGAGGTGTTGGCAGCGATATTCTCGCAGGTAAAAGAAAGAGGATCCAATTGCGAGGGTGTGGGAGTAGCTCTTGCAGATGTTAATGTGGGGATGGTGAAATCAGCCTCAAGAGATTTAAAATGACGAGGTCTTTTGGGAGGATTAGCGATGTTCTCGACATTATGCGAATAATAACTTAGATAAGAAATAGAGTCAACAATATTGTTATTAATAAATAGGATGTGTTTCTTACCACCTTATCATTCGCAGAACTTCTCTTCTTCTTATCAGTTGGCCTTTTGCGAGCATTAGGGTTTTGAACCGAGGATTGGGTGTTAGGGATAGTTCCACTGAAGAGAAGACATAATACGAGAGTTATGAAGGATCAAATAGAGAAGATCGAAGAATATGAGTAAAAATTGAATAAAATAAAGATTATAATAAAAAAACATACCTTGATGACTCCATTAGAACAGTAGCAAGAGAATATGAAGAAGAAGAAAAGTTTCAGACGGAAGATAAAATAAACAGATGAAGAAGACAGAGAAATAAAAGAAGAAAATTAGTTTTGAAGTCTAACTCTACCTTTTATAGGCAAAAGGGAGTAACCTGTTGAGTAAAGACGTGTCAGTAAAAAGATGAATTTACAACACGTGTAGGCGGTTAAGCTAAATTAACGGAGCAATGTCGAGAAGAAAATATTGAAGATTCTCATATCCTCTCCACTTTGCGAAGAAGACATGAGAAGAGGCAAGATTTAGGACCATAATATCGCTACAATACTTCTCTGCGAGATTAACAACACTTCCCAGCGAGCATCACCACAAGATATTCAACTACACTTTGTGAGTATCACAAAAGCAGTCAAAAGAGTGACGTAATAACTGGCGATTGAAGAAAACTTGAGAAAAGCATGTTTGTCCTGCGATGGTTACAAAACTTGAGAGAATGAACACTGTAACTATCGCGGTACAATCGCAGAATCAACCCGAAATAAGAGGAAAACTTAGCTGTCATCCACTATGTAACTACCATATAAATATAGACCCAATGTGTCCAGAAAAGGATGATGTATTTTTGAGAGTTAAGAAAGCCTTGAGGAGAGAGAAACTTCAAGATAATAGTTGTAATCTTGAATTCTTCTATTTCTGTAAACATTTCTAAGAACAAAATATAAAGTGTCGTTTTTAATATTCAATTGTGAGTTGATTATAGCAAGATCTTAACAAGGGTGTAGTGTGGGAAATCCTGCAACTACACACAATGGCAATGGTTATCAAAAGGATAACTTCGTAAAGAAGAAGACAATATCCGATGCTCCCAGTTGGAGAAAGACTAACTTGCAAAAGAATAGTCAATCTGATTCTCTTCCGAGAATTCCGAAGAGAGTAATGGGAAGAAGATTTTGATTGTTCCTAAACACACTCAAAAGTGGATACCAAAGAAAGTCAATGATGCTTTGAGTGTGCAAAGGAATGATCTCCCAGAAAATTCCATGACTATGGAGAAGGCAGTATCCATGATGTTGGAACTTAAAAAGTTCTTTGGAAAGATGGATTTGTATGTAAAAGGTTCTAAAAGCGATCTCTTTCATGATAATCCAAAAGTCACTTGTGGTGAGCAAGACATTGCTCACCTCAACACAACTTGAGTGTGTTTTTACTACATCCTCACCAAGGAATGCCCTACTATGTATAAGGTTAGGGAAGCACGAGAATTGGGGCACACAAATTATGTTCGATAAGGCTATAGAATTCGATTGGATTCTTGTAAAAAGGTATGTATATAAACTTGAGCAAGATTTGTGTTTTTATTTGCTTAGAGTACTTATAATGATCCACATACCTTGCTTATAGTTCATTTCTACCTAACTTGATATGTGTTTAAAGTTCTTAAATTTTTAGGTTTGAAAATGGTAGTTCGGGATGTTTGGACTTCATGGTTTACATACCAGTTATGCATACCATTTTAGTACGCATACCCGTTTGCATACTGCTCCAAGTCATGAAAATTCGTTTGCAAACCGGTATGCATACTTGACCGTAGACGTCGATATTCGTTAAACTTGTTTTGGCCGTAACTTATTCGTTCGAACTCGGAATTACCTCATTATCTTTGGATTCTCTTCCTTTTTGAATTCCCTTCAAAATGGAGATGAGAATTCTTGAATTTGGATAAGTTAAGATTGGTCTTTGTCCTGTCTCTTGTTTTTGAGTATTTTGCTCTGTTTCGTCGCACTTGTTCCACTTCTCTTCGACTTGGGCACGTGGATTCTAGGATTAATACTCATCTAATATCATTTTTAGCTTTTACAAGAATATTGTTGGTGAATCACAAAGAAGGAAGTTCAAGAATGGGTAGTAGTACGCATTGCTATGGGATTCTTGAATGTTCACAATCATTTATGTGAACTATGGTGTATGATAGTTAATGACTTTGTATGTTCTTATTTGTTAAGAAAATCTTTTTATACGCATTTGGTAGATATCCTTGGTGTAAATCCGTTCTAAAAAGATTGATTCTACCTTCTAAGGGCAAAGATTGATTTTTGCAGTATTAATCTTTATGGTTTTATATATTGCAAACTCTTATGGGGTATGTTGTTTACGTCCGTGAACCTTGACTATCCCATATTTTCTCAAAAGTTAAGTTTATCATATGTATTTATTGATAAAAGATAGAATGAACTTTTGACAACAAAAGTTAAGCCTATTGTATCGTTATGAAAATATTTATGGAAGATAGGATGAACTTTTGTTTGCAAATATTAAGTCTATTATACGTCTCTATGCAAATATTGATGAAAAATAGAATGAATCTATGATTATTCCACAGTATTGGTCTTTCCCTGATCCACATCATGTGTATGTATTGTGTGGCTCCGTATTTCTCTTATGTTGAGCATTTCCGATTAAATTAATCATGAGTTCTCTTGTGGTTAATTTAATTGAGATTTTTGGATACAAATTCATATTCTTATGTGATTTGTTAAGGTCCAAAGAAATCCTTCTTTTCTTGTGAAAGTAAGGTCACTCTTGTTGTTCTCTCGGGAATGACATTTTATGGGGGAGAGTTCTTAATTGAACTTGTGCTTAATTGCCAAATCTTTGTGGGGAGTGCGGCTATGGAATATTATAGAGGTTATCTTGTATCTTTATAAACTCCTTGATGAATGCATTTAGTTTCGACTATATGATTGCATCTAAAAAAGTTGATATGTACTTTCTTTTGGTCATGAAGTGTCTCTATAGAAATTTCATTAGGATCCCACTAGTTTTCGTACCTTTGCCAATTTTATTGACAAAAATGTGGAAAATTAATGTGTAGTTCACACTACAAATACGTATGGTTTTAGGATCATTATGTAAGAGGGAGTGGTTTTCATGTGAAATGAAATATTGAATAAGGGGGGATGATATGTATCACCATAGTATTGTTGTCGAAGTTGTGATACAATTGAACTTTAATGTTGTGTAATAATACTATGACATTGTGTAACAATGATTGAGAGCTTTTTTTTTCTCATTGTTATGGCTACGGATCTTCAACAACGATGATGTTGATTTGAATATCTTTAGAATCATTGGAGTACTTGGAAGTGACGAAGATTTCGAGTAATGTTGAAGAAACAAGGAGATCATGCATGTGGATGAGAATCTACAAAATTTATTTATTTTGTATTCCATATTTATTGATAGTTTTGTCACTAAAATTGACAAAGGGGGAGATTATTAGAGCACTGCTCGGTCGAACTCGCAATCCTTGCTATCTTAAGCTTGTTTGTCAAGTTTAGTTGCCAAAACTATAAGTCTTGATTTCTAGTCTACTTACAGCTAAGTCTTGGACTAGGATAGTAAGTGTATTTGAGCTCTAGACTCCACGACGTTCATCATGCAAAGACGAAGAACTACTCAAGGAACTTGTGGATCTTCATCGACAAAAAGGTATGTGGAGACTTGAACTTATCTATCACTTAAAAGTATATCTATTATATCTCCTATCTTGAGACAAAAGTCGTATTGCTATATAGACTTGGATTATACACATTTGCTATTTCGAGATGAGTTTATCTCGCTTATCCATTTCTCGAAATATGTGTTGGTAAGCTTTTGCTTTGGCCAAGTTCATCTTTACTCGTGACGAAAGTCATGTTGATTGTTTCAATCTCTTGAAAATCGCTTTGATGAAAAATAGTGTGTGAATAATCGCTATATAACATCCTCTAAGAATGTTTCAATGATTGAAATTATAGTTTAGAATATATAACCTTAAATGGATATAAACATTGTATGTGAACTCATACTTGTGTAAATCCAAACTCCTTGAACCAAAGTATGCATACTTTATTGATTTAGGATGTCCGGATCTAAGTCCACATACCCGTACGCGTACTGCAGGAAGTTCACATCCCGTGAATTTTTGCTGGAGTTTGTGAACTAAAAACAAGCTCAATCGTGAAAAAGGTTTATTCGTGAACTAAGACATTTATAAATGAAGGAATGCAATCTTTTCAAATCGTGGCTATAATGTTCATGAATCGATTCGAGTGAATCAAAATCATTTTTTCTTCGATTGTGTCTTATATACTTCTATGAGATCTAAGCAATTGAACAACTCTCTAACTAGTTCTTTTGAGTCATTTGAACTAGTTATGGTGAAAATGAATAAGGTTGATATGAAAGTGCTCATATGGCTAACCATTGGTTAACTATTGTTGAACCAACTCGGTGTACACGTTTAGGTACGGTTACTCAAACCTAAATGAGGTTACATTTCATTTGTGTATAACAAGCTAAGTTCGATCTAACGGTTGAAATATATTATCTTGAATATAATCAGGTTTTCATCTAACGGTGAATATTGAATGCTTTATTACCAAGGTAACTTTGATTGCAAACCCTGATTTGGAAGACTATATAAAGGAGAACTCTAGCAACTGGGAAACTTAATCCCCACACCTCATGTGTGATACTAGTTGTATAAGCTAGAGTTGATTCTCCTTTAACCTTAGGTTTCTATCGAGACCCTGTAGGTTAACGACTTAAAGACTTCATTGGGATTGTGAAGCCAGACCCAACTATTTTCTCTATAGTTGTGTGATATGATCTTGCTATTTCTATCGTATTTGAGTACAATCGTAAGATTGGATTGAGATTAATTTCTCCTATAGGCAAGATAGAAAGGTAGTCACAAACACCTTTGTCTCATCGTTTGTGGTTCCAAAATATCTTGTTTCGCTAGTCGATTAAGATTATTGTGAGGTGATTGATATTTTTAGGCTGTTCTTCGGGAATATAAGTCCGGTATATCAATTAGTTCATGTTCACCTAGATTTATCAAAAGACAGATCAAAACTCATAGGTATTTATGTGGGAGACAGATTTATCTATTCATGTAGACATTTCTGTGTGATACAGATTTGTTTATTCAAGTCTTCGACTTTGGGTCATAAAAACTCTTAGTTGTGGGTGAGATCATCTAAGGGAATCAAGTGCGTAGTATCCTGCTGGGATCAGAGATGTAAGGAGTGCAACTGTACCTTGTATCAGTGTGATATTGATTGGGGTTCAACTACAGTCCAGACCGAAGTTAGTTTGTAGTAAGCTAGTGTATGTAGCGGCTTAATACAATGTGTGTTAAATCCGGACTAGGTCCCGAGGTTTTTCTGCATTTGCGGTTTCCTCGTTAACAAAACTTCTGGTGTCTGTGTTATTTATTTTCCATATTATATTTTGTTATATAATTGAAATATCACAGGTTGTGCGTTGTATCGATCAATTGGTAAATCCAACATTTGGTTGTTGATTGAAATTGATTGATCCTTGAACATTGGTCTTTGGTACCGTTCAAGTTATTTCTCTTGTATTCAATCAAACTTGCAGATTTCTATTTGTTTGAGTGAGGATTGAATCGAGAAATTGAGATATAACTCTTTGATATACTTTTTATTAAGATTGAGTCTGACTGTCTAATTAATTCTCTTAAAAGTATATCGGAGTTAATCCATAGAGATTTCTAAGAGAAATATTGGGTGAGGCTGTTAGACCCCCGCTTTTTCACTTATAAACAAATTTGTCTCCCACATATAAGTCTATTCTGATAGATAAATCTGTCTCCCACAGAAATACCTATAAAGTTTTATTCCGTCTTATGATAAATCAAGGTGAACATGAACAAACTAATAATCTGGTCTTATATTCCCGAAGAGCAGCCTATAAATATTAGTCACCTCACAATAACTTAATTATATGGTGGTAGAAGAAGTTACTGTAGAACCACAAAGTTTGAGATGAAATTTTTTGTGATTACTTTTTATATCTTACCTATCGGAGATAAATCTCGAGAAAATATTAGAGAAGATAGTACTCAATACGATAGAACAAGTAAGATCAAAATACACAACTACAAAGAAAATAGTTGGATCTGGCTTCATGAATCCCAAATGAAGTCTTCAAGTCGTTAACCTAATATGGTTTTGGAAAAACCTAGGTTAAAGGAGAATCGACTCTAGTACGCAACTAGGACATATAAAAGTGCTCGGATTAGGTTTTCCAGTTGCTAGAGTTCTCCCTTATATAGTTCTTCAAATCAGGGTTGCTTACAATCAAGGCTAAGATAGATTAGTAACAAAGCATTCAATATTCACCGTTAGATGAAATCCTGATTTAAGATTCATGCTAAGTCTGCTTAGAAACAAAGCAATTAATCTCCACCGTTAGATGGTCTTTGCATGTTACACACAAATGAAATATACCTTCATTTAGATATGGGTAACCGTACCTAAACGTTTATATTGAGTTGGCTCAATAACAGTTAACCGAAGTTAGCCATATGAACATTTTTTTCTTAACCACATTCATCTAACACTTCCAGATCAAATATGATGATCAATCGAACATGAAATATAATTGTGTTCCACATAGAGTTGTTCAATTGTTCACTATCTCATAGAAATATATATAAAAAATTAAAACAAATTCAAATTGATTCGTAATCATACAAAGTACTTATACAAGAATTAATTCATGAACATTAAGCCATGGTTTGCAAAGATTGCATTCCTTAATTCATAAATGTTTTAGTTCATGAGTATGAGAATCATACTTGACCGATTTTAGAACTTAACCACTGTGTTCGCAAACCATGTATGCTAACAGTAGCTCTGGATCTTGGCATTTCCAGCCATTCGCAAACCAGGTACACGAACATCCGTCCCGGACCCAACTCAGGTAGAACCGTTCGCATACTAGGTACACAAACAAGGTTCCCGAATCTTTACAGATAAAACCGTTCGCATACTAGGTATGCATACCATGTTGTATCCAGACATGGTTAATTACTCTAAACTCCCATTTCAATCATTGAAACATCCTTAGAATACGACAATAGTTGTCTCACGCAAACTATTAGCTTCAAGTAATTTTCAAGTGATTGAATGATAAATATGGAACTTTCCAAGTCGACATCAAATGATTGTCTCACACAAATCATGTAAGATGTTTCAAGGCAAGTTTCACATGATCATCTTTTGACTTAATATTTTGTTTCCAACAAATAAATTGTTTCCAACTAAACTCGTCAAGAATACGATGAACATAGTTAAAGCAAAAAGCTTCCAACACATATTTCGAGAAATACATAAGTGAGATAAACTCAGCTCGTAATATCAAATGTGTATAATGTATAAGTCTATATAGATATACGACTTAGTCTCATTAGGAGATAGAATAGAATAGACTTCCGAGTGATAGATAAGTTTTAGTCTCCACATACCTTTTGTTGATGAAGTTCCTTCAAGCTCCCCTCAGTAGATTTCCGTTTTCAATTGATGAACGCCGTGAAGTCTAAATCTCAACTACACATTGTATCCTAATCCGAGACATAGCTATAAGTAGACTAGAAATCAAGACTATAATTTTGATCAACTAAACTTGACAAACAAGCTTGAGATATCAATGCTTGCGAGTTCGACCGAGTAATGCTCTAACAGTCACTCTAGACTATTTTCTAGAAGATGACTTATCTCTTAAGGATGTGATTCATCCTTGTACTGTTGATGATCATGTTCCAAATCTCAATAGTTCTGATTTTTTATTACACAACAATCCCCTTCCTCCAGAATAAAAAAAATCAATCTCTTGATTGAAGAAATTCATTTATTAAATACTAATTGTTAATTGGAAAAAGATCTTATGTTAAAAAAGGATTGACCGTATGTAATATGATAGTGACAAAATGAGAAAGGAACAAATAAGAACTAATAAACTTATTCATGATCGTAATTTTCATAAAAAGAAGAATCGATCTAAGTCGAGGAATTCTAACAAGAACAATCAACATATATCCTCCAAAAATATTTACTGGAAAAATTCTTTCATCAAAAGTTATGAAGAATACCATATTTTTTTGCAAGGATATGAAACCTTTGTCTCAGTGTTCCTTTTGTGAGGAATGAGATCATTTAGATGATAAATGTGTTTTTAAAGTTAAAATTCGTAAGAGACCTTGTTCACAAATTTCACAATCTTGGAAGAGGAAGAAAGCTAAGAAGCTGAGAGAGATATCCTTGTCAAAGAAATTTGACTCAATCATTCTTAAACGTCAAAGTTCTATCAAAGGATTAAGGAAAAAACTACGAAATGAGAGGATCTCAAAATCTTCAGGTATGTCAAATCTTACTAGATCTTTTGATATTCAAAATAAGTGTCAAATTTTTGATAATACTCTCAAAGGACCTTACCTATAAAAAAATCCAGTATGTTTTATAATGGAAGGAATTTATCACCATATTGATTTGTTGGTTTGTTCTTGAAAAAGCGGGGGTCTAACAACCACACCCAATATTCCGATTAGCAATCTGTATGGACAAACTCCAATATGTTTTTCTAGAGAATCAACTAGACAGTTAGACTCAATCAATAGAAAAGATATCAAAGAGTTTATTATCTCAATCTCTCGATTTAAATCTTACTCAAGCAAATAGCGAGTCTTAATTTAAATACAAGAGAGATAATTTGGATGGTACCAAAGACCAATATCCAAGTCTCAATCAATTTAAATCAACAACCAAGATGGTCGGATATTCTAATTGATTGAACAACGCGCAACCTTTATTTTTTCAATTATATAACAAAATATAATGCGGAAAAGAAATAACACAGACACCATAATTTTGTTAACGAGGAAACCGCAAATGCAGAAAAACCCCGGGACCTAGTCCAGGTTAAACATACACTGTATTAAGCCGCTACAGGCACTATCCTACTCGAAGATAACTTCGGTCTGGACTGTAGTTGAACCCCAATCAATCTCACACTGATCCAAGGTACAGTTATGCTCCTACGCTTATGATCCCAACAAGATACTGCGCACTTGATTCCCTTAGCTGATCTCACCCACAACCAAGAGTTTTTACGACCCAAAGTCGAAGATTTTAATAAACAAATTTGTATCACACATAAAAGTCTACAGTAATAGATAAATTCGTTTCCCACGAATAAACCTACAAGTTTTTGTTTCGTCTTTTAATAAATCAAGGTGAACATGAACTAATTGATAAAACCAGACTTATATTCCCGAAGAATAGCTCAGCTTTATCAATCACCTCACAATAGTCTTAATCAACGCAGCGAATAAAGATATTGTGAAATCACAAAAGATGAGACGAAGTGTTTGTGACTACTTTTATATCTTGCCTATCGGAGATAGAAATCACAATCCAGTTATTACAATTGTACTCGTACGATATAAACAGCAAGATCAGATCACATAACTACAAGAAAAGTAGTATCGGTCTGGCTTCACAATCCCAATGAAGTCTTTAAGTCGTTAACCTGGTTTTAGAACAAGAAAAACGACTCTAGCTTAGAAAACTAGTATCACACAGAATGTGTGGGGATTAGGTTTTCCAGTTGCTAGAGTTCTCCCTCATATAGCATCTCAAATCAGGGTTTGCAATCAATGTTAGCTTAGTAACAAAACATTTAATATTCACCGTTAGATGAAAACCTGATTAGATTCAACCTAATATTTATCAACCGTTAGATCGAAAACATAGCTTGTTACATACACATGAAATGCACGTTTGTAGGCTTGTGAAAACCGTACCCAAACTTGTACATTAGTTGGTTCAACAATAGTTAACCAAATGGTTATCCATATGATAACGTTCATATCAACCATATTCTTCTTCACCATAACTAGTCCAAATGACTCAAATGAACTAGTTAGAGAGTTGTTCAATTGCTTAGATATTTATGTACTACACAAGATACAATCAAAGCAAAAATGATGTGATTTACTCGAATCGATTCATGAACTATAAATCAACGGTTCGCAAAATAATTCATTAGTTTATTAAGATAAGTTCACAAACATTGTTTTTAGACGTAACCTACTCAAGTTTGCAGACTGGGTTCGCGGACTTAAGTTCCCGGACGGAGTTCACAAACTCCAGCAGAAATTCTCGGGTTTGAGAACTACCATGGACTGGGTTCGCGGACTGAGCTTGTATGCTGAGTTCACGGACTGAAGCTCACGCACTACTCCGGTTTCACTTGATCAACAAATTTCGCAAACTTTGGTTCAATCAATAAGGACACATACATATATGTGTTTCCACAACAATGCTTATATCCCCTAATGGTTATATTGTCTAAACTATCATTTAAATTATTGAAACATTCTCAGAGGGCATTATATAGTTGTTATTCACAAACTATGTTTCATCATAGCGATTTCCAAAATGATTGAAACATAACATGACTTTCGTCACTAGGTAAAGATGAACTTGGCTAAAGCGAAAGCTTTACCAACACATATTTCGAGAAATAGGTAAGCTAGATATACTCAGATTGAAATATCACATGTGTATAATCTTAGTTTATATAGTAATACGACTTTTGTCTCAAGATAGGAGATAGAGTAGATAGACTTTTGAGTGATAGATAAGTTAGAGTCTCCACATACCTTTTAATCGATGAAGATCCACTGGTTCCTTGAGTAGTCCTTCGTATTATATGATGATTGCCATGGAGTTCTTGATCTCAACTACACTATCTATCCTAGTCCGAGACCTTAGCTATATTAGACTAGAAATCAAGACTTTATAGTTTTGATCACTAATATTGACAAACATGCTTGAGATAGCAACGCATGCGAGTTCGACCGAGCAGTGCTCTAACAATTTCCCCCTTTGTCAATTTTAGTGGCAAAACTATTAATACATATGGAATACAAAAAATATATAAATAAACTTTGTAGCTCCTATTCCACATGTCTAATCTTCAACATTACTCGAAATCTTCGTCACTTCCAAGTACTTCAATGATCCCAAAGGTTGTAAGTTTAGTATCATCGTTGTTGAAAATCCATATCTATAACAACGAGAAAACAAAAGTTCTCAATCATTGTTATACAGTGTCATAGTATCATTACACAGCGTCAAAGTCCAATTGCATCACAACTTTAACAACAATATTATGGTGATACTTCACTCCCCTTTAGTCAATACTCCATCTCACATGGAAACCACTCCCCCTTACATAATGAACCGAAAACCATATGTATTTGTAGTGTGAACTACATATTAATTCTCCCCATTTTTGTCAATAAAATTGGCAAAGGTATAAGAACGGGATCCTAACGAAATTTTCGCAAGAGACGGTTTATGACCAAAGGTAAATGTATATCATCTTGTTTAGATGCAATCATGAAGCTGAAGCTAAATGCATTCATCAAGGAGTTCATAAAGATACAAGATAACCCCTATAATATTCCACATCCGCACTCCCCACAAAGATTTGGAAATTAAACACAAGTTCAAAAAGAACTCTCCCCCATTAAATGTTATTCCCAAGGGAACAACAAGAGCGACCTTAATTTTGAAAGAAAAGAAGGATTTCTTTGGACTCAACAAATCACATACGAGTATGAATTTGGAATCCAAAAAGAAATATTCAATCAAACTAACCGTAAGCGAACCTAAGATTAATTTGACCAAATATGCTCAACACAAGTAAACTTATGGAGACTTAATAACTCGATTTGATTAATCACAAGAAAACCCATAAATAATCTAACCGGAATACACAATTAAACTAATCACAAAAGTAATCAATTTAATCGTCTATACTCTCATAAGAAAATCTATGGAGCAATGACTAAGTTAATCATAAAAACATCCAACCCAGTCAAAAAGGCTCAAACATAAGACAAACTTACGGAGTCATAACTAAATAATCACACAAGATGATTAATTTAGTTCAATATACTCGACGTAAAGTACCTTACGGAACAAAACTAAGCTAATCACAAATATAATCAACTTGGTTGTCTAGTGCTCGACATAAGACACAATATTGAGTCTCACAGTAATACACAAAATATGGATCAGGGAAGATCAATTACTTCGGAATACACAAGGATTCATTCTATGTTTCCATCACTATTTGCACAATGACACACAATAGACATAATTCTTGAATTACAAAAGATTTTAACCTATCTTACATCAATAATTGACAATATAGGCTTAACTTTTGTGTTTGTCAAAAGTCTATTCATTCTTTTATCAATACTTGCATATCAATTCACGAATGACTTTACTTTTGACAAAGTATGGGACAATCAAGTTCACGGACGTAAACACACATATCCCATAACAATATTGCAATATATAAAACCGTAAAGATTAATACTGCAAAAATCATCTTCCAAACAAGTTTAGAATTTAAACCAATAAATCTAAAAATAAGAAAATGAAACTTTGGACATAGCTATGTGTAATCACAATAATGGCTATTCCAAACACTAGTTATTCTTCTAATCAAAACAAGAAAAATAGAATTCTCATAAGAAGACTTACTAGTTGTTGTAGATCTTTCTCAGAGCATCTACTGAGAATTCCTTCCCATTATTGAAAAACCCATTGATTATGGGATCGTTCAGTTCTTCCAAATCTTCAGAAATATCGGTTAACTCACTAAGTTCTCTTTTCAAATCACGCAAGGTGTTCTTGGATAGAGAAAACATTTGTTCATAGTGAGTTATCTTTTCTAAAGAGGAAATGATTTGAGATTTTAAACCATTTCTCTTGTTGATGAACTCTTTTACCATGCCTCTAAAATTACTATCAAAAGGGCAAATAGAAAAGAGGCAGTTAGAGGAAGAACCTTCTCCATTAATTGTAGTCTTCACTTTCTTCACCCTTGAGTAAGAAATCCCTTTACACATATACACATTATCTACTTCAACTGCATCCTTGCTTGTGATGCTTCTGGTTACAGGAGCGATAAATTTGTATCTTTCAAGGAAAGAGGAAGTCTACCAATGATTTAAATAGACTTATGAACATTAAAAACCCTGGAAGAATAAGACTTCTAAAGTTTAATGATTCATTATCTATATTGTTAGGAAAATATTTTCTTAACAGAAATAGACACAAAACTTGAGCCACAAAGATGCAAAACCCCAATTTCTCAAGTTAAAGATGAGGATGCGAACGCCTCTTGATGTTAGATAGAGACATTATGATCCAAACGCTCTCCTTGTTTATCACATAGTGATTTTTCAAGGTTTGTTGTGTAAACAAGTTTCTTACCTCTTCTGATTCTGGAAGCATTGGTTTTAGAAGAACCACGTAGATTATCCAGATTCATCTTTTGCATGTTCTTCTGTAGTTTGGAAAGTATTTCAATGTTCCTCTTGAATCTCCAACACGTACTTTGCATTTCCACAAAATGAACAAACCAAGGATTCTTTGTTTTGTTAAGGTATATTTTGCTTAACACAGCTGCCAGTGTTTATTTTTCCCTGATCAATAGAAGCAACGGGGTTGACAATGTATGCACACTTGCTTTTGTATCCTAAACCATTAGTGTTTCCAAAGGACTTCTAACCAAATAACATTACTAAAATTTTGTCAGAGCTTCCAGATAATCTTTGTAGATCATCCTTAAGAGTACTAATCTCTTTCTCCTTTAGATCAATGGTTCTGGTGAGTTTATCATTAAGACAGTCTATCTCAATATTTTTCACCTGGATTAATGATTCTAGTTTCTTAAATGAAGCTTTTAATTGAATATTTTCTTGAAGCATCTCTTTATCCAAGAAATCTAAAACCTTTGTGTCAGTCTCATATTTTGAATCAGAACTTGAGTATGTAGATGTTTTTGCTGTAAAAGCTGAGAGTTCGTCACATCTATCAAACATATTCATCCCGTTGACACTTAAGGGTTAATCTTTCACAGAATCATTAATGGTGATGGCAGACATATGATGTTTATCACGTCTATTTATAAATTCTTTGATCTTTCTGTAATCACTGGTTTTTTAAACCAGACCTCATCCATACAACATTCATCACCCCACGAGATAGAGTGTTCACTTGTGTTTCACACACCATTGAATGCAACGGTTTGAACAGAATTTTGATCAGGAATTCTTATCTTTCCGAAAGATGAATTTTCCGAAAGAGCATTGAGGTTATTTCCTCCATCAATGGTACATTTCTTAGAAACATGTTTGTTGGCTTAAAAAGAAGTTTCTAAAATATCTCAAGCATCTTTAGACTTAGTGCAAGACGACACATAGTGCTGAAGGTCTAGGGTAATGGCCTGTCTGATAACTATTTATAACTATCAACGTCCTTAAGGGTAGATACATCACCTTTTGTATTAACCGGAGGATCATAGCCATTAATAACATGTACCCATATTTGAAAATCACGAGCTTGAAGATACGTGCTCATAGCAATTTTCCACTGTGGGTAGTTTGAACCATCTAAGACTGGTGGTACGTTTATTGAAATAGCACCTCTGTCCATAGAGTCAGATCACTACAAACACAGACTTATAAGGTCTTGAACGTGTTTGCCTTCTTTGATACCAATTAAAAAAGCGGGGGTCTAACAACCACACCTAATATTTAAATTAGCAATCTGTATGGACAAACTCCAATATGCTTTTCTAGAGAATTAACTAGACAGTTAGACTCAATCAATAGAAAAGATATTAAATAGTTTATTATCTCAATCTCTCGATATAAATCTTACTCAAGCAAACAACGAGTCTCAATTTAAATACAAGAGAGATAACTTGGATGGTACCAAAGACCAATATCCAAGTCTCAATCAATTTAAATCAACAACCAAGATGGTCATATATTCTAATTGATTGAACAACGTACAACCTATATTATTTCAATTATATAACAAAATATAATGCGGAAAAGAAATAAAACAGACACCAAAATTTTGTTAACGAGGAAACCGCAAATGCAGAAAAACCCCTGGACCTAGTCCAGATTAAACATACATTGTATTAAGCCGCTACAGACACTAGCCTACTCCAAGCTAACTTCAGTCTGGACTGTAGTTGAACCCCAATCAATCTCACATTGATCCAAGGTGCAGTTATGCTCATACGCCTCTGATCCCAGTAGGATACTACGCACTTGATTCCCTTAGATGATCTCACCCACAACCAAGAGTTGCTATGACCCAAAGTTGAAGACTTTAATAAACAAATCTGTATCACACAGAAAAGTCTATAGTAATAGATAAATTCGTCTCCCACGAATAAACCTACAAGTTTTTGTTCCGTCTTTTGATAAATCAAGGTGAACATGAACCAATTAATAAAACCAAACTTATATTCCCGAAGAACAACTCAGCTTTATCAATCACCTCACAATAGTTTTAATCGACGCATCGAAAAAAGATATTGTGGAATCACAAACGATGAGACGAAGTGTCTGTGACTACTTTTATGTCTTGCCTATCGGAGATAGAAATCTCATGCCAATTATTACAATTGTACTCATATGATAGAAATAGTAAGATCAGATCACACATCTACAAGAAAAGTAGTATCGGTCTGGCTTCACAATCCCAATGAAGTCTTTAAGTCGTTAACCTGGTTTTAGAAGAAGAAAACCAAAGGTTAAAGGAGAAACGACTCTAACTTAGCAAACTAATATCACACAGAATGTGTGGGGATTAGGTTTCCCAGTTTCTAGAGTTCTCCCTTATATAGTCTCTCAAATCAGGGTTTGCAATCAATGTTAGCTTAGTAACAAAGCATTCAATATTCACCGTTAGATGCAAACCTGATTAGATTCAAGCTAATATTTATCAACCGTTAAATCGAAAACATAGATTGTTACACACACATGAAATGCACGTTTGTAGGCTTGTGAAAACCGTACCCAAACTTGTACATTAGTTGGTTCAACAATAGTTAACCAAATGGTTAGCCATATGATAAATTTCATATCAACCATATTCTTCTTCACCATAACTAGTCCAAATGACTCAAATGAACTAGTTAGAAAGTTGTTCAATTGCTTAAATCTTTATGTACTACACAAGAAACAATCAAAGCAAATACGATGTGATTCACTCTAATCGATTCATGAACTATAAAGCCACGGTTTGCAAAAGCATTCCTTAGTTTATTAAGATAAGTTCACAAACATCGTTTTTAGACATAACCTACTAAAGTTCGCGGACTTAAGTTCCCGGACGGAGTTCACAAACTCCAGCAGAAATTCTCGGGTTTGAGAACTACCATGGACTGGGTTCGCGGACTGAGCTTGTATGCTGAGTTCATGGACTGAATCTCACGCACTACTCTAGTTTTACTTGATCAACAAAGTTCGCAAACTTTGGTTTAAGCAATAAGGACACATACGTATATGTGTTTCCACAACAATGCTTATATCCCCTAATGGTTATATTGTCTAAACTCTCATTTAAATTATTGAAACATTCTCAGAGGGCGTTATATAGTTGTTATTCACAAACTATGTTTCATCATAGCGATTTCCAAAATGATTGAAACATAACATGACTTTCGTCACTAGGTAAAGATGAACTTGGCTAAAGCGAAAGCTTTACCAACACATATTTTTAGAAATAGGTAAGCTAGATACACTCAGATCGAAATATCACATGTGTATAATCTTAGTCTATATAGTAATACGACTTTTGTCTCAAGATAGGAGATAGAGTAGATAGAATTTTGAGTGATAGATAAGTTCGAGTCTCCACATACCTTTTAGTCGATGAAGATCCACTGGTTCCTTGAGTAGTCCTTCGTATTATATGATGATTTCCATGGAGTTCTTGAGCTCAACTACACTTTATATCATAGTGCAAGACCTTAGCTATAGTAGACTAAAAATCAAGACTTTATAGTTTTGATCACTAATATTGAAAAACATGCTTGAGATAGCAACGCATGCGAGTTCGACCGAGCAGTGTGCTAACAATTCTCATTAGTCAATTGAGTGAGAACTACAACCTATAGAGGGTAAGATTGTGTCTAAGAACTCTCTTATTTCTTTCTTGTGTAAGAGTATTCTTAAAAATTCAGAAGTTCTTTAAAAGTTTGAGCTTTCTCCTAGAAAGGTTTCTCACAATCATGAACGCATTATGTTCTTTTATTCTGTGTGTTGCAAATATTCTTCATTAAGAGGTCTTTTTACTGGTTCAAAAGATAATATTTCTTCCAGTTTAAACTATTGGTTAGGGAAAGGTTAAAAAGGGACAAAGGTGTGTCTTATATGTTTGAAAACTACACACTTCCGTAACTTGGATGTAAATAAATTTGTGAACTCTTGAAGTTATTCAAATAGAGAAAATTGCTTCTCATTCCTTCATTGAATTTCTGACGAATATTTTCAATTATGTCTTCTTCTTCTAGTTTAACCTCTAATTAAGAAGATGATGTTTGGACTATTCTGTTTCTATCTAAGATAGTTCGTTTTCAATCTTCTGATAATGATTCTTGTCAAGATAAAGGTAATTCTACTCCTGAGTATGATTTGTCAATCTCTCAACTTAATAAGTTTACTCTTAAGATGAATGTGATGCTTAGCAAATTTCAAGCTTTGAGAAAAGATATGCATTCATCCTCTAAAAGAATTAAAGATAAAATTGAAATTATTGAGTCAAGGTTGTCTCTGATTGAGGAAGAGTTGGAATCTTACACAGGTTTTGAAGACTACACTCCTTCTTCTCCATAAGTCTATATTTTTACTAGTTAACTCCTTGTAGGAATTTTGTTCTTATTGTTTAAGGAGGAACACTAGTTTTTGGAGTAGTTTTTATGTGTTGCATTAGCTATTCCAAATAGTATCATCTTGCATATTTTAAGTTTATTCATTAAATTTTATTTTGGAAGATGACTTGCGAAACCTAAATTTCATGGATTATATATCTGTATTTATTATCTTATGAGATTTGTTCTTTTCTATCATTCTTTGGTGATTAAAACATATATCTCATATTTTCTCACACGTTAAGCTCTTTCACTATTGCAAAAGAGGAGTAAACTATTTTGAGAATTGCAGTTTTTGATCTCTCCACGATTACAGTTTTGTGAATAAACTGCTACATGATTCCGTAAAATGTTGTTTAGGGATCGACTTACTTCCTTGATTGTGTCACCACCAGGTAATAAGTGGTAAAATTTAATCTCTACGTTCGTACATGGCTAGAGAAATTATAATTCTTATGTTGAGTCATATCTCACTAATTATTCTCTTGTTCGTAACTGGCGTAGAGAATAGTTTGTGTTGAAGATTTTTCTCAAGAAAATATTATATCTTAGTGCCTCGAACATTAATATCTCTATTTTTAACTTCTTTGTTCATACCTGGAGAGGAGAGAGAAAAATATTGGATACAAATTCATTTTTTTCATAAGTGGCGAATAAATTTAAAGTCCAAGAAAATCCTTCTCTCCCAATTAGAGTAAAGGTCGCATTGTCATTCTTTAGAGAATGACATAAATGGGGAAGAGTTCTTTTGAACTAGTTCTTAATGGAAATATCTTTATGGGGATTGCGGATGTGGAATTGTAAGAGATGCTTGCGCCTTATGTCTCCTTGACACAAACCGAGATTTCTTGGTTGAAATCGTCTAAACTAAAGGTGGTATGTGTTCGCTAGTCTTGAAACTCTTTTGATTAATTCATGATTATCCCGATTTTTCACCTTTGCCTATTTTGTTGACAAAAATGGGGAGAATTATTAAGTAGTATCTTACAACATTACATATGGCTTTACGGAGCATCATGTATGGGGAATGAATTTGTATATATAGGTTTTACCTACTTTGCAAAAGTAGTATGTATTTACAAAGGGGGGGAACATATCAGGGTAGTATTGCTTCAAAATTGTGTGCAATTAAATTTTAAGGAAGGTAACAATACTATGTTTCTATATAATGACTAATGCATAGAGTGTGTTTACCTCATTCTATAAAATATCTTAACGAGTATTCTTATAAGTTGTTATCTCTACGGATCAAGCATAGTGGATTCAAGACGTGAAGTATGCGGAACATTAGAAGAACGTGAAGTACGAAGAATTCAAGACGTGCGTTGAAGAACCAAGGAAATCAAGCATAGTGGATTGAGCTGAAAAGTTTATTTATTTTATCCATATGTACTGAATAGTTTTGTCACTAAAATTTACAAAGGGGGGGATGGTTAGAGCATTGCTTGGTTGAACCTGATCAAAACTATATCTTGATTTCTAGTCTACTAAGTCAATCTCAGACTAGGTTAGAATAGTAGTTGAGTATCAGAGATCACCCTTAAAGACTGAAGATCGACGAAGAAATTTGGAGAACTTCTGTATCATCTATGTGAAGATGAAACCATTTTATTTTACTTACTATTCTATTATTCTATATATTTAGGGGCTATGTCTTATGACTTATAGTAGAATTACAAAGAAGAAGTTTCAAGTCAAGCTTGTCTTCTAAATTTTTTCGAAATATGATTTAGCAATTAAATGTTCAAAGGTCCTTAACATTATTAGTTTTATGAATTAATTTGTGGACTAATTGAAAATTTCCCATACAAATGATCATATAACTTGGAAATGTTTCAAACATCATAAAAGAGAAATATGAACTTACTGATATTTCTACTCAAGGTAGGTTGGTGAACCAGTTCGCAACCATAGATATTTGAGATACATAAATACACGAAGGTTAGCAAACAAGTTCGCGAAACGCAAGTTCAGTTGGGAACAGTTCACGAACCCGGTTGGCGAACCTTGGTGGACTGAATTTTATAAGTTGGATAAATAGGCTAGCAGTTGGCGAACCGTTGTCAACCGAGTTCAATAGTATAGAGGGGTTGGCGAACCCGGTTCACGAACCGTTGTACCCTTAATCGTGAACAATCCCTACATTTTCCGAACCGTTGTACCAACTGTCCCGATAATATTTAGAAGATGCTTAAAGACTTATTATTTTAATATGTTTAGAACTCTCTTAAACACTTCTAAAACTTCATTGATCACTTAAACATGTATGCGTGTGAATCATGATCAATTTCTCAGGTGTTTAAATGAACATCAAATAGCTTTTAATTTTTGGGAAAACTTTCCAAACCGAACAGTCATTATACACGGTTCCGTAATCGAACCTATATGTATACTCTTCTATTGTTTTTGAAGACCTAAAGTATTTGCTTGATTCCAAAGTTATCTTAGCTTGAATTCTAAGCTAACCCAGGTATTTGAAAACTATAAATAAAGTATCTCTGTCAACTGGGAAATTCAATCCCTGAAACTTTGTGTCTTAGTTGATTCCAGATTCGAATGTGAAACGTTATAACGCCTACAACTAAAAAACTTCGCTTTGGGGATTCATGAAGCCAGGTCCGAATATCTTTCCTAGATAGTTTGTGAATCCCGATCATGCTTTTATGTTATCGAGGTTCTCGTAATCTCTTTCATGAAAGATATATAGTAATAAAAAATTCTCGTCGTCTTAGGCTTTGTGATTCCTCATGAAAAGTCGAGGTTACCAAAATATACCTCAATCTAAAACTTTTCCACCTATAAGTCCTTTTCCGAAAGTGATTTTCTATGGACTCAGTCGAGAAAATACAACTAATCGGTTCACACTTCGTGTGATCATCTATGGATACGAGATTGAGACAATACAATAACGAAGTATGTTTACTTGATAATAGGTTCGGAATTAACCAAACACTAGGGATTATCTATCAAGTAAAATAGGAATTAACGTTTTTGTATTTTACTTCTAATTATAATAAAACAATTATAATTACGAAAATAGAAAAGTAAAAGACACAACAAGATTTTGTTAACGAGGAAACCGCAAATGCAGAAAAACCCCGGGACCTAGTCCAGAATTGAATAATCTCAGAATTAAACCGCTATACAAAATCAAACCAACTTTGTATAGTTGAGACCAAGCAACTAAACCTATAGTTCACCTAGTTCCCTCAGTATTCCCACGCCTCCAACTTGTAATAAGTCACGTGCTTGGAACAATTCCTTTGGTTCATATTCCAAACCATAAAGAAACAACAAATCTGTTAGGTAACAACTATTTTCAAACAACGTGATATGAGTTTGAAAAAGGCTCTTCCGTTTAACCAATAAACTCCTTTGTCGGGTCCTTAGATCAATCTCTCAACAACTACCGAAGTAATTGTTAGACTATGCAATCAATAATATTAATCACAAATGAGTATATTTATGTCGATCTACTAAACTAATCAATCCAATCTATCACAAAGGTAAAACAATTATAGTTGGATCCCTTTCCAGCTGAAACAAGTATTGTGCACACCAAAGATTATGAACCCAAAAAGTCTTCTTGTCTTCAAATCTTCTTCAATCTTCAATCAGCACCTGCACATAATCAACTTGAATTTCTTGTGATCAATCACACACAAAACGGAGTCTGTTAACGTTGGATTATCACAAGACATCTTTAGGTCTACAAACAATCTAAAGATCCCCGTTGAAACTTCGATCTAGTTTGAGTGAATCTTATATCAGAAGAGAAGATTCTCAAGCATAAATAAACTAGGTGCAATCAAAGTTCAACAACCGTTATTCAATCAAATCAATCGAAAACTAATAATAAATCGCAATTATCTCGTTTCCCACCAGCAGTACTAATAGAGCTTCTTAATCCCAAAGAAGTCTTTAAACTGAGTGGCCGTAAGAGATTTCGCCTAATTAGGTTACTTTCCTCTCCGAATAGGCGGCTCCACCAGTAACAACACAAGTTTTGCTGGCTCTGAGGATTAGTTTGCTCGAAACGCAAACTTTTATATTTATAGACAAGGAAGTTTGGACACCAAGGAATTTCCAAAACCGAATATTCTCAAAGATATGCTTAAATAAAAATTCTCAACAAATTCACATTACTTTTATTATTTTAATATAATTATTATTTTATATATAAAACAAAATTCTAATTAAACAAAAGGATTCTCATCTGACAAAAAATTGGTCGGGAGCCTAGAAACAAGCTGGGCTCCAACCCCTTTTTGTACTACCACACTTAGCCTATGAAAAAGAAAATCCCAAGCGTGCACATTTGCATCATAACTGGACATGTAATAGCGAAGACGATTAATAAAATTAATCGCTTCAACTCCAAGCTCACCGATAGTAGTAAAACCCAAAGCCTCAAACCCATAGCCATGCGATGTGCATTTCTCAAGATATTTGGTGTTCTTACGAATGACAGCATCCTTGAGAGCTTGTCCCGGTTCCAAAGTACGACTTCCTTCAAAGGGCGAGATAATTGTCACGTCCAAACAAACATCACGACCGTTATCCCAATTATGCACTAGAATGTCTGCCGGTCTTAGAGAAGTTCCATTATTAGCAAGAAGTCCCAAATCCACCTCCTTGCGCGCCGAGACTCCAGCCCGATAGCATATGTCCGCAATTGTATCACGCACTAGATCATTTCTAAATTTTAGACCTACCTAAGGGGCACATACTGTCCATCTCAAAAAGGGGGATTCCAAGTCTGTAACATAACACCGCACTGAACTGCCTCGCAAAGGGGCACATTCTCAATTTATTTCGATCCTGGGATTCTCCTTTAGCTATTAAGGAATATCTTTGAACAATTAATTATAAGAGTTACTGCTTATGTTCAAAGTATGTCGACATCTTAACTTTGCAAGTACTTTTTCATACTTACAATCTTGGAAACGATTTGCCACACTTCTAAACAAGTTTAGAATTGGCTCGTCTGAATTCCAAGAACTATGTGATTGATTATCCTATCAAATCACCAATCATGGGTTTCACGGTTCTACCAAAACAAGTTCGGTTCTACCTCCATGTGAGTACTATGCATAGTCACGCTAGTTACCAAAATTCGGTTGACTAGGTACTAGGATCGGTTCCCCACAACTGATGGTAACTGCCTGTATTCGGTTGCACATGTTCATAGGATCGGTTCCCTCAAAACTACAATTGCACGTGTTCATAGGATCGGTTCCCCCGTTTACTAAAAACGTGTTATACCTATTACAAGGATCAATTCCTTCTTTTAAATTTGTTACACCTCTTACTAGGATTGGTTCCCCAATCTAGATAAAAGTTTTTATTTATAAGGTATCGATCATACCATATTAAGTGATTACTTAAGACCGGTTTCACTAATAAAAGTCATACTAATAAATAAGTCAGGCCTTGTAAATAGTTTTACCAAGATATATAAACAAGTTTATGAGCGGTTATACTAAACACACATATTGTTAATTCAAAATAGATTTGCAATTAATAACAATACCAATAAGCCTAGCGATTCACAAAACAAGTTTATGAACTTACTTCCTTTAAACGACTGTAAAACATTGTTTCCTAGGATGAAATCTTCACTCATACCCATACATAATCACAATAGTATTCATATGATCATGTCGATGTCTTATATACAAAGTTTAATGGTTAAGTAATAAACCTCGTATTGTATTCCTTAATACTATATATAACTAGAGTATCATACATAGCTTCGCAGTTATGTTTTCATTATGCACGACTTGAAAGATACGTTAGGGAATGAAACAATTCAAGTCAAATATTATTAACCTCAAGAGGAATGATGATGTTGTCGTTGTAGCTCCATACTTATTCACATTCTTCAAGTCTTTATGTAATACTTGTAAGTCTCATATCTTAATACTTTCAAGATAACCTATACGGAGTTGACTCTAGTATATAATCAAGCGACTCTTTAAATGAGTTTTGATTCACTAAAATATGACAACCAAACTTGACATACCAACGCTTGGTGGGTTCAACTGAGGTATGCTCTAACACCTCAACATAGATATCTAAAGACTGATCTTAGCTGATCTTTAGAAGATTTTTCTTGAGAAGTGGTTAAGAATCTAGGATACTTTTCGGGAGTCGTAAGTTCCGAATTTATGAGGTTTGCTAGCTTTGTCTATTGCAAACATATTTCCACACCTTAATCATTGATCTAAACGGAAATCAAATTGGCTAATCTGTTAGAAGAAGATTGGTATCAAAAGTCTTCACTTCGGCTAAAGCAACTCTTAGGCTATAAAGGACGTCATCTAAGGGAATCGAGTGGTAAAGCATTGCGAGGTTCAAGAGACACAAGGAGCGCGACTGTAAGTGAATCACTTAGAGGGTGGGTTCGGTCTCAACTACATTCCAGTCCAAAATTTTATAGTAAACTAGTGTATGTATTGGCTTAGTACAGTGTGGTGTTCAATCTGGACGAGGTTCCGTTTTTTTTTTTTTTGCTATTGCGATTTCCTCGTTAACAAAATTTATGGTGTCTTATGTTTTTCCTTTATAGCATTATATTGTTTATCTTTATAATTGGATTTACACAGGTTTGTACATATTCAATATAAGTAGATACGTCCATTTAATTGTAATCGATTACGATACTAGTTTCTTATAGAATTCGTATCTTGAAAGATAGATAAAAAGCTTAATCACTTGGCAGAATTCTGATTGAATTATTTGGATAGGACTAGATTTATCTTGGATATTGAATTTTTAGATCGTCCAAGTACTCTACTTAACAATCAGGTTCACAGACCTTGTGTATATATACACACTTATTGAGTAGAGGTCGAGATATTAACTCTATATACATATTGTCAAGGATCATTCAGTTGGTCTATTTATATTGTATTAAGTTTTGTCTATACAGGTTTCCGAACAAATTTTTTGGGTGTATTCGATATCCCATGCATTTTCATTTTTTAAGCTATATAGTATAAACATTCCGACTGTGTCCATAAGATAGTTAGTCTCATTGTTTTGGATTATGGACCATAATGACTAATTATAATGCATTTGCACTGTTCTTGAATTTGTATTTTGTGAATTCAAAGTTTAATTGATTCCTTGTGTATTGTGTTATTCTTTAGGATCTAAAAGGTCAAGAAAGGAAAGAAACATATTACTCCTTATTTAAAACCTCCTCCCAAAGGCGAAAAGGTCTTGATTGCAATACATATAGGGGAATTTGTGAAACAGGGAACGCTTACAGATCGTGGACGAAGTAACACCACCCATCATCACCGGAAGGACAAAGTGATTTTGATAAAACTGATGATAATCAAAGAATTACAGCTACTAGAGATGATAAAGATGATGATGAAATCCATTATGATAGAGATGGTGAAGTTCCAGAAGAAGGTATTGGTGCCAAAGATAATGATGATGAAGAAGGTGATAATGATAAAGTTGTAGGAGATTGTAATGATGGTGATGATGAATAATGATTAGGTTCCATAATAAGTGCAAATTAAAAGTGGTACCTTGGATTACCCGAAGATGGAGATCAGCATTTCGGACACAAAGACTCGGAGGCGTATCAAATATTTTTTGAGACAAATATTTTGGTTTTAGATTGTCATTTTTAAAGACAAATTAGCTTGTCGCGAAATTTACATTTTTGCAACAAAAATATTGCGCGCTAATAAATAAATTTTTGTGTCGATTTTTTTGTCACTGAAATAATTTTCGCAGGCAATAATATTTGGTTAGTGAAAGACACTTTTATTGACAACAAACTTTTAGTTGTTAATTATTTTTTCTTGCGACCGTCTGTAATTTTGTCGCGATATACTTTCACAGACGGGGTATTTGAGACAACTTCGTGGCAAAAAAAAAATCTTCTCAGAAAATCTTTCAAGACAAAAAAAAGGGATTTCCTGACAAATTTTTTTGACACTAAATCACCATTTTCTTGTAGTGAGGATGACTCTAGTTTTACAACTAGAACACACAAGAATAGTCTCCTATTATAGACTTTCAAGATCAAGGTTTCTTTAGGTTTAAGCTAAAATAGCTTTGGAACCAAGCAATAAATAATCACCGTTAGATGAAAAACTTGACTTGAGATTAACATATCATAATATGCACTTTGGTTAGAATGAACCGTAACCGAACTGTGTATAATGACATGTTCATGTAGGTTAGCATAAACTATCCAATTGAACTCTATGCTTAACCATTTTAATATAACACTTTAATACTTTTCATGAATCACATCACACATATGATAAAAAAATGTATAGATAGTGTTTTTAGAGAGTCGTTTAAATGCCAATTATCTCATAGAAATAATTTTGATGCATTTGAAAATATTCGACAGGGTAAGTACGTATACCTGGTCCGTGTACTATAACTGTTCTTAAATGTCTTTTTCATGATACGTTTACCGGGTATGGACTCCCTTAAGACAAAAAATGAGATCAGAAACTCATGGATCTTTTATGGTTTGCATATCGGGTATGCGTACCGTTTTCGGTATCAAAACCAACAGATATTTTCCAGTTAGCTACCAAACTGTAGCTACTCTGGTACGTGTAATGGGTATAGGACTGCATCTCCAGACTTATAAAAGGTCTCCCTATATGTGAAATGGTATGCATACTGTCTTGTATCCATATTAACAGTACTTCTATATCTCTTTAATAATCAATTGGAAACATTCCCGAATAACATCAATGACACATATCATTGTTCCAGGCTATTTTAAAATGATTAAATCTTGAATCATAATTTAAGTCATGAATAATAAATTTTTCTTATCCAAATTCATCAAGTATGAACAAATGTTCTTAAGCATAAGTAGTCATATTTCGAGAACAATATTGAAGATAAAGTTGACTCGAAATTATGTTATGCATGTACTGTCTAATTTAGTCATTCAACAATGTCTCACAGATAGAAAGGTGAAAACTTGAGAAATAGGTGGTTCAATCTTCACTTACATTTTGATGTTGAAGTTCTCCAAAGCTCCTGTTGATCTATGCCTTCAAACGGTAGAACGCAGTGATATCCGATTCTCAACTACACACTTCTATCATAATCCGAAACTTGACTAAATGTTGACCAGAAATCAAGATATAGTTTTGACGACTAAATTTGATAACAAGCTTGAGATAACAATACTTGTGAGTACGACCGAGCAATGCTCTAACACTTTGCATGTATGAATGAATTTTAGTATTTCCTTTTGTCTACATCTAAGTACAATGATGAAAAAAGCAACAATATGGAAATTGTTGAGCACTTACGGCTAGGTCAATTCTTCACAATACCTAGCCGCAAATTCCTATAACTGTTATCTAAAAACATACCTCCAAACATCGGATGGTTTTCCTAACCGTAGAAACGATTCATGGTTTGGTATCCTAACCGTATTTGTCTCTGAGTTAAAAAAAAAAAAAAGGCAATGAATCTCAGTTAGAAACTTCTGGACGTAAGTACTGCCATGGTTAGGTATAAACCAGTCGTTTTTTTTAACGGTTGGGTAAAACCTAGCCGTGACTTTCTCTGATAACCAAAAGAAATTTTGAATCCTTGTTACGACTAGATATCCAGGACGTATATCAATGACACGGTTAGGACTCCAAACAGTAAATCTAACATAAAGTAAAAAATCCGCTTTACGGCTTGGATTCCTAGCCGCAAATCTGACATACCCCGAAACATACAAGTTTATACATACTTACGGCTTGGTCGACCTATCGTTTTCCTGGTCGTAAATACAAAAATTTCCTTTTGTCCCACATCCTATCGGCTACTTTTTGAATTTTGAGAAATAGATCCGTTAGAAGACTGATTTATAGAAGGTTCTACCTGTTCAACCACTTATTTATACTTGAAATAACTCCACCTCCATATAACCATCCATTCCAAAGTAAAATCACACCTTATATATATATCAATATTCTCCACCAAAACCCATATAAACTCAATGCAATGTACTCAAAGGATAAATCAAACTTTACTTTGGATGGAGACTTATCTATTTGCAAAAATTTTGTACTATGCTATCCAAAAAGGGGAGAAGAACGAAGAAAAGGTGGTTTAGCCAGTCGATCGCATTGGAGTTAGATTTTTAGTATATTTTTTTTGCAGTGAAACATGTAACACTAATGAACGTTATGGAGTTGAATTGTATCTTCGATTTTCAGACATACGCAAAAAAGTGGAAGAATATATGGCTTTACTTCAAATTTTCAAGCAACTTCGACTTAGAGGTGAAACTGATGATGAAGTCGTAGCTCAAGCTAAAAAGGAATGGAGAAAATGAAAAGGTTATAATTTCAACCACGAAGCTCAATTCACCGTCATCAAAGACTTCTTGATACATCGTAAAAGATGTTATTAAAACCACCTTTGTAATGCGGATCTAGTAAGTATGTAATGGGTTGTATTGTGGTATAATTAATGAAAGTATTACTACCTTTCAATCGTAGTATATATTCATGTTGAAACTCTAAATTTCTTAACTTACATATTCATTTACGGACGGAAAATTGCCTTCTAAACATTAACCCAGATGTAATACAGACTCGAGTGATTCTCGACCAAGTAACGGCCAGAAGTTCTTCACTTCCCATCCTTTATGCTTATAATACGGCGGGTTCGACACATTATCCCAGCTGTAAAACGTAAAAAACTCATATTTCCACCGATTTTTTAACAGATTTGAATCGCTAAAATTGCTATTGGGAGTTGATTATAAGGTTTTCCTGAGTATTCTGACGAATGGTTTCATCAATTTTTGTTTATCATTATCATCCTTCTCCATTTTCAAAATCCAAGAAAATCAACTTTTAATTTTCAAAAAGTTAATCATTTAATTAGTCTAATCCATTTACTAACACTGATTAGTTAGCTTAATCATTTTAATTAACACTAATCAAATTAATGGTAGATCATATATTACAAAAAAGTCTGGATTAGGGGTTCTATGGATTATTATTTCACGACCCCATGCACCCCAAAAAAAACAAAAACAAAAAACACCCGACATTTGCAGCCCAATAATATAATAGGATTCGAAAATAAACCAATGTTCCCTTGTCAAAATTGGATATCATTTAGATATAGGCGATTGGGGGTAATACCAAAATCTTAGACAAAATATCTTTGTGCTTTGGAATTTGGACTGGTTGTTTGATACACCCAAGCAAAGTGGTAACATCCCCTTAGCACAAGATTGCTAATAGGGGTACAAAATTGCTTGGGGATGTACCAGAATACAGAAAAGACAAAACATCATTTGCCTATGGGTTGGTACACCCCCACACAATTTGGTACCCCTATTAGCAACCTTGCCTTAGCAGCCATGGATTCCTTCTCGCGAGCGCACAACTGATTTCATATAAAACCAACAAAGGTTTACTTACGTAGGCAATCCCACGAGTCAGGATGTGTCTAGAAAGTCAATGAAATGCTCGTCATTCATTCAGATATGGTCAACCTAATGTAAGTCGACCAAATTGGTCTATCATCAGCTTAACTCATGGCAGCTCGATTTATACAGATAGCCCCATTTTGGTTTCTCACTAATTCAGTTTCTGGCGATTTTTTCTACAAATAAATCATGCATCGAATCGTGATCATATTTTTGTTATTTACAGCAATTGGGTTAGTGAAATCACATAATGAAGGAGGTGAATGGAGTTGTCAATCAGAATCTGAAAATAGAATTGAAGCTATTTTTAAACCTGGTGTTATCACAATCGATGGTCATATAGATGATTGGAAAGATATCGATGGTTTTGAATTTTCTCTTCTTCCTGCTCTTGACCCACATCAAGATGATGCTTATAAAGCTGGATCAATGACTGTCAAGGTTCGTGCTTGTTAACCTCAATTTTAGTTGATTTTCTGTAAATTTTGCTTTTTTTTTAATAAGGATTTTGTTTGATAAAAAAAAGGTTTGTTTTGATTTAGGCTGTACATGATGGCAACAATGTGTTTTTCATGTTGGAGGTTAATGGCAAGTATGCTTACTCAAAAGGGTAAGTTTCAATCAGCTTTTTCAAGTTCATGTTTTGTTCATTCATCTACCAAAGACTTTTAGATTATATCATTCTTTACTGCAGGGTCACCTCCCCATCTTGAACATGATGTACTCTAATAGATTCGTTGTTTCGCTATATACAGTTTCCTACTAGTAGCACTTTTGATATGTTTTTTATTGCGCTGCAGTGACAATAACAAATGTCCTTCTGTTGCTCTTATGTTTCAAGTTGGGGAGAATGCCACATATCATAATGTAAGTCGATTTAAAGGTCTCAACATTAGATTCGTTGCTTGGTATGAATTTATATGCTTTTTGTTTTTTTGAATTGAAACCGAGAAAAGCTTTATTTTTCAAGATGGGAGGGTGTAAGGAATCGCCAGATTCATGTTCCAGCAAGACCTGCAAAGGAACTGAAGTGGATATTATGCATTTCTCTATTGGAAATGCTATTCCTGGACGGCTCTATGGAGGAAATCCAATAGATAATAGAGAAGGACATGGAGGTGACAGGTGATTAAGTCTCAGTCAGTTGGTTTTTGGATTTGAATGGATTTGAATGGTTCATGTGATGTTTATCGTTATGTATGTTAATATATCTTTTGGTTTATAGGTTCGGACATTTGGTTGATCTGTATACTTGGACTCCTCACTGTCGACACCTTGATGGTATCAGTCCTACAGGTGCTCGTTACATATATTGTTCTTCAAAGTTAAACTGAACCAGCTGTAAATTAACAATATTGTCAAACTCTACTCTACTCCTTCATATCTATAACTAGTGACTGTGCATGAATAGAGTAAACATACACTAGTAGAGGTGTATCATTCTGTCCAAATTCTTATATAACTATATTCTTAGTTTTGGACTTCTTCAATTGTGATCCGCATTCTTCCTCCTATTTCCTGTGTTTCTTTTTGCTGCATTTATTTATTATTTTTGGTTCCTTTCTAGGAAATGATACTAGTGCCCAAAATGACTGGAAAGGTGCATGGTGGCACGATAGCTTCAAGGTCCACTCAGGTAACACACCCATATGTTGATTGAATCTAACCCTTTTACTGAAGACTTGAAAATCACAAAAAGAATGAAAGAGAAATATTGTCTGAAGAACTCTTCACTGTTTCTGAGTATTGTTGGGTTAGGCCAGATGACAGCACCATCAAGGAGGAAACCTCTACTTTTTCTGATCAATAGGGCTTGTGCTAATCACACAACTTCTTGTTCTATTTTCGTATGAAATTTATATGTCCATGCAATTTTCTTCTGGTCAACCTTCATGTTCTGAAAGATTTCTCTGGCAGGTTTTGTAGCAGAAGACAGCCCATATTCATCTGAGGATCAAGACGGTAAATACTTCTTCGAATTTTCCAGGCCTTTGAGAACCATGGATCGGCTTCAACAGGTTAGTCGTCCTTAACTTCTGCTTTTGGTAATCTTTGATTTCAGAAGGAATCAAATTGGTTTACTTTTAAGTTTTAAGCCAATACACGTTCTCCAGCATGTTAACCAAACTAAAAAAGTAATGCAAATATGTTTCCTTTCAGCAACCATACAGCAATTTACAAACCTGAACCAACTTACTAGGCCAAAATAAAGCTGCACATAATCTAAACTAGGATTGTTCAAAAGTTGTTCAAGCCATGTATAGTGATTGTTGTTGGAACTGCTTCACATTTAGCTTCCTTTAGGCAAAATGCCTAGTTGACCTGTTTTGAAGAACTTCTTTTGACATTACTGAACACCAAATTTACTAATTTGATGAGGTCTAAATGTCGAGATGAGTTGCAATGATATATTGATGATAATATATGAGTATTCTGCAAACAAGTTTCATAATATGGTTCATGCCCTAGCAGTTAGAGTTTAAATTCATTACTGAAAATGCAGGATGTTCAATTTTCAATCGGCCAACCAACAAATATGGCTGTAGCATTCTGGTACCCTGAGGATGGAAAACCATGGCACGGGTCTGGGCATTACTCTATTAGCTGTAACTGGGTACCATTAGATTTGCCCTCAAGCAGCTCACTTGCTACTAGGGCAGGTTCAGGAAACTCATCCGGTGCTATCAGTGCTTTCTCTCTTCTCTTATCTTTGGTTGCATTTTGCTCTTCTATTTTTGTCGGGTATTATGTCTCTAAAAACAAGTCTATCCCTTTCTCGCCTATGGATCGTCTATAGGTGGTATGTTTGAGGCTTGATTTTTTATTTATTTTCGTGAGTTTGTATTCTTTTAGGCATGGTTCTGTTGAGGCTTGTGTTACCTTTGATTTCTTCCCCAGGATTTCACCTGATTCTTGTATGTGATTATTGGTGTCATAGATGATAAAGTTAGGGTACAAATGGTTCAGTTAAAAGACCATTCTATTGTTATTGGTTAGAGTTAAGTTTTCATCTCATACTGGATTCTCGTTACACCTTTTCCAGTTCTACTACAATTCCTTCAACTGAACCCATTGTTTTTTCTGTCAGTACTCTCTCTCTCTCTCTCTCTGGTGTTTTTTGTTGGTTCTTTTTACCTTGGATTTTTTCCCAAGAGATTTCAGCATTATAGATCTTTAGGAATTATTTGAAAATATTTCCAAATGATGATACCTGCATCATCAATTAGTTATACAAAAGTTGCATTGTTGAGGTGGCAACAAGACAGCGAATAAGTTGGCCAGGCACTGGGCTTTGTAGGTACCACAATAAGTATGTAGCATTAGCATATGAATAAGTGTGTCTGGTCTAGTATTGTTTACAATGTAAACAGGGTAAGGTAACATTTTGATGAAATTTTAATGTATCGAGCATTTGGAGAACCTTGTATGTTTCTAAAAATGGAAGGGAAAGCTATTATTTCTTAGACAGAAAACAGTCTTAAATCTGGAACTCTTATACAGAATTCTAATAATCCAAACTCAGAGCTAGTACTCAAACATTGAATGGTGAGAATGGCACAAAACTAATAAAATTTGAAAGGGCCTTGTTTACCATTCGTTGATTTCTACGTATTTTCTAAGCTGGGACTTTTTTCCTAAAGCTTTCAGGGAAACAATGGTATTCTTGTGAGGAATGGCTTGAAAATATTTCAGATCGCCAGCAGCAGCATCACCCATGAGCTTTTTAAAAGTTTTTGCTTCTGAATCATAGCAACAAAGAACGGCTCTGTTGTACCACAATAGAACATTATTGTTCTTCAAGAAGGCGAATGGCTCATAATCTTCACACTTGTTGAGGCCCTGCCACGCTATACTGAACTCCTTGCTCCAGCTCCACGAAGAATCATAGCTATCATGTCGATTCATGCTAGAATCACAAAGCTTATTCCTCCCCGTCATTTTTAACAGCCAAATGTCAACACGGTCACTTGGCTTTTTATGAACGACGCACAAATGTCCTCCCACTTCATGGAGTCTATAAGAAGAATACTTACCTGAATTGTTGAAACACGGTGGTGATGGGATTAACTTAAACTCCTCATCGACCAAATCGAAGGCCGTTATGGTACTGCATCTGCGGTCTAGCCAATGAAGAGCTCCATCAACGAGGATACCCGGAGATGACAAGAACTGGCAAGCAATTTTTCCTATTTTTCTCCACCCATGACTACTGCCAAGAGTGTATACCTCAATCTGTGCAGTAGAGGCCTTATCTAAGAATTTGTAGTAGATTCTTACAACCTTGTACTCATTAGTAACCTGATGGTAACCAGAACCGCTCAGCACAAGGCCATCTTTTTCAGTTATTCCTGGACGATTAACGTATTCTCTAGTGTAACTGTGTGAGGGTTACATTTATAAATAGGATCATTGATACCATGGTGAGGTATAAATAGGGTACATGACCAATACGGCATATTGATGGGAGGATGGTCAGTCTTTGATTTTGTAACAAGTGTTCTGTAAAAGTGTTCTTTATCATTATATCACACTCTCGATAACAAAGGCTGGCCCTGCCTTCCTCACGTAAGGCAATGGAGAAAAGTATACCCATCTTGGCAGATTGGAGGAGATTCCGCATTGTTTGACATACTAGTTTACTCTGTGAGACAGATTCATGAACATATGCGCCGGAAGTACTAAGGTCTGCAAATTTAAGATTCTTCATTGGTCAAAGTAATCTGAACCTTGTTTTTCCTTTATGCTTACTAGTAAAGACGCACGCGCTATGCGCTTGCCATTTCGTTCTCAACACCAGTGATTTTTTCTAACTTGTAATGGATTCCTTTGTTTCCCTTGAGCATCTGCCTAAGACATGAAACCCCATGCATTTGATATCCCAGCCTACCGACCAAGTCCAGAAGAGACTAAGGCTTTGAAGAAATTTATCATAACCGTAAATGCTATGTTCATAGACAAAAGCTCCCTTCTCGGAACACTGTCATCTATTTTAATCGTCCCTACAAAATAAATGAACAAAAGTGATAAACAAATATGTTATACCATGATCGACTACGATACAAATAGCATTTCCTGGAATTTGGTGTTCAAGTCCTACTTCCAATGAAGGTTCCGGAACTAACCTAGCTACTTGATACGAATAGCATTTCCTATTGCGTTTTGAGCAGCACTTGTCCAAACAATCGTAGCAATGCTTAATTTGAATCTCAATACCATTGCTCATAAGCAAATGAGATTTTAGTCAGTATAAAGTCATAATCTCTTCCAATTTATAAGAAATGGAATCTAGTGGCACAATTTTTGCTTTTATGGAAGTATTCAAAGATTGAACTTGGAGAAACATTTTTTGAGCCTGAATTTAGTTAGGATGTTTCCAAGATTTTATGGTTACTCGAGTCCACCAGTCAATTGATAAAAAAAAAAAAAAAATCCTAAATGGGGGTATATCTTGAATTGCAAGTGACTGGCGGTTCATTAAATAGGAACTTGAAAAAAATCAGATTCCCATGCATTTGATATCCCTGCCTACCGACCAAGTCCAGAAGAGACTAAGGGATCAGTTTATTTTTTGGTCCCAGCCTAAAAAATAAGAATTTAACTGCTGAGCTTACTGAGCTATAGTGTTTTGCCATTAGGGATCAGTTTATCTATATCATCCTAGTCTAATCTTATAAATGATCAAAGCCCTGGCTTTACAAAATAAACATTCCACCTTGTGTGAGGAACGTACAACTCCTAAACCAAAAGTATTATGATAATGCTGTACAGAGTAGACAAAGAAACGGGGGAATGATTCGATCCAGAAATCCAAACGTATACCCAACGTACCCCTAGAAGCATAGAGCAAGCTCGAGTATATGTTTGGATTTAACTGCTGAGTGTTTGTTAACAGAAAATCCAGAACTAACTGCTGAGCGTTTGCTAATCATATAAAATCATTAACTGCTGAGTGTTTGTTGTCTTAAAAAACACTCAGGAGAAGATAGATATCTGTTATCACCCAATAGGAGAAGATACATACTCGCAATAAAAATGCAATACATATATAACTTATACAATTTATGCCTGGGAAGATATGCATTTGAATTCTTTAGTTAGCTCAACATAATTGCCAAAAAGATATACAGAATTTCGATAATCAATCCTTCTTATGGAGCGAAAGTTATACTACTTTGTTATTCTAAGAACAGATAGTAACAGGTTAACCATAACTTCTCCTTCTAAGGGAAGAACTCCTGTTGTCATTGAGAAGGCCCTTCTCCAATAGCAATGTACTTTCATGGATTTTAAACCTTTATCATTCTATAAGACAGTTTCAGTAAACGAACAGGAAAAATGAACTACATACTCAAGGCTATAGAACTGTTTTAACTCCACGGTTGATCTGTCCAGTTAGTAAGACATTTATCAAAAGTATTTACCTCCTTACAGCTTGTAAACAGGCTATATTGGCCAATAAAACTTCACTTAGCCACTAATTCAACTTAGACCCTTAACAACATCTTTTGAACATGCGCCAGATGCAGTAACAGAAATGCCGTAAAGGTGACTCTACATTCTAGAAAACAATATTCCTAGCTAAATTGTCTGTCGCTACCATCACAATTTGATTGATTGATGAAAGAATGGGAGAAAATTCAAAAAAATTGAAATCTCGTGCTGATAAATTGATAAATCCAAATTGATAAATCCCCATTTCCTAACCAAAAATAAAAGGTTGAATTTTATGAAAACCCATTCGAAATTCATTCCATGAGAATCCATTGAAAGTAAATTTACTAACCTGTACTTCCGTTTCTGTTCTTTCCTTGGGGTTTAGATTGTACCGATTTGGGGACGAAGAATGGGAGTCCCAAATAATTGAAATCAATGAAAATTAGAAAAACTTGTCGACAATTTTGTGAACTCCAGTGGGAAAAAAATCGTCGAGTGAGGTGAAAATAATCTTGGTCTCGACTAAATCCCCAAAATAACTTAACCCTAGTCTGGATTTCAGTTCGTGTCTATTTTGGGTGGAGATGAAAATCATGAGCGGACATAGGTGTAGCGGTGGTGCTCTTTCTGTTGGTGTTGATCATGGTATCAGTGGTGAAACTTGGTTCAGTTCGATTAAGAAAAAAGGAATTGCAGAGATCGGGAGAAACTTGGTTCAGTTCGACTTTGTGTTAGAAAGTAATATCGATAACACATTTGCCCTTCAGGTGAAGGGAATTGACGAAAAGGTACGAAGAACAACAAAAACACGGTGGGGTATTTTCGAGTTTTTCTGTGCCGCGGTTGAAAGTCACTGTTTTCTTTATTATAAGAAGATATTGGAGAGATGGGTAGACACAACTTGTATATATAGGGATTTGTCCCATGAAAACATACAAACTTATTAATCCTAAATCCATTAGAAAACCCAAGGTTTTAATTTAACCTGTAATTCCCAAGTCCATCACAGCTCTGTTTTGGATACCAACAAGTAGGATACAATTCAGGTCGGGCTTTTTAGGTTTGAGTAATTATGATGTTAATATTAATTAATTTGATGAAGTGAATTAAAACCTCTTTGATTTCTAGAATTTGTTCATTAGAGAAGCAAAGTGACATTTAGTAATTGAATTTGTTTTTAGGGATAGGTTTAAAAGTACAATTTTCGAGTTTAACTTAAAAATTTAGAATTTGTTTTTGGTCGAACTTTTATTTGTTAGCATTTGGGCTTGGGGTGGGGTGGGGTGGGGTGGGGACTGCATATGCGTTCCAGTGCCAAAGGTATCTCTATTTTCTCTTCTTCTTTTTTATAACTTAAAACTACTCCATCCGTTTCTAAAATAAGGGGGAAAATATGGTTAGCCCAATTTGGAATTTTTTTATATTATGAACCCACTATTAAGATATCCTATATTAAAAATCCAAAATTAGTTTTAGAACTATTAGTTTTTTTTTTTTTTTTGAAGCATGAACTATTAGTTTTATTATATTGACCTTCTACTATAATAATTATTTTATTTTTATATTAGTAATTATTAGGGCCGGCCCCTAAGGGAAAGCTCCACTTCGGGGAAGCAAGCCTAGGGGGCAACAAAATCTGAATGCTCTACTACTATGTCGTATACGTATTTAACCTTCCAACTATGAAAAGAATTGGACGAATATGAAGATCAAAGATAATAAAGAGGTAATCTTCCAATCGATTGATGAAGGGGGTGCTGCTAGCCGATCACAAACAAAAGTGCTAAGATTTGTGATTGTTTTAAAATAATTGGTATCTCTATCTCTCAACGTAAGTTTAAGAGTTTAGGGTGATAATGTTTCGGAATGCGATATACCCTCCGTTAGAATTATATTTTTCAGGGGCTTTGTTGATACAATAACAAAATTCTATTTTTCGGGATGTTCATTCTATTTAGTTACTCAAATCAATTCTACTTAGCCTGCACGCTGACATGGAGCATTTTCTTGGTATGATAAGATCTATACATAGTTAATAATTGATTTGGAATATTTAGACATCATCCATGTATTTACCTTTATGATTGCGATAATAGACATGGATCATTGATGATCTAATGTTAAGTATTAGGTTGGCTTTTTAGTATGGAAATGAAATTGGAACAGCTTACGCACACAACCTTATGCAGCTATGATGTTGTATGTTGATCATCTTTTTTCGTTTTTGGAGCATGATCCTTGATCATATAGTTGTTTTAGATAAAGGGGCAACATTCTTTGGATCCGCTTTGGGGCAAAAAAATCTCAGGACTGTCCCTGGTAATTATCCATATTTTTATAGTGACCCCTAAATTAACTCTGACCGTTATAATTCATAACCACCCTAAATTAACTCTGGCCGTTATAATTCATTACCACCCTAAATTAACTCTTGCCGTTATAATTCATTACCACCCTAAATTAACTCTGACAGTAACCTCCCTAAAATCGCTCATTCTAATATTTGATCGTAATACCATAATCGTTATATAACTCTTTGAAAATTCAAATTATTACAATTAAGTGATAATACCAATTCTTCACGAGTAAGTTTTTGCAAAAAAATAGAATTGTCATCGAAAATTTCAACTTTTCACGGTTTGCGCTTTGAAAAATTTCAATTATCACCGAAAATTCCATTTTTCACATTATAATTTTAACGTTTTGCAACCAGTTTTGCTTCTAAAAAATTGCAATTATCACTATCAGGTGAAAATTTTAATTTTCACAATTGTATGATAATAGCAGGTATCATCACCAGCCTAATGGAAAAATTGCAATTATCACTATCTGCCCTTTGGTTGAAAATTTTAATTTTCACAATTACGTGATAATATTAATCACAGTTATCACCACTAGCAGTTACTCATCTTCCAAGAATAGCTTCTGATCACGGCCCAATACTTCTACAAGAGAAAGCAATGGATTGGAAGGGAACAAAAAATTATAAATTTGAACACCTATGGCTCTCTCATCCCCAACTCAAACAAGTGGTTGAAACAGCTTGGGAACAACAACAAGATACTGAACCTACCCTTGATCTTCAACTAAAACTCATAACAACTGGACAAACTCTATTGGAGTGGAACAAAGAAACTTTTGGCCACCTACCAACCATGATCAAGAAATCGACAATCAAGATAAAACATGCTCAACATCAATGTGCTACACAATCGGGCGATGACCTGGAATTTTGGCTGATCCAAGAAAAACAACTAAGAATTAATCATGATGAGCTACTACAATGTCATGCCACATACTGGCAGCAAAGATCCAGAATTCAATGGTTGCAATCGGGCGATCTCAACACAACTTTTTTCCATACTAAATCTACCATTCACAGAGCTTGCAACAATATACAACAATTACAAGACCCACAAAACAACTGGGTTGACAAGAAAGAAGACATTGTTCAACTCATTCTGGATCATTATTCTCAACAATATACAGCCCCACCTACGGTGATAAATGAAGATCTATTCACAAATATCAGGCCAAGATTAACTCCCAGACAATCAGACCTGCTTACGAAGGAAGTAACTACATCAGAAATCAAACAAGCTCTTTTCTCCATAAACTCTGAAAGAGCTCCTGGTCCAGATGGCTACATAAGTAAGTTTTTCAAAGTTTTATGGGAAACAACCCATTCTCAATTGATAGCAATGGTTCGAAGTTTCTTTAATAATCTAAACATGCATCCTCTCATGAATCACACAAACATAACACTAATACCTAAAATAAACCATCCTTCAAAACCTTCACAGTTTAGACCCATAGCACTCTGTAATGTCACATATAAAATCATTTCAAAAATCCTAGTCAACCGAATTAGATCCCTTCTTCCTTTCTTAATAAGCCCATACCAAAGTGCCTTTGTGCCACAAAGATCAATCCACGATAACATAGCAATTGCCGGAGAACTCTTCCACCATATCAGAACCTCAAACCTCACCAAGGATCCAAAAATAGCTCTCAAACTAGATATCCAAAAAGCCTATGATAGTTTAGATTGGGGTTTCATCAAAACCTCCTTTACAAAACTTGGATTTCCTTCGTCCTTTATAGATTACATTATGCTATGTGTCACATCAGTTACATATTCGATCAAAATAAATGGTTCTCCCCATGGCTACATTAACCCAACTAGAGGTATTAGACAAGGCGACCCATTATCTTCCTATATCTTCATCATATGTGCTGAAATTCTATCTACAAATCTAGGAAACCTTGAAAACCAAAATTTAATTCAAGGACTAAACATTTCAAAAAAAAGCACCATCCATTTATCATCTAATGTATACTGATGATTTACTAATTAGCTATAAAGCCTCAAATAAGATCAACCATCACCTTAAAACCCTTCTCCAAGCCTATGGCAATTCTGCAGGACATGTAATTAATACCTCCAAATCAGTAATAATTCACCACCCAAGACTAGACCCGATCAAGGTAACTGAACTACAACAATTTTTCGATATGTCAACAACATCAAAACCTCCCACCTATCTAGGTGTCCAATTCAAACAAGGAAGAACATCCAATCGAACCTTCGCTCCCCTTCTTCAAAGATTATCCCGAAAAGCTAAAGGATGGATGACAAAATGCCTAACTCCATCTGAAAGACTCTGTCTCATCAAAAATTCTCTTACCCCCACCTCAAACCACATTATGCAAACACAAAACCTACCCAATACTGTTCACAAATAAATAGATCGTATCACTAGGAATTTTTTTTGGGGACATGACTCTACAATCAAAAAGCTTCACCCTATAGGCTACGATAAAGTAACAAAACCACTATCCGAAGGGGGATTAGGCATAAGGAAATCAAGTGATCATAATAAGGCTCTCATCATGAAAAGAATTTGGAATTTGCATGAACAACCGAACTCCATTTGCGGAAGTCTCTTCAGTGCAAAATATCTTGATCAACAACCTATTCTACAAGGCATTCATTCCATACCTTCTTCTTCCAGTCCCCAATGGAGACAACTGGCTTCAATTGTCCCTGACATGCAAAAACTGATTTTCCATAAAATTGGAAATGGGTTATCAACTCCAGTAGAATCCAGTTGGATCCCGCACTCACCACCTCTAGACCCAACTCAACTCTACCCAATCCGAATGGTAGCATATTTCATCGACCCATTCTCTCATACCTAGAATCAAGAAAAATTAAACACCCTTCCAAATCATATAGCCCAAAAAATCATAAACATCCACCTTCCCCAAAATAACACACAAGATAAAATTATCTGGCCACACTCAAAATCTGGAAATTACACTACATCATCGGGATACAAATGTCTAACCCATGGTCAACCAACTCATACCCCTCTCCCACCCACCAAATTCCTATGGACTTTACCATGTCCACCAAAAATTCGGCTTTTCTTGTGGAAAGCAATCAATGAAGGATTACCAACCTTCTCTCTCCTACATCATATCCACTTGACCAACTCTGACATATGCCCCAGATGTAATGTTGATCCAGAATTAGCGAGTCATCTTCTAATCCATTGTCCAACGGCGATTACTTCTTGGAACACCCTGATTAATCAACTTACAGACACACAAAACTCCAACTAAACCCTCACTCTCACCTTAACCCCTCAGACAACCATCTCCCAAATCCTACAAAAATCTGCACCAACAACTGTAATCTCCTCCTTTTGCTTCCTTTTTTGGACCCTATGGTTAGCGAGGAATGACCTAATTTACCGCCAAAAACAAACAACTTCAGCTGAAATCTTAATCCGGGCTCAAAAGCTACAACAAGAATTCACTGCGGCACAAGATTCCCTACCACCGGTCCTACATGGAGATGCACCAATATATAACCATCAAAGAGAAGACAAAAGAATATCTACAATATCGATAGGATGGTCAATTCCAAACATCAACTGGATTAAGATTAACACAGATGGAGCAGCCATAGGGCACCCAGATTTTGCGGGAGCAGGTTTCATCTACAGAGACTCCGATGCACAAACATTAATGGCTCTAGCTCAACCTTTAGGAATTACGACTGCCTTAACTGCAGAAACATGGGATCTTCTTTTAGCTTCAAAAACGGCAACAGAAAGACAATGGCCCAAAGTTCTCTTTGAAACTGACTCAGGAAATCTTTTGCGCTTCATCACATCCTCTACCCCCCCTCCTTGGCACATCTCAGGGATGATTGAGGAAATAAAGAAGAGATTCAGACAGATCCCACAGGTGGGCCATTCAACACAACTACAGGGAAGGAAACCAAGCCGCAGACGGTTTGGCGAATCATGCAGCAGATGGAAGCCAATTAGGAAACTTATCAACCAAAATATGGGACCAGGCAATTCCGTATTTTATTAGTCAAATTTTATTTCTTGATTCAGTTTGTACCACATACCCACGACAAATTGTACCCTAATCTCCTATCAATAAAACACATGCTTCAAAAAAAAAATTTATACTTTCACAATTATGTAATAATCGCAATTTTCATATCATGGATACAAAAAATTATCAATTGAGAACTGAAATTATATATGATGTCCATCGTTGCCAACAAGCCCAATGGTCTCAGTATTAATTAAATTTTGTTCCTTTTCAAATCAATCCTACTTGCCTAATGAAAATACCAATTTTCATTTCACATCGAATCCAGTCTACACTTAAAAAACTTGCTAAAGTTTTCAATCAATCTAAGAAAAACAAAACACTGTCGAGGTAACATGGGTTTGGCTTGGGAGAGATCCTGAACTTGTGAGCTTGTAGCCAAATTCTATAAACAACTTACGTATACCGCATCATTCACGTACTATCATCACAGCCCAGTAGTGCTAATTCTACTGCAACTTCATTATTTGGATCCATCGCTGCAAATTAAGAAGGAGACGCAAGAACATTAATGTGCCGAAGTAATATACCACCTAAATTTTTGTAAAGTAAATAACCATTCAATTGAGATCCTAAATAGTCGCATCTTCCTATAAATAAAGGAATCAATTAATTGACAGCAAAGAGTGGATAACTATAACGGCCAGAATTAAGGGAACCAAATTAATGGTTTGACCACAAATTACACATATAAAAAACGCCCATGTCATCATCGGATTTAAAAAAAAAATAAAAAAAATCGGTAATAGTACTTTAGTTAATTAAGGTTATTTTAGTCATCTTGAAAATCTAAAAATATAAATTCAATCTGAAACTACTAATCTTAGCTGTAGATCTTGTATTCTGGGCTACATATATATCTAATCTTAATGATGGGTTAATAGAAGAGAGAGGAAATAAATTTGGGTTCCTCAGAAAGTTCCACTTTCTAAAATATAGGCAGGTTTCCTTATTTGGGTATGTCAAAAAAAAAAAAGGCTTGTTTCCATACGTGGAAAGTCAAATGTTATGATTTTACTACTATACCCATAGAGGGACCACTTATCTCTCTCTTTTTTTCTCTCTAATACAAAAAGGGGACCACTTCTCTCTCTTCTTTCTCTAATAGAAAATGAGTGGGGACCAAATGATAGTTTAGTAAAAAACATGAAAAAATGGCTACAATGATTGATTTTCTTAATTTTTGTGAAAACCAAACTTGACTATTTTTTAGAAACGGAGGGAGTAGGTATCATCGGGGCCTTAGTATTAAGAGTACTTTTTCCCCTTCTTTTAGGGTAACTAATAGAGCAAACACCGGTAGATAAGTTATATCATTTAGGCACACAGGTCCACCAGAAATATATAAGAAAAAAAATATCAATCACTTGATTTTGTTTCATTATTTATCTCCGATTAATTTTAAAACCAATCATTATCATTGAAGACCGAAATAAAAAAATCAAAAGAACATATAGATCCAAGTTGGCAACTATAAATTAGTTGAGTTTACTATGTAATGGTAATAACGATGAGAGAGCAACAAATGACATGACCTTTTTCTCTGCTAAACATATTTCAATATACTTAGAGAACGATAGATACAAAAGTGTTAATCAAGTTTAATTTTTGATTTTAGAGCCTACGAAAATTTTCTTTCTTTTGCAACTTATTCAATTAAGTATATTACATTCTCTAGTTTAGACCATTGCATCGAAAAATTAAATTGCTAGTGCTTTACTTCGAAAGTATTGTTTGGTAGCATATTTTAGCCTAACAAATGTTATTTACTTAACATGTGACGATTAGCCTAATTTTGTCAAGCGAAGGAGAGACTATCAAAAGGATATGTAGTAAAATGTAGGGAATACAACAACGTGACAATAATGCATCAATACATCTAAGCTTCCAATTTAGCTAGAAGCAATTGGCGTATCAGCCTGCTTAATTTGAAACTTCAACAATAATTAATTTTATAGCCAATTGTCATTGATTAAAATATGACAAAATTTCTTAGAACCTCAATGATTTTCACACATTATTTTTAATTTACTAAAGATACTACATACTCTTTATGAATTTATGATGCTCTTCAATCAAGAAAATGCATATTAGACCATTAATGATGTGTGTATTATGAAATACTTGTTGATATGAAAAAATTGCAAAATTGCAGTAAAAGAAAATTAAATCCTATAGATGAGGAAATCAATAATCCCAAACAAAAAAAGAATTAAAAACCATAGATATGTACATACTCATTCCTATTGTAGTCTGTATTGGTACATATATCGCGTTTAACCAAAATAAGAAATCAGTAATATATGTTAATTATAAGATGACATGAAAAAAACCATAAAGTTAATCGTAAAACCTAACATGACATTACCTTTTAATCATATTTGACTTCTTGTATTCGTTTAACCCGATACAAAATCTGTATGTCTTTTAGTTGCGTTAAAATACCCATATTCCTTCTTCATGTTTTGACACTATAAGACCTTCTTTCCATAATTTTATTCTTTCTCGATCTCAAATTTTATTCATGTTTACATTGTATTATTGTCATAGATGTTCTTTGAATGTTAACATCCTACGTTTTTGTTTTATTTTTTATTTTTGTTACTTTTCGTTCATCTTTGTAGTAATATATCCCTAATTATTCTACTTGCTATGCATGATTTGGGAAAAAACTCATATTATCATGTTCTCTCTATGTATTTGTTCTATTACCTGTTCTCGTAGGAATGAGATCACTTATCTGTCTATTTCTTTTAGTATTTTCTTCTTCAAAAGAACATTTGAAAAACAAAAGTTATTTATTTTTTAATGCTTCAACGATGCCTCTGTAACTCTCTTGCATCCGACCCCTCATTAGATTTTGAATCTTATCTGAAATTCTTCCTCAATAAATTAACTTCCAGCATTTTAATGTCACGCGACAATATATGAGTAATAGAATTTTGTCCTCCATTATTGATTTTGTCATATGTATCACCGGGGCCTTACGGTCCCGTCTCAATCTCTTTTTTAGCAAAACTGATGTGATTTATTTAACATGTGACTGTGAGCCTAATAAGGTCAAATTAAGGAGAGACTACACCAAGAACATGTAGTAGAGTGGAGGGACTACAACAACATGAAAATAATACATCTGTATTTATAAGCTGCCAGTTTAGCTAATGGAAAGTTGTTTATGAACCTGCTTAATTTAGAATCACTAGTGAAAAATGAGTTTTTTACCACTTCCTGGGATTCAAAAATACTACTGCTGCTGGGCTGATGTAGTTATAGGTACTGTGAGAAACAGTTGTTTTATTAGTAAAAATAATAAAATAATAAAACTTGTCTCTGCAAAAGTAGTTTTCTTAGAGGGTACTATTTATATAAAAATCTGGAGTTTAAAAAACAACTGTGGGAGAAAATAGTTTAAAGAACAACTGTGGAAGCAAATAGTTTCTATAGCCCCAGATTTATCCTTTCTCTCTCTTTTAAATCTAACCCAGTCGACACTCTCTCTTCCATCTTCTTCATCTTTTCTACCAAACTGAAACTGTCGGAGCTTAACCCTGAAGTGAGGTTTTAATCTAACCCAGATCTTTTCTACCCCAGATCTGTAACATCATCTTCTTTCATCAGTTTCTTCGATCGGTTCTAATCAACTCTTCTTTTATTTCGTCATATAACTAAAGGAGTCGAACCTATTTTGATTTCATCATCAGGAGTATATCGAAGAAGTGAGGTTTTGGTACTAGGAATTATCAATGGGTTTATTTGTGTTATGGGTAGTATTACATCTTCAAATGGCAGGGTAAGAAACACAATAAAAACTCTAATTTTCTGAGATTTTCTTCTTATGACTACTTATACTTTATTGATTATGTTAATTTTGCAGCAGATGTGTATATGTGGGATGTGAACAGTCGATAAATTGTATGTTGAGCAGAACTATTTCATGTTAATTTGGTTTTTCTTAATACCCTGATTCGTTAGCAGTAATAAATTCATTATGATTCTATTTTTGGCCATGTTTAATTTGTAAAAAACAAATTTTTACAATTTGAGCAGGTGAGGATCTGAAGAAGGATGATGGATTGAAAAAATTTACATCTAGGTGAGGATTTGTTACCATGTTTAATATATCGGAAGCAATTGTTTTGCATCCATGGGTTGATCTTGTTTTTCTTCCTGCACATTCATGTAAATTTCAATTGTTTTAATACGCTATTTACAGTTCTGTATACAAAATTCATGTAAATTTCAATTCACTATTGGAAAACCTAAGGGAAAGGCAGGGGTAGATGTATGCACAGGGGAAGGAATTTTACTGCCAATCCAGGGGAAAGAATTTTGTTGAGAGGTTCTTAAAAGAAGTATGTGACTATGCATAAGAGAATTTATTCTTTTCTTCGATCAATTCCAGCAGAACTCAGTAGATTGGTAATGGTTTGTGAGTGATGTTTTTTATTGATTTGACTGTACTCAAAGTGTTTGACAAAATTACTCATCCAACTATTTTTTATTTGATATTAAAATTGTTTAAGTGTAGATGAAAATTGCTCATCAGAATTATAATTAGAAACGCGTATGTACTTAACATAATATTATTTTTTCTATTGGAAGAAGCGTAGATGAAGTTCAGTTTATATTTCTTCACTTTGAACTTAATGGAGTTGTTTCATTAACTTCTCCTTGAAGATCCATTTAATTTCGTATATTTTTTATTTGACCATTGTATTTGTAGGGTCAAGATTGTGCAAAAAGTACCTTGTCTCTCACTAGTGTCTTGCATTTGCTATGGACTTAAATTACTTTTGTCCTTCTTCCCTATAACTGTAGTGCTGTATTACCTCTGTTGTTTTTTGACAATCATGCTTAGACAACCACAAGTGGAACGTCAACACAGGATTGAGAAACTAAAGATGTAGTAGTGGTTGGGATGGTCCCATAAATGGAATTGAACTATTGCAGAAGTGAACGGAGGAGGATGACACTAAGAAATGCGAGTAATTCCATTGCGTAAGGTATTTTCTACTGATGAATTGTTTTGTATTAGTTGCATGGAATTAATGTGGTCGTGTGTACCAAGATAATTTTAGGTCGCTACTACTCATGGGTTGTTAAAAGAGCTTGGAACATACAGGCAGTCAAGTCAATTTTCTGAATTCAGCACTTGTGCCTGTTTTTCCATCTGATTTTATGTCATTTAGGCACCGAATTTGATATGAGTTTCTTCTAAGAATCTATAGAGTGTTGTTTTTTCTTTCCAAAATGATATAATATGTTTAATTTGCAGACTTGTAGAATTAATTTTCACTTCCTTATTGATGGTTGTAAAGAAGCGACAAAAGGAGCTCGTCCGTACTACTAAGATGATGTTGTTGATGTTGGCTTGTGACGATCAGTGGTGCTGATCATCATTTTGGCGGCCATATGCTCACCTGATGGATGACGTTAATCAAATCATTTCTACTTATTCCACCATGAGGTAATTAATGAAAATTCATTATTTTTATCCCGTCGATAATTAGAGAAACCTAAGAAATGTAATTTCTTATACTTTGCGTAGTCTGAATTTCAATAGTTTGTTCATAATTGCTTTCTGGGAACTCAAAAATATACAGTATTCTCTAGCGGTTCAGAGGCCTTTATTTGATCAGAAGAGACCTTAAGATAATTCCCTTTCTAAGAGGGTCGACACTGATGCCAAACAGGTCAGACAGAAAACCAAGTACTCCAGTTTTCCAGATTTCCTAGAACTGACATGCTATGTTTGAGAAGCCATAATTTCTAAATTAGAGAACCAAATTAAGCATATTATATCATTTTGGAAAAAACAGATAACCATCTACACATTCTTAGAAGAAACCCATACCCAATTCAGAGTCTAAATGAACTGAAATCACACGGCAAAACTGGCACATGTGCTGATTTCAGAAATTGTCAGTCTTGACTGCCTGTACATTCCAAGCTGTCCGTGCAGCATCAGACAACTCATTACTTATGCGCATAGAATGTTGGCCTCTAAACATCTGTCCGTGCAGCATCTCGCAAATAAATTCTATTCTAGATCTCAGATTTCATAACTTATACAAGTTTATATTTCTACGCACTCGTCCAAGTAAAACTAAACGTTTTATAAAGCTATAAAACACTAGAGGAAACACCAAAGACATAATTAAGAGTGGAAACAGTTGAAAATCATTAAAAGTTAAGTTTAAATTATGCATTTGCTTAAAATATTTTTGATTCATCACTTAGGCCCGTTCATTTATGAATCAGCAAAGTTTTGTCTCTTAGTGTATTACTTAGGAATTCATTGCACCACCCCTCAACATGTTCATTAATTTTCATAAACTCGTACGTAGAAAGAAAGTAACATGACTGTCGAATTCCCACCAGTAGCATCTTCCCTTCGTTTTTATCAGCACAGTATGTACTCCTTTATGGGGCACATTTTCAAACATGTATTTTCAGAAAAAATGACTTTCATAATGATTCTTGAAGACCTACTGGAGTGTCTTCACCGGTATTAAGCTACCATACGGTCCATACCTACCATAACTTCTTACTTCGATGCTAAGTAGTTGGACAATTTGACTATCATTTTTCTTCTAAAAGGTTTTATGTATTTTGTTTAGCATATATTGCTTTTTATCTCTTGTAACTGAAGGTTAGATATGAAATCAAAATGGTAATGTGATTTTTTTTCTTCTGTGTATAAATGAATTTATATTAAACACTGAAGTGAAGGTACAAGTCTAATCTTAGTCTGATTTCATGTTATAAACTTTTGATTTAACAATGATTGAGCATTACACTTATAATCTCTAGGATCCTGGTGATATCATTGTTTCTTTTTCTTCTTGTACAGGTGCACAAATGAGAATAAAGAGTCCGTGTTGCAAGAATTTGGGAAATGTGGTGTTATGTTGGATTATGATTATTCTGGACAGGGTAACTGGGTGCATATTATTTTCCAGGTTCCTCCCTTTCTTTATCTCACCTATATAATTTTTGAGTTACTTTCATGGATAATTTATCTTCCTCTCAGGTTGCTAATGACTGGTTTTTAGGAGGTGATTTCTTACTTAAAATTATCTGATGTATTAATGTTGGCGCCAGGAAGTTAGCCTGCTTTGTGATCTTTTATCTATTTTGGTTTGCCAGTTCTTGTTGGTTAACTACATGCGGTGTAAAATTTTGGTTTCCTTCTTTCCATGGAATGGCAGGATTTGACTGCACAATTGTTTTTCTTCCACAGATTATTGCTATCAAGGACATTATACGGCCTCCGCAGCAAGAGTCCTTCGATGATGTGTACATTTTTTATGAGCTGATGGACACTGATCTTCATTAGATAATACGCTCCACCCAGCAATTAACAGATGACCATTGCCAGGTTTGATCCTTCAACCTTTTGTTAAATTTTCTTAGCTAGAAATGTGATATTATACCTCGAAATTAAATAAAATGAGATTAATAAGTGACCTGTAAATACTGCAGTACTTCCTATACCAGCTATTATGAGGACTAAGATATGTACACTATGCAAATGTCTTACATCGTGATCTTAAGCCCAGCAATTTATTTCTAAATGCTAATTGCGAACTTAAGATCGGTGACTTTGGATTGTCAAGAACAACTTCTGAAACAGATTTCATGACTGAGTATATTGTCACTCGTTGGTATCGGGCGCCTGAGTTGCTCCTTAATTGTTCAGAGTATACTGCTGCGATCGATATTTGGTCTGTGGGTTGCATACTTGGTGAAATATTGACTCGAGAACCCCTGTTTCCAGGAAAAGATTATGTTCATCAGCTGAGGTATGATTTGATATATTGTTCCATTTGCTATTAACATTTTTTGTTGTTTTCAGCACCATTTACGCGTACATAGTTTACTCTCTTTTCCATCTTCTAAATATCAATTACTTGTCCACCTGCTCCATTCAATTTTAATTTGCCGTGATTGTTACTCCTGCTATATATACTGTGGTCCTACCTAAATAGCATGGCTTGTTTTAAACGTTTAGTTTCCAGTCAATCATGCACTCTCTTCTGCTTCCCACCTGTGCTTATGGCTTGGCTGTGATTTATCCTAGGTTTTATACCTCAGATAGGTGCATCTCTGTTTGAGGCAACATATTTATACAAGAAGAAACCCTGATTTGCAGGGAGATGGAATTGCAGGGTGGTTGCTTGGCTGTAGATAATGGGGATAGTTCGAGTTTCTGCTGTCTTTTAGGAAGGAGAATGCTCAGGCTTACAACCTGCAGTGAGATGGAATTGAATGAAGTTGTTGATCCTGCATTGAAGATATGGAGAGTCGATTGATACAGGGAACGGAGGGCAAGTTGCTGGTGCTCGCAGTTCACAGAGGTTGAAATGACTGAGAAGATTGGATAAGGTTGATTGAATTCGAGTATTGCATATCGAGAAGTGGAATCAGGAAGAACAGGAAGATGAAGGACTTGATTTGATCTAGTTTGTCAGAAGATGAAGGTACAAATGGTGAAGTCTTACTTTCAACATAGTGTTGAAATTTTATTCTTGTAATCTTGTAATAGGAATATATGATTTCCAACTTAGTTTTAGAAGATTCTGGACTTGGAGCTCGCAGATTTTAGATAATTGAAATTGTAAACTGAATTCACTTTTAAATAAAAAATGAGTTTTAAATTCACTATTAAATTCTGTTTTGAAGCCATTATTAATTTAATTCTGATTTAGTTTTTAGTTTTTGATTCGGTTGAATCAGCTTTGGATTCAGCTGAATCAATATCAATTTTTTTTTAATGAAATATCATAAGAAAAACTACTTTTTCTGTCAGTAATTATTGATCTACTGGTAATGAAAGTTGTTTTTTCAAAGAATTCAACCTTTGCCAAAAACAATCATTTTGGAAAAAACTACTTCTAGATTCCAACTGATGGACACAGTCGTTTTTAGTGATATTACTTCTTTTCCTGACAGTGGTATAACTTCCATTTTCCACTAGTGAATATAAGCAGTATTCCAATTTATAACCAACCGTCATTGGTTAAGAGAGGATGAAATTACTTAGACCCACAGTGATCTTCCCATGTTATTATTAATTTACTGATGATACTACTCTTTTTGGGGTTTATGATACTCCCTTTGAAAACCAAATTATTAGACCATTAATGATGTGGTATATTTTATAAATACATCCCAATAAAAAATAATATAAAATTGTCTCATTAATCACCTAAGTTACGTCTACATTAAAGGAATAAAATTTATTTCATGAAATATATGTTGATAGAAAAAAATAATGTAACTAATATGTTTCTGTTTATCACCCAAAGATTGGTATACATGCTTCAATAAAAAATATTGGTATAGTATTTCAAACAAAAATATTTAGGTTAGTATTTTAAAGGAAGGAAGTAGATCAAAGCATACTTAAAAGTTCATACGATAGCACTTCTTTTTAAACAGAGTTTGAACAATAATTCATATTTCTTCAACAAACTAAGACAGGTGTTAAAAAGGATTGACATAAATGATATAAAAAAAATAACCAACAAAGAGCTCCTTGAGTAATATGATTCTTTGTAAATATTTCCAGAAAATCATGGAAAAGATTGCGACGAATTTTTTTAACCCTTATAAAAGTGTAAATCAATAATCTCAAACATTTTTTTTTTTAAATCTCAAGATAGGTACATATTCATATCTATTTTAGTCCGCAATGGTACATATATCACGTTCAATCAAAATAAGAAAGTAGTAATATATGATGATTAGAAAACGACATTAGAACAACCATAAAGTTAACATGAAACGTATTACAACATTACCTTTTAATCATATTTGACTTCTGCCAGTCATTTAACCCGATACCAAATCCATGTTATTTTTTCTCGATCCAAAATTTTATCCATGTTTACATTGTATTTTTCCTGTAGATGTTCTTTGGACGCTATCATCCTACGTTGTTTTTTTAACTTTTCTTTCATCTTTGTAATAATATTTCCCAATTTTTTTATTGTTTCTTCAGATCCATGATTTGTAAAAAAGACTCTGTTACCATGCTCTCAATATATGTTCAGTGACTTGTTTTCCAAGGAATGAAATTACCTATCTGTCTATTTATTTTGTATTTTATCTTCAAAAAAATATCTGAAAAACAGAAATTATCTATTTTCTCAACATGTGTAGAGAAGTTTATGTAATTCTTTTGCATCTGGCCACTCATTAGATTCTGAGTCTTATCTGGATGTTTTTCCAAGTAAAGAAGTTTCAAGCATTTTACTGTCACGCGATAATAGATGATTTGTAGAATTCTGTCATGCATTCTTGATTTCTTCAATGTCATCCAAGTCTCTGAAAGTATTCAGAATTTCCCAAGAACACCTACTTTAAAAAAATCAACAACATGATGATTTTGTATGCGTAAAATCATTTGTTAATCTGAGAATGGTAAGGTTGCTAATGTAGGACAAAAATATTACTCTCTATGTTATCAAATCTTTAGTCTCAAAGATAACTTATGTAGAAGATATAAAGTTATCCATTATGGCTATGTTCATTCACACATAATTATATTGTAGGTTTTAGGTTTAGAATCTTGTATCTTAAATTGAAGATACTGATTTGGCATAATTCACCAAGGAATCTTAAAAAGCGGTGCTAGTAAATATTATTTAGCTTGCCAACAACTGGAATAAAGGTAAATATCCAGCCAAATTATGCTAATCAGTTTTTATTTTTTATTTTTATAATTTAAAGAATATATTATTTTAGGGATTCAATCAGTTTAGTACAACATTGTAAAGGTAATGTAAAACACGGGTTATTAAAACTGAATATTATGTTTTCAAAATCCATATTATGTTGAATTCAATCACCATATTGTCAAACAAACATTTTCTGATATCTTGAGTTATGTATCAGCGTATCAACTGAGCTCATTTTGATTTTGCATTCTTTCAAAGGTCTGAAATGCTAGCAGGTGTGCTTGCATTCCAGGGTATTTGGTGCATATTATATGTCTAACTAAATTTCCTTATCCTTTACACTACTACTAACCTTGTAATCCCCACCTTTTTGGTTATTGGGGTTAGCATAAGTTGCAAGGAAAGACTACTTCTTGAACTCAGTTATTTAAAACTAATAGGATATGAGACACAAATGTATTTAGCTTAGTTATATATTTGGTTTCATACATTTTCAAGGTACGGATGTGGCTACTTGGCCTAGTAAAATCTTTTGTGATGGACATGTAAACTTGTTGTTTATAACAATAAAAAACGATATTAATGCAATGATTATGTCCCTGCATCAGATATAAATATTACTATCTAGACTATAGTTTATGATATATCAACCCGGGGAAACACAACCACGTCTTGTCAACCTATAGTAAACACAACTTATGCAGCATGAACATTGGAGAAAATTTTCATATAACATAATGAATGTAGATAAAGGCTTTAATTATTTTTTACTGAAAATCAAAATTACAATAATGGTATTTGATATGCATGAAAACATGAACAAAATCGTCTTAAAATTAGCAAAGTTCATATGTGAATTCAATAGATCTACAATAAAACCTGGGGGTAGACAATGTTTGGTTGAAAGATCCCTGGTTTCATCTGGTAGTAGCAGAGTTATTCTATATGCAACAATGCATCTAGAAAATGCTATGTAAAGTTTCCATTGGATAAACAAATGAGAGCATAGATCGATCCCAATATATTGTACTAACATTCTTTGTATTTTTTGATAAGAAATACGGACAGGAAACTGACGCCCCAATCATCAGGTTAATATTCATCTTCGACGATGGTTTGAAATATATCCTTGGGATGAATACAATTTCTCAGGTTTTTCGCCGGTTAAAATCTTGGCTTCAATTACATGTTTTCCACATCTAGTGACCAATAGTCTTGTGCCGTTGCAGAGACCTTCTTTTGGTGCAAGATTTCTCAACATCGTGATTGGGAAGCCTACTTTGATATCTAACTTGAACCAAGGCTTTCCATGTGGATTAAAAATTTTCAAAAATTCTATGTAAAGGTGTGGAATATTTGCAGGATCATCTTCATTTAGCTTATCTGTATCAAGGTATGTTTACATATGCCCTTCTAAGTTATTCATTGCTTGTGCACTAATATTTTGCACATCTCCATTGCGAGCAGATAATATAATCCACTCGGTAAACCATTATGGAGACACTCTTTCGTTTGTTCCCAGCCAGGAATAAAAAGTGGTTATCATTCCATGCATGATTTTGCATCTATATACTGACTTTGGAAGATCAACAACTACCTTAAGACTATCACCAACTTATCATTTATATCCAACAAATATAAATCAAGGTTATGTCAAGAGAAAAACGCAACATTAGGGGGATTCATTACTAATTAAGAATACATCTTACAGTTCAAGCACATCCAGCCACATATTTTGATGGAGCGCCAAGACAGTGACATCATTCCAAAGAAATTATCTCCTTAGACATGGTCCAACGAATTCTTCACGACATCCACCGGGTATAACATCCAATGTCTGCCTAAAGTCTCCTCCTATAAAACAATGGTTATTCCACCAAATGGGTTTTCCTTATTTCCAATATCAAGTGGTATTCGATCAGTTGCTTTAACATAAAATTTATGTTGCATCGGTACTTCATCCCATATAATTAGTTTCACTTATTTCAGGAGTTTAGACTACCAATCCTTTTTTCCAACTCCATAAACATTGTTCTCACCTACTTTTTAGGGAATCCTTGACGTCGAGTGTGTTGTACATCCTACTACCAAAATAAGTGAAACCATTTCAGAACATGAAGCATTCAAAATTATTTGTCCAGCCTTGCGGTAGCTAGACGACAATGTGTTATACATGAATGGTTTACCACTTCTTGCTTTTCCATGGAGAAAAAATAGTTTACTGTCACCATCTCTCGCGGAAATAAACGTGGTATTGTACGTTGATGACTAGGAAGAGTTTAACATCACATATTGTGAGTTGAGGGCACCAATGCCCCCACATGAACATGTCATCAACAACATCACTCCATGTCAATTTTGATCTTGGTATATCCTCGAAATCTTCAAGTGACTTGCCAGATCCTCTCAGTTGTTCATCCAAAAGTTACAACCCAAAACAACATAACTTATCATTGGTTGGTTTACTGGTATTATATTTTGTGTGCATTTTAAAATGTAGATGATCACATCATTTGAGACTAAACTTTGACCACAAAACATCTAGATGATTCATTTTCTCCCCTACTTTTGAATCTATTTCCCAAATTCTTACAAAGTTATTTTATCCTAAAAGCTCAAAAAAGAACTCCATACATTCCTTAAAAAGTTTAAATATATGCCAACACTATTTGACTTCGGTTTTAAGAACCTCAATATATGACAGAAAGATTTAGACTTCAAGTATCAAATAAAAGGAGACTGGAAATCCCATTTGATTGGTGAAAGGCAGGATATCCAGACACATGAACCTTTACATTAATTTTACATCCCAAACATGCTAACGGGTCAGGATCTCATGATCTCAGAAGGTACAAAATAAAGTTTATCATATCATTATTATACAACTTTAGTCATTCATCTAAAATCAGAGTGCTAGAACCTAATTTACGTATACTAACACGGTAAGGTACATTATCAAGTTTAAGAAGATAAAAGTAGTTGACAGATATGATGATCAAGATTTAAGACCTACAATCACCATGTTATATACCATATATAATGGAATCAACCTTGTGATTACCAACTAACACTGTCAGCCTCATTTACGTCAAGGATACAAGCTCAACTATATATTGTATTATTGATGTTGTACCTCCGAGAAGTTGTTTGATCTTACTTCCGATGTACGCTTAAAAATTGAAATATGGACCCTTCAGTGGGGTAATGTTACCCAAAAAGATTAGGTCAGGACAAACTAGTGTGATGTGCTTAGTGAAAATTTAAACATAAATTGTGAGATAAGATGGCACCACTGTTTTGACCATCCGGGTTCCAATATATATGTCATTTATATAGATATCTTTCAAGAAATCATGTATTAGCACAAAAATTGGATTTTATTATAACACAGAAACTTGGGACCCATAACTTTTGGAGTTACGTATAAGAAAAATATGAAATCATGAATTTGGGCTAATACCTTGTTCACCATCGTAACCATCATAGGGGAAAGTTATAGATATATGGTTTGTAACTTTTCTGATCAAAATAAAATAAAATAAAAAATTTCACCTTCAAAAGCACGTAGTTAAATCCTTTAATTGCACCAGAAGTTAATAAAAGAAAATCAATCAAAATATGCATTTGGTTCAGAAGACTCCAACTTCAGTAAGTTCAGTGATCTTGGAAATCCCATTCTTACCATACTCACGGTCTTAATAAATTTGGTTAATAAGTTGTGTAATGGAATTAATTTTTTACGCCATACTCCTAAGTGAATCTGGGTTAGTTTATCTGTATGTATAAGCAACTATGCTTGTGAGTTGTGGCACCAAAAAGCTTAGACATACAAATACTAACATGCTTCATTTTCGTTAAAAATATCACAACTTCAGTCCAAAATAAGTAACCCAACCTAATTATTTATGCGGCAATTTTGTAGGAGCTTTAAGGAAAATTAGATTAGGTACGCTTCGCAAGAAAATAGTACTATACTTTCACTTTTTCATTTTAGCCCAAAAATGGGCCAAATTGGAAAGTGAAAGCATTTCTTGCTTAGAAATGGAGGTAGTATTTATTAATTTTAAGAATCATCACAAACATTAAAACACATAAAAAGCAGGAAGTTGTTATCTACTTAGCTTACATCCAGAATGATTTTTTGGGGACTACTCAAAAAATGGGGGGACTACTTTGTGATTCAAATGTCCACCCTATATTATATAAGGGGTGTCCTAAAAGATTAGGGAAGACTAATCTGCCCTTATTTTAATTAAGGTTATAACTAATCCTAATAACCCACTAAGCTAACCCACTACCCACTAATTAAAACCTAAATTTAAACTTAAAATCAGTTTTTCTTTTCCTCCTCTTCATCTTCTTCTTCATCTCTTATGTTCCGCCTCTTCTTCTTCTTCTTCTTCTTCTTTTTCGTAATTCGAAAAAATTTCATCGTCGATTAATTAATCTTTATAAGCAATGCGTACCAAGCAAACACCTAGACTTCCAGGATTGAGTCCGGAACTCCCACATATAGTGAATCTCTCAAAACAATTGCTAATTCATAAACAACTTGAACCACCGTTCAGAGGAAAAATCAATCATCCAACAACAACCAACAAGTCCGATTCAAGTGAAATGCAAATCTGCTGGTAATTTCCTTCATACCCATTCTTTTGAATTCGTTATTTGTAGAAGAAATCGATTAGAAATCATGAAAACTCATTGAAAATGGTAGTTACAGTGTAGATTTCGGTTAGGAGATAATTTTGTAACCCTAGTTTTTCCTAACCGACTTCCAAAAATAAGAACATTTCGGTTAAGTCAAGTACTACCTGGTGACTGAACTACATAGCTCGGTTTGCTCGCAAAGAAAACTTTCCTAACCGAACTCATTGTTTTCTTTGAAAGAATGAGTTCAGTTTGGTCGAATATTTTTTTCTCTTACCGAACTTTAGAAATATTTAGTTCGATTACGTGTCTATTTTTATCAGGTAATCGAACTATTGTTTGTTAACTCCAGATGTTGTGTTTACTTCATTCTTTAGTTCTATTTGATTTGATAACACAACATTCTCTTATGTTTAGCTAATACTTTGGTTTTTGTTATTTAGGAACAAAGGAAAAAGATTGAAACTACACATAGATGAGGATTTGAAAACTCCCACCCCTCGTGGAGCAAAACATTTAGATTTCTGAAACTGTGGTGCCAAAAATGCTAAACATTGATGGGGCTCGTTACCGGAAGTCAACCAAGAGAATGTTCGTAATGTGATCCAAGATGTCAATGAAGAGGTGTTGGAGAATATTAATGTTATTGAGGAAGAGAATGATGATGAAGAAGTGCAAGGAAATAAAGACCAAGGAAATGAAGAGGATGAACAACAAAGAGAACACGTTGAAAATGTAGAGCAAGAAGAAGTAGGACAGGGAAAAGAAGGAGAAGTCCAAGAGGAAGACTTGGATAAAGAGGAAGAGGAGGGAGAGGAGGGATAGGAGGAAGAGGAGGAAGAGGATGAAGAGGAGAAAGAGGAGGAAGAGGAGGGAAAGGAGGAAGAGGATGGAGAGGAGGAAGCCGCCTAGTGCTAGATACTCACACATTCCCCCTGCTAATTTGTGTTTGTCCCCAGTGAACCCAACTTATGGTACTCCAAAAGATGGAGGGGAAACATTGTTTGGCTACAAACACTCATGGGCTGCGAAGATCTATGCGACAAAGGTATTATTTACTAACAAAACTAAAAAAAAATTGGGACATGTTTCGTCATGTATTAATAGTGTTATGTTCTTTTCGTAGGATCATAATGATGCAGTTTGTCTTATTAAACGTTAAAAGGCGTCCAAATGGGATCTTTCTTTGGAGCGTGATGAGTTTGTAGCGAAGGTTAAAGAATGTGTGTTATGAAGAGCTGTTGAGCACGCACATGTGGATTTTGACGTTGTTGCCGTATCCGCATTTCTCGAGAGGCATTATCCCGAGACATATACAAAGCATCTTCCATTTGGAGAGATGGGAATTACTCCCGATGATTGCAACCATATCACCGGCTTACCAGTGGAAGGTAAATGTATTCGATAAGGCTACAACCCCTCGATGAGTTATCAAGCTCTAGAAGAATTGGCTGTAAAATGTCTTGGATGGGATGCAAGAAAGACTCAATATGAGTTTAGACGTTCGGTGAGGTCCCCTAAACGTGGCGATGAGTATAATGCATATGAGGAAAATAGAGCATTGGAGAAAAAGCTAAAGAAATTCAACTTGTAAAAGTTGAAGGCAGCATTTAGAGGGACAAAAAATAAGGTGCAGTAAGGAAAGTTGGTGATGGACAAGGAGACCCTTAGACATCATGTCACCGCTTATTGGTTATATCAGTTAGGAACTGTTATTTTCCCTGACACTTCTGGAAATAGGGTGGATGCACATTATCTACAGCTTTTGGAGGATCTTGATGACATTAACAACTACTCTTGGGCCACTGGGGTGCTTGCTTTTGTTATGGAAGAAATGATCAAAGGGTCGAGGATTAAGATGAACCAAATTGGAGGCTACTTAACTCTTGTTCAGGTGACCTTCTACATTGTTAATTATATAATTATCCGCTAAATTTATGTCCTTCCAATTTAATTTTCATGAATGTGGTTAATGTTTTCCTATTTTCGCATAGGAATGGATTTACGACCACTTCCCTTCATTGGGATTGGCTAAGGAAAAGAAACCTTATCCCTATGACGAACCTACAACAGGAAAATGGGTGTTTTTGGACGCACCAAAGAAGTCTAAAGAAGAGTAGTTGACTTCATTGAGGGAGAAATTTGATAAACTTACGGCGAACGATGTGGTATTTCACCCATTCACCATACCTGATGATGTCCATGTAGATGAAGACGATCTTAATGGTTTCTCTATAGTGATGCCCTACTTTGGACCTATTTGGTATCCTAACGGCTACGCAATATATAATCCATGGAGAATACTAAGACAAATTTGTTGCATCCAAATGAATCCCGATGTGGAGAATGAAAATTTCACTTTGCAGGTTGGAGGAACAAAGAACACTGAGAAATATTTTGTTCCAAGCCATGAACCAACTCCTGCGGTAGCACATTGGAATGCACATAGTAACTATTACTTACCAAGAGGTGATTGTGTACCTTGTGGGGAAGATGTAAATGCATGTGACGAAGATTATATGGAGTATTATGAAGACATTAGTCATCCTTTTGTAATAAATAAAGAACAACAAGCTAAGAGTGATGCGGCGAAAGCCAAGGCAAAGGAGAGGGAGGCTAAGAGAGCTCAGAAGGAGATGCCTATTTGTGGAGAAGAAGCAAAAATGTTATGGGATAATGTGGTAAGAAAATTTCTTTGTGTTATACCTTTGGGTTGTATAAAAGTATTGAAAATATATTTGCTTATGTTTATATTTGGATTTAGGTGTTGAAGGGTTCTAAATTGTTGAAGAAATGGATGGCTAAAATCAAAACTGGAGAGATGATGTTGACTAAGGAACAAACGGCCTACTACAAGGAATGGGAGGGTCTTATAACTAAAAGAATGATGGAGCCAAGTAGGACTAAGCAGCTGAAGAGGGTTTGACAACAAGGTGAAGGTTCGAGTCGCGCTATGGAGGAAACCGGTGGAGGAGATGATACCACAAGTGATGAGGAAGTTCTACCTAAAACTCGTGGTAAACAAGGAGGTGGAAAAAGGGGTCGACAACAAGGACAAGGTTCAAGTCGCGCTGTGGAGGAAACCGGTGGAGGAGATGATACCACAAGTGATGAGGAAGTTCGACCTAAAACTCGTGGTAAACAAGGAGGTGGCAAAAGGGTTCGATAACAAGGACAAGGTTCAAGTCGCGCTATGGACGAAACCGGTCGTAGAGATGATACGACAAGTGATGAGGAAGTTCGACCTAAAACTCGTGGTAAACAAGGAGGTGGCAAGAGGGGTCGTAAAAGTGGTCGTTAGTGATTTCGTATGATTTTAGTTTCAAAAAAACATCTTGGTTATGGATTTCGTATGCTTTAATTTCATACATTTTTGTGTTTTAAACAATTACTTAAGGATTTCGTAGTTTGGTATGTATAACACTTTTATATTTGTTTTAGAGTATGTTTTCAAATTTAATTGAGTTTGTGCTTTCAATTTTATAAGGCTGAAATATTAAATATAATAAGTTTTTCGTTAACCTGCAATTTTAAAACAGCTAACCGAACCTAAAGTTCGGTAACATTTTTAAAGTTTACAGGTCACCGAACTATAAGTTAGGTTATGAGGCATGTGTTTATTTCCTAACCGAAACATTCCCCGGATACTCAAAAATCACATAAACCAACTCTTAGGTTTGTTTTGGAGTGTGTTTTGTGTCACATATGTGTTCAGTTTGTCTGCTAGCCTTCCCAACAAAGTTCGGTTATGTCTTGTATTAGTCATGTAACCGAACCTTAAATTCGGTTACGTCGCATGTTTTTATTTCCTAAACGAAATCTTCCCTGGATACTCAAAAATTTTCCATTGCACATGTTGGAAAACTCATTCTCTTGATGTACAAATCACATAAACCAACTCTTAGGTTTGTTTTGGAGTGTGTTTTGTATCACACATGTGTTCAGTTTGTCTGCTAGCCTTCCCAACAAAGTTCGGTTATGTCTTGTATTAATCATGTAACTGAACCTTAAGTTCGGTTACGTCGCAAGTTTTTATTTCCTAACCGAAATCTTCCCTGGATACTCAAAATTTTGCCATTGCACATGTTGGAAAACTCATTCTCTTGATGTATAAATCAAAAAACGAATGGCGAGGATGGAAGACAAAGGATTTCAAATATGAATATCATTTCTGCCTCCTTAAAGACTTTTTCATAACGCGTTTCGGATATTAAATTTTATGTAATTTTATTTTGGAAAGTCCTGTAAAAGTTCGGCATTGTCATGTAATTTAGATTCCTAACTGAACTTTTGTATCGTCCAGTTCGGCATTGTCCTGTAATTTCGTTTCCTAACCGAATTTTGTTTCGTACAGTTCGGAATTGTCTTGTAATTTCATTTCCTAATCGAACTTCAATGTCAAATTCAGAAGTTTATATGTTAGGTTTTGAACTATAGTTCGGTAACCTGGTAATATTCGTTTTTCTAACCGAATAAAGTGTTCGGCTACCTAATATATTTAAGAATTTAACCAACCCAACATCTCCGCAATACTCAAAATTTAACCGAACTAAGTGTTCGGCTACCTAATATATTTAAGAATTTGACCAACCCATTACATGCGTCATTTAATCATCCTCAAGTGAAATGACACCTTCATGTATAATTTCTTCGGACTTCTTCAAAGTATTCCACATCTCGATGTTATGCTCATACATGATACACCAACCCAACATTCTATCTGGATTAAATGCAGGCCAATAAGAGGTTGCACATATTGGAGGCAATGTATAATCGGGTTTTAACCGGAGGCCTATAAAGTGGTTGTTGTTAATAAATGTCATCACACATCTCCTTCGTTTGATTTGTTCGACACATAGGGTTGTTTTTGGGGTGAAGGTGAAACTAGCACCTTTTGAGAAACAATGAACCACACAATTGAATGCCTCGGCGGTTAAGTGTCCACATATATGCATTCTCATCCAATAATCCCTTGTGATCGGTTGGCCGCCATGAAGACGACGTTGATACATAACAAATTGCTCATTGATACTACCCTCCCCATCACACAACATTGTCTTATAAAATGACGGATTCTCCTTTAGTTTGGACAACAACCTTTGCCTTATATGATTGATTGCACACCCATTATTTAGCTTGGCACCTTCGATGAAAGGACCAAGTTGTTGATTGACAACATGAAAACCACAATTACCATCCGGAGGAACGTCATCGGTGGATATAACGTATTCTCTAATGTGTAGAGGTAGCTCATTCAAATAGTCTTTATTTGGAGCCTCAAGCTTCACGTCTAGGGAAGATGGTTGGATGGGGCACATTGGAGACTTAAGCTTCACGTCGCCGGAAGATGGTTGGCTTGGTTGTGATGGACACATGAGACCCTTTTTCTTCAAAACTCGCTCACTTGTTTTGCCTTTCTCCGCAATACTCCTACCCCGTTTCTTGGTTTTCTCCAAGTACATTGCCACGGTATACTCATAGGCACAAGGATCTCTAGTATTTGCATTTTGCTGACTTTTCTTCTTACATAACACCTTTGCATATTCTCTTAGTTGTTTTTTTGTTTCTTTTTTGCTTGGTCTACCTTTGCGTTTTCCTTTTGCCGGTTCATAGACATTCTCTTGCGTTTCTGGATATATGATTTTCCTCATGTCATCCCAAAAGATTTATTTTTTGAGCTTGTTCATGCCACGATACATCTCTAGTACGGTTCTACCCATTTCGTTATTACCAAACTCTTCTTCGGCTTCTTATCCCATTGGAGGAGGGATGAAACTTATATTCTCCCAACATGGATCAATTTCTCTTAAAGGGATTACGCCATGCTCGTAGTTGATTATCATATGGCGACAAGGGAGTCCCATAGACTTCTTCATGTTACATACACACACCTCATCCGTCGTGGTTTCCCACTTATCCATCAACTCGACTTCTATAATCAACAACTTCATACATTGCCGAGAGACGTTGTAATGGAGTCCCTTGAACAATGGGTGGTCGGCATATTTTCCCTTCATTTTGAATATACGAATATTTTGGAACTTCTCTTTAATTCTATCAATGTTGCACTTGAAGTAATTTTCCATAGCATTCCACACGATTACGAAATTATCAACACATCCAAAGAGATTCTTCTTCAACCAGTGGTGAGACGACTCTACTAAACTTGTCGTTTGATTTCCCAAGTGTTTATATTGGTTGGTATAGGCATAAACAAACCTCTCTTTGTGTGGTTCCAACCATTGGAGAAGTACATACGATACAACATCGGGGTAATCTGGAGTATCCCAATGGGTGATAAACTCCCCAAGATTTAGATAATACTCTTCCTCGGTAAGGGACCAACACAATGATTCCCATTCACCGTTGAATGCAAGCCATTTAGCGAAATTTATATCGTATTGTTTTCCAACTTCCTCTTTTGCATCCGCTCGTTCATGTTCCGGTAGCATCGTAATCTCTTCATATCCTTTTTTCTTGGGTGGACAAATTATTGGCTTGCACCTATTCATCAAATTACACCATATATGGAATGTACAAAGCATATTATGTGCTAGAGGGAACACTTCCTCTATTGCAATCATCAACGCGACTTCATTATCCGTCACTATAACCCCGGGAATATCATCACCTCAGAAGATTTCCTTAACTTGTTGTAGTGCCCAAATGTAACTAGGTTCTTGCTCGTCCCTTAAGAAAAAAAATGCCACGGTAAACGGTGACTTCGTCGAAGTACGCCCAACAATATTCAAAAATGGCATCTCGTACTTGTTCGTCTTATAAGTGCAATCCATTATTAGAACTTCATGAAAGCATTGAGCCAATTGAACACTAGTTGGATGCGCAATGAATAGTTGTGTTATCTCTCCGTCCGAATCCATATCCTTTTGAATCGCATAGTCTTTCTTTTTGGCTAAAAAAAACAATTGTTGCATCTCTCTCCATTCGGTCTTTCTAATTGTCTCAATTGCATTGTAAATGGTGGACAAAGATGAGTGGTTATCCTTGTTATCCTCCTTTAGCATTTGGAGCATTTGAACCGGTGAAAGAGCCATTTTCCTCATATTAGCTACCTTATCCATCTCTTGAGGAATTGGCTTGGCCACCAAGAAATGTCCTTTAAGATGCTCCAGATGAGGATGATTATGACAACCCTGCATAACCTTGTAAAGAACCCATCCACCCAAATCTTCATTGTAATTAAATGCAACCTTGAATGGGAATTTAATCTTCTTTGAGAAAGATTTGTTTTTCCTATTTGTCTTTCCTTTATAAACATAACCCTTCCTCTTGTGGATTTTATCGGGATCACCGCTTCTCTCACAAACCATTTCAAAGCGAGTTTTTCTTTGACTCCCATTCAATACTAATACACACATGTCTTTTTGTGCATGTTGTCTAGCCCAACTCTTTGCATCTTCCGGATTTGTGAATACCAAGTCATTCATGTAGTGATGGGATGTGTCATCGTACAAAATACCAAATGGGCAAGGTTGGTTTTGCATTGGTTCTATTGGATCACATGGAACCTACAAGTAATAGCACAACGTCAATACAATTAACAAGAAACACTTAAAAGTTCGGTAATGTAAAAAATTAAATCGACACTACCGAACATAAAGTTCGGTTATGTAGTTTCTTGGAATAAATTAGGGCCTTACCGAACTCGATCTTTAGATTTTATATGCAAATGTTCGGCCATGAAAATTAAAAACTCGACTAAACCGAACATATGTGTTCGGTTAGCAATTCTGTGTATATGTATTGTGCGATCTTGCCAAACAAAAAGTTCGGTTAGAAAGGGACTAAACACGACTTAACTGACAATGCACTATAAACTATATAAAAACAGTTCGGTTACGTGTTATGGAAAAACATAACCTAACTCTAAAAAACCACCATTAACATGTAGTTCGGTTACATGCGGCTGCTAAATTTAGTAACCGAACTACATTAAGAACGGTTCGGTTACCTCTCAACCTAAATCTGGTAACCGAACTAGGTTTACCTAACCGAAAATTTTCCAGAAATTTTGAATTTGGCCAAATTTTTGCACAATTCAAGCTACATTAACTAAATATAAGGCATACCTGAGTACCCATAACTTCATCTTCAGGTTGTGGCTGATAAAATCCATCATTTGTTTGGTTAGCTTGAGTTTGGGGCAAAAGGTTTTCATCATCTAACAAATAACTCATATTTGGATCATTAGAAGTATTGACACATACACTATGAGGTGAAGGGGGTTCTGATTCTGAGGTATCATCACATGAATCACTCATATCATAATTACTAAGCTCAAAAAAATATTTTTTGGGTTCACCCATCTTCTTCCTATTTCCTCCTTCTTCTTCTTCTTATCTCTCAATAATAATGTTTATAACAAAACAATCCCACTTATAAATCACTAATCACTAATCACTAACTAATTAGTTTTTAATCATTATACTAACTAATCAGTTTTTAATCATGGGTAAAGTTGGTATTAATTTTTTTATAAGGGGTGACCATATATTACTTCCAATATCCACCTTAAAACTTAAGAGTAGTCCTCCCATTTTTTGAGTAGTCCCCAAAAAATAATTCTACATCAACCCAAAGTAAAGAAAGTGAATCAAAGCCCAAAAGAAAGTGAACCATTTTGCATATTCTTATTTTATTTTGAGGTACTGGCCCTTCTATTTGGCATAAGATGAACCATGGTATCATGAGAATTCTAGGATTTTTTCTTTTTTCAATAAGGTAACCGGAAACTGGTGGATGAAAGGTATTTCAGGGGAAAAAAAACTATATGTAAAATCCAATATAAGCTTCAAAGTCCGCTTCCAAAAACCTGAACAACAAAAGAATGTCATACTCCAAATGAGAATAAATAACAACTTGATTAAGAAGCATTAAGATTAGAAATGATCAGGAAATTGTACATCCCATTTGAGATTCTCAGTGATAAAATGGTCAGATATGAGTTTGATTATTAAAACACAATGAAATATCCATTGATAATTGGAAATGTAGATTCAGAATATGCATAACTCAAGATGCTACCGAAGATTGCATATATTCAGCAAGTATTTTTGGGTCCCGAGGAACCATAGAAACCTTGGAAGATGAAGATGAAGATGAATACCAATCATATTTTTGGGTGGAAGATTCTTAAACTGAAAACACACAAACTTTCTTGAAGTGTAAAATTTGAAGATGAAAGAAGAGAAGGAACCTGACAGGACAAATTTGGTTTCCCGATTAAAAATGAATTAGATTGAAATTCTCCGGTCTCAGACATGCTCCCCTCCTCGAATTTAAAGTGAAAATTGGCTTTTATAAAGAAGCGAAAACTCACCATCTTGTTCCCTCTCTGTAGATTGAACGGTAAGAGTAAGGACGTGTTGTTATTTACAACTTATAAGAAGATAGAGCCTTGTAACAGTGCCATCAAGTCTATAGGAAATGATAACTGCTTGGAGTTTAGAAGAATCAAAGGGAATCAAAAAGACAATTCGGGTTTACTTACATTCCATCATAACAGGTCTGGTGATGGTGGTGATGAAACCAACTATCGATTCTTCATTCTCCTAAGAAAAATTCAGTTTACCCAACCACAAATTCTAAATCATGTAATTTCAGCAAATTGGATTTATTCATATGCACTGGTGTGTTAATTGATCAGAACCTAGACGTAAATACTGGTGGTGTCCATGGATCCATTGATAATCTGAGTGTTTAGGAGAAAATAATTGTGTGAAGTTGTGAGACACCTATAAACAAAGAGAATATACATTCACCAAACCTAAAATAATAATCCCTTAGTAGCCAGGAACGGGAACGATATCGGGAGCTGGAGCGAGGACGAAAGCGGGATTCGTGAAATTCTGAAAAAATGAGATACGAGGAACGCATATTAAGTTTTATAAAAATATCAGTTCTACTACTTTTTTTCCTATAATATCTCGTTCATTAACTTATTTTTTTTCTTTTCTTGGAGCATTCAAAATCTAGTTTCGTACTTTTATCGTATTCATTGATCTTCGAGGTGAAAGACCGGAAGTGTAGACATATATAGTGCAGGCGGAAGTGTATACGAGAAAATAGTGTTGGCGAAAACATTGGGCTTGGGCTTCGACTTAGCCCAGAGTAAAAAGACGTGTCTAATTGCAACCCTATGGTTTTAACGCAAACTGCATTTTTTCTTCTCCATTTTTGCAGCCGCACGTCTTCCTGCTTCTCTTCCCTTTATTCTTCTCAACTTTCTTTTCTTTTTTCTCTCCTTTCTTTTCTTCTTCTTCTCCATTTCCTTCTCCCTTTCTTCTTCCTTTTTCTTCTTCCCCTTTCTTCTCCCTTTCTTTTTTTTCTTTTCCATTTTCTTTTTGTCTATTTTCCTCTGTGAAAGGATTGAAACGTTTCTCACTGAATGGGAGCGAGTTTTTCTCGTGTAAGGAACGCACTCCTATCACGTATCTCAGTGAGTGCAAAACCTCTTTTTTCAGTGAGATTCGTGATGGGTTTGGATGTTCCTGGCTACTAAGAATAATCCTGCAGTATAAGTATATTCATCACGAACTTGTATGGCTCACCCAAAAGCTGTAGTACCATAAAACTAAAGTAGTATGACAATAAACACAACCTGGCGTGATTCGGACATGCAACCTTCTGACACGGAGTCAGACGCGCTACCATTGCGCCACAGATTCATACTTGTGCACATAAATCTTGGCTTAGTTTAAACAACAAGGGATTCCCAAAAGGTGGAGCCATGGGATCAACAAAACTTAGATCTATATGGCCCCTGGTTAGATAGAATACACATCTACTATGTATGGAACTGAGATAGTAAAACTCTGTAAACATGTAGATGATGCAACTTTGAAATATAGAAATGATCAAATTGATCTACTGACTTTAAATGGTGCACATGTGCATCAGCCCCTTCTACCTTAAAATGGTGAAATAAAAAAGAAAAAAGCCCTACCCTTCATTAGAAAGTTATAAAGAACATAAATGTTTCTAACAATAGTTTAAGAAGTACTTTGTTCTTTGAAGAGCTCAAGTCCGGTAGTGAAAATAAGTATTTTAGTTGATTTAAGAAGTGTTATATAATATGTAGGACACACCTAGTTCACATCCTTGATCAATATTTCATGCACCTAATATCCTAGAGAAAAAACCTAACCAAGTTATCCAAGTGGAAGGAAAACAAATAACATGCTGCTGAGCGAACTTCAGGCATGCATTCTCTCAAAAACTGGGCATATCTTCCAGCACACTCAGATTAATAGCAAGTATTTTACTTGGTTCCAACATCTACCAAAAACTGAAATCTAAATTCCAAGAAAAAAGAGGCTCACCAAAGAAAAGAAAGGATGACATAAACACGAAAAATACCTCTGAGAAAAGATAAGAATTGACAAAGTTTGTATTGCATGAAACATTCTACTAGATTTTTTGTTCGGGAGGCCCCAATTTCCATCATCGATATATGGGGTTTCACTCAGCTGCAGGTCTCCAAAGTCGAATGACTTAATATTTTGAAGAGATTTGTTCGTCATAAGGGTTATACTCAATCACGTCTGAATCTCTGACCATGTAGGTTATCTTTCTACACCTACTAGTTAATAGTAAAGCAATGGTGCATCAATACTTGTACATGGAGAGAAAGAAAGATAATCAATTTTCAGTATACCAAAGTCAAGTAACAGGTTGCTTTATGATAAAATTTTCTTTTTTGATTTAATACATGGAGTGATAATCAATTAAGTAGCGAATAATAACCTAGTTAATCATAGGTAAAACTCTATAGGTTAATATTAAGAAAATTTTAACACTAATCTTGTTGTTTCCATGGCAACAACTGAAATCTGAGAAAGATAGAGAAGTTATCTGGATACTGGTGAAACAAAACTGCACAATATAGCAATTTCCATGACGAACAATAAGAAAAAAAGATACATACATTTGTTCCCCTACATACTTAAGTGAACTGTTTAAGCACCTATTAAGGCCGCTATTATCTAAACACATATTCACACCTAGAAGATACTATTTTACTCAAATTGAAACTCCAAAGCATAACCAAAGTAATTAAGTTAAATAACCAATACCAAAGTCAGATAACACAAAAAAGAAAAAGCCAGAATTTTATTATTCCTTCCACGTAAGGCAGAACCGTTACCCATGAATGAATTCTAGATAATCAACTAAAATAGCAGTCAGAGAAGAGATAGCAGTAGAAAGATGTACCCCTTTCAAGCAATGGTGCTGATAGATAGTTTTAAAAGAAGCAAATCCAACTGCAAGATGTCTGAACAAATTTCTCTTTTTAAGCAAAGCTTCAACTGATCATACTATATCAATTAACTTTGTCTGAATGTGTAATCCAACAGGAAAAAAAAACAATTCTAGACTGCCAGAGTTTTAATATTTCTTCCACGTGAGACAGAACGATTAACCATGGACGAATTTTAGATAATCAACCAAAATAGTAGTCAGAGAAGAGATGGAGGCATCAAGAAGAATACTGAAACACCTAATGACTTGACTGTGACAGTGAAATAATTATAGATGGAATGGGAGAGAAGTAGGACCTCATGAAGGGGAATGTTGATTGCATGATCTACTTGTATTCATTAAGGGGAACGTGTTGAAAATCAACCTCAACTGACCTTAATTAGCAGTTGTGAGCTTCAAAATCATGTGGATGTATGTAGTTCCTCGAGTAATTCTAAAATAAATTAGACAACAACTGAGTTTAATTAGGGGGATAAAGTAAAACGTTCTGCTTATATTCATTATTAAGGGGAACGTGTTGAAAATCAACCCCATCAATTATCTTCCTTTTCTCTTTCAGGAATTTATCACTTGCCCTGATAACACACATTCAAAATGACACCGCAAACACTAAAAAAAAAAATCAAAAAAGAAGGATTGATTCCTGACATGCTCACTGCGGTAGTCTTGCAAGGATTTACCAATCAGCATAAAAGCAAGCAGGAACATCACGTATACAACCTAAACAACATAAATAAAGCATGGGTCACAGAAGTCTCCTCGCAACATCTTTTTCATATGAAAACATTAAAGCCACAATCCCCTTCAAATTAAAAACGTTAAAGAATACAATGATATAGCTCCAGTTGAACATTATAGCTATTTAGAAATGCTTCAGATGTACAAAAGAACTTATACATGGATAACCTAAGGTATAATTATTAGGTGCTGGCTAAAAACATATAGAGGGATCAATTATAATTTCATAATCCCATCTCGGCAACTACTCCCTGTTCATGTTCAAGTCACTCTAAAATTACTGATATATGAGTAAAACAAATCAGAAAGATAACTTGCATGCAAGGATCTTATTGCTGGTTCAACAGAGACATGCTGAGGAAGTCACCTAAGCAGAAAGTATTAAAGAAATACCTACGTAATATGAATCTGATCAAAACGAATCTTATAGTTGGTTCGATTTGCATCACTAAACTAATGGTGGTGCATTAAAATCATTTGGAACATAAAACAATCAAAAGAATGATCATTTGTACCTAAATAAGGTCTACAACTAAGGATTTTGCTAACAAAATCTTAGATGTCTCTCCTAGAGCAATCTGACATCTAAGAGTTCTTATACCTGAATTCGTTGACATTGACACCTTAATTCTCTTTCAAATCCTGAACGAACTCGTGTTTTTTTATGGACCTTGCATACAAACTCGTGGAATCTTTCATACAAAAACTGTTAAATATATATCAGCTAATGCATTGCTCTATGATAATCCACTTTTCCTCCTACATTTGCTGCAACATAAAGCGCATAAAGGATACAAATTTCAAAAACAAAGAATTCAAGGCTTCTGCGCAATAGAGGAGAAGATCCGTAGTAGCAGTAAAAGAAAAAAAAGTGTAGTTTGAAGCGGATAGTTTGTTACTGCTTAGGTAGAGAAAGCATATGAGACTTACTAAGTTCTTTCCTGAGCACCACCTTGAGACCCTGTACTGTAGAACATTCCAGCAGGTTTTCCAGCCAAAGATGGTGTTCTACATGGAACCCCTTTGCATCAAGCTTCCATAATTCTAAATTCGGCAAGGAACACAATGATAAGCAATTCTTCATTAGAAAGATCGTTAAGAGTAACACCAACAATATTAGCAGTAACAACAAAATACTAATCAGAGGGAAAATACTCTTGAAATTGATCAATATCAACTGGAAATCAACATGAACAGCAGAAAAACAGGGATCCGGATGGTGGCTTTGGAGTTAGCCAGATTTTAGAGTTAGTCATGACTAAACAGGGAGTTACCTAATTAAGCTTATTATACTCTTGAAGTGGGTTAAATCCCTTACGATCAGTTCCTCACGACGATCAACAGAAACAAACAAAAAAAGACCCAATTCAGAACGTTATTTTTTATAATTGATAAGTTTTTTGTCCGTTAACTCTGTATGTGATGTAATAAAAAAAAGGGGGAATTTAGGGATTTCTGGATTCAAACATATCTTTCTTTTAGCAGTTTTTGTATTTTGCACTTGATAAGTACAGTTTTATTACTACCCAGATTAGCAAATGCCACACATGCGGGTATTGTGCTCCAACTTGAACTGTGAGCTGTCGGGTATTGAGAGCACACACACCTTGTAACTTAGCGAAAAATTCTTATACAATTCAGCATCTCTTCAATGACTATGAATGGAATACCAAAAATCTAATACAATTTCCCCACTAATTCAGTGACTCAAGAACAACATACCTGCAAAATACTTGTTCTCAATCAATATCTTCATTGCATTTTCTGGCCTCAGATCAACAACACTAGTATGAGTAACTTAAAAGAATGATGTAATTCAGTTCATAATCAGGATTTTGATCACATTCAAGTTTTGTTCGCTCGGTGTCTATAGTTTTTTTTGTCCTATCAAATTTCAATACAATAAGCACACCCATAATTCATGATAAAACCCTAATAATAGTGAATGAAACAACAACAGAATAAGATGGGATGACTTACTTTTTACAATTCGTTATCTTCTCTTTGCTTGTAATTTTTCTTCAGCTCAAAAAAATTGTTGGAAGAAGTTGCAACTTTTTCCCGTGTGCAAATATCATAAAGAGGAAAAGATCATGAGCAATCAAAAATCATCAGAGCAACCAATCAAGAATGAAGATTCATGAAACAAAAATATGTGATATACATGACTTTAAAAAGGTCTCTGTATCGATGATTCTAAGGTTTTTTTCTTCTGATTCTGGGAATTCAGAAGTGATAGTAGTTGAATAACGCAGAATTTATTTATGGATTCAATACTATTAAGGTAGAATGTTTTAGTACCTATCTTTTATATCTTTGTAGTGGCCATGAGATATCTTTATCCTGGACCCAGTACCTGTAGAACAAAGTGATTAACCAAATAAATGACTAACAAACTCATAAATATATGAAAATAGTAATATACTAAATTCAGATTCCATCAAGTTATCAGAGATCGAACTGAAAATTTCTGGTGGACAAACTATCAAGCAATCCTGGATAGTAAAAGATGAAAACCCAAGTCTGCATCAACAATAAAATTCACGTGTTTTAATCATTAAATATAATCAGACCACTTAAACACCTTTACAAACTTGCAGGTAATGTGATGGCATAAAAGAAGTCACTTCATGGTAAGATTGTTGCACAACATATCCATTTATAAAGGTGATCGTCCATGCTACCATATTCATAGAGCAAATACAGTAGTTACCAGACCACCTATATCAGACCTATGCATGTGTAGTAACAAATCCGCCTATAGCTCTTATCAACGAACCACGGAATACCCATTAACAGCATAGGCTAGATACATGTAGCCTGAGCTTAGAAACAGATGGCATGTGCACCTAAAGTTCTCCCAACTGGAAGTATATTAAGTATCCATAAAAGTTTATGCATTACTACACATGGAAAAAAAAGATTGATTTGGAAAAGTTATGGGCAATTACTTTCTATGGAACCTTAGTTGTGAACAATGAAACTGGAAATCAGCATAGCTGGAAAAACCCACATCAGCAAGAGTAGAGATTATACCCATGTTTTAAACATAAATATATATTACACAACACTAATTTTAATTAAACACATAATTTATATTAGTATCACAGCACAAACTGATCCGATAAAGAGATAATGGTCATTGGAAAACTGACATTGGGCTAGGATTTTTATGCATCTAATATCAATGCTTCCCAAAGAAATTCAGATTAAAGGTACACACACCATCCCCATATGGTTAACAACACTGACTTCCTCAATTAACTGTGAGATTGTATCTCACCCTCTTATGCACCTATTGCAGTCTAAGACTTCTTTGAATGAGTTAGAATTCTAAAATACAAAAAACCCATTTAAAGATAACTCTTTCTGAAAAATGAATACTTACACCAAAAATAAATGGCCACAATAAATATCAAGGAGCGACTTAAAAGCGAGAAAAATACCGAGGCACCAATGGCCTTAAATCAAAATTAGAACAATTCAAAAACCTATTCAGTATACATAAATTCAACAATGAATTCCTTCACACAACCATGAGTTCATACAAACATAGAAGACGATGAATTTACCGGTGACTTTATCTGCGCTGTTCATCATAACATCGAAACGCAATGTGCGAATTAGAATTTCAAATACAAATTAAAACACCCATCGTTCATATTAGACTCTATGCACCTACAAAAATCAAAACAAAAACCCAACGATCCAGAAATCAAACACAACCCGAAACGAAAAGTAAAGGGTTTGAGGAAACACGATCGCAACGAATATAGATGATAGAAATATTAAAGAGGGAAGAGATTACCACGGATAATGGATGAAATCTGATGAAATTGTCCAAATTACACTTGGTAAAATTAAACCCAAATCAAAGATCCAGTGACTGTGTAGAAAGGGAATTCTACAGAAAAGAAGGTAGAAAAAGATAATTGACTTCGTATTCACATCACACAATAACCACACCGATAACCACAACCTTCTGCTTCCTTTTTTGGTCCTTATGGTTAACCAGGAATGGTGTGATGTATCGCCAACGACAACAAAATCCGATAAATGTCATGCAAATGGCCATCAAGCTCCAGCAGGAATATTCTTGGGCCAAAACACACCTCCCACCGGTGCTCCCTGGGATGTAGCCATATCCAAACCCAACACAAAGAACAATAACAACTTCAACCATATTTGTAGGATGGCTCAAGCCTCAATCAGATTGGATCAAAATCAACACGGACGGCGCAGCGAGAGGAAACCCCGGAATAGCGGGAGTAGGTATTATTTGTAGAAATGAGGAATCCAACACTATCCTAGCAATAGCACAACCTCTAGGAATCATCACAACACTTGCAGCGGAGACCTGGGCGATGCACATAGCATCTAAAACGGTGACGGAACGAGGATGGTCAAAAGTCCAATTTGAAACGGATTCAGAAAATTTAATGAGATTTATAACCTCAGATACGTAGCACCCCCTTGGTATATATCTGACCTGGTTGCAGAGATCAAACAAAGGCTCACCCAAATCCAGCAATATATCGTTATCCACGTCTACAGATAAGCAAATCAAGCAGCAGATGGTTTAGCAAACCGAGCAGCAGATGATTGCTCCGTAGGGAGACTCACGACAACAGTATGGGAACATACAATTCCGAAATCTGTCAGTTCTATTGTAATAGCAGACTCTGTGGGTATTACATACCCTTGTGTAATTTCAGTCTAATCTAAAAAAAATCATGCTTCAAAAAAAAAAAAATCACACAATAGAAAACGACCACCTCACCCCTTATTTGTCGACCCGCATCCCACCCCGTAACATAACCAAACCTTTCCGGTCGTTAAAATTGAAACTCAATCCGGATTACGTGGGCCGTTGGATGGACCTTCCGGATTAATCTTGTCCACTCTTTGAATCTTTGATCAAGGAGACAAACACCACCTTTTTTTTATAACTACTATGATGACTAGGTATCACCGGGGCCTTACAGCCCCGGCTCAACCCCTGGTTAGTTTTATGCGTTATGTAATTTTTGATATTCAACGTAGGGTTCCTAGCTTGGTAATTATGTAAAAATATTTTAAAATATCATTAAATATGTTTATGTTATCCCGGTATCTCCACTGATAAAGTCTGGTTTATGTCATTTAGGTATCCCCATTGTTGGTTTCCTAAAAAAATATCCTTGTTACCATTTTTTTTTATGCCAAGATAATTAAATGATGATGACGGATTAAACGTGAACATCACCTTGAAATATGGCATTCAAAGTATAATATTACTCAGGCGGATGATGTTGGGTATTTTGTCCAACAAATTTGAACATGCAAGCTTAAGCGTGGGTTGAAAACAATAAGTCTAAATTTTAATAAAGCAATCTAGAAAATCTATTGCGGAAAATAAAATGGCGTGAACTGGATAAGAATTCAAATTGCTAAAACAATAATAAGGAAAATGGTACTAATGTCATTGTAGTGCAGTAGTAAAGTTGTTGGGTGATGGTACCATCTATATGAGTTTGAAACTCATCAACATCGAATTCTTTATCGATTAAAAAAAGTACACTAAATAATTAGATGAATAATGTAAAAGCTATTGGATTTGTTTAAGCAATTGTTAATGCCTTTTGTCTGGTGGACCATGCGATAATATGAAAAATATAAACTGCAGTTATAGCATTCCAAAAATGTACCATGGAATATATTTCCTTGAATGTCAAGCATGTCTTTTTTGGAATCCAACTATTCTTGCATAGTTGTATTCTTTCTCGAGTCTAGATTTTTTATACGTCGGTTCGGAGTATCCGTTCTAGACGTCGTTTGAATTGCCGTTGTCCGTGTTTCTTTTTTGAATTTAACTTTTCCATATTTTCATGGAAAAATATCATGTATTTGTAAATTTCATGTTCAGACCCACCTTGAGCGTAAATAACCGACGCATGCTCGTTTTTTACACATCGTTCGATGTCCCAATTCGTAAAAATGTAATCATCTCCTTGCCAATTTTATTGAGTGTTAAATTGAAATTGTCTTCCTCAACTTCTATGGAATTTTCATTCTTCAAATAACCCTTGTCATGTGATAGTAAGATGCCAATGCTGCGATGACACTTATCGTCGCTCTTGACCTGATTAAAATCATGCAACACCAAAAAACTTATAAAATGCAATACCATTCAATTTTTATTTCTTCAGTATTTTATATTGCTTAAATTTTTGTAGCTCTTACTATTTTTTTTTAATTTTTTTTTGCATAATATTTTATATACTTTTTTGTTTTATATTAATTTTTAAACAACTATTTTTGTTAAATCGTCTCCAACTCTCGATGTCGTTTTGTTGATCCAGATAGATCTCAAATTTGTCTTTATGATCCGAGTATCTGGGCTCTTAATTAAGGACCCATAAGAATTCTGCAGTAAGTGTTTGCTTTTTCTTTTGTTCTCTAATGCGTTATTTCTCTTCTCAACATCACTATCAGTGTTAACCTTCCATGAACGCTTGACCCTTTACAAAGTTTAGTTACCTTGTTAGCGATGTTTGTATTTTCCTTCGTATCTAGGCATTACCCTACTGTTGATGGTGGATTTTAGTTTAGGGTTAAAATCGTAAAACACTAAACCCTAGCAGACAGTGATGTCACAACATTTAAGGCAACAAGCATTTACTAGGAAAATTTACTGAAACCTTTAATGTGTCTCTAAAATAATTACCGGGGTATTTTTTCAAATTAGGGTTACGACAAGCCAAACCCTAATTCCCACGTGTGTCAATGGCAAATCATGCCAGCCACACCAACCGCGCCAAAGCATGCCAACCATGCTAGCCGCACCTCTGTGCCAATGGCAAATCATGCCAGCCACACCGACCGCGCCAAAGCATGCCAACCATGCTAGCCTTTTAGGACCGGAATATCGCTACAACGTTATTCCTTCGATATTAACAACAATTCTGCGAGCGTCACTGCCACTTCTTTAACAACGTTTCACGAGTGTCATAGAATATCCAAAAGAAACTGACGATGGAAGAAATAAAAGAAGAATATGTTGATCCTGCGATGATCATCATTCTTGCGATAGAGAATATTGTAGCGATCGCGATGAAATCGCAGAATAGATCCGAAATAGGAGGAAAACTTAGCTGTCATCCATTATGTAAATCCCTATATAAAGGGCTCGATAGATCTAGAAAAGGATGATGTATTTTTTAGAGTTGAGAAAGTCTTGAGGAGAGAGAAACTCTAGAAAGAAAGTTGTACTTCTGAGTTCTTACTTCTTTTGTAATCTTTTTGAAATTAGAATAATAAAAGTGTCATTGTTCATCTTCAAATATGACTTAATTTATATAGATTCTTATCAGGGGTGTAGTGTAGGAATTCCTGCAACTACATTTTGGCTCCCAGAAACAGGGAGAATCAAGCTAAGAAATCTCTAATTACAACTTGAAGATTTGAAAAAATTATTAGAATTGAAGAAATGGCTAGAAGGAGAAGAAATACATCAGAATCACCGACAACTGTGAGGAGAAGTAAAAGACTTGCAGGTGAGGGAACAAGTGAATTGGAAGAATCTTTAAGGATAAGATCAGGAATAAATAGAATAAGAAATGAAGCAGAAAATTCAATTCAACAGCCGAATTAACAAACACAAGCACATGATAGAAATGTGGATTATGATAGAGTGAGTGAGCATACTTGGAGAACAAGGAGAAGGAGAAAGAAATCAAGAAATGGTTGGAGGATTAATTCATGAAGGACGTGAAATAGTAGATGATTTGAGACAGAGAATACATGAAGAAAGAAGATTAGAGGCAGAAGAGCGTGCGAATATAACAAGACAACATCATGAGCTAAGAATGGAGAATTTGAGGTTACAAAGAAGGAGATCAAGAAGTACTGTTAGGTCAAATTAAATATCACTCAGAGAAGAACCAAGGAAAATTCCCCAATAAGAAATGTTATAGAAGAAGTGCAAAATTTAAATGGAGAACAACGTCATAGAGAAGAAGAGATAATTGGAGATCGATATAATCCGCATGGAGAAACATTAGATAATAGACGCAACAATAGAAATCAAGAAGGAAGAAACAACCAAAATTAAGAAAAAAATCCAGAAGAAGGTAGGAGGATATTACATGGGCGAGAGAATCAAAAGAATCAAAGAATAATTGAAGAAGAAATTGAGAGACATTACGATGAACAAGCACGCCTAGCTTGCGAGAGAGAAAGATTAAGGGCAGAAATAGAATACCAAGAATTCTGAGAGGCAGTACGACAAAATAACCATGAAAATCGAGAAAGGAGACGTACACAAAATCGCTACAATGATAATATTCAGGAGGAGTATGATAGAATACAGAGGAGATTAGAAAGGCAGTGAAGAGAAATGGGGAGGAATGAAGAAATCCGCAGAGAAGAAAGTAGACAGCTGCGATTTCAAGAGGAAGGTGAAAGAGAAAATCGCATAGAAAGACGGGATGACAATGAAGAAGAAGACACACAAAATTTCGAAAGACAAGAAAGGCAAGAGCACAGAAGAAGGGAAGCTGCATTAAAAAGGACAATGGAGCAAAACTCAACTGAGAATGAGAAAATATTGAGAGAATTAGCAGAAATGCGAGGAATGATAAGAAATAGAAGAGAAGGAGGAAGAAGGCAGCTCGATGAAGCTATTGAAGAAGATGTGAGAACTCCATTTACTCAAGAAGTATAATTAAGAGGAATACCTCCAAAATGCAACTTACCAGCATTAACCAACATCTTTGATGGGACTACTTGTGTTGTTCAACACGTCAAGGCTTATGTTAGATGTATGCTACAATGGGAAAACCATGATGCTGTACTATGCAAATATTTTGTGTCTAGCTTAACTGGTGAGGCATTAAAATGGTTCGAGGGATTGCCAAAAAACACCATAAATTATTTTGATCATTTACAAGATACATTTCTAGGAGCTTACATTAACAATAATTCATCGCGACCAGGTATTGAAGATGTGTTTGGGTTAAAACAGAGGGTTGGCAAGAGTCTGAAAAACTTAACTATAAGATGGAAGACAATGTGAAGTGATATGGCAGGAAGAGTTGACGAGAGATATCTTATCTTGTCTTTTATCAATGCAATGTTCGCGACCAATATACTGTACATACAAATTTTCAGAGTCAAGAATACAATCACTATGACTGAACTGCGAGAACTACAAGAAGAATACATTGCTCTGGAGGAGAAACAAAATGAGATGGAATCATATCCCATCGCGAACACCAATTCCGGAGAAGAAAATGGGAGTTTACTTCCTAAAATGATAAACAATGTGGCGAGCAGCTCGCAAGTGGAACAAGAGAAAGTAGAAGCTGACAACCAACAGAAATTGGTAGCTATGGGTAGTAGAGATCAAGAAGAGTATGAAAGGGAGAAGAATTACTACAATCGCGGTGGAAATAATAAGATTCAAAGACTTGATCAGCCGCAAGAAACTTATGGTGGATAGAGGCAAAACAATTTCAGAAGTCAGGGGAATCAGAAGATCATATGGGAAGAAATTAAGATGCCGCCTCTCAATGCTAGCATAATTTTTTTTTGGGAAGCTATCATTTTAATGGAAAATATACCATCTCCATGGAACATGGGAAAAGAACCACATCCTAATAATCGCAGTCAAGAATTTTGTCCTTACCATCATTTTCATGGCCACACAGTTTATGACTGCAGGAATGTAAAGAGAATAATTTTAAGGATGATTGAACAAGGAAAGCTAAATCACTTTTTAGTAGGACATCCACAATCTCAGCGATTGCCTCCAGCACTTAAATTCGCAGGTAAATCTGTAAAAGGAGCCGAATCATTTGTAATAGAAGTTGGAGCCAAAGAAAAGAATCTGTTTTGTAATTCCATTGTACATTCACATAGAACAATAGAGGATTTCCATGATAATGTTCTAAGCAGAGTCTTCGCGAGAGACACAGATGGAAGAGAGATAATGAATATCGCGAGGGTCTCGCCATTAAAAGAATGGCAGAAACAAACTATATCTTTCAGTGCACAAGAGGTACCAGAACTAGGAGAGCAGCATGATAACCCATTGGTGGTAAGACTAGAGATAAACCCAAAGCAAATAGAGGAAGAAGATGAAGAAAATGGTGATGAAAATGAAGATTCCTGGACTATCAATAGAGTTCTAATAGACACAGGCAGCTCTGTTGACATACTATTTTATCATACCTATAAAACAATGGGTGGAAGAGATGAAGATCTAATTCCCAAAACATATAAAATCTATGGTTTGAATGGTACTGCCAATAAACCAAAAGGGGAAATTGAGATGCGAATTCCCTTGAAAGGGATAACTTCCAAAATCTTGTTCTATGTTGTTGACATTGAATCACCTTACAATGCTCTTATTGGTCGACCTTGGCTACACGGAATATTAGGTGTAGCATCTACTTTCCACCAGTGTGTTAAATTTCCTCATCCTAATGGTGTTGGAGTAATTAAAGGAGATTGGGGAGAAAGCAAGAAGTGTTATGAAATTGATATGAAGTCTTGCGAGGAAAGAGCTGAAAAGAATAGCAATTGGAAGTACAAAATCAAACAACAAAAGAGATTTGAAAGGTTAATGATTGATACAATAGAGCGCAAAGAGGATGTGAAAGATGATGGCGAGCGTCTCGCAGAAAAAGAAACAACAGTAAAACGTAGCGAGTAAAAGCGAATCGAAAAAGTAAGTAGAGAGGTAAAATGATGAACTTTAGAGAACTCTATGAATGATTTGTAAAAGAATATGTAATTGAAAAGAATATTCTGCTTGAAAGAATCGCAAGATTTTACATAAAGAAAGAAGATCAAAGTTATGAAATTCTATCAGAGTTACAATACTTGCGAGAAGCGCGAATAAAATTTCGCAGAGATTAAAGAACGGGACGAACCTTTATGGCGTGCAACCTAGTTCACGAATAAAATTTCGCAAGAGGCAAATGTAAGACCTAATAGCACATCATAGGAGGGGGTATCTCTCGACATGATTCAGGGGTAAGGTTATACCGCTGCTGGATCCTGAGTCATGCAGATGTTGGGGTTAAAGAAAACCTATCCGGGAGAGAGATCTTGGATTTCCAACTATATATGGTTATACCCTGGTTGGACGACCGAGAATCTCTTCCAAGAAGTGCAAAGTATGACCAAGGCGCTGAGGTACACGGTTGATCCAAGGGTGCCAAGGGCGTACGAAACTCCCTTGCCATTCTTGGTAAGTCTTGGCTACGATGCACTTGGCCTGAAGAAAACCCCACTTAGGGTGCAGTCTTGTAAATATAATCCATATAGGCATAAAGGACAAGAGGCTGCGAAAACAGATGGTTGTTGGTAAATCTGGATGGGAGGAGCTAGTATTGTATGGCCTATGTGCCCTCCTTGAAGGGGCAACCAGGGGGAAGATAAGGGCGTCACCCTCCATTAGGGAGCTGATAAGTGTCTTAAGACGGAAATTTCATGGGGATTTATGTTCGCAAGAACATTTAGGCATGTCATATTGTCGCGTGACGTAAATTATACAGAGGCAAAAAGCCAAAAGAGAAAAGTTAAGATGAGATTAATGGGTTTTTACATGAAAGTGTAAATACGTCCTGCGATTTCATCTCAAGACGGCAATGTCATGAGGATTTGATCCCGCGAGGGATCTTAGACTTGTCATATTGTTGCAATATAATCAAAAGAACACATATAAGGCAAGATCAATGGGTCAATACATGCAAATGTAAAGACGTCCTGCGATTTTGTCGCAGAAAGAAAGAGGGTGGCAAAATAAGACCTTTAATTAGGAAGGCATAATAAGACCACAAGATTACTACGATAATACTCGAAGATTTTATGAGAATTGCGATTTCACGCAGTTATTGCTGGCGATGAGATCTCCAATATTAAGGCAAATTTTATTTACCACTAATGTCTAATCTTTAATCAATTTTTTCATATTGCAGATGAATAATAGAGGCGAGTATGGGAATGCATGAGAACGATGAAATTATTATTCATCTATCATATAAAAAATTGCAGGAAAAGGATAATAATTATATTGATTAATTGACTTGCATAAAAAGAACTGTTTTCTAATTCGTACAGGTAGAAGCAAAAGAAATTCACAAAATTGGAGAAACTCACAGCAATGTTACAGAAAGAAGAAAAAAAAAATATACAAAAAAGATAGAAGGAAAAAGAGGAACTATCTAGATCCATCGCCATCCTCTTTATCAGACTTCTCTTCATCGCCAGATTTCTCCTTTTCATCATTATCATCACCATCTTCATTCTTATCAGATTCTTCTCCTCCACCATATTTTTCTCCTTCGTCATTATCATTATTATTATTTCCATCCTCGTCAGAATCCTCAGCTTCGCTATCAGAGATGTTAAGATTTGAGATTATTGCGGGGATTTCCTTTGCAAGATCAGGATATATAGAAGGAGAAATTCCATGATCATTGCAGACCAACTTAACGGAATCGTTACGAACAACAATGAGAGATCTATTGAAATTCGCGGTGGTAATGTCAAACTGCTCTTTCAATCGTGAATATTTATTATTGCGAGCAGCAAGAGTATTCGCGAGCTCATTCTTCTCATTTTCAAGTTCCCCAATTCTTTCAAGATATATTTTTTCAGCTCCTGCGAGAATGTATGACAACAAGTTAGAAATTTTGTAAAGAAGAGTAATAAAAACAGGAAACTAGCGAGAAGAAGAACAACAAACAACCTTCTCTTTCAGAAATCATATCCCTAATTAAAGTCGCTTGTTCAACTTGAAGGCTAACATTTACACCTAAGTCAATCCTGGCATTATCAAGAACCTTCGTAGCCCAAGCAAACTCATCATCGCTATTAATAAGAAGACGAGATCGAACTTGAGTTTCCCTCGCAAGAAGATCTTCATTCTCACGGACAAGCTTATCTCTTTCCATTTGAACATTAAGAAGAGTCTTATGGAAGTCAGCTAGAGTCTTGGAACCCTTTTTAACAACAAGATCCTTCTCGTCAATAAGATCACTATTCCTTTTTCTTAATCTATTTATTTTTTTCTTTGAATCAAAATGAAGGCGCTTATATTTGTTGGTCAAATCTAAATTGAATATGTGTTCAATTTTTAAGAGATTAAATTTGGATTTTAGTTCATCTATGGAAAGGGATTCAATCTTATTATCTGAGAAGTTACTTAAAGAGTTATTAAGGCTAGCAAGAAGAGTATTATCATCTACAGGTTCAGGGAAAGATTGAAAGAATGTAGCCTTGTCAGTGAGACCATAAATATCTTCAAGTTAAAAGTGGGTGCTTGAATAATCCGCGATAGAATAAGGAGAATTAAAAGAAAAAGGGAAATAAGTAAATACCATAGAGTTGCTGGTTAGCTTTGTCAACATCAGAGATCTTTTGTTTATCAACTGAAGCTTCAGCCTCCAATTGTTTATTCTTTTTATGGAGCTCAGCAACTTCAGATTCTAATTTTTCTTTATCTTGGCGAAATTTAGCAGCCTTCTTTTCATAGTTGGCGCATCTCTTATCTAAATCAGAAGCAACAACAAAGGAAGCTCTTCCAACCTACGAGAGAATAATATAAATTAAGAATCTAGTGATGGAGTAAATACATAAACAAATTGAAGAAATAAAACATACCATAGTACCAAGAGAATTCAAGAGACTGGGAGTCAGTGATCTTGAGATTCCTTGGAGAGAATCATTATCCGCCAGAATAGGGGCATCACAAACCTTAGCGAGAGCTTGGGATGTCTTGTTAATAACTTCATCCTCATCATTACAAGTTATGTTGTGGGAAATATCGCCAAAAATTCTAGATAAATGGGTCATTGAAGAATCAGAAGAAGAAGAATTTTTTATTGAAGGAAAACCCCTAACATTAAAATCCTCGTCATTATTATCCTTATCAAGATCAACACTTGGATTTTCTGGAATTAGTTGAGGAATTGAAGAACAAGAAGGTTGAGTTTTCCTTCTCTTTAATGGAGGATCGCTAGATTCTTCATTGCGAGGGGAAGAAGACTTTCCCCTGGAAGGAGCAATAGATTTCTCCTTTGAAGATTTCCTAGATTTCTCTTTTGAAGATTTCTCCTTGGTTTTTGCGGGTATTAATGGTTCTAATTCTTCGATTTCCTGCGAGCACAGATGAAGATAAGAAATAGGGGCAACAATATATTGTTAAAATTTATGAAAAGATATTTCTTACTTCATCCGTGAAAGATTTCAGAACCAAGAAAGTGCTAGGCTTCATAAAAGTTTGGTAACTGAGCTTCATTCTTTCAATCTGAGAAAGATCAAAATATTTAGCGAGAATATAAAAACGCGAGGAAAATAATGAATAATAATATGAAAATTCAGAGAGATTAGTACCTCTTTAGTTCTCTCAGGCCAATTAAAGACCCAAGGGTGATATTCTGCAAGATTCGCGGGAAGTTCGCAAGAACCAGAAATATAAGGACATTTGAGACACAATGGAAAAATAAACCACTTGTCATCGCTAGAATGGCGAGGGCCGTGATTGGTTTTCGTACGAAAGTCAATATCTAGCATGAGAGCTTCTTCGACAGCGAGTTTCTTCAGGCGAACACCCCAGCAGGTGCTATCCCTCTTCATAGGGAGTATCTTGTAATTTTTGAAAAAGTTTTCTACAATAGAATCTGCAGGGTTAATTGGAATATGTTTGTAAATAGGATTTTGAGCATCTTCAGAATAGCGCGATCCTTTACCAGCACCACGAGAAGCATATTCAAGAAGCAATCTAATACAATCTCCACCTAATTGATATATTGCTCGCGAGAACCTCTCGTCAGATATTATTTGGTAGAATAATGGGAGTTCTGGGTTATAGAGAGAAAGGGGAAGACTAGCTTCAAGTTGGCCTAGCGATACTATGATTTTTTCGCGAGAACATCGATCATTAGTAAATAATTTAAGAGAAAGTTCAGATCTAGAATCCTGATATGGAATTAAAGACAAGTTAAAACCTTTAATTTTGAGTTTCTCGCGCATCTCATTAAAGACCTTCAAGTTTTTAGTACCAGCAGCAACCATTTTTGAGTATGGGAATGAAAGAAAAGGTTGAAAAGAAGAAAGAAATCACAGCAGTAACAGAAGCGCAATTCGCGGAAGAACAGAGGGTAAAAGAGAAAAAGAAAAGGAATGAGAAGAGTATTTATAGAAGAAGATGAAGGCAATTAATGCAAAGAAAAGACATGGGTGGTCAGATCGTAGCGGTTAGAGGAGACGTGTCAAATATTTATTGGAAGAAAGAATTCGTGAAAACAGCTGGCGAAGGACATAGAAACGTGTCAGAATGGAGAAGTCTGAAAAGATAAGCAGTTATGGCATTTAAAAAAAAAGTTCTCATGATCTTCTCTTATTCGCAGAAGACACATGAGAAGAGGCAATATGTAGGACCAGAATATCGCTACAACGTTATTCCTGCGATATTAACAACGTTTCTGCGAGCGTCACTGCCACTTCTTTAACAACGTTTCACGAGTGTCACAGAATATCCAAAAGAAACTGACGATGGAAGAAATAAAAGAAGAATATGTTGATCCTGCGATAATCATCATTCTTGCGATAGAGAATATTGTAGCGATCGCGATGAAATCGCAGAATAGATCCGAAATATGAGGAAAACTGAGTTGTCATCCATTATGTAAATCCCTATATAAAGGGCTCGATAGATCCAAAAAAGGATGATGTATTTTTTAGAGTTGAGAAAGTCTTGAGGAGAGAGAAACTCTAGAAAGAAAGTTGTACTTCTGAGTTCTTACTTCTTTTGTAATCTTTTTGAAATTAGAATAATAAAAGTGTCATTGTTCATCTTCAAATATGACTTAATTTCTATAGATTCTTATCAGGGGAGTAGTGTAGGAATTAATGCAACTACAAGCCTCACCTCTGTGCCAATGGCAAATCATGCCAGCCACACCAACCGCGCCAAAGCATGCCAACCATGATAGACGCACCTCTGTGACAATGGAAAATCATGCCAGCCACACCGACTGCGCCAAAATTCCAACCATGCTAGCCCCACCTCCGTGCCAATGGCAAATCATGCCATCCACACCTATCGCGCCATGCCAAACACACCTCGCCATGGCCCCACGCCGTGCCACCATACTGCCCTACATTACGCGGCTATCAAAACGAAGACGTGCAACAATCAACGGTTGCCCTTCAGTACCAGGAGCAAATCCTGGAGTCTAAGGTTACCAAACGACCTTTGCCCCCAAAACCCTAGCTTGGTCACGCACCTAGACCAAGCTAGTCACGCCATACGCCCATGGAAAACCCTTGGCCCCACATGCCAAGCCAAAACCACACCTAGACCAAGCTAGTCACGCCATGCGCCTATGGCAGACCCTTGGACCCACATGCCAAGCCAAAACCGCACCTAGACCAAGCTAGTCACGCCATGCTCCTATGGCAGACCCTTGGCCCCATATGCCAAACCAAACCAAACCTAGCCAAGCTAGCCGATCCATGCCAAACACACTCTGCCTTGGCCCTATCTACGCTTGTCACACCATGCCAAGACAAGCGCCCTTGCCTTGTCCCTGGCCACACCATACGCCCATGGAAAACCCTTGGCCCCACATGCCAAGCAAAAATCGCACCTAGCCAAATCACGCCACGCCCACGGTGAACCATTGGCACCACATGCCATGCCTAAACACACCCTAGCCGTGCCACCCTGTTGGCCCTCACTACTCTGCTACCAAAACGAAGGCGTGCAACAATCAACGGTTGCCCTTCAATCCCAGGAGAAAATCCTAGCCATCCAAGGTAACCAGACGACACATGGTAACCTTTGGCCCGAAAACCTAAGATTGGCCACGCCAAACCATGCCATGCCAACGGCATGCCAACCTAGTCGTGCCACCACTACGAGACTACCAAAACAAAGGCGTGCAACGATCAACGGTTGCCCCTCCTCTCAAGATGCAAAATATCGACCGTCGAAGGTCACCAGGCTAGTAAGTTTCCCTAGCTTGACTTTCCAAGCCACAACAACATGCTCCATGTTTTTCAAAAACATTCGAGACATCAACACAAACTGGGGGATGCTCATTAGGGTTTTGGTTTGGTGGTCTATAGCGTGCGGAATACACAAATGCCCGTTTCAAGACAGTGTAATAAGATTAAGGCGGTTAGTAAATGCAAGAAGCAAAGGTGAAACACTCCTTCATTATGGGACATCAATTCCATCAAATCCCATCAATACCAGGAATTACCACCTCTTACCATTTAACTCATCCGTTTTCTTTTATTAAGAGGCCAGAGTACGTTTCTTTTTGGACTTGTATAAGTAGGCTTACCTATTTCCACCAGAGACACGAGTTTTTTGTCAGGGAAAATACCACACTCAAAAAGGAAACTTATGTTAGCTTTCTCAAAGATTTCACCCTCTGATACAAGTCAAGCACTACTCTTCCAGAATTATTCTGGTCTCAACACTCTCTTCGCTTCCCTCCCTAAACCAACCCTTCTCCTCCATTTTGTGACCGAAGCAAGTCTAGAACGACCATTTCTTGGTTTAGGCCGAACTTGTACAGATTTATCTCTCGAATCTAAAAGTACTCCCTTGCAGTACATTGTTTAGGGTTTAAATTGTTTCTCACTTTCACACCTGCAATTACCAAAATCAGCAGAAACCATTTTCACTTATAAATAATTGGCGACCACAGCGGGAGGATTGATCTATCGGTTACAATATAAACTCCACCTCCTGATTTCGTTTCCTGAACGTCAATCCTAATATGGTGGAACTCAGGTCTGGAGCCGTTGCCGAGAATACCTGCACAGAGCACGTCCCTGATGTTAACGTCTCTCCCAATAACGTTGTTACATCACCCACTGACTACAGTAACTCTGAATGCACTCTCTCAAGCGTAACACCGCCAATCACCAGGTCCAGAGCCGTCGCCGCCTCTAATGTCTCTGGACAACCCTCTAATCACGGCAACGAGAACACCTCTTCGTGCGTTACGCCACCAGTCACCAGAGCCAGAGTTGCCGCTGCAGCTCCTAATGCCTCGTCTATCATGGCACCCCGACCACAACTAAGGTTCCAACTACCCCACCGACGGGACGAGAGACCAGAGGGACCAGAGGAAGCCGTCTTTATGTCACCATCGCTGATTTGATGGAATGACATGAAATGCTCGCCAGAGCTCAAACGGATATGGTTTCGACACAAAAAGAAGTACTCGTCTTTCTCAAGGCCCTGACAGAGCAGCTACCACGCGAGTCATACCCTCCAGAGAAGTTTAGGAATGTCTCCAACACACCCGGAGCTAGCACCTCGGCAGAACACGCCTCCACAGACGAGGAGGTTCATGCTAGAATCCCATCGGAAATAAATCAGCCATCCAACTTCGTCACACGAGAAGATCTGGAGCAACTTCTCCGCAACCTAGTCAAGAATGATGAAATGGACATGCACCAACCCCCTTACCCATCCGAGATACAAAGAATCCCTCTTCCAAGGGGATACTCCTCTCCTCAATTCACCATGTATGATGGCACCGGAAATGCACATGAGCATGTCTCCCGCTTCCTGGAGTCCCTAGGTGAACATGAGCCCAATCACGTTCTTCGTTTAAGGGAGTTTTCGAAATCACTTACCGGAAGAGCGTATACATGGTACAACAACATCCCGCCGAACAGTATCCCCAACTAGGGTAGCATGGTTACTGCATTTTACAAGAAGTATTTCTTCGTGTCTGAATAAGTTACTTTCTCAGACCTTGGAAGAATGTACCAGTGGGACAACGAACATCCGAATGATTTCGTTAAGAGATTCATGGTTCAAGCACTGGACTGTCATGACCCAAGCATGACCAAGAAACAGCTGGTGAATGCATGCATCAATGGTATGGTTCCTATTTACCGCACCTTGCTAGAGAACTTGCATTTCCAGACATTCTCATAACTCCATAAAGCCGCCAGACGTTCTGCAACGACAGCACCAGTGTTACTGGATAGGGCTAGACCGACTCGAGCCGAAGACATGCACGAAACTTGCGGGAACAGACTCCTCACCAGCAAACAATTTAACGCTGGCCCCTCCTCTGTAAACATAGTAAATGAAGGAGGTAAAAGGAAGTCCCCAGCTGTAGATCATCAGCCTAAACGTGAAACACCTGCACAACGGGCAACCTCGCCACGGAAGGCCGCCCCTAAAGCTCCCATGCGTCGACACAAAACTGAAGGGAATGCCCAAGATTTCCCATTTCCCATTGAGGAGGTGATTGATCTCCTAAAGGCATGGATTCAAGACGATGGTATCAGACTTCCGCCTCCCAGACACCCACCGACTGAGGCCGAGATGGCAAACCCCAAGTACTGTCACTACCACAGATGTTTTCACCGCCCAACCAGTGATTGCAATATACTAAAGCATATCTTCAAAGAAAAGATAGTAGCAGGAGAGCTCCAACTAGGAGACTGTGGTTTCTCTGGGGAATCCTTACACGAGACCGTATAATCCATGATGCAGCATGTATGAGAAATTCTCTATCTTTCCAAGGTGCAGCGCCAAGATATTTTCGCAGCTCTCAATCGCGTTGTATCCGGAAAATGACTTTTTCTCTCCCCGGAAACCACACCAGGGGCCCAAGCTTTCCAAACGGGCGGAATCAAAAGGGGGAACTGGGGACTGCTGACCACGTCCCGTTTAAGAGGTATCGAATTTGACAACACGCTCATCGACGTGGCCTCTGACCTCAACATCATTAATTTTAAGACACTAAAGGCTGCGGGATTTACAAAACAAGACGCTACCCATTCCCCGTCTGTGATTAAGAACCCAAGAGGAGAAGATTTGAATGCGCATGGCTACATTAACCTCGAGATCAATATGGGAGATGCTATAACGCGTAGAAAATTCCACATTGTCAAAGAACTGGGTCACGACGTGATATTGGGGCACTTCTGGGTACTCGACAAGAAAGCGAAATTAGATGCGCACCCTCTACCGACGTCCACTCCCGAAGGAATCTTCAACAAATCATCCCACTGGTTATCACATCGACGAGTTATCAATGAAACCCAAACATCTGGAGAAGATCTGTTGGCTGAACGACCATCTCTACAACCAGTCATTCCTTCCCCTATTCCGTCATGGGGACTCGGCGCAACTACTGGCACGGACGCTGTCAAGAAATGTGAATGGGGTACTGTGTCATTTGAACACTTTGCAAAAAGATTGGAAACTTCCATCGAAACCAATGAACCCAAGACTCAAACGGTTGCACAACGCCTGAACCCATTTTCAATCGGAGATATAGTGGTTAAGGTAAATTCGTTTCAACTTGGGAAGATGACGGTAAAAATGGCTATTCAAATTGACTCGCCCAATGGAAGAGAAGACGAGCCGTATCTGGTGGCAGATATCCTTTTAGGAGGATATTACAAGCTCATCAACACAGACACACCTGAAAGCGTGATAGTTCACTCGCGATGGCTCAAGGCCTCCAATCCCTAAAATGCTGTACTCTTCCAGCCACTCTCCCTTTAGTATTTCCTATAACAATTCCTCTCAGTAGTTGTATTTCCCCAAGATGAATACACCGTTTGTATTTCCCTGGAATTTTATTTTTTTTGTCAAAAAAAGAAGAAAAGAAAAGAGTATAAACACATCTCTTTCCAAACGAGTTCTCCAGACATCAGAGAAATACATCATACCACAACCAGAAATACCTCACTCAATTATTCAAAAATAAATAAATATATAAAGCGAAATGTTGACTGATGAAGAAGAAGGTAAAGATGAGTTTACGAAAAATATCAGGGGAACTAAGCAACTAACAGGGATAACAAAAGGGAGGAACTATCCCTCGAAGGATGGAACACGAGTCCCCTTGGTCAAGGCTATCTTCAAGCACTTCCCCCAACAATCTCTCGGGCAACAAAGATTCCATTCAACGGTGTTATCAGCAGCAACCTCAACATCCCATCCCGAAGCAACCACATCAGCAACAGTGTCCGCTTCGACAACCGGTTCAGCGTACGCCACCATGACCCCTCCAATGTCGCCAACGACACCTCTGGCGTCAACTCCAAAGGCTACTTCGGTCCCGTCAGACGCTTCCTCGGAGGTTCTCTTATTGACCCATCGAAGAAGATTTTTTGATTCATCCGCATCAAATTCGAGAACCATGGCGCTTGCCTCCAAAAGCTTCACATGCTCGATTCTCCGTTGCTCCGACCTAGAAACAGTTCGATCCGGCCTATAACTGGACCGAGGGAAGGTTTTGCCGCACTGGAACTTCTCAACATGCCAAGGTTCTTCCTCATTCTCTCGTCCCTCCTCCATGTTCACCGAATCCAAGAAAGTATGAACACGCGCCTGCACTTCATGAAGATAGATGGAAGGTAGGTCCTTGATGATTTCACCAGCTTCATGGAACAGAGATTCGATTCTAGATAATGCCTCCTCATGAGAAGAAGAGCGGTTTCCTCCAATCCTGAAGTCTTTCTTCGAAAAATCAAAGACATGGCTATCCCCAGAGGGTCCCATAATACACAACAAAGAAAAAGGAAAATGGTCAAGTTCCATCCTATCTATACATACATAAGAAAGAGGATAAAATAAAAAATAAGAAGGAAACGCGAGACGATACCAGTAAAGAGGATGGACGAAGACAAACTACGCGAATGTAGAGTTCAGGATCATCTTTTATCTACAACAAGATGATGCAACCTCAAAAGTGAAATTTTTTATACCGGCCGTGAGTTAAGGCATGATATCTGATCCTAATTAAACCTCATGCCTGGCTGTGAGAAATAATTATGATTGGAGAGAAAGCGTGGAAGAAAGTGCTCGAGGCCCACTAGATCGTGTGTTCCTTTCCCACCGCCAACGCCAAGCTTCGAAAGCAAAATCGATAACATAACCGAAGCAGAAAGAGTGACGCTTTTCCTCTTTTTTTTGTGGGCGTAACATTTTGGGTTGAAGAGAAAAAGAACTTCTTGGTCGAGTCAAATCAGGAAAGAGGCAACCAAGCCCCTGAAGATAAATCACCGAGCAATCCGTGACATGTCTCATCCTCACCGTTACTGGTCGTCTGTGCACGACTCACCCCACCGAGCCGCGCCCTGCCATGGCCGCACCAGGCCAAGCCATCCGCTCCATTATCACGGCCCCACCACGCCTAGTCGTCTGTGCACGCCTCACCCCACCGAGCCGCGACCTGCCATGGATGCACAAAGCCAAGCCTTCCGCTCCATTGTTGCGGCCCCACCACACATAGACGTCCGTGTACGTCTCTTCATGCCAAGGCCATACTATTCCAAGCCGTCTGCTCCACTGACTCAACCCTATCATCCACGCGCGTTTACCTTACCAAGACCACACCACCTTTTGGCCCCTTGATCCAAGCTGTCCACTTGCGTCGCCTCCCAAGACCGCGCCCCCTTTGCCTTGGAGATGTACGACCAGACCAAGCCGATAACTTTTATCTCACCACTCCACGGTCTGCATTCCCAGTACAACTTACGCATGGCCACTAACACGGGAAGCCAAAACTCTCTTTACCACTCAAAAAAGGTTAGTCGGACTCTCCTGACCATCTTTCCAATGATTTACACCTCGATTCCATCCTTGTCTGTCACCATCATATGCTTACCTCGCAACAAGGCACCTGTTCCAATCTAAGCAGGGGACTTAATGCTGATGGTGGATTTTAGTTTAGGGTTAAAATCGTAAAACACTAAACCCTAGCAGACAGTGGGAACAAGCATTTACTAGGCACATTTACTGAAACCTTTAATGTGTCTCTAAAATAATTACCGGGGTAGTTTTTCAAATAAGGGTTACGACAAGCCAAACCATAATTCCCACGTGTGCCAATGGAAAATCATGCCAGCCACACCAACTGCGCCAAAGCATTCCAACCATGCTAGCCGCACCTATGTGCCAATGGCAAATCATGTCAGCCACACCGACCGCGCCAAAGCATGCCAACCATGCTAGCCGCACCTATGTGCCAATGGAAAATCATGCCATCCACACCAACGGCGCAAAAGCATGCCAACCATGCTAGCCGCACCTCTGTGCCAATGGAAAATCATGCCAACCACACCAACCACGCCAAAGCATGCCAACCATGCTAGCCGCACCTCTGTGCCAATGGAAAATCATGCCAGCCACACCAACCGCGCCAAAGCATGCCAAACATGCTAACCGCACCTCTATGCCAATGGAAAATCATGCCAGCCACACCGATCGCGCCAAAGCATGCCAACCATGCTAGCCGCACCTCTGTGCCAATGGAAAATCATGCCAGCCACACCGACCGCGCCAAAGCATGCCAACCATGCTAGCCTCATCTCTGTGCCAATGGAAAATCATGCCAGCCACACCGACCGCGCCAAATCATGCCAACCATGCTAGCCGTACCTCCGTGCCAATGGCCATTTCTTGGTTTAGGCCGGACTTGTACAGATTGATCTCTCGAATCTAAAAGTACTCTCTTGCAGTACATTGTTTAGGGTTTGAATTGTTTCTCACTTTCACACCTGCAATTACCAAAATCAGCAGAAACCATTTTCACATATAAACACCTACCTATATCTGTGGCTCAAACTTTTATCATGGTATATATTTCCTTTTATCCATGTTATTTAATATAAGGTTAGTTAACTCAATAAAGGATAATGTTTAAATTTCATATTTTCACAATAGTAGTCCATATGCAACATGTATTACTTGTTACATTCTCGACTTTTTGTTTTGGTATTTTGCTACATGTTTGTGGTTATCCAATATAATTTTCTTACTTTAATATGTTTTAGATGTTTACTTGATGTTGAATTCTAATTTATTCACTGCTAGGTAAAGGCCAAGTAAGATACTTGATTATGGTCAGGTAAACTGACAATCAAGATGTAATGACATCCAACGCTCAAAGACTGTCAAAGTGTAATATATTTTTGGTTGTCAATGAGAATCAGTTGGACAAGCCTCAACCAATCCTTAACCAAGTTACTTTGACTCGATCATAAACATGGTAATGCGTCTATATTTGTGAAATAAAATTGCAAAATTTAAATACATGATTTTCTAAAATAAGAAAATACGGTGAAACTGCAGTTCCCAGTGCCTTATCTAATCGAACACTACATATAATGCAGTTTAATACATTATTGCATTATAAAATTATAACTTAAACAATAATAGAACCACAACATGTTATTCAGATAATAATTTTTGCATTGCAGAATGGATAATATCTGCTTATTAAGAAAATTTAAACTCATGGACTCGACAAAATTATACCTAGGAGTGTGGCATTTCAATAATTCTTGACCCTTAGGTAATTTTCTCACATTTGTAGTCTTCAAAGTTGTATTTATCCTGTAATTCATGATTTAGATGGTTGTAAGAATGTGGGCATCCAACTCAAAACCAATTGGCAATGAGTGGAGTGGTCCTCTAGATTATAAACCGCATGATCTTAGATAGCCAAACAATATGGGACTAATAGTCTCAACACTCCCCTTATGTGTAGCCTCGTTGGGTCTAACACGTGGACAATAAATCAGGTGATGCGGAGTAAAGGCGCGTTCAAATGACTCGACACAAATAGCCTACTCCGATACCATGTTAGAATGTGGGCATCCAACTCAAAGACAATTGGAAATGAACGAAGTTTCCCCCGGGATTATAAAACGTAGGATATTAGATAACCCAAACAATGTGGGACTAATAGTCTCAACAATGGTATATTGGCTGAAAGTTGGAACTATTATAGCCAGAAAATGTCTTGATGATGTTTACATGAAAGATACATGTAATTACCAAAGACTCGGTTATTTGTGCAAATCCTTTGCGAGGTTATCCTACAAATATTATTGTTTAATCTAGATCACTTATTTTCTAGAAACTCCGCAAATACTCTTATAACAATTATATTATTGTTCTCATCACGGAGTAATCATACACTTTTAACTCTTGTCTGCACTAAAAAAATTCAATCCGTCGAATTTCAATAATTATTCTAGAAGTATCTTAATCAACACTCTTACCTTAGCACGGGTGTTCAGATCTTACAATTACATGTGATACACTATTTTTCTCCTCTTAAGTTCTCAATCCTAGAAAAATGCACTTCGGACAAGCTATATTATTCGAACCTGATATAATATGATCTATTGTTGCTTTATATATTTCATCGCTCACAATTATAATCGGTATATCAACTGTTAGCATCATTATTCAATAATATAATTATTTTTATTACTCATGGATATTACCAAAAAAAAAAAATCATTGAAAAGTAAGTTGAATCCATTCTTGTGAGATTAACCTCTTGTTAAAAAGCACATATTCAAATTATTATTTTTTGGCTACTATTGATAACCAATATCGGCAAGTAGTTTTGGTACCTTTATCATCTATCCTTTTAAATAATAATACATGCAAATACTTTACATCACAACTCTTTGTTTTGGGTGAGCACATATCTTTACCTCATATCATCAACTTTTGGCATGTCTAAATCTACAAATGTTTTTGTGTCCTTTATAGAAGATTGAAAATCCAATCCCAATACGTTTGGCCAATTGATAATTAATAAATTGGTGAACAATTAACCTATTGATAATTAATAAATCGGTGAACAAATAACCTATTGAATTAAACAAAAAAATTAAGTAATATTAGAACAATTCAACATTTGTACGTTCGGCCAATTTTTACTTGATTAAAAACAAAAAATTAAGTAAAAATTAATTAATATTATATTAAACAATCCTTATTTCCCTACCAATTTCAACATCTATGTGGCAACCAAATATTCTAGAAAAATATGGGTCTTATGGAAGGTGGAATAATATTTGTATTGATTACTACGTATTCACTATGAACAATTACCTCCCTCCCATCATCCCACCGATGATATATTTGAAATCTCTATTACATTTTCCTTGGATAATCTTTATTACATTTTCCATTTTTCACGCACATCGAATCCTTATTACATAGACCATGTACCATACATTTCCTAACAGTTTGAAACAAAACAAAGTTAGTTTTTTTAACTGGAAATTTGGCAGAACAAAAATGTCCAATTGGCTCCATTGTTAAAGTTTTTTCAAGGTCATCCGCCCGCGGTTTTAAAATTCAATCGTGAATTCGTGTATTTTAGAATCATCAAACCCAACCTTTTCCTTTCATTGCTAACTTCCTCACACCTATCAACATTATCCGAGCATAAGTCAGTTCTGCTCTCAGTTCTCATCTCAGAAAGTGAAGCACCTGATGGTTATAGTAGTTAAAAGTAACAGAATCCCCATTATCACGCCTCCTCAACATCTATGGTCCGATTACCATAATGTCACAAAAAATTTCACACTTCAAGCTTCTTATATAACAAATAAAAAATGTGATTTAATAACTCCAAAAAGTCTATCGTTGCATCAGATTGTGTATAACAGAGAAAATGGGTTAAAAAAAAAAACTCGAAATAATGTAACGATTAATGATGTTCGGATATACTGGTATCTAAAGCATATAAGAACAATTTCAGGTGTGACGCAAGTGCTGAGAAAACTGTGTTAGTATTCGTTTGATAGAAAAACAATGTATCGAGATAAAATGTTTTCTACATGTACACCCATGATGCACTATATACTTGTATTTGAATCATATAAGGTTCTGGTTTACTCAAATAACCATGCCATATGTGGGAATCAAACCCACAACTACATGGTCGAAACCATGCGCTCTTCCATTGAGCTAAGACATCAAGAAGTCAATGTACCTGGCACCCAATTTTATACACACACACTTAACCCTACTATTATGATCTTAAATCTATAATTCTGTCTCTCTTTCTCAGCCTCAGAATTGTTTGTGGGATTATAGGTGGTTATCTTAGACTGATGCAACTGACCTAATGTCTTCTGCTGGCAGTCTTGGACATGTTTTTCAAATCAAGTCAGTGTGTGAGTTTCCTATGAAGCGAAGATACCAAATATAGGTAACATCCACTTTTGTCAAATTCAGAGACAACGCTAATAATTCTTCTACTGATACCCACAACTCAATCAATATGACAAAGATGTCAGCATCTTTAATGCTAACATTGTTACAAACCATGGAAAACAGAATATGCCACCCCCATAAAGTCGAAATATATCGGACAAAAACAAACTCACAGAACTTGATCAGATAAAATCAATGGAAATAACTGAGGGGAAATTATCTTTGTTTAACTGCATCAACCTTTGTAGTACCATAGAAATGCTACTGGTCTACTAATTATATCATCTGTCTAAGATAACCACCTCGACCATTTGTCTGCAATGTGACATCAAGTTAGTATACCTCCATATAGTTAAGCAGTCTTGGACATGTTTTGCAAATCAAGTCAGTGTGTGAGTTTCCTATGAAGCGAAGATACCAAATATAGGTAACATCCACTTTTGTCAAATTCAGAGACAACGCCAATAATTCTTCTACTGATACCCACAACTCAATCACTATGACAAAGATGTCAGCATCTTTAATGCTAACATTGTTACAAACCATGGAAAACAGAATATGCCACCCCCATAAAGTCGAAATAGATCGGACAAAAACAAACTCACAGAACTTGATCAGATAAAATCAATGGAAATAACTGAGGGGAAATTATCTTTGTTTAACTGCATCAACCTTTGTAGTACCATAGAAATGCTACTGGTCTACTAATTATATCATCTGTCTAAGATAACCACCTCGACCATTTGTCTGCAATGTGACATCAAGTTAGTATACCTCCATATAGTTAAGCAGTCTTGGACATGTTTTGCAAATCAAGTCAGTGTGTGAGTTTCCTATGAAGCGAAGATACCAAATATAGGTAACATCCACTTTTGTCAAATTCAGAGACAACGCCAATAATTCTTCTACTGATACCCACAACTCAATCACTATGACAAAGATGTCAGCATCTTTAATGCTAACATTGTTACAAACCATGGAAAACAGAATATGCCACCCCCATAAAGTCGAAATAGATCGGACAAAAACAAACTCACAGAACTTGATCAGATAAAATCAATGGAAATAACTGATGGGAAATTATCTTTGTTTAACTGCATCAACCTTTGTAGTATCATAGAAATGCTACTGGTCTAATAATTATATCATCTTTCTAAGATAACCACCTCGACCATTTGTCTGCAATGTGACATCAAGTTAGTATACCTCCATATAGTTAAGCAGTCAACACACCCTGTTATGTTAAAACTTGCTTTGGCAGTAAAATATCATTTATAACCTCAAGCAGAACAAACAATAAAAGAATTGATACCTTCAGCAGTACTATCTAGAAGCTCTTGCAAGTTTGTTGTTGTTTTTCACTATTTTTATTTGTTTCACCAAGTTCTCGTTCATTCTCAGTAAGCAAAATATGATAATGATACTTGATAAGTATACGCTAAGTAAGATTGTTAGGGGAACAATACAATGCTATTTCTCTTCCCAGGATGCAACAGTTGTTTACTTTGCTCTTCTTCATCTAAACAGGAAATAATCTAAACGAAGAAGAAAAAAGGAAGTCAAGATCATCGGAAGTAGGATAAATGATAAAATGCACACCTCTAATTCCTTCAGTTCAATATCTGGTTGCATGACAAAGCAATGAGAAGATAATTGGCCAGCTTTGCTCATTTGATCTTTGAGAAGACAGCTTCAGCGATATCTTCCTACATTGGTTTATCTACCCATCATACATCAAGGAGGCATTTGGCATAGAAATAAGATAACAAATAGCTGTTACTTGTTAAGATAACAAATGAGTTCCATGAATAAACCATTTATTATTTCCTAATAAACATAAAATGAAGATAAGGCACGTTGTATCCTAACCTAAAACCAAGGCCTTAACACCGTAGTACTTCAAAAGGTAAATAAATGACACAACGAAAGGACTCTAGATTTTGAGAATACAAACTTGACCATGTCTGCATCTGGTGTCTTATATTATCGCATTAGCTTTTAGAGAAAAAAAAACCAAGGATCCCACTTAAAATCATGATTACAGGTAGTGTAAAAACCCGTTATTCATCATATAATATGGCTATGTGCTTATGCTTATGTTAAAGTATGCTCCGATCTTATAATACATTATAAACTGTCTAATATATATATCTATTCATTCATATCCCATTTCATTGTTTTCGTTATTACCAGTGCCTTTTCTTCTCTGTGTAAATTACTATGTCATACCTTAGGTTGTCCGTCTATCCAGAACTGAGATGCTTGTGGTTGAGATTCTGAAGAATCAAGCAATTCTTCTTTATTCATGATGCGACAGGAAGATTGAATATATTCCAACATGAGTATTACTTTCACCTTCATGCCAGCATCACGCAAGTGTTGTACTTGTGAGTTGCCCTGTCCGCAGTAAAAATAACCATCATCACCATCTTCAAACTTCATAGAGACACACACAATCTTTCAACCATACGACATTTTAGGTAATAAAATAGACCATCATCATTAATGATGCCGGAAGATCCATGTACACTTGGCGTCCATATTGCACTATCTCATCACCCCTAAAATTATGTTAAGTATAGAATGAAGAAAACATTAGGACCAACAAAATTAGTTGACACATAAGATGAACACCTAATTGTAATTTTCTGTTAGGAATTATAGTAGTCCAACTCAATGGACCGTCATAAGTTGTAGTTGGTTAGATAGGCCAACAGGTTTCCCTTGGTAAAAGACCAAGACTGAAAAAAAAAAATCATATTGCACTAGTGCAAGAAAAACAAATGACTGAATTTCAAACTCACATACCAAGCATATCCCTCTTCATAAATATATGAAAAATGACATTCCAACTAAGAAAACGATACAATAACATCTCATTGTCAACTTATTAACAATTTTCTATGTTGGGGAAAAGCATCTCTTTTTCTTTTCAAAAAATCCAATTCACCTAGTTGGACTAATAAGTAAACATATGCCAACATATTCAGTGTCACTAAGCAGTCCAAACTACACAATCAAAATTCAGTAAAGTCGTTAACTTAACAATCTACACAAAATACCAACAATGTAAGGCTAGGATGTAGCCTATTGCCCCTCGTGGGTGTGCTTTTTGAGCAAGATCCCTGTAGTACAGACTCTGCAAGATCCCTAAAAGATAAGTATGGTTATTTTCTAAAAGTGAGTAGATGTGGTTTAAGTTATATATTTAGATTGCTGCAGTTTTTGGAACAAATGGGAAAGTACGAAACAAAACACAATACCCGTGGATTTCCAGCTTTATACTTTCTTACTTATTGAAAAACTGTGGCTTGCCAGGTTCCATGAGGCACCTTAAACCCCATCCCATCAGCTATTTGTAAAATCAGTAACCACTATCTTAGAAAAATCAGTATCATGTAAAGTTAACTAAAAATTGAATATTAAAATTCAAATGCTATTCGTCCTTCAGACTCATTACCTTGAAGCAGCCACATGTAGGAACCAAGGGTATCACAATTAAAGACAAAAACCACTATATGGAAGTACTTAAACTTCTAAACTGCCATAGTATGTATGACCGCTACGAAAGAAATGCCACTACCTTCTTATGAGAACTTTCAACTGGAAAGTTTGTAAAAGCAATGAGTATAATACATTCCCATACCATCAGTAGTATCCAATCAAATTATACATGTAGTAGCCACATAACTAAAATTACAAGTGCATCAAAAAATAATGAATCCAATGATCCTCAAAATTGTCCAATGAAAGCAATCAAAAAAAGCAATGTATGATGAATCAAGGACCCAAATTAGGTGTTTTATCTTATACAGTTATTAAATATGTCAGTGGGCATCCAGTAATATTATGCAACAATTACAACGGTCGACCTGCTAGACATTGTAAAATAATAACATAACATATGTTGTATACCTCTTTGATGGTTTCACCTCTCTTATGCCGAGCTTTCTTCTGCAGACCTGCTTGGGGTGCAACATGTTGATTCTAACAAAAATCAAGTAACAGCAGAACATCAGTGACAACAATTCCAACTACAACCTGGCTTAACAAACCTGGTGGTATCAAGGCAGAGAAAAAGAAGTAACTCAACATCCACTATGCTGAAAATGCAGAAACATAGCTCAGTCAGAAAAGCATAACAGTCCAACATATTATGAGAGAATTTTGTTTGAAGTCAACCAAGAGACATCCTCTCCAGCTTATGAGTTAGAGAAAGTAAAAACATTTTACTGAAAATTTAAAAAGTAACCAAAAGGGATTGCTACTCTATGATGTTAAATAATGCAGATTTCACAACCCATTTTATTTTTTTAATATATTAGCAAGCCCAGATAGAGAGCCTAGTTCCAGAGCTGCCAACATTTTGAAGCAAACACTGAAAGGTTCAACAATTACTTAAAATGTAAAATTAACTCATTAGTTTGTTGATGTAATGTATACAATACACTGTCAAAGAATTTCACACAATCTTGTTGGCAATGGTCAATTCAGGAAAACATTGTCTCGAGATAAAGATTATAACATCAACACCTATTCTGCGTACGCCTACATTGCAAGCATTCAGGATTCTTTATCTGCGTACTAAAGACTACATCGCAAACATTCAGGATTCTTTAACAGATAGTTCTTAAGTTATAGAGCAGAAGATGAACATGCAATTTAGCAGTGTTTTAAACAGAATCATCACTTACTTGCTGGAGCCTGGAGTGCCAAGAAATTCAATGATGTAGTGTCTCTTCTTATCCCATTGAGAACGTGCAGAACTATTTGTGATGCCTTGATTTAAGTTAGCCTCTCACGTTGAGAAGGAATTTGAATGGGAAGAGCAAAGCATTTCTGCTACTAAACCATTTCAAGAATTCGTGGTGAAGATGCACGTGATGTGTACCCCATTTGAAGAAAATTATTGCATTTTTATGAATATAGTTATGTGCAAGCACACATTAAGTAATAGTGATTATGGGCATTCATAACTGTAGAACATATAGGTCTGCAGAACAAACTTTTCTAAAAATACATCACTACTGCACTGATAAAAACTTTATGTTTTTGATGAACTTCTAGTAACACTGGACTGCTCAATCTACAGTTCTAGAGATAACAGGAATAATGACCACCTTTTTTTCCAAGGCAACCATTCCTTCTGCAGAGGCTTTCCATCGGTCTAATCTTCGTTTAGCTCCACTTTTGTGCTGTCTTCTAAATGGGGTGCTGCAATTTGCAGATTGACGACCATAGTTGTGGAGGATCCGGATAATGGTAAAGCTCTGCATTTAAGGCATTCAATGTTATCTGAAAGCAATTGCTAGATTCACGATTCGTTCAAATGCGGCATGAACCTTAGCTTTGGTGTAGTCTTGCATTATGAACTTCACAATAAGTTGAATATGCATAATAGAAGGTTAAAACCGCGGAGACGTGTCAAATTTTTTTTTTTACCTCTGCATCATGTACAGGTCAGATGCTGTTTGATATTCAACTTCAAAGGGCAACAGGTACTACATTGGCAAAATTTTGTTCCTTTTGTTTGCAAGTGCATTAGTGCAGATGAATATGTAGATACAAACTGAAAGGTAATTGAATTTACAACTGCATTACTTCGGTACAGGACCTCCAACTTAGGTTTCAAATTTGGTACACCAATAGTTCATGAATCTCCATTTTGCCATAAAAAAATGCCTACAGATGCTTTCCGTTTTTGGGTTGGGATCGCAGTCGGTTATTTGACAGCATCTGTAGTAGCAGATTAGTTTGTTACTGGGATTGATGGTAAAAATATAAAAGCAATAATGTAAGGAAGAACTATATGTTATGTATGTTACCCTCAATTCCAAAAGCTAGATCAAGACAAAGATGTTGTTTATTATCTCTACGAAGATCCAATGCCAATGCCATTACATATATCAAGTAGAATTAGTATGCGTTCTGCAGTTGCAAAAGAGAAACGTGTAATAATGCTAATAATTTACCTAAACTAACAGCAAGTACATACAAATGAAGGATCTTTAATAATTTGTATCACTTGCCTTTGCCATTAACACGCAACATAGCAGAAAACTGCCGAGCATAACGTATCATTTGGTTCAAGGTTCAAATTTAACATAAAAACAGTGATTAGACAATTCAAAAAAAAGAATCACCTAAAAATGCAGAAGTTTTTGCATGTTAATTAACGAAATGTGCACTCAACAGACATTTATCACCATGCCAGTAATAAGTCAAACGATAGGAACAAAGATAGATAAATAAGAAACATGAAGGGAAAAAAACCATTTGCTTCTTAGAACTGACACTCAACTTCGCTTCACACACAAAAGTATAATCCAGTGAAAAACTTATACCAATGAATAGGACACGGAAAATAAATATAGAATGCAAAGAAATTAAAATAGAAGTTTAAAAACAAAGATCTTACTTTATCTGTCAAATCTAGCACCACTGTATACAAATATCAAAATTAACCATTTATATGCAATCTGATTATCAAGATCAGAATCACACTCTGTAAAATGAACCACATACAGGCAATCGGAATATCAAAATTAGAATCACACAATTTTTTTAGTAAAAACGCGAAACTCCCAAATTTAAGAAACGATAATAAAGAGGTACGAAAATTTGGTCATACTCAAATCATCATAAAATTGAAGTGGTCGAGAGTGGAGTTCAATGGAAGAAGAAATAACAATAAATAAGCAAATACTGGTTCAAGAAACGAAATAAAAAGTTCTTTATGCAAGCAAACTGTCAATGTATGATCCATACTCAAAACAACTTAAAAATGAGTAACAAAACTCACCTGTACCATAATCGTATCGATTAGTTCATTCGGTGTTTTATTTTGCTTCCCATTTCTTACTCCTACAATGTGGAAGTCCCTATTTTAAGCAAACATAGTTTTGATGGAGATGTTTGTGTCTTCCATGACCATGTGTGCATCTGCCCAATGATCAGAAAGAAAAACGATAAATCCACTCAATAGACTTCACACCCAATTATCAGAAGGAAAAAAACGATAAAGAGGATATATAACCTGCACAGGAACCACCAACTCAACTGCACCTTCTCCAAGCTTTAGCCCCTGCGTCAAAACACAGAATTAGCTAATCTAAACCGATCAAAACTAATCAGTTTGTAACCCTATAATTAAACCTAAACCAAATCAAAATCTTACAACGAATTAAAAGAAAAGGATCGCAATTTGCAAGGTAGAAAGAGAAAAAAAGAGAGGGTAAAACCGAAATTTACATTAAGGTACAGTGACCCATATTTACTAAGCTACAAACTACATAAACGTAGGAGTCAGGATTACCTTGGTACTTCTTTGAGGTAACTACCAAGGCACCCTCGAAACTTATTCTGAATAAGTTTTCACTAAATGCAGAACATTGCCATGTAGACTATTTACCGCTCAAATAAATTTTTTCTCCTACGCTAGACTACACTAAATGCAGCACATTCCCCTTCAAAATCAAAAATAGAAATAAGTCAAATAACTTAACTGCACCGTTGCACAGATTCAATATCTAAATCATCAAAATTTATAACCTTCTACATAATTCAATATCTTGCCATATACACATGGACATTCAAAAGCTTGAGTAATGAGAATAATACTATTGAAATCCATATTTGATTCCAAACTATTGTCTGACCCTGTTTTCCAAATCTAGATGATAGAAAGCATATAGTTTTCAGACTTCTACCAACCTAGCATATATGTCGTGTACATTACCTAATTACTCGTAGAAAACATGTAAACCCTAATATCTAACTCTGCATGAATTAAAGAGTTTATAAGATATGGAGGAAGAAATTGATAAGGAACTCCACTAAGACAAAAATTTATTAAGCAACAGAACTTTTCACCAACCATTGTCATTGTATAATTCAGCCATTATCATTGTCAAAATAAAATCATAAGTAACAGTAAAAATACCTTTTCATTGCACCAACCGTCCAAATTCTAGGTTACCGAACTTGTTCACTTTGTTTCTAAATATAGTTTCAGTTGATCACCAATGTCCTTGCAATCACCCAGTAACTTATAGAACCTTTTTCTCCTCAACCATAAGAAATTCATTATCTCTAGAAAGAGTGTTGAATATGTTACTGAGTGGCTGCAAGAAGATTAGCTAACAAAGCTCATGAATATCCCAATACCTGCAAGAGAAGTACATTGAAGACATCAGTTTAAGAACTCAAAACTACGAAAAATTAGAAAGACTTAATTCATATAACTTAAATGAGAGAGTGATAAATAAGAACCAAACCTGATCATTATGCTCAGCAATTTCACTTTACCTGCAAGCAGCGCAACACAAATTTTTAGAAAACCGCCGTGGATCTGCTATTGCAGCCCTGTATAGCACCATTGAACTGGATGCAAGTGGTAGTAAAGGTTAAAGGGTTTTTTTACTTGCTAGCTTAAGCTTTTAAAGTTAGCAGCTAGCCGTAGTAGACATCCTTGTACAATATCTGTTTAAAGCCTTTCTACCACGTTGCCAAGCTCGAATTCCTACATGTTTAAACATGGGGTGGGGTTCATGAGAATTTAGTTACAAACTTGTGTAACAAATACATATACCGAATAAATCCAGTGCCTATCCAGAAATATTCAAGCAGTTGTTACCACATTAGTAGAAAATAATAGTCATCTCAGCCATTGAAAACATCCAAACAAAGTTTGGTCTTAATTTCTGGGTAAGCAAAGTTTTTTATTATAATTCAAAGTATTTATATCATCATAATTTGGGTACCATCAGCTGTGTTTTTAATTTTGTGATCCACAATATACTTTTGCACGTTAAGTTTCACTCTCATACAATTCCTTTACTGAATTACTTCCTACTGGGCCACCATTGGTCTTTTATTGTTATTCACGTAAAACACCAAAGTTTCCTGCTCCAAGCTATGGATACCACACAATGCACACATCCTTCCATGGTGTTGCGTTGGGAATAATGAGTAGCAGAGTAATGTATCGCTTGCTAATCTTTAACACTAATATAATAACTATTGTTTTCTATGGGATATATACTATAGTTCTATGAATATTTATGCTAACTGTGCACAGTTTCTTCATTAGAGTCATTTGTTTGTTGTCATACTAAAAGAAACATTCTTATTAGATATCAGGCATGTCTTTGGGGACCCTTAGGCCGTACTAAGCAAACACATAGAATTACGTTATAAACTTCAGAAATGTTAGTTGTGACATGAGATTGCATCGTCTTATAGCACTTTTGCCTAAACTATTTTCTATATGTTATGAAAGATTCGATAGGATGATGCACATGTAATTGAAAAATTTAAATGAGTGAGATAAAAGATGAAATGGCAAGTCTAAGCAGAAGTAAGTATAAACTTTAGTATTAGTTGGAAAGGAAAATATGTGTGAGAACTGAGTAGACTGAATACTTTTTTTTTTTTTTTTTTTTTTGAAGCATGACTGAACACCTACAAATGCTTAACTAAGTGTTATTGTTTACAACTAAGTAGTCTACTTGTTATTTAAATTTTGTGAATAATAGCGATATGTATCAACTTCCTTTACAATTTGCTATAAAGGGAACGTATGGGTTTTGAAACGCAATACCTCTTCCAGCGTGTATAGTTCAGCAGTTGTGTGGCTTATGATTTTCTGGACTTCGTTGTCCAGAGCAACGAACATAGTGGTGCTAGTTCAATCTTCAACCTCAAGTTGGAATAGGAACCTGCGACAGATATATTACATCGGACAGGGGTTAGTTAGTATTGTGTGGGATGGAAGCATATGAAAAACCCCACAAAATAAGAGCCTATGAGTGACAACATTACTTGGATATGGCAACAAAATCTTTTAATGCGCATCTGGGCACCAGCAGTAACCATCATTTCCAACGACCTTGTTGCATCTAGGGAATTATATATAGTAGTAACACCAAAAGTCAGTTAGTAACTCTGACTTCAGAAGCACGGAGATTGTCTTGTGATTCTCAATACCGAGTTTTTAAAATGTAAGAAAAAATTCAGCACAGTAATGTCCACCTTTTACCCTTGCTTAATTACTTTGAGCTGCAAGTTTCCAACCTACATGATTGAGAGAGTGTGTGTCATATAAAAACCCTACATTAGATCTAAAAAATTACAAGCCAATGAAATATCGTTGTTTGCCATAGCGTTAAAAAAGTTATATTTTTGTATTTTATGCAGAAGACATTACCTCTTTCAGGACCATATAGACCTTCATGAGTCGTTTAGGCCACTACCTCACAATATTGGAAGGTGATCATGCATGCCTAAACGGAAATTTATAGTTTCCCACTAATATTATTTAGTTTCAACTAAAAAACATAACAAATAGGAAGTCCAGTAGCAAGCTAGAAATATATCATCATACTTTGGTCCTGTGAAATACATCAAACAAAAAATTCATTTTGCAAGCTAGAGAATCGCGTGGATATGTATGGGCTTAATGCGACATTTTGTATTAAAATGTTGGACCTAAATCTTTAGAACCTCGCAGTTGACACAATATTAGGCTTTCCATCTTCGGTAATCACACAACCCTCTAACCAAAATGGAACAATTTATTAGTAAATACCAATTTGAAGGGCCAATCTAAAATTTAAAATAGAGGGATCGCACCTATAACAACGAAGACGCTGCCAGGATTGCCGCATTCGAAGAAAAGATTTCTGAACACTCATTTCCTGAGAGGACTCGAGAAGTCTGACCAAAAAGTAATCTCTTTCTTTTGTTAATCCATTGTTGTTCCATGAGCTACTCTGAGATCACTATTGGTCCTTAATCTGTAAGTGTTTTTGGATTTTACTTTACCATCACCCAAATAATTAAAAGCGACAAACTTTTTAGGAGTTACTCTCGATCACTATCTCTGTCAAAGATCGATAAAGAAACATACGCTTAGCATGTAGCACGTAGAAAGCAAAGCAATCAGTACTTCAATTGTTTAAATTACACCCCAAACTAACCCCCAAATATATATGTAACCCTAGGTTTCAATTTCTGAAATCATTATAAAAATCAATTAATATTACCAAAATTACTTCTTACCTATCAAATCCCTTCAATTTCAACTGAAATCAACGTAAAGTAAATGAAGATGTTGCAGGGACTTGCTCAATTAGATGAAAAGATGATGTTGTGGTTCACCGAATTAGTGTTATTGGTCGAGAAGGAGAAGTAGTGTACGGACTTGCTCAATTAGATGAAAAGATGAAGGTGTAGATTCTGGTGGTGATGGTGGACCTGGTAGTGTACGGAGAAAGGTCTGATAAACAGCTCATAAAAGAAAAATTGATTTTTCAGAGACAATTTTATGGCTCGAGATCTAACGGCCCTGAACAGCGATGATATTTCAACGGCTCCGGTCATCCCAGAGCGTCACCCCCGCTATATCTGCTGACTCCATACCCCACCCCTTAAGAAAACCAAAATTTCCTGGCCGTCTTAGAACTCCATCCGAATGATTCCGACCGCAGAATGACACTCCCCATCGCAGGATGACACTCCCCAATAAATCCCGACCGATGATTCCGACCGCAGGATGACACTCCCCAATAAATCCCGGCCGTTCTATGACTCTCAAATCTCAAAGTCAAAGTGCATGTCTTTTTCATTAGTACAAAACAAAGCTAGGATAAGTTAGCCTGTGTTAGTGGTGGTCAGGATTTGTCCAGACAAAGATAAATTAAGGGTTGTGGTTCATCAGACCACCCCCTACATCTCGCACGTGTGGCGTTCATTACAATATTATGAATGAAAAATGAGCACTCAAGTCAAGATATAGAACTTCAAAAATTATAACGGGGAGGTTCGAACTCAAGACCTATTGTGTCATAAGAGTGGCCTCTAACCAGTGTTCCACCTTGTTTGGAATTAATAGAAAAGATAAATCAACTATGGTGGTCTATTCAACTTAAATATCATAATTTTTTTATTAATTAGTGTTTCACTAATTGCACATAATAAATAATCTATTCATTATAAAGTGTTTTATTAATATGTGTTTCACTAATTGCTCATAATAAATGACTAATCATTTTTTGATTATAAATGTTTTCTTAATTAATTATAATATGTATTTCTATTAATAAGTAATTTTTATAATAATATCAATAGACATTTTTGGAGACAATGAGTAGTAAGTAGAAGAGGTGGAGGCCGAAAGATTAGTGGTGGTTAAGGGAGGCGCCAAGCACAATTATATTTATTTTTGTTCTTTTATCATAAAATGGGATACGAAGTCCATTTTTCACATGTATCCAACTTTCCAAGAGTTTTTTCTCCCTCTTTCCTCAAAATCCTGGCTTCGCCCCTGGTTTGTGGTGGAAGAAGTAGTGACGGTGAGTGCTGGTGAATAGTGATGGACAATATTAATTTTATGTTATCGTTACAACATCGATAACATCGTAGTGTGGAAGATGTGGTTGGTTGTTTTTAACACTTTTGATAAAGGAAGGTACCATATATTTCCGGGATGATATCATACAAGATAATATTTTCATGATCGTAGTTGGATCACCTAAATGGTACCCCTGTTATCTTTGGTACTATATCGTATAAATCATGATTTTTTAATGTTAAAATAAAATTGATTTCAATACAAAAAAGAATATATACACGGAAACCAATCAATTGACGACATTTTGTTCAATCTAAACCTCATACATGGCATTTGTGATTGAAAATTAGAATTGTGTCCAACAACCTACATGGGGTGGGCGGCAGTGGTGGAGTCAAAAATTGACATTGAGGAGGCCTACTTTAAAAAAAAATGTAAACTTTGGTGGTCTAAACCATAAATATATATGGACAAAGTACTATTTATAAAATAAACTAAAAAATTCATGTAGTTATTAAAAATTTAAGGGGTTAGAGCCAGGTTAGTCAACCCTTGGCTCTGCCACTAGGTGGTGGTGGATAAAAAAAATGGATTCGTATGGTTTTATGGTGGTGGCGGGTATTGGTGAACAAAAATATATTATGCTAATTTTGTAATGCCACAAAATATGTAACGTTATATTATAAAGTATAAAACGTGGTTGATCATTTTAATGTTAAAATAAACTCGATAAAACACATGTCCATTTTAAAAAATTGGTGCAATCAATTGCCATGTTATGTAATAACTAAACGAACGATACGAATCAAGATCAGAACATATGAAATTATTTATTATCGATTTGTCTATGTAAAGAGTGATCGGGATTTGTCCTTGGCAAAGATAAATTTATCGCTGGGGTTTGTTTAACTTAACCATTTCTAAATACTTTATTAATTAGTGTCTTATTGATTACTCATAATGATTAATTACATTTCTATTATAAATGTCCCTTTAATAATCTAACATAAATACATAATTTTATTAATAAATAATTGTACTAAAAGCTATATTAATTCTAATGGTGGTAGTGGAAGTAGGGTTAGTATAAATGGTGGCGGGTGTTTGTGAATGGTGGAGGCAGTAACATTACTATTGGTGGAAGAAATAGTGGCAGTGGATGGTTTTTATGGTGGTGGATGTTGGTAATAGTAGTGGATAATAATAGTTTTTGCTTTTTAGTGAGTTTTATTGACCGAGTAAAAAAAAAATCTTCACAAAACATGCAACATTGTATTGTGAAAGATGTAATTAGTTATTTTTAGCACAATTGATAAGGATAAAAATCAAATATTTCGAGGATGATACCGGAACGCATAAGATAATATGATCATGACTGTTGGATTACCGAAACGGTATCCGTATTATATAAAGGAAATTGGTGTGCCCGCGTAAGAGAACATTATCGCTCTCTCAAGTAATAATACATTTTTTTCCCTGAAAGACCATCAATGTCGAGTTGTTTCGCGATAACTACCTACAAAGACAACAATTGTTTGAAAATATTGGTTTGTTCATCAAAATCATCATAAAAAACTCTAAATCATAAATCTAAATTTCGCCTCCGATGTTTCTATAATATATTTTTATATTTTACATTCTCAAATCATGCGACCTCTTGATTACAAATCAACAATATCAAATTACGGATCAATATGTATAGGTTTCATTCACTGGGTTAGAAGGTAGAGTAGTTACAGATAGGTAGATCACACAAAGCAGAACATGACTGAGAATACTTCAATAATTTGGTCAAGAAATAAGGTCAAAAATTTAAGATTAACTTTCTATAGGACTAATTAGATCGGCTTCGATAGGAGCCGACTAAAATATGGATTAATAATAATTTCCACGTAAGACAATTTCAAAACATAGTTTGGCTAACTCTGCCTATGTAAAGAGTGGTCATGATTTGTCCTTCCTCAATTGCTATGTTATGTGAGAAGAAGGTGATATCTAAGATTGAGGTACAATTCAAATCCATTAGATTCATACCATTTACAACTAAACGCCTTGAAAAAAATTGACGTGTTGTTATTATTATTACATGTAAGGGATACATTGACCACACTTGCGCAAATAGCTCACTTCGCAAATGATTGGTGTTGCATGTACTGTCTAGAATGCAACGATGAATTTGAGGAAACAAGGCACCAGAAGCAGTGTCCGGAGTATTTTGGATATAGTAACTTAGACCCGATGAAATACTTATGTTTTTTTTTTTTAGTTTTTCCCCAATCTATTTATTTAAGAAAAATGAACATTGCAAATACATAACATCAACAAAAATTAGGCAGATTGCCTTTGATAATAATGGCTACCGATGGTCCGGAAACGGCAAAAGAAAGGAATTGATGTAGAAGAATTTTTGGGATATACAATGGATTACTTGATACGAATGAAATAGGTATAACTATTTAGATTCTGAAATCACATAAAGTTCACAGTAGAAGATGACATCAAGTTTAAAGTTAGTAACAAACAGGATATATAAACTTAGAAAGCCGTGGGACTTGAAGAGACCAATTTTGAAAACTACAATCTTAGAAAGCAACGATCCACAATACCATAATTTTTTTAATAAATATTCAATGTAGAAGATGTCAACTTTTGGTAAAGGATCTATTGACAACCTATAAATTTGAAATATGATCAGGGAGTACAATATGTGTTCAAGGTTCTTTATGAGGTAATGTGTCGCCAGATTGTATTCTAAGTGAAGGTAGGAACATATGGAAGTGACAAAATGTCCAAGACTTTTGAAGTTACCAAAGCCTTCGTTAAGACGAACTATTGGGCACAATACTTTGTTGAAGATTTAATGGCAGAGGTTTGCATATATACAATCCCTTCGAAGAGGTAATTGGTACACATTTTAAACATTGTCATCTGATGGGTGTTGAAAAATTACAGGAAAATCATATCACATTGGAGAGTTTGTATCATCCGTTCGATGCAAAAAAATATTATTCTCTGCCTATTTGGAGGATCGACAACATGACCATGATAAATGAATCAGCTAGAGCGAAGTAGGAGCATGGGGAGACTTTTATGGATGATATTGATTAGTTAATTTCACTGAGATGAGCGCTGCTGACGACATATTTCCAAAAAATATTTAAACATCCATGTTCATGTAGATCATTATCTTATTATAAGCAATGAACCTAAATAAAAAATTGTCTGGAAGTTAAGATTATATTTCTTTCATTAGAGCAAATCTCCAGTGGTAAAATATTAAAGGAAAAAAACAAGAGAAAAAGAGAGGAAAATCCCGACTATTTTTATGACAAACCCATATTAAATCATAAAGAGTTGATAAGTATTCGGGACACAAATTATACGATATATTAAAGATGAACCAACATCATGGCCAGTGCCGTTACGGCACAGGTTAAGGGCTAGTATACTATTAAGTGGGAATGTTATTTATGCCCCTACTATCCATGGGCTTTGCACAAACACCCTCTAGGGGTAGAAACACAAGTCCAAAACAAAATCAGATATGTTGACTTCACGTTTTAACCTTTCTATTTCATTTCCCTTCTTCAAAGCCAGAAGAAAAACTCAATCGCCTTCGTCGCTCCAACACCGCCATCTCCATCACCACCACCATCTCCATCGCTCTATCACCAACACCATATCGATCGCCTCCACCACAACCAGCACCACCACCTCTGTTATGTCCGACATTACTATCAACATACTTTATCTTCTTTTTTGTGGTTTGAAAATTAAGTTTGGAATCAGATTCATACAGATCGAGAGATCTGATTTCTTTGTGTGATGACCTGAGAAGAGATCGAGAAGATGAATCTATTTCTGATTTCTGAACTGAGATTGAAGAGGAGGTGGCTGCAGTCATTTGAAGCAAAAAAATAGGGTTTTTTTGAATTTGGGTTTAACAAAGAGTTCGCAAATGAATATTTTATTGAATTAAGATGAATTGATTATTTAAATTGATATATAGGTCTTCTGTAAGAGGTCGAGATATGGGTTTGTATGGAATCAGATAAGAAGATGATGAAGAAATTAGTCAGAATAGGGGTTTTTTTGTGTCTCAATCGAGAACTCAATTGAGAAATTGGTGGTGGTACTATAGTTCTGGATCGATTGATAAATTAGAGTTTGATTGTCTAATTATGAAGATTGAAGGCGGATGAGAGGTTGATGGAGAAATGGAGGCGCAATTTTCCTGGGAATTAGAAAAGACAAATGAACATGATGTTGTTGTGATTGAAATGAAGATAAAGAAGATTATGGTTCTGTAGGGAATTGATTTATGATGCTTCTGAAAATGGTGGAGATCAGTTAGGGTTTCAAATAATCAGGAGATGGGTTTGAATCGAGAAGATGAAGATGATGCCGCTAACTCAAGAAGATGATGAAACCCATGAAATTAAGTTAGGTTTGAGATGATTTCAATCTTGGTGGCAATTTGATGGGTTAATTGATGAGATTCAGAAGGAAATGACTCTGCTGGTGAATGGAGTTGCAGAAAAGGGACCTGGAATTGTTAAGTGTAGATGGGTTCTGATAAAAGAAGAAGATGAATTTGAAGTTGCAGGTGCTAGTGCTAGTGCAACTGAAGTGCAAGGAAATGGTGCGGTGTAGCTACGATTAGCTAAGAATGGTGTTGCACGAATAAATGGAAAGGGCCATGTGCACAACTGAAATGAGGTTTCAATGGAAAATTGGGTATGAACGAGTTCTAGATGCCGAGAGGAGCAAGGTATTCAATTCTAATTGAGAATTGAGATTTGAATTACAGGTGTGTGTTGTGCTATGGTCTGTTGCAGACTGACCTTGAAAATGAAACAGTGGTTTGTTCTGCTAGTAGATCAATTTATGCAGGTGGACCAGATGGTGTCTTGCAGGATAAGGTGAGTGTGTCTAGATGGTTTCCATTACCGATGCTTACTAGTTATTCTAGTACTGATAGTGCTAGTTTGATTAAAATTGCAGGTTGAAAATGTATGTCAGGAGACTGCAATTTCTCAACAAAAAGAGACTGACCTTGAATGTTTGCATAATACGGATTATAGTGGGAGTCTATTGGGTATGTTCATGGTGTCTCCTTCATCTGTGTATATTATATTGGATTATTATCATGTCTTTCATTTTCTTCTTTTACCTGTTCTTTCTTAAAATTAGTGATTCTCAAAAAAATTATTTCGCATTAAATAATTGCTGGTAAAATCACCAAATAGCATTTCAATCTCATATTATGTTACTTTGTATTGACGAACCTATGGTGTAATGGTAGCACAACTGACTATATGTCAGAAGATGTGTGTTCGACTCATACTAGGTTCACTCATTTGTGTACAAATTTTATTTTTTGGAGACAACTTGTGATAGTTGTCTCCATATATGAAGACAACTTGTGTTAGTTGCCTCCATATTTGGAGACAACTTGGGATAGTTGCCTCCATATTTGGAGACAACTTTTGAACACAACTTTGTGCTAGTTTCCTTCACTTTTGAGGACAACTTGAGCTAGTTGCCTCCATTTTGATTTGCAACTTATTCCTATACACTATTTTTTGGAGACAAATTAAGCTAGTTGCCTCCACTTTTGGATACAACTTGAACTAGTTGCCTCCGATATGGACATTATTTATTGGAGACAACTTGAGCCAGTTGCCTCCACTTTTGGAGAAAACTTGAGCTAGTTGCCTCCTATATGGACACAACTTCAGCAAGTTGACTCCACATGGTAGTGGTGCTCGTCGGTGGCGGTGGTTGGCGGAGGTGATGGTAGTTGACGACGGTGGTGGTGGTTGGCGGCGGCCAGTGGTGGTGGTGGACAATGGTGGTGGGCGACGGTGGTTGGCGGCGGCGGTGGTGGTTGGTGGCGGTGGTGGTTGGCGATGGTGGTTCGTGGTGGTCGGTGGTGGTGGTTGGTGGTGGACAGTGGTGGTGGTGGTTGGCGGTGGACAGTAGATTTTTTTTTATTTTTTGGTTTTTTTTTCCTTTGTTTTTAAATAGTGGTTAGTATTTTTGTATATACACTATATAAAAGAGGGTATTTTAGTAATGTATTAGGCTTAGGGGTATTTGTAAAGTTCATAAGGGTATTTTTGTAAAGGGTCTCATAGTATGGGTATATAGATAATATTCCCTACTATTAAAGTGCATGTCTTTTTATACTTACAACCCGGCTCAACCTTTGGTTCGTCTTATGAGTCGCGTAGACTTTTGTATTAAGCATGTGGTTTTTAACTTGTTATGACCATTGAAAATACTCTAAAATATCATTAATATATTTTCGTTATCCAAGATTCCCATTGATATATAGTTCGGTTTCAGTTAGTATCACAACTAACAAGTTCCTAAAAAAAATTCCTTGGTGCCTTTTATTTTTGTCAATTATAGGATAACTGAGTGGTGACCATTGATGAAATGTGAACATCACCAGCGAAAGTTAATGGCAGTCAAAGTATAATATGACTTACGTGGATGATTTTATGCCTTTTTATTTTATCTAACAAATTATAATTTTAGAACATGCGAGCGTGGTTTGTGTGTATGTATGCATATATATGTAGTCATTTAACCAAACTTGGATTATGTATTTGAAACGAACAAATGGGAACTTCTATCGTTTGCTTTAATATATTATTTCGAAGAAAGAAAATTCTAAGCATTTAAAAAAATAAATTATAGGAAATCTATTCCAAAAATAAAAACAATCTAATGTGAGTAAGAATTCAAATTACCAAAACAATAATTAGGTATATAATGAGGTAAATAATACAAAAACTAATGAAGCAGGTCAACCAGTTTGTTAATCACTTTCGAATCGATACAACATAAAACTTGGTAAACCATACGACAATGTGAGTAATATAAAGTCGAGTTATAGCATACCAAGCCGAAAATGTAAATTGGCGGGGGAAAAAAAACAATTTAAATGAATTTCTAGGTTCTCTCTATTATTTTACTATTCTTGCATGTATTCTTTTTCGAGTCCAAATTTTTCCTAAGTTAGTTTTGTATATACATCCTAGATGTTGTATGAATTTCGTAGCTTGTGAATCTGTTTTGATATTTTTAAATTCTTTAGATTTCATGGGATGATGTCGTACATTTGTAAATTTCATATTCAGGTCCAGCTCATAGGAAAAAATATAATGGAAACTCATTATTCACACATCGTTTCGATAACCCAAACTTCTGAAAAATGCAATCATCTCCATCTTGATTTCGTACTAAATTACAGTTTTCTTCCTTAATTAACGATTAATTTTAACCTTCATTTTTCCGAAAATACTAACCCTACTATTATAATAATTTATTTGGGGCTACTTTGAGATTTTATTGGGATACTTCATTGTATTTACGATTGTTGCAAAGTCAATTATAATATTAACAGGAAGACGTAATTTGTTGGTTATTCGGGGTGTGTTTTTTCTTTTTTTGGCGTCTGGAAGTGATTAGTAAGTACCCGATGTAAGGACCAGCCTTACAAATTAGCACAGAAACAGCTCTTGATCTCTAAGGATAAAGATGGATTGGGGAGAACATAATTTCTTAGAGAGAAAAGATACTTTTTCTGATTAATTTTTTTCATTCCCATTTCTACAAACAAGAAGGGAATATAAATGAGGGGTTTGGTGTGCACATGTGCCACTTACACACACACTCTACTAATCCTACTTAGCAACAACTATTAGCTAATAAATCACGGTTAATTAACTACTATTTACATTAACGGATTACTAGACCCCCCCTAACTCAGGTGGCCCTTAACTGAACTTGTCAGCCCAAGGATGGGTCCTAACAAATCCCACTCCTTCAATTTATCCTTGTCCTCTAGGATATGAACTGAGCTCGACCCATGAAGAGCACAACTGTTGCATATTGTAGCCTCATCTCGAATATATAATGAAATGTGAACTTTGCAAATTTTAACACCCGGACATAAAAATTTCAAATCATTCATCTGAACTGCAAGCATGAAGATTGGTTGCATTCCTTCAAAAGTAGTCGATGCTCCACCTTCAAAATTGATTAATGGACTTAAATCTATTGTTCTTAGTTCTCAAAATAAAATATGCTTCGGAATTCGTGGATTCATGGGTCCTAATAAGAGCATCTCCTGAAGCAATAAAAGTCTTGGATATGATTCTATTGCATCCCTGAACAACACTTCAATTAATTGTATAAGCACCTTTTATTAATGAACCTTATCTTGCATACAAAGTTGTAGTTGCAAATAAATCTTCTCTTCTAACACTAAGAACTCCTCCTTCCTCTGTACTCTAGCTAAATCTTCAAGCTTGAGCTTTATCGGTAATATATCCATAATGAAGTAAGTTGCAGCACTACTAGTTACTCTGAACTTGTGCATAATAACTCTGATGACACTGACACGTCTTCTAACTGAATTATGAGTTATAGTTGCAAAGCGAGATGAGAATTTCTGAAATTGACTGGTTATCATGGAGCTGACAGCCTGCTCTCTCCCTTGTGGGTCATTAGATATGGAGGTATGTAGTTCTTTAAAAAGATGTTGCTCATCGACTGTAAAATACCCAGCTGCCTTTATGAAGTACTTGTTACAACTCTTGTGTCTTATAACCAAGGATAACTGCTTCCAGCCACGACATAGGAAGAACAAATAATCAACATAAAATTTTGAGTTATCTAACCTGAGTGTGTGCCTATCAAAGATATTGCTCGTATACCTCCAGAAGTACTGCAAGGCTATGGAAGAGTTTTCTACCCGAACTTCATCAGATGAACAATCTTCGAGGAAATATTCAGCTCCCAGCACAACATGCCTATGCAAAATCTTTCTTATAGTAAGGAATAATTGTTGCCAGTACCCTTGACTTAGAGAGAACCACCCAGTATCAGTAGATGAGCTGTGTAGTGTAGTGACAAGAGCTACCTTTACCTCTTCAAACTTGAGCAAGCTGATCTCGATGATGCGACATTTCACTGGATTACAAGGTGAAATTGCCATAAATGATGACCATTTCAGGAAGGTACAGCACGCCACCTGCCACAATTGCCTAGCAATCCCTGAGTCTAAAGCTGACAAGATTACCCCTAACTGAATCCTTACTATATGCCCAGGCTCATTCACATCATATTTGGCATCCCACTTCCCTGAAACCATACAAATGACTTCCTTATCAGTTAATATAACATCCTTAAGCTGCAACCTCACTATATCATCTTCTCCATAGATAGCTCCCAAATCATTAATAAGACTGTGTATCCGTGTTAGATTCGAAGATGCAACTTCTAGCTGAGTACAAGAACACACAATTTTATACACAATATCCTTGATCTCCCATACAAACTTATCAGCCACTCGCTTACACTTTTGGTCTAAAAACTTGTATTCCATGTATTCAGCACCAAGTATCTTCCAGATTCCCACTGTCTTTACAAAGAATTCATTCCAACTAACCACCCATCCATCACTACCACAACCCATACAGCTAGGCAGTCCCACTGGCTCAATGAAGGTCCAAACATTACTTATACAACTCGCAGAGATCCAACAATGAACAAAGTGAAAGTGAGTTCTGATAAGGAAATTGGATGACGAAACTCCTCGAGTATTTCCTTCCACGCCAGTAGTTGAAACTTAATGTTACATTTCCAGAGTAATTGAACAAGAAACTTGCTACCAGATATGCCGAGTACCCCAATATATGTCGAGCATTTCTGTAATGCGGTTGCTGGTAGCGTGGACTTGACATCCTCAACCTTCCATCCAGAACACCATCCATCACTACGCCAGAGTCTGTAGTTACGTTTTCTAGGTGGCTTAATGAAACACCAAGCAAAAACATCACTACACACAAGAGAGACAAACAACAGTGTGAGAACCTTGAGTTGATTCCTATATATAAGAGCTACCTGTTCAACAATTACTTGAGTATACCCCCATCTCATACACCCACAAAAATCATACTCAAGTTTAGAAACATATTTAGCAAAACAAGAATTGCAGATGATAAGGTCGACCTCTTTTCCTCGATCAAAAGCCCAAAAAACAGCAGCAATGATAAGGAAAACATTTTCATTGGCAGTTAAGTTGTAACTCTCCTTACCCAGCTGAAGTTGTAAGATAAAATCACCCCCAACACCATCAGGACCCTTCATAGTTCCCATCCCTTTACTACTTCCATTGAGCCTCAAAGGCCCTTCACGGTTACTTATGCCAAGTAAGAGAATCATAAAACCTTCATTTACAGGGAAATTATGTCTACCAGGATCAAACAACTTGCAAGTATCACAGCCTTTCCCCTCCCTGGTAGGTAGAATCATAAGGAAGTACGCAAGCAAAAAATTCCATTGGTACCCATCGTTTAGAAAAAAAAGTGAAATAGATTTCTCTCTCTTTTAGGCATTGTACCAAATAGTTTACCCCCATCAGTAATAATACCAATTTGAACCAAGACAAATGCGATTGAATTCATAAACATTAATTCGAATGGAAACCCATGTTTAAAACTCAACTCATAAACAAATTTCTCGTTGCAATGATCAATTAAAACTGACCTATCAAGGAACTTCCCACGATCAAATATGGAATGAGTAAAATCAAAACTAGGTAGTACAACACATACAGAAGTAATTGGAGATATAAGTAAGCTGGATATTACCTTGAATGATTTGAATAGATTATAAGTAAATTGATTAAGGTTACCAACCGTGATAATCTTCAAATCTCCAAATTTCTGAAACTCATCATTAAATTTTGAATTTAACGCGTTGAAATCATTTACCCCCTGAGCTGAATCTCCATTACTTTGAAATTCCACCGCGAAATCGGTACTAAGGATGAAATGTTTACCTTTCTAATAATCCAGAAATATTGAATTCCCACTGTGTTTCTGAACTCCAACTTCAAAACAAGCTTCATCCATATCAGAGAATTGAGTTGTATATCTATAATTTTCTTCATATGTTGGATTTAAATCTATAGGAATTGAAGAAGGAATAGTGAAATCAGTCACTAATTTCGATTCAACGGGAATTACCTCCGAATCTGCGTCGATTTTGTGTGTAGAATCAGATGAGGGTTTGAGTAAATCATCATCTGGTTTCATCTTGTTTACACAATCAACCACATCCTTCAACTGAGATGAGTATTTCTCCATTGCAGCCTTCAAATCAGCAAACGAATTCTTCACTGCAACTTCAAAATCAACTATGTCGATTATCATTGTCACTCGGTCACAAGGAATCGAGTGCTCTGATACCAATTGTAAGGACCAGCCTTACAAATTAGCACATAAACAGCTCTTGATCTCTAAGGATAGAGATGGATTGGGGAGAACAGAATTTCTTAGAGAGAAAAGATACTTTTTCTGATTAATTTTTTTCATTCCCAGTTCTACAAACAAGAAGGGAATATAAATGAGGAGTTTGGTGTGCACATGTGCCACTCACACAAACACTCTACTAATCCTACTTAGCAGCAACTATTAGCTAATAAATCACGGTTAATTAACTACTAGTTACATTAACGGATTACTAGACCCCCCCTAACTCAGGTGGCCCTTAACTGAACTTGTCAGCCCAAGAATGGGTCCTGACACCCGAATGCAATTCGTACCCAAAAACCTAATAGTTGATCTTAACTTTCATTTTTTCCTAGACACTAATCCTATTAATAATATATTTCGGGTCAACAATAAATTTTGTCCTCATACTAATATCTTGTGTTGTTATAACTTTTGAATCATCATCTTGACCCAACAGTGTATCTTGACATTCTGTTTATCCCTAAAATATACTAGCTTTTTATTAAGTTTCATATTAGTTTTAGATGGCGTAGTACATTTTCCTCCAACACTTCGAGCCATATTTTTGAAATCCCCAATTACGTATTTTAGAATTTATCATGTTCTGCTACTCGTGATTTTCTTAAGCAGAAGCATTTGACATCGTTATTGAATCAACCCAACACTTCATTAAGTTCTAAGTCAGTTTCTGATAACTACTCACATGTTTCTTCTACATTTTCTACTTAATTTACTCTCAACTTTATGTATATTTTTCTTTGAATCCTAATTTGGTTCTCCATATTAGTGAATTTATCACATATATAACTCATGGGTATGTTACTGACATTCTTTACCGGAATCTCACATTTTCCAACTCAACAATATTTCTCTTATTTCTGAAATTTATGTACCTTTAACCTTCAAAATGAGGGATTCTAAATCGTCACAATTATATATAGATTTAGCTTCCTTTACGTTGATTTTTGGAGTGTTAGTATGTGTTATCAAATTCTGTTATTCATTTCCATTTTTCTCAACTGCTCCGCTGTGTTTGCATTGACAAAGTTGAAGTCGTTATGATTTTCTTTGGTATCCTTATTATTAGTACTGCAACAATTTTTGCGTCAAACAACCCCTCAAAACTAACCTATATTGCGTCCTCCATAAGGAATAGTTCATGTTATGCTCTGTATAGATTTGTTCGTAGTTCTTCTCTGCAATTTCTTAAATCTGATATTTTTCATATTTAACTCATTTTCTAGAAAATTCTTCAATTTTCGAAAATATGTCTTTGTTATTTAGCAGTTTACATGTTTAATCTTGTATTTGCAGAGAAAAAATCTACTAATTTATTTAAAACATGCTTTTATGCCATAATTTATTTAAAACATATTGTTATTCCCTTTCACTAATTTATTTAAAACATATATGCTTTTCTACTAATTTATTTAAAACATATTGTTATTCCCTTTCACGATACGAATGGATCAAAGGAAAACTATAGCTTTTATGCCATCAAAATAAACAAAATAATTGAAGGTGTACTTACCTGACCACATTAAGAATTAAGTTTGTTAACAACTAAATTAGGTGTTCTTGTGTACACATAATGCTTACCAAAAGACTTTATTTTGATAGCAAATGTAAATTGATGATGATGCAAATACTTTATGTAAAAGACTTAGATTGTTTATTTTTTTCACGTAGACTTTATTTATGTAATTGATAATTGGTTCAGGGTTCAATTATATTATTGTTACTAAGTGTGTAATTTTACTTAACCAAAAACAAATAGTCTACGTGATTATAGTAATAAAAATCATGGAGAAATTAATTTTTTTGCAATTGTTGCATTTCCTGTTTCCAATTAAACGCAGTCATTGTTACCCAAACAAAGATTTTTTTTAGCTACGTCATTTTTTGCTCTTTGTTCAGTTCTGTGGTGATAAATCAAGTGTTACGTACCATAATTTATCTTTCAACATTCATACCACATACCTGACTTGATGTTTCATGCTAGGCAGAGTACGGAAGAAAAGTTAAGACTAAAAACTGAAATAAAAAATTATTCTTGCATAGTGAGTTTGGACTATATAAAAACCGTCCACTCACACCAAAACTCATATTGGACCCCTGTTTTTCTTGGGAGAGCGGCCACGCTCCTAATTGTGAACGATTTTTATGTGGTTGATAACCACGGTCTGTACATGACTGCAATAACTGAAATTTGTATATATCTTATCAACATGATTAGTATCGGAAATTGACAATAAATATGTTTGAATTTGCAGAACCAAAACTCAAAACTACCGAGAGAAAACATGAAAACGCATCTAATAAGAAGGAACACACATGATTGTTTCTGTGTTTGCAATCCAAAAGTACCAAATAACACAAATGAAACCCATGATTGTTGTATGAAATTAGAGGCAAACCTGAAATGAAGCGAATTAGTCATCAATTATACCCTTTGTGCTTGGCAGATTCATTGCAAAAAGATTTTATTTTGTTCATACGCTATCTAATTACGTCTTCTCTACAGACCCACAATATTTTTCTAAAATAACGCATCAGTTAAGATTTAAGCGTTACATGCTCTTATCAAACAATGACAAAGAGTGACAAAGTGTATGTGGAAAAGAATAGATTGTCATTACTTTCCCTCTCTGACTCGTACGCTTATGGTCAAACAACACATGTGTAATGTTTGCAAGAAAATGAACTTCCATTTCAGTACCACAAAGAACCAATGCTATAAATAAATAAAAAATATCACAAAATATTTGATCAGTAGCCTATCATCACAATATAACAATCTCATCGATAGTTTACCCTATTAGGGTAAATCAACTGCTATCTTAAAGATTTTGAGTTGAATTCAATCCATAATTTTCTCAATACATCTATTGGGATTTACCCTCTTTTTTTTTTTGAAAAGGTTCAATTTAGTATAAAATTTTGTCAATATGTTTATCAGCTTTACGTAGCTTATTACAAAATAGAAATAGAAGTATAGCCGAGCTTATATAATGAAGATTCCATTATTTCCTTTGAAAGTAAACTCCAGCAGTTGTAAAAACACTTAAATGCTCGTCTTAAAGTGAGACTGGGGAATTCGAGACAATTGTTTGGAAGTTCGGGCATATTCAAAATAGTCTAACATGCTTTATTAATCCCTTTAATATAATCATAGTGTGTAGTATGATGAATATACTATCGTGACCTGCATGAATATAAATTCTGAAAATGATAATCACAATGTGGAGTTCTTACATTTTCGTCACAGAGGAGAGATCTAGGTTAATAATTTTATTACCTGGCATGAAATTAACCTACTGCCATGTACACAGAACCCGCATCTTAACCATGAGATGTTTTCCTGCCTCTTTATGATTTAGCTCACTGAACTTCCAATAAATATTCTGGGGAAGTTTTTTAATAAAATGCGTGTCATCTGGGATGCCATGTTCACTTAATTCAACATAAGTTCCATTAGAGAACAGTAATACAATTTAAAAAAAAAAACAAATCTATGAAAATAAACGTCAAATTCATGAAAAGTCAAAGTTTAATCAGACATAAGAAAGTCACACAATAAAACAACCCAAAAAAGAACCAACATAAGAGAACTCAGTAGTAAATGAATAGGATATATGAATGAGGTTGAGGGCTAAGGCATTGAAGTTTAGGATATTTTTTCTTGGTAGATTTTACATTACAAAGAAAACACATAATTTCACACTTTAAAACCAATGAAGAAATAAATAGTCTTTTTATGAGTATTACCTTCAGCAGGAAATAGCTTCCATTCCATAATAATATGAGTACCAAGATTAGAAGTCACAAACATAATAGACAACAAAAGCAAGAATTATGTAAATAGATATCAACCAAATTTCAAAACTACAAAAAATCCACCATTAGCAGCAAGCCACAACCACTGTCACCCCACGACCAAACCCCCAGATTATTCAATAAATTACATACCAACGTGATATCAAAACACGTTAGTTCGTATTTGAAGGGGAAATATAAACTTACTCCAAGTCCGCCTTTTTTATGGACAACCACTGCAAGAATTGAAATAATCCCTTAATAACATATATATATATATATTATTAGTTCTTGTATCAATCTTTATATTGAATTCCTGACACAGTTGGACTTGATTTGATTCTCCAAATCATGTAGAGTTTGATCATTTAGATATACGAAGATGAAAAAATCGAATTAGAAGCATAAAAAGCTTACGCTGATAAAACCCTAGAATTTCACGAATAACTTCTACATCAATTGTTTTTGATCTTCAACCTCAAATAATATTCCAAAAATAATCACGAATAGTTTATATTTATTTCGACTTGTAATTCAAAGAAGTGATTCAAAAAAGGGCAAGGTGGCGTACACAAATTTTTTGCTTGGTTTTTGTGAACAAAATTCCTTTTTTTCATGCCTCCCCATCTAACATTACTGGAAGTTTCCTAGGGGAGCCGTTATATACCCTTTAATTACATATATACATGGATATCAAAATTTTGATATCATGATTATTTTATTGAATATAAATTCTTCTCTTTTTATGCCTCTTTGTCTTCTTCTCTAATTGCGACAGTTAATTTGTTTTTCCTGTTCATTTTTCCGTTACATATTGTTAAACAATATGGGTACACAACAAAATTCAGTAAGCACATCACTGACTTTTTCAATGCTTGGCGACTATTATACAACAGATATAAAGACAACAACATAGAAAGAAAAGAATAAAACAAAGCCTAGACCATGGACTGAAGCCATTTCTTCCAAAGCGCTGGCCAGAGCAGTTTGAAACTACTGTATAGAAGAATTCCCTTGATAAAACGGATAGACTCCGCAATCCCGTCCTGCAGATTATATGAACAGTCGTTAGTGGGAGTAAGAAGAGATTCTTCACGGCGTGATTAAGACGCCTTGTATAAGCCATTATTGTATAGAAAAATTCCATTGATGAAAAGATAGCCTGGCAATCCTGTCGTGCAAACACTTAATGAAATGATGTTAAATAAAATACCTTGGCATATTGCTGCAAATCCCATATGTTCCCTTCACTCTTTGGCCAAATAAATCATGAACTTTAATAATTTCTAGATTTTTAATCATTCCCAAGCCTAGTTAATAGCCTACACTTATACAAACTTTCAGATCCTATACCAAACTATAGAAATATAAAATAAGCCAAACCTAAAGCACCTTTTTATCAATGATGAGTATTTGCAAACAAACAAAACAATAACAAAAACATGGTTAAATATCTAGCTAGCCAACCACCAAATGTTCTATCATCTATTGATTACTCATAAACAGAAAAGTTATATGTTATGTACAAATATCTTGATTAGAGAGGAGCAGAAAATGACCAACTCACTCTACAAAATACAGTTTAATGAATTTTATTTACCTCCATCAAGAAGAGCAACAGAAACACCATTTTTGATTTATTTTGCAAAGAAACCTCACAATTTTGTCTTTCAAAATTATATTAAGCCTGTTAATATCGCACCCTGAAATCTTCCAGCGTTGTTAAATTCTTTGGCTCCACCTAAAAAATAATATGTATTTGGTCCAGCAAACCCAAACTTAGGGAAGTTGAATAATCTCGGTAATTAAGCATAAGATATTAGTATTACCAAATGTTCGCAATAAGTGCAACAAAACGGATTATGAGAAGATGACCTGGTTATTATACACATTCATTATTATGCTTATGTACGAAATATATATATATATATATACACACACACTTATCCAAGCTAATTAGAGCCAGAACTGCATAAACGGAAGGTCTAGGTACATACTGGCTCATCATTCGATAGACTGCTGAGCCATGTGATATAGTTACCAATCGCCGGTGGCTGATTATAACACCAATAGGGTATCTTAAGCGCTCCATAAGACTATTATTAGCCTGCAATCGCAATTAAAGTTGAGAGAATGAGAGAGAGGTAGGGACTCGCAGTTTCACTTTTCCATCTCAAGCAAGAATTTTTAGGAAGCGGCTTCACTTTCTTCTATACCGTATTCCCACCAAGCCATAATTCCTGTCGGAAAAGCCTCTCTCCATACACTGATTTCTAAGACAATCTACAACATAAAGAGAGTTTAAAATAGATATTTAAATGAATACTAACAAAAAATGAATTGAATGACATTTTGTTTTTCACTCTAATTTTATTGTAAACTGCGAAGAAAACCTTTATAAGTTTTTAATCTCCACATTCTTGAAGTACTTAAGATAATCAAGCCTTCTTTCTACTTTATCGCGAGCGTCCAAGAAATCGGAAATGAGAGTCTTGTTTTCTTTATATAACTCGTAAGGGTAGTAATAGTAGCAAGATGGCTTCTTTCGTTCTCCGTGAATAAAAATGACAAGGAAATATTCAAATGAAGATCTCACGAGAAGTAAAACCGAAAAATCAACAATTGAGGGGAAAGACTACCTTCTTTTGAGAGGTTAAATTTTGGATTAGTAAAGAAAGATGATTCATAAGATCGTCAAATTTATACCAACCATACCCTTATCATGTTTTCTTCTTTGGTACGAAGATAAGGTTTTCTTTTTAGTAAAGAATGAGATCTAATTGGGAATACTGATCTTTAAGTTCATTAGCTTTTAAACTAAGAGTTAATCTACCCTTGATAAGCCGTATATATATACTTCCTTGAGTTCATCTTTAAGGGAGCGAAGATTTGTTCTTGATTATCGCAAATTCTTTAAAAAATTATCTAATTGTTGCGGAAGCCGCCATCAAACTTGAAAAATTATGTTTTTCTTGGGATAAAGCTAAAGATTAGAGCCAAATATGAAAGGGCGAGCAACTTCGCTACACAATAAATTTTGGCTTTGTGACAATTGATTATTCTCATTAGTAAGATTATTTAATCAATTGAGTAAGTATGAAGATTATCTAATCTACTAAGTAATTGATTCTAATTCAAATATCTTCATTAATCGATTCCGATTTGAAGCTAAATAAATAAACCAAACATTTAAAAAAGGAATGAAGTGTAAAAAATAAGGAAAGGCGAAATCATTAGAATAGAGAAACAAAAAGGATAGAGGAAGAAAACTATAAGTTATCGCACTCAAGCGAAGTAAAGCATATATAGTTACTCAATCTTGAAGGCTTTTCCTTAGAGATTCAACTTCATATTCCAAAGATACTGCCAAGAAGAATTATGAGAGTTATCTAAAATATTAGATAAAATTTTAAAAGTAGGTTTCATTTGATGTAGGAAGAGATGAGAGGGATGAAGTAGTAATGATAGCAACTTGATGATTTGCTCCATAAGGAGTTTTTGGGAAACGGTTGAGGGTAATATTAGAAGGAGTTTAGCCACAACATTTGTAGGGATTTGATTTGTCAAATTTTTGAAGGAAGGGGTATTGATAATCGTAAGAAGGAGGATTAGATTTAAATGATAACTCTCCTAGATGAGAATAATGAATCTTCAAAAGAGAGAGGGATTTTTTATGAGGACAAATAATAATTTAGATCAGAGGCAACAATATTGTTATTAAGATAAAAACTTATCATTCCATCCTTCTTCCTCCTCTTCTCAACAAGCTTCTTGAGGGAGTTAGGGTTTGGAGTTTCGGAATAGGCGATTGGGATAGCTCCTCTAAAGGAAAACATGACAAGAATTATAATGAATTAAATCGGGAAGATCGAAGAACAAAAGTAGAAAAGTAATTCAAATAGATAATATAATCGAACCATGACGTTTCCATTAAAAACTAAATAAACATTTGAAAGTGGTTTAAAAAGAGTTGAGCTCCACCTTTTATAGAAAACTTGTAAAGAGGACACGTGTTAAAGAAGAGCTATACATAAACTAAATGAAGAGAAAACTTGTAAAGAAAGAAGTTCTCATATCTTATCTTTCTTCGTAGAAAAGACATGAGAAGAGGCAAGATGTAGGACCGAATATCACCACAAACGATATTCTCGCGATGGAAACGACACTTCTCAAGGAAACCTAAACATTTCTACAACAAGTATTAACAACACTTTGAAGATTCTTCAACGACATTTGGCGAGTGTCCAAAAGAGTGATATAACGGTCAACCTGATGGTTTTGGCTAAGACAATCTACAACATTAAGGGAAATCTTAAGATGTATTTTCCTATATAAAGGGTTTCCGAGAGGGAAAATGAATGTACTTTTAGAGCCGAGAGAATTTTTAAATGAATACTAAATCCTCAAAAAATGAATTGAATGACATTTGACAAGGGTTTTTCAACTCTAATTTTTTGTTTTTCACTCTAATTTTATTGTAAACGGGAACTCAAAAACCATGATTGCTTAAAAGTTATTTCATAGAAGCCTGAAATGATTGTAGCTGGGATTCCGTCAATGGAGATGTATCATGGAAAAATTTGCAAGAATAACCTTGACTGGAAAACAATCAAGAAAATGTTAGACGACATTGAATAGGCATGAAGGGAAAACCCAAGATACAATGAAGATTGTACCTTCTGACATCTTCCTTTAAGATAAATTCCCAATATTTCGTTTGGTCTTTTTGGTTTTGAAGTTGGGTTAGATTCTAACTTCTTGAATCATTCCCTTTGTGTTTGGGCTCCCTTTATTATCTTGTTCATCTACATTTCAGATTATAGTGAAAAGAATTAGCATAAACTACCAAACAAAATTGATTAAAATTCTAATGATATGCACAGTTGACTTGGTACCATTTTGTGTTTGTAGTTTGGAATTCGATTTACACTCTAATAATCAATTTATACCCAACTATAGCACCAAAAAATAATAAAACGAAATAGGAAATAAAATAACTTTTTCTTTGCGATGTGAAACCAACATCAAATAGCATTAATTTGAGTACGTCTAGATTACTATCACAAAACAGCTGCACACTTGAAACTATTGAACGTTGATAAAGATAAATATATATAGTATGCATACTTGGACAAATCAAAGAAAGAGCACAAAAAAAAGCATATTTTATAGAAAACAATCTAACACAGAAACAAAACGATGATTTAGAACTATGAATGCAATTGCCAATAGTAGGGGGCATATAGATGAGAAATTATATTGGGGTACGAATTAGTGAGAAAATAAACCAAAATTGATGAATAGACAACCAACAGAGATTTGGGTTAATCTTTACCTAAAGAAAAGACATAGATCATGATATTTACCGACAGGGAGCAATGAGGAGGTGGCCTAATACAGAGCCTAATCTGATAGAGAGCATGTTCATCATTCATAGTGAAGCTGATAAAAGTGCAAGACCACTACAAAACTACATCAAAAACAACAACAAACATAATTAGAGAAAATGGAATTGTGAAGATTTAATCAACTACACCTTCACGATTGTCCTCCTTCTTTTTTTTATGGTATTTATCACTTGCCCTAACACACACCCATTGATAAAATTAGGGAAAAAAATAAAATAAAAATGCATGATTACTAACTGAATCAAAAAAAAAAAAAAAAAAACTAAAAAAAACTAAAGAAATAAAGAGAGATGAATTAATTTCCTAATTAATTTATGGCTAGTATGAAACTGCTTTGAAACACATTCTAGAACAGATTCTGTACAATCTTGGGGATTTTACCATTAGAAGAAAGTGCTTTCTTCATGATCCAACTGTTGTTCGCAATCACCAAGATTCTATCATGTTCTCTTAGCAATCCATGCTAATATCTAGCAACACACAAAACATGATAACCCATGTCTCATCGCCATCCTCAGCGTCGCTCAAGCATCTTTTCAGCAACAGTTCTTATCTTTAATCTTAGTCGTATGTATATGAAGTTTCCCATGCTTTTGTATAGTTTAACACATTATAAATACTGACGTCTTACTTTGTTAACAATGCTAGACCTCATGGAAGTTCTATGTCATTGTCACTAATTTTGTAGTCAACTACTCAAGACTGTATTTTCCGTATTAACTTACTAATGGATCACACGAAGATGAGTTATTCCTCATAGATGTTGAATTCTACCCGCTTTCATTTTTTTTTACCTTTTATGCATTGGTAATTTGGAGTTTGGTTTCATTTCGGGACCTTTAGGATATAGGTATAAGTCATCTAATAGATTGAGAAATTCAATTTCCAATCATCTTTTTGGATCAGATCCGATGACTACTAACCATAGGTAAGTGATATTATTTTAATAGTCAATCAACATGCATTAGGAAAGGATAAAAGGTAAATTGGAAATAGAAAAAGAAATCTAAACCCTGAAATCTGCTAATTCCATTATTATCACTGGAAGTAGCTTTAAACTCCCAACTGGTCTTGGTTGCTGCTCTTCTTGGAGATAGCAGTGCTGGATCAAACTTGATCTAGCAGCACCGTGGATAGCCATTTGGCTAGTTTTGACGTCATCTAACTCCAAGTTAACGGAAGTAATATTGCCTTCTTTAATCGTCTATAGCTTTAACTCCTCCTTCATTGTTTAAAAAAAAAAAACCATGCTATCAGAGAACCCAATCATGTCCAACGACAAACACCTAAAAATCAAAAATCAGAAAATTGATCAGAAGATCAAAACCCATTTCTCTAATCACTAAATAAAAACAACATAAATATAGGTTCGTAAACATGGGTTTTGCAAAACAACAACAAATAATAATGTGGAAATACCACAGAGTGTTAGACCACCACATCACCAATCTACCTATTTTCGTAAGGCGCAGTGTGATATCCCATGCCTATTTCTCTTCACCACTCAAATGGCTATCTGCTATGTGTCAACAAATATGTAAAATAGATAATTTTGAATAAGACAAATCATGATCAGTTAACCACACCAAAATGACTAACGTGAATCAAACTGAAGGACCAAGTAGGTGGAAAGAGACATAAAAAAATATATGTACAACATTTCTGTAGGTTATGAAGTAAAGATAAAAACTAACCTATATGTATGACTTGAATTAGCAATTAAAGACAAATTAGTTTATATTTTTACTTCACATATTAAGATTTTCAAAAGCTCCAATGGAATCATAGGCGAGGAACTCATGTCTACCCTATCCTGATCTACCTTCGAGGTGTACCAATGGTCATTAATTATAAGTGTACTAATAGCCATTAATTTCTCTGTATACAAAACACCCTAATTCAATTTCCAATTTCCTGCACAAACAACAACATACATGAATTCACCATTGCCCATAAATCAGTTGCAAGAAATACATGCACCTCTATATACAATACACTAGGTATTGAAATATACACCCAATTTAGTGTATTATTAAGAGGTGATAAAAGATTTTCCACCACGAAATTGTTGCAGAAATCCTAGTTTCACATAACATAAATCAGTGACCTTGTATAATACATACAATCAGAACACTATACACCCAATTATCGGAAACTATAATAATAGAGGATAGGGTACCTTACACTACACCAAATCCTGTATTTAGCAACATATCAATTTCGGGGGTGTGCAACGGATATAGACGTTGCACATTTTGCAACGTCAATATACATTTCTCACGTCCAAATACGTTGCTCAAATCACCTATATGAATTTATTATAGATGAACTTAATGGAGCAACGTGTTTGTATATTGTTGAAACGTTTTGAAACGTTATGCATGAATGGTATTTTAGTAATTTTAGCAGTCTTGATATTTAATACCAGATTATTATTACTATTAATTTTTTTTTATGAAAATTTTAAAACTAATTCACCCAAATTATTCCCTCTCATTTCTTTTCATCAAAATTATTCTCCCTCCCAATTCTCCCTCCCAAACTTGAATCAACCAAAAATTTCCCCCTCAATTTCCCCTCTAATTCCACACATTAACTTCAATACTTTCAGACAAATTTATTACTCCTTTTTTTCTTTTCTTTTTTTCCAGACAAATTTAATACTTTCACCAATATCTTCGTCTCTCCTCTATCTTCCTATTTTATTCCGTCTCTTATTTCTCTCTCTCCCTCGTTTTTCAGAGTTTTTTCTTCTGAGAAAACTGTCTTTCAGTTCTTCTCTCAAAACCAAAACTTCTTCCAGAATCAGGAAAGCCATAGATCGATTTATTCCCTAAAACCCAGAAATTTAAACCTTAATCAAAACCCAAAAAGCTCGATCTATTCTCTAAAATCCTAAAAAAAGCCTAAACCTAGAAAATCAAATTTGTTTCCAAAATTGGAAATATATTCATTTGATAGTTGTTGATTACCATCAGGTATAAGCTATTATCTGTTACTACTGTTATTTAATTTTGTTTTTGTTTTTTTTGGATTCGATCTATTGTTTTGATTTTGTTAGTTTTTGTTTTGATCTCTGTGAAGTTGGAGTTTTAATTCATGTATAGGATTTGGTAAAATTTGAAGGCATGGGTTTGTTTTGCTTTCAGTTTAGTATCCCCTTAAAGTTGTTTTGATGTTAAAACCCCTGTAGAAGTGAATGATTTGCTTACAGAGTCGGGTTATGGATTTGAGGTAGATTTTGCGTCATCTGTTGCTATTTTAGGAGTTTATTCATCGGTGTTTAAAGCATTTCTATGTTTGGAAAAGTTTAGGAGTGTTTAGGAGTTTATTCATCTAGATGTTGTTATTGTCTAAGCATGGGTACCGTTTTAATGATTCAAAAACACTTAAAGAAGTAATGGCCTATGTGCTAATCTATCATGTAAATGTATTCTGCTAGATTATGTATGCCTATTGTAGTATCATCTGCAAGAAATTTTTACTAATTATAAGCAAAATTCTATGTGATACACTCATATGTCAACGTCCTTATTATGTGTCAAAGATGAAATCTGCTTCAATTGGTTTGCTAAAGAAGGTACATGGTACCTTTAATGAGATATATTTGACACAATTAGAATCTACACAAGCACATATCGATAACGAAAAATTAAAATGAACAAAATATACCATTTTGCTAATAAGAGCATATTCACATGGGTGGAACTGAAATATACCATTTAGGAGTTTATCATTGTTGTCTATATATGTTGTTGTCAGATGCCAAATTCTAAAGTAAGGTTAATTTGTGTTTTGGTGTAGGTTTTGTAGAGTACGATTGCGATTTGAAGAACTTGAAAGGTCCGGCAATCTGTCAGATTGTATGGTTTTATTTCTCTTATATCTGAATGTTCAGCTTCTTAATTTCTTATTTTCAGTTTGCTTACTTAGGATTTGACGTGTTGTGCGCGAAAATTGTTCATCGCAAAGAGAGGTTTGTTGTTTATTTGTACTTCTATCGTGTTGTGCGCGAAAGCTGTTCATCGCAAAGAGAGGTCTGTTGTTAGTTTTTACTTCTCTCATGTACTTTCTGCGCCTTGTGTATTTTGTGTAGTTTTGCTCTCAGTTTGGTTATAATTTAATTTTTGGTTATGAATAATTATCAATTCAGTTTTCTTAGAATATAGTTTGCTCTCAGTTTGCATAGAAGAATAAGAAGCGTTGCCTAAATAAGAAGAATCGTTGCCTAAATAAATAAAAACGTTGCTCAAATTCAGATATCCATTGCTCCAATTACGAAAATAAACGTTGATCAATATGTGGAGCAACGTTTATAAACGTTGTTTTATTTAATTTGAGCAACGGTTATTAACGTTGCACAATAATTTGCTACGCCGTATTAGCAACGGATATTGACGTTGCTTAAATTCACTACAAATCCTATATCCGTTCCAAATCGGGTGTTTTGGTGTAGTGTTATGTAGGAACCACCGACTCAATTATCCCATGTCCGACTGAACTGTTGAACAGTCTCTCCTTCTATTTGAATATAGTCGAAAACTTTAAATGATATAAGCAAACTGGTAATAGAGATTGTAGTAATAGACATATTATGTAGAATGCAAAAGAAAAGGAAAGGTGCAATGATGGGTCTGGGACCTCTGGGTAGTGGTGGTGGTGCGTCTAATTGAACTTAGAAGAGATAAAAACACCAACCTACACCAGTAATAAAAAAATCCAAAAATAAGGAAGGAAAAAAAAACTTAAGAATGAAATTCTAGGGTTTTTATATGTTTACCTTCTTTAATTCCTCTGCATCATCTTTTTATTCTACCTTAATCACAAAATAAAAACCATGTCAATATAATCAAATATGAAATTGAAAGCAAAAGGGAGCTTAATGAATCTATTAATTATGAACAGAAGTCCGAATTTGGTGAAACACGGATGATGATGAAGAAGGGTTTCAACAATTTGTTAGCAGAAACTCAAATTGGAATAGGATATACTAACATAAAATTGAACCTAAAAGATGGAATTTTTAGTATTTAACTAACACCGACATAAAATGGAAATTTTAGGTTTGAATTTTTATACCTGGAAAATGATTTTATTCGTCCGGTAAATGGTCTCCATTGTTGAGAATTTGAGTTTTTGGAGAGGAGAGATGGATGGAAAGAAAAAAACAAACTTAGGTGAGATAGATAAACTCGGAATATGATGTCCCATGTCATCCCCACCCTATTCTGTTAGACCCACACCCCATCCCTTAACGTAGTGTATCATTCCTGGACGTCCAAGCAAAAAGTCCATCCGGATGATTCCTGCCGCCAGATCATGGTTCCTGTTCAATCCTGACCATCTAATGACTCTCACATCTAAGAGTCAAACACCACCTTTTTTTATAATAGTGACTAGGTATCACCTTACGGCCCTGGATCAACCTGTGATCATTGTCATGCATCATGAAGTTTTCGGGAATATAACTCAGGATTTTTAACCTGATATGTTCCTTGAAAGTGTCTTTAAAAATCACTAATATGCTTATGTTAATATCCAGGTATCACCATTGATTGTTTATTCAGTCTTTAAAATTTCCCAGAAATTTATTCTGAAAAAAAAAACAGTCCGATGTGTATAAGAATTCACATTATCAAAATAATAATTAGGTAAAAAATAAGGTAAATTGCTTCAAAAAAGAAAAAGTAAGGTAAATAATGCATAAGATATTGAAGTTTTCTGACAAATAGTTAATTAATGCCTTTTAAAACAGCCAAAAACCTAGTGAACCATACGATAATATGAACAATACTATAAACAGGAGCTATAGCATTGCTTTCCAAGAACATTAATAACAATAGAATTGAGATCCATTAAAGACTAATCGCAAAAGTGAATATTAATATTTTTGATCCATCTATGAATTTCAAGTTTTTCTTTTTGGAATTTTGTTATTCTTGCATAGTTGCATTCCTTTTTAGATCCCAGATTTTATCTGCGCCAGTGTTGTATGTTTGGTATGTGTCTTGCATAAAATAGGGGTGGCCACAATAATATTAGTATATCATGAAAAGTTCACTCAACACATTCCTATCAAGAACCGTAAACAATGGATTAACATCGAGGGTGTTAATCGGTAGGATTTTTTTCTTTTTCTTTTTCACACATTGCTAACTAATTACCATGTTCATCATTTCTCCTCAATCGATCTTTTTGTCATTATTGCTCGCCCAGTTTTTAGGATCTTAGTTGTAAATGATAATGTATAATATAAAACTTCCTCACTGATACAAACACACTTATCCACAACCTTGATAGTAAATTTTATTACCAAGATGAAGAAACCATGAAAGGAGTCGATCTAGTCTCGACAAACTAAACTAAGAAAATATGTAGATATAATAAAAGATAGGACAAAAAAAATAACATTCCCGAACAGTATAATTATTTTCCAACTACATATAAGGTCATGAGTTCGACTAAATATAATCAAAAGGTTCAGAACTGTCTCAACTTCATTATCTAATTTAATTTATTTTGATTAAGTCGTGGTGAATGTGACGTGATTCGAACATGCAACCTTCTAACACGGAGTCAGGCGCGCTATTATTGCACCATAGATTCATACTCTTGCACATAAATCAAGGATTAATTTAAACAGTGAGAGGTGCCCTAAAGGTCCATCAATGGGACCTCTATAACTAAAATGGTTATATGCTAGCTACTGGTTATATAGAAAACACATAAACTATATATGAAACTGAAGACATATTTGTTGGGGTACAATTAATATGTGCAGTATTCTTATGCACTTGACAAACATGGACTAATAAAATTAAAATCCAAAGTATAAAGTGTTTAGTTCACACTATGATAATTTGCTTCTAAATTAGTTAAACAGATAAAACTTTGTCTCAAAAAGGATTGTTTTATGTAGTCCCTTTTTCAATCCTTGATAGAATTACGAACGTCATATGTTTTGAGTTTGTAGACTCGTGTCTGTCTCATTCATGACATAGAGCATGAGAGGCCACAACGACGGCATCTTCCACAATGCATGCAAAGTAAAATCATATAAATCCAGACTAAATTGGATAAAAGAAAGAGGGAAAACCCCAAGTTAGGTTTGGTAGATATTTCAAACTAACAATGTTTTTGCAGTTTTTAATATAATTACCTAAAGTATCGAAACTTCACTATCTAAAATTATAACCAAAACTACAAAAAAATTGGTTAATAAGAACCCACGTGGTATGAGTTTGCTAATAAAAAAAATGACCTCTTAAAGTTTTCTTTGGGAAAAATGAAATAACTTCTGTGTTACAACAACCTTCAAAGTGACGCTGCTTTTGCTATTGATATGTTTTTTAATCAGTATCGAGATTTTTTTCAAATATTTTGGATTAAGTCTAACTGAAATTGTTCAAAACTTTCTAAATTACAAAATTTGATGGTACATTACCTCGAATAATTTTTTAATTTTTTTCTACTTTAAAGGTGAATATGTTTTAAAATAGAAAATGTAACAAGGCTGAAGGCCCCCAAGTAAAAGGCTAATCCGTCCCAAAATATGAGTTTGTTTTATGTATACATTATCTAGAATCAATAAAAATCTTCCAGTGTATAATCAAATCACGGAAACAGATCGCTCAGAATCATCTTCCATTGCTTCCCCAGATATAAATCAGATTTTTGACCTCATTGATGGTTTCCGCAATTTATTTTGGTCTCTTAGGAGACATTACTTTGTGGTTTCTTTCATTTAAGAGTGCCCATCAAATAACAAAAATAATCTAGGGCCAAATTTTTCTTCCCTAGTTTGTACCTCCCTCTGCAAAATATCCACGCCTACAATTGTGTTGTTAGTGTGCCTCCTTGAATCCACCTTATGTTATATCCATTTATAAAATAAATCCATATTTTATATGAGTAATCACAATGCATTAACAGATGATTGATTATTTCTTGTTGGGTGTTCCAGAGAGAGCAAGTTATGATCTGAATTTGGCATTTTGAGCTCCTGACCACATAAATAATTGAAGATTTGGTGGAACAAACTTGATCCAGATGCATGAATAAGGGACTTCAATATGTGTAGCAAGAAGTTGTTAAATGAGCCTGTGGTTGTGCATATGAGCTCATCATCTGCTGAATCATCTAGAGTTAGAAGTGAGCCTAGAATTACAACAACAAAAAACCATCATCTCAGGCATCTCTGGTTGAGTTAGATTTATTTTTTGATTCATTTCACATGCTTCATCGACAATCATATCCTGAATTAAAGCTTCTTTCCGCTTTGCTATCTTGAAAAAAATAAATAGAAAACCTAATTAAGATTCATAGATTGATTTCTTATCCACTTATCCCACCAAAGATAACAACATTACCTTTATTTATTTCTAGTGTTCAGATTTTCTCCACTATATCTTTATGCCTTTGAATGTTTTTATACATACCCCATCCTTGAGGCTTGTTTGAGTTTTTCACCCATAATGCTTCATGTGGAGTCTGCATTTTTTCTTGAATGTTCTTTTTCCAGAGTTATGTTTTCTCTCTTGCAAATCACCAATACCATTTAGCTAAGAGAGTCTTGTCCATCTTTAAAATTATGATGCCTGAATCACCAAGATGCTTTGGTTTGCAATCCCTATCCCAAGTAATCCAATTTATTTTCCTTTTTTTTTCCAGCAGTTGAACCCGATATAAAGTTTCTAATGATTTGGTTCAACTTATTTATGCACTTGCATGCATTTGAAATTTAGACATATAATAAGTTAGGAGGCTTGAGAGATATGTTTGATCAGAAGTACTCTCCTTGCTTTGGTGAAGAATTTTTTTTCCTAAGGTGCCATCTTTTTCTGAAAAATTTCCACTACAAAGTTCCATGTTGAGCAGTTTCTTGATGTTGTACCTACTTCCATCCCTAAGTACTTGAGTGATAATGATTCTACTTTGCATTTGAGAGTTCCAGGAACTACTTCAATTTTGTTGTTTTCCCTTATACTTATAACTGCACTTTTGTTGAAGTTATCACGTGGCTTCAAAAATATGCAATATGATCACCAAATTATCTTCCTCTTCCTTTGTACCATCAAAAAACACCAATGTATCATAAACAAATTAGAGGTGTGAAACTTGAGTAGTTTTTATTGAGAATCCTGAATGGGGACACAACAATGAATAAAAAAAATGCAGATGCCTCATCTCTAGTGGCTTCGTGAAACTAAAAAGAGCATGAAACTTTATTTATTACACATTTCATATAGTTCTTAACATACCTATTAACGAAGCAATGAATAGGATTAGGAAATGATTTAAACATACAAATATCATTGATGATAAATTGAAGAAAATGAAATTTATAAAGCAAAGAAGAAATCACCTATCCATATGAAAGAGAGAGGTTCATTGGAGTAGAGTACATGAAAAGTCAGACTTCTCTAGGAAAACCTGTTTAAGAAAATTTTGCATCATTGTCAGTTTTTTTTTTATTTCTCTTCATGTTCTAATATCAACAAATTTCAAAAAAAAATGTAGATCAACATTAATACAATCAATCATAAATGAAACCCAGATTCCTTAACTTTAATATACCATATATATTTGCTACACTTTATAAAAGAAAGTGTTAGTAAGGAGAGAGATTTAATACTAGATTCCTTAACTCTAATATTGTTTACATCCCCGACCATTAGAAATTTCCCAGTTAGTTAGTCGTGTCGTAGATTCATAGTATAGTATGTTGTAGTATATTTTCTTAATTAGTCGGACCATAGAAGCATGTAAATTAAGCCTAACAGGTCCTGTATTGTGTTGGTCGAGTCAATGAGTCAGGGCTGGAGATTAGAAAATTTATGATCAAACGTAGTGTGATTAGGAAAAATTAGAACATCCCACAGTATTTTGTTATCCGCGTCAATTATTGGGGGCCTACATCTCCGACCGTTTCCCGTTAAGTTTTTTTTTTAATAGCGAATAAGAACAGTCCATATCGATGGTCATTCGTTTTTTGCTTATCTCTATTAATTCATGGTGATAGAATCGCATATACTTATATAAGCAAGGAATATTTACTTTACTATGTTGTCCCTAAGTTCCCAACTATAACTTTTAAACACAGAAGTCATAGTTAGTTATGAATCTCAAACAAAATGCGCCAATGAAAAACATGCTCATTGGATAAGTAACATTTTAATTATCCATTGAGATAGCATTGCATATACTTGCATAAGCAAACTATGTTCACTTCTCTTTCTTGATGCCAACCGCCATTAATTAGTGCATCCATAGCACACTGACCCATAATGGATTGCAAAACACCCAATAGAAGGGTGACTCGATTCTTATGCCTAGTACTCTAACAATAGATAGCTTAACCTCAAGTTCACTATCTCATATTGAGAACTAACACAAAGTGCACCATTTTTTTCCCTGTGGATCACAAAATTCTCGAACTGATGTTATATATGTGATGAGTAGATCTTTCTTTAATGTCGGAACCGATGTTTCCTTTGGGCATGCAAACACTAACATTGTTTTGTTAGAATTAATTTTCCCCTTAGCCAAAAGCATCTCATGAGGAAGTTCACAACCGCGAAATTAGTGGATATGCTGAACAACCACATAAAAAGAAATAAAATAGATCTTACTTTTGCATCTCTCATTAATACCATTTATGCTTGTTTGGCATGCTGTTGATATTTATTATCACTTCTGCATCCTTGCTTTACTAAGAAACTAAATCCAATGTAATGCTTGAAATTTCCTAGGTCTTCCTGAACTTTCTCAGTTTTTGCAACTAAAGAAGCAAGAAGTTTCCTTATTGCTAATCTAAATTGTCTCTCAATGTTATGAGAATCTACAACACTATACATATAAATACCCAAACAACAAAAAACAATCTATAAATAGAACTATCTAGACATTTATAAGCACATATTTTGTGCATTGCTAATATTAATAAAACAACGCAAAAGTATATAAAACAATATTACTATTATAATTTCTGCCTCGTTCCACTAGTTTGTCTCATCAATGATGCATCCATGGATATGATGCACGACATTACCAACTAATTATATGAAAATTCTTTCATCTGCAAAGATATTAAAAAAAACATGAATCATATAACATGAACCACAAATTGAATAAAGTTTAGATTAGGAAATCCCATGAAAAATTTCTAAATCATACCAAAACAAAATATGTTTATGTCCAACAGTCGAAGATTTAACGCAGCAGAAATGAAACTTGTATGGGCAACGATTTGGAACCATACAAGTAAAGCATCTTCTTTACTCATGACACCGTATGTAAAGCATTTCCAATAATATAAAAATATTGTTTTTACTACGATGTTTTAGTACAACTCAGTTGAAAAAGTTGGTCACCGCGTTCTCCCACAAAATTACTGAGTTGCATACTGAACAAAATCTAGATGACACATAGCTCTTCTATTTGTCCATTCACCACAACATCTTCTTCACCAATTCAATCGCATACTTTCTACAGTTATCCAGTATGGGAAAGTATTTTGTAGCTAATAATGTGAAAGTTTGATTAAAAAAAATACCTAAATTTCCTAGATTATAGAATGTTGCATTCGATTAATGTACTGTGAGTGTATATTTAGTTTCAAGTCATGATATACCAAACCTCATAGTTGACACTCAGCAACAACACTTTTATTTAGGTAACACCGCCAAAGAATCCAACGGTTCTTTACCAAGTATATATTTAACTACATCACCTATGCAACCAAACACCATTCACTTGAACGTGTGACGATGAATTCTAACATATATTTAAAAATTTCCATAATAAAAAACACCGAATTACCAAGAGGGATATTAACCTGCATTTTAGCAAAACTCCTTATAGATTATTTTATATATCTATGGCGTCGAACAATCGGTAGACTAACATCCCTAATATGGTTAGCAATTGAATCCTGCAACCAATTGAATAATCAGGCCAAGGTTAAATAATAATTTGAAAGGGGGCAATAAAACAGATCTGCCGAAGTTTATAGTTCTAGATTGTAGCCTAACTTGCATTGTGTACAAAGATACGTTGTGTGGAAATTCTAGTTCAACCAAATGTCAATATGAGCATATGAATTCAGGTGAAATCAGATTAGTATAACTGAATCACTGGGAATATATTTGTTGTCAACATGGTATTTTTTCCCAACCACATGATCTGTTTACAACCAAAGAAGTAGGCACAAATCTTTTTCACATCATCTGCTGCCGATATTATGATAAGTTTCAAATCATCAGCGTTGTTAAGAAATAATCCTTCAATTAAGGACAACACCAAATCAATGTTCAAGATTCTTTCATGAGCCTCATCTACAATGATGCATGAAACCCAAGTCAGTTTCTCATCATTCATGTAATGTTGTAGTAGGCAGTGATTTGTCACAAATATTACCTTGGAGTTGAATTTCTTCCTAGATGATCAAGACCGGCAACAACTGATATTTTTTGATATTGAGCGCACGTGGTAATAGCTCTAACATAAATCCCGATTTCATCCAATTATAAATAAAAAAAACTAACTCATCAAATTACCATGACATCCTCAATTAAGAAAAATTTAGAAAAGAGAGAGTTAACCCGTATCATGATCATTTCCACTGTGAATACCTAGGATTGCCTCCACAATAATTACTTTGGATCTCCTCATATCGATATTTTTATAAAGCTCCTGTAAGACAAAAATTTTAAAAAAATTACAGGATTAATTACATAGAAACACCAAAAAAAAAATCAATTCGATAAATTCAACAATTTCAACATTAAACTGTGTGAATCAATAATGGGACATCATCATCAATAAAACCTACATTAAAATTACCATGATTAGTAGGGGTTAGAATTTGGCCCGTAATCCGTGGATCCATATTTTTGTGGATGAATGCCCGGACCTTTCGCTAATGGATTGGATGCAGATGAGATTTTTGAAACCCGTCGGATTGTGGATTGGGATGTATACAACCATGAAAATCCATTGGACATCCATACTCGTTAGATTAAGGACATTTATATTGTTTTAAAATATATGTGTAGACAGTTTAGGAATTCTTAAGGTGTTTGCTTGGAGTGTTGTCCGTGGCACTGTTATATTTTAGTATACATAGAATGCATAGTAACTATAAGAAGTCATCTATGTTAGCTTTATTTCTTCATTGTAAATTTTAACTAAAACAAATCCATTGGATTATCCGTACCCAATGCGTTTATTCGTGCATCCATCGGATACAAATCCCATGGATGTTGGATTAGATGCAGATGCTAAATTAGAAATCCGTGATGTATTGGATGCGGATGAGGTAAAAACCGATCCATACCTTCCCATGCTCACCCTATGGAATGCACATGAGGTTGAACCTGTAAGTTAGTCAAGGCCTACAATCCAGATGTGTAAGTAATTGGGTTATAGTAGCTGGGGTATTAGGGACGGCCCAAATCTTTTGCTCCTCAAATCATAGTAACATGTTAGCCGGGGCCTATGACCCCGACCGTAGATTAAAAAAATCTGGTGAGCGGGATTTGTGTGTTTTATTGGTCTGATCAAATTTTCTGGCCCATTAAATTCTTTCGTGTTGATGAGTTAAGAATAGTATTGATGCTTATATGAGATTAATTAAGAATAAGTTTAGACATAATTAGATTAAGTGGTTAGGTTAGAATTACATATGACCGACAACTAAAGATTGTATTAGTAAACACGTTGAATGATGAACACACCAACTGAACCAACGCATTTCAGCACATTACCTTGCCTATTAATTAGGCCTTGAGTATATAACTTCAGTGAATTCCACCAAAGACATACAATAAAAACTATATATATTAATAAACTATATATATTAATAAAAAAATCATGGTTCCAATTTGAGTCGGTTACAAATAGTAATAGACTCCATATTTTAATGTTAATAAACTTTTTAAGTCCCACCATAAGGAGTTTACCTCCATATATATTAATATAATAGATATAATCAAAATTTAAGACCTTGTTACATCAAAATTTAAGATAAACAAAAATACGTATCTATAATTGTTCGAGAAAATAGATAATTTTTTGGATTGTCATCGCATCTTTTGATTTGCATATGCGTAAGACCTCGTTATTATGTGCACCTTCTTGTTGAGGTCAAAATATTTCCAACTTGTCGGGCATGTTTAAAGTTTCTTGTGGAGCAATTTGTTTTTTTTGCTATACCTTTATACATTAATAAACTCCATATATTAATAATTTCATGTATTCAACAAAATATATTACCTACGTTTCTGGAAAAAATTTAGTTTTCTTATTGTTATTCTTTTATTTTAGCCTGCTAAGATTAGACCAAATTGAAAAAAATAAAATTTTTTTTTTCCGGCGGGGGTAAATCCAACCCTGGACAATTGCATTTTCCTGTTTATCACACCATCCACTGAATTGAATTGCACTAATTGGGATTGGCAAATAACTGGAATATTCTCCCTGAATTTAATACTTGGAATATGCATCACTTTTAAATCCCCCATATACATCGAAATTAAAGTAAACATGTTCTGTTTAAGCAAATCTAATAATAACCAATTTAAATGTAGTACAAATTGAGCAAGTCACTGTTATTGCGGCAAAATGGTGGTCCAACGATACATATGTTTCCTTTTATCCACCTCCTAAAGAATGACATAGTGCACACGGTAAAATTGCATCAGTACTACACTTTGGATTTTGATTTACATCCAAATATGTACTTCAATCCAACTGTACTAAGAACACGAAGTATGTTATGTATGAGGATTTTGATGCACCAATTACCATGAACATATCCTTGTGTTTCAAGTGTTAAGCCATTCATTACTTTTGATGCTCACCAAATGAAGTTGTTGAATAATGGAAAGACTGGTTTTTTGAGCTTGTAGATACAAATTAGGATGTCACTGGTAGATGCGGATTTCAGCAGATAGGCTTTCTGTGGGAGATTGAAATTCCTTTCGTTGTCATTAATTCTCTCGCTTATTCGTGGAATGTGAAACTGCATGCACTTCTAATCTACGATTGTGACTTTGTACTTTTGTCCAGTCATAGAAGAATTCTCATTTCTACTTGGAAAAGAGCAGAGATGGCAATTCATTCCGTCGAAATTGTTGGTCCTTTGGACGTTAGTGAATTTCTAGGCATCCAAGTAGAAGAAGCACAAAATATGATTTCCAACAATCAACTCAAAGTCGTTGACATATGCGAGAACGTAAGTTCTTACCCCAATCACCATGCTAAGGCAGAGCTTTTCTATTGGATTTTACTGCTTCAAACTAAACCGAAACCATTGAGATGATTGTAAACTAATCATACAAACGATGCCACAATTTTTAAAAGAGTTTATGAGCTTGTAACATAATCAAATAAATCAACAAATATGGAATGATAGTAATACCTGGAGCCGAGTTTGAGGGGTAAGTGTAATTTCTAGTGAAGGTACCAAAGGCCCTAGTCTATGCCAATGTTTCTCCCGCTCCACCGGTGGCTACTGCAATGAAAAATTAGAGTTTTGAATTCAGCGTCATGAGCAAAGCAATCAATTATTGGATCCTGCAAATCCACCATACTGACTACTCTCTACTTCCGTAGATGAGATGATTTCAACGACTTATTAAATGTCACTAGGCCAACTTTAATCCATCGAAATTACTTTTGGACTAAACCTTTCCCTTAAAATGATCTTCATGTAAAATATAAATGGATAGTTATCGAGTGATTCTCATTTATGTACCGGCATGGGATATTTCACAACGTTACATTCTGGGGTGCTTTGCTGTCATACCCGTCTGGCTTCTTCTTTATGTTATCCTCCGGTTTTTATCGCATAGGTCACACAGTGGTGTATTTTTTTTAATGAAGATTTATGTGTTCAATTTTAGAAGGCGTAGTCATTGTGAGTGTGGGTGATAACAGAGTAGTTTGTTGGTGAAGTTAATAAAAATCAGGAAAATAAAAATCAAGACAGGAAGCCTACAATTGCCATCCTGACAAATGATTAGTGGAACATCTTTGGAAGATGCAACATCAGACAGAGTTAACACAGGTATCATTTTGATCTGAACTTCCACAAAATTTGGCCAACAAAAAATAAAAAATGTCTAGCCAACGAACTATATTTAATATAATTAATTTCGAGAGAGCACATTCGGGGTAGCCTGGACACCATGATCAAAATGAACTGGACATTCCGCGTCTTCAGGTCTTGTAGTTAGGCCATATGAGGCACTGGCTTGCTTACATTCACCAATGGATTCCATGAGGATTGTTGCAAGTCCATATTTCCTGTAAAATGATCAAACGAAACATCCATTAGTAAGGTTTTCCTGTTTTTCCGGTTTAACGGATTAGCCCTATTATAGCTCATGCCTATAAAGACTTCAATGTAGAGTAAGCGCTGGTTAAGTAAAAATTTGTCACTAATGGTGCTTTTGTGTCATTAGCCGGACTTTTATGGTCTATCTATACACAAGTATAGAGTTTCAGAGAAACCCAGAATCTGTTTCATGCATGGATGCTGGTAATAAGTGTTCAGGATATGGGTGCATGGATCTGGACAGTCCTCACTTTAAACACTTTGAATGATGATTCACTCATATGATATGACAGTTTCACTGTAACCTACTGATGGTAATACATTTATTTTTCAGTGATATTAATGAATATATACAGTCCTCCATCCAAATTATCTCTTCTTTTAATCCCTTTAAACATAATAGACACTTGGGATTTAAACAATGAGGGTTTCAAAGATAGAGTCACATACCATCCAATTTTAAAGACATTTTGATTACGCTTGAAAAAAAAAATCAAGCCACGAAAAGAAAAAGTGATAAAGTGATAGAAGTACAGATACAGTTAGTGGCTGTCCAAGTTGGAATAAAGAAAAATTAGATGCCATGTTCTATATAAATTCCAAACAATAAATGTTTCCGATCAACGTGCAAGAATCATGCAAGAGTGAGAACATAAACATCAGTTACCCTAACCATTCGTCTTTATCATTGTTTCACATTATAAGGATGGGCTTGACATCATTAAAATTCAACCGACATAAGATGCATCTCCTTTTAGAGGGCATGTGTCACATATAATAGGCGGATATAAATTACTTAACTCCCTTCAGGAAATTTGGAAAACAAAATGTATATGGAGACGACATAAAACAATGTAGATTTCAAAGACATAGATGCACAATAATACCTGGTCAAAGGAACCTGAAAGACAAGATTAGGTTTGATATAACACCAAAAATATGCAAGATATTCTTCATGTCATGCCACTTGAACCTTTTCTGCTGGGAAAAACAAAAACATGGATCAAAATTTCCAAGTTCAGTTAACCCAAAATATAGGAGATACTAAGAAACCCAAAATATGAAACCATATAAGTTCGATTCACGCCTTTCAAAGAAAAAGACTCATTCATTTTGCGTGAACGGGAACCCCAAAGGAACTCGGTACTAAGATCCAATGTGCTGCCTACGGAAGTTTACCTGATGACTTATTAAACTTTGGAAAACTCCAATAGTTCTTTGTTTATTCTAATTTGTTTCTGGGCATATGCGGCCACCTCGTCTGCTTTCCAAAGTTAATCTAATAACCCATAAAAATAAATAAAAAACACGAAGTTCAACTTCAGATAAATTAAAGATTTTATCTACAATTGGGATAAGTAAATCCCATAAAAAGATAACCAAACGGGAAATATACTCAATTGAGATATATACGTAGTCCCCATATATTTTCTTACCCACGCAACTAAAACCCTTAAAATCCTCAAACTGATGCCAAATTGAAATAAGTAGTTTCCATCAGAGAATAACCATACAGGTAACAGGGTGTTTCTCCAATTCAAATATTTAATGAGCAATTTTCCAGTTAAATCTTACACATCCATCAATTTCAGGAACCCTGACTGTTAATATTTTTTTTTTATATATATAAATTTTCATATGAACTAACACGGAACGGTGCCCTTTAAGGATTTCTAATATCTTAGTATACCTGTACAAAATCAGCTAGAATTTAAAAACTTATATGGAACTCCAAAGAGTTAATAAAAAGGATATAGGTGAGGTGGAGGGAAGTATGTCGACCAATTGGTGCAATTCTATCACCAACGTGTCAGTGGCGAGAGTCACTGACAGACATACATATGACTGAAAAAGAGACAAAGCTGGTGTTGCCTGATCAGATGTACACCTACGCATGTATGGTGGCCCTTAAATTTAATTGTTATAGTGGCACACACATTTAATTGTTAGTGTACATGTAATTCATGGGGACTGGATTATTTACCTGAATTGTGCAGGTTGGTGGTGCCTCTCAGTTCTTTCTTGCAGCATGTGAGACGATCTGGAAGGTGTATGCCTAAATTAATCCATTATTAGATTAACGAAGTGAAATGCGAAGAAGCAGATGGTGACATTTATAGGTACAAAAATTAGTGTAAAACGATGATCATTATAAGTACCACCGATTTTTCCTGGGCACCTTATGGTTTCCGGTAAATCTTAAATATTCATTCGTTCTACAATTCTCAATAACCACCTAACGGATCTTCCATTATCGTGGTAGAACATATATACCCTGAAAAAGTGACATAACTGTTAATATACATGGCAATATATACATAGATGTTAGGAAAATTTACAATGATAAAGTGACAACGGACTTGGCTCACCGTTCATCAGCTTTCGGGAAGAATGTGTTGCAGCGGGAAGTTGTATCCATGAACATCCGCTAAAGAGATTTTAAGGGTCTCAAGTCTGGAAGGATAGTGTCCCAGTTGACTGAAAAACATCACCTGCATAGAGTGGAGTTATATAGTTAGACATCAACTACTTTTCAGCAGATTTCAGAATAATATCATTCGGTTAAGGTTTTAATTAAAAATGCAACCATTTATAAACTTTGATTCAGACTCAAACACAACAGACCCACATTACACCTTACATTACGTAATCATTAGATGTCAGGGAAAGGAGGCAATGTATCACTGATCAAATTCATCTAACTTTACAATCAATATCAGAATAACTTGGAATCAAAATGTTCAGATTAAAACTACATATAATCCAGAAGCCATTTATAATCAGAACAAAGTATGTTAATCTCCATTATCCTACTCAAAATAACTATTCATTCAAGGAATCCTTCGACAAAAAATTATAGATGCCCCGAAGTTTTCCATCATTTTAGGGGTTTTTAAACTAAAACTTATTTCTCCACCTATGACAAAGGCATAGTCTTTTTCAAGTAAATAACGATATTGATATTGTTTGCCTCTTTTTGATTGCTGCAACAATATTAGTAGAAGCTACAAAGTAGACACAAATCTCATCAAACAATTGTTATAATCTAAATACACGTATAACATCATTCTAAATAGTGAACATTGTTCTTAGTCATTAAATTTCATTCCCAAACCACAGCTTACTATTGTAGCTATTTAAACTTGGTGGAAGAAAACAAATCGAAGTTGACTCTAGTATTTAATCAAGTGACTCTAGTATTTAATCAAGTGACTCTAGATGAGTTTTGATACTATAATATGACAACCAAAATTGACATACCAACGTGGTAGGTTCAACCGAGCTATGCTCAAATATCTTAAAAGTATATATAAGGAGAACCTCAAGCAACTGAAATCGTTGACACTATTCTTGTGTGTCCTAGTTGTAAACTAGATTCATCCTCTCCTTTAAACCTTTTTAGGTTTAACGACAAAAAATACTTCACATAGGGATTTGTGAAACCATGTACAACTATCATTATCTTGATAGTTCATGTATCCTGATCTTGTTTTGATTGTTGAGTCTTTAGATCCAACAAACAAGATAGATTGAAATCACAAAGTTTCTTCATCTCAGACTTTTTGATTCCACAAGTATCTACTTGTAAGGTGAATAATAATCTCGGCTGCTCTTCGGGAGTCATAAGACCAAATTTTTTGGTTTGCTAGACTTTGTCAATTACAATCGATTTTCTACCTCACCTTGATCTTTGATCAGCAGATTGGTTTAAAGTCTTCAATTGAGTTGAAGAAACTCTTAGGTCGTAAAATACGTCAACTTATGGAATCAATTGTGCGGAGTCTTGCAGGATTCAAGAGGCGTAAGGAGCGCGAATGTAATTGAACCGCTGTGACGGTAGATTTGGTCTCAACTACATTCCAGTGTGAATTATTGATAGTAGGCTAGTGTCTATAGAGGTTTAATGCAGTTTGATGTTAAAATATGGACTTGGTCCCGGGGTTTATTTGCATTTGCAGTTTTCTCGCTAATTTTTTTGAAATATCACAGGTTGTACGTAAAATCAATTCAAGTAAATAAGTCCATCGCAATTATTAGATACGGCTTGATTGATCTTGGATGTTTATTTTTGGAATCATCCAAGTGCTCTCACGAAATAATCAGGTTCACGGACTTGTCTCTGTTTACATACTGATTATGAGAGAAAGAGATATAATCTCTTCATATAATTCTTGATTGAGATTCATTAAGTTGAACTCTCGGAATTGTATCTGAGTTTAGTCCACACATGTTGCCTAAGAAAAAGTTGGTGGTGTATTTTCGTACCCCCGCATTTTACTAATTAAGGTGTCATCCTCATCAGAATCAATGTCAGCTGGTGTTAAGTGCATATTTTGCATATATTTAGTGTCGAATCCATGCTAGTATTTGCTATATTTTCTTGCAAATTATTGTATATTACGTTTGTTATGTTTTGTAAGGTGAATCATCCAAAAGAAGTGAATTTGCACGTAATTGTTCAATAAAAGAAGTTAGATTAAAGCGGAGAAAGGACAAAGATCAAGTGGAACTCATCCAAATCGAATAGTTCTTGATATCAACTCAAAGAGGACGAAAAGACGAAGCCAACGGTGAAAGAATGAAGTCAATCCGATATTGTATGAAGAATCTAGAAGCGTTTGAAGCAAGCCGAAGTTGGCGAAAGTGGAGAACCTACGGAATTGTTATAGGCACCCGAGTTTTCTACTCAGGGAAGCCATGTATGGGGTGATAAGAGAATTGACATGTCAGTCCTGCAAGACTAAAAGTTGAAAAGCGACATTTCGGCTTCTTCGTCTCGTGGCCAGTTCAGGGGAAAAGTACCGGAGTGGCAGACGAGTTGGAGCTGTGGTTATCACGATGGTGTTGCTGCCATTATACATGAAGCTTGGAGCTCGAGAACTCTATGAGAGAAGGTTTGGCAGTTGGTGAAGACTGATGGCAGAAATGGAGATGTCACTGATGGCAGTGAAGGTGAACTCGAGTCTGTCATGGCAGTGTTTACGTGATGGAAGTGATGTATGAAGAGATCGAGCTGGCGATGGTCATTCTTTGAAGATGGAATTATTTCAGTGGTGATTGCAACGAAGAATCAAGATTGATGGAGCTTGAGGTTGTTGCTGGAGATGCTTCCAGTGATAGAGTAACTCGAGATGGGGTGTTACTGTGGTCGATGGCAATGATCTTGAGTTCGAAATGGAAAACTCGAGTGGAGTTTATTAGGTTTGTGCTGTTCGAGTTGGCTGTTAATGGTTGGCGTCGATGGAGATGGATTACTGATGATGGAGAGGATTCGAGTCTGTGGGTTTGAACAAGGAATGACGATGGAGTTGATAATGAATAGAAGCATTGGCAGTAGACGATGAGAGGTGTTACTGTGGCCGGATTGTGAGGTCTGTGATCGAGTTGGACAAGCAGAATGAGAAAGAAGGAGTTCAAAATCAAAACTCAGATGTTTTGAGTTTTCACGGAGACACAAGGGAACGCGAGTACTGACCGGAGAAACTAAAAATCCAGTAGAAATTATCGCTCACGAAGGGAGAAGTGTCCGTGGTTCTGCGGAGGAAAAGTATAAGTTCAGGGGAAAAGTTATTGCACAGATACATGACCGTCCGTGGATAAAGAAGCCATGGATATTAAGGATTGGGCCTTTTGCAACTTGTACAAGCCAAATGGCTGTGCAAGCACATTTTTACACGACAGTTTATGGATGTGGGTTAGTTTGGTCGTGAAGCAGTTTTTTGACATGACTTATTTTGGAATTGTGACTAGTTTTGGCAACCTACTTCTACGGGGATTGGCATGGGTACTTCTACAACTTGGACATATAAAAGAAGACTTAACCTAAATATCATAATATCTTTACACATCTCATAATACACTTTGTTCTTAATAAAATATTTTAGTGTTTACCCTTGTAAGGGGAAACCAAGAAACGGTGTAACATGAGAGGCTAAACTTTTATTGATTATGATGAATTCAATGTTCTGGGCGTGAAGCTTAATTATTATACAAGTTTATCCCAAGTTTTTATCATATTATCGATTGCCTTTTCTATATTTAGGATTAATATTTTGATCATTCTAATGCTAGTAGAAGTTGGGTGATAAGTGTAATAGTAAAACAACTCCTCTATACAAGTAGAAATCGTGAGACCTTGCAGAGGGATTCTGTGGATCAATTGCGAGTGAAGAAAACATCAGCAAGTGAACCTTTAGCTAAGAGTTTAACTACTGGAATCAACCTAATTCACAAAGCCTAAAGCATTCAGTTGGATTACACCTTGAGTGAGCTACTACTTGGTGGTTCGGTTGGATATAATCTGATATTGGAGAGCTTCCGTATCCGTGGTAAAAGGAGTTTTGGGGATATCACTGAGCTAGATGCTATTCTACGGTTGGTGATATATGATTCTTACGAAAGATAAACGAGTATACTATGCAAGTCAACGTTTGGTAACGACGAATGACTCCTAATCATCTTTTCATCTTATTGTTTATTATTATTTTAATTATAATCAAACCAATCCCCCTTGTCTTTTATTATTTTTCTGAACTAAATAACATACCAATTACACTGCTCTTCGTGGGAACGAACTTGACTTCCATTATATTACAAGTTAATTAGTGGAAAATATCTTGATTAATTTGTTGTGGTTACGACACACATCAAATTTTGGCGACGCTGCCGGGGAGCAGTTGTCAATTGATTTGTTATTTGTTTAGCTTGTTTTATTTTTATTTTTTGTTTTGATTTTCTGTTTCTTGTGAGTCGTCATGATAACATGTACGGAGCAAAAGATCATACATATAATTGTGGTAATCAATATGGTTTTCAATCTCATTCATATGAAAACTACCAACCATCCTATGGGAATAATCAAAACCAATCTTTTGGATATGGTCAATATCCCACGGAGCCTTATGAATATTCTCATACATATCAACAACCTTATGACGGGTATGTATGTGAGCATACACAAGGATGGGAGGATAGTTGTGCTTCTAATGATAATTCTTATAGTCTTGCAGATCTGATGCACCAATTTATGGATAATTTGGATCGAGATAACCAACAGATGAAAGAGTACCGTCAAACTATGGATGAGTACAACAAAAAGACTGAAGATACACTTCAAGAACTTCAAGAGGTTATTGACAACCTAAGAAGAGAGATGGATCAAATGAAGAAGGAGATAACATAGGAAGAAGTTTGGCCTCAAAATTAAATCAATTCCGACGTTCCCATGATCAATAATGGATATACGATTCATGAGTATCTTAAAGATGAGCAACCTTTGGAAAATCCTTGCAATAATAAAGTTATTCCAACTCCGGATCATAATAACTATCACTCGCCTATTCAAAAGGAGGAGAACGGATATGACATAACCGTTGTTATCAATGGTGTAACGTACAAAAGTGAGGATTTTAGGATTTGCACCAATGAACTAGACTTTTTTGGAGAGGATTACGATTCCGATGACGAGGTTGTTGACGAGAAGATGATTGAGAATGAAACCAAATTAATTGAAGTTGTGGAAGACCCAATTGAGCTAGTCGATGATGCTGAGATTTTGGTTGAAGCGGAAATTAAGAGTTTGATAGAGGACCACGATATACTTGAGGTAAATAATTCAATGAAGTTAATTAAGAAAGATAAGGATCTCGAACAAGGTTTGTCTAATCCTTTGCACAATGTTACATCTATTGATCATTTCCATCCAATTGAAGTAGATTCTAAAAGAGTTGTTAACCCAACTTTTAGGAAAATACCTCACTTAGGATTGGAGTTATGTGCTTCCAAAGTTTTAACGGATTATTTTGCTTCTAAGTATCCACCATTTGATATGTTTGATTCTAATAGTTTGCAGGTTCACCAAGCTGAGGAATCTTTTGAAGTCCCCGAATTCTATGTTTTGTATCCACTTTCGAGTGTAGAAAGGACTAAGTGTGGGGGAAACTTCAATAAAATGATAGATCCAATATTTATATCTTGTGCTAATATTTTTGTGAAGATGTTACTAGAATTGCAGATTATTTTCTGGGAGGACTACCAGATTTTCAGATTGTTGGTGTATGGACGATAACAAGAATGTCAGGTTGAGGACGTTAAACTAAGCACTAAATGGGAGGCAACCCATAGGTTTTGTATCTTAAACCCTTTTATTTTTTTGTTTTTACTGTTTTCATATCATATTTGCATCCCCATGTTTAATTTCATTGAGTCCGTAATCTATTTTAGAAGAGAATTATGATGAATACGTTTTCGTCAGAAAAATTCAGACTGCGCGTAGTTCAGTCCAAAGACCATAACTGTCAGACCGTTTATCGAAACACTGTGCACTTTTGAAACTTTGTATAAAACACGTAGGTGAACAACTTTTGTGAAATGGAGTTTTTCCAAATTCCTTACCAATTTTCACAGTGTTTGCATTTTATCTGCTGTTACGTCAGAATTCAGAACTTTCGGTTTTACACATTGAGGACAATGTGAAGTTTAAGTGTAAGGGAGTGTTTTGCATATAGATTTTTCAAAATTTTGCATAATAAAACCTTCAACTTGTAGAGATTTTAGAGTCACTAGCATACTTCTAGGTATGTTTACATAGAGAATTCTGACCGACATAACTGAACTTGGAAGTGTTAGGGAACTACATTCAGAATATTCTTACGAATTGGAGTGTTAAATAATGGATTTAATCATGCAGGTGATGAAAATTAGGAGCAGAGAGAAATGCATTATTAGAGTTGTTGATCAATCATTAGTGGAGACTACCTATTTTCATATCAACAGAGGCACCAGACCAAATTTTCTTAGTAGCTAACTAAAGAGATTTCTTTTGAGTGTGTGTCACCGTACGTTAATTACGGGTAGAATGGTGAGCTACCTAACTTCACACCATTTTTCAGCACTATTTTTGATCTCTTGAGTGCTAATTTTGTCAATCATGAGGGTGACTTCTATAGATGAAAACCACCTTCTTGTAGTTTGATTTTCAGTTAGCACCATTCTCGCTCTCTCGCCAACAACAAATCCATAGAAACACCATCATCAACAACAAAGGGAGCGACATAAAAATCAACAAGGAAAGTTGAAGACGTTTGAGGTTTACAAGCAACAATACAAGGAAGAGAAAATTTCATATCCAAGTAAAGCAACATATAATGAGCAGATTTTTACATACATGTTGAAGACTTACACATAAGGAGCATAATTTATATCCAAGTATGAAGACTTATTTACAAGAGAGAAGAAAATTAAATGATGAGAGTTATTGAAGTTTATGATACAAAGACAATACAAGTTGTGAAGATCAAAGTGGTAAAGTACTTCTTTCATGGCCATGTTATTTTAATTTCGTTATATTTTTGTAGTTGCAATCTTTTAGTTTAGAAAAATAAATAAATAGTAATAATACAAAATATATAAAAAGAAAAAAAAAAGAAGAGAAGAGAAAATACAAAAAGATTTGCATTTAGGTTGTCATTTGTTTAATAAGGCCATGGGGAAGAAAATATATAAAGAAGTTTCAAGCAACACGGAAATTGAGGAAAAGAGTATAAATTGTCGAAGTTCTACAAGTTCAAGAGTTTATCATCAACAGTTGAAGACCAAATACCAAGATGAAGAAGATGAGCCGAAGGAAGGAAGATGTTTCTATTGGATGATGTGAGAGTGGTTCTTTCATCATTGCAATCAGATGTGAAGGTGGTTTTTACTCTCATCCTTGCTATAATGGTTGATTTCCTTTCTTAGAGATCATCAAAAAAATATCTTTATTTTCCATGATTTTGTGGAGTCTCCAGAAATTATTCAGAAGGTTTCCTTCCCACCATTAAACGTGTGTAGGATTCTCTCTTCATTCCTACCTGCACACAAGTGAGACCCATAAAAAAGCCGTATTATTGAGTGCAATTATCATAAAATCCTTTTAAGTAAGGCAGAAGTCGAGGCGAAATGCTTATTGATAGTTCTCAAACACGTGTTTCTCTCATTATGGTGTGGTTATTTCTCACTCAAGATTAAAGAATGAATATGTTCTTTGGTATTTCTAACTTCTTATTACTAGCATGCATAAATTTTATGTCCTCATAGCTCTTTGGATGCTTGGGAAGCTGGAACGCTTTGAAGTTGGAGTAGGTTTTGTGGGAATACCTCTCGTAAGCCCTCACGAGACTATAACTCGTGCACTAGGGACACCTAGGGGTTTAAAGGCCTGTTATTCATGCTAAGAGTAACCGTATCCTCAACGACATGGAGTTGTTGTATTTAGATAGTTTGCTCGAGGACTAGCAAAAGCCAAGTGTAGGGGAATTTGATAAGTGCATATTTTGCATATATTTAGTGTCGAATCCATGCTAGTATTTGCTATATTTTCTAACAAATTATTGTATATTACGTTTGTTTTGTTTTATTTAAGTTTTGCAAGGTGAATCATCCAAAATAAGTGAATTTGCACGTAATTGTGCAATAAAAGAAGTTAGCTTAAAGCGGAGAAAGGACAAATATCTAGTAAAACTCATCCAAATCAAAGATTTCTTGATATCATCTCGAAGAGGACGAAAAGACGAAGCCAACGGCAAAAGAATGGAGTCAATCCGACATTGTATGAAGAATCTAAAAGCGTTTGAAGCAAGCCTAAGTTGGAGAAAGTGGAGAACCTACAGAATTATTATAGGCACCCGAGTTTTCTACTCATGGCAGTCGTGTAGGGGGTGATAAGAGAATTGACATGTCAGTCCTGCAAGACTGAAAGTTGAAAGGAGACATTTCGGCTTCTTCGTCTCGTGGCCAGTTCAGGGGAAAAATACCGGAGTGGCAGACGAGTTGGAGCTGTGGTTATCATGATGGTGTTGTTGCCATTATACATGAAGCTTGGAGATCGAGAACTCTGCGAGAGAAGGTTTGGAAGTTGGTGAAGACTGATGGCAGCAATGGAGATGTCACTGATGGCACTGAAGGTAAACTCGAGTCTGTCATGGCAGTGTTTACGTGATGGAAGTAATGTATGAAGAGCTCGAGCTGGCGATGGTCAATCTTAGAAGATAGAATTATTTTAGTGGTGATTGCAATGAAGAATCAAGATCGATGGAGCTTAAAGCTGTTGCTGGAGCTGCTGCCAGTGATAGAGTAACTCGATATGGGGTGTTGCTGTGGTCGATGGCAATGATCTTGAGTTCTAAATAGAAAACTCGAGTGGAGTTTATTAGGTTTGTGTTGTTCGAGTTGGTTGTTAATGGTTGGCATCGATGGAGATGGATGACTGATGATGGAGAGGATTTGAGTCTGTGGGTTTGAACAAGGAATGATGATGGAGTTGATAATGAATATAAGCATTGGCAGTAGACGACGAGAGGTGTTACTGTGGACGGATTGTGAGGTCTGTGATCGAGTTGGCAGAGTTGGACAAGCAGGAGAACGGGAAAAAAGGAGTTCAAAACCAAAACTCAGATGTTTTGAGTTTTCACAAAGACACAAGGGAACGCGAGTACTGACCGGAGAAACTAAAAATCCAGCAGAAATTATCGCTCACGAAGGGAGAAGTGTCCGTGGTTCTACGGAGGAAAAAGTGAAAGTTCAGGGGAAAAGTTATTGCACGGATACATGACCGTCCGTGGATGAAGAAGCCATGGATATTAAGGATTGGGCCTTTTACAACCTGCACAAGCCCAATGTCTGTGTAAGCACATTTTTACACGGCAGTTTACGGAAGTGAGTTAGTTTGATCGTGAAGCAGTTTTTTGACGTGACTTATTTTGGAATTGCGACTAGTTTTGGAAACCTACTTCTACGAAGATTGGCACGGGTACTTCTACAACTTGGACATATAAAAGAAGACTTAACCTAAATATCATAATATCTTTACACATCTTATAATACACTTTGTTCTTAATAAAATATTTTAGGGTTTACCCCTTTAGGGGGAAACCGGGAAATAGTGTAACATGAGAGGCTAAAACTTTTATTGATTAGGATGAATTCAATGTTCTGGGCGTGAAGCTTAATTATTATACAAGTTTATTCCAAGTTTTTATCATATTATCGATTGTCTTTTCTATATTTAGGGTTTATGATTGATTACTAGATTGTCCAAGTGTACAATTGGATTAATATTTTGATCATTCTAATGCTAGTAGAAGTTGGGTGATAAGTGTAATAGTCAAACAACTCTCTATACAAGTAGAAATCGTGAGACCTTGCAGAGGGATTCTGTGGAGCAATTGCGAGTGAAGACAACATCAGCAAGTGAACCTTTAGCTAAGAGTTTTGTAGGACCAGAATATCGCCACAACGATATTCTCGCGATAGAAACGACACTTCTGCGAGAAACCAAAACATTTGTACAAGTATTAGCAACACTTTGACGAGAACGTCGCAAGATTCTTCAACAACATTTGGAGAGTGTCACAAAAGAGTGATATAACGGTTAACGACTAAAGATATATGAAGAATAAGTCTGCTTCACGATGATTATAAAGTTGGCGATGGTGAAGACTAAAGTTATGGCGATGAGATCGCAGAGTAGATCCGAATTATGGGGAAATCTTAGATGTCTTCCACTATGTATTTTCCTATATAAAGGGTTTAACTAAATCCAGAAAAGGATGATGTATTTTTGAGAGCTGAGAGAATTTTGAGGAGAGAGAAACTCCAGAAAGAAAGTTGTACTTCTGAGTTTTGATATTTCTTGTAAATCTTCCTGAAAGTGAATTAATAAAAGTGTTGTTGTTCATTCAAAATTATGACTTAGTTTTCATAGATTCTTGACAAGGGTGTAGTGTGGGAAATCCTGCAACTACATTTTGGTGCCCGAAACATGGAGAATCAAGCTAAGAAATCTATAATTACAACTTGAAAATTTGAAGAAATTGTTAGAATTGAAGAAATGGTTAGAAGAAGAAGAAACACATTAGAACCACCAACAACTGTGAGGAGGAGTAAAAGACTTGCAGGTGAAGGAACAGGTGAATTAGAAGAATCTTTAAGAATAAGATCAAGAAGAAATAGAACAAGAAATGAAGCCGAAAATTCAAATCAACAGCCGAATCAACAAGCACAAACGCAAGATAGGGATGTGGATTATGATAGAGTGAGCGTACACACCTGGAGGTCGGATTCAATGTAAGTAGCAGAAAATCGACAATTAAGAAATGGAGAAGAAGGAGAAAGAAATCAAAGAGTGGCTGGAGAATTAGTTCATGTGGGATGTGAAAATGGGACAGTAGATGATCTGAGGCAAAGAACACAGGAATAAAGGAGATTAGAGGCAGAGGAACGTGCGAATCTAACAAGAAAAAATCATGAACTAAGAATGGAGAACTTGAGATTACAAAGAAAGAGGTCAATAAGTACTGTAAGATCAAATTCAAGGTCATTTAGAGAAGAGCCAAGGAAAAATTCCCCAATGAAAAATGTTAGAGAAGAAGTGCAAAATTTAAATGGAGAACAACGTCATAGAGAAGAAGAGATAAGTGGCGATCGTTATAATCTGCGTGACAATATAAATCAAGAGGGAAGAAACAACCAAATTGAAGAAGAGAATCCAGAGGAAGGTAGGAGGATATTTCATGGGCGAGAGAATCAAAGGAATCAAAGAATAATCGAAGAAGATATTGAGAGATACTATGCTGAATAAGCGCGCTTGGCTTGCGAGAGAGAAAGATTAAGAGCAGAAGTAGAAGAGCAAGAATTTCGAGAGGAAGTACGACAAAATAACCATGAAAATCGAGAAATAAGACGTACACAAAATTTCTATAATGATAATATTCAAGAGGAGTATGATAGGATACAAAGGAGAATAGAGAGACAGCAAAGAGAAATGAAGAAATTCGCAGAGAAGAAGATAGGCAACTACGATTTCAAGAGGATGGTGAAAGAGAAAATCGCAGAGAAAGACAGGATGATGATGAAGAAGGAGATATGCAAAATCTCACAAGACAAGAAAGACAAGAACGCAGAAGAAGGGAAGCTGCATTAAAAAGGCCAATGGAACAAAACTCAGCTGAGAATGAGCAAATTTTGAGAGAATTAGCAGAAATGCGAGGAATGATAAGCAATATAAGAGAAGGAGGTAGAAGGAAACTTGATGAAGCTATTGAAGAAGCTGCGAGGACTCCATTTACTCAAGAAGTACAGTTAAGAGGAATACCTCCAAAATGAAATTTACCAGCATTAACCAACATTTTTGATGGGACTACTTGTGCTGTTCAACATGTCAAAGATTATGTTAGATGTATGCTACAATGGGAGAATCATGATGATGTGTTATGCAAATATTTTGCATCTAGCTTAACTGGCGAGGTGTTGAAATGGTTTGAGGGATTACCAAAAAATACAATAACTTCTTTTGATCATTTACAAGCTACATTTTTAGGAGCGTATATTAGCAACAATTCATCGCGGCCGGGTATTGAAGATGTGTTTGGGCTAAAATAGAGAGTTGGCGAGAGTCTGAAGCACTTAACTATAAGATGGAAATCAATGTGCAGCGAAATGGATGGAAGAGTGGATGAAATATATATGATCCTATCCTTCATTAATGCAATGTTCGCGACTAATTTACTGTACATTCAGATTTTCAGAATCAAAAATACAATCACCATGACAGAATTGCGAGAACTGCAGGAAGAATACATTGATTTGGAGGAGAAACAAAATGAGATGGAATCATACCCAATCGTGAACACCAGATCGCTGGTGGCAAGTGGAAGTTTGCTCCCTAAAATAATAAATAATGTAGCGAGCACCTCGCAATCACAACAAGAGAAAGTAGTCATTGATAACCAACAAAAATTAGTAGCGATGGGCAGTTGAGATCAGGAAGAATATAAAAAGGAGAAGAATTATTATAATCGCGGTGGAAATAATAAAATTCAAAGACTCGATCAACCTCAAGAAACTTTATGGTAGACAAAGGAAGAATAATTTTAGAGGACAAGGAAATCAGAGGATAATATGGGAAGAAATAAAGATGCCATCTCTCAATACCAGCATAGAAAAGATTTGGGAAGCTATCATTTTGATGGAAAATATACCCTCTCCGTGGAACATGGGAAAAGAACCCCATCCAAACAATCGAAGTCAAGAATTCTGTCTTTACCATCATTTTCATGGCCACTCAGTAAACGATTGTAGGAATGTGAAGAGAATAATCTTGAGGATGATTGATCAGGGAAAGTTAAATCATTTTCTAGTAGGACATCCACAATCTCAGCAATTACCGCCAGCACCAGAAACTCGCAGAGTGAATGCTGTAAAAGGAGCAGAAACATTCATAATAGAAGTTGGGGCTAAAGCAAAAAATTTGTTTTGTAATTCTATAGTGCATTCACATAGAACTATAGAGGATTTTCATGACAATATTCTGAGTAGGGTCTTCGCGAGAGACACAGATGGAAGAGAGATATTGAATATCGTGAGAGCCTCTCCATTAGAGGAGTGGCAGAAACAGACTATATATTTCACTGCACAAGAAGTACCAGAGCCTGGTGAGCAGCATGATAACCCATTGGTAGTAAGGTTAGAGATAAATCCCAAGCAAGTAGAAGAAGACGATGAAGAAGATGATACTAAAAATGAAGATTCTTGGGCTATCAATAGAGTTCTAATGGATACAGGGAGCTCAGTTGATATATTATTTTATCATACCTATAATACCATGGGCGGGAAAGACGAAGATCTAATTCCATCAACATACAAAATCTATGGTTTTAATGGCACAACTAACAAACCAAAGGGGGAAATTGAAATGCAGATACCGTTACAAGGAATATCTTCGAAAATCTTATTTTGCATCGTGGACATCGAATCACCTTACAATGCCTTGATAGGACGACCTTGGTTACATGGTATATTAGGTGTTGCCTCCACTTATCACCAATGTATCAAATTTTCTCATCCTAAAGGTGTTGGAATTATTAAGGGAGATTGGGTAGAAAGCAAGAAATGTTATGAAATCGACATAAAGTCTTGCGAAGAAAGAGCTGAAAAGAATAGCAATTGGAAGTACAAAATCAAACAACAACAAAGATGTGAAAGGTTAATGATTGATGCGATAGAACGGAAAGAGGATGTGAAATCTGATGGCGAGCGTCTCGCAGAAAAGGAAACAACGGTAAAACGTAGCAGAGAGGTAGAATGATGAATTCCAGAAAACTCTATGAATGATTTGTTTGAAAAAATATGTAATTGAACAAGAATATTCTACTTGAAAGAATCGCAAGATTTTCAAAGTTATGAAATTCTATCAGAGTCACAAAACTCGCGAGAATAGCGAATAAAATTTCGCAGAGATTAAAAGAATGGGACGAACCTTTATGGCGTGCACCCTAGTTCGCGAATAAAATTTCGTAAGAGGCAAATGTAAGACCTAATAGCGCGTCATATAAGGGGGTATCTCTTGACATGACTCAGCGATAAGGTTATACCGCTGCTGGAACCTGAGTCATGCAGATGTTGGGGTTAAATAAAACCTATCCGAGAGAGAGATCTTGGATTTCCAACTATATAAGGTTATACCCTGGTTGGACGACCGAGAATCTCTTCCAAGAAGTACATAGTACGACCAAGGCACCGAGGTACATAGTTGAGCCAAGGGTGCCCGGAGCGTACGAAACTCTCTTGCCATCCTTGGTAAGTCTTGGCTACAATGCACTTGGCCTGAAGAAAACCCCACTTAGGGTGCAGTCTTGTAACTATAAGCCATATAGGCATAAAGTACAAGAGGCTGCGAACATAACTGGTTGTTGGCAAATCCGGATGGGGGGAGATAGTCTTGTATGGCCGATGTGCCCTCCTTGAAGGGGCAACCAGGGGGAAGATAAGGGCGGCAACCTCCATTAGGGATCTGATAAGTGTCTTAAGACGGCAATGTCATGGGGATTTATGATCGCAAGATAATTTAGACCTGTCATATTGTCGCGTGACGAAAATTATACAAATGAAAAAAGCCTAAAGAGAAAATGTTAAGATGGGATCAATGGGTTTTTGCATGAAAGTGTAAAGACGTCCTGCGATTTCATCGCAAGACGGCAATGTCACGAGGCTTTGTATTCGCGAGAATCTAGACTTGTCATATTTTCGCAGGGATATTGAAAAATATTGATAAGAAAAGATCAATGGGTCAGTACATATAAATGTAAAGACGTCCTGCGATCTTGTCGCAGAAAAATATTAAAGGTTGGAAAAATAAGACCTTTAACTAGGAAGGCATAATAAGACCAACAGATTAATATTGAACATTAATTATTTTATTTGAGAATGCAAGAAAAATCTATTCATCGCAAGAGGCAGATTTACTTCAAAAAATACCTATTCAACATCATATAACTCACCATCTCAAGAAATATATTAGAGGGCAAGAAGAGGAATGATCAAATAAAATCTTAATATCTTCCTTGAGAAGATTCAACACAGACAACAGGAAAAATTAAAAAAGTCATCCAAGTTACATTCCTCGCGAAAAAGAGGCAGGAGGAGAAAGCAAAAATGAAACTCAAACTTCAGCGACAGGCTCGTCAATATTCTTCTCGCCAGTAGATTTATCAGTATCACCATCATTCTTTTCAGTATCTCCAGCATCCTTTCCTTTGTGAATTTCTTCTTCTCTAGGAGAGCCTTCCTCTTCTTCTGGGTTATCTTCTTCAGCTCCTTATTCTCCTTCAGTGGTGTATCTTCTAAATCTTTATCCATAGGAATGGAAATTTCATCATCCTCAACTTCTAGAGGGAGAACAGATTCAGGAGGGAGAGAATGGGAGATCAGAATCTTATTCAACAGAACTTCAACAGAGAGATGAACTTTGCGAAGAAAACCTCTATCACGGTTTCTAATCTCCATATTCTTGAAGTACTCAAGATAATCAAGCCTTCTTTATGCTTTATCGCGAACGTCCAAGCAATCGGAAATGAGAGTCTTGTTTTCTTTGCGAACCTTATCTAATTTCTCAGTAAGGGAAGTAATAATAGCAAGATGGCTTCTTTCAGATTCTGCGAATAACAAAAATGACAAGGAAATATTCAAATGAAGAGCTCACGAGAAGTAAAACATGGGAATTTATCAGAAAAATTAACAATTGAGGCAGTCAATCGACTACCTTCTTTTTGAGAGTTTAAGTTTTGGATTAATGAAAAGAAACAATTCTCCCACTGATTCATAGCATCGTCAAATTTATCGCCAACCATACCCTTCAGACGAGATTTCATGTTTTCTTCTTTGGTGCGAAGATAAAGATTTTATTTTACTAATAAAGAGTGAGATTTCTCTAACTGAGAATACTGATCTTTAAGTTCACTAGCCTTTAAACTAAGAGTTAATCTACCCTTGATAAGTTTATCCTTCTCAGCAGCAGATGATTCAGTTAATTCCTTGAGTTCATCTTTAACGGAACGAAGAGATCGCTCTTGATTATCAAAAATTATTTGAAGATTATCTAATTATCGCGAGGAAGCCGCCATCAAACTTGAAAAATTATGTTTCTCTTGGGATAAAGTTTTATTCTCATCTGATAAAGATTTCATCGCCAAATCAGTCTTAAATAACAAATATGTAAGACGAGCAACTTCGCTACACAACAAATTTTGGTTTTGAGACAGTTGATTATTCTCATGAGTAAGATTATTTATGTGATCAATTGAGTAAGTATAAAGATTATCTAATCTACTATGTTGGTCCATCCAAGACTCTTTTTCAGCGCGAACTTCTTCAGCGATTGATTCTAAATCAAATATCTTCACTAATCGATTCCGATTTGAAGCTAAATAAATAAACCAAACATTTAAAAGGAATGGAGTGTAAAAAATAAGGAGACGGAAATTATTAGAATGGAGAGACAAAAAGATAGAGGCAGGAAAAATATACCTTTCAACTCGTCATTATGTCTGCGAAGATTCTCGCACTCAAGTGAAGAATTGCGAAGCATATGATTCAGAGTGTTACACTCAGAAGTTTTAACTTGAAGGCCTTTTCTTAGAGCTTCAACTTCATATTCCAAAGATACTCGCGAGGCAGAATTATTAGAACCAAAATACTTGAGTAAAGTCTCGCAAGCTTCATATTGAAGAGAATCAGTGGAAGATTTTCTAGCGTTATCTAAAATATTAGATAAAATTTTAAAAGCAATAATAACTCCAGCAAAGGTTTCATTTGTTGGAGGAAGAGATATAGAGGATGAAGTGGTAATGATAGCAAGTTGACGATTTGAATCATCTACAATTGATGCATTATGAGAAGGAGGAGTTTTTGGGAAAGTGACGGTTGAGGGTAATATTGGACTAGAAGGAGCTTCAACCACAACATTTGTATGGATTTGATTTGTCAAATTCTCTGAAGCATTGGGGGTATTGATAGCGAGGTTCTCGCAGACAGAAGAAGGGGGATTAGATTGTAAAGCTGTGATGATAGCTCTCTTAGATGATAACTCAAGAATAATGATATCATCTTCAATAGTTTTATTGCAATGGGATTTTTTATGAGGTCTAGCGATGTTCTCGTCATTCTGAAAATAATAATTTAGATAAGAAAAAGAGGCAACAATATTGTTATTAAGATAAAATGTGTATCTTACTACCTTATCATTCGCATAATCCTTCTTCCTCCTCTTCTCAACAAGCTTCTTGAGGGAATTAGGGTTTGGAGTTTCAGAATGGGTGGTAGGGATTGCTCCACTAAAGGAAAATATGACGAAGATTATAATCAAGAATATCAAAGAGCAAAAGTAGTAAAAAATAATTCAAATAAGATGGTATAATCAAAATACATACCTTGGCGTTTCCATTAAAACAGTAGCAGGTGAATATGAAGATAAAGAAAAGTTGCAGACGGAAAGAGAAGTAAACAGATGAAGAAGATGAAGAAATAAAAAGAGAAAATTATTTTCGTAACTCGGCTCCACCTTTTATAGACAAGAGAAGTAGGACCCATTAAGAGGACACGTGTTAAAGAAGAGCTACAACACGTGTAGGCGATTAAACTAAATAAACGGAGGTTTTTCGAGAAGAAAACTTGTAAAGAAAGAAGCTGCGAGCATTATTAAGAGTTGAAAGTTCTCATATCTTATCTTCTTCGCAAAAAAGACATGAGAAGAGGCAAGATTTAGGACCAGAATATCGCCACAACTATATTCTCGCGATAGAAACGACACTTCTGCGAGAAACCAAAACATTTCTACAAGTATTAGCAACACTTTGACGAGAACGTCGCAAGATTCTTCAACAACATTTGGGGAGTGTCACAAAAGAGTGATATAACGGTTAGCGACTAAATATATATGAAGAATAAGTCTGCTTCACGATGATTATAAAGTTGGCGATGGTGAAGACTAAAGTTATGGCGATGAGATCGCAGAGTAGATCCGAATTAAGGGGAAATCTTAGCTGTCTTCCACTATGTATTTTCCTATATAAAGGGTTTAACTAAATCCAGAAAAGGATGATGTATTTTTGAGAGTTGAGAGAATTTTGAGGAGAGAGAAACTCCATAAAGAAAGTTGTACTTCTGAGTTTTGATATTTCTTGTAAATCTTCCTGAAAGTGAATTAATAAAAGTGTTGTTGTTCATCCACAATTATGACTTAGTTTTCAAAGATTCTTGACAAGGGTGTAGTGTGGGAAATCCTGCAACTACAAGTTTAACTACTGGAATCAACCTAATTCACAAAGCCTAAAGCATTCAGTTGGATTACACCTTGAGTGACATACTAATTGGTGGTTCGGTTGGATATAATATGATATTGGAGAGCTTCCGTATCCGTGGTAAAAGGAGTTTTGGGGATAACACTGAGCTAGATGCTATTCTACGGTTGGTGATATATGATTCTTACGAAAGGTAAACGAGTATACTATGCAAGTCAATGTTTGGTAACGACGAATGACTCTTAATCATCTTTTCATCTTATTGTTTATTATAATTTTAATTATAATCAAACCAATCCCCCTTGTCTTTTATTATTTTGCTGAACTAAATAACATATCAATTACACTACTCTTCGTGGGAACGACTTGAATTCCATTATATTACCAGTTAATTAGTGGAAAATATCTTGATTAATTTGTAGTGGTTACAACACGCATCAGATGGTGTTGGGGGTTGTTGTGCCTCATGTGCTTGAATTTCATCAAATTCTTGTTGCTAGAATTTCAGTTGTGCCCGATTCATCTTTGTTGTTTCTGAAGTTACGAGGGTACCAAGTACACCATAATCTTTTCAATATCAACCTATAAGTTATCTAATACAGACAAAGAGTATCAAGAAGATACAAAACCACAAGGCATACACTTGGTATATAGTTTTAGTTCGAAACCGAACACACCTATAGGGATCAACCTAAATGTTGGATTAATGTACGTTTAGGACCAGAATATCGCTACAATACTTCTCTGCGATATTAACAACACTTCCCAGCGAGCATCACCGCAAGATCATCAACTACACTTTGCGAGTGTCACAAAATCAGTCAAAAGAGCGACGCAATAAATGATGAGTGAAGAAAACTTGAGAAAAACATGTTTATCCTATTATGGTTACAAAACTGGCGAGAGTGAACATTGTAACTATCGTGGTACAATCGCAGAATCAACCTGAAATAAGAGGGAAACTTAGCTGTCATCCACTATGTAACTACCCTATAAATATAGACCCAATGTGTACAGAAAATGATGATGTATTTTTGAGAGTTAAGAAAATCTTGAGGAGAGAGAAATTTCAAGAGAATAGTTGTAATCTTGAATTCTTCCATTTCTGAAACCAAAATAATAAAGTGTCGTTTTTTCATCTTCAATTATGAGTTGATTATAGCAAAATCTTAACAAGGGTGTAGTGTGGGAAATCCTGCAACTACATTTTGGCGCCCAAAACAGGGACTGAATTAGAAAAATCATAGAAAAAAGTGGAGAAGAAGATAAGAATTGTTCAAGAATAAGAAAATCATAAAACAAATCAGTGAGATATTTGAAGAAAGGATGATTAGAATCAAAAAGGATTGTAGAAAATTGGAGTGTGATATGGTAACGAGAATAATGATTGATAGATTTCATGAAAATATTAAGGGAAAGATACACAAAAGGGATTTTGAAGGAAGGAAAATTATGACGGTGGAAAAAATATCACCATTGAAAGATTGGGAAAAGAAGGAAATCACATTTACAGCAGCAGAAATACCATAAGAAAATCTAAGTCATACATCTCCATTGGTAGTCACAATATCCACTATAGCAATGAGAAAGGAGGAATCAATAAAATCTATAGAAGAATGGGCTATGAATAGAACTTTGGTGGATGAAGGAAGTTCTGTAGACATGATATTTTATCATACTTTCAAGAAAATGGGATATAAGGATGAAGAAATGTCTTATTCAACATATCATGTTCATGGATTTGGAAAGTCTTTAACAAAACCTAAAGGCGAGATAGTGGTACGAATTACACTAGGAGAGATTGAAACACAAGTAACGTTATGTGTGGTAGACGTGGAATCACCGTATAACATGATATTAGGAAGACCATGGATACACGCAATCAAGGCTGTAGCATCAACGTTGCATCAATGAATCAAATTTCCTACACCCAGTGGAATTGGAAAAATTAGAGGAGACACAGATTTTGCGAAATTGTGTTGCCAAATTGAAGTAAGAAATTGTGAAGAGCGTCCAAAGCTGCGAAAGTGAAGAGCGTCCAAATCTGCGAAAGGCTCGCAGAAAATTGGCGAGAGAAACAAAGAAGGAAGAAGAATTTAAAGTTTACATGATAAGAGCAAAATAAGGAAAAGGAATACCCAGTGAAATCTCGCAAGAAGAAGATGAACTCGCGAGAATTATTAAAACCCCGACACCAATAGGAGAACCTGAATCCAGTTATATTGCAGCAGACTCAACCAAGGAAGTAAATATTGGGAGTAAAGAAGAGCCTAAAATGATGAAAATTGGGACTAGAATGGAGGCAGATGAGGAAGAAAGAACTATAAATCTCTTGCGAGAATATAAAGATATCTTCGCGTGGAGCATGGATGAGATGCCAGGGATAGATCCATCAATAGCATGTCATAAATTAGAAATAAAAAAAAATATAAGACCATTTAAGCAAAGAATAAGGAAAATTGCAACAACATATCATTCTCAAATAGAAGAAGAATTACAGAAGATGCTCGACGCAGGAATTATAAGGCAAGAAAAATATCCAGAGTGGATTGCAAATATGGTAGTGGTCCCAAAGAAGAACAAGGGGATAAGAATTTGTATAGATTTCACATATTTAAACAAGGCTTGTCCTAAAGATAGTTTTCCATTACCAGATATCCCACAGATGGTTGAATCAGCAGCATGAAATGCTAGAATATCATCATTGGATGGATATAAAGGATATAATCAAATCCCTATCGCTGAAGAAGATCAAGAACATACCGCATTTTTTACTCCAAGAGGATTATATTGTTATACAAAGATGCCATTTGGCTTACGAAATGCTGGTGCAACGTATCAAAGAATGGTGGAGAAGGTGTTTGCAAAGTGGATCCACAAAACATGAGAAGTGTATGTAGATGATATGCTGATCAAAAGCAAAGAAGCTGAGAATCATGTGCAATATTTGAAAGAGATTTTTGATCAAATGCGGCAATTCAATATTAAAGTGAATCATGATAAGTGTACTTTAGGAGTAACTTCAGGGAAATTTTTGGGGTATATTGTATCAAAATAAGGAATACAAGTTGATCCAGAAAAAGTACAAGCAATTCGCGATATGCCAACACCTACGACGGTAAAAGATGTGCAGAAATTAAATGGACTCTTAGCCTCGCTAGGAAGATTCATTTCTCGATCTTCAGACAAGTGCAAACATTTTTTCGATATACTCAAGAAGGGAACAAAATTCAAGTGGACAGATGAATGTGAAAAGGATTTTCAAGGAATAAAAGAACATTTGATGAACATAACTATATTACAGAAAGCTGAACCAGGAGAAGAACTATTGATTTATCTCGCAACAACCACATATGCGCTAAGTGTCGTATTGCTGCGAGTAAATGCCAGGATAGAAAAATCAATTTATTACATCAGCAAAATGTTCAATTCTGCAGAAAGAAATTATTCAAAGATTGAGAAATTAATTCTAGCATTGGTGCATGCAACTTTTAAACTTCGCATCTACTTTCAAACACATAAGGTCAAAGTGTTAACAAAAGTGCCAATTGAATCATTAATGAAAAATTCAAAGAGATCAGACAGAGTTGAGAGATGGAATGTACAAGTAGGACACTTTGATATTCAATATGAAGTTTTATCCTCGCCAAAATCACAAGTTATCGCAGATTTCTTAGCTGAATTTCCCTTAGAAGATGATGAAGCTGTGGAAGAAATGATGGATATAGAAGAGGAACATGGAGATCCAAAAGAATTATTAACAGAACCCAACAGATGGGAAATATTGGTGGATGGATCCTCAAATGGGGAAGGAAATGGGATTGGAGTTGTCTTTATTTCACCAGAAGGAGAAAAAACAGCTTTTTCATTTAGATTGGAATTTGCATCCACTAATAATGAAACAGAATATGAGGTTGTGATTCATGCTTTAAAATTTGCAGTAGAAATGAAGTTGGAAAATGCTAGAATCACCAGCGATTCACAATTGGTTATTCGCCAGATAAAAGGAGAATATACAACAAATGAACCGTCTTTAAGAAAGTATAAAAGGTTAGTCGAAGAACTATCTGCAAGAATTCCAAATATAAAGTGGAGACACATATCAAGGAAAGATAATAGGATCGCAGATGCATTTGCTTTCATATCTAGTATGATGACAAATCCAGCCGCGAGATGCATAAAAATCCAAACCCTTTTTACACCAGAGATAAACAAGGAAGAAGAAGATGTGATGATGGTTGAAGTTGGCGAAGAGGAATTAAAGAACAACATTACGTATTGGCGAGAAGATCTTCATTCATACTTGGCAAGAGGAGAAATCCCAAGAAATCGATTGGAAGCACATAAATTAAAAAGCAGGGCAACAAATTATGAATTAAGAGATGGAGTATTATATCGCAGATCTTTTAGTGGACCATCACTAAGATGTTTGACGAGGGAAGAAGGACAAAAAATATTGAAAATGTTACATAGTGGTGACGCTGGTAATCATAGTGGAGGAAGATCTTTGTCATATAGAACAAAAATGCAAGGCTATTACTGGCCATATATGCATGAAGATGCAAAACAACTCTCAAGGCGTTGCGAAGATTGCCAGCGATATGGAAAGAAGATACATGCACCAGGAGCACCATTATCATCCTCAACAAGTGTATGGCATTTTGGGAAATGGGGGTTAGATATTGTGGAACCATTTGTACCTGGTTCTGGACAAAGAAGATATCTGATTGTCGCAACAGATTATTTCACAAAATGGGGAGAAGTAAAGGCAGTATAACATATTCGCGATAAAGATATTTTTACATTCATATTTGAGAATATAATTTGCAGATTCGGGATTCCAGCACAGTTGGTATCTGATAATGGAAAACAATTTGAAGGGCAGAATATAGAATTGCTACTCAATGCATTTAAGATAAAGTGTGGAAAATATACTCCTCTATATCCACAAGCAAATGGTCAAGCTGAAGCAACCAATAAGAACATCGCAGACATCTTAAAAAAGAAGCTAGAAGGATACCACAGATCATGGTATGAACAGGTGCATAATGCAATATGGGCCTACAATACAACTAGACGAGAAGCTACTGGAATGTCACCTTTTTGTTTGACATATGGAGTTGAAGATGTGTTACCAACAGAAGTAGATATTCCTACAACAAAAAGGGAGGCTTGGGAAAGAAATCTAAGTGCTGGAATGATTTTAAATAAATTGGATGAATTAGAAGAAAAAAGAGAAAAAACTTTGCAACATATGGAAAATTACCAGCGAAGATTATCTCGTGAGTACAACAAACGTGTTAAGAAACGTGAATTTCAACCTGGCGATTTAGTTCTGCAAGAAACACCAAATTATCAGCGAGAGAATGGTGGAAAGTTGGCGAGAAAATGGGATGGACCATACATCATTAAAGAGATAGTTGGAGCCGGGGCATACAAACTAATGGACCCTGAAGGGAGAGATGTCGGTCAAAGACTTGACAGACCATGGAATAGACTATATCTGAAAAGGTATTATCAATAACAACTTCTGCAAGATAAGAGATACAGATACGTTGTAAAAAAAATAATTAACGATTGCGAGGTTCTCCTAAAAAGCAAATCAAGAACTGCGAGCATAATCGCAAGATTGGCGGATAAAATTTCGCAGAGATTAATAGAATAGGACGAACCTATATGGTGTGCATCCTAGTTCGCGAATAAAATTTCGCAAGAGGCAAATGTAAGACCTAATAGTGCGTCATATAAGGGGGTATCTCTTGACATGACTCAGTGATAAGGTTATACCGCTGCTGGAACCTGAGTTATGCAGATGTTGGGGTTAAAGAAAACCTATCCAGGGGAGGGATCTTGGATTTCTAATTATATAAGGTTATACCCTGATTGGACGACTAAGAACCTCTTCTAAGGAGTGTAGAGTATAACCAAGGCGCCAAGGTACATGGTTGAGTCAAGGGTACCCGGGGCGTACGAAACTACCCTGGCCATCCTTGGCAAGTCTTGGATATGATGCACTTGGACCGAAGAAAACCCCACTTAGGGTGCAATCTTGTAACTATAAGCCATATAGGCATAAAGGACAAGAGGCTGCGAAAAACAACTGGTTTTTGGAAAATCTGGATGGGAGGAGCTAGTCTTGTATGGCCGATGTGCCCTCCTTGAAGGGGAAACCAGGGGGAAGATAAGGGCGGCACCCTCCATCATGGAGCTGTTATGTGTCTAAAGATGGCAATGTCATGGGGCTTTATGATCGCATGAACATTTAGGCCTATCATATTGTCACGTGACGAAAGTTATACAAAGGCAAATAGCCAAAAGAGAAAAGTTAAGATGAGATCAATGGGTTTTTACACTTAACAAGTGTAAAAACATCCTGCGATTTCATCGCAAGACGGCAATGTCATAAGATTTAATTCTTGCAAGAGAATTTATACTTATCATATTGTCGCATAGATGTTGAAAAAATTGATAAGACAAGATCAATGGGTCAATACATGCAAATTTAAAGACGTCCTGCGATTTTGTCGCAGAAAGAAAAGGTGGCAAAATAAGACCTTTAACTAGGAATGCAAAATAAGATCAACAGAATAATCTTAAAAAAAATAAATTTAATTAACTATTCTATTTTGAGATGCAGGAAAGTTTTGTTCATCGTAGGAGAATATAAAAGAAAGCAGATTCGTAACATCGTACATTTTCGGAACATCGCAGCTGTACTAATTACATCGCAGAAATATTCATACTTTCAGAAGACACAGGAAATAATTCACCATTTCAAGAAAGATAATGAAGGGCAAGTAGGGGAATGGAAAAATAAGATTTCATTATCTTCCTTGAGGATATTCAAAGTAAACAAAATCAAAAGTTGAATCCTCAAAATTTCAAAAATTACATTATTTGCAAGAAAGAAGAGGAAAAAGAAAGCAAAAAAAGAAATTCAAGATTTGACGATTGCCTCGCCAGATTCACTATTCTTGCTCGCCAGACTCGTTATTCTTGCCAGAATTTTCAGCCTCATCAGTATTCTTCTCACCACTTGTAGATACTTCTTTAGGAGGACTTCTATCTTCTTCACCATCTTCTTGAGTGGTATTTTCTTCTTTAGTAAATTCTAATTCCTTATCCATGGGAAGAGGAATTTCATCATCATCAACTTTCAAAGGAGGAACAGACACAGGAGGGAGAGAATGGGAGAGTAGAATATCATTCACGAGAACTTTAGCACTAAGGTGAACCTTGCGAAGGAAACCTTTGTCATGATTCCTAATCTCTATATTTTTGAAGTACTCGAGATAATCAAGTCTTCTTTCTGCTTTGTCGCTGGCTTCAAGATAATTGGAAAGAAGATTCTTGTTCTCTTTGCGAACTTTATCCAATTTGTTGGTAAGATCAACGATGGTAGAATGAAAACTTCTTTCAGATTCTGCGAGTGACAAAAGTGATAAAAGATCATTCAGTCAAAGATTTTGCAAGAAATATAACACAAAATTTAACAGAAAGGTCAACAAGAGAGGCAGTCAAATGACTACCTTCTTTCTGCGAGGTTAAGTTTTGAATTAATGAAAAGAAACAGTTTTCCTATTGATTCATAGCGTCATCGAATTTATCGCCAACCACACCCTTCAGACGAGACTTCATGTTTTCTTCTCTGGTGCGTAGATACACGTTTTCCTTTGCTAGTAAAGAATGAGATTTCTTCAATTGAGAGCACTGGTCTTGAAGCTCGCTGGCCTTCAAACTAAGAGTTAATCTACCTTTAATAAGTTTATCCTTCTCAACAGCAGATGATTCAGTTACCTCCTTGAGTTCATCTTTAAGGGAACAAAGAGATTGATCTTGATTATCGCATATTCTTTGTAGATTACTCAATTGCTGCGAAGAAATCGCCATCAAGCTTGAAAATCTATGTTTTTCTTGGGATAAAGTTCTATTCTCATCTGATAAAGATTCTACCGCCAAATTATACTTGGTTAGCGAATATGAGAGACGAGAAATCTCGCTACTTAATAAATTTTGACTTCGCGATAATTGGTTATTCTCATTAGTAAGATTTTCTATTTGATCGATCGAATATGTGTAGAGATTATCTAATCTATTATACTGGTCCATCCAAGAATCTCTTTCAACACGACCTTCGTCAGCAATAGATTCAGATTTAAGTCTTTCCATGAAACAAGTCCGATTTGAAACTAATATATGAATCAAGAATTTAAGAAAGAGACTTGAGTACAGAAGATATAAAAGAAAAACAGAAAAACAAAAGAGCAGAGGCAAGAAAATTGTACCTTTCAGCTCGTCATTTTTTCTGCGAAGGTTCTCTCAGTCAAGAGAAGAGTTGCGAAGCATATGGTTCAGAGTATCACATTCAGAAGTTTTGACTTGGAGGCTTTTTCTCAGAGTTTCAACTTCAGCTTCTAGAGATGCTCGTGAAGAAGTATTATCAGAGCCAAAATATTTAAGTAAGGTCTCGCAAGCTTCATATTGAAGAGAATCGGAAGAAGATTTTCTAGCATTGTCTAAAATATTAGACAAAATTTTAAAAGCAACATCAACTCCATTCGATTCCATTCGATGGAGGAAGAGATTCAGAGGGAGAAGTGGTAACAAGGGAAAGTTGATGATTTGAGTCATTTGCAATGGTTGTATTATCAGAAGGAGGAGTGTTGGGAAAAACAACAGTTGAAGGCAGTAAAGGGCTAGAAGGAACTTCAGTCACAGTAATTTTAGGAGCTTGATTTGTCAATGAATCTGAAGAAGTAGAGGTGTTGGCAGCGATGTTATCGCAGGCAAAAGGAAGAGGACCCAGTTGCGAAGGTGTGGAAGTAACTCTTGCAGATGTTAATGTGGGGATAGAGAAATCAGCCTCAAGAGCTTTAAACTGACGACGTCTTTTGGGAGGATTAGCGATGTTCTCGACATTCTGCGAATAATAACTTAGATAAGAAACAGAGGCAACAATATTGTTATTAAAAATAGGTTGTGTTTCTTACCACCTTATCATTCGCAGAACTTCTCTTCTTCTTCTCAGTTGGTCTTTTGCGAACATTAGGGTTTTGACCTGAGGATTGGGTGTTAGGGGTAATTCCACTGAAGAGAAGACATAATACGGGAGTTATGAAGGATCAAATAGAGAAGATCGAAAAATATGAGTAAGAATTAAATCAAATAAAGATTGTAATAAAAAAACATACCTTGATGATTCCATTAGAACAGTAGCAGGAGAATACGAAGAAGAAGAAAAGTTGCAGACGGAAGATAAAATAAACAGATGAAGAAGATAGAGAAGTCGAAGAAGAAAATTAGTTTTGAAGTTTAACTATGCCTTTTATAGGCAAAAGAGAATAACCTGTTGAGTAAAGTCGTGTCCGTAAAAAGATGAATTTACAACACGTGTAGGCGGTTAAAGCTAAATTAACGGAGCAATGTCGAGAACAAAATATGGAAAGAAGAGAAGTTGCGAGCATTTTGAAGAATTGAAGATTCTCATATCTTCTCCACTTTGCGAAGAAGACATGAGAAGAGGCAAGATGTAGGACCATAATATCGCTACAATACTTCTCTGCGAGATTAACAACACTTCCCAGCGAGCATCACCGCAAGATCATCAACTACACTTTGCGAGTGTCATAAAATTAGTCAAAAGAGCGACGCAATAAATGACGAGTGAAGAAAACTTGAGAAAAGCATGTTTATCCTGCGATGGTTACAAAACTGGCGAGAGTGAACATTGTAACTATCGCGGTACAATCGCAGAATCAACCCGAAATAAGAGGGAAACTTAGCTGTCATCCACTATGTAACTACCCTATAAATATAGACCCAATGTGTACAAAAAAGGATGATGTATTTTTGAGAGTTAAGAAAATCTTGAGGAGAGAGAAATTTCAAGAGAATAGTTGTAATCTTGAATTCTTCCATTTCTGTAAACTTTTCTGAAACCAAAATAATAAAGTGTCATTTTTTCATCTTCAATTATGAGTTGATTATAGAAAAATCTTAACAAGGGTGTAGTGTGGGAAATCCTGCAACTACAGTACGTACAATGTATTTATTTTTATTTATAAATAAAATAATAATATAATTGCATAAAGTAAAAGTAAAGACACAACAACATTTTGTTTACGAGGAAACTGCAAATGCATAAAACCCTGGGACCTAGTTCAGTTTTGAATATTCTCATAATTAAGCCTCTATACAAAGACCACTACCAACTTCATATAGTTGAGACCAAGTAAATTTCCATAGTTACCTAGTTTCCTCAGTATCCATACGCCTACAACTAATCTGGCCAACACACGTGAATTCTAAGATAAAACTATCTTAAGTTGCTTTAGCCGCTGTGAAGACTACGAGCTATCAACCCTTTCCATAGTCTTCCAAACAGTAAAAGACTAATCTATTTCGTAACCAGTCTTCTAATCTCAAGAAGTTAATCAAAGATATTATAGTTGAGTTCACAAAGGCTATTCCATTTAAATCAATAAACTCCTTTGTTGGGTAAGATATACCAAGATCCAGATTAACAAGTTAATCATATCTAGATATACAAACTATTATATTCAGATACTGAAGAATACCACCAAATGATGGTTTGACGATCTAAAATGACTATTCAAAAAATCATCTATCAAAGATGAATGAGATCTAGTCGGATCTCAGCCGATCAAGTTTATGCACGAAGCAAACCACAAAGATACGAATCTAATAATAAAATATTCTTGTCTTCAAATCTTCAATAGACTTATGTACTTGCACAATAATAAATTGGATTCCAACTTATGATCGATCACGCACAAAATAGAGTTTATTAACAATGGGTAATCACAAGTCAACGTCAAATATAGTTTGAGTGAGATTTATGTCACAAGAGAAGGCTTTCAATAATAATCAAACTAGTAGCAATCAAGAGTTAACAACCATTTGGCAATCAAATTAATAATCGAAAACTAAAATAACAATGCAATTATAGTTTCCCACTAACGGTAATAGATGCTTCTTGATCCCAAAGAAGTATTTAAACTAGCGGACGTAAGAGATTTCGCCTCATTAGGTTACTCTCCTCTCCAAGATAGTATTACAAGTAATACTATTAGTCGGATACAACAATGACTACAAAGTGAAGTGCCAGCCTCAAGTTAAGTTTGTAAGGAGAACAAACTTCAATATTCATAGACAAGGGTACTCTGGGCACCAATGAATTTCCATAACAGAAAATATTCTCAAGACAAGTTCGTGAACTGGTGTAATCATCGACCATTACCAAAGAATATTTCTTCCCTCCAATAGTAGATTGTTGAATAGGTTCAAGAAGATCCATATGAATTAAATCAAGTTGATACTTGGTGATAATTTTTCGAGATGATTTATGTGAAACTCTTACTTGTTTACCTTTCTGACAAGCTCCACAAACACCATCGATTTTAGCATTGATTTTCGGAACACCTTTGACACCTCAATTACTATATATATTGTGCAAAATGATGCAGGTGGGCATAATCCTATTCATTTCTATTGGTTTAAACGAACGATATGGTCCACAAATTATATGGAACTTCATCTTCTAAATTCCAAATGCTCGTTCGACATCCTTCCTACATGCCATCTTTTTATGTTAAATAACCTTTGAGCATGGATAAATTCTCCCTGTAGGGGTACCTCCTTGTAAGCTTAAACTAAAGTTGAACACGCTGGATGAATTCCGTCCCACCAAAAAATATTCCATGTTATAGTTATTACCACTAGTATAACACACATGCGCGATGCACCTGCCATCCGATCCAAAACCCTGTAAAACGTGCACGAAAGAGGTAATTATTCATGTCCTCAAGAAAAATTTACACACCCATATATTCTTTACTTCCACAGTCAAAAATAAAATAAAAATAAATTCCCATTGTGTATATACAACTATAGAAAGGGGGGTTTCCATAAAACGCACAACATCGGCCAACCACACAATTTTTCCTATTAAAATCTACAAAAAAAGCAGGTTCAAATGTACACATCCATTTCTGATCCACCAGTAATCGCTTTTTTCCTACTCATCAATACTTAGGTTTCCAACTCTAATTTTCTTTGCACCATACGACTATATCCACAAACTTGATCTGTTTCAATTTCGATCATTGCACTTCGCTTTGCACTGTCCAAAATATGGTGTGTCAATGACTGATGTCCCCTTTGATTTGTGTCAATTTCATGTTGGCGCTTCACGCTTCTTTCATTCTCTGTACCCGCAAATTCAAGATGCAGAAGTTGTTCTATATTTTAGGGCATCGACCAAGATCGGAGACTTTGTTGTGCCGTATTGCTGCAATTATAGCATATTATATGAGGTATATACTTGCTCAGTAATTCTAAGGTTTCGGCAGGCAAGTGTCGTGGTATACAGCCTGTTCCCGGGTCATGCTTTATGTTCTCAACAACTCTTATTCTCTGCATAAGATAAGCATTTCTATGCATTTCTAGATATGCTTCCTGTTCTATTACAGTCATTGAATTATGTTTTGGTGTAGCCAAATCTTGAAGTAGTTGTAGTTGAACATCTGTTTGATGTGCATCATAACTATGGCACTGCTTGTCTTCAACATTTTCTGCTGCACTAAGTTCTCGAAGGGGCGCTATCTTGATTATTCTAGAACTTCAGAGGATATCAGGCAGCTTATCCTCCACTGATAAGTCTGCACTGAAACACAAATAAAATTAAATATACATACAAATAATCATCGAGCTGATAGTATTTACTAATTTGAAAACATAAATGAAAGTTTTGTAATATAGAATGTAAGCATACTGAATCAAAATAACCAAGAAGTTATCTCGAGTACTACAAAAATCCAAATACACCACAGATGGAAGAAGTATATGTGGGGTGCAATGAGGAGTCAGTTTAGTAAGCTTCTAAGTGACATACAGTTTTTTTTTTTTTCATTTTTTTTTCATGTATGATAAAAATGCGACAATCATGTGTGTTCTTGATGAGATGACCAACACATATAGCTCCATGATCCAGTAATAATAGAACGCAAATCATATATCCATGGTCCAGTATCGACAAACCATTAAAACACCAAGATACTTTTCTAAGGTTCATATTTTGTGGTCAAAAAATATCTATCAAATTGAGTAAATTATACTCCTGCTCCTGTTATGTACTTAACTTAAAGTGTGCTCATCAAATTAATACTACAACTTTGTTTTAAATTTTATTGCCAAGAGCTTCCAGTTCCATCTCAGTTTCACTTTCAAACATTTTGTTTCTGACGGCACTTGCTATCAATTTCAATAATCTAAATAGCAATATTCCATCCAAAATCCGTAATTTATCCAAGCTACTCAATACCTTCCCAGCTTTTTAAAATATCCTCAACCTATTATTTACCGGTGCACTACCTGATTCGTTATCCAATCTTTTAAGATTGTTTGCACTGACTGGATGTCTTGATAATTATCTCACAGAACATGTGCCACAAAATTTCTACTATAGTATAATTGATCATGTTGTTTAGGTCTAGAGCTAAAAGCTTCAACTTTACCACTTCTTAATCCTGCACCTATTTTGGCCAACTTGTCCTCAGAGACATTAACTTCTCTAAAGACATATCTAATAGATCTTAAGATTTTTAGAATGTGAAGCCACCTAGCTTTCACCACCCACAATATCTTATTTTTGCAAAAACTCTGTAAAACAGACAAAGAACCATATACCACCTTCACAGCCTCAAATTCTTCGCAGCAAGACCATTCTAAATCCATGAAAAATAGCCATAATTTCATCCACGTAGTTTGACTGAATGCCAATGCCCATACACATTCTGACAAACCAAAATCTCAAGGAAAAATAGAGGCACGATAGGGTATACAACTACTGTGACATTTCTATAGTAATCTTAAAATCTTTAGTCGATAAAAAAAAGGAACTAATTCTTACATATGACTTCAAGAGATCAGGGGTTGATAGCAACACTTACTGCTTTGATTGATTCATACACTAATTGAATATGACTTCAAGAGAATCAAGAGTTGACACTTCTGCCTGAAGACTCATTACTAATTAGTGGAAAATTGAACTAATGTATCAAAACTTAGGAACCAAATCACTGGGAAACTTGAGTAATAACAACAATTAAACTTAAGATCGAATACATTAAATTTTCATCAACAAATTTGCTCTAAAGTAACCCTAGAATTTGAAATTACACAATCAAAAGAAAATTTTAGCAACAAATTGTCCCAAAACTAACCCTAGAATTTGAAATTAAACAATGAAAAGAAAATTTCAGCCACAAATTGGACCTAAACTAACCCTAGAATTTGAAACTAAACAGTCAAAAAAGTATTCAGCCACAAATTGGCCGTAGTTCATGTTCACTTACTTAGGAAGTCTCTCCGAAGTTTGGTTGTTTTATCTTGTTCATCTGCTACCACCTTTGTCATGGATGATTGGCAAGGGGGAAAAAACCCAAATCTTCGTTTTGCTGTAATTTTGTTTCGGTGATATGTTAAGTTAATCGAGGAGAACGAAGAACGCGGACGTTTTCATAGATTTTTTTTCTCGATGAAGAGACTTTCATGGATGAAGAATTTTTGAGGAGAACGATGAAGAGACTTTCATGGGTGAAGAAGTTTTTATTTTCTGTAGAGATACGAAAGAAAAAAATAGTGAAGAAAAAGGAAATGTGAAAAAACAAAAGAGAAAATAGTGACAGCGGGATTCGAACTCGAATCAGTTGAGTCGACGTTTTAAATATCCAAACCTGTATTTCCTCTTTTTTACGTGACATTTAAGAAGAAAAATGAAAATCCAGAGGGGTATTTTAGTCATGTGAAAAGGCTTCACCAAAAATAAGGCTTCACCAAACAATTACCTATTTTCTTTATATTAGTTAGATAGATTAATTGATGGTGAAATTAGCAGTTGGAACATTTCCATACTGAATTCTTTGAATAGTGGTGATTTATGCAAGATATTGATGTCGTTATTGCAACCCCGACAGACCAAAAAAAGTATGACGTATCCAACAATCATAAAAAGCTTCCGCTTCCAGAACCACAATTGGTTTTGTATAGTGGCCCTTATACTGACCTTGCAAAGCATGGGGGCATACATGCCACACCTAATGCATGCAATCAAGACTACTTAGCATTCCGGGAAACCCTCTTTTGTTATTTCCAGCTAGTGGTCGGTTGACATCATCTTGCGTTGGTTGTCGTAAATAACGTGGACCAAAATGGTTGACTACGGTTTCGTATTTTTTTTTTTGAGATTCTGGTATGTTGTTGTTTTGGCCATACGAATGTAATCATCACATGCATCCGCAGGCACACCATAACCTAAAATCCTTAAGGATGCAATGACCTTTTGTTCGGGATTATATCCTCGTATGTTTCGTACTTTAAATTGATAGTTAAATTGAGGATTTACCCGACAAAACTCTCCAACAACCCCTATAATCAAGTGTTGTGGTATGTGTTAGCGACATTGAAAATCTTGATCGGAGTACACACTTCTATTAAAAAAATAATCACGTATCATTTTTTCGCGACCTTCCTCTCGAAATCTCCACACATATCTTCTTTTAAATACAACTCCTTGCTCCGGATCTTGCGGAACTTTACCCGTGTATTTGTATCGTGGTGTTGGTGTCTCTCATTGTCTGGATCTTCATTTATTTGATACAGTTGTTGCATAAACCGTTTTTTTTTGTTGCAAAAATACTTCCGTTAATAATTGTGCTTCCTCGTATTCCAAATTAGGATCACAAGAAATATATTGAGAAATTTAAAGATTTTTTGTCAAAACTGAGAATGGATAGTAGTTGAGTGCGTTTAAAATTGGTGGATTTCGTGTGTTTATATAGTTAAGAGGAAACGTATCCATTGGGGTTCAAATGACAATTATCCGTTGTCCCAGCAGCTAGGGACAGTCGGCCCTACCTGAGACTGAGGCTCAACTTAATTTGAAATGATCGTCATTTCAATGTGGGACGATTGTCTCATATATTTTTTTTCCGAAGAAAAGGTTATATTAAGAGGGAAAAAACCATTACACAAAGCAAAAGGGGGCTACACATTCATGAGAGTCTCCCAATTACTCCAAATGAGACTAGAAGATACATACTTAAACGTATCTGAATCACAAGGCCAAACAACTACAAGCTGTTTAACAAGGTCAATAATCTCAGTCGCTTCCTTCTTTCTAGAAGTTCCAAAAACTCTTCCTGTTTCGTTCCTTCCACAATTTCCAACAAATTGCATAGTGGATAATCCGCCAAACTAAACTGCTTATACCCCGCAAAACATTTGTAGTCCAAGCTTCAAACAAATCAAAAAGTGTCCCCAGTATTGGCCATGAAATCCGAAAAGCTTTAATGAAGTAATTCTATATCTCAAAATAATAAGAACAATGCAAAAACATATGATCTTTTGTTTCTCTTTCTGTATTGCAGAAAATACACAAATCACTTTATATATCTACTCCTCTATGCCTTAACATGTCTCTAGTTGAAAGAGAATTATGAAAGGAAACCCAAATTATAAAACTAACCTTATTAGGGATATTGCTTTTCCAAATATGCTTCGCGAAACTGCAAGAATGATATTTTCCAGCTAGAGTTTTGTAACAGTTGGTCGTACTAAAGTTCTCCATAATAGACATCTCATATCCTTTTTCCATAAGACTAGGAATACGAACATCACAGCGAAGTAGATCCAATGCAAGCTACTCATTAGCATTCAAATCTGTCTTGAAAACTCATTGCCAACCATTGCTTCCAATCATCTCAGCCACAATGACATCTTTAACTTTTACTACCTTAAACACCTCCACGAAAATGTCTTACAAGAAACCTCCATCAAGCCATTTGTCCTTCCAAAATCTAATACCATTACCATCTTTTACTGTAAACTGTACCATATTTTGAATCATAGGTACCATGTTCACCACATTCTTCTACAAACTCCTGCATTGAGAGGTTGAATCATCATCTAGCATTAGCAATCTCATATTTCGCTTAAACTTCGCTTGCACTATCTTATGTTATTGCTTTTCGAGTACCTCTATATCCACTTAACCAACAACGCCCGATTGACTGTCCTCAAATTCCTCACTCCCAAAACGTTGTTAGCCTTAGGCATACAAATCTTTGTCCAGCTGATGTAGTACATCTTTCTACATATCAACTATGACAGTTGACCCCTGGAGTGTGTATCAACTATGAAAGTTGATCCCTGAAACGCGTATCAACTATAATAGTTGATCACATATGACTGTTTGATTTACTTTCTTTGCAAGTCCTTTGCTTTCCTAGTTTAGTTAGAATTCATTATTTTTTTTTCTTTTATTCGGTTTTTAAGAACCTATTTAAAGGATATGCCTTCTTTTTGAACACACATTCTTATTATTATCAATTATTAAATTTATTATTAATTATCAAACTCTTAAATCTTGATCCTAGAATTAGGTTTTAATTAAGTTCCTGACGAAACTTAAACCTTATCTTAAACCCCAACAACTAGTTTGCTTCCTTCTTATCTATGCTACACTAGTTGGTATCAGTGCCAGTGTTTTTAGTTTTTATCTAGAAACAAATCCTTACACAGCTTCCGCATATCTTCAACAACCCTAAAAAAAAAAATTCATCAACTTTACCTTTTCTTCTGTGATTTTCAATGGCAGATAAACATATTACCCTAGCTGATATTGAGAAACTCTTCAAACCAATGGAAACCAAGCTTGACACCAATGAAACCAAGCTTGACACCAATGAAACCAACATCAAAGCTCTTACATATAGTTTTGAAAATAAGCTTGGAAGTTTGAAAAGTATCGAAAAGAGATTACTGATACAGGGTGAGTACATCGCAAAATTATGGAAATATGCTGGTCTTGATGACAAAGACATGCCTCGGTTAGAATATGATAAGGAATGAGATGAAAAGAATACAAAAGATCAAGAAGACGATGAAACAAAAACAGATAAAGGTTCTTTCGTTAAGAACACTTCTATTACAGAGAATGTTTCCCATAATTTTCATCACCAGGAGCCATTAGAAGGTTATATTCATAAAAAAATAATATAACTGTGACTATAAACAGTGATGAAGAAGACAAGGCAACGGTAATCCAAGCACAACATTGGATAGAAGATAAAAGATTAAAGTCTAGTATGAATCCTTATGGAACCCTACCGGAATATAAATTAAAATCTGATATACCTAACTTTCACGGTGGATTACAAATTGAAGAATTACTAGATTGGTTTTATGAAGTGGACTCCTTTTTAAACTTTATGGAAGTCCCTGAATCTTCTCAAGTCAAACTGGTAGCCTATAAGTTAAAAGGTGGAGCTGCAGCTTGGTGGGAGACACTCTGTGATGATAGACATAAGTACCAAAAACCTCCTATGCGTATTTGGAATATAATGAGAGGTTTATTGAGAGGTAAGTTTTTACCAAAAGAATATAAACAACAATAGTTTATCAAACTTCAAAACTGTCGACAAGGAGAAAGACTTGTTGAGGAATATGTGGCCGAGTTCTATGGTTTAGTTGCTCGTAACCAATTGAAAGAAACTGAAGAGCAATTATTTTCACGTTTTATAGATGGTTTGAACAATTTAATTCAGCAAGGGATGACACAATCTGTGTTTACAATGGTTGAAGCCATCCAACAAGCTATTAAAATTGAAAGGCATATACTCAGTACTTCTAGATAAGAAAATCCCCTACAATCTCTTTATCAATATTTTTATAAAGCTGTCAGACCATATAATTCTTCTTATGGTTACCAGGGTGATAAGGGATCAATGGTCGTTGTCGATCCATATTCAAGGGGATCACCAGTTTTTGTTGACCCACAAGAACGAAGTTATGGTGCATCTTATCAGCAACATTAAGCACCAAATCATTCCAGTCAACCATCTCTACCTGCAGAAACTTCTCCGATGATTCATATTCCATCTGCTAAGCCACCTCAGGCTAATCAACAATGATAAGTTGCTCATAATACTAGAGGTAATAAGTATCCACACCAATTTCCTCCTTTAACTAAACCATCTAATCCTTATTCAAAATTTCGAGAGGATAGATGTAAAAAGTGTAATAAAACAGGCCATACTTCTAGTGATTGTCGCAAGTTTCATGCTTATATTAATAAAATTCCAGAATATACACAATAAGAAGATGCACTAGGAGATGATGAATTTCCTTATCTACAAGAACACGAGACTTGTGATGCATATTTTCTTGGACTAATTCGACCAGTTTTAATCACTGAACCATGTCCTACTCAAAGACATAGTATTTTCAAATCTCATTGTCTCATTAAGGAAAAGCTTTGCAACATGATCATTGACAATGGAAGTACAGAAAACTATGTTTCTGCCAAATTGGTTAAAAAACTTGGTTCACCCATTACTCTTCATCCAAAACCGTATTCAGTTGGTTGGATAAACAACTTTTCCACTCATCAAGTCACTCATCAATGTTTAGTAAAGTTTTCTTTCCCTGGATATTCAGATTATATTTTATGTGATGTTATTCACATGAATGCAGCTAGCTTGTTGTTGGGAAGACCACGGCAATATGAAATTCGTGTTGCTCATAATTGCTATGAAAATATTTATACTTTTATTCATGAAGGGTTTACTAAAGTTTTATGGCCTTTACAATCTTCTACTTCAATCAAGGAGGCAACAGATAAGAAAACAACTTCCTTAGTTGCTACCATTGTTCATTCTTTGTATTCTCATGAAGTTGCTAAACTAATGGTGGAAATTACAAAAAAGGTACAACCTTTAATCTGTTCTTTTGGTGAATTATTTCCTGCTGAGTTACCAAATACTTTATCTCATCTGAGATATTTACATCATCAATTGACTTTATACCAGGAACTTCTCTTCCTAATCAACCTCCTTATAAGCAAAGTCCTAAAGAATATGAGATATTACAAGGTCGGGTTGATGATTTGTTACAAAAAGGTTTAATAAAACTAAGCAAAAGTCCTTGTGCTAGTCCATCCTTTTTAGTAGACAAAAAGGATGGTGGACATCGTATGTGTATAGACTTTAGAGCTTTAAATAGAGTTACTATACCATATATGTTTCCTATAGCAATAATTGATGAAAAGATTGATATTCTTTCTGGTGCTAAAATCTTTACCAAGCTTGATTTGCGTAATGGATATCATCAAATACGTATCCGTGAAGGTGATGAGTAAAAAACAACATTAAAGATAAAGTAATGTTTATATGAATGGTTAGTAATGCCTTTGGGTTTATCTAATCCTTTCTAGCCTACCAAGTTTTTGGCGCCGTTGCCGGGGACTCGGTTCTTCGTGTTCATTTTTCAGACTTTATGAAACCCTAACTACCTCTTTTGTCTCATGAACCAAGTTTTACAACCTTTTCTTGGAAAGTTTGTCATAGTATATTTTGATGACATACTGATTTTTAGCAACAATGAAAAAGAGCATATTTCACATTTATCTCAAGTGTTTGAGACTTTACAAAATAATGTTTTATATGTGAACTTGAAGAAGTGACACTGAATCACAAATGATTTAGATGCTAACTTGTGTTTGCACATTCTTTACTTATCTAGATTGAATTCGAGTCTACAAACAACCTTGCTACGGTAGGATGGTGAAACAATGGGATGACCCATAGTTCAAATATTTCACATTTTCTGAACAAAGGGATGTCAGTCATGATCAAGCATGTGGAGGCCACTTTAGTGCAAAGAAAACTCGCAAAGACAAAATTGTTTAATAGCCATGAATTATGTATTTCTTGTATGTATATCAAAACGAAACATTCTTTAAGATTGAATGATGCTTTATGGCCCTATAGAGACTGCATACAAGACCCCCATTGGTATGTCCCTTAATGGTAAATCTTGTCATCTTATGAGTTGGAAGAGTTAAGAAATGATGCATATGATAATGCAAAAATGTACAAACAAAAATGAAGGTGTTCCATGACAAACGCATTTTGCGCAAGTCATTCCTCCCAGGCGAGAAAAGTTCTATTGTATAACTCACGACTGCACCTTTTTCCAGGAAAATTACGACATAGGCGGCCCTGGCCCGTTCCTTGTATGTGGACTAAAAAGTTGTACATACCACAGATATCTTCCTCTGGTTGCTTTGACATACTGTCATCTTTGGTTTTCATATGGCGTTTTGTAGTCTTTTGCATCTTTTATTGGAGCGAGATCCTTTGTAGTCTTTTGCTTTAAATGTTTGCCTAAATGCATTCGAGACGATTTCACGGATATCTGTTTCACTTGAGGACAAGTAAATTCGGGTTTGGGGGTATTTGATTGCCAAATATTGCATATTCATACACCTTTTCATTGGCACTTAACTCATCTTTCGCGCTAAAAGTCATATATTATCCAAGCATTTTTACCATCTTCAAGAATAAATATTTGTATTAATTAATTTTGTGTTTTTAAGTACTAAATAAAGCTTGGAAGAATTGAGACAAAAAGAGAAGAAACTTGGAATACCCGTTTGCGCATTAGTCTTTGTTTACCATAGGATTAAACTACCCATAATCCAAAACCCATGATCCAAAACCCAAGACCCAAATCCATTTCCACCTCACCACCATTGGGTGTGGATTCCAAAACATCCACCTACTTCACCATTGGATTCCAAAACATCCACCTATTGTAAAACATCCATCAAGTGAGAAAACATGTTTTGTTGAGTAAATAATTGCCAAAATTCGAATCCAAGTGAGAGAGAATTTTTTGTGTATAAATAGGGTTATTGTGTTGAAAAATGATGAATGTTAGTTTATCAAATTTCAAGTATATTTTGATGACATACTGATTTTTAGCAACAATGAAAAAGAGCATATTTCACATTTATCTCAAGTGTTTGAGACTTTACAAAATAATGTTTTATATGTGAACTTGAAGAAGTGCACATTCTTTACAAACAAGGTTACCTTTTTAAGCTATGTTGTGTCATATACTGGTATTTTTTTGGATGATTCTAAGATTAAAGCAATTATGGAATGGGCTAATCCAACACCTATACGTGAAGTACACAGTTTTCATGGTTTGGCATCTTTCAATAGAAGATTTGTGAGGAATTTTAGCATTATTGCAGCGGGTTTGACATATTTTTTGAAGCATGATACTTTTGAATGGACTGAAGAAGCAAATAAAAGCTTTAATCTTCTCAAATAAAAGTTGTGTAGTGATTATGTTCTTGCCATGCCAAATTTTGATAAACCTTTTGAGATTCATTGTGATGCTTCTATTGTTGGTATAGGTGTTGTATTATCTCAAGAAGGACATCCAGTTGCATACTATAGTGGATAAAATTCAGATACAAGGAAAAAGTGGTCTACTTATGAGTTAGAATTAATTGCTCTTGTTCAAGCTATTAAGAACTTGCATCCTTATCTTATTCACTGTGAGTTTGTTGTCAATACTAATAATCAGGCTCTTAAGTTTTTGAAAACTTCAGCAAAAGTCAATAGAATGCATGATAGGTGGTTATCTACTATCAATCAGTACACATTTTCTATTAAATATCAGAGTAGAAAACTTAATCAAGTTGCTGATGCTTTGAGTAGAAGAGCTCATCTTCTTGTTACTCTCAAATATGAGAGTTTGGCTTTTGATTTCTTAAAAGATCTGTATAGTGAAAACAAAGAATTTCAGAAACTATGGGAAAAGTGTGGTTCTTCAACAGGCAGTGTCGATGATTATCTCATTCAAGATGGTTTTCTTTTTAAAGGAAATTGTTTATGTATACCACAATGTTCTTTACGTCTTCATTTGATCCAAGAATTACATGGAAGTGGCCAGAGAGGACATTTTGGACGTGATAAAACCATTGCTTTGGTTGAGGAACGTTATTATTGGCCTTCAATTAAAATAGACGTTCAGAAGTACGTACAAAAATGCATGGCTTGTCAGCAGTCTAAAGGGAATATTCAAAACACATGCTTGTATACTCCACTTCCAATTCCTGGTGCTCCTTGGGTGGATATTAGCATGGAATTTGTGCTTGGTTTACCACGTACTACCAGGGAGAATGATTCTATTATGGTGGTTATTGATTGTTACTCAAAAATGGCTCACTTCATAGCATGCAAGAAAACAACAGATGCCTCCAATGTTGCTTATTCATTTTTCAAAGAAGTAGTACGTTGCATTAAATTCCAAAGACAATTACTTCTAAGTTTTTGAGCTACTTTTGGAAGTCTTTATGGATGCGTTTGGGAACTAAACTTCAGTATAGTACAACTGCTCACCCTCAAACAGATGGACAAACTGAAGTGGTCAATCAATCTTTAGGAAATCTGATTCGAGCCAAGGTTATTGGAGGAAAAGAGAAGCAATGGGATAATCTCGTTACAAATATGGAATTTGATTATAATACTTCAGCCAATCGATCCACATGTAAGACACCTTTTCAGATTGTTTATTCTATAGTTCCTAATCATATTTTGGATTTGGTGGTGCTTCCCAAACTGCGTAAATCAAATGCTAAGGAAGATAATTTTATTGAGAAAGCTTCACTCACTAGTGGAAAAAAGCCGTTTTAAGATAGTCTGAAAGTGTCTTATAAGCCAATAATAAGACACTTATCAACCGCTGCTGAAAGTGCCATAGATTCAGTGTCTTTTTCTAGAACGACACTTTCAGTTTACCTCTGAAGAAACGATGCTTTGGGGTTGTCGCGATATACGATAGTTGAATGGTGTCGTAGAGTTAATTTTATATTAGAAAAAAAAATTCATCTGAATTCCAAAACTGGTTCATCTATCAGTGTTCCTGACTGGGCAGAAATAAATCTGAATGATACTCAAATTACCATTCAAATAAAAACTTATTATATTAGTTGCACAATCCATAACCGAATTCAGTTGACAGTTAGAATCAAAATCACACAAGAAGAAGTAATCAAATCTTGAATTCATGCACAATGATACAAGTCACATGTAAGTTTTAAGGTTCATAAAAACAAATGAAAAATATTCATTCCTTGAACGTGGACTATAAGAAGAGTGTGGACTTGCATAAGGGTGTACACGTGCAACAATATTGAGCAAGGGATCCGGCCAACTACTTATCGACCAAGATCAGCTGCTACTTCCAACATTAAGTCTTGACATGTAGTTATCTAAAATAAATCCACGTAACTTGTAAGACTCGCAATACAAAAATGCAACACCTTGTATATGTCTAAATCAATAAGGTAAAGGTAAATTAAGAAGTCAAACTTACAGTTTATCCGGTGAGTCTGTTTCCTTGTATAGCAAGCATGGAGCGAAACTAAATCAGTTCATAAAAGATCATGCCAAGACCTACGCCTCAGATCCACAATACAACTTTAAAATCATCTTGGCAAGAGATCCAGCTGCAACTCTCGCAATGGTTTCCCTAGCCGAAGATCTGCTACAACCATGCATTTACAATTGTCAGCTATTTAGACACAAAAATGGGAATGTTTAAATTCTATGATGCAAGTGACTTTATAAAATGATAAACAAAATAGTACTACACAAATTATGAGCATGTCTGAATTAGGATAGATGTCAATTACCTTAGCATAGATACTTAGAAATGCAGATGTCCTTGGCGTTTCTTAGGTTTCATCTCCAGTTTTCCGATTGGGAACACTCAAGATGAGAGCAGTTTGATCCTGAGTAGCAGCTGTAGAAGTTATCTAGTAACCGTTATCCCACCGTGAATGGGTACCATCACTTGGATATAAAAAATCAAGCACCCCAACTAGAAGAAACCACATAAAAATCTGGCATGAGTAATAGAAGCTTGCATCATGCATTTATAAAAACTTGGAAAAAAGTGCAAGGTGACATGTTCAAAGAAACAAATGAACAATCTATATATGACATACGCAGATTATTTTACTTTCTTAATTACTGTAAATATCCAATATGGGATGCGCCTCCAAATCAACAAAATGAAAAAGAACTCACACACATGAAATCAATACTACATCTAAAACAAAGCTTTTTTTTTTTTTTTAATAATCCACCATAACACCATTGATTGATTAAGTGTTGCTCTGTTAACCCACTAATATGCATACATAAATACTCAATCCTCAATTTTGAAGGAGAGACGCATAACCCACATGTAGGTATAATAGTTATGTTAAGAGTTTTAACTAGGAGGATATATAACCATACCTCCATGATGATTTGGCAGGAGCAGTTCTGATTGGATTCCAAGGATGAAAGAATGACCAAAGGTACCAATAGTTGATGAACAGTAGCACAACAGATCAGAGTTAATCAAAGACAGAACTGCAAGATTCTTAACTGTGTCTTCCATCTCCTCATACGATCTTGCTTCTTACAGATAGAACCTAGCAAAATTTGGCACTTAACATTCTCAGAACTGACAATGAAAAATAACAATCCTTACAGAATCAGGGGCTAAAACAAAATGGTCACGAGTAGGCCAGGTTGGGCGCAGATGGGTGCAATATGTCTTACTTGTAAATTGAAGAATATAATATAACGACAGGATGGGAAGGAAACAATACCATAAGAAGTTATAAGTGGTGAGCACAAAACATTGAAAGTTGGGCACTCCATTACAACAACTTCACACCTGCTATACACATCGCTCCAATATGGAATGTCATTTGCCTTATACTGCATATATTTTATATATAGACATGTATCAATTGCAGACTATGTATGACTGATTAATCCAGGTGAATAATAGTTACCAGTTATACGTCTGATTTTCCTCTATTCTTGTGTCTAAGGTGAGCCAAGAAACTCCAAGCAAATGAAGCTTCTTTTTGTTTCTAAGAAGCCTTGGATTATTAAACTGTCCATGAGGCTTACACATAAAAACACCATCTCTATATTAATCTCCCTCACACCTGATTCCTGCACAAATAGTTCATTCATTAATGTACTGAACTAAAGATATTAGGGATTTATTACACTAAAATTAACTACTACTTACAAACTAGACTTGCATAAATTATCCAGTTAACTATTGATGGCCTCTGTTAAAGAAGAAAATCTCCATACACTATTGTCAAGTAATAATCTTCTAAGTAATCATCAAGAGTCACCTGATTTGTTTCTCTACTCCTGAATTTGGTGCAACTATCTTCATGATATTCATCTTCAAACCTCAAAAATTGAAAATCAAATCAAATAGTAAACAAAGTTCAGATTTGGAAAGTACAGACATAGATCGGAGGTTAAGAGTTAAATAGTCTGGAGAGCATGACGAACTTATAACTTAGGTATCAAAATCTTTAAATGAAGTACATTTTCTGTCGAGTAGAACATAAATTACCTAGCAACAAACTGGCAAAAACCAACATGGAAAACAAGACTTTCCTTTGATTTGATAGGAAGCATCATAGGTGTCAAAAGGATGGTAAAACAAACCGAAGAAAGCACAAATGTTGTTTCAAAAGGCTAGTTAACTACCTTACAATGAAAACAAAGTGCACATAACATTAATAGATTATTTAGGAGTCTTGAATCCCAAACCAAATTTATTGCAGTTCCAAATTTATTCCTTTCCCTTTTCAGAAACTTTTGAGCTAGATAAAACAGATCACTGAATCAGACACTTTTGAGCTACATAAAACAAATCACTGATCAGTAAGAACACAAATAAACATATCAAAGATGTAACATCATTCAATTGAAAGATTTTGTTCTTCTCACCAATAGGAAACCTTAATTTGCTTCAGATAATCAAAAAATACAAACCCAATTGAAATCAACAGTCAATAAAGACGGTTTACAAACCCAATTGAAATAAAAAAATACAAACCCAATTGAAATCAACAGTCAATAAAGAGGGTTTACAAACCTAGAACAGAAAATAAACACTTCAAGCTTTACATCAAAATAATATATATATATATATATATATATATATATATATATATATATATATATATATTAGGGTTTTATAAAGCTAATCAAAATTAAAATCAAAACGAAGTGAGATAGATGAAGATTGCAAGATCGTTGAGATGCAATACCTGTTCTGCCATGGTTGAGTATTCTTCAACACCACCGAAACCAACTTCTTCTTGTTCTTCTCCCACAATTTGTAAAACAACCATCTGATCTAAAAACGAAAAATCATTAAATTACAAAACAAAAGAAACCCCTATAAAAATCAGAGTAGCAGAATCATTAAATCCCTAGATCAAAAAAGAAGGGTTTATTATCTGGGTAAGAAGCACCTATAATCACCAACAAAGATTTGTAAAAACCAAAACCCCTAAATATCATCGAAGAAAAAGAAAGTCTAGGGTTATTTTTTTACAGAGACTAAGCTTTCGGCTATAATTGAGTGTCAACAAAAAATTAAGGTTAAACTTCACCACCTTCTAATTATTTATAAATGAAGATGCAATAAGAGAAGAGAAGTGGAGAGTTTTTTTTTCTCTCAGAAAGAAACTGCAGAAGAGACGAGAGCAGCGGAAGAGAGAGGAGAAAACGAGAAAGAGTGTTTCTCTCTCCCTGCTTCAGTGTAGAGATAAGATTTTTGCGTGGGACCACAGAAACTAGACTCCTCAAACGTCGTTGTACAAGTCAACTAAAATATTGTCACAACGACATATTGACTTTAGTCAAGGACATGTTCCGTAAGTTATTTCAGTTTTATGTATATCGATACCTGTTTTGTGTCATTCCATAATGTCTTTGATAGCCCTTTTCCCACTAGTGGCTAATACATCAAGAAGTAAAGTCAAAGCTTGCAGATTCTAATAACAAGTACAAACAGGATGCAAATCAATATAGAAGACTTAAGACTTTTAATGAAGGAGAATTGGTTATGATTTATTTTAGAAAAGAAAGATTTCCTACTGGTACTTACAACAAGACCAAGATGAAGAAATATGGACCATTCAAGATTTTGAAGAAAATCAGTGATAATGCATATGTTATTGATCTTCCATCAAATTGGAACATCTCTAATATCTTCAATGTGCAAGAAATTTTTACATTTCATGGAGAAAATGAAATTATTTCTTTTTATTAACTAGTAGGATCGGAAAGATACCTACTATTGTGTATACTGCAAGTGCACAGTGTCTACAAGCAACACAGGTCAAACCACAGAGACTTGGAGAGTGTAGAAGTTGATTCTAAATCCTTACTTAGAACTGATTCAGAGAGTAACCAAAAGGGGTTTGCTTTTGTCGATACGACGAGATATTGGCAAAGACTTAAACAGAAAATAATATTGAATTAAAATACACAATTAAATCAAGGTGTAAATACTGAAAATATGGATACTAAGGTATTCAAATCCACCACTAACTTATGATATGCATTCAACTTGTAATATTATTCTTTTCCTTACAGCGGATTCAAGTCTACTGTATATCTAAGGTGTTTATCCAATGGATAATTTAATCACAACTAAAGTATTTCTCCAAAGCATTAACTATCTAATTAAAGCACAACTAATCTGAGGATCAATATTTGGTTAAGCATGAGTTGTAGCATAATCAACATAGAGATATTCTAACTACAATGGATACATGGCATACATTGTGAGAGCAAGATGTTGATAAACTTGGATTAAATTATATCTTTAAATAATTCTAAACTTTCAAGAACAAGATACAAGATATGAATACATACCAATGAGTTACGGCTTCATTTAAACCCTATTAAATGAAATTAGAACATGAAGAACATTACAACAAAATTGAAATTTGATAAAATAACATGAACAAGCTATTCTTGGATGAGTTTTCAACACAACAACCCTCTCTATTTATACACAAAAATTCTCTCACACTTGGGATCCGAATTTCACTGTAGCAACCACTCAACAATTAAACAAAACATGTTTTCTTAATTGATGGATAGAATGGAATACAATGGGGGTGAGGTGGATGTTTTGGAAATAATCCAATGGGGGTGAGGTGGATGTTTTGGAAAGAATCCAATGGGGGTGAGGTGGATATGGATTTGGGTCTTGGGTTTTGGATCATGGGTTGTTTAATCCCATGAATTTGTAAACAAAGTTGCCACCGATGCGCGAGCGGGTTGCAACGCTTCCAACTTTCTTCTCTTTTGTCTTCTCAATTCTTCCAAGCTTTATTTAGTACTTAAAAACACAAAATTAATTAATACAAATATTTATTCTTGAAGATGGTAAGAATGCAGAATTTGGGATAATATATGACTTTGAAGCGCGAAAGATGAGTTAAGTGCCAATGAAAAGGTGTATGAATATGCAATATTTGGCACTCATCAGATACCCCCAAACCTGAATTTTACTTGTCCTCAAGTGAAACAGAACTTAAGAAATCCTAACTATACCACTATCGCTGGTCTTTCGAATGCATTTAGCGTATACACTAAGCCTTTAAACCCCTAGGTGTCCCTAGTGGACGAGTTGTAGTCTCGTGAGGGCCTACCAAAGATGTACCCACAAAACCTTCTCCAATTTCAGAGCATCCATAGAAATGTCTTCGTCTTCGGTCTTCAACTATAGATGATGAACTTCGGAATTTCGTAGAACCATGAAAAATTTGTAACCATTTTTTTTTTTTTTTTTTTTAGTGACCCGCTACACAGCTGGTCATAGAAGACAACAAAACAAAAAAAGATAGCAAAATACTACAAAAGATCCTACAAAAGACCCGCTCCACAGCTGGTCATAAAAAATAACAACAAAAGACTCACAACACCATATGCAAATACTCCCCCAAACCTAAATCTAACATTGTCCTCAATGTTTCAAAAGATGACAGAAATAACAAAAAACCATGAGAACAAAACAGATTCAAAGGAAAGAGATTACCAAATGCAAAAAGGTTGGTGCTAACCATAGAAGGATGAATGCTTTGAAAGCAAACAATAAGAGTGATAAGACAAAAATTTGGTTAGCACAAAATATATACAAAATACAACTTAACCGGTTCATGAAACAAGATTTAACAATATCTCTTTGGATTATATACAAAGATTCACCATACACTAGCAATCTAAAGAGTTGAGGATCAACCCAAAAGATGAAGTGCAAAAATTTTAACAATCTCACATAATTATGATATGATAGAAATGCAAGTGAGAAAGTAAAACAAAATGAGATACCCCCAAACCTAGATTTTTCAATAGTAATACTTTTGGGCACGAAATCTAACAATTTTAGGGGTTCATCACGCAGAAGGTCTAGCTCAAAATGGGCTTTGTTCGGGATGGGAAGAGAAACATCAATGCATTCCAGATATGACTTCTCAATAACATGATATTTAGTGGACAAAAAGTCCAAAAGAATTTGAGATGAACATAACTCTAACCCTAGGTTTGTAACTGTCAACCACATCGATTCAGCACACATCAAAGGAGCAATTCTTAGGTCCACTACAAGACCATCAGTTGGTGACTTAATCAGGAGAGTAGGCACGTCTAAGTTGCTCATATGGATGAGATCAAGAGTACCATTATCATTAGTTACATTAACATCTCCTAAGTCATCTACAAGTGCTACATCATGCTCACATTCATAGAACAATTCAGCAAGACCCAAATCAATTTCATGATCATCCAAAGTTTTATTCTCATGCATAGACAAATCGAAAGAGACATCATGTTGTGACCTAGGTATAGAATCAGACACGTAAATTATATTTTCATGCATAAGATCATTAGTGTCGACAAGAGATTTAACATTTTCTAAGTCAGACACAAGAAATGTGTCATGCTCTTGTTCACAGGACAATTGCACAGGCTCAAGATCAGTATCAACATCCCATGTATATGGAACATTAGAAGAAACATCACTCATTAAGGTCGAGGCAGAGAAGCCTATTGTCTCTGAACCCAAAGGTTCGACAATATTTTCAGTAAAAACATGTTCTTCTAACATAACATCATCATCATTATCATCACATAAATGCTTTTCCCTATTCAAAATCGTAGTATTTCTAGTCCCTTCATTTAAAACAGGTTCATATGCAATATCAGTTGCACGAGTAAGACTAGGCATACTATTTTCACATTTTATTTCATTAGGAAAAACAAACATTTCATCCTGAAATTCCTCCCTTCCTACATTTTGTAAATGAATCAAATTCATTTTTAATAATGCATTAAGTTGTTTGATGGAAGGAGAGTCTTCAACAGTAGGAAATTCATAATCAATGCTACATGGTTTATCATGCAATACACTCCTAACATTATTTTGTTCGATGAGTCTGAGATTTTCCTCCACAGATTGAGAAGTACAAAATTGTTCAACTTCCCACTTTGGTGGATGATACATATGTGCAGGGTCATTAGGGTCTATAAAATACTGATCGCAACCTTCGAAAGGTTGATTATGGTCCCAATGACTATCAGCTTTCTAATCTGTTGGCATTTCATATTTTGGATTTTCATGATATTCTCTAGATTTCCTAAAATCATGCAAAATATAGCAATTCTCAGCAGGATGGCCTAAGCCTCCACATAAGGTACAAGCATAGATTTCCGATTGCCTAGAAGAATTATATGCGACAGATTCATGCATTTGCATTTCTAAAGATGCAGTTCCAGCTTCTAACTGGTCCAAAAGTGATGATTGTGAGAGTTGGGCACTGTAAAGATGTTCATTTTCACCATGTGGTGGATGATACATGTGTGAGTAGTTATTAGGGTCCATGTATTGATGCTCAGGACTGTGAAAATTTCCATAAAACTCCATATAACTATTGACATCATGGTCCATTTGGAGGCTCATAATATGAAGCATGCCCGTAAGCAAGCTCTACGATGGATTTGTTTCCATCCCCACTGCAGACTGAATCTGACATGATCTCTAACTAGCACTAGGTTTGTTGCAGAGATTGGGATGTACACATTGAAAACAGACCAATATTTTTTTTTCATTATTGGTTTTTTTTTTTTTTTTTTTTTTTTCAAGCCCGTTCTCTAATTACCTCGGGCATACATTAGAAAAACAAAATAAAAGAAGAAAAATCATAAACGGAAGGAAGTTCTATGCAATCGCAAACAAGGCTGACTCTACCACGTAGAAAACCTCGATTTCTAGCAAACAAAAAGCATGATGGTTCCACTTAGATTGTTTTCTAGACCAGCTTCTAATCCTTCGAAATGGAATTCGTTACAATATGAGCAAACTCCTCTGGAATCAATCTGAGTTTAAGTAAATTGAATAGAGGCGAGGGAAGCTGCTAGAGATTTGATACCCAAGGCCTCACCGTATTACAAGGCGGCGCAGTCACGCATTCAATTTACATAAACCGTCATGAACTTCGAAGTATGCTTAAAGAGTAACCAATATTTTTCGAACGACTCTCCTACTAAGCTCGTTACCTTATAGGTCTTGTTCTATTTCAAATTTTAAAGCTTAGGTTCGTGTATGTATCATTTTACTAAGGAGGGAAAGAAGAGAACGGTGATGAAATCCGAACCCTTATCTTGTATGGCCAGTCCTTGCCCTTTACTAGGAAAATAAAACAGCCGTATTCAAATCCTCAACATATGTGCAACCAAAGGAATACATTAACTCGCTAACAGGGGATTCGCGAGTGTTTCGACAAACTTACCTCCCGTACCAGACGGGGGATGAACCGTTAATGTCGACTCGGGCCACGACTCCTATGTCATGAACGAACCCGAGGGGCCGAGGTGATATTGTAATCACCGTCCTTCTTTACAAACAGTTTGATATTTAATACTACCCTTCCGTAGGGTTTAAAAATAAAAATAAAAATAGAATGTCCAAGTCCAAAGTCCAAAATAAGGTGCAAAATAAAAATAAAATTACAAGAGTAAAGGAATCCTAATACAAACTAAAAATAGATAAATAAAATAAACTCTCTTTTTTTTTTATTAAAATAAAAACTTCTTTCGCTTCCTTTCCTTCGCCTTTACAACATCTACTCAGGCACCTGTTGAGCTCAAAAGAGGTAGTTAGGGTTTCGAAGTTTTAAAGCAAAAGCAAAATAAAAAAAATATCAAAAATAAGTGTAAAATTGACTGTGAATAGTTACACTGCTACAGTGAAATATGAACAGTGGAATACCTGATGTACAGCGGAATATGAACAGTGAAATACCTGATGTACAGTGAAATATGAACAGTGAAATACCTGTTGTACGGTGAAATACCTATTGTACAGTGATCATGGTACAATAAAAATATGTACAGTGAAATATGGGTTTTGGATCATGGGTTGTTTAATCCCATGAATTTGTAAACAGGTTGCCACTGATGCGCGTACGGGTTGCAACGCTTCCAACTTTCTTCTCTTTTGTCTTCTCAATTCTTCCAAGCTTTATTTAGTACTTAAAAACACAAAATTAATTAATACAAATATTTATTCTTGAAGATGGTAAGAATGCATAATTTGGGATAATATATGACTTTGAAGCGCGAAAGATGAGTTAAGTGCCAATGAAAAGGTGTATGAATATGCAATATTTGGCACTCATCATTAACTCGAGGACGAGTTTCTTTCAAGAATATGGGAATGATGTAGTACATCTTTCTACATATCAACTATGAAAGTTGACCCCTGCAGTGTGTATCAACTATGACAGCTGATCCCTGAAACGTGTATCAACTATAACAGTTGATCCCATACGACTGTTTGATTTACTTGCTTTCCTAGTTTAGTTAGAATTCTTTTTTTTTTCTTTTAGTCGGTTCTTAAGAACCTATTTAAAGGCTATGCCTTCTTAGTTTGAACACACATTCTTATTATTATCAATTATCAAATTTATTATCAATTATCAAACTCTTAAATCTTGATCCCAGAATCAGGTTTTAATTAAGTTTCTGACGAAACTTAAACCCTATCTTAAACCCTAGCAACTAGTTTGCTTCCTTCTTATCTGTGCTATACTACCAACCAACCCAAACTAACTTCCTTAGCCCTTCCAAAACTCCCCATAAGAAATTACGCATGATTCTAACCATTCGTTTATCAACACTAACCGACAGATGAAAAAGAGACAAGTAATAAATTGGTAAACTAGCAAGATAACTCTGAATAAGAACGAGTCTACCTGCTCTAATTAATAGAGATTTCCAATCCGCACTCATACTAATCATAGTAGATTTCTCCTAATTTAATTTCAAACTTGAAAGAGTTTCAAAGACCGACAGAAAAATGAGAAGTCTCCTAACTTCTTCCACGATTGCATCAATGAAAATCAGCGTATCATCCGCAAATTGAAGGTGAAAAATAATAGTTCCATGATCCACCACTTGAAAGCCATAAAGTTGACCTCTTTCCAATGCATCATTGATCAGTTTAGATAAAACTTCCACCACCAATAAAAACAAGTAAGGGGACAATGAATGTCCTTGTCTTAGTCCTTTAGTTGGTTTGAATTTCTTCGTCGAACTACCATTCACCAACACCGACAAATGCAAGGAAGTAACACACCAACTAATCCAAGAAATCCATTTGTCGTCAAAATCACTCTTCTTTAAGATTGTAAATAGAGATTGCCAATTAACGTTGTCAAAAGCTTTCTCCATATCAATCTTGCAAAGAATACCTGGATTTTTAGCTTCCAATCTATCATCCACACATTCATTCGCAATAAGCACTCCATCAAGATTTTGTTTGTCATGAATGAAAGCTCCTGGGAAATCATAATTAATATCGGGCATCACCTTCTTCAATCTAGTTGCAAACAACTTGGATAAAATATTATACACAATACCGATAAGACTTGACGGTCTAAAATCATTAGGTGTACAAGAGTCTTCTTTCTTCGGAATTAATGTGATGAAAGAACAATTAAACCTCCAATCGATAAACCTTTTCCCATTGCACGAAAGTATGTTTGTCCATCCACCTGGCACGTCAAACCAACATATTTCGGTATGTGAAAAATACTATAACCCCCTACTATATGGGTTCAATATATAGAAGCCCCACTAAATGGATCCTTCACTATCAACTCCATTCTTTCACATTTTGATATTTCTAGGCCCAAAACTTCAAAATTCAGGGCTTATTAATAAAAAAATTATTTCGTAATACCAAAACAGACCTTTAGTATATATATATATGTAATAAAACTAGGTCTATATTTCATTTTCTTTTTCAGTTTCTCTCTCCATTCTAAAGCGATTTCTGGTTTACAAGCAGAGAGATGTTGTTCATGGCGTCGTTCTATGGAGAGCATGAAAATAATTATCTCTATCAAATCTCTATTGTTTTATCTACTAATGATGTTATAAATTTCTACACGATTCAATGATCAAATCTTCTAATAATCAAGATTATTCGAAAAGTTAATTTTTATTTTCGATTAGCATTGTTCAACAACAAATCAGATGAACAAGATAAGTTTTCCACCTCTATATTTGATTCTATTTGAAATCTCGCTGTGATTTAAACAAAATCAATGTTTTCAAAAAGCTAATTAATTTGATTTTACTTCAAATTTTCAATCAGATTTATAATCATATTTTAGATCTGTAATCATCTTATCTTTCTCTTAAGTTTGAACTAATTTATTCGTGTTTTTTTTTGTGAAATATTTTTTAGGGTTCGTCCATTGAGATTCGATAAATCTTCCAATTTCGCTTCAAACTTAAATCTGATTTCATATCCATAATCGTCGTGTTCTAATACCTTTACCCATATGAGATCAGTGAGATTGGATTAATTTTAATTTCTTTTACCGTTAGATTTCTTACAAGGTCTGTTTACATATCACGATAATGTTTATATATCATGATTAAGAAGTGAAATTCACTAATTGTATGTTTGGTAATTACTTCATTTACATTTGATTCAGTATATAAATATTTTTTTAGAGCTTGTGTATGTCAGAAATACAATTGTTGGTTTTCCTTCACCAATGATAATGTTATCTATGCTTTTTGATGTTGTTGATGGTTCATATTTGGAATCATGACTTAAAGAATTAATTAGCTTATGTTAGACATGCATATTCTGCCAATTTTTTTAAATAATTATTATATAGTGTATACTGACTAGAAGTCTAGAAAAAATTGGTAAATAATTTTATACTAACAAAGTGTGTGGCTCCTAAATTGTTGCTCGTGATTAATAAAGACACTAGAACTTATAATTAGATGTTTGCATACAACAACATGATCATTCTACAGTACACTTACGTCTAATTTTACATGTTTTGAAATGGACGCTTTGGGGTGATTAGAGAGAATGTTCATCACCAATCTTGCATTTCTTCTCTTCTTAGGAATAAGACATGTGGTTTGATGACTAATGTCAATTTTCCCACTTGTAGTACTAGGAGAGGCGGTAGGGATGGAAATGCGATTTTCGAAAAATAATTTGGAGTCGGTTGTTATGCTAGTGGTGATCATGGAATCAGCGAATTAATCTTTATAGGTAAGGACGCGAACATATATGTAGTCTTGATGAAAACTAGCTTAAAATGATCATTTGAATCGGCTGAGAAAATATTATTTAAAATGGATTGTGATTTTGTTTTGTATTATTTTGTTCAATTTTCTATGGTCTGTTTTGGGAAAATGTTTGATTGGTTAAGCCTAGGATGGATGGCGTATATGTAGTATAGAATTAACACAATTGGTTTTTGCAGTAGTGGGATCCTTGTTCCTTGTTGTATATATAGTGCAGAACCTTAGATGCGGCGTTAAATTTAACCTTAAATTTTAATCCTAGGTAAGAATTACAATATTTTATGATTACATGAACCTTATGGGTTTGTCTCCTCTAATCAAATAGCCTTGTACCTTACTAACAAGTATAATATATATATAAATATGATTTGTCTATATTCCAGAGTCATGTACATAATACATAGTAATATATATGCATGTGTAACTAAGAGTTACACAAGTCAGATGCATGTGTAACTCCTATTTACATTAGTCAGATGTTTGTTGATACATGTTCAACCCATATAGTATGGGGTTTACAATAGTTTGTCAGTGCTTTCAGTAGATATTATGTGTTCAATTGTTGGAGAAAAAAAATAGATTGTTTATGATTTTTATTAAAGTTGTTAATGGAAGATATGTTGATTTTTTGCATTTTTTTACTTGTCACAGCTGATGTGTGAGGATCTAAAAGATGAGGATGTGAAGCCCTTACCTCCTCAGAAGATTGATTCCTTAGCAAATGACCTTGAACTTAAATATGGATATGCTGGTATCCTTTCCAAAATTGTAAGTAATGTTGGTACTAGTACTACTGATTCATTATCAGTCACGTGTATATGTTTATATGGTTTGTATTTACAGGTAGGTTAATGATTCTATTCTTTTTCATGTAGTAGACTTTGCCTATATACATTAAATGGGTTAACTTTTTAAACCGGTGAGTATGTTAAGACTGTAGTATTTATATGAATTACATCAGTTTGTTTTTCCCATCAAAGTAGACTCAAGTCATATGCATGTGTAACTCCTAATTACATATGCTATATAAATGTGTAACTTTTAGTTACACGGGTCATATAGATGTGTAACTTTTAGTTACACATGTCATATTCTGTGACTTATGAGTACAGATGCCCGTAAACTGCAGGAAATATGTTTGGAAACATATGAAACCAGTGTTCCTTGATCTGCATTTTTATTGTTCACTTCAGTTTTATCACATGATTTTTCTTTCTCATTCCGTTAAACTTCTATGTGAGTGCGTGCTGACCACTAATTGAATGTAACTTGCGACATACAGTTTATTACAGAGGTATTTCATATGTGTTTCGTATATTCAAATAAGATGGTTGCTTTGGCTTGTATAAGGGTCATTGGAGAATGCTGTTGGTATGCCCTTTTTCCATTCTTCAATAATATTTTTGTTTCCGGTAACGATGAACTTTCTGATGGCGAATGGTGTTGGTGTGCCCTTTTTCCATTCTTCAATAGTATGGTGTTCGTGTTTTAAGAATGAATTCTTCTTTGTTTTTATTTGGAGTTGTCGAATTATATTCTTGTACCAGTGAATGCATTACTAGCAAAGTTACAGATGTATGTGTATGTTCCCTGAAATGCAAGTGTTGATACTTTTTAGCTTCACAAGTTATATGTATGTGTAACTTCTAGTTACACTAGTCAAATACATGTGTAACTGCTAGTTACACTAGCAAGATGCATGTGTAACCAGGAGTTACACTAGCAAGATGCATGCATTAAATTCATTTATTACTGCTGAAGATTGATTTTTGTGTGTATAACCCACTTGAATTTTGTTTGTAGTGGCCTTGTTGGAGCCAGATAAACAAGTTATTGTGCTAGAAGGAAATAAGGTATGTAACTGCTGATTACACATGCATATTTTCATGTGTAACTACTGATTACACATGCATATTTGCATGTGTAACTACTGATTACACATCTATTTTTTTTTTAACATAAATCTTGTTGTGAATTTGTAATTGATATGTGGCTTACTGGTGGTATTGATTTTGTTAGTTTTATTTGTTTGTGTAAGGCGAGGCATGAAACTCGGTCGCTGACTAAGAAACGGATTAAAGAGTTGGATAGGTTGGCTACTAGATTGGAAGCACTTGTAAGTGAGACATGGAATTCAACTGGTAATGTTCCTGGGTGTGAATTTTGAAATTCCATGCTGGTATATTTAATATTTTCAGACTAGGTTTAGGCTGGATGATTTGTTTCATTGGATCCTGACGTCGTATTCAGATATTTACCTGATCAGAGACCTTAGATTTAGTATTATAAATCTAACAAGTGGCACATTTTTAGAATTTGGTTGCTTTAATATGTTACCACATCTTGGAAGAGTCCTAATTTCGTGTATGTGCCGCCATGATCAACTTGTCACTGGTACTTTATCGTCGACAGCATAGAAGAGTTTGCCTCTCATATTCACTGTTTTTACTGTGCTCCTTATTCTTGCTAGGTTTTAGGCGTTCTGGTCTTTTATATATCGAATCATGGTAACTGAAAATCAGCAAGATTTGGTATCAGCAAGATCTGAAAATCAGTAAGATTTTTCTCTCGTTTCTTCTTGAATCAACGGATTTTAAATCTATGTATACGTTTATATCGTCGTCATTGTTGTTGGTTTAGAAGATAAATTGGTTGAACACCATTCTGCTGATTTCTCACAAGCTTGATGAAACAATTTTGAGTAAGTTATTGACTTGTTGGTGTTTTTGTTTTGCTTATCTTGAGTCTTGGCCTACACATGTTGAGTTTGTAATCTGGATTTCTAAAGTGGACACTTTAAAAAGATGTTAGGAGGCAATAAGGCATGTAACTTCTAGATGTGTAACTTCTAGTTACACAAGCTAAATAGATGTGTAACTTCGAGTTACACATGCTAATTAGATGTGAAACTTTTACTTACACATACTGATTTTGGGTACACATACCAATATGAATGTGTAACTCCTAATTACACATGTTATATGCATGTGTAACTCTCGATTACACAATTAGGATGCATGTGTAATCGCTAGCTACACTAGTCGGATGCTTGTGAAACTGAATATACGTTGTTGTATGTCTTTGTTCATTTTAATCTTATAAATAAATACTGATTGCTTGTTATATTTCAGGTTTCAGATAACTTCATAAAAGATAATTGCTTAAACGTGGTAATGGTCTCGCTGGAACTGGAGTTGACGTTGAATACACAAGTCAGATGCTTGCGTAACTCTCAGTTACACTAGATAGACACATATGTAACTCTCAATTACACTAAACAGATGCGTGTGTAACTTCTAGTTACACATGCTAAGAAATTGTTGTAAATGAATACTAAAGTAATAATTGTATATTTTTTGTGTTTTTTTTTTATGTCTATTTTTTGCATATATATACAAGTGTAACTTTGCATTACACATGCCATAAGGATGTGTAACTTCTGGTTACACATGCCATATGCATGTGTAACTTCTGTTTACACATTCGCACTGTACTTTAATAATTTCGGGCCTAGATTTAAATTTTATTTAATTATGGGCTTGACAATATGCATAAGGGTATCAAGGTCTTTTAATAATTTGGGGCCTAGATTTATACTTCTTTTAATTAAGGGCCTCATATTATGGGTTATCCATAGGTGGGGCCTGAGCATAATTTTCCCTTTCGGTATCTCACTGGAGTCCCCTTAGCAGACTATTCTACGCGGCAAAGACCCACAAAAAAAAGAGAGAGCTTATAATCGTTTTACGAGCCATTTAATTTGATGGACGATAATAAAAGAAAAACCCAATATTTTGGAGTAAAGACGCTCCAAATGCAGTAAAAATCAAGAGTTTGACAAATTATATTTACAGACTTTGACGCGCGTTGTTCAAACTTAACAAAAGTGTAGTGCAAATTTGGTGCGAAAAAAAATTGTTTGAGCCCTCTCTCTTTAAACTAACATAACATCCTTCTCTTTCATAGGAATCATGGCAACAGTACTGGAAGAAACCAGGATTTAGAATGGATACTTACTGCTTCAACTAAAGCATGTGATGAGACCCTTTTTTCTTTCTTTTCTCATATTGATTCCGATTCTTCATACCTTCAAGCAATGGAAATAGACCCCATATGAAAGATGCTTCAGTAAGAAGGAAGAATCAAGCACTTAACAAGCAAAGTCGGATGAAAGACAAAGGACATGAATAGAAGGGAGTATTTTTGTTCGTCTTCCATAACATAGAAATGAATATGTACTTGAACGAACAAATCTTTGCTTTGCAAGCTGTGTTGGTGAGTGATGTCTCTCCTTTACTTCCGAATCTGATTCTTAACTCTTTTTTGTTGAAAAAAAAAAAGTGATTTACAAACTTACGTTAGTTTTACTATCTTAATGGGGTTTCTTTTAATGATTTTCGTTTTTATTTGACGGTTATTGCTAATTCTGCTAACACTATAAATATGACTCCAAGTAAGAGTTTCCTTATTTGTTTATGTTCATTCATTCATTCTATGTTTTGCCGATCTTGGGTTTTAGTTCACTTTGAGTAAAACTTTTACAATTCTTGAGTGTTCCTGTTTCTCCCATAATGGAGAATCAACAACAGCAGCAACAACAGCAACAGCAACAACCACCACCGCTAAATCGCCCATGGTTTCGGTTGGCATCGCAGGCTCGTATGGAGCCACCACAAGCTAGAGCTGCTGCACCACCCGCAAGACCAGTATATGTTCCGGTACCAAGGCCCTCAATAGTTATACCTTCACAGCCTCAACCTCGACCTGCTCCTCCAACTCAAACACAAGGGCCTGCTCCATCTGCGGTGGTGCCTCCTCCGGCAACAACCGGAGAACGCGCACAAATGTCTTCCTCTTCATTGCCACCATCCCCACAACAGAAAACCGTGGGACCCACTTCTTCGGTTCCAAATACTCCATTAATCAAAACGTTGAATTCCTCATCATTGCCCACAACCCCATCAAGAAACACACAAGAACCAGCATCAAGATTGCCATCCTCGTCAGTGGCAAGTTCTCCCATGCAAAAAGCACCGGAACCAGCCCCATCTACTAATGCTCCTCCTACGAAAACAGTAGAGTCCCCACCCAAAGTGGCTTCCTCGCCATTGCCGACTTTTCAAATGCAAAGAGCCGTTAGTCGTGTATCCAGTCCACCTGAATCTCCCAAGGTCATCAAGCCTTCTTCAAGGACTCCACCTCAATCCCCCAAGATCCTACCTTATGCACCTCCTCCATCTCCTCTTTCACTTCCACCCTCCCAGTTAAGAGCTACACCAGAGCCTGAGAGTAAGAGTTTGGTAGCTGAGCAGAAGAATATGCTCGTCCAAGAGCGTAAAGAAAAGTTCGATGCAAGGAAACATGAGGAGGATAAGCCCCACATTGGACAGAATGGGAGGAAAGAAGGTGGAGTGAGCAACCGTCCTAAGGAAAAGGACTATCATAAGAAATTGGATTACCATAAGGATTCTGGTATGAGGGTGATTACGATAGCTGGTGAGAACAAAGGAGCTTATATGGAGCTAGGTTCTTCCAACAGGAAGCATGACTACAAGGGAAACCCTCATACTCTTTCTCATAATTCCCGTGCAAAAAAAGATGGCAATGAATCCGGGAGCAGCAGCAGTGAGAGCAGTAAATCAAGGAAGAAAGACAGGTCAAAGTCAGGACTACCTATGACCGCTTTCGTGAATAGTAACGTTCAAAGTGTTAACAACTCCATTCTCTTCCATGCTTCCTGCACTCATAGTGATCCTGGCGTTCACTTTTCCTTTTCAAGAAAGCCCATCCCAGACCAAGGGATGCACCCTCACAATGCCTAAAATGTTCACAATACCGTTGGGAGCAATGCACTGTTGTTCATTTCTTAAGTGCAAAATAAGTACGCCTATATTTCTAATTTATACCATTGCATCATACATGCAACTAAGCTATATAATGACTTTGTATTAGTCCTTTTTCCTGAGGTATATGTTATAAGTTTGAATGTTCTATGTCAGTTCTCAACACTTTGAATAGTATGAATAAAAAGAAGAAGTTTTTATGATGTTGATGAGCTTCTGGTATGCGTTCAAATGCTGTTGAATTTTCATTTGTAGATGATTAAGTATTGATATCTATCTATTTATTTCGTCAAGTTTAGTACAATATACAAACTATAACAGGTTTGTTACATAGGTTGCCTGCACAAATAATTGGTGATTGTGGTGTGCCTTGAGTTATACAAACTATAACAGCTCTTTTCTCTTTAATTAACAAGTCCAGTGAGTGGTACTGGGTTAGCATGCACAGCAGCACAACTAGATACTTGGTTTGACAGATTATGCGAATGCATTTATCTTTCTAGTTGAAGTGGATAGAAAGAAGCTACATTTGACTTTTAGGTTTGAATTGATTTGTTTTGTTTGGTAAAAGCTCAACGTAGTGTTGGGGGAGGCTTACGAAATCCGAGCCGCTATGCGCAATACGAAACCTACACGAGCAATGAAACACAATGCGGAAAATACACAACTACGCAATATAGAAGCAATCACACAACACCGGCAATTACGTGGAAAAACCCCTCCAAAGTGAAGGGTAAAAAAACCACGGGCAAATCTTCCACTATAACAATAATGGGTTACACACAATTCTCCCAAATTTGGGGATAACAACAACCTCAAGGTGCTTATAGCACTTGGATATCAATTTGCCTAATTATACTCACCCCTAAGGATGGATCAACAATTCATTTACCAAATAGATAATAGACACTATCAATTTGACAATAGGAAGTGATTTAGAAACTTACTACTAGGGTTTGAACATACCCTAGAATTTTCCCCCTTTGAAGAGATGTGGAAATTGATAGCTCAATCTTCACCACAACAAGCCAAGGATCCTTACACAAGAACCCTTTCTCCTTCTCTTCAAGATAACACCAAAATCATCACCAAAGATCAACTCTAATGGTGGTTTCTCCCTTTCTCTCTTTTCTTCTTCCTCTCTTTCTCTTTCTTCACAAAAACAAGTGAAGAGCTCGAATGCATCTCCTGATGCCTTTCTTCTTTTAACCAAAACATAAAAGAGCTGCTGCTAATTGGCTCCCCCATTAGCTAGGGGGCATCCCAAATTGTTGGGCCATAAGGCGTGAACCCAACACGTAGAACAAACTATCAGCATCTCCGACTTGTATTTTACTTTTAGAGACTACTCATAAGTTGTGTTATAAGTGCAAGCTGGTGGTGCTTGCTTGTCATTTGGTTATGCTTGAATCGGAATATAGTGGCTTTTACATTATGATAAATTTTGTGATTGTGGTGTCGGAGCTATTATGGAATCATAAGGATATTATTCAAGTATTGCTGTGCATTTGAAATTAAAGTTTGCATCTCATGTAATTACACGACATTTTGATTGCGACTTTTGGTCCGTCAATGTAGAGGAATTATACCTACAGCTACTTCCATTGAGAGATTAATAATACTTCTATTTTGTCCTTGCCTTGGCATGGTATCCTTATTGCGCAGTCGTTATTAGACTTCGTCCCAATTTTTACTTACTTTTGTTTTCTGTGGATCATGCATGTGAGCCACCACCAGTGCAACTTATCCTAAATTTCCAATGTGAGGCTAGCTGCCTGCTTGTGTCATGATCCATCACATTTACTAAGATTTATTCGCTTGCCTATATTTCAAATTTTCTTATCTCCTCAATACGTCTGGTGAAAAATTATTCTCTCATTTTCAGATCCCTGACAAAATCTATCAACATCTCCAGAAGATACTCCAGTGCTGAGCATAAGTGTGATATTCCCACCGAGCATACACAAAAAAGAGGCGCGACCTCGAAAAGCTAAAAAGCAGAGTATTTCAGCACCGTAAACGCAAAAGGTAGCAAAAGGTAAACAATTTACTGCACAAGTGACTATGTTTTAGCGGCTTAGCCGACAATGATAAAAACTCCAAGAACAAATTCCATTGTCGATTAGATTTTAAAGATGAGAATAAGTATATGGCAGAGTCTGACATTCTCAAACTGTAGAAATTGAAAATGAAGTTTTCGGCCATTGCTAGGGACTTCAAGGGTTGTGAATTAAACCCCGTGTCCTGAACAGAAATTTTACGCACTTATTTTCCTCGTTCTTATATAAATACACCAGTCACCAGTCACTCAACAATGCCCCACCCCCACCACTTGAACAACTAAATTCATGGCTGACCTTCCATTGTGCCCAAGCGCTGGGACACAGGAAAAGCCTTCACCTTTGAACCCATTTCTTTTCTCTTTTTTCTTTTCTGACTTGGTGTTTATTTTTGTGTTTATACCTTGGAAGGAGAATCAAAGGAAAGCAGAATAATTATACTTTTCTTTTCTTCTTTAAAATGCCTTGCCATTTTAAAAGTGGTTCACTACAAAATTTTGCTTTGCTACTACTTGCATAATGCATATATGAAAGACAAATGCTATCCCACACGACTTTGCGGGATGGCTTCCAGCAAAAGCGGCTTCTTTACCGTTGGATGATCAAATCAACAGTTAAATTCACATTCCGGAAAGGACCCATCACTTTCAGGAAAGGACCCACAATTTTCAAGATAAAACCCATAATTTCCCCTAAAGGGTTCAAGGCTGTTAGATCTGAGTTTTAGCATGATCTAACGGTAAAGAAGTTTCCTTTGCGGGAGCCATCCCGCAAATTCTGCATGCTTTGCTACTACTTGCATAATGCATATATGAAAACCGATGAAAAATCTGTTGGGGGAGGCTTACGAAATCCGAGCCGCTATGCGCAATACGAAACCTACACGAGCAATGAAACACAATGCGGAAATACACAAACTATGACGATATAGAAGCAATCACACAACACCGGCAATTACGTGGAAAACCCCTCCAAGGTGAAGGGTAAAAAACCACGGGCAAATCTTCCACTATAACAATAATGGGTTACACACAATTCTCCCAAATTTGGGGATAAACACTTCTTCAAGGTGCCTATAGCACTTGGATATCAATTTGCCTAATTACACTCACCCCTAAGGATGGATCAACAATTCATTCACCAAATAGATAATAGACACTATCAATTTGACAATAGGAAGTGATTTAGAAACTTACTACTAGGGTTTGAACAAACCCTAGAATTTTCCCCCTTTGAAGAGATGTGGAAATTGATAGCTCAATCTTCACCACAACAAGCCAAGGATCCTTACACAAGAACCCTTTCTCCTTCTCTTCAAGATAACACCAAAATCATCACCAAAGATCAACTCTAATGGTGGTTTCTCCCTTTCTCTCTTTTCTTCTTCCTCTCTTTCTCTTTCTTCACAAAAACAAGTGAAGAGCTCGAATGCATCTCCTGATGCCTTTCTTCTTTTAACCAAAACATAAAAGAGCTGCTACTAATTGTATCCCCCCATTATCTAGGGGGCATCCCAAATTGTTGGGCCATAAGGCGTGAACCCAACAATCTCCCCCTCACGACTTATGGTAAGGTACCCATCACCACCAAACTTTCTCTGCTGCAGAAATACACATGCTTGTATTTTGGTAGCGACTTTGTCATCATATCAGAACCGTTGTCATCTGTATGGATCTTCTCAATATACAAGACCTTCTCTTCAAGAACTTCTTGTATCCACTGATACCTAATATTGATGTGCTTGGACCTCGAGTGAAAACTCGAATTCTTGCCGAGATGGATGGCACTCGGCTGTCACAGTAAACGATGAACCTCTGTTGCTTCACACCGAGTTCTCTAACAAACCTCTTCATGCATATCATCTCCTTGCAACTCTCAGTATCTGCAATGTACTCTGCCTCTGTAGTAGACAATGCCACACATTTTTGTAACTTGGATTGCCAAGACACGGCTCCCCCTACATAGGTAAATAAGTAACCCGATGTAGACTTGAGACTGTCTTGAGCACCTGCCAAATCTGAATCTGTGTAACCAACTAACTCTGGCTTGTCACCTCCATAGCACAAACACATATTAGAAGTACCCCTTAAATACCGTAGTATCCATTTCACTACTTCCCAATGCTCCATAGCAGGATTTGATAGAAATCTGCTTACCAATCCAACTGCATGAGCTATATCCGGCCTTGTACACACCATTGCATACATCAAACTACCAATTGCGGACGCATAAGGAATTTTCTCCATTTTCCGTTTCTCAACATCATTCATAGGACATTGATCATGAGATAACTTAAAATGGTTTGCAAGTGGACAACTTACCGGCTCAGCCTTGTCCATATTAAATCTTTGCAACACCTTCTCAATGTAGATTTCTTGTGATAGCCACAACTTCCTCACCTTCCTATCACGAGTGATCTCCATGCCAAGAATACGCTTTGCTGCACCCAAGTCTTTCATAGCAAAAGACTTGCTCAGATCTGACTTCAACCTGTCAATCTTTTTCTTATCTTTGCCAACAATAAGCATGTCATCAACATATAGCAAAAGAGTAAGAAAATCACCATCAGCAAATTTTTGAATGAATACACAATGATCTGAAGCTGTCCTCTTGTACCCATGTTCCTTCATGAATGATTCAAACTTCTTGTACCATCTTCTTGGAGCTTGCTTCAAACCATATAGACTCTTCTTTAGCTTGCACACCATGTGCTCTTTGCCTTTGACTTCAAAACCCTCGGGTTGTGCCATATACACATCTTCCTCCAACTCACCGTGAAGAAATAATGTCTTGACATCTAGTTGTTCTATCTCAAGATCCAAACTAGCGGCTATTGCCAAGACAACCCGAATAGAAGAAAATCTCACCACCGGTGAGAAAATCTCGTCAAAGTCAACACCCTTTCTCTGCTCATAACCCTTCACAACTAAGCGTGCTTTGTACCTTGGTTGTGAGTTACCATCTTCAGTCTTGATTCTATACACCCACTTGTTCTTGAATTTTTCTCGGTTCTCGTGCTTGTCAACCAAATCAAAAGTGTCATTCTCATCTAAAGAGCCAACCTCTTCTTTCATGGATTTCAACCACTTCTGACTTTCAGGAACACTAAGAGATTCTTCATAAGACTCTGGTTCACCTGCATCTGTGAGCATCACATACTCATGTGGTGGATACTTTGTTGAGGGTAATCTGGTCCTGCTAGATCTTCTCAACTCAGCTTCTGGTTGTTGTTGTTGTTGCACTTCTTGCTCAACATCACCCACTGGAACATCTTCATGAGCTTCATCTTCATTTCCATTACCATCAACATCATCATCATGTTGTTCAAGAGTAGGAACAACTGGATTTGGATCCAAGGTCATATCATCTTGAAGCTTTGGCATCTTAATCTTCTCAAAGTCTTCAATTGTATGGTCTTCAAGGAATACTGCATCCCTACTTCTGATAACCTTCTTCTCAACTGGATCCCAAAATCAGAACCAAACTTTCTGTTCCATAGCCTAGGAACACACACCGCTTTGCTTTGTCGTCAAGCTTTGATCTCTCGATCTTTTGGGATATTAACAAATGACCTCGCAACCAAACACTTTCAAGTGATCATAAGTAGGCTCTTTGTCTCTCCATACCTTTTCTGCTACTTCTCCATATAGCGGTCTTGAAGGAGATCGATTGATCAAAACACACAGATATTCATTCATTGCTTCACCCCAGAAATGCTTATGCAACTTGGAATTAGATAACATGCACCTTATTCTCTCAAGAATAGTGCGGTTCATCCTCTCTGCAACACCATTATGTTGTGGAGTCTTCGGCACTGATTGTTCATGACGTATACCCATGCTCTTGCAATACACTTCAAGTGGCCCAATGTACTCTCCCCCGTTGTCAGAACGAAGGCACTTCAAGGTTCTACCTGTTTCTTTTTCCACCATGCTGTGAAACATCTTGAACACAGGAACAACATCATCTTTGGTCTTGATTGCATATGACCAAACCTTCCTTAAAGCATCATCTATGAAAGTAACAAAATAAACAGCACCACCAAGTGTTTTGACCCTTAAAGGTCCACATACATCAGAATGAACAAGATCAATAATACCAGAATTGCGCTTGGGTAAAGCTTTATGAAAAGAGACTCTAGTTTGTTTACCAACTAAACAATGAGTACACTTACCCAATTGAATACCTTTGGCATTTGGCAAAACTTGTCTTTTGGTGAGGATTTGAATTCCCTTCTCACTAAGATGACCAAGTCTTCTATGCCACAGCTCGGAGATTGAATCTTTGTCAACAAAATTCAAATCACCTTTCAACACCTTCAATTGTGTCTTGTACAATGTGCCACACTTCTTGCCTCTTGCAATAACCATGGAGCCCTTGCTTAGCTTCCATTTCCCATCACCCAAGTGATTGTTGTACCCTTCATCATCTAACACTCTTAGTGACATTAGATTCAAACGAAGATCCGGTACATGTCGCACATTTCTGAGAACCAACGTACAACCAACATTGGTCTCAACCTTCACATCACCCATTCCTACAATTTTCGCAACACCACTGTTGCCCATTCTGACTGAACCAAAGTCACCAGCCTTGTAGGAGGTAAATACATCTTCATGAGGAGTAGCATGATAAGATGCACCTGAATCAACTATCCATTCTGAATCAGAACCTGCAAAACTTACACAAACATCATTACAATATGAGAATACAATGATATCATCATTTGTCAAAGTAGCTGCAACACCATTGTCTTGGTTATCATTTCCTTTCCCCTTCTTGTGTTCTTGCTTCGGCTTCCTGCATTCATTTGAATAATGACCTCTCGTATGACAGTTCCAACATTCAACTTCCTTTCTGGACTTTGATTTACCCCTTGACTTGCTACGGCCAACTTGTCTTCTGTCTTTTCTTCTACCCCGATTTTCTGTCACAAGAGCTTCGAATGAGATGAGTCTAGTGACATTCTTCTAACTTCTTCACTCAGCAAACTGCTAGTTGCAACAGTCATGTTCAACTTCTTGTATGGAGCAGAATAACTGATACAATTCCTCAATGGCTCCCAACTGTCTGGTAAAGTATTTAGCAACAAATAAGCTTGAACCTCTTTAGGAATTTTGAGGTCCATAGATGTAAGATGATTCATGATACCCTTCATTTCATTTAAATGTTGCGCCATTGAACTCCCTTCCTTGTAACACAGCTTTCCAAGCTTTTTGAATAGAAGAGATTTTTCACAAGGAGACTGCTGATCATATATCTCCTCTAACTTGGTCCACAAAGGATATGCTAGTGTCTCACTAGCCACATGATGAAAAATGCTATCATCAATCCACTGACAAATATAACCAACAGCTTTTCGATTAGTAACCTTCCAATCTTCTGCACTTGTCGCCTCAGGCCTTACTCCCTTGCTCTCTATTAGACCATAGAGATCTTTACAATATAACCAGTCTTCCATCTTCGCCTTCCATATGACAAAGTTCTCACCGGTCAAATTGACCATTCTATTACTAGTGCTAGCTTCCGCCATTGCACAGGATTAGCTCAACCCAAAAGCTTTGATACCACTTGTTGTGGGAGGCTTACGAAATCCGAGCCGCTATGCGCAATACGAAACCTACACGAGCAATGAAACACAATGCGGAAATACACAAACTATGACGATATAGAAGCAATCACACAACACCGGTAATTACGTGGAAAAACCCCTCCAAGGTGAAGGGTAAAAAACCACGGGCAAATCTTCCACTATAACAATAATGGGTTACACACAATTCTCCCAAATTTGGGGATAAACACTTCTTCAAGGTGCCTATAGCACTTGGATATCAATTTGCCTAATTACACTCACCCCTAAGGATGGATCAACAATTCATTCACCAAATAGATAATAGACATTATCAATTTGACAATAGGAAGTGATTTAGAAACTTACTACTAGGGTTTGAACAAACCCTAGAATTTTCCCCCTTTGAAGAGATGTGGAAATTGATAGCTCAATCTTCACCTCAACAAGTCAAGGATCCTTACACAAGAACCCTTTCTCCTTCTCTTCAAGATAACACCAAAATCATCACCAAAGATCAACTCTAATGGTGGTTTCTCCCTTTCTCTCTTTTCGTCTTCCTCTCTTTCTCTTTCTTCACAAAAACAAGTGAAGAGATAGAATGCATCTCATGATGCCTTTCTTCTTTTAACCAAAACATAAAAGAGCTGCTGCTAATTGGCTCCCCCATTAGCTAGGGGGCATCCCAAATTGTTGGGCCATAAGGCGTGAACCCAACAAAATCGATCGAACGAAAAAGGAACAACATATGTCTACCCTTGGAACAGGTGAGCGTGCAAATAAATGTAGACTGGCAAAATAAACTCCCTCAAGAAACAAGGCATACATGCTTTTAGGCTTTTATATCCAAAATGAACTCAAAGTTTGTCATACACCAAATAAAGGAAAGAATACCTAGTATGAGCATTTTTTTCAATTGGTTAAGTAAAATTATTACAACTATTCCAATGATTCCTCTCCAGCTCTCCAAGCAATCCCAAATTACAAACAGTGATACTAAGAAGAATTTGTTTATGGCACATTACCAAAGCTTGCTAGAAATCTCTTGGATCAACAAACAAATTTGTTAGTGGTTTTTTATTTAGCAAAGACTCCATTTCATCACCACCACTTGCATCTTCGCTGCTTGACACATTTACTTTCTTCAAGTACCAATTATCATTAGTGAATGACATTGATTGCCCTTGCGGTAAATGTTCTCTAAGCGGATCATCAGCACCTAATTCTGTAATGATCAACTTGCAATCTTTAACATTTTTACCCACATTGTGTGCAAACGACCATAAAGATTGCATCAATTCTCCCACTCCTTTTCCTTCCCCGTGAAGCCCATACACGAAAATAAATCCTGATGATTTTCGGCGTAATAAACCGAAGGTTGATTTTCTAAAACAATGAAATATTTTGCCACCTCTTGCTAATGAAGATTGCCCACTGCTTCCACTGAAGCAATGCAAAAATGAATTTTCCCGCTTTCCAATTTTTAACTTGTAAACATCACTAGTTTTATTCCAAATACTTATCATTGCCCAAGACCCCGGAGCCCTTTCAATGAATTCGTCATGACTGTTACTATTATTGTCTTTACCATTCAAACCAACCCAATTTTCATGCTTGAAATATGATACCCAAGTTCCAATACTAGGCTTTTGTTTCAATATTGCATCAACATCCACAGGAAAAAACTGTTTCGATCCATATTGGGTCTTGTACAAAGAAATTGCTTGCTCTACGCTCAACTTCTGTATAATAATTTTGCTAGAAGGTTTTTCTTTCGTACGAGAATGAATTGGTTGAGTGAATATTATCAGCGGAGTTAGCTTAACGTAATTGCATTTATGTACAAAAAGACTTGTTGATGCAATATTGTCTTCCTCGGCAGCCATGCAAGTATAATGTGCACCATTTTGAATTGCCCAATTTTCAGCACATTTCACTAGTTTCAAACCAATTCCGTTTCGCCTACACAAATTTAAACGAAAACGTAAGGAAGTATGCAGTATAAAAACTATAAAATGTTGCAATTCGCAAATGCACATGGATACTGCAATTGAATTCTCTAGATCCGGATTCTTTTGGTTATCAGCGTTAGCAACTAATTTCATATGCACCAACGGTCCAATTTTTAAGTGTGGATGTCGAGCTTTGTCATAGATCTAGAAAGTAATCTTAGTATATGGTAAGAACTTAACTAATCTCCATCTTAATTTGAAGCTGATTATGTACACTGTACTTGTACATACTTGACAAAACTGTTTTCTTCACAAACGGATTCAGTTCTGTACTTTGCATGTTTTTTTTTTTTTTTTCCAAACAACTTTTATTTTATTTTGTATTTACATCAAGAAAATATACTGTGAAAGAAACAGAGAAAACAGTTACTTTTTACCTGTGTTTCGGAGAGACTCTAAGCCCAAGAATGCAACCTATCTTGACAGTACTACTGTTAGTTCCTTGATCAACACCAGAGCGTATATACTTGATGCATGCTCTGATTACGCCAACAACCTCCCCATTTTCACCCTTCTCGGCAATCTACATGTAGACTATTGCAAACTTAACGGCCCATTCATTTATATATAAATAAACACTAATCAACTCACATATATATATATATATATATATACATGCAAAATATCAACATCTATAGACATGCAAAGAGATAAGACAATGAGTGAACAGGAACATGATACAAGTAGAAAGTAATTTACTATGATAGAAGCATCAAAAGAAACTAGATAAACAGTTCTTTTTAATCTCATTTGGAGTTTGCAAGATGCATAATTGCTATGCAAGTCGGAAGAAAAGCAACATTTACTTACCAGCAAAACATGATACTTGTAGAACCTAATCCTAAACAAAGGATCGCCCATAATGTTAGTAATGATTGGTGCGTTTCTTCCTATACTGCATGATTCTATTGTCTCACAAACTTTCTCAAGTTTTTCTACAACTTCGATATCTCTCTCTTCCTTGTATTCTCTGATATGGATTTTGTTCTTGTTGTTGTAAAGCGCATGACCCTCATCCATATTTCTCTCAAGTGTTGTTAGTCGCAGACAGTAAAACCAAGAGAGATCCCACCATGCACCCTTTGCTTCCAACAGTATACCTTGCTAGCTATATATATAGAGAGCTATTTCAAAACTCTACTTACTTTCTATCACTCAGCATCATGGAAGAGTTTAAATTTTGATAACACATATTATGAATGAATGTACATGACAGTCATTTTTGTGATGTAACATAATGAGTTGTGGAGGGTCTGCATCCACACCCCCAAGACACACACAAAAACTGAGTTTGTGATAGCTCTCTCAACTAGAACTCTTCCTAACTAATTGGACGCATTAGCATGGGTTGGTAAAAACGTAAGATGTTTTAAACATTTAATTTTCTATACCAACCAAAGTTGATCTTTCTGTTTTTATGTATATCTATCTGGTCGGCAGGAAATGTCGCTGTATCCAATTACTCAAATAAACAGCCAAGACACCCTTAGATAGTTGGATAGGGGAGAGTAGTGAATACTATTTTTTCTTTAGATAAGATACTAAAGAAATGGTCGTTTTCTGGTTACACATATTTATCAGTTTTTAATATGGCTAGAAAGAGGAAGGTGGCACGCAATGTGTGATACAGGGAACTTTGTTTGGAGCTTAATACCACCTGCAGTTATATTTACAATCTGGACGGAGAGAAATAGGCGAACTTTTGAGAAAAATCATACATTCAAAACAGACTCAGACTTAGAGATGGAAGTTAAATCTTTAATCCTCTCTTGGGCAAATGCAGCTGGAAGAATACTACATATAAATTTTGCCTCTACTGTACTGGCTAATTGGGAAGCCCTGTTTGTTTAAACTTGTTGCTTTCTTTTTAATTTTTTTTCCTCTACTTCTTGTAGAACTCTGTACATTCTAATTCTTCAATAAATCTTCTCTTCTAATCAAAAAAAAAAATGTGTGAGGCGGTAAGCAAGCAAATAATTGTATTCCTCTCACTTTCTTGTGGATTAGTGAAAGCACTTGATTAAAAAAGCTTAGCAAAAGTATTGTAGATTCTTTTCTTTAGCCTACTAACTATTATAACAAATTTACATGGCTTTACAATATGGGATTGGATCAATTTTTGCCTGATGAGGCAGGCGATGATAAAAGCAATATCTATCCGCGGGACGGAATCATGCTTCATCTTTCCACATAGGTGGGTATCAATACAACGAGATCTTTACTATCTATCTTCCTTTTCTTTTGATGAATTATTCTCATTACTAGAAATGCAGGAAGGTGCGGTTTGAAGACCTTTGGTTTAAGGTTAATACCAAACTATCTATATTTTAAAACAAAGTTTCATTTTTAGTCAAATTTTTACTCACCCAAGGTGGAAAGATAAATGATGGGATCTATGCTTCAAATGTAGATAATTCAAATCATATGTATCAGGTAAATTAAGGCATCATGTGAATAAGTCAGTGAAGTGAGAGTAGTCATTCAGTTTGTTATATGAAGTTGAATTGTCATTGCCTTGTTGCAATCAAAATGGTACCACCCTGCTGCACAGCTGCTGCTGATGCATTTCATTTTCAAACAAAAATGTGTAGCGTCTCAGGTGATCTTTTGTCCTTGTGTCTTTTTTTTTTTTTAACTTTCTATCCTGCATAACTTTTCTACAAAAAGTTAGTATGGAAATGGAACTTTTAATAAAAAAAATAAAATAGTCTCTCAGGGTGAAATAGAGTAATGTTATGTTAGACAAGAAAAAATATTACTATTGGCTTGTTAGGTGAAACCATTTGGACTGGACCATTCTGAAGAAATCATCTAGTAAAAATCTGAAGAAAATCTCAATGATGACCAGACCATATCCACAGAAAAGTCTGGACGACTTTGAAATTACCATCTCTAACTTTCTTCCTCCCCCTATAAGAAAAACAAAATGTCAGCTTTGGTTAGATTTCATTTTTGTTTCGATAAATCCAAGGAGTGTAATGATAGGTTTCTTGAAGGATATTTGTTTTTTCGGAATGGATACTGAAAATGATAACCACAATGCAATTTTATCCAAAGCTTGTCACGCGCTCTGTTAATGAAGTAAATTACCTGCTGCAGAACCTTTTTGAAGTTTATTGACTTAACTAACCTTGAAAACCGACCTGCAAGAATTGAGATGGCTAAAGAAAAATAAAAAAAATTTCTAATCATCATAAAAAATATTTCTCTCTAGCTCTAAGCAGATTTTTTCATTTTTTCTTGCTTTCTAGGTTAGTTGGTAAATTAGTTTGGTTTTTATTATGTTTTCTACTTATCTACACCATTTTGGTGGTTTTATCTACTCTTTTGAGGTTTATTTTCGCTTTAATGGCGATTCTTGGTTATTGGGTTGGGTTTTTAGATCGATAGTGATGTTCTCCAAGCTCTCCAACGACGAAATCTTCACATTGGTTATCTTCGGCGACGGAATCTTCATCATCAACTTATCCGGCGACGGAATCTCCATAGATGGTCTTTTTGACGACGGAAGCTTCATTACTAGCTATAAGAGATTTGAGCAAATCACTCCTAATTTGGGAGCATTTCTTCTATAGAAGAAAAACAAACTAAATGGTTGGAATTTAATTCCAAGAAAAACCATCCTTCTTCCGATTTAATCGGATCTTATTCATACTTGTATTTGACTTACTCCGGTAATCCTTCTCTTTCTCTTGTCGGATTTCTCGGTATTGTACTCTTACGGTATGTTCTTGTTACTTTGTATTCTATTATCTTCGATCTTAAAGTCATTGTAACTTTAAAATCCTAATAATGAAAAGGTTCCTTGTTTATCAAAAAAAAAAAAAAAAAAAAAAATTATTAAATGCAAGATCTTAGACTATCCGGTGTGAGATTATTTTCAACTCGCTGGTCAGGCACATCAGCTTGTATAACCCTTGTCTTATTTGTGCTTAGTTTTTTTTACTCTTCTCTGAGATAATTATGTGAAATGATTTGAAATGGAAACCAGCTCACTGGGAGCTAACTTATTCCACACTATAATGGACCATAACATTATCATTGTACTACTAACTTAATCAATCAATCACTCAGGATCTCTGAAAATTAATGAAGTCTCAGTTAATGAATCCTACACATTATACACACTGAACTTGTCATCACAGAATAATAGAGTTGCCCGTCAAAAAATGTTCAGGGTGTCGAGTTACTGACAATTATGATAGGGGGGCCAAATGCTCATCAGACAATGTTGTGAACCAAAATGTTTGACCAGTACTTGGATCCCTTTTCTGTCATCTCAAGTAAGTAAGATAGAAAAAGAGAATTCTACCATAGAACTGTTACTGTCAAAATCAGTCAAACAAGGTTGAAATTGGACGTCGCAGCAGATGGTAAAATAACAGAACAAATATAATGTTGCTCCTCTTTGACATCTTTTGTGTCCCGTGTTACCGCTTATTAAGATTTCGACACGAGAGATACAACAATGGTGCTGTGGTGTAGTCGGTTATTATGTCAGTCAGATAAAACAAAATTAGTAAGAAAACGGGATATGAAACAAAATAATCATATCCAATGGATTTCTGAATCGGTATTCACAGAGATTTGATATCCCTTAAATCGTGTTTTAATTTACCGATAAATCAAAATCGATCCCATTTATAAATTTTGTCTTTGTCAGTGATATCTAATCTCTTCGAAGGATATCATCACATATAAAACAAAATAATCGTGTCCAATAATTTCTGAATTGGTATTCACAGAGATTTGATATCCCTTAAATCGTGTTTTAATTTACCGATAAATCAAAATTGAATTCGTTTAGAAAACGGAACATAAATAAATTATATAGATGAAAAAGAAAAGTATTGTTTCAAGACGGAAAAAGTGTATTTTTTTGGCCATTTGTTTAGTAAGAAAAATGATGATATTCTATATAAAACAAAACAATCGTGGATCTCTGGATTGGTATCCTCCGCATAAATTCGGTATCTCATTTATAAGTCATGCCTTTGTCGGTGACTTCAAATCTCCTAGGGGATACCATTCCATTAGAACAAAATAATCGTGTCCACTGGATCTCTGAATTGGTATCCTCTGCAGAGATTTGGTATCCCATAAATTGTGCATTTATTTACAGCCAAATCGCTATTGAATATCTTTGATATAATTGTTTAGAAAACGGAACACAAATTATATAGATGGAAAAGATCAATATTGTTTCAAGCTAGTAAAATTGTATTTTTTTGTCTTTTTTTTAAATTAAAAAACTGGGATACTTCTATATAAACAAAACAATCGTGATCACTAGATCACTGGATTGGCATCCTTTGCAGTAATTTGGCTTCCCATTTATAAATCGTGCCTTTATCTTTGATATCAAATCTCTTAAGGGGGATATTACTCCATATAAGACAAAATAATCGTGTCCACTGGATCTTTGGATTGGTATCCCCTGCGGAGATTTGGTATGCCCAAAACCATGCCTTTATTTACGTATAAATCAAAACTGAATTTATTTGATAGAATTATTTAGAAAGCAAAACATAAACTATATGATGGAAAAGAAAAATATTGATATCCGTACGTGGGATTTCACTGACAACTTCGGTGCAATTTGTTCAATCACTTGCTTAACAGTTCGAATAGTTATCTTCTCAAGTTAAACACTACTTACATTGACGTTATCTCATGTATTGGAAATTTCACATTTAGGGGAATGCTTGGAGATAGCACGTTATTCACCCATTTACGAGGAACCAATGAAATGGTATCTACTGCATGCCTCTCTTGAAGCTGACTACCAGTATTATCATGTTTCTTCTCAGCGCCAGCCACTTCATTTATGTGACCAGTTAAAGTACTAACAATAAGTATAGATGATGAATTACCATGCACATTAATTTGTCCATGCATAAACATTTGTTTCATAAGCTTTGAAACATACTGCAACATTTTCGATCAAGGAAATTTCAAAACAACTTTGTCTCTTTTACTAAGACTAAGGCTATTTGATTTATAATAGGTGCAAAAGGAATGAAACTCTTCATCAGTGAAGCAAGCATGAAGGAAAATATATCTCTTTTAACGAGAGTTTCATCATGAATATTATCAACAATATCAATCCCTTCGATCTGAAAATATCCTTGAGCGACAAGTCTTGATTTAAATATCATTTCGAATTTGTATGACTTGTTCTTAAATATCCATTTGGTGCCTACAATATTTACATTAGTAGGGAAAGGGAAAAAATTCCAAATATCTTGCATCTTGAACTGATTTAACTCATCATGGATAACATTAACCCATGCAGGGTCATTTAGAGATTCATCAATATTTTTTGGATCAACTTGCGACAGGTAGCATACAAAGTTGCATATATTTTGAAGCTGGACTCGCATTTTAGCAGTAGAGTATGTTCCCCCAATGATATTGTTGATATTGTGATCCTTTTGAACCCATATTGACTGAACATCGGTTCATTCAATATGAACACCATTGTCATGAATTTTCTCCTTATCAATAGTTACATCAAGATCAACAGTTGGAACATCTTCAACTGATGTTGGTGTTTTTTTTACTTTCTCATTTGTCTTTGTTAGAGCATTGCTCAGTTGAACCCGCCAAGCGTTGGTATTGGTTGTCATTTTTAGTTCTAAAGATCAAGGTCGCTTGATTAGATTACTAGAGTCAACTTCGTTAGGTTAGACTAGGAAGCCTATAAATGTTCAGACATACAAGTATTACTCTGAAGACCCGGGGAATCTGAAGGCATATCGACATTAACAATCACACTATCCTTCTGCTAGAGGTTAGTAATACAAGACTTGACTTGTTTCCATTTCAATATACGGTACTTTCAAGTCCTTTTGATTGAAAACATAATGACCCAGAAGATAACAAAGTGACATAAACAAACTCATAAAGTTTAGTATTAGAGATCCTTCCTTGAGATCATGAAAAGTCAAATTATATATGAAATCTTATTATGATCAAATCTCTTGTGATCAAAGTTTGTCAAGGAAAGGCAATATAACAAGTTAATCATCACCGTTTGAAAAAACATATGTTTCGAGATCTTTCTATTTAATTAATTCACAATGAAGTTCATTATAATATACAAGTTTATCACAACTTACGTCAAAGAGAGATAACTTGGATAGAACTAATATGTATCAATTTTAAATTTGGAAATTTGAGGAAGCGCGAATGCGGAAAAACCTAGTCGGATTAAACATACATTATATTTAGTTGTTAGCTCTTATACAAGGAACATCAAAATAAAAAAAAATCATTACCAATTATCTTTAGCTTAGCAAACTAGTTATATCGATCAATGTTAGCTTAGTAACAAAGCATTCTTGATCTTTGATTAAATACAAGCTAATATCTTCATTTGTTAGATCAAAGTGTACTTCAAGGAAGTTCAATATTCAACCAAATGGTTGGCCAAGTTTATCACAACTTCTTAGAGACTTATATTTTACAGCATAAGACACAATTGAAGCACAGTACTAATATTCTGAACTATAAAGCCACGGTTTTTAAACTTCGTAATTTTAAGTTCCACGAAGCATCATTTTGGGTATAATAGACAAGTTAACCGGTTGGAGTTATCTTTCTAACTAGTTATTTGCTCAAGTTAATCGTTGAGAAAAATGGCGAGATATACTCGCTCAGAAATGTCACATGTATATTCTTAGGAACATCTAAAATAAAAAAATCATACAAATCGAAAGTCACTTCCTCCAATGACATGCATTTGTTGAAAAAATATATATATGAAACTCTAGTATTAGAGACTTGATCATCTTATTTCAAAATTGTAAAAAGTGTCAAGGAAGAATATGTTTATCACAGTAACTAATATTCCACGGCCCCGCACTCCCCACAAAGATTTGGCAATTATATTTAATTACACAAAGATAATACATATAAGTATGAATTTATCTTTAAACTTTAATTTGACTAAAATATCCCAACACAAGTAAACTTATGGAACTTAATAAACATAGACACTATCTAATTCTAACTAGTTACTTTATCGTAAGATGCTTTTTCTAATCACAAAAATAAAAACTCGCATGGAAAGAGAAAACACTTTTTTAAGTATTTTAACATATCTTATACAAGGAACATCAAAATAAAAAAAAATCATGAACCAGTGTTTGACCAATTATCCTTCTAAAAACGATAAGAGATTAGCTAGATAATTATAGTCACTTAGTTATTGAGTATACATATTCAAGTCTCTCACAACTAGGTTTTCTGTATGTGAGATATTCAACCTTGTGATTACTTTACACAAGTATGATCCTTTAGCTCATCAAATGAATATTGTTCCTTTTTTTAATCACGAAGTCTGTTGAGATCTGATGAATGAGTCTCGAGGAAACGTTTTTCTCTAATTGAGTCCTCTTTAATAATATCCTCAAGAGCACTAATCTTTTCATGCTGGAGAGTAGTTTCTTGAAGAAGTTTCTCAATATTCTTAGAGAAGGACTTAATGATGTTGTAGAGATCACGTTCTCGATCAAGGGACTTTTCAAATTCATCAATGAGCTGATTATGATTATTAAAATCAATATCTTTAGTTGTATGTTTTGAAATTCTGGTGAGCTCTTTTTCAGCTTCTACCAAAATGTCACATGCCACATGAGAGGAAGAATTGTCATTATCAAATTGAACATTCTTTATACCTCGGGATTCGGAAGAATCTTCTAAGGAGTAATCCTTTGAGGTGTTTCTAAGACACTTGACATCATCAAAAGCTTTTGGAGACGTTTTGGTATGCGCAACAAAGATTTAGTCCACAGACTCAGATTGCCACAAACACAGACTTGTAAGGTCTTAAACGTGTTTGCCTGCTATGATGCCAATTGAAAAGGCGGGGGTATAACAACCTCACCCAATTTCGATTAGCAATCTGTATGGATAACTCCGAGTTGTTTTCTAGAGAATCAACTAGACTCAATCAATAGAAAATACTTAAGAAGTTATTATCTCAATCTCTCAATTTGATTTACTCAAGCAAATGTGATTCGCGAGTCTAATCAAAGAGCTATAACTTGGATGGTACCAAAGACCAATATCCAAGTGTCAATCAATTTAAATCAAAAACCAATAAGGTCGGATATTCTAATTGATTGATCAACGCACAACCTGTATTATTTCAATTACATAACAAAATATAATGCGGAAAATAAATAAGACAGACACCAAAATTTTGTTAACGAGGAAACCGCAAATGCAGAAAAACCCGGGACCTAGTCCAGATTAAATATACATTGTATTAAGCAGCTACAGATACTAGCCTACTCCAAATTAACTTCGATCTGGACTGTAGTTGAACCCCAATCAATCTCACTCTGATCCAAGGTATAGTTATGCTCTTACACCTCTGATCCCAGTAGGATACTGCTCACTTGATTCCCTTAGCTGATTTCACCCACAACCAAGAGTTGCTATGACCCAAAGTCGAAGACTTTACCAAACAAATCTGTCTCACACATAAAAGTCTACAAGATAGATAAATTCGTCTCCCACGAATAAACCTATGAGTTTTGTTCCGTATTTTTATAAATCAAGGTGAACAGGAACCAATCAATAAAACCAAACTTATATTCCCGAAGAACAGCTCAGTTTTATCAATCACCTCAAAATAGTCTTAATCGACGTAGCGAAAAAATATATTGTGGAATCACAAACGATGAGACGGAGATGTTTGTTATTACTTTTATATCTTGCCTATCGGAGATATAAATCTCAATCCAATTATTACAATTGTACTCGTACGATAGAAGATGCAAGATCAGATCACACAACTACAAGAAAATTAGTATCGGTCTGGCTTCACAATCCCAATGAAGTCTTTAAGTCGTTAACCTGGTTTTAGAAGAAGAAAACCAAAGGTTAAAGGAGAATCGACTCTAGCTTAGCAAACTAGTATCACACAGAATGTGTGGGGATTAGGTTTCCCAGTTGCTAGAAATGTCACATGTGTATATTCTGTATAGTTACGGGAATTCAGACTGATTTTGGTACAATATACGAGTATGTATACCTATTGACAAACAATTATTTTTCTCACATAATTAATATGAAATATTCCCAATAGCCAAAGACAGTATGTATTGTTGCTTGGGAAATTTCCATATGATTAACTCGAAATAAAACTAGTTTGTGAACAATAAATTTTTTAACTGAGATTTCTAAGGATATACGAAAATCCATTTCTTGAATCATATTTCGAGAGTTAAAATGAGACAACCTTGAACTCGAAATTTCTTATTTACGATATTAAATCTACAAAAATTAGACGACATGGTCACATAAAATATAATATTAAATGTCGTGAGTAAATAGGATAGGCCAGTCTTCACATACCTCTTTGTGATAAATTTCTAGCAAATTTATTCGTTTGTTCTTCAGTGTTCGATCTTCGAAGGTTATTTAATGATGTCTAATACTCAACTATCATACTATAATCCTAGTCTGAGACTTAAATTTAGTAGACTAGAATCAATATATAGTTTTTGTATATCTAATATTGACAAAAAGCCCGAGGTAGCAAAACTTTCGAGTTCGACCGAGAGATGCTCTAATAATCTCCCCCTTTGTCAATTTTAGTGACAATACTATCAATACATTTGGATTCAATAAAATAAAGCTTCCATCTCAAATGTCCATCATGCTTGATTTCTTAAATCTTCAACATCTACTTTAATTCTTCGTACTTCAAGTTTTTCTATGGTTATGTGTATGATTGTGTTAGCATATTTGTTGTTGAAGATCCGTAGCGAGTTACAACTTATGAGAATACTCGTTTATAGCTTTTCTAGAATGATGAAGTCAGTCTATTCAATGGTTGTTACATCGATGCATATTACTTTTACCTACCTTAAGTCCAATTGAACAAAAGTTTGAAGTAATACTATGATGATATTTTTACCGCTTTAGTCCTTGCTTGTCTCTTTTGCATAATAGGTAAAACCTACATTTTACAATTCACTCCCTCTTACATTACGTTCTTAGAAGCCATATGTTATAGACTTATAGTAGAATACTATTAAATAATTCTCCCTCCTTTTTGTCAACAAGATTGGAAAATTTGAAAGAAATGGGATCTTAATGAGGTAAGTCCACAAAAGAGTTATAGATACTAAAGATAACATACCAACTTTTTTAGATGATTCTCCACTAAGTAAACTTAGTGTCTTCATCAAGGAGAGATAAAGGTACAATCATCTACTATAATTTGGCATCTGCATTTGGCACAAAGATATATCTTTTAAGCACAAGTCAAAATTGAACTCTCCCCCATTAGATGCCATTCTCAAGAGAACGACACAACAACCTTTTTAGGAAAAATGATTTTTAAAAGATCTTAACACCAATCACCAGTATTTTTTAGCACTAGTTGGAAGATCATTATAATATATGTTCTGCAGGTAACATTAGAATAAGTAGCATATACAATCATAGGATAACTAATGCAGGAATAGAAATTGTATTATTCTTAAATTACGTTGAAGAAAGCGATTTTTAGGGAGAAAGGTTCTCGTGTTAGACTAAGGTGAATGATGTTCCTTAGAATATCTAGGATATTTTGTGTCGTTAATTTTGCTCAATTGGTGCTTTTAAGTTTAAATATCAACATTATGATTTGATAGGTTAATCTTAGTGCATGTTTTTCTTAGATTATTATGTAAGAATTCTCATGGATCCCATTCTCGTCTCTTTCTTAGGAGTTTGATAAGCAGGGAGAATCCTTTACAAAGAGCTTATAGAACTTTTGATACCCCCATTGAGTCATTACATTTTGGACTTACTATTAGTAATATGGTAGCACTGAGTCAGTTGTGACTTACATATGGTAAAAATAGGACATATGTATGATAAAAATCATACCTACGGGTTCAATTGGTCACATAATCTGTTGAACGTCGGACACATCTTTTGTAGCAAGGCTCAAAAATTAAAGGTGATAATTATAGCCCTCTAAATTTTATGATAATAAGAGTTTTTTTAGAGCATGATAAAATTTGGGATGCTAGAGGAGAGTTTAGTGTGTCTAATTGTTATACTTCATTAAATGTAGAGGGGCATATCTCATTTATGCATAAACAATTATGGAATCCTAAAGTTTCTTTGAAAGTCTCTTTTTTGGTTTGGACCTTTTGTTATAAAGGTGCTCTTACCTTGGATTATTTAGTTAAGGCTGGAAAGGCGGATTCATATAAATGTTTGTTTTGTAATATGGCGACAGAAACAAATATTCATATTTTGCTTCATTGCTCGGAAACTACAAAAGTATGGAATTACATCTTATCTTCTTTTGGGTATGATTGGGTTTTTGAGGAAAATTTTGAAGCTTCTCTTTGGGAGTGGCCTAACAAAAAAAAGTAGAGACGTGAAGAAGAAATTATGGGGTTTTATTTCTTTTGAAGTTTGGTGGAAAATTTGACAACAAAGAAATGCTAGACTGTATGGCGGAAGGAGGAAAAAAAAATGATCAGCTATTATTGATTAAAGTATGCCTTTTAAGATTTTTGATGGTTACTCTTTAAGTACTCTGATTTGTAATTGGGGGACAGTGATTGGCAAATGCTAGTTACTAGCTTTTCTTTGTATTCTTTGTAATAGTCACTTTTGGTGACATTTGCATTTTAATTTAATTTTCCATTTTTATGTTTAAAAAACAAAAAACAGGGGATCATATACATGTTAAGGAACCACCGCAGAATATTGAACACAATAGCAAAGGAAACTAAGAACGACGAAAATTCCTTTACTGGAACCCAAGCTTTATTTCCCAAAAGATATGAATAAGATCAGTGGAAATAGAAACAGTTTGCGTTGGTGAACTCGAACAACATTAATAGCTTGCTGAAGGTCCTGAAAAATTCGGGTATCTAGAGGCTTGGTGAGGATATCAAGGAGATCTCTGATGAAGTGATATCTTATGTCAATGTGCTTTGTTCTTGAATTCTCAACGGGATTGTCAGTAATTCAAATTGCACTTGAGCTATTACAAAATATCTTTATAGTTCATGTGTCTATTCCATAATCAGTAAGCATTTGTCTCATCCATAAGAGTTGAGTACAACACGAACCAGCTACAATGTATTCTTCTTTACATGTTGATAATGATTATTAGTGTTGTTTCTTGTTGTGCCAAGCTACAAGATTTAGTCCCCCACGAAAAAAATCCTCATGATATACTCTTTCTGAATTCTACATATCCTTCCCAATCTGTATCAAAATAAGCAGTTCAGTGTTGGTATCAAAGGTGTAAGAGAGATCAAACCCAATAGTATCTTTCTTTATACTAAGGGACCCCCAAATCGCCACATGTCGACTCTAAAATCATTTTGCAATGTAGTTAAGCCATGTCAGCATTACTATACATGTCATTACACATTTCTTCACCCTATTAGGAAGCAATGAATAATTACATAATCTTTATAGACTATGCATGTCACATTGTTTGGATGAACAAAAATAAATGAAGTTTTCCTTTGTTAATCAACGTATAAAAATTAATTAACACCTATCGTCACTTTTTACAATTTCTGAGATCAATCCCTCCGGGTCAACTATGATGATGATGCCAACAAGTAACTCCTTTCCACTTACAAAAATGAAGAGATTCATTTCGTGTACAAAGAAACACATTTTTAAGTTAGGATGACATGAAAAGATACAAGTTGAAACTATATGGAAACACTGTTTCACCAATAGGTAACAACGTTTTGGTTATGTTTCCTGGAAATATAAAGGAGAATGTCTGGTGCTGACGTGTCGCCTCCTCAATCCTTTCAAAGTTTTCGCTTTATTTAGACATCATTAAACAAATGGATGCATCTTTTACCAAACAGCACAAGAAGATACGCCTTCTATTCGGATTAGTTGTGTTTTGTTAGCATGGGACGTGTCTCTTCGTAACTGTTAATCTTCATACCATTTGTCGATTCACTGAAATGTTTAAACACAGGGATGGATGGTCTTTATTTAGAAACTTTATATTGCAACACCATTCCTATTGGAACGTTTAGCCCAAGGCCAAGAGATACAATATACAACGTAAAAGAAAACCTTTACATTGAGCAACTGTTCACCAAGAGATACTAATGAAAGAACATATTGATATCTAAATGCAACGATTCAAACACTATAAATTAGTTAAGCACCGAGAGTAACAGTAACATTTGGTATTTTGGTGAGTCAAAATTTTGAAATCTCACACAATCTTCTTCGAACTACTCTTGGTGTGTTGTTTTTGCCGTTCTCATAATGCTTCCGATCCGTCCATTTAATTTTCTTCAAATTTTCATCTGGATGACAGGGTGGGAGATAACATATGATGCTCGTTAAAATATTCATCTTGAACATAAATGTTTGATGAAATTCCCGAATGATAGGATAATTATTTTTTTCATTCCATAGTTTCTGCTGCTCGCCAAACCGAGTGCATGCCTATTCGTTCCAGTTGCAGTAGCTTAGGTCTTCAAGATGCAAGAATGCCAAACTGATACAAGAAGAATTCATCTGAAATGATGCAAGTGATTGCTGTTTTTGGATGCATTCTTCGAGTATATGTTTTTTTTTTCCAATTATGGATACATAAACAAGAAACCATGATATTTATTATTTAGTTCATGTACTTTTAATCGCAAACGAAACACTGACGCATCACCTCACAGGTTTGAAAATTTCTCTTTTTGGTCGCACAACGTTTCCTACATTTGTTAAAGGACATTGATCTTCTGAATGAATATGGGTTGATTTATTTGGGAGGGGAATGGAAAAGGATGTTAATTACATCTCACTTATGATGAATCCGCTAGAAAAGGTTCATTAATGAATATGCTTGATTAACGATTTTAATTACATTTGTTTAAATTTGAATGGATGTCAGGTCACAGTTATGTTTAGGTTTCAGTTTGGTATTGTTATGGTTTTTGCAAAAGCAGTTGCTCCAAAACAAGAAGAAAAGAAGATTAGATCCAACCGGAACTTGAGTCCGATTTGAGGTACTTTATGTACGACAATAGGCTTTATTATCCCGCTATCCCATCCAGCGGCATTGCACCATCCAGAAGACCATGGGCGAAGGCGCCTTAACAAGTTAGCATTTTCAGTTTAATAGCAGCATTGCACCATCCAGCAGATCATAGACGAAAGCGCCTTAACAGGTTTAGCTTTTTAGTTTAATCTTATTAGTCCGATATTCCATGTTGACCTTTATTTTTTTCAGTGAAATAAAAAAATCAGCAATATTATATAAAGCACTCAAATTCTCTTTTACAAAATAATGAACACCTCTCAAATTCTCTTTTACATGGATGCCTAAACAGGATGCAAACTGGTTGTACGAAACCCACACTTGATATTTCAGTTTTACGGAAATGCATAATGTCCTTTACTATTTCCTTATGCTGAATAATGGATACACCATAATTAAATATGCCAAAGAGAGAGAGAGTCCCCTCAACCAAAGGAAAAAAAAATGGCAGAATCTTACAATCAAAGCATAAATCATTTTTTAGGGTGAAGGGAAAACGACTAATTAGAGTTTCAAATATTTTTTTGATCATAAATTATTTATTTTTAATGAGATTTTTACGCAAGATTCATTTTACGATAGTACATTGAGGTTTATTATTGTATTTTAAAGGCCGATGCTTTAGAAATTCCCGGTGTGTATGTGATGCGTGTCGTAACCACAACAAATTAATTAATATTTTACTACCTAATTAACAAGTAATATAGGGTAGTCAAGATCGATCCCACGAGGAGCACGAGATTCTAGTTGTCTTATAATGTCACAAAGGGGGGTATATTTTAGATAGGTAAAATAAAATAAAATAAATAAACAAAACAATTAAAAAGATAAGCGAAATCAATAAGAGAAATTAGATCAAGGAATCCTTCTTCGCTGCAAAACAATGATTAAAGTTATGTTCTTTTCCACTTTTAATTAGTCACAGATTATCACCAACTGTAGGATAGAAGGTTCGCTTAGCTAACCCCAAAATTCCTTATTTCACTGAGTAACAGGTCCTCTTAGTTATCAAATTCTATTCAAAAGAACCACCTTGAGGTTTAAACAAGATGTAATTCTTAACGCATTAAGATTTATGAACTTAGGTTTAGTACTAGTAGTTAGACTCGGTTCGCTTGGTCCACTTTCTAGCGTTGTTTTCACACACAATTGCTCCACGGAATCCCTCCACAAGGTCTCGTGTTTTCTACTTGTGTAAAGAGTCAAGAAACTATTACACATTCCCTAACTTTCACTAGCTTTAGATAAAATAAAAAAATCATCCTAAACAACTTATCAATCAATCATAAACACTCTTAATAGCAAAAACAAACGATAATCATATGAAAAACGTCAAAGTAGATTTAAAACAAAACTCAAAACATGTTAAGAACTAGGAATTCATCCTCAATCAATAAAATTAGTTACTCATATTAAAGAGTTCACACAAAGATAAAAGTATTGTGTGTGTAAAAGTGTGCAAAAGATGTGCACAAAAGTGTGTGTAAGTGTATCAATGTGTATAGAAAAGTAGAGAACTTCTCTATTTATAGGCTTCAATTGTCTCCATATCTTCCAAGGAATAGAATCCCTTTCCTTTAGCAATTCAATTTCCAAATCCAAGTCTTTCTCAAATCTTCCATCTTCTCATTCCATATTCAAACCAAGTTCTTCATCCAATTCCAAGTCCAAGTCTTCACATCCCATGAGAGAAATCCACACAAAATTCTGCAACTTTTGCTCGCCGGAAAACTGGGTTTTTGGCCGGAAATAGGCCGGAATCCGTCGCCACCGGTCACCTGAGATTCTTCTCCTGTAAGGGAATATTACGTCAGTCCACCGTTAGGACTAACGGTCAGTCTGGTCAGACCGTTAGTCAAAGTCAAAGAATAAAGTCAAGTCAGCCATTAAGTCAGCTTGAGTTAGCTGTCTAACTGAGTCTTATTCAGCTGAGTCAAAATCTTTGGATCGGGTTGAATCGCGGTTTCGAGTTAACTCACGGAATAGAAAACCGGCCGAGTTCCGTTTAATTATAGGACTTTCCGGCCATTGTTTCAGGCCATTATCTTCACCTGTTACACACCTAAACATTCATCTATTCAATTCAATATTGTAGCTTCAATTGTTCATCACTCAACTGCAGCACCAACACAACTCATTTTAGTCTTCAATCATAGCAACACCTACACCTCCATCAGAACCATAGCAGCACAGTTGCACTCAGTAGCCGCAGGAATAAATCAACAGCAAGAAAAACAGAAACAGCCACAACACCAACCCATCATTTATTCTTAGACTTGAATCACATCCTTTGAACCCATTACATTAAACACTATCTTCTTCTCATCTTTTGATTTCAAAACAAACCCAATCTTCATCACATCATCAATAGACTCACACCCATTACTTCATGCATAAGTCCATTCATCTTTTCTTGTACTCCATTTGCTTCTCGACCTCAAACCCTCAACAGTTCCGTCGAACCCATATCAATTCTACCACCAATTCCTTACACTCCCAGATTTGTGAAACCAAACCCTAATTTCTCCAATTGCAGAAATAATTCATCAATCCCTGATTTTTGAAACTCTCAGACTTTCGATTCAATCATCAATTGATCTCTACCAGAAGTAGCCACCATCACTTCCTTCGAAATCCTTTGGATTCTTCTTTGCAAAAACAGCTTCACAGATTCAATTTTTATCGATTCCAGATTCAAACACCCATTTTAATTCATGACATATACCGACTTCATTAGTTCTGCGACAGCGCCACCAACAACAACTCTCGATTTCTCCTTCTCATTCTCTTGATTTTTCTCAGAATTTTCTCACCTCTCTTCTCTTGATTTGACTCAGAATTTTCTCTTCTTTCTTTCAGATGCAACTAATGGAGGCAAGAGAATTCTCGATTTTAGGTTAATCATTGGGGTGAATGTTTACACCCCAGAGATATTTGCACCCAGATGGTTACACCCATTGCTAATACACCCACAGATTGTGTGCCTATATAAATGGTCACTTCTGATAAGGGCTAGCCTATTGGCCTTCCCTTAACCTGCGCCGGCTGCCTTTTATAATTCTTCCCAAAAAAAGTTTCCCCTTAACATGTGGCTGGGCTCCAGATAGTGTTCACCCTATGAAATGACAATTCTGCCCTTTTTGCTCAATTTTGGTAATTTCTTATTCTTTTCTCTGTGCGACTCAAGAGTACCTAATAACTCAAAAACACGCGTAAAATACATAATTTACAAGAAAAATAACAAAGAAAGCATAACCAATAGATAATAGATAAGATGCATTCTACACCCTATCAGTATGCACCGGGTAAGATGCTTGTATTTAATATATTGAGTGACCCTTTTTACATCTGCGAGGTGAGACTCTTTGGGATCAGCTTGAAATCTTACATAACAACCTAAACTGAAGGCAATGTCAAGTCTTGTGGTTGTTAAATACAAGAGGCTACCAATAAAAAACCTTTAGAGTTTAGGATCCACTTTGCTACCTTTGTCATCTATGTGTGGTTTATGTGGTTTCCCAGATGATATGACCAGGAATATAGAATGTTAATGTGAATGTCGTTACATTGAAGTGATTTCGCTCACTCTGAGCACTTTTTCATTGAAAGATTTGGGAGAGAAAAAATTGTTGCTTCTTTGAAAGATACGGAAAATTGATGTTACTTTGAAAGATATTGGCCAAGAAGACTAAAACTGGAGCTGAAAAATCCCTGGAAAAATCGATCAAATCAAGAGGTGCAAAAGGAAATAAGGACTGTTGATCGCATTCGAAACAAATTAGACAATGACCAGTGAATTACTTTCATGTTTTTTTTGTGTGTTCTTCAAATTTTTACAGTTACTCAGTTCACAGAATGACTAACTTTATTTAGACGCATGCTCTCAGTTTTCTTTTAAATAACATCGGAGTATGTGCATTCACTCAAATGCACAACAAGGTCAAGCAAGACTGGAATGTTTCTAGATGCAGCAAGTGTTTTACATCAGGATTTAAGTGGAACCGGTTTCTATTTCATGTATCTAAAGACTTAAAGGTCTAGACAAATAAAGCTCCCATGTTAAACGATGAGGAAACCCTAGCTTCCTATTCGCCGAAATATGCCTTTTTTGAGTTTTGTGAAACGAACGTTTTGGTGAGGACACTTGGCAACATATGATTGGTTTAAAAGGAATAGGAAGAGGACACCAAATTCAATTTGGAATTCATGATGTGACAATATTTAGGTGAGGACACTTGGTAACGTATGATTGGTTTAAAAATTACAAACTTAAAAGGAAAACATAACTTACTGTGTTTGAAATTTTATGGAAGTCCAAATTCAATTTAGAAATCGAGTAACTATAGGATATTTTGTTTTCCAAATTAATATATAAGGCTCTACCTATTTGCCATTTGTCACTCTCATTAAATGTCACCCATATTTATCCAATTTGCCACCCATATGCTTTTTCATTTATCATGAATACTACTTTTTGAATTTTTGTTTACAACCAACAATAAATGATTAAATAAAACCCACCATGTAAACCTTTATCACGTTACTCCTCAACATTAATGGTGAACATATAGGACTTTTAAGTGATACCACTACCATTAGAACAGCCATTACTTGACCATGATCACCACCGTTAAAATCGTCATTGCTAAGACCATAATCATCACCCGTTTCTCCATATCAAAATTTAATCGGTAAAACAATTAAGTAGTGAAGCAGAATCAAGCGTATCTAACTTTGATTATTTAATTATCCCTTTCATAGCCCAATCTTATTCGATCGGATCTCTTATCAATTCAGTAATATGTAACCATTCATGTAAGCAAGTAACAGACGCAGGGATAAAACAAATGGGATCTTAAAGTTCAACTGTACTTATTGGTATCAATTGTCGAAATCATCTAGCCCATTGTAAACAATGATCATCGGATCAATTTATATAAGATCTAAGAAAAATATGTCCATGTCCCTTTGAAATTCATACCCGATGCAATACAAGGACACATGAAACCCTAACTTTTTAAGAGGAAGAAGAAATAGTACAGGTAGACAATGAGTTCGGATTTCTCCCACCATTCGTGTACTATATCGATCACCACCTTCACTCGTTATTGGTTAAAAAAAAATTCTTCTAATTATTTATTTTAAATGGAATTCTAACCTAGCTAGGGTTAAAAAAAACTAGTGGGTTTTTTTATCGATCACCACCTTCACTCGTTATTGGTTAAAAAAAAAGTCTTCTAATTATTTATTTTAAATGGAATTCTAACCTAGCTAGGGTTAAAAAAAGCTAGTGGGTTTTTTAACGAAAACAAATACTAATGGAAAAGAAGCAAATTAGGGTGATGATAATTATGGTCAAATTTAATTTGACTTTAATAGGTGGTAAATAAGAAAAATAGAATTGAAAAATACAATCACTTTAAAAAAAATTGATGAGTGTGACAAATAGGTGGAGCCATATATAAAGAGGAAAAAAAATCCACATATCTTCTACAAAAATAAATGGAAAAAATAAATAAAATAAGCACATATTTTCCACTTATTTTATGCATTTGCCCTGCCACACCAAATCAAAAATGCATCGCCACGGGACGGGGCGAAACCCAGCGCACACCAATTCAAAAAACATTGCCACGGGGCAGGACGAAACCAAAGGAAAAAATAAATAAAATTTGCACACATATATTTTCCATATATTTAATGTATTTATACCGCCACGCCAAATCAAAAATACATTTCCACGGGGAGGGGTGAAGCCCCGCGCACACCAATCAAAAATACATCGCTATGTTTTACTTGTTAATTTTACGGGTGGGGAGAAACCCCGCAAATATAAAAAGTAAAATATCAAAATGTTTAGTTGATTTTTAAGGACACCAAATCAAAAATGCATTAGGACCGAAACCGATTAAAATTACGGTAGCACACTACCCGGACCGATGGGACTTTGCCCCCGCGCAATCACACCAAGTCAAAAAAAAATTGCACACACCAAGTCAAAAAAAAAAAAAAAATTGCCCGGTGCGTCGCACCGGCAAAAATCTAGCTAGTTTTAAACTTAAAAACCAGAAGGATTAAATACTTACACTCCTTTATTGAATGTCCGAAAACAGAATACATACATCAAGATGCACAGTACAAACTTTGAGTATCCTAAAATCTTGCAATTAACAGAAGCAAGAAAAATAACCAAGCCTGGTAAAAAAAATTAACGGGATTCATGCCGTTAAACACATTCATAGGTAGATTTACTAATTTGTATACCACAACTTAGCTCAAATGGAAGACGTCTCATTTTAAAATCTGCAGCCAGAACCTTGACAGATTCAAAAGCACATTGAATCCCCACGTTTATTGCTTCCACTGTCAGGCTCATATCAGTACATATCAAGGTTTAACGGATCGAAATGGGTGCGCAGGTCAAGCAATATAGGATTGGTCATAGGAACAGTCAATCCAGGTCGGTCAGTCATATCAATTACTTTGCTGCCTCCACTGTTGACTACCTCCCAATCCAAGCAATGGATTATAGCAGCCAGTCCTGCTGGTCCATCGAGTGGAGACAACCAAATCCCAGGACTCTCTCCTCCCAGATCCAAATGGCAGGAATTCAAAATCTTGCCCCCTAACATCCTTATTCACTCTACTTTGATACTGATCACATTTGCCATCAACACCTTCAAGTGTCATAAACCTCTCTGGCCCAGATTTTAAGGGGTCATTCCAGTACTTGGGGTTTCTATTGATACCATACATTCACATACAACCTAGTTTTAGCTGGGATACCATAGCCTCCTATCACGCAACCTTGGGTGGATTCTCTAGCAAGCATGGGTGAAGATGAAGTGCTTCTTTAAAAGACTGCTTGAAGGCAAGGGAGATTTGGTAGATAAGATTCATCCACCAACCTAACATTTCCAGCCACAACTGAATCTATCTCTTCCCTAGCTTTCTGAAGCATATTTAGATGATTAATGAGCGCCCCTATTCAGTAGAAATGTCTGTCCTAGCTGTCATCATATCCTAATAAACCACGAAATTAAGGGAGACAATATGTGATTAAACTCTGAACAAGTGAACCTATACTTCTTACTCAAACAGCTAGCAGATAACAGCCTAACTTAAGCATGGCCAAGTCCGATAGCAACTTCACCCTTTATGTCAAATTACTACAGAGGTTAATACTAAAATCACATATCTAGAAATGTGTAAGGATAACGGACTTACCATGACGAAAGCCTTAACATGATCTCTGGTAAGTTTGACCTCTAAGTTCATATTTTCTGATACATCAAGTAAGATATCCAAAAAATCTTCCACCTTTTTACCACCCTCACTATTCGCCTTGCTTCTTACTTCTCCATGCTCCTTGATGATTCTTTCAAGTAAAATATCAAATCTGCCTCATATGTCAGTAGATTTTCTTAGAAACCCTTGTAAATTTAGATCCTGTAGAAACCCAAAAAAATCTGAGACATTGAATTGACCAAAAATCTCTGTAACCTCCCTAATCAGTGTCCAAACTTCTTGACCCCTCTCTTTGCTTGCAGAATCTTGATACCAAGCATCATTTGAGTATTTATGTTATTAGAAAGCTTCATGAGTTCTTCTGAAATATTTACACTATTCCCATTGATAGATTTCTTCAATAACAGCTGAACTAAGCTCTGAATCTCGTCTCATCGAATGTTGCAATGTTTCTTAAGAGCCTGGCAACTGAGGAGCTCTGATATTAAAAGTTTCTTCAGAAAACTCCAGACAGTTCCAAAAGGAGTGAAAGCAAAGCCAGCACAGTTGTAAGAGAGGTAATTGATAGTTCATTGGTCATAAACAAAGGGACGTGAACCAAAGGTTAGTTCATTGGTCATAAACACTCTTTTGCTAATTCAGGAGAGGAATTGCAAGTTTGTGAAAAGATCGGTAAGGGATGATATCTATGAGGTGCATATGTCCAATGATTGGTAACGCTATCGGACTCGGTGGGAGTCTACATTAACTCTACTTTTGAAAGAAACGACAGTACCAAGCAAAACCAGCAGAGAAAAAATGAAACCAGTTACATAAAAGAATAGGTTAAGCACCATTCCCTACCAATGCACATAACACAGTGTCTGGGACTTGGATCTACATATATATATTTCCTACTGAAGGAACTACTTACAACAAGAACCACAAAATGAATTTGAAATGAAAACTACATAAAACTGAATTTACTAAGAAAACTTCAAACAATAACATAGGCTTAGATGTTTCTGAAAGGTAAGAAAAAGTAGTTCACATGATAATATATTTTACAATTTTCAGTGGTGTCCCTATGTGAGAATCATTGCCGCACTCAAAATTACCAACACCATTTAGAGATTAATCTTCATTGCAAGGGTTCCAGGTTTCATTCAGAGATTATTATGTGTTTTATCTGGAATTAAGAGCCAATTAGCAGCACATCGGTAGAGAAGACTCAGGTCTTGAAAACAAAAAACAAGATACATAGATACGACCAGAGTGATAGGCAACAGCAGAGATCCGTCCGAGTATTGCAAGAACATGTACCCTTCCTTCAAATTAACATATGAGGACACCACAACTATTTATTCTCTACAACTTTACATATTCTTTCTTTCCACTTAGATAGTCACACAGACCACCCTGTCTGTACCTTAAGGGTTCCAAGGAAGGTAGTCTCCAGTATCTGGGTTATCTCAAGCATCTCGCCGAGAACTGAGAAATATATAGTATTATCTGTGAACTGTGGAGGTATTTCTTGTCTTAAGGACTTAGAGCAACCGCAGTGGGTGACTAAACTCAAATATTTGGGTTGAGAACGAGTTGTAGCGGGACGTACTATCGATTAAATCCCAGACTAAATTTAGTCGAGCGTTGATATAATCTTCGTTTCTCAACGGGCGGTTATATAATCTACGCTTCATGTCAGGCGTTCGTATAGTGTTCGTCCCCCGAAGAGGCGGGCATATAAACTACGCCCCAATGACGTGTTGATATAATGTACGCCTGATGGGGCGTAGCTGAAGTTAACGCCTGATGCCAGGCGTTGATATACCCACCGCTCCATTCAGGCGGTTATATAGTTAACGCTTGGCATCAAGCGGTGATAAAGTTTACGCCTAACTGAGGCGTTGATAAAGTTCACGCCTGATGACAGGCGGACCTAATAGCTACGCCCCATGAGAAATTTGTTTTCTACCTCCTCAAATACTTGTAAACACCCATCGGACCAATGGTTAGCCGGCGTGAACCACTGCCTTTGAATCTGTGAAGAACTGGTCAGCCAGGGATTTCCTCTAACAGTTTACACGCGTCTTGCAAAGTGGTGATAGATAAAGCTCTGTTGGATTTGTAAACCCATCTCCAATTTCTATGAAGTCATATTCGATATAAACCCATCTCCAATTTCTTCTCAAATTCGTCATCACTAATCAGCGGCAGGGACGGACCTAGAAATTTTTATAGGATAGGGCTATAATATCAGTAGTTGTCAATGCGGCCGAAGGCCGCGGCAAGTTTTTTAAACGGGTTAAATAAACAGTGGTTTTATTGAAATTTATCTATAAAATATTAGATATATGGACAAATATAAGATTAAAATCAATCAATTTCAATCACGAAAAGTGATTGTAGATTTTTTTTAATGGTTTATTAAAGAAAAATGGGAAAATAAATGTATGCGATAAAGAAATTTTATGTTAAACAAGATTTTGGGTTAAAAATTGATTGCGCTACAACTACAAGGATTAATTATAAATAGGGGAGGGCTAATTACTAATATGTGAGAGTTAATTACCAATTGTATAAAAATTACTTATACAAAAAAAATTTGAAGTTAAATATAGGGACGGGCTATAGCCCGGGTTAGCCCCTTGCTAGGCCCGTCCCTGAATCAGCAGGAGTCAATGGCCTCAATCTGATATTCATCTATGTTTTGTCTCGGCTAGTAACTCATGTCACAGTCCTCTTCATTCATCCCTCTGTACATCACAAACTAAACCCCAATGTCTGTTTCATATGACCCCAGTCTGCCGGTGTTGCTCTTTGTTCAGTCGTGAAGGAGAACCTGAAGAAATGCAGAAGGAAGAACTGCTGCTTTGTTGTTCTTAATCGTGAAGGCGGACCTAATAGCTACGCCTGGGATATAACGCACACGTGCAGGAAAAGTGTGTGAATATGGGGCGTTGATTATACATACACCTGGCATCAGGCGTTTACTTTACGTCCGCCCCATGGGGCGTTGATTATACATGCGCCTCTTCTCCAGGCGTAAACTTTATGCACGCCCCACACCGCGCGTAATCTTTACCGACGCCCGTCAACAAGCGTAAACTATACCAACGCCAAGGGACGAAGATTATACCTACGCTCCACAGCCAAACGAAAATTATACCCCCGCTCGACTAAATTTACTCGCCTCCCACTGTGTCACACAACGGACTAAACTAAAATTTAGTCGTTTTTTTTACTCTTTGATCTTTGAGTTTAGTTGCACCACTGCAATTGCTCTTAGTCACTTAGATATTCAACTCGACAAACCCTTGGATTGGGTATAAGCAACTTGCCTCTGACTGTTCAAGCCTTTAGAGTTTGATGACTTTCTCAACAATTAGTGAACAGATTCCACAATAGAATGGTTTGTCAATCTCGGGAAGGACTTTTAGAATGTTTTGCTATGTTATATTTACTACAGAGTTATAATGATACTAAGCAACAAATCAAGCTTAATAAAGTTGCAGTAGATTGCTAGCTATGACACTGATGTTAAGGAAGGACACTAACCTTGTCCATTGAGTAAAACAGAAGAAACTTTAAACTCTTCCATCCATGCCATCTAGTACACCTCCCCACATACCTTTCACTACTGGTAACTGAGCAACAAAAGCATTCCATGGAGGGTAACCAACACCGCTTCCACGTACACGACCATCCATTCGTAGAGAGATGTAACTTCACCCAAAAAAAAAATCACAAAAAAATAAGTATTTACGAGCAACCGCACATTTCTTTGAAATTGAAATTTGAATTTGTTATTCTATATTGACAAGTTCCAGGCAATTCATAAGAAAAGCTTACACAGGAGAATCTGGTGAAACATTAGCCATTTTCTTCTGTTCATCTAACCAACTACAAACACAAACAATAAATTCATCACAACCACCACAGCAAAATTTACCATAATTTACCAAAAACATTAAGCCTTATTCTCCTACCTCGACCATTCAGAAGTAAGAAGAGGAACTAATTGCCAAAGTCTTTTTCTCGTCTTCAAGTCAACTTCATCATCAAACTCAAATTGAGGTAAACTCCCATCAGCAGGAAATGGAACTACTAAAACCCCTCTCTCAACAAGAGCCTCCGTAAACGATTTACTCCTATTAAACGACTCCATAATATACTCAACAGGTCCAGCAAGTATAACAATCCTAGCAAATCCTCTTAAAGAAGAAATTGGAATAACTCTTTTCTCATCAACCCTAAGTTTAAGATTAGCTAAACTTTCTTCTCTAGAAAGTCTAGCTAATTGTGCATTTCTTGATTTATTATCTCTTGAATAAAGAAATCCAAATATAACTACTGCTCCAATATCAATACCTAATCCTTTTAAAATCTCTTCTACGTTACCGGATCTTGATAAAGTTCCGATTAATTGTGTTGTCGCAATTAATCCACCTAATGATGCACTAGCGATAAAAGCAAGATAAAAAAACATTCTAACTGACCGAAATGGAGATAATACTTCACTCCTTATCTTTGCTATAGAACTGAATACAACAAAATCAAGTTCCGTCAGTGAAAATTCATTATAAGGTTCAACATATAAAATGTCTTACTAATAATAAGAAGAAAAAAACGTACTTTAATTTACCTGATTTCGGGCTTATTAGAGGCAGAACATTTGATAATGGAGATATGATTTGTGCGTAAGGATTTTCTGGGTAAACGGTGAATTGTTGGGGATAATGAAGAGATTGAATTACTGAAACTAAGGATTTGGCGCGAAAATGACAAGTTTTTCTTGTGTTGAAGATTAGGGCAGCTGATGATGCAATACATCTGCGACGCTGAAGCCATGGCGGGTTTTGATTGCGGGAAATCAAAATTTGTTGAGATAGAATAGAAGGGAATGGTATCGGTTTTCGAGTTTGCTAGCCTGATTTTGATTGTGTACGGTTTTATCTGGGTCCAATTGAATGATCAATTTGGTGCCACGAATCAGTGTTAGACCCTTAAACCAACAGACTTCAGGGTTGGAAAATGGCTTCTCTTACAGCAACCACAGTCATCGACTAAAACTAAAATTTTGGAGTAAAAACCAGGCGCAGTGGAGAGGGAGTAAAGATCAAATACCAGAGTAAAACCAAAAACCAAATTATATTTGGTTTTTAGTTTGGTTTCAGTCGGACGTAATTTAAAGTTGCGTTTGAACGGTCATAATTTATAGTTGCGCATGATGGTGGGACGGAAGTTTAAACTACGTTTGATGGTGGGGCGTAACTTAAAGTTACGCCCGAATTAAAAAAAAAAAAATGGGGCGCAACTTTAAAGTTGCGCCTGATGAATTTTTTTTAGTTTTTGGTCTTTTCCCCGTAGCATCGCAGCAAGGAGTAAACCAATTTTTTTTTTTAATTGGTTTTTGCTCTTTGGTTATACTCCCTCCACTGCAGTTGCTCTTAACGATTTCTATTCGTATTCCTCGTGGAGTTCTTAAAGCCGTTGATAAGCTTCGGAGAAATTTTTTATGGATGGGCAAAGATGTTATTAGATAGTTTTTTATTAAATTTTTGTTTTTTTTTTATTTTGATAATCGAGAAACCTTTTTATTAATGGTAATTTGAAGTTAAAATGAGATTAAAATCAAAAATAAAATAATACAAAGAAACAAGATCATATTGTAAAAGTATAATATCGACAAATCTGATAGGAGAAAGGGAAAGATTACTGGAGTAAGACAAATACAAGTATGAATAAGGTCTGATCGAATCGGAGGAATAATGGTTCTTTCCGAAATTATATTCCAACTATTTTGTTTGTTTTTCTTCTTTAGAAAGATGTGCTGCCAAAATAGGAGTGATTTGCTCAAATCCCTTGTAACTAAGGATGAAGATTTCATCGTCAAAAAAATCACCGATGAAGATTTCGTCGCCGGGTACATTAATGATGAAGATTTCGTCGTCGGAGACAACAAAGATGAAGGTTTCCTCATTGGAGAGCATTCTATTGATCTTAATACCCAAATTAATAACCAAGAACCGTGATTAAAGTCATTATAAAACCTTCAAAGATGAGATAAAACCACCAAAATGGTGTAAATAAGTAGAAAACATGATAACAACTTAAATAAACTACTAAAAAATAAAATAAAGTAAAGTAACTAACAAAACTAGAAAGCAAGAGAAAATAAAGAAACTTGTTTAGATCTATCCCAAAATAGACTAAATCTGAGCAAAGGAAGAGTTGTCGGTGGTGTTATCGTTGGAGAATAAGAATGAATAAAGGAAAGGAGAGAGATCAAGGAATGTAAGGGTGTTACAACGACAATCAATTGTATGTCTTCCTATTGAAGCAGGTGGTTTGGGCATTAGGAACATAGAATACCATAACTTGGCCTTTTTTCCTAAAACAACTTGGAGAGTCTCGATAGATCCTCGTAGTCTTGTTAGTAAGATCTTTGCGGAAAAATAAGTCTTTAAGTCGTAACTTAATGTTTCTCAAAGGAATTCTAGGTTTTTATAGGATGAATCTAACAAACAACTAGGATACATAAGTGTCAGGGATTAAGAAATCATGTGGGATAAGTCTCTTTATTTATAGATCTTTAAGACTCCAGGGTAGCTTTGAATTCAAGCTGAGATAACTTGAGATCCAAGCAAATACTTTCTTAGTTTAGATGAAATTCTTATTAGGAATTCATGTAAGCATGTGAGAAGTCCATCTTGAAATTACATAGGAGAATATACATTTGAACTTTCAAGCATAAGTTGTGTTCATTAACACTTAAGACTTAAACCATGACTCACAAACACAGATGATATGAACAAAGTTGTCTTAGAAATATTTATGAGAGTTGTAGCAATGCCAAATATATTTGTGAAAATAGTTTATGTTAGTCGTGTCCAAATAATTCAATCGGAATTCAGCCAAGTAATTAAACTTTTTATCTATCTTTCAAGATTCAAATTCTACAAGAAACTAGTCTCGAAATCAATTGCAATTAGACGGACGTATCGACTTAGACTGAATACGTACAAACATGTGTAAATCCAATTATAAAGATAAAAAATATAATTCGGAAAAGGAAAAACACAAGACACCAGAAGTTTTGTTAACGAGGAAACCGCAATATCATAAAAACCTCGGGACCTCGTCCAGATTTGAACACCAAACTGTAATATTAAGCACACTAGGCTACTATCATACTTCAGACTAGATTGTAGTTGAGACAGAATCTACCCTTCAAGTGATTCAGTTACATTCGCGCTCATTACATCTCGTGAACCTCGCAAGGATCTAGGCAATTGATTCTCTTATCTGACGTCCTTTACATCCTAAGAGTTGCTTCAACCTAAGTGAAGACTTTTGATACCAATTTTCCTCTAACAGATAATCCTATTTTATTTCCATTTAGATCAAAGATCAAGGTGAGGAAATCTGCTTGTAATATACAAATAAATATGCTTGCAATAGACAAATCTAGCAAACCTCACAAATCTGGAACTTACGACTCCCCAAGAGCAGCCTAGATTCTTAACCACTTCTCAAGAACAATATTCGAAAAGATCAACTAAGATCAGTCTTTAGATATTTATGTTGAGGAATCACAAATTTTGAGACGAAGAGAACTTTGAGATTACTATCTATCTTGTCTAAAAGAGATTACGAAAACCTCGATAACATAAAAGCAAGAGAAGGATTCATGAACTATAAAGGTAAAGATAGTCGGATCTGGCTTCACGAATCCCCAAAGTGAAGTCTTTTAGTCGTACACATAATTATATTTCTCAGAGAATACCCAAGTCTATAGAGGACCAATCTAGAATCAACTAGGACACAAAGTGTCAGGGATTGATTTCCAATTGAAAGAGCATCTCTATTTATAGATTTTCAAGGACCAGGGGTTACTTAGAATTCAAGCTAAGATAACTTGAGAATCAAGGAAAATTTTAGGTCTTGAAAATATAATAGAAGAATATAGACTAGGAACCGGTTCTGGAACCGTGCATGTATAATGATTATTCGGTTTAGAAAGTATGCTAAAAAATACTAAAGCAATTTGATGTTCATTTAAACACCTAAGAATTTAATCATGATCCACACACATAAGTGTTTGAATGATAAATGAGTCTTAGAAGTGTGTGAGAGAGTCTATTAATGTTAAACATATTTAAAAAAAATAAGTCTTTAAGCATATAATAAAACTTAAACTGGGACAGTTAGTACAACTGTTCGTGAACCGTTAGGCTTGTTCACGATTCAGGATGGAACGGTTCTTGAACCGGGTTTGCCAACCGCTAGCCTTTAAAACCAACTTTCAGATTTTAGCTCACACTAGTTCGTGAACCGGGTTCGTGAACAGTCCCCAACTAAACTTGCGGTTTGCGAACTGGTTCACCAACCCTCCTATATTTCTGAAACTCATATATCTAAGGTTTTCAAACTGGTTCGCCAAACTATCCTGAATATAAATATCAGTAAGTTCAATATTTCGCTCTTATGATGTTTGAAACATTCCCGCATGATAAAATCATTTACGTGGGAAATTTTCAATTGATCTACAAATTAATTCACACAATAAATTGTTTAGTTATAATATTTTTAAGGATCGCTGAACATCTTTACTTAGAATCATATTTCGAGATTTTAATAAGACAAGCTTGACTCGAAACGTATTCTTTGTAAATCTACTAGAAGTCATACGACATCGTCTCAAAAGATAGAATAGTAAAATATAATAGTTCAGAGTCTTCACATACCTGATTCAAAAGTTCTCCAAATGTATTCATTGATCTTCAGTCTTCAAGGGTGATGTTTGATACTCAACTACCAAATTCTAACCTAGTTCGAGACTTGACTTAGTTGACTAGAAATCAGGATGTAGTTTTGATCATCTAACATTGACAACAAACTTAAGATAACAAAACTTGTGGGTTCAACCCAGAAATGCTCTAACAATAACAATAAATTATAAACTAGGAATATGCCCTATATCAGTCCCCCTTTCTTGTGAAAAACTAGTCCTCGAGTTGTCATCATAAAACATGAGTAGACTTCACGAATCAAGTAAATGCAAATCTTCATCTATAGACTGCTTCCAAGACACCGATATAACTTACCATGATCAAGTACAAATCTCAGAACTTTATAGATTATAAAATGTAATATCCAAAAAAATGTTGCTCAAAAGACAATAAGGTGTGTATTTAAATTTCCCGCTATCAAATACAAAATTCATATCCTTAGTGGTGGTATTGGTGTCACCCATACGAGCAGTGACCACGAACAAAGCTGAAAATGTGAGCTACATCCTTGAATGCATATTCTATTAATTCTTCAACATAAAACATTTTTTTTTCAACTCTTTGATGTTCTTGCGCTTAGCTAAAACTAATTAGGTTTTGATTAACTAAAGAATAGATAGAGACACAGAATAGGTAAAGTAGAAGACGAGTTTTATTAACTGTAAATTGTGTATTTAACGTGAACATACACAGGCTATATATATACACAAACTTAGCTTGAATTGTAGGCTAACATATTTCCTAAAATAAAAGAATTCCAAAATAAAGAAAGCCTTAATACAACTAACTTCGGTCACGTTATTTGTGAACGTGACATAGTGTTAACACCCTCCCGCAAGCGTAACGGGTTATATTGAACCGTAAAAGAGAAAACCTATCCCTTGATAATGGTTTGGTGAATATATCCGCAATCTGATCCTTAGAGGAAACAAACCGTACATCAAGATGTTTCAAAGCAACTTGATCACGAACAAAATGATAATCAATCTCAATGTGCTTTGTTCTTGCATGAAATATAGGATTGACAGTGAGATAAGTTGCACCAAGATTGTCACACCATAGAACATGAGGTGATTGAGTGGAGAAACAAAGTTATGAAAGAAGTGATTGTATCCACATAATTTCCGCAGTAGCAATTGCAAGTCCCATATACTCTGCTTCAGTACTAGAACGAGATAATGTTTTCTACTTACGAGCACTCCAAGAAATAATATTACCACCCAAGTAAATACAATAACCACTAGTAGAGCGACGATTTTCAAGAGAACCAGCCCAATCTGAATCAGTATATGCAGCGAACGATAACTGTATAGAAGGAGATGGCCGAAGAAGTATACCAAATGTAGACGTATTTTTAAGATAACGAAGTATATGTTTTACCAGACCCCAGTGAAAAACAATTGGAGCATGCATAAATTGACATACTTTATTAACAACATACGCCAAATCAGGATGAGTAAGTGTCAAATATTGTAAGGCTCCAACAATACTACGATATTCCCTAGCATCAGATAACAAGGTACTACGATCAGAAAAGATGTCACCAGAAGTACTTAGTGGTATTTGAATAGGTTTAACACCATACATTTTTGCCCGAATAAGAAGATCATGAGCATACCTTTTTTGTGAAAGAAACAATCCTGAGGAAGTACGAATTGCTTCAATTCCAAGAAAATAAGACAACTGTCCAAGATCTTTAATTGCAAATTCTTGTTGTAGACGATCAAGAGTGGATTTAATACCAGCAGAGTTGGAACCTGTAATAATAATATCGTCCACATATACCAACAGATAAATAGTACCATATGAACCATTGTAGATAAATAAAGATGAGTCACATTTGGAAGTAACAAACCCAATTTGTAATAAAAAGGTACTAAGTCGATGGTACCATGCACGAGGAGCTTGTTTTAGACCATAGAGAGATCGATGCAACTTGCAAACATGCGTAGGAAAACGAGAATCAACATAACCTGGAGGCTATTTCATTTATACTTCTTCTTGAAGTTCACCATGTAAGAAGGAATTTTGCACATCCAGTTGATGAATAGACCAATTGGAAGATAGAGCCAATGTAAGAATAAGGCGAATAGTGCAAGGTTTAACAACCGGACTAAATGTTTCAGAAAAATCTATCCCTTCTTGTTGATTGTATCCTTTGGCAACCAGGCGAGATTTACGACGTTCAATTTCACCATTAGACTTGCGTTTGATACGAAACACCCATTTACAGCCAATGACGTTCATAGAAGGATGATATGGTACTAATGTCCAAGTACCATTACGAAGAAATGCATTGATTTCATCATCTGATGAGACGCGCCAATCCGGATCTTTATGAGCTTCAGAAATACAAGTGGGTTCTCGAAGAGAGTCACATACCAGGGCATATTTGGAGTTGGGTTTAAAAATACCATCCTTGGCTCTAGTTACTATTGGATGTGACTTGAGAGTAGAATCGGCACCTGTCGAAGTTGAATCTGAAGTGAGGCAAGTCTGTCTGGTGGAGTCCAACACATCAGGCGAAGTTGTTAGAGCTGGTGCGAGAACCGTGTCATCAGACTGTGTCACATTAGATGATGCTGGTGAATATTCGGTGACAGATGGCAGTGTAGGAGACCGAAATACAGGAATGGTAGTTGGTGTAGACGTAACAGTAGCTGGTGTCGACAATACACTGTCCGAGATTGACTGGTGATGACGTGTAATTGGATGAACAGATGAGGAATATTGATTCGTGTTTGAAGACTACAAAGCATTATTTAAGCCGACGGGAACTGCACAAGATGGCAGTATTGGAGTAACAACAGATCGAGAAACCAAGACAGGTGGAGATGAAACACACAAGGGTGAAGTAGAATTTACCTGAGAAGGAGCCGATGACGGTGAAGGTAGTGCAAAGGGAAAGGTAGTCTCATCAAACACAACATGACGACTGACATAAATACGACCCGTAGGAATATGAAGGCACTTATAGCCCTTTTGAGATGGACTGTAACCAATAAACACACATGGAGAGGAAAGAGGCTCCATTTTATGAGACCTATACGGACGTAGGTGGGGATAACATAAACAACCAAAAACACGAAGAGAAGTGTAATCTGGAGGACAACCAAAAAGAGCAGCATATATGGATAAATTAGTAATAGAGGTGGAAGGAACACGATTCATCAAGTAGCAAGAAGTGTAAAAAGAATCATACCAATACGAAGATGGTACAGAGGCCATGTTTAAAATTGTAATCCCAGTTTCACGAATATGACGATGACGGCGTTCTACTAAACCATTTTGTTCAGAAGTGTGTGGACAAGAAAATCTATGAAAAATACCAAGTTTCTGAAGATGCGGAGTAAGTTTACGATACTCAAGTGCATTATCAGATTGGAAAATTTTGATTTTTCGGTTAAAAAGATTTTCAACATGCTTTTGGAACAAAAAGAATATAGAGAAAACATCAGACTTTTGAGACATAGGAAACATCCAAGTAAAACGACTAAACGCATCAATAAAAATTATATAATATTTGTATCCTTCATTAGATAAAATATGAGAGGGTCCCCATACATCTGAGACAATTAAATCTAAGGGATTCAAATAAATAGTTCTACTGGGATGAAAAGGTAACTTATGACTCCTATGTTCATGACAAGATGAAAAAAATTTAATAGTCTGACTAGAAACCGGAAGTGAAAACTGAGAGACGACTTTACGAACTGTACGCATCATTGGATGTCCCAACCTAGAGTGCCAGTCTTGTAATCTAGCATGTTCACCTATGCAAACTTTAGGAGACTGAGATAAATCATCAAGTTGATAGAGACCACCCCTCCTACTTCCACGAATAAGAACCTTCCCGGTGCATCGATCCTTCACAAGACAAAAATTCGGATGAAATTCAAATAAGACATTATTATCGGTAGTGAGGCAAGAGACGGACAAAAGATTATGAGATATTTGTGGTGCATAGAGAACATTATGAAGTTGTAAATTACGATTGGGAGTACCCAAAACAGAGGATCCAACATTATAAATTGGAATAGAAGAACCATTACCCATCTGAATTTGATCAGGACCAATGTACTCGTTCGAAAACTGAAGACGAGAAAGATCATTTGTTATATGATCTGTAGCACCACTGTCAGGAGTCCACGGAGGAGTTGGAAATAATCCAGCATGATCTGTATAGGCATGCGGTATAGAAGCTGGTGGTTGAAGACGCGGAGGACAAAAAGCACGATCAAAACGGTTCCAACAGTCTGGAGCTTCGTGATTTGGACGGCCACAAAGTTGACAGGGAGTTTTCGACTTATTGCGTGATGATTGAGCTGAGACAAACTGGGTGGAGCCAGTACTAGCACTAGAACTAAAGTTACGATTGATGTTATTTTATATCCTGGATGAAGCAGCTGGATTAGTGGGCTGATGTGAGGCAGCAGCGTAGTGGGCTGGGCTTCCACTGGAAACGCCAGAAAACCGAGAGGAAGAGACAGGCTGTGCATGCAACGATTTTTCCTGATGCTCAATACATAATTCAAAAGTTAGAAGAAAAGTAAGAAAATCTTCCACAGTTAAAGAACTCATCGTGGTAGTCAAGGATGTAACAATAGCATCGTACGGACTGTCAAGACCGGCGAGAAGACAGTGACGAAATTCTTTGTCGGTAACCGTTGTATTGGCAGCTGCAAGAGTATCCACCAAGTCTCGAGCATGATTGATATATTCACGCATGGTCTTTGAACCCTTCTTAAGAGCACGTAGCTCACAGTGAAGATGATGAATTTGAGCATCAGATTTAGAGGCATATAGAGCTTCAAGAGAGTCCCATATTGCTTTCGAAGTTGTAAGACGGTGAACATGACGGAAGACAGCAGGTGTAAGAGAGGAAAACAACCAACTTACCATGATTTTATCCTGTTTTATCCATGAAAGAAACGCCGGAGTAGGGGCTGCATTATCAACAGGAGGTGCTGGGAAGGGTTTCGTACCAGTAATATAACCATCGATATCGTAACCTTGAAGATATGGCAAAAACTGTGCTCGCCACAAAGAATAATTATTTTCATCTAATTTAACTGTGATGATATGATGTGGTTGGGAGAATTGGGCAGGGGTCATTGTTGAAAGTAGAGAAGGAGAGGTTGAATCAATGATTGCGTGGGTTGTAGAAGCTTCAGTAGACATAGTTTGTTTTTGAGAAAGACGAAACGAAAAATAGGGTTTGAGAAGGACCTAAACCTAGCTGATACCAAGCTAAAACTAATTAGGTTTTGATTAACTAAAGAATAGAGACACGGAATAGGTAAAGTAGAAGACGAGTTTTATTAACTGTAAATTGTGTATTTAACATGAACATACACATGCTATATATATACACAAACTTAGCTTGAATTGTAGGCTAACATATTTCCTAAAATACAAGAATTCCAAAATAAAGAAAGCTTTAATACAACTAACTTCGGTCACGTTATTTGTTAACGTGACATAGTGTTAACACGCTTTTTGAAGCCGTCAACAAACAACTAATTTGCCTCTCTTGCAGTAATTATATGGAAAACCAGATGAATTGTTTGATTGCTTGCAATCATTGCAAACAAAACTTCCTCCATTTCATCATCACACACAGTCTGTTTTCACTTGCCACGATCAAAAACCAAAACCATAATATGAACTCTTTGTGTTTCCTTATACCTTTGAATAGTATGAGGTGCATTCATGTATACAAGTAACATTTTAGACATCCGAACCTCAAATAAATATAGAAGTAATAATGCACTACAAGAAGTTTCCAACAATTATTTATTTGTTGTTTCTCCTTCCAATCTTGAGCAAGCATATGTTGGACATGGCGACGGGATAGAGTCGGTAATAAGTTTGAATATCGCCTATTTGGTCTTTACACATACATTTTCTTAGTAATGTAATAAGTATGCAAGCCCAAGGCAGTAACAAAAACTCTCCAATAATAGCGATGTTTCCTAAAAAAAGAACCCTATTTTGGGGCAGCCTCAAAAATTTTGGGGCATTCATATAAGACAAAAAATGGGTGCCAATAGTAATTCAATGGTTGCCCTTATCCAGAATTTTTCAAAAATCCTAAAATACCCCTCATTAAATTAGTGGTTAATTAGTGATAATAAAACTTTATTAATAGTTAATGACTAAAATTAGTTTAGTGTAAATTAATGATAATAATTTTTTGTTTAAATTAGTGAGTGAGTTTAGAAAAAGAAGGAGGAAAGAAGAAGGAGAGGAGGGAAAAAAAGAGGGAAATTTATTATTTTTCTTTGTTTGAGAGATGTGTGATACAAATTCGAGTGAGGAAGGTGAATCTTCATCATGTAAAGCTAAGAAAATACATATCAATTACGATGGAGATCCTGAAAAGGCTGATTTGTTGGATTATGAAAATGATTTTACACAAACTCAACTTTTTTCTCAAGCTCAAGATGATTCATTTATGGAGCCAAATCCAAGAGATGAGTACATAGATGAGGAACCCAATGCTAATAATACACAGGTATGGTTGTATAAGTTGTTTAATGTCCGATTTGTAGCTTGATTTCACCAAAAGTTATGATTTTTGCAACTGGTTCGGCGACACAGAACAATGTTCGGCAGATAACATCTGTGCCGAACCATGGAAAATAAGAACAGTTCGGCGAATTCAATTGAGAAAACAATGCGCCGATCTGTCCTTCAATTGTTTTAGCGCCAAAACACAGTTAATGGTTCGGCTCAAATTTGAGGTAACATTTATAGCCGAACCATATCTTTGAAAACATACGAGTTACAGTGTAATGTTCGGCTTACGCGTTCTCTAGCCGAACATAAATTTTTGTTTTCGGAATATTTATGAAACTCAAGTGTTATGGTTCGGCTTTATATGTCAAACACGAATTAGCCGAACATTGGATTCGGCTTTCTTATTGTTGTCCGTGTGAGCCGAACCTTACCCAAAACATGTGCGATATTGTTGTAGATTGTTGCTGAAATGGAAACTATGGAGGATCAACCACCGCCTGTTGATGTAATTCATGAAGATACTAGAGATCACTTCCAAACTGACTTGGTAGGTAAAAAACTGTAGTTAATTTTTTTTATAAATTTTCCACTATGTTGTGTGCAAAATCATTAATAAAAGTAAAGTTTTGTACTTGTGGATATGTAGACGTGGAAAACCAAAGAAGAAGATGTTAAATGGGTTGAGGAACGTGCTTGGAAAATCAATTGCGTCCTAGTTAAAGGTAGACAAAGCCGAAAGAAGCGGGTTGAGATGGTTTGTGAGAGGGGCGGGAAGAAAGTAAGCAAGAAGAAAAAAGATAAGCCATATGTTGGGAAGACCGGGAAAAAATTTAAGACTAAAACAAGGAAGATAAATTGTCCTTTCAAGATCATCTTAAATTGGAATAAAGATGAAGACATTTTCACAATGAATAAAGATATGGATTGCTGTCATAACCACCCACGTCCAAAGGATCTTCATGGACATTATAGAGCCGGAAGACTCAAAGCTCATGAATATGCGGAGGTAGATAAAATAACACGAGCACGTATGGCACCCTCTAAAATTCTTAGCAAGTTGAAGGCGGATGATAAGAATAACAAGACTATGTTGCAACAAATCTACAACGCGAGAAGTACTTTGAGAAGAAAGGATTTGCAAGGTAGGTTGGTGATGCAACAATTATTGTGGTTGGCGCAAAAGAAGAACTATGCTTGCCAAAATAAATTGGATGAATTCGGCCATGTGACGCTCCTTTTTATTGCGCATCCAGAATGCGTAAAGTTGGAATTATGCTTCCCACAAGTTCTTATATTGGATTGCACTTACAAGACCAATAAGTATGATATGCCCTTGATGAACGTTGTTGGTCATACGTCAACCAAGTCACCTTTCACCATTGCTTTTTGTTTTTTGCATGATGAGTTGAAAGAAACCTATGTGTGGGCATTGGAACAAGTGAAGTTAATCTTCCGGGAGGATGCTCTTCCAAAGGTCATGGTAACCGACCAAGAGGCGGCATTGATGTTTGCTATAAGGAAGGTTTTTTCGAACGCGCAAAACTTTCTCTGTACCTTTCATGTATGGAATAATGTTAAGAAGAAATGCCAAGGGATAATCCAACCGCTGAAGTTGAAAGAGCTAGAGAAGATTGCTAAATTACCGGATGGAGAACGAGAAGTGAATAAGAAAGAATTCAAGGAGGCATATGAGTCTAATGAACGGATGTGGGCATGTTTTCACAATGATTGGGAAGCTTTGACTTGGTCCATCACCGAAGAAGTGTTTGAAGAAAATGTTGCAAAGCTCATTGCGAATTGGGGCGTCAAATACCCAGAAATCATTATATATTTACGGAAGCAATTCTTGGATATGAACGCACATAGATTTGTTAGTGCATTTAAAAACAAGCACAAGCACTTCTACAACCAAGCTACAAGTATGGTAGATTCGGCTCACTATCGTTTGAAGAAGAATCTATTTGGGTGCGTGGACACGTTCGTCACGGTTTTTGACGCAATGGAAGACTATTTCATGAGTGATGTTATAAGAATTACAGCGTTATTCGAAAAAAATGTAATTATGAAGCATGATGAATTCCCGGATGATAAGTGGCTCCGGGGACTAACCCATATGGTCTCTCATTTGTGCCTTGAACTTATAATGAAGGAAGTGGATTTGATGGACAAAATGGACGCCAACTCCCAAGAAGAGTGTGTTTGTAAAATTAGGGAAAGCATGGGACTTCCGTGTCGGCATGAACTACTTCGGTACAAGGATTGTAGGATACCTTTTGAGGCTATTGATTCTCATTGGAAACAATTGAGTAGTGATCCAATGCCCGACGAGGACGATGATGTAGAGATTTGGGACACATCTTACGGCAAAAGGTTGGCTGAAATGTATCGTGGGATGTTGCGACCTCATAAACGAATCTTTTGGGAAAACATGATGCCAATCCTTTATCCTCACACCCAACAAGGTATATTAGAACCGGAAAAGGGACCACAAAAAGGTAGGCCACCCACGAAAGAGAACCGACAAGAGCAGAGAGCAAGAGCATATGCTATTACCAAAAAAAAAACACCTACCACAAGGGATCCATGCGGGGTGGAGTACCATGATCCAAAGTACGAAGAAGAGAAGAAGGCAATAGAGAAGTTAGACAAGATGGATGAAGTGAAGCTATCAAAGAAACGTGGTCGACCGAGCAAGGTTATAGGTGAAATAAGTAACAAAGATGTTAATAATAGTGGTCCTCTATGTCCTCCCCCATTGGAAGGAGACGTAAAGCTTAAAGGTAAGATGTTTCAATCTCAACAAATGGAAACAAGAAAGACCACGACGCTTCCCAAGCAAAAGGAGAAAAAGACCGTATATGCGGAAGGGAAAATGAAGGGTCCTAAAAGAGATAGTTTGGGGAAGTATTTGAGACCTTCTAATATTATTTACAGAAACTACTTGGACAACCTACCCGAAGCCATTCATGAGTTTATTATATCCATTGACGATGTCGAAGGGGATGGAAATTGTGGTTTCCATGTCACCGCGGAACAACTAGGACCTTTTAAGGATGGGAACCAACCGGTTTCCCAAGGGGATGAAGTAAATCATATTCGTCAAAGATTGTTACAAACTCTACGTCGAAACAGGGACTTCTACAAGTCAATGATGCGAGGTGGCGGAGACCACGGGGTCGCACAAGAGTTCATTAGTTTTGAACGGCGTTTACATGGGGATACCGTCATCACACGTGATCATTGGATGCAAATGCCGATATTTGGGTTTTTAATCGCGGAGACCTTTAATTGTGTTGTTCATTCGTTTTCGAGGGCCGGAAGTTGTTCCACCTATGAGCCGCCAACAAAGCCTTGCAATGAGAGTGTGAAAGATAGAAGACTTGTCATCGCATTTGTTCAAGGCTGCCATTATATTGGTCTTAAGCTTAGATCCGGTTGCCCAATACCTCCATTGTATCCCGAAGCCTTTTGGCCTGTTTTTGAAGAAAATTACGCTATGGATTGGTGTGCAAATTACGCTATGGAGATGGAGCTTTGGAGAAGTTTACATCCACCTCTTCCAGCCGGACTAGTGTTTGTAATGGATGATGAGGATGAAGAAGAGGTTTTCGAGGATGATGAAGAGGATGTTTTTGAAGATGACGAAGAAGATGTTGTGAGGTTGGGATCACCATAGTACTTGTTCTAATATGAATAATTATTTTGCATTTTCTTTTCGTCGTATTCCTAGGTTGATATGAGATTATGAATGCTATATAATGTATCCTAAAGCGCATGTTATGAATTGATAATATTTTTTGGTTTTTTAACCTGTTTTTTGGTGCAAACAATGGAAGAACAAGAACTTTCAGTAACAGGTTCGGCTTTAATTTGACTTCTTGTGTGTGCCGAACTTTAGTTATACTTTGTATTTCAACGCCCAGTTAAAGGTTCGGCTTATTCGATGTATTCAATAATAAGCCGATCCTAATAATATTACTTACAGTGTATGATTCGGCTAACATTTGACATTTTTTTGGTGCCGAACTCGAGTAATTATATGTACTCAATCTCCAGTTAAAGGTTCGGCTTATTCGAAAAAATCACAATGGAGCCGATCCTGATAACTATACAAATGACCAATTGTTTGAAATAGTTTGAAATCATTAAATCATCATTACAAAATAACCATTACAAAATCAATACCCATTACAAAGTAAAAATTTACAAGCATTTAATAACCAAAACGAGATATGACAAACTTTCTAAGGATGTTGTAGTGAGCTTGGTATTTGAAATTTTTCCCTTTCCATCTACGCCATTCCTCTAGAACTCGAACAACAACCTCATCATTTGTTTCACCTTTATGCCTATATCGAGTCACAATCCGAATCATAGCTATGAAGTCCCGAACTTTTTTTTTAATTGTTTCTATTCGACAAAACATGGAAGCGTTATCCCGGTTGTTTGGATTACCTGTTTCATTGGTGAATGCTTCATGAATTCTGACCAAGTAGTACATACTCATTAAACCCTTTACTCGTCGCTCGGAACCCTTCTCCGGATAGTAAGTTACGTAATGTTTGCAAAGAGATAAATCTTCTTCTAGAGTATACTTAGGTCTAGACACTGCCATTTTGTGCTTTAATAATGAGATATCGTATGTGGATATATATATGAGTGGCGGATTGTATTATTTGTAACGGCTATATTTTAAAAAGTTCATTAAACCGATCTAGTTCGGAAAGTACGGCATTTATATTACAAGCCGAACCATCCATAACGTACCATTCCCAACGGCTACTTTTCAAATTTTAAAAAACACTATTAGTTCGGCAGAAATATTTTTATATTTAAATGCCGAACCTGATGTAATTTCGTCAATCTAGTGCATCTCAGCGCAAAGGTCTCTAATAAATCTAGGAATTCTTCTCTTCAGCCATGTGTAACATATTCCGAGCTGGTATCTTCTTCCTCCATGGCGTATATCCCAAAGCCTTTGAATTCTAGCTTCCTAAAAAAATTTAATAACCAAGGTTAGTTTTATAAAAAATAAATAAACAACACTCTAATGGATCAGTAATATTTTGGATTACTCACTTTTTCCTCATTAGTTTCGCTGGGATGATATTGATTAACCCATCCTAATACTCTGATGTAATCTTTCATCGTATAACGGATTTGTTGGAATCTTTCGGCTAATTCCGAACGCGTACGGTGTTTAAGATTTCCATCTACCCGAAAATGGTATTCTTTAACTTTTTTCCAAAACATCGAATAATGCTCACCATAAATACGATAAGTCTGAATGAAAGCTCTAACAAGCAACTTATCATCTTCTACGGTGAATGGTTCCATGAATTAGTATAGACGTAAACAATGAGTGAAGCAGACCCAATGCTATGAATATAAAACTATATATAGTAAATGCCACAACGGATCTATTTTTTTGAGAAGACAGTTTAATGTTCGGCGCATGTGAACGATATCTTTATTAGCCGAACCTGTTGATTTTAGGGTTCGGCTTATTCGAATCTGGTCGAGTTTGCCGAACCAAGACATTATCAAAATTAGGTTGAAACTCCTAGGTTAGGCAAATACGCAAACTGTAATTGAAGCCGAACCATTCCCTTTCGTGTTGTTTGAAACACCACCTAACATTCGAACAAATAAGGTACCTAACAAGTGTACTTCACAAATCGTAACAAACAAAGTGTGTTTAACAACTCCTAATGAAATATAACAAACTAAGTGTACTTCAGGACACATCCATCCAAACTTATAGTTCACTCACCACGACCTCTTTTCCCTTTATGACGTACATTCTCGTCCTCTTCAGCATTTGGCCTTCCCCTACCAGGTTGACTTGAGCCTTCACCTTCTTGCCGTGGCCTCTTGGTCGTCGGCCTTTTTTCTTATTTATTGGGTCCTTTCCCTTTGTTTATGACTGCATCCCACTGGTTGTACCAATACTTTTGCTCCTCCACCGTCATCTTAGTTTTGCAAGAAATTTTTTTCTTCAAATTTCTCAACAACTCCTAACCCGCCGAAACCTAGTTCAAGGTAAAGGTTGGTTAAACAAGAACTTTAATATTTAAGAAGTAACACTTAAACAAGTGTAAATTGATGACATCGCTTACCATTGTTTTATATGCCTTTTGAATGTCAAGGGCCTTGGACTTCTTTTTGGTAACCTTTGCCTTGTCCCTGTCAGCTACAACTTGACTTGCTCTATTGATAATAAGCGGATGTGAAATTTCATTATACCAATCCATATAGCCTAGCTCTACTCGTGGAGGACCGTCAGCCAAAATATGCAAGTGGTTCATATTTAACTTGTTGGCATCCAACGTTCTCCAGTGCTGTAAGCTTGGTTCTGGATCATATTTGGGGCACCATAAAGAGGTGGTGCTTTTAGTCCCATGGCTACCCAATGGCAACAAGCTGAACTTATTGTTAACTACCAGGAGCGTTTGGACAGCTCCTAACTGACGTAGAACGCGACGAGGATCATATATTACATAACCACCCGGATAAAATAAAGGTCCATAGTACATACCTATCGGCACAAAATGATCTTGAACAACATAATCTTCTCGAGCATCTCTCAAATATGGGTCAAATACGACATCACTCTCATCCAAAGAGTCTAATTTCTCCCTGAGATTAATAAACACATCTTTCGTATTTCTTTCTTTATTGGCTTCCATATCATATCGATTCGCTGTTGGAGTTCTTTTATCCCAATTAGCATGTACTTTGGCCAATTTTAATTACGGGTAATGGTCATATACCCACACCTACATAAACAATTCAAGATTTCTCAAAATATCCTATGACTAATCAATGTTCGGCAGAGCACGAAAAATGTAAGTGCTGTCGAACCCATTGTTCAGAAAGATCGGCTACAACATATGCTAAAGTTTAAGCCGAACTTGTCCCCGAGGAACCAAAGTTTTGTTTTGAATAAGTATAATTTGAACAACAAAATCAAATTTAATGAAGATTATTACCTGAAGCATAGTAAAATTTCCTCCAATGTTTGTACTTGCCAACCTAGATGCTTGTGCGAGTTGATTGAGTAGGTAGGCAAGTGACGTTGTCCCCCAAGCATAAGTATTAACCGAGTGAACATTCTTGAAAAATTGGAGATATTGAGCACTCACCTTGTTCCCAGAAGTGTCTGCAAAGATATCTCTTCCAAGAGTGTACAACATATATGCTGTTGCAGTTTGTTTCACTAGATCCTCAGTCATCACCAACTTTCCATCTTTAACCCTGTCCGCTGTTTTCTCAAAATAGGTTTTCAACCTCACCAACTTGAACTTCTTGTTTTTCTTGTTAGGCGCACCTTTATCATCATGGGTAGAAGTGACATCTCTCACAGAACAACAAAACTCTAGTTCGGTTTTCGATTTTGGCTAACCTAGAGTTTCCTCGGCCAACTTATACAACTCATCCCAACTCATATTATAAAACGCGGCATCCAAACTTTCGCCAGTGACACTAAGGCCCGTAATCTTAAAAGCGTCGTCAGGAGTGATTGTCATCTCGCCAAAAGGGAGATGAAATGTGTAAGTCTTAGGAGCAAATTTCTCGGCAAAGGCGGAGGATGTCACTCTATCACATTCTTGATGACCATATTTAATGGCAGGCCATAAACTAGAGGCTTGCACTATAGCAACCACCTCAGGCACCTCTTTAAACAAATCCCAATGTGCAGCCCTTTGATGTCTCAAAACTCTTACCACACGACAATGGTCAGGAGTCTCATATATCCTCTTAGCCCAAGAATTTCGGTAACCAATCAACACCTTGCCTCCGTCAACTGGAAGACCGTGTGGTAAACCATCAGCTCTCGGATCTATTACATCATCATCATCATCAGGAATGTGAAACCCAACAACACGAGGTGTAACTTCTTGCTTCTCTGGTTGTTGTTGTTGCACTTCAGGTTGATCTTCCACATCAGTTTTATCTTCCGGCTTTTCATTTTACCCTTTAGGTTCCTATACATAGAACAAAAACATAAACAAGCAAAATACTACCACAAAGTTCGGCTTATACGAACCCCAGTATTAAGAGCCGAACCAGAGATACTCAAAGATCGGCTATTATCTAAACCGCCGAATCGTGCGAGTTAAAGGTTCGGCATATAAAACATTAAAGAATATTAGCCGAACCTTTCCCTATGTTTCTGAAAAATATTCTTAAAACCTAGTTTTTTTCAATTAAACCTAGTCTAACAATACAATAAAATACATTAATCAACAAATTAAAGGGTTGGGTTTGTATAACATACCTTCTAATCCTCATTTCCGGGGTTTCTTCTTCACTTGATTGAACTTCTTTCCCAATTTCAGTTTCAACTCCTTCTAACGGTTCTTGCTCTTCAATCGACGGATTAGAAGAAGATTTGGACCGCCTACCAGTTGCTTTTTGTTTCTTACGAGCCATTTTGTAGTTGTGTTTAATCGACGATCAAATTTTTATGAATCGACGATCAATTTCGGCGATGAAATATGGTTTTAACCGATTTTCTCCAAAGAGGTTTGAATAGAGAAGAGGAGAAGAGGAGAAGGACCGAATTGATGACCCCAAAGAGAATTTTTTGTTATTATATAAACTTTGGGGGTAGTATAGTAATTTACAAGTTTCTATAAAATTCTAATACTTTGCTATTAGGTTCGGATATTTAGTAACATGGACATTACTGCCGAACTTACTCTTGAGACAGTTATGGAATGTAACAGTATAAGGTTCGGCGGATACGCGTTAATTACCAATAAGCCAAGCTTTTAACTAACCAAACTGTTCAAGGTCAGTATCAGGTTCGGCAAATACGATAACATATTAATAAGCCGAACTTGGACCTGTAACTTGCATATCGCAGTGCACTCAAAGCTTAGTATTTCACTTAAACATAAAAGCATAACATTGTAGTTAAACATCAAAACATTGTATCTAAAACCAAACACATAACATTTTTTTCTTCAAGTAAATAAAATTGTGCTAAAATCAAACATTACTTAAAACTAAAGCATTAAAACCTAGTGTACTTCCATTTAACATAATACTCTATTGAGGACGACCGCCTCTTCCACCACCACGCCCTTTTTTAGCACCCCTTCCACTCGCACCTTCACCTTTGTTGATTACTCCATCCCAACGACTGTACATATATTCTATCTCTTCCACCGCCATATCCACATTGCAATCAATTTTCTTCTTCATAGCCTTCAACACGTCGTTACCCCCAGCAATCTGATAAAATGTAGTTAAAACATATAAGCAACACTAGACCAAAATAGTGAAAACAAGTTTAAAAGTATGCAGTCAATATACCATAGTTTGGTAAGACTTCGAAACATCTTCAACCATGCCCTTTGTGTTCTTCCTCGTCTTCGGCTCGACTTCCTTTTGTTTTTGCTTTCCCCTCTTACCATCTACAAAAGCTTGACTTTCCCTATTAATGATTAAAGGATGTGAGATTTGGTTATACCAATCTATATAAGCCGGGTCGACTTCACAAGGATCCTCACGCAACTCTTCTAAGTCAACCCAACTTAATTTGTTATCTTCCAATTTATTCCAACAATCAATGGTAGGATCGGGATCATATTCGCCATTCCATGAACTTTCTGTACTCTTTGTTCCTTTAGAACACTTGGGAAACAACTTGAACTTTGATTCCTCAGGCACCGGAATCGTTTGGATAAATCCATATTGACGGAGTACTCGACGGGGATCAAATAATATAAAGCCTTCGGGATAAAACAATGGCCCATAGTACATCCCCAACGGCATATCTTCATCCTCAACAACTTCATCATCTTCTTCATCCTTTTTGTATGGTTGAAATACAACTTGTTCAACATTCAAAGAGTCTAACTTTTCTCTCAACGCTATCAAGATTTTCTTTTTATTCCTCTTCTTATTTTCCTTGAAAATCCATTTTCCCGAGGAAGGGAATGTGTCCACCCATTTAGCATCTTCCTCGGCTAAATTCAAATCCAGGAAATGGTCATATATCCATACCTGCACCAACAATATAAAAAACAAAACAAATAACTTATTTATTAGGATCCCTAGAATTGGATCATGGAGGTTGATAACTCTGGGAAAAAGAATAAAGTTAGGCTTAATGTAAAAACCTATTTCAGTCCGAATCACGAAAGTTCGGCTATGTGAACTATATTATACACAGCCGAACCTTTGAAAAAAAAGGTTCGGCATACATAAGAATCAAAATTGAAAGCCGAGTTTTTCTAAAAAATGGAACTACAATGTGTAAACTTACCTGAAGCATTGTGAAATAACCTCCAATGTTTCTACTTGTTAACCTAGACGCAATCCCAAGTTGCTCAAATAAGAAAGAAAGGGCTGCGGTTCCCCAAGAGTACTTGTGGCAGCTTTTCAAATCCCTTAACAATTGGAGGTATTGAGCATTAACCTTGTTTCCACTGTTATCGGGAAATATAACACTTCCTAAAGTATACAATAAATATGCGGTAGCAGTGCGATTAGCTATGACCTCGTCCATAACCAACTCCCCCTTTGAAATTTTCTCCTTTGTGTCTCCAAAACACTTTTTCAAAGCGTTCAACTTGATTTTCTTCAACTTCTTTGTACAAGAATCCACAAACTTCACCTCTTTAGCAGCGCAGGCAATCTCCAATTCTGTTTTGTCTTTTGGCCAACCAAGAGTTTCCTCAGCAAGTACATACAACTCGTCCCAAGTCATTTCATAAACCGCTGAGTAAACATTTTTCCCATGCGTTCTAAGACCACTAATATTCTGTGCATCGTCTGGAGTAATTGACATCTCGCCAAAGGGGAGATGAAATGTGTAAGTCTCCGGACAAAATCTCTCACAAAAGGCTGAGTTTGTAACTACATCAAAATCATCTTGTGCATAGAAAATAGCAGGCCATAAACCAGAGCCTTGTACTAAAGCCACCACCTCAGGAGCCTCGTTGAAAATATCCCAGTGTGCAGCGGTTTGGTGTCTAAGTACGCGGACTGCATCCCTGTGATCTGGAGTCTCGTAAATTCTCTTGGCCCATGACTCCTTGTATCCAATCAACACTCTTCCACCATATTCAGGGAGACCATGGGGCAAACCATCCCTCCGAGGATGTATAACATTATCCGGATGAGGAATGTGCTTACCTGTCTCCCTTGATTTAACAACTTTCTCTTGTCCTTGTTCTTCTTCTTGTTCTAGTTCTTCTTCTTCTTGACCTTCTTCATCATTGTGATCCTCTTGTTCTACGGGCAAAGAGAAAGTCGTGTCAATACCCCTTTTTCCTGCATGTAAGTTCTTTATGCCACCACCTCGAGGTTTGGGAGTTTTTGAGTTAGAAGGAGTCACTTCCATTGTTCTCCTTTTAAGCTTGTCCTTGAATTTTCCGGGATGGGTTCTAAAACAAATGACAAACCTTAATTAGTTTTTCAAATTAAATAAATATCATTATACCACACATTTTCATAACTCACCTATAACTGGATAACTTTAGAGGAATCTATTGGCCATAAACAGATTAAAGTTCGGCACATACGATTTTTATCAATATGAGCCGAATAAAATGTACTACAGTTATATCCTTTGTCAGAGAAAGGTTCGGCACATTAGAACTTTATCGCAATAAGCCGAATAATGTACGCATAAGTAAATCTAGAATGGTTTGGCTAATAATATTTCAATAATTAGAGCCGAACTGTTCTTCATCTGGGTAAAAAAACAAATTCGACAGGGACTGTGCTGCCGAACATGAACCTGATACTAAAAAAAACGAGGCCGAATCATCGATTTCAGGTCATAAATCAACGAAATACGCAAAAATAAACAATGGGTTTGTGGGAAATACCTTTCTATGTGCACTTTTAAAGAATCGGCCTCTATCTCTCCCTCTCCAACACCAATCGATCTGGTATCCACTTCATCTCCATCTTTCTCAAAAGCCCTAGATTGAGATGCTACGGAAGATAAACCAGGATTCATCACCGTATTTCTAGGGCATCGCTTAACACGAGGTGCCATTTACAACTGCAATCAACAACGAAATCAAAGAAATTTTTTTCTGAAATTTTGGAGAAGAAGAGGGAAAGAGAGGGGTTTTTGTTTTTAAAACTTAAAATTTTATTTTTTTTAATAAGTAACGGATTAGTGTGTTAATTAGTGGGAGGTTAATTAGTGGGATGGGTTAATTAGTGGGATTGTTTTAGGATTAGAATTTAATTAAGTGGAAGGGTAGTAATGTAATTTAAATTGGGAAGGGGTATTATAGTAACTTAACAACCATTAGGATAAGGGCCACCATTGAATTACTACTGACACCCACATTTTTGTCCTATATGAATGCCCCAAAATTTTTGAGGCTGCCCCAAAATAGGGTTCTAAAAAAATATGTTGTCATTTAAAAAAAAAATGTTGTCGTTGTCGTGCCGCAACATACTAGCAACCTGACCTTCCACCGAAGCCCACTTAGAGTCATGTTGAACTGTAACGCCTAGTTCGTCAACATAAACTATCACAACTTCTTCACTTCTTATATAGAATTAACGTTAATCCCTTGGGGGCATAATGGACTAAGTTCTTTAACGGACTGGATAAAAAAATCCAAAAGACCATCAAAATTAGATACACCTTATTTATCAACCTTTGAATGCTTCAAAACTTGTATTTCAAACAACTTCTCACTGGGTATAATCACGATTGGTAGGTATACAACAACTCTAGGATGAAATACATTTTTTGTTTCACCAAAAATAGCAAATTCTCGCAGCTACAACTCGCCAAACTCAACTTAGTGCCAGCACTGTATCCATCGCTTAGTGTTAATAGTTCTGACTCGTACATATATGAACGAATGTCATACTCAACGTCAGGTTTTAGATGCGCAATTGTCCATATTATACCATCATATAGTCGGACATCGTACGAGATTGTTCTTATCGTAAGTATCATTCTCTAGGCACGCAGTCATGTCATTTCTTAACTTCGATATATTAATTGAATATTCTTTTATAGGTTCATCTTCAAACCGATCGACATGAAAAAGCACCTTCATCTTATCATGCTTCAGAAAACTATGTAATTATTTCCCTCCTCTACCCGTGTTATGTGCATTGTTGTTTATATGACACTGCAATATAGTCTTTCTGACACATCCACTAATCCAATTCTCATTACTCCGCCCAATATTCGACTGTGATTCAAACCCTTGCACATAACTACAAATTGCATTGGAGCTTGCAAAGGGGTCATATTTACCATAAATATTACATTTCAGTATCTTTAGAGTACCATGCATAGTCCCATACTTTGTTATTCTCAATCCAAACTCCAAATACCTCATCAGGTCATTAAATAGACCTAATGGAAGATGTATTGTTTAACTTTACTGTAAGTACATAATTCCGCCACTCGCCACATATCCTCGGATGAACACGTGGAGAGCACATGATGAGGGGCATCAAGATATGATGCCACGTAGATACAGCCAAGAAACGTGTACCAGCAGGGAGGGCCCCTCATCTAGCAGATCCAATGGCCATAAAGGACGGAGCACGGAAACAAAGCACCACCGCGTTGGACCATATGCATCCCCGGATCTGCTTTATCCCATCTCGAGAAGAGTCTAAGATCTACGTTCAGGGCCCAACTGACTGACACGGACAAGACAGAGGCAGGACACCATGGCTAACGCGTGCAGAAGGCCCAACCACCCGCATTAAACACTCGGAGCAACACACGCGTCAACCCACCAACATAAGAAGCGAGCATATCTCTTCGGTAATAACGAAGAAACGAAGGGAGAGCCTCGTAATAACCGAAGACTCTGCGTGTTGGCACATAACACAAGAGGATAACATTACAACGGTTACGTCGGTGGACCCCACGTGGAATCCCTATAAATACCCCTCCTCACTAAGAGAGAAGGGAGGGTGGAAAAAAGGAGAAGAGGAAGAGAGAGAATTAGGAAGAGTAAGTAATACCCTAAATCCCGCTGCCTCAGTGAGAACCCCTAAAATCATTTCACTAAGCTTGTAATCAATCCATACTTAATGAAACCTTTCTTTTACCCAGTGGATGTAGGCCTTAGTGCTGAACCACATAATTACTTGTCTCCTTTATATTACGCACTTTACATTACGTTCTTTACATTACGCACTTTATATTACGTTACTTACATTACGCACTTTATATTACGTTCTTTACATTACGCAACCTACGTTATACTCTTTACATTCCGCACTTTACGTTCGTTCTATGCACTCTGTGTTAAGTGCTCGATAAGACAAGGACGAGTCCGAGGACTCAGAGTCGATGAATCGGCGTACGCACTATTTTTCTATGTACGTTATATCCAACCCTTGAACTTCGGTGTGGGCGAACTTTGTTTGTGGACACGTAGATACCTGCGTAATTTACGTGTTCACAATTTGGCGCTAGAAACAGGGATTCTTTCCCGGTAAAAGATTTATCTTATCCTGTGATTTGAGCACTATGGCTTCTCTGAGCACTGCTCTCTGAAAATAGCGGTGCTTGGAGCATTTTTGTGTTTTTACACCTTTTCGCTCGGTAGATCTACTTCTTCGGAGTGATTTTCAAGTTTTCATCTTTAGAAAATCAAGCGTGTGGACATATCCACGGATTTTTCAGTAGATCTACATCTTCGAAATGATTTTCAAGTTTTTATCTTTAGAAAATCAAGCGTGTGGACATATCCACGGATTTTTCAGTAGATCTAATCTTCGAAATGATTTTCAAGTTTTCATCTTTAGAAAATCAAGCGTGTGGACATATCAACGGATTTTTCAGTAGATCTACTTCTTCGAAATGATTTTCAAGTTTTCATCTTTAGAAAATCAAGCGTGTGGACATATCCACGGATTTTTCAGTAGATCTACTTCTTCGAAATGATTTTCAAGTTTTCATCTTCTGAAAATCAAGCGTGTGGACATATCCACGGATTTTTCAGTAGATCTACATCTTCGAAATGATTTTCAAGTTTTTATCTTCTGAAAATCAAGCGTGTGGACATATCCACGGATTTTTCAGTAGATCTTCTTGTTCGAAATGATTTTCAAGTTTTCATCTTTAAAAAATCAAGCGTGTGGGCTTATCCACGGATTTTACAATAGATCTACATCCTCAAAAGCGTTTTAGAACAAATATACACCTAATGGTGATCTTATTTCACATTGCAAGATGACGGAATCCGATTTCCCAGACTTTACTAACGGGTTCCCCGCTGGACCAATCTTTTCTTGTGTACATCATAATCATTTTCAGAAAAAAAAAAAAAAAAATATCAAAAATAGAGAAGAACAAAGATGTAGGAAAAGCGAAAGCCTCATCAAAGGAAACACTAAGGACAACTACGGTAATGACTAGGAGCAAGCAAAAGGGAGAAAAGCTCAAAGCTACAGACAAAACGCAGAATGGAGCGGAGGGCCAGAGGCTTTTGGATGCAGCCACTATTGCAGCGGAAGCCCTAAAGGTCTCGGCCGCCAAAGCCGCAGCATCAAAGGCCGGGGCATCCAAAGGAGCGGCCTCCAAAGCAACCGCTTCCACCCGACCACACGAACCGCGTGAAGGGATGTCAGAGTCAGGATTGCATCAGCCTTTCTATGGGATGCCTCTCACTGACAAACAAAACGCACCCCCACAAGCAAACCAACCGCTTCTGATAGAAAGCGTACACGCACCACAGCCAGTGGAGCAACTGCATCCGCAAGCAGATCCCCCAGAGCCCCTAATTCAAATCGTGGACGAAGATCAAACGATAGCCGCGGAAGAACAGATGCCGGAAGGGACCCCTAATCAGGGGTTGAGCCAATCTGCCCAGATAAGGGCAGAATTAGAAGAATTAAGGAAAGCTCAAAAGACATACGCGGAGGCGGTAGCTCTGTTGGCACAAGAAAATCAGCAACTCATAGCTACCCAAAGTTGGGACACGGGATTCCAGCGCGACGAAGCTAGCTCAATGGCACCGAGACCAAATCAGGACCGTGGGATGGTACTGGCCGACAACCCGGACCCTATGAAACCAAGAGATACGATAAGAAGATGAAGGTCTGACCCGGAGGACAACCCGCACAACGCAGACTACTTCGACAGCGGTCGCCCACGCGCGGGGCAACTTTCTGCCCAGGAATAACATCAGCGCGCAATGGAAGATCTCCGCGCCGAAATGATGGAGGAGATCAAACAACTAAAGGCCAGGAAAGGGGGGGGAAGACTGGAACAAATAATGAAGGAAGCAAGCACTACCCCCTAACACCGCACCTAGCCAAGTCTCTCATCCCCCAGAAGTGCCCAGTTCCGGCCTTCGAATTCTATGACGGATCTAGCGACCCCGCAGTCCATCTTCGATATTATAATCGAATGATGGCACGATGGAATTACGACGAGGCCATATTATGCAGATACTTCCCTTCAAGTTTGAAGGGATCGGCGCTCTCATGGTTCGATAACTTGCCGCTAAATTCCATCAACTCATACGATCAACTTACTGAAAAGTTCTTAACGACTTACATGTACAACAAGGTTGTAAACACTATAATGGATAAGCTCTTCTCACTAGAAGTCCAGTACAAAGAAACAATCATAGAATACACAGACAGGTGGCACAGGATCTGCCAAGCCATCGGAAACGTAGATCTTGTGGTCAGCATCAACTGCTACAAATGGGGGCTCGACAGAATGAGCCCACTATTTTTCGAGATCCACGGAATCGTACCTACAACAGAAGGAGATCTTCGAGTGATCATAGAAAATCATGCCAGATTAAAATAAATACAACGGGAGAACCCAAGAGATCAGACCCAGCACCCACCGCGGACCAACTCTGCGGAACAATCCAGCAGACCTATGGGGGGTGACTTGGGTGAAATACCTAACGAAGACAGAAGAGAACGCAGGGATGATCGACGAGGAGGCACAAGAAAATTCGAAGATCGAGTTTTCACGAAGATGAATGCCAGTTACTCACGCATCCTGAAAGAAATCAAGGGCCGCGAGAAACTGGAATGGCCATGGTCTAAGGGGAAGCAACCCCTAGATCCGAGCATGCCAAAGAGTACTGTGAATATCATTGTTTCAATGGTCACTGGACAGAGAAATGCACGAATCTAAAAATAATGATTCAAAATCTAGTAGATGCGGGAGACCTCCAGCAATTTGTACACAAGACGAGCGAGGAAGATAAATCCAAACGAAGCAAGCAAGTCCAACTACCTGAAGGCAATCGTACCCTCAACACCATTTCCTGTTCTGAGTCCGTGGGACCTTCCCTAACGGCTCAGATAGGTAAGAGGTTGAGGAAAAAGTTTGAAGATTGATGTGAGCTTTATCCAATCGACGGGAAGGAAGTGGACGAACATGATCAATGGATGGACGCGCCCCTGACTTTCGACACTGATGATGTAGGTGAAGATATGGAAGATCATAACGATCCACTGGTTCTCACACTACCAATTGCAGGGTGCAACATTAAGAAAATCCTCATCGTCGGGGGAAGCTCCGTAAACGTTCTATTTTATGATACATTCAAACGAATGGAGCTCAATGATGAACAGTTGTTATCTTCATACTACACCATCTACGGATTCAATGGAGCAGCCACAAAGACCTTAGAAGACATTATCTTGCAAGTTGACGCAGGACCAATGAAGGTCGACACGCGATTCAGCGTGGTGGACGCACCCTCACCATACAATGCTATAATCAGCCGAAGATGGGTCCACAAACTCAAAGGGGTGGCCGCTACCTACCACCAGTACCTCAGGTTTCCAACACCCCAGGGGGTAATGGAGATAAAAGGCGACCAAGCCTTGGCACGAGAGTGTCAAAATCTGCAAAATAAGCTCAACAACGAACAAGATGAGCAGAGGAAGAACCGAAGATCACGAAACAAGGAAAACAAAAAGGAAAAAGCAATCAATGCTTACCTAGAATAAATCTCCGGAAAAATCCTTCCAAAGGGACATGTGGCGGGGAACACGGAGGCAGGTACCTCAGCCACAAAAGAAAGCGAGGAACCCATCAAATAGCAATCAAAGAAGATTCCTCTCCTAGGGGAATCAAAGCCCACGTTTACGCCTGTAGAAGCGGTGAAAGAGGTAAACGTAGGAACATAAGAAGAACCAAGAATGATTAAGATCGGAACGCTGATGGATAAGGAGCGCGAGGTATCCTTAGTAAAGCTGCTCATGGAACATGCGGATATCTTCGCATGGAAACTAGGAGACATGCCCGGCATCGACCCTAAGACAATCCAGCATGATCTTCGCATAAAGCAAGGCATGCCACCTTTTAGGAAGAAGGTGCGAAAAGTTGCCTCAGAGTACCACAAAGTCGTCGAGATGGAATTTTGTAAGTTGTTAGAAGCCGGATTTATCAAGGAAGTCAAATACCCAACATGGATCTCGAACATGGTCATCGTACCTAAAAAGAATGGCGGGGTGAGGATATGTATCGATTTCACCAACCTCAACAAAGCTTGCCCCAAGGACAGTTATCCTTTAACAAGCATCGACCAACCGGTCGAAGCAGTTGAAGGGTACGAAGAGATGTCCTTTATGGACGGGTACTCCGGGTATAACCAAGTGTTCTTATCAGAAGAAGATCAACAGCACACAGCGTTCCACACACCGCATGGACTCTACTATTACGTAAGGATGCCCTTCGGACTTCGAAACGCAGGAGAAACGTACCAAAGGATGGTTGACGCCATTTTTAAGCCATGGATCGGAAATACCTTAGAAGTCTACGTGGACGATATGCTGGTCAAGAGTAAGCTGCGAAAAGATCATCATCAAGATCTCAAAGATATTTTTCAGGCAATGAGGAAACATAAAATGAAGGTAAACCCGAATAAATGCACATTCGGTGTTACTTCGGGGAAATTCCTTGGGTATCTAGTAACAAAAAGAGGCATCGAAGTAGACTCTGCCAAAATTCAGGCTATAGTAGAAATTCCCTCTCCAAGGAACCTGAAAGAAGTCCAGAGTCTCAATGGTTCCCTAGCAGCGCTAGGGAGGTTCATATCCAGGTCTTTAGACAAATGCAAGCTCTTTTTAAATATCCTTAAAAAAGGGACCAAATTTGAATGGACGGCAGAATGCGAGGAAGCATTCAAAGAAATCAAAGACTACCTTGCTGGGATACCCATATTACAAAAGCCAGACCCCTAGGAGGTTCTGGCCCTATACATAGCAGCGACAGAGAATGCAATCAGCGCGGTGTTGGTAAAAACCAACACGAAGATAGAGAAGCCCATCTACTACGTCAGCAAAACTCTCAACACGGCGGAAAGAAACTACACAAAGATCGAGCAACTCATCTTGGCATTAGTATGGGCTACCCAAAATCTAAGGACCTACTTCCTAACACACTACATTCGCGTCCCCTGTAAAGCCCCGTTAGAAGCTATCCTCAAAAGTGCGGGAAAAACAGGGAGAATCGCAAAATGGAATACTCACCTAGACCAGTACAACATCATACACGAACTTCAACATTCCCAGAAGTCCCAAGTTTTAACAGACTTCCTTTCCGACCTACCACTGGAGAACGATGAAGAAATCCGCATTGAAGGGCTCAATACAGCGGGATTACCAAAGGGCATCAGAAGCAAAGATCCCGTCGATGTCCTCGAGCCAGCAAACCCAAGACAGTGGGAAATTTTTGCCGATAGCTTGAGGAACAAAGAAGGAGCGGGCATAGGCATCGTAATCACTACCCCAACGGGAGACCGAATCATCCATGCCTTCATACTAGAATTCAAAGAACACATCAATAACATCGTCGAGTACGAAGCCATTGTACATGCTTTGCGTTTGATAATAGAAATGGGAATAACAAATGTACGCTTGACCAGTGACTCACAACTGATCATCAGGCAAATAGATATGGAGTATAATGTGTATGACGAGACCTTGTCGGCATACATGATGTTAGTCCAGACACTGGCACATCAAATACCAAACATCATATTCCGGCACTTAAGCAGAAAGGAGCTCAGGTACGCGGATGCTTTGGCATACATCTCATTTATGTTGAAAAACAAAGATATAGAAGCAATCAAAATCACTAGATTTTACGAGCCATCAATCCCTCCGCGAGAACTCTGCGCTGCAAGCAGGAAGCATAGCGCGGAGGGAGACATGATAGACGATGATGTGGGAGAAAACATCACGGACGATTTCCAAGAAGATGACATCATGACAAGAGCATATGAAGACGAGGACTTTAGCAGAGAAGAAGACTGGAGATTGGGTATCCACCAATTTCTAGAAAGAGTAACATTACCCAGAGACCTAAAGCAGGCCAGGAAAATTCAATCGAAAGCAGGAAGGTACGATTTAAGGGGAGAGATTTTATACAAAAAATCTTTCCTCGGGCCTTTGCTACGATGCTTGTCCAGATCAGAAGGCCACCTAGTGATAAAAGATATCCATCGAGGAGACGGGGGGAATCACAGTGGGCTGAGATCCCTAGCCGACAAGGCAAAAACACAAGGGTATTATTGGCCAACAATGATGCGCGATGCTGCAAGGATGTCAAAAAGATGCGAAGAATGTCATTGGTTCGGGAGAAGAATCCACGCACCGGCAACAATGCTAAACTTAGTAGATAGTCCTTGGCCATTTTCAAAATGGGGCATAGACATCGTAGGACCCCTGACCGAAGGGTCGGGAAAAAGGAGATTTTTGATAGTGGCCACGGACTATTTCAGCAAATGGGTAGAAGCCAAATATTTGGCCAGAATTTGCGACTCAGATGTCTTCACATTCATCTTTCAGAACATAATCTGCCGGTTTGGAATCTCGGCGGAAATTGTTTATGACAATGGTAACCAATTACAAGGTAAAAACATCGATCTACTATTTGATACTTTCAAAATCCGAACAAATAAATCGACACCAATATACCCTCAAATAAATGGCCAAGCAGAGGCTACAAACAAGACCATCGCTCTTATTTTCAAAAAACAATTAGACGAGCACAAAGGACGATGGTGTGAGCAACTACACAATGTCTTATGGGCATATCGAACAACCCGAAGATCAGCTACAGGGGAATCCCCTTTCTTGCTGACCTACGGAGCAGAAGCCGTCATCCCCACGGAAATCATCATGCCGACCACAAAGACAGAAGCGTGGGAAAAGAACCTCACAACGGACATGATGTTGGAAAGACTCGACGATCTCGAAGAAAGAAGAGAAGCAGCACTACAAAATATGGAGAATTACCAAAGAAGATTAACAAGGGAATACAACAAAAAGGTTAAACTTAGGAATTTCGTGGAAGGACAGTATGTGCTGAGAACCATACCCCAATACCAAAGAGAGAAGAAGTGGGGCAAGCTGGCACCAACATGGGGAGGACCTTATGTCATACAAGATGTAGCAGGAAACAAATCCTATTAACTTCACAACCTAAAAGGGGAAGTCCTCCGCCATCCATGGAACGCCAAGTATCTCAAGCCGTGCCATCCTTGAATCACAGCGCAGCGTTGCAACTGCGTAAATAACACCAGAAGAAGAAGACGATGCTTTTCGATATGTTTCTATCTCTGGACGAGGAATATCAGGCCTCGATAAATCAATAAAATAAACTTTCTTGCATATCTATAAAAAGCAAATATAAGGGGAAGACATTCAGGAGAAGGAAATATCCAACTATTCTAAGTCAGCGGGTCGACGGAATGAGGGACATGTACATAGTGACACCCCATATCCTAGAACGCTGCATCGACCCCCACCGTCTGGGAATCCTCTGATCAAGGATTAGCCAGCTGGGTGAAAGGTCTCAGGATGTTCACGAAGGTACACACCTTCGGCATCACACCCAAAATTAGGTCAACGTTTCGATAGAATGAGGGACATGTACATAATGACACCCCATATCCTAGAACGTTGCACCACCACCACTGTCTGGGAATCCTCTGGCCAAGGATTAGCCAGCAGGGTATCTGGTCTCTAGATGTTCACGAAGATTCATACTTTCGACATCATACTCAAACATAAGGTCAGCGGGTCTACGGAATGAGGGACGTGTACATAGTAACACCCCATATTCTAGAACGCTGCACCGACCCGCACCATCTAAGAATGCTCTCGCTAAGGGTTAACCAGCAGGGTAACAGATGTCAAGATAATTAACAAAACTAACCAACAAACGATGATCCATTCCAGAAAAGTTGATTACAAGCTCTACAAGACAAGCAAAAGAAAAAACAAATTAAGCAAAAGAAGTTCGACAGACGCAGCAAGAACTCTATAATCAACAAGGATCAACTTTCTACAACTAAACAGAAGAAACTACTTGGACAATTCCGTGCCACCAGTAGGGCTATCCCTCTGCAGTGAAGGAACGCTCCCACCTAAAGAAGGACCCGAAGAGCCAGACGGGGCCGAAGGTTTATGACGACGAGGATAGTGCTTTTCAAGACCATGCTCGGTCAAGAGGTCATGCTCTATCTTGGCCAGCACCTTATTCGTCTCTTCGGTTAGCTGACAGCGTGCTTTGTACCTAATACCGGTGTTACGCATCTCGGCCTGAGTCAAGAGGGTAGACAGAAGATTCACTTCCAAAGAGGCCAGCTGAGATGCTTGTTCATTAGTCGTATCCAAGCCTTTGAAATACGAGGTCTGACCCTCCTGTTGCACCAAGGAAGTCTGAGACTGCTCTAGCTCAGATTGAGCCTTGTTAAGTTTTTAATTTGCAGCGAGAAGCTGTACCTGGAGCTCTGAAAAATAAAAACGAAGGGTTAGATCCGCGAAGCACGAAAATCACACATGGCAAAGCAAATATATACCTTCGACTCTAGTAGAAGCTATTTCATACTCGTTAACAACCGCATCCCGAGCATCGTCAAGAAATTCATATTCGTCGGATATTTTCTTATAATCCTTTTGAAGGAGGGAAAGAGCAAATTGACTAGCGTCTAACTCTACCTGCTTCATTGAATCCAAATGACGAAGATGATTGACTTCGTTATTCAACTTCTCCATTCCTTTATTAAGTCGGTACATATTAACTTCAAGGTTTCTCTCAGACTCGTCTTGACGAGCTACGTCGGCCCGATACGCGGCTAAGGCTTTTCCAAGGGCAGAGGCCTCGGCACGAGCATCATCTCTTTCTTTAACAAGACGTTGAGTGTACTCCCGTACATCCGAATCTTGGGTGGAACGATCTTGACGTAGATCTTCTTCCAGGAGATTCATCTTAGCCAACAAAGACGAAGAAATCCCGCGGGCTTCACGAATATTATCGCGCGTCCACATTAAAGTACCATCAAGAGACGACGATCCGCGTTATACTTATTTTGCATATAAACTATCTGGGTATGCCTCAGACGCCATGCCTCGGCCTTGGCATCCCACCTGTCGGCCTCACTCTTAAGTTGTTCCACTAGTTCGACAATACGGGTCTTCTGCCGCTCTCTCTCATTTCGAAGCCATATCAGATCAGGGACTCCACCCACTGAAGATAGGGAGGGTATACTCAGACGGAATAAGAATTCCTAAAAAGAAAACAACGATAAACATGAACAATGAACAAACCTGTAAAAGAAGAAGCATTTTTTCGAACGGCCTCCAACTCGCTACGCGCCATAGCAAGCTCCAAACGAAGCCTCTCTTCTTAGGCGCCCAGATGCTCCTTCCCCTTAAGACGATCCTTCAGCTCACTTATTTCCTTATCTCTGGCAGAGATAACAACCTCCGCCATAGCCAGCTCCTCCTCTCTATGACGAAGCTTACCCTCTAACTTAAGATACTTGGCCTTAAAAAACTGGTACAAATTATGATTGCAGTATTCACTCCGCATCACCTACGAAGAGCATCAGGTCAAAATGCTGCGGAGTGTCCACGAGGTACAAAACAGTAAAACACGACGTACCTCTAACATCCGCTGGTGGGGGTAACCATACTGATAACCATCATCTATGGCCATCATATCAGCAACGGCGGACGGAGGGTCAACCACTAAGGTAGCCTCCAGTGACCTCAGATTCCTGTCCCACACCTCCGCGACTCGATCTTCAGCGGATAACTGCATCATCTTTCGGGTATAGGCGTCGGAATCTTTCTCCTAAGAAAACACAGGTGCAGGGTTCGGAACAAACATCAAATTTTTCTTCTTTATCCAAACAAGGATAGCATCATCACCTTCCAGCATCAATGGCGTCAAAGGGGACCAAATTGAAGGTTCTGTGAAAAAGGGAACCTTCTCAGAGGTATCAACATGCACGGAAGTCTGCACCGCAGCTTTCCCTTTACCAGACATATCCAGTACGTCCCAATCATCATTTGGGAAAGCAGAGAGAACTCATCAACAAGACCCATTGTAGCATTCACATCAAAGGACGGCCCCGCAGATTGGACCCGGCCAAAAGAAAATTCTGGACCAACAGGGTCCCCACCAATACTACCAGCAGCGGGAGTTCCCTCGGCATCATCACTAATAGGGGTACCCTGCGTACGACCACCAGCCGTGGTAACATCCGCAGTCTTCCCAACAGGGGTACCCTCCGCACCACCAACACCAGAATCCTCATGAAGAGGGGGAGAAGTTTCAGTACTCTCCTCTCCATCGGACATATCTTCATCTTCCTCTAAATCATCATTAGAAGGACTAGTAACCTCCTCTTGGACCTCTGCGTCATCAACAACAATGGTAGAAGAGAGCTTGGGACCAATCCTCCTTTTTTTTGTACCCTACAGAGAAATAAGAGAATCAGAGCGACATTATTTCCTTTACTCAAAGATTTCCTTTGAATAAAGAAAGAAGGGGCAACTAAAGGAGTAAAAGATCCGCACCTTCACAGCCATAGTACTCTTCGAGGAAGGGGCAGCACCCGAAATCTCGTCATCAGCATCAACAACATCGAAATCATATGGAAAATTCATACCTTCGAAGTTTAATTGCCAAGGGAAGTAATTTCCATAACCAAGAGGGGGAACCTCACGAGGAACGCTATCAACAGTAGGACGCCACCCGTCGGGACCTGGAATCCAACCCCAATCCCACATACCAACAACCTCGATAACAGTGGCATGCCACTCATAGTCATGATCGCGCTTTATCCTCTCACGAGAAGGAAAATTTTTTTATTAGCAGACCCTTCAGTACCAGGAACATACTTCAACTTAGCATCACTAACCTCGCTCAAAAGACGAATCTCGCCACGGGAGTCAGCAATATTACGAAGGCTCACACTCTACGACTTACGGTTCCTGCTGTTGACATAATCCCCAAAAGAATTGTTGAAATTCTGAGGAGTATACCATTCCCTCTCAGCAGGATCAGGGGTATAACAAGTCATCATCGTCTCTCCCTTGCTACGAAGATAGCACTCCTTCAGGGCGCGGAGATAATTCTAGTCAATTGGGATACAGAACGACTATGGGTATTTGTCGAAGAACCCTCGCGATCAGCCAACACGTCGTAGTAAAAAGAATCACCTGACTTGTACAAAGGCAGCATAAGACCCGCTTCGAAGGCCCCCACAGTAGTCAACAAATGAAAATCGCCGAACTGGTATCTCGAGATGAGATCATAAGTAATGTCATCATCAGGGGCATAAAAGCGGACATCAAAGGCTTGGAGCTCATGCTTCTCCTTAAATACTTCCAGATCAACGTGTTTAAAGGTAACTCTTTTCTTCCCAACCGGGACTCTTCTAATAATCAGTGCAGTATCCTCCTCATCGAGAGGGTCTTGAGCGGAGTCTTTTGAAGGGCTCGTTTCCAGGACCTTCCTTTTCGAATGCACACTCTTTGGCGGTTCAGCCTTCGAAGCACCAGCCTTAACAGATTTTCCTCTCGAGGGAACCGCTGGAAGAGGAGGAAGGGGATTCTCCTGTAACACCGGCGGAACCAAAGAACAATGGGGGGAGAGCATCCAAAACTCCGTCACGAGGAACACCCTGTGTATTTCTAGACTCATCACGCGGACAAGAAGAAGCGCGGGTAGCAGCATATCTAGAACCAGAGGGGTCCTTCGGTGTATCTCCCTTCCTCGAAGGATGCCTGTGACCAGAAGAGAACGAAGCCCTCTGAGAACGAGGATCCACATGCGAATCCCTAAAGCCTCCAGGTGGAGATATATCCGGGTCTCTGCGCGTAGGAGATCTGGGAGGACTAGGCGGCGAAGTTTGGTAATGAGCCCGCCGACGCTCAGCCATATCTAAGGATACACAAACAAATAATAGGTTCCGCAGAACCACAAATGAAGATCAAAAAGTTGAAAATTCTAGGGAATATGAAAACCCTAGCTAAACTCATAAAACGGGAGGGCGCTCTCCAACCAGAAACTCGTGACCCTTGCAAATGAATAACATGGGCAAGTATATATACTTTGTATATGTGTTCTTCATCGCAAGGATAACGAGACAACAGAAGATGATGATCAACAGGCGAAAAATGGTACCAAAGATTAAACTGTTACCTGAGACAGATGCTTCAAACAACGAAAGGGCGAGCAATAGTGAAGAACGAGCACAGGATATCAAGGACGGGTCATATTCAAGACAGAGCAGTAGCAGCAGCGGTCTTATTCAAGGCAGAGCAGTAGCAGCAGCAGTTAATGGCGTCCAAACAAAATGGAAGAATTTTCAGGAGAAAAGAAGGAATCTACAGAGAATGAAATTTATTTCACATTCTCTTCTTCCTTAAATACCCAAGAAATCTGAAACTGTCCCTTCTCCCAAGGGGGAGTTATTGCAAGAAGTTACTGCTTAGTGGGAAACGCGCCCTAAAATCAAGGGGAAGTTATTGTGCGAGTGGGGAATATGTGACGGTTTTCCTCTCACTTCAAACTGACGATTTAAGTCAGAAGAAAAGGGGCAAATTATAAGTACATAATTCCGCCACTCGCCACGTATCCTCGGATGAACACGTGGAGAGCGCATGAAGAGGGGCATCAAGAGATGATGCCACGTAGATACAGCCAAGAAACGTGTACCAGCAGGGAGGGGCCCTCATCTAGCAGGTCCAATGGCCATAAAGGACGGAGCACGGGAACAAAGCACCACCACGTTGGACCATATGCATCCCCGGATCTGCTTTATCCCATCTCGAGAAGAGTCTTAGATCTACGGTCATGGCCCAACTGACTGACACGGAAAAGACAGGGGAAGGACACCATGGCTTGACGCGTGCAGAAGGCCCAACCACCCGCATTAAACACTCGGAGCAACACACGCGTCATCCCACCAACATAAGAAGCGAGCATATCTCTTCGGTAATAACGAATAAACGAAGGGAGAGCCTCGTAATAACCGAAGACTCTGCGTGTTGGCACAAAACACAAGAGGATAACATTACAACGGTTCCGTCGGTGGACCCCACGTGGAATCCCTATAAATACCCCTCCTCACTAAGAGAGAAGGGAGGGTGGAAAAAAGGAGAAGAGGAAGAGAGAGAATTAGGAAGAGTAAGTAATACCCTAAATCCCGCTGCCTCAGTGAGAACCCCTAAAGTCATTTGACTAAGATTGTAATCAATCCATACTTAATGAAACCTTTCTTTTACCCCATGGATGTAGGCCTTAGTGCTGAACCACGTAATTACTTGTCTCCTTTATATTACGCACTTTACATTATGCACTTTACATTACGTTCTTTACATTACGCACTTTATATTACGTTCCTTACATTACGCACTTTATATTACGTTTTTACATTACGCAACCTACGTTATACTCTTTACATTCCGCACTTTACGTTCGTTCTATGCACTCTGTGTTAAGTGCTCGATAAGACAAGGACGAGTCCGAGGACTCAGAGTCGATGAATCGACGTACGCACTATTTTGCTATGTACGTTATATCCAACCCTTGAACTTCGGTGTGGGCGAACTTTATTTGTGGACACGTAGATACCTGCGTAATTTACATGTTCACATTTACTTCTAAATATTGTGCTAACGGTACTCTCTCGTCAATTGAGAATATTCGACCACGAATTTTCCAGAGTAATTTTCTGAAATGATATCTTCCTAATCAGATCCATATTCAAACATATGCAGACATACACGATGATACAGAAGAATCCTCATTGTGATTCAACAAGTTGATTCGTGCTAGGGTACATATGAGACATCTTTGTTATATTTGAATGATTAATAACTTGATTATCTCCAACCCTAACAACATGTTCGTTTCAAGGAATTGGATTCCCAGGAATCCAATTCCTAGGGAATGCACCCAATTCTTTAAACCGAAAAGTGCAAATGAACTTTTTGTAATTAAGAATTTTGATTCCTAGGAATCCAATTCCCTCCAAAATAGTAGATTTCCATTGCATTGGTCCAATAGTGCAATGGAATTGGATTTCGGGGTAAAAACAAATATAGTTGAATTACCTCAACCGAACACGAATTTTTAGGATTGGAATTGGATTACCCTATAATTGAATTCTTGGGTTTCAAGTTCTCCCAAGCGAATGAGCTGTAAATAAATAAAAAGTATTTCAACATCGGGAGATACTTAATCATTAACTTTCTTAAGATATGATAACTTACTATTAAACACTTGCGGATCAAGTGAAACCTCTTTATATTGTTCTTTTTCTTCCTTTAAAACATGATTCTCTCGTCCAGATGAGAACTAAATTTATGTACTCCTCATACTCAATACCAAGATATTTCATTAGAAGCTTGGTAAGATCATTTAGTTTCCTATCAAACTGTTTCAATTTCTATTCCCGTTTCTTATCAAGATCTTCCACGGTAACTTCTTCTTTTCCCGTAGCTTAAAACGAACAAAATTTTCTAGAGAAGAAAAGAAAATGTTTTTTTTTATTTCTTTAGAATACGGTTTTTGTTAGAGCGCTGCTCGGTCGAACTCGCAAGCATTTCTATCACAAGCTTGTTTGTCAAGTTTAGTTTCCAAAACTATAAGTCTTGATTTCTAGTCCACTTATATCTATGTCTTGGATTAGGATAAAATGTGTAGTTGAGCTTAGACTTTACGACGTTCATCGATTGAAGACGAAGAACTACTAAGGGGAGATTGTGAAAATTCATCAACAAAAGGTATGTGGAGACTTGAACTCATATATCACTCAGAATTCTATTTCTATTCTATCTCATATGGAGACAAAAGTTGTATAGCTATATAAACTTTATATTATACACATTTGATATTTCGAGTTTAACTTGCTTACATATATATCGAAATATGTGTTGGAAAGCTTTTGCTTTAAACAATTTCATCTTTTATTCTTTACGAAAGTCAAAACATAATCATGTGAAAATCACCTGGTAACATCTTACACGATTTGTGTGAGACAGTTATTTGATGTAGACTCGGAATGTTTCGTATTGATCTATTAATCACTTGAAAATTGCTTTAAAGCTAATAGTTTATGTGGCACAGCTATTCCCGTCTTCCAAGAATGTTTCAATGATTAAAATGGAGATTATAACAATTAACCATTGATTGGATATAGCACATTATGCGTACGTGTATGCTAACTGTTGCAAGTTATTCCAAGTCCGGGAACCATAGTATGCATACCCGTATGCGTACTAGTTTGATAGTTGAGGTCCGAGAACTTAGTATGCATACCCGTATGCGTACCGGCGTAACAGTTCAAGTCCGGGAATTTAACTGAGTTTGGTTGTACGACAGTACTGGAAAATCCAGACCAAGTTCAGCTACTTAGGTATGCGTACCTGTTTGTATACTTGGGAGGGTCATGTTCTAAAACCGGTTTGTTCATAAACAAATGCATTTATATAATAAGGAATGCGAACTTTTGCAAACCGTGGCTATAATGTTTATGAATTGATTCAAATGAATCAAAATCGATTTTGCTTCAATTGTGGCTTGTATACTTCTATGAGAATATAAGTCATTTGAATTAGTTGTGATAAATATGAAGAAGGTGGATATGAAAGTGTTCATATATCTAACTTCCATTAACTATTGTTGAGCCAACAAGGTGTACACGTTTAGGTATGGTTACCCATATCTAAATGAAGTCACTTTTTATTTGTGTGTAACAGGCTAAGTTCGATATAACGGTTGAAAGATATTAGCTTGAGTCTAATAAGGTTTTCATCTAACGGTGAATATTGAATGCTTTGTTACCAAGATAACATTGATTGCAAAACCTGATTTGAAGACTATATAAGGGAGAAATCTAGCAACTGGGAACCTAATCTCCATACTTCATGTGTGATACTAATTGCGACTAGAGTCGATTCTCCTTTAACCTAGGTTTTTCTATAACCATTATAGGTTAACGACTTAAAGACTTCATTGGGATTCTAAAGCCAGACCCAACTATTTTATCTATAGTTGTGTGTTCTAATATTACTTTGTTTAATCGTATTGGGTACTATCTTCTCTAAGATTTGCTCGAGATTCAATCTCTGATAGGTAAGATAAAAAGTAGTCACAAACATCTTCATCTCATCGTTTGTGATTCCACAATATCTTGTTTCGCTATCATACGATTAAGATTATTATGAGGTGATTGATATTACTAGGCTGTTCTTCGGGAATATAAGTTTGGTGTATCAATTGGTTCATTTTCACCTTGATTTATCAAAAGACGAAATAAAAACTCGTAGGTATTTCTGTGGGAGACAGATTTATTTATTCAATAGACTTTTTTGGGTGAGACAGATTTGTTTATCAAGTCTTTGACTTTGGGTCGTAGTAACTCTTAGTTGTGGGTGTGATCATCTAAGGGAATCAAGTGCGTAGAGTCCAGCTGGGATTCAGAGGCGTAAGGAACGCGACTGTACCTTGATCAATGTGAGATTGGTTAGGGCTCAACTACATTCTAGTCCGAAGTTAACTTGTAGTAGGCTAGAGTCTGTAGCAGCTTAATACAGTGTGGTATTTAAATCTATACTAAGTCCCGGGGTTTTTATTCATCTGTGGTTTTCTCGTTAATAAAAAATTTGGTGTCTGTGTTATTTCATTTCCGCATTATATTTTCTATATAATTGAAATATCACAGGTGTTTATGGGTGAAAACTATTCCTGCCAATTTTGGTAATTTGGGGTATGGATGAGGAATGAATCTAAACCTTAAACAAATGCACTGCGCGGTGAGTGCTTGTAGATTCGAGATATCAATCTGTGCAAGTCTGGCTTAAACCAAGAAATGGTCGTTTCAGACTTGTTTCGGTCACAAAGTGAAGGAGATGGGGTTGATCTTAGGGAGGGAAGCGAAGAAGGTGTTGAGATTGTGATGGTGTTGGCTATGTATGACTTGTATCAGAAAGCTAAACTGGCTTGCAGGATGTAAACTATCAGTTCCGGTGTTTGAATACGATTGTATCAACACTTGCCTCTGTTATCTCGTCTTATTCTGTTCTTATGAAAAAATAGGGCGGAGAACCTATTTATACAAGTCTTTTAGCCTAACCTTCGTATCTCGTGGGAAGTGGAGAAAGTGGAGTGATGTAGTAGTGGAGTAGTGTGTTGGTGTCACACGACCAGGCTTGCCCACTTCTCCCATCATCACTAACCGTCCATGACTTCCTGACACGTTCTTGTGATGGCGCGTTGTGCGCTGCACGCTGTAAACCTCCAGACCAATACCCTAGTATGTATCCCCCAGTTTGTGACATGATTGATGTCTTGAACGTGTGGATCATGGGACCCACAGAAAGTAGCATGTAATGATACGTTATTTAGGAAATTGATACTTGTGAAGTATCGTGTGTATACTATGCAGGTACTGCATCGAGTATATTTAGCATGTATGAAGCATCGCTGTTTGAGAGTCTCAAAGTAGTCTCATATCCAGACTACTTCATATGATGATCTTGAGGTTGGGAAAGCAAGTCCTTCCTTGACCGACCACATGGGGTGGTAGAGTGGTGGATGATGATCACCATGACTCTGCACTGACCAATTAACTCCTGACCAGGGTTGTATAACCAAGCCGGTGAAGTTGGACGGAAGAGATGACCTTTGAGACACTCATCTGTGACCGTTGATGAAATTAGGGTTTTAGGAAAAAGTGCGCAAACACCACTTTCCAGCTTGGTCAAATCCAAGCTTGGGACATGGTTTTGGTATGGCCGGTCGGTCATGTATGCTGACGGCATGCCGGTACACATGTCCATACCTTACTGTCCCATGGAAGTGTGATATGGGCCACTCAATTTATCCGGATAAGTTGAGTGGTCGAGATCAATTTGCGACAGTAAACTGGTGCCGCAAAATCCGCACACCGTACCAACTTCGGGCGCGCGTTCCAAGACAACCAGGTTTGGTCGGTCTTGGACGATTGCTCCAGCGTGAAGGTGATAGGCTGGTGTTCAAGCATATGCCTTACCGTCCCATGAAAACATGATCTAAGCCACTCAATTCGTCTGGCGAAATCAAGCGGTTGAGATTAGTTTGCAATTTGGAAGGAGCGACCATGCATGTTGGAGGCACGCGAACCGAGGAGAAAAAGAGAGTTCAGTCTTTTCCGATTGGGTGCAGAGATAGGTGGGCCCACATTAATCGTGTTGATACTTACCGGACATGCTTAGCATATTCCTGGACCCTTCGTCCGATCAGGAGAAAATGGACGCTTATGATCGTGACATAAACCCTAATCAGGGTATTGTCATCCGTGTGTTGTACCTAGTTTGGAGCGCACGAAATAGGACGACCAACTATAGTTGGTCCTGACCGGTCGGTCAGGTATGTAGGTGGGCCCACGGTGATTGTGTTGACATACTCCGTTCCCTTTGAATCTACATCTGCGCCCTCCATCTATACCTGCGAAGATGGATGGTTGAGACTGTTTTGCGACACATATAATGTGTTGCAAACCCTAATTTAGGGTTTTTCGTCCATACTGCTATGGTTTGGACATTTTGGAAAGCTAGGCCAATCTTTTGGGGAGGACGACCATGCGGGGCTCGCATTGATTCGGCAGCGGATATTCCATACCTGCTTGGGGGTTATGGAATCGATCTGGGCCATCCAATCATACTGGTGGAGTGGGATGGTCGTGATCATATCCAGACTGATACGGTCAGTTCGGACGCTCAATCGGGCTAGTATAACACACTGAGAGTGGCTCAATCGGGCTAGTATAACACACCGAGAGTTGCAGCCTGTACGGGTATTTCGTACATATTTCATCATAATGCTTGGAGATTCGTGTTGCTCTGCTGAGAGTAACACTCAGTCGTCATGCCGCACTGATAATGAGTACAGGAAATACAAGGCTGGTTGCGCATTAATTAATAATGTTGTAAATTCACAGGGTATATGGGATTGTTGCTACATGCTCCAACCTGGATGAATTTCATGTATTTTATTCACATAATGGGATTGTTGCCACATGCTCCATTCTAGGTCAATTAATAAAGTGAAGGAGTATCCATCACTTATTAATGGCCTTATCTTTTACAAGATGTTAGCGCATAAATTTTAGGTTTTACAATTTTACCCTTAAATAAAAATCCACCATCAACAACAGGTTATGCGTAGTTCAATCAATTAGATAATCCAACATTTGGTTGTTGATATATAAATTGATCGGCACTTGAACCTTGGTCTTTGGTTCCGTTCAAGTTGTTTCTCATAATAATCAGGCTTGCGGATTTCTATCTGTTTGATTTGCTGATTACATTGAGAAACATAGATATAACTCTTGTATGTATTTTTCTTGATTGAGTCTGACTGTCTAGTTGATTCTCTTGGAAGTATATTGGAGTTAATCCATACAGATTACCGAAACGAAATATTAGGTATGGTTGTTAGACCTCCACTTTTCCAATTGGTATCAGAGCATAAAAACACGTTTAAGACCTCATAAGTTTGTGTCTGTAGCAATCTGACTCTATGGACATAAACGTTATATCTATAAACGTAACAATAGTCTTTGATGGCTCAAATTACTTATGGTAGAAAATTGATGTGCGTACCTTCCTTCAAGCACGTGATTTTCAATCATGGGTTTGTGTAGTTAATAGCTATGATCCTCTGGTTATTGCAGAAGGCGATGTAACTAGTCCAAAGGATATTGGTGGATATGATCCTTCCGAGATTCTCGCTGCAAATCAAAATTCTGAAGGATTAAATGTTATCATCCATGCCATTACCCCAGATTTTCAGCACCACGTGACTACGTGCACTAAGTATAAAGAAGCCTGGGATATCTTAGAAACTGTATTTGAAGGAAATTCCTCTGAGAAAGAAGCTAGGCTTCAAAACCAAATTCTGATTGGGAAAACCTTCATATGGCTGATGAAGATTCATTTGATGAGTTTAATCACAAAGTGTTTGAAATTTTTAATGCATCTTTTGCATTGGGTAAGACTATTCCTGAAAAGGACATTGTGATGAAAATTCTCAGATCATTGCCAGCCAAATACGATTCTAAGAAGCATTCCATCGTTGAAGGAAATAACCTTAATACTTTATTTAGAAATACTCTTGTTGGGAAGTTAATGATCTTTGATCATGAGCATACATCCAAATATGGGAAGGATATTGCTTTTAAAGCACAAAAGAATACTAAATTGCTTAACAAAAGTTAAAGTGTTGGCAACTCTGTTGTTGATCCTATTGAGACTGGTTCATCAGATGAAGATCTTGACAACTCAGTTTCACTGATCACAAGACAGTTTAGGGATATTATTTTGAAGAGAAGTAAACGGTTCATCAAAGATAAACCCAGGTAATCAGTCAAACCTCGTAACCATGGTCCTCCTAAAAACAGGAACACCGTCGATACTGATGATGAGGATATGCCACAGTGCTTCAAGTGTAAAGGTTTTGGTCATTTCGCTAATGAGTGTCCAAATCGTAGAAAATACACTAGGAACAAAGGTCTTGCTGCAACTCTTGATGAGATGTCTGATCACTATGATTCAGATGAAATGAAAAGTCAAGTGTTGCACTCCTTGGTGAAAATATTGATTTTGATAATTGTAGAAATACGTACATCAATCTTGATATTCTTCCTAGAGAAACTTCATCAACCACTATGGAGGATATAATGGATTTTTCCCTATCTATTAAAGATCATATCTCACATGTTTCAGGTACCTCAATTTATTTAGCAGCATGCTCCGATATGGTGTCTGAACCATCCTCCACATTGATATATTCTTGTAGGATCAGAATATCGCCACAACACTACTCCTGCGATATTTACAGCGACATATTTGCAAGTTAATCAACAACATATTGCGAGCGTTGCAGTTGACAGAAACAATGACACAATGGGTGACGATAGCCAAAACAAGGGAAAAGCATGATGATACTGCGAGTTTTACAAATATCAGCGAGGATTGGTATTATAACTACTGCGATAATATCGCAAGGCAGATCCGAAATTAAAGGACAGCTTAGCTGTCATCCACTATGTAACTACCCTATATAAAGAAACCCAGTAGATTCAGAGAGAGGGGGATGTATTTTTTGAGTGTTGAGAAAGTCTTGAAGAGAGAGAAAATTCAAGAGAGCGGTTGTATTCTTAATTTCTTCCATTCCTTGTAAACATTTCTGAGAATCAAATAAAAAAATGTTTTTTTAATCTTCAAATATGTGTTGATTACTGTAAATTCTTATCAAGGGTGTAGTGTAGGTTTTCCTGAAACTATATTTTGGCGCCTGAAATAGGGAATGAATTAACGAAATCATAGAAAAACTGAGGTTGAAGATGAGAATTATTCAAGATTAAGAAAATAATTGAATAAATCGGTGAAATATTTGAAGGAAAATGGTTAGAGCTAAAGAGAATTATAGGAAATTGGAGTGCGGTATGATAACAAGAACAATGGTTGACAAATTTCATGAAAACATTAAAGGAAATATACATAAACGATATTTTAAAGGAAAGAAAATTATGACGGTGGAGAAAATATCACCATTGAAGGAGTGGGAAAAGCAGAAAATCACATTTACAGCAGCAGAAATACCAACAGAAAATTTGAATCATACATCTCCTTTGGTAGTTACGGTATCCGTTATACAAATGAAAAGGGAAAATCAACAAGGTCTGCAGAAGAATGGGCTGTAAATAGAACTTTAGGGGACGCAGGAAGTTCTGTAGATATAATATTTTATCATGCATTCAAGAAAATGGGATACAGAGATGAAGAAATGTCTTGTTCAACATATCATATTCATGGCTTTGGAAAACCTTTAACAAAACCTAAAGGCGAAATAGAGATACGAATTCCGCTAGGAAAGATTGAAACACAAATAACTTTATGTGTCGTAGACATAGAATCGCCGTATAACATGATATTGGGAAGACCATGGAAACATGCAATCAAGGCTGTAGCATCAACATTGCATCAATGCATCAAATTTCCTATGCCCAATGGAATTGGAGAAATTAGAGGAGATACTGATCTTGCGAAGCTGTGTTATCAAACTGAAGTGAGAAATTGTGAAGAGCGTCCAAAGTTGCAAAAAGCTCGCAGAAAAATGGTGAAAGAAACAAAGAAAGAAGAATAATTTAAAGTTTACATGATAAGAGCAAAAGAAGGAAAAGGAATACCCAGCGAAATCTCGCAAGAAGGAGATGAACTCACAAGAGTTGTGAAAACCTCAACACCAATGGGAGAACCTGAAGACAGCTACACCGCAGCAGAGCCAACAAAAGAAGTAAATGTTGGAAGTAAAGAAGAACCTAAGATACTGAAAATCGGAACAAAGATGGAGAAGAGCGAACCGTAAATCTCTTGCGAGAGTATAAAGACATCTTCACATGGAATATGGATGAGATGCCTGGAATATACCCCTCAGTTGCATGTCATATGATAACAAGGAGGTAAGGCCATTTAAACAAAGGATAAGCAAAATCGCAACAACATACCATCCCCAAATAGAAGAAGAATTACAGAAGATGCTTGATGCGGGAATTATAAGGCAGGCAAAGTACCCGGAATGGATTGCAAATATGGTAGTGGTTCCAAAGAAGAATAAAGGGATAAGAATTTGTATATATTTTACTGAATTAAACAAAGCTTGTCCTAAATATAGCTTTCCATTACCAGATATTTCTCAAATGGTCGAATCAGCAGCGGGAAATGATAGAATATCTTCATTAGATGGGTATAAAGGATACAATCAGATCCCTCTCGATGAATAAGATCAAGAGCACATCGCATTCTTTGCTCCAAGAGGATTGTACTGTTATACAAAGATGCCTTTTGGTTTACAAAATGCTGGTGCAACATATCAAAGAATGGTGGAAAAAGTGTTTGCAAAATGGATCCATAAAACACTAGAAGTATATGTATATGACATGCTAGTCAAAAGTAAAGAAGCAAAAAAACATGTGCAAGACTTAAAGGAGATTTTCGATCAAATGCGACATTTTAACATTGAGGTGAATCCCGAAAAATGTACTTTTGGAGTAGCTTCAGGAAATAATTTGGGGTACATTGTGTCAAAAGAAGGAATACGAGTTGACCCGGATAAAGTACAAGCAATTCGCGACATGCCAACGCCAGCAACAGTAAAAGATGTGCATAAGTTGAATGGACTCTTAGCCTCGCTAGGAAGATTCATTTCGCGATCTTCAGATAAATGCAAGCATTTCTTCAACATACGCAGGAAGGGTACAAATTTCAAGTGGACAGATGAATGTGAGAAGGCTTTTCAAGGGATTAAATAATATTTAATGAACATATCTATCTTGCAGAAGCCAGAATCCGGAGAAGAATTATTGATCTACCTTGAGACAACTTCGCACGGGTTAAGTGCAGTATTATTACGAGTAGATGCAGGAATAGAAAAACCAATTTATTACATCAGCAAAACATTTAATACTGCAGAGAAAAATTACTCGAAGATTGAGAAGTTAATTCTGGCATTGGTTTATGCAACCTTTAATCTTCGCATTTATTTTCAAGCACATAAAATAAAAGTATTAACAAAGGTACCTATAGAGTCAGTAATGAAGAATTCTAAAAGATCAGGTAGGGTTGAGAGATAGAATGCACAAGTAGGGCATTTCGAAATCAAATACCAAATCTTATCCTCGCCAAAATCACAAGCTGTAGCAGAATTTCCTCTAGAAGATGATGAAGTTGTAGAAGAAATGATGGACATAGAGGAAGAACATGGAGATCCAAAAGATCTATTAAAGGATCCCAACATGTGGGAAATATTGGTGGATGGATCATCAAATGGGGAAGGTAATGGAATTAGAATTGTCTTTATTTCACCAGAAGGAGAAAAAATGGATTTTTCATTTCGTTTGGAGTTCACATCCACTAATAATGAGACGGAGTATGAAGCTGTAGTGCATGCGTTAAAATTCGCAATAGAAATGAAGTTGGAAAATGCTAGAATTACTAGTGACTCGCAATTGGTCATTCTCCAGATAAAAGGAGAATACACAACAAATGAACCATCTTTGAAGAAATACAAGAACCTTGTTGAAGAATTATCTGCGAGAATTCCAAAAATAAAATGGAGACATATATCAAGAAAAGATAAAATACTCGCAGATGCTTTTACTTTCATATCTAGTATGATGATAAATCCAGTTGCGAGATGCATAAAATTTCAAACACTTGTATCACCATCAGTCAATAAGGAAGAAGAAGATGAAGTAGATGTGATGATGATAGAAGGTGGCGAAGAAGAACCAAAAGGCAATATTGCAGACTGGCGAGCAGAACTTCATACATATTTGGAAAGAGGGAGACACCAAGAAATAGATTAGAAACACATAAGTTAAAAAGTTGAGCAACAAATTATGAATTAAGAGATGGTGTATTATATCGCAAATCTTTTAATGGACCATCACTAAGATGTTTGACACGGGAATAAGGACAAAAGGTGTTAAAAATGTTGCATATTGGAGACGCTGGTAATCACAGTGGAGGAAGATCTTTGGCATACAGAACAAAAATGCAGGGTTATTATTGGCCATACATGCATGAGGACGCAAAGCAACTTTCAAGACAATGTGAAGATTGTCAGGGATATGGAAAGAAAATACATGCACCGGGGGCACCATTGTCATCCTCAACCAGTGTGTGGCCTTTTGGAAAATGGGGATTGGATATTGTGGGACCATTTGTACCAGGTTCTGTACAAAGAATATATCTAGTTGTCGCTACAGATTATTTCACAAATTGGGGAGAAGTAAAGGCAGTGCAACACATCCGCGACAAAGACATTTTTACATTCATATTTGAAAATATAATTTGCAGATTCGGGATTCCTGCACAGTTGGTATCTGATAATGGAAAAAAAATTGAAGGACAGAATATCGAATTGTTACGTAATGCATTTAAGATTAAATGTGGAAAATCAACACCACTATATCCACAGGCCAACGGACAGGCAGAGGCAACAAATAAGACAATTGCAGATATATTGAAGAAGAAATTAGAAGGACATCACAAGGCATGGTGCGAGCAAGTACATAATGCAATATGGGCTTACAATACAACTAGACAGGAAGCTACTGGAATGTCACCTTTTTGTTTGACATATGGGGTTGAAGCTGTGTTACCAACAGAAGTTGTTATTCCTACCACAAAAAGATAGGCTTGGGAGAAGAATCTCAGTGTTGGTATGATTCTAAATAAACTTGATGAGTTGGAAGAAAAGAGAGAAAAAGCCCTACAACATATGGAAAACTATCAACGGAGATTAGCCAGCGAGTATAACAAACGTGTCAAAATACGTAAGTTCGAACCAGGTGATTTAGTATTGCGGGAAACACCAGTGTATCAGCGAGAAAATGGTGGAAAATTGGCGAGAAAATGGGATGGACCATACATCATTAAAGAGATAGTTGGAAATGGGGCATACAAATTAATGGACCCAAAGGTAGAGATGTTGGTCAAAGACTTGATATACCATGGAATAGATTATATCTGAAAAGATATTATCAATGACAAATTCTGCAAGATTAGAAACGCTGGAATATTATTTAACGAAACAGATAATAAATTTTTTCTCTATCACAACTGCAAGATTCTTCCAATGACAGAGCAAATGAGAAATGCGAAAATATCGCAAGAAAATCGAATAAAATTTTGCAGAGACATAAGAATGGGACGAACCTTTATGGCGTACACCCTAGTTCGTGAATACAACTTTGTAAGAGGAAAATGTAAGACCTAAAGTGCGTCATATAAGGGGGTATCTCTTTGCATGACTCAGGGATAAGGTTATACCGCTGCTGGAACCTGAGTCATGGAGATGATGGGGTTAAAGAAAACCTATCCGGGGGAGGTACCTTGGATTTCCAACTATATAAGGTTATACCCTGGTTGGACGATCGAGGATCTCTTCTAAGGAGTGCAGAGTATGACTAAGGCGCCGAGGTACACGTTTGAGCCAAGGGTGCCCAGGGCGTACGAAACTACCCTGGCCATTCTTGGAAAGTCTTAGCTATAATGCAATCGGCCCAAAAAAAAACCCCACTTAGGGTGCAGTCTTGTAACTATAAGCCATATAGGCATAAAGGACAAGAGGCTGCGAAAATAGCTGGTTGTTGTTAAGACCGGATGGGAGGAGCTAGTCTTGTATGGCCGATGTGCCCTCCTTTAAGGGGCAACCAGAGGGAAGATAAGGGTGGCATCCTCCATTAGGGAGCTGATAAGTGTCTAAAGACGGCAATGTCATGGGACTTTATGATCGCAAGAACATTTAGGCCTGTCATATTGTCGCGTGACAAATACTATACAGAGGCAACAAGCCATAAGAAAAAGTTAAGATGAGATCAATGGATTTTTACATGAAAGTGTAACGACATCCTGCGATTTCATCGCAAGACGGAAATGTCATAGGGCTTTGTTCTCACAAGAGAGCTTAGGCTTATCATATTGTCGCAGAGAAATTGACAAAATACGGATAAGGCAAGATCAATGGGTCAATACATGCAAATGTAAGGACGTCCTGCGATTTTGTCGTAGAAACAAATATTTGGAAAAATAAGACCTTTAACTAGGAAGGAAAAATAAGACCAACAGAATAATCCCAAACATTAACTATTTTCTTTTTTTTAGAAATATTATTCAGAATCACACAACAGGATTATTCATAATTTCGCAAAGTATTCGTAATATCGCAGTATTATCCATAATTCCGCAGGTACTATTCGCAACAAAGATCGCGAGAAAAGACTTGTTCAATATAAGAAAGATAATGAGGGGCAACTAGGGGAATTGATAGATAAAATATCATTATCTTCCTTGAGAATATTAAATTCCAAAGTCGCATAAAGAGGCATTGCTGGCAGGAAAGAAGAAGAAAAAGAAAACAAGAACAAAATTCAAGCTTCAGAATTGGACTCGCCAGCTTCATTATTCTTGCCAGTGTTATCAACTTTATCAGTATTCTTATCATTACGATTAGTTCGAGCTTCCTCTTCTTCTAGCTCTTCGCCAGCGATTGCTTCACCGCCAGCAACAACTTTTTTAGGAGGGCTTTTTTCTTTTTCTGTTGAATCTTCTTCTTCACCACTTACATAATTTAGATCATTATCTATGGGAAGAGGAATTTCATCGTCATCTACTTCTAAAGGATCAACAGATACAGGAGGGAGAGAATTGGATATCAGAATATCATTCACAAAAACTTCAGCATAAAGATGAACCTTCCGAAGGAAACCTCTATCACGATTTCTGATCTCTATATTTTTGAAGTATTCAAGGTAGTCATATCTCCTCTCTTCTCTATCACGAGATTTAACAAGATTAGCGGTGAGCACTCCATTTTCTTTGCGAACTTTAGCCAATTTTTCAGTCAGATCAGAAATAGTAGAGTGAAGGCCTTTTTCAGATTCTGCGAGAAACATAAATTGACAAGAAAATATTTAGATAAGAATCTCGCAACAAATATAGCAGATAAATTAAATAGAGAAATTAACAGTTAAGGCAGTCAAAATGACTACCTTCTTTTTGAGAAGTTAAGTTTTGAATTAATGTTAAGAAACAATTCTCCCAACGGTTCATGGTATCATCAAAGTTATCTCCAATTATACCCTTCAGGCGATATTTTATAATTTCTTCTTTGGAGAGGAGATACGAATTTTCTTTTGATAGTAGGGAGTAAGATTCTTCTAATTGAGAATATTGATCTTGGAGTTTACTGGAATTTAAACTTAGAGTTAGCCTACCCTTGATAAGTTTATCTTTCTCAGCGGCAGATGATTCAGTTACTTCCTTGAGTTCATCTTTTAGTGAACGAAGAGATTGTTCTTGATTGTTACATACTTTCTGAAGAATATTTATTTGCTGCGAGGAGATCACCATATTATTTAAAAAACTTCGTTTCTCCTGAGACAAAGTGTTGTTTTCATCTGATAAAGATTATATCTCCAAGTTAGCTTGGGTCAACAAATATGAGAGGCGAGTAACTTCACTACTTAATAGATTTTTCCTTTGCTCTAATTGATCATTATCATTGGTAATATTATCTATTTGATTGATCGAATATGTGTAAATAATATCTAATCTATTATATTGATCCATCCAAGAATCTCTCTCAGCACGAGCTTCTTCAGCAACAGACTCAAATTGAAATATATTCATTAATCGTTTATGATTTAAAGCTAAATAGGCAAACCAAATATTTAAAAGGAAAAGATGAAAATATACTAAAACAGAAAAATTAGAGGCAGAGGCAGAAGAACTGTACCTTTTAACTCCTTGTTTTTATTGCGAAGATTTTCGCAATCAAGAAAAGAGTTACAAAGCTTGTGATCAAGAATATCACATTATGAAGTTTTGGATTGGAGATTTCTCTTTAGAACTTCAACTTCATTTTCTAAAGACGCTTGCGAAGCAGTTCGATCAGAACCAAAATATTTGATTAAAGTCTCGCAAACATCATATTTGAAAGGGTCAGTAGAAGATTTCATGGCCTCATCTAAAATGACAGACAAAACTTTAAAAGCAGCATCGACCCCTACTGATGCTTCTTTAGATGAGGAAAGAGGTACAGAGGGTGAAGTAGTAATGATGGAGAGTTGGAGATTTGAGTCATTTTCGGTGGTTGCATCACCAAAAGGTGGAGTGTCTGGAAAAGTAATGGTTAGAAGTAAAATATGAGAGGAAGAAGTTTTTTTCGTAACAGTTTGGGGAGTTTCATCCATTGGAGGATTAATGGCATTAGGAGTATTGATGATGACATTCTCACAAATAGAGGATGGAGGTTCCATCTGCGAAGTAGTAGAAATAGGTTTTGAAGACGAAAACTTGGGAATAGCAATATCAATCTCAAGAGTCTTAGCTTTGCGATATTTCTTGCGAGGTTTAACAACATTTTCATCACCCTGCGAGTAATAATATAGATAAGAAACAGAGGCAACAATATTGTTATTAAGAAAAGAAATGTTTCTTACTACCTTATGACTCGCAGATTTCCTTTTCTTTTCAGTAAGTATTTGTTATGAATCTTCGAGAAGATTAGGGTTTTGATCGACAAACTTGGTGTTGGATGCAGTTCCACTGAAAAGAAAACATAGTATGAGAGTTATATAGAATCAAGCAAAAAAGATCAAATAAAGTGAATAAGTATGATTTAGACAATCAAAATCGAGTTTAATAACGTCAGAAGAACACATACCTTGAAGATTCCATTGAAGCAGCAGCAGGTGAATTTGCAGAAGAAGAAAGCTGCAGGTATGGAAAATTTTGCAGAGAGTGAAGAGGTGAAGAAGACGAAGAAGTAAAAGAAGAAAAAAATATTTCTTTGATAGATTCTCTCTTTTATAGACAGAAGGATGGTAACCGGGTAATAAAATATTAACCGATAAAAAAAGGAATATTCGACACGTGTAGGCGGTAACACTTAATTTACGAAGTTCTGTTAATCATAGAAGATGAAACGATGAATAGCTGCAACATTTTATTTCTCATGATCTTTCTTCCTTCGCAGAAAATACATGAGAAGAGACAATATGTAGGATCATAATATCGCCACAACACTACTCCTGCGATATTTACAGCGACAGGTTTGCGAGTTAATCAACAACATATTGCGAGCATTGCAGATTACAGAAAGAATGACATATGGGTGACGATAGCCAAAACACGAGAAAAGCATGATGATACTGTGAGTTTTACAAATATCAGCGAGGATTTGTATTATAACTACTGCGATAATATCGCAAGGCAGATCTGAAATTAAAGGACAGCTTAGCTGTCATCCACTATGTAACTACCCTATATAAAGAAACCCAGTAGATTCAGAGAGAGGGGGATGTATTTTTTGAGTGTTGAGAAAGTCTTGAAGAGAGAGAAAATTCAAGAGAGCGGTTGTATTCTTAATTTCTTCCATTCCTTGTAAATATTTCTGAGAATCAAATAAGAAAGTGTTGTTTTTAATCTTCAAATATGTGTTGATTACTGTAAATTATTATCTAGGGTATAGTGTAGGTTTTCCTGCAACTACAATTCTTATTGTGCTTTTTCGAGTCATGAACTCTCTAAGTGTTACAAGTACAAACATAAAATAAGATATGTCAATAAACTTCAACGGATAGCAAAGCAATTAGCAAACAAGCTCAAACTTGTTCAGAAGTATAATTCACTTAAGGTAAGTAAAAAACTCAATTCCTCTCCGAAAAAGTTAATTTCTAAAGAATTAATTAGATCTCTCCGGAAAAGAACAAGGTCTAAACATTCTGTGAAAAGGGGTATTAAGAATTCTGCACTAGAAGTGTATGGTGGACAGATTATTTTTCACCCCAACACAGCTTAATTGTGTTGAAAGTGCGTCTTGTCTCATGTGTCTACCTTCAAAGAGACAAGAGTTTGCACAGTTCAGGTTTTAAGAAAAGAATTGTTTTTCTTTTTTTCTTGGTTGATATTTTTTGGAATTCTGTTGATCTTTTCATATAATAAATTGGTATTGAAAAGAATTTCCTTTTTCATTAAAAAGGGTTAAAATCGGCAATTCTACCTTTCACAACACTAAAAAGAATTGGTCATACGTGAATCCTACTCTGTTTATAGGTTCCGTAACCCAATATTTCTTTTTCCTTCCTTGAAAAACTATTTTTATCACAAGATTGCTTGTTGAGATTTATTTGTATATCTCTTTCACAATTCCATACTTGTATGGACACTCCAAGTATCATGTCTTCTGATGGAAAAGATGTTAATATGACTGTTAATCCATCAATCATGAAGGAAAAAGATAAGTCTCCTTCCTCCAAAACTTTGAAGAGAAAAAGGAAGAATATGAAGAAACCAAGGGCTATCCCCTCTAATCTTCAGAAGTTTTCTGATGTTCTTGAAGAGTTGAAGGAAATAAGGAAGGAGATTCAGCAAATAAAGTCTATTAGTTTTAAAGACTCTTGAAATTCAGAAGGCCCTGGTTCGGCATCAATCAAGAAGGTTTGTTGGAATTGACTCCTTTCTTCATGAACCTTATGCTCCAATGGCTGTTGACGACAAGGAGTTCGGGGACGATAAATAATTTTTCAGAGGTCTTAATGTCTAGGAAACTTCTTATGAGAATTTATTCTTGTGTTTTAAGAAGGATAACTAGGGGTTGGGCCTATATTGTGATTACACATTATTATTTCCAACGATTTTCATCTTGCAATATTTTAAGATTTATTTATTTAAAGTTTAAAGTTTATTTGGAGGATGATTTTGTAGTATAAATCTTTTTTGGTTTTATATATTGCAAAAAATTGTTATGGGATATGTGTGTTTGCGTATGTGAACTATGATTGTCCCATATATGTCAAAAGTTAAGTTCATTATGTCATTATGCAAATATTGATGGAAGATATAATGAACTTTTGATAACATAGATTAAGTCTTTGGTATCATTATGCAAATATATTGATGAAAAATAGAATGAATCTTTGAATATAGCGCAGTATTGATCTTTCCCTGATCCACTTTTATGTGAAAGTACTGTACGGCTCAATAAGTTTTCTTATGTTGAGCATTTCCGATTAAATTAATCATGGGTTCTCTTGTGGTTAATTTAATTGAGTTTTTCTGGATACAAATTCATGTTTCGTGTAATTTGTTAATGTCCAAGGAAATCCTTATTTTCTTGTAAAAGTAAGGTTGTTCTTATTGTTCCTTTTGTAAATGACATTTTATAGGGGAGAGTTCTTAATTCCAAATCTTTGTGGGGAGTGCGGTTGTGGAATATTATAGGAGTTTTCTTGTATCTTTACAAACTCCTTGATGAATACACTAAGTTTCGACTATGTGAAATCATCAAAACAAAGTTGATATGTTCTCTTTTAGTCATAAAGTATGAAAAAACGGGGGTCTAACAACCACACCCAATATTTCGATTAGAAATCTGTATGGACTACTTCCAATATACTTTTAAGAGAATCAACTAGATAGTCATACTCAATCTTAATAAAAGTATATCGAAGAATTATATCTCTCTTTCTCGATTCAATACTTACTCAAGCAAATAGAAATCTGCGAGTCTAATTGTATACAAGAGAAATCACTTAAACGGTACCAAAGACTAATGTTCAAGGATCGATCAATTTCAATCAACAACCAAAGGTTGGATTTCACAATTGATTGATACAACGCACAACCTGTGATATTTCAATTATATAACAAAATATAATGCGAAAAAGAAATAACACGGACACCAGAAGTTTTGTTAACGAGGAAACCGCAAATGCAGAAAAACCCCAGGACCTAGTCTAGATTGAACACGCATTGTATGAAGATGCTACAGATACTAGCCTATTATTTATGGGTGAAAACTATTTTTGCCGATTTTGATAATTTGGGGTGTGGATGAGGAATGAATCTAAACCTTAAACAAATGCACTGCGCGGTGAGTGCTTGAAGATTCGAGAGATCAATCTGTGCAATTCCGTCCTAAACCAAGAAATGTACGTTCCAGACTTGTTTCGGTCACAAAGTGAAGGAGATGGGGTTGATCTTAGGGATGAAAGCGAAGAAGGTGTTGATATTGTGAAGGTGTTGGCTATGTATGAATTGTATCAGAAAGCTGAACTGGCTTGCAGGATGTAAGCTATAAATTCCGGTATTTGAATACGATTGTATCAACACTTGCCTTTGTTATCTCGTCTTGTTCTGTTGTTGTGAAAAATAGAGTGGAGAACCTATTTATACAAGTCTTTTAGCCTAACCTTCGTATCTCGTGGGAAGTGGAGAAAGTGGAGTGATGGGTAGTGGAGTAGTGTGTAGGTGTCACACGACTAGGCTTGCCCACTTCTCCCATCATCACTAACCGTCCATGACTTCCTGACACGTTCTTGTGATGGCGCGTTGTGCGCTGCACGCTTTAAACCACCAGACCAATACCCCAGTATATGTATCCCCCAATTTGTGACATGATTGATGTCTTGAATGTGTGTATCGTGAGACCCAAAAAAGTATCATGTAATGCTACGTTATTTAAGAAATTGATACTTGTGAATTATCGTGTATATACTATGCAGGTACTGCATCGAGTATATTCAGCATGTATGAAGCATCGCTGTTTGAGAGTCTCAAAATAGTCTCATGTCCAGCCTACTTCATGTGATAGTTTGGAGGTTGCGCAAACAAGTCCTCCCTTGACCGAACACATAGTGTGGTAGAGAGATGGATGATGATCACCATGACTCCGCACTGACAAATTAACTCCTGACCATGGTTGTATAACCAAGCCGGTGAAGTTGGACGGACGAGATGGTCTCTGAGACACTCATCTGCGACCGTTGATGAAATTAGGGTTTATGAAAAGGTGCGCAAGCATCACTTTTCAGCTTGGTCGAATCCAAACTTGGGACAAAATTTTGGCTAGGCCGGTTATGTATGTGTGTAGACGGCATGACGGTGTAGGCGCCCATACCTCATTGTATCATGAAAGTGTGATTTGGGCCACTCAATTCGTCCGGCGAAGTTGAGTGGTTGAGATTAATTTTGCGACAGAAAATTGGTGCCGCAAAAGCCGCTCTTCATGCCATATTCAGGCGCACGTTTCAAGACGACCAGGCTTGGTCGGTCTTGGACAATTTCTCCAGCGTGTAGGTGGTAGGCTGGAGTTCACGTCCATACCCTGACATCCCATAGAAACCTGATCTAAGCCACTCAATTTGTCCGGTGAAATCGAGTGGTCAAGATTAGTTTGCAGCTTGGGAGGTGCGACCACGCTAGTTTGGGCGGACGATTTGGGATAACCAGGCATAGTATTCCTTGGCCGATTAGGTGAGAGGATATATGGGTCTACGGTGGTCATATTGGTATGACCGGACCTGCTTGATCTAATCTCGGACCCTCCATTCGTGTCGGAGAAAATGGACGCTCGTGATTTCAAAACCCTAACTTTAGGTTTCAAGGCCGTGCGTCATGCTCCATTCGAGCGCACAAATTGGAATGACCAACCATAGTTGGTCCTGACCGATTGGTCAGGTATATAGGTGGGTCCACGGTGATTGTGTTGACATGCTCCGTGCCCTTTGAATCAACATCTGCACCCTCCATCTATACCTGCGAAGATGGATGGTTGAGACTGTTTTGCGACACATGTAATATGCCGCAAACCCTAATTTAGGGTTTTGCGTCCATACTGCTATGGTTTGGACGTTTGGCAAGCTAGGCCAATCTTTTGGGGAGGCCGACCATGTGGGGACCGCATTGGATCGGCATCAGATGTTTCATACCTGCTTGAGGGTTATGGAGTCGATCTGAGCCATCTAATCATGCTGGTGGATTTGGATGGTCGTGGTCATATGTAGACTGATACGGTCAGTCCGAATGCTCAATCAGGCTAGTATAACACACCGAGAGTGGCTCAATCGGGCTAGTATAACACACCGAGAGTTGCATCATGTACGTGTATTTCGTACATGTTTCATTATAATGCTTGGAGATCCGTGTTGCTTTGTTGAGAGCAACACTCAGTCGTCATGCCACACTAATAATGAGTACAAGAAATACAAGGCTGGTTGCGCATTAATTAATAATGTTGTAAATTCACAGGGTATATGGGATTGTTGCTACATGCTCCAACCTGGATGAATTTCGTGTATTTTATTCACAGAATGGGATTGTTGACACATGCTCCATTCTTGGTGAATTAATAAAGTGAAAGAGTATCCATCACTTATTAATGGCCTTATCTTTTACAATATGTTAGCGCATAATATTTAGGTTTTACAATTTTACCCTTAAATGAAAATCCACCATCAACATTAAGTCCCATGCCTAGCACATAATGGTTACACTGTTGTGGGGTAGGAACGAGATGGTGACATACATATGTGAGAAAGACAGGATAAAGGAAGTTTACCCTGAAGAGTATTGACCGATCGCTAGTTGTCCATGACGTTGCGCTTGTATGGAATGCTTTGGTGGGACCGGTTTCCTTTTTTGGGTATTTGAATCAAAAGAGGAATCCAATCAAAAGAGGAATCCTTGTTCTATTAGGATTCTTCCAAATTTTGTCTATAAAAGGGAGTAACCCTTTTCTTTTTCTCACGAGAGATTTTTTTTTTGTTCAGACAGCTCCCGTTTGTGCTCTCCACTGTCGCCGCCGACCGCCGTTGCCGGAGCTGCCGCCAGACGTCCACCGCTGCCCATCCGTCCAAGGTAAGTTTCGTTTTTTTTTTTTTTTAGGAAAACCTTAATGGGAAAATTAGGCTACGGCCCCACCCATGGATAACCCATAATATGAGGCCCTCAATTAAAAGAAGTTTAAATCTAGGCCCCGAATTATTAAAAGACAACCATACCCTTTTGTATATTTTCAAGCCCCAAATAAAATAAAATTTAAATTTAAGCCCAAAATATTAAAATATAGCAAACATGATGTCACAACCATCTTTAACGACCACCACCGCTGCCGCCACCACCAACCACCACCTCCGACGACCGCCGCCACCAACCACCACCTCCGACGACCGCCGCCACCAACAAACACCTTCGCCGGCGACCACTAGCGCCTCCGACTACCGCCACCACCAACCACCAACCACCAACCACCACCACCAACAAAAACCTCCGCCGGCGACCACCATTGCCTCCGACTACCGCCACCGCCAACCACCACCGCCAACCACCTCCGCCGGTGACCACCATCAGCAGCAGAAACCACCACCGCCGGAAACCACCACCTCCGCCGTCGGCGTCCACCACCGCCGACCACCGCCTCCCACCAATAATATATGGATGTGTAATCTGAAGTTACACATTCAACAAGCATGTGTATCCAGAAGTTACACATGGGTTTGGCATGAAAGGGTTACACATGTGTAAGCAGAGGTTACACATGTGTAAGCAGAGGTTACACATGCCATATGGATGTGTAACCTTTGCATATAACATGTGTATCCAAAGGTTACATATCCATATGGCATGTGTAATCATGAGTAATGAGAAGTTACACATAAAAAAAATAGACATAAAAAAGTAAACATAAAAAAAAAAATACATGTATTACACTTTAAGATTTATTTATAATAATTTCTTAGCATGTGTAACTTTTAGTTACACACACATCTGTCTAGTGTAACTGGGAGTTACATATGCATCTATCTAGTGTAATTGTAATTTACACAACACTATGCACACTTTCAATAACATTTATCCTACAGCTAACACTTTCAGTACAACCAACCAGCTGCAAACTAAGAACCATAAGTACCTGCTATTTCACTTCCCTGTCCTAAACATGAATCTAAACCAATGACTCCAACTGCATCTGCACTTCAACAATGTCAAACCGGTCAAATTCTGAAATCATCACACATATTCAATACAAAAAATCTAAAATATAAGAATCTAAAGACCTCAAATTAACTGTAACATAAACTGAAATCAAAAAATTACCTATGACGACCGCATCCACAACTTTCTAGCAAACAATCATCATGTGTAACTAGTAGCTACACATCTTCTTAACTTGTGTAACTAGAAGTTACACATCAAATTAGTATGTGTAACTTATAGCTACACATATGCTTAGTTTGTGTAACTAGAAGTTACACATAAAATTAGCATGTGTAACTTATAGCTACACATCTGCTTAGCTTGTGTAACTAGAAGTTACACATCAAATTAGCCTGCGTAACTTATAGTTACACCTCTATTTAGCTTGTGTATCTATAAGTTACAAATCTAATAAAAAGTTACACATGGATATAGCATTTGACTCGAGGTTATTAAATACAAACTACAAAGATGTAATTGCTAGGAATCATGAAAGCATATAATTCCAAACTCATATGATAATTTAGACTTCAATCATGCAAAAAAAAAAAGAGTTTGATAAACTTTATTGTGAATTATCTGACTAAAATTGCATACCAGATGTAAATGATCACAACAAAATATAGACATGAACATTGCGAAACATGAAATGCAGGTAAACAAGACATTTACCTTAAGGTTTGGAATGATCTCCATATCAATTGCATCAACTTCCACGAGCCTTGCAATAACATTCAAATTCACCCCACCTGGATATTAGATAGGTGTTAATTTCATATTTTGGATAACAATCCAAATGTATCAATCAATAAGTACAAATGTTAAACGCGAACTAGTCAGGCAAGAGTTGTTGGTTTTCAATTTCATCTAGAAGTAATAGGAAGCATATACAATCATTAACTCAAAACTCAGCTGCAACTTTCTCCTCCTCACCTGCAAAATTTCAACCCAAGCTCAGCAAGACCACAGACAAAGCAAAACAACTAAGCATTTTAAGGTTTAACGTCAAACTTTATATAAGAAGTTGCATAGAGGAAAGATAGAGATGAAGTATTGTACTGATTGTATGTGTAAATGCGAGTTACACATTCTAATATGCATGTGTAACTAATGTTTACATATGACATATGCATGTGTAACTACTGATTACACATGCATTTTGTACTCAAACAAGGCAACACCTCAAATATAATAACAGAAGAGATAGATCCGCAAAGGCTGTTCCAGGGAATACAACTAAATACCAAATTTAGCTACAAATATAGAGAGTATGGACCAGCTAAATATCCATCACCCTTATTAGTCAGATGCATCTTTTCACAATTGCTTAAATAACATTTCTAAGCCCGCGTTCGAAAAGCATTGTTCAACAGTTATTAGGAATAGGAATCACAGATATAAACATATTATGCGCAAATCAACGATGCATAAAGTAGTTTCTTCTAGCAACAAAAACACGATGACTTTCACATATATTTATATCAAATTGAAAGCATTACAAGTCTTCTTCCAGTACTAACTAAACATATGAGATAAAAAATATGTATTCTCCATTACTATTAGCTCATAGATAGTTGAAGGGTTAGGAAAAACTGTACATAATAAAACTGAATGCACCACCGAGACCAGAATAGCATGTCATGTGATTAGATACTGCTAGTCCTCCCACCTACAGACATCAATTGAAACAAAAATAAATATTACTCTCAATCAAATACTAATTAAACCACTTTGAAATATCTTAAATATAAGTTGAGTTCATAAGAAAACACAGACTCCTAAATCTAACTATACATCTCCTAAATTATTCTTCAACCAAACTGAAGATCACCTAATCAAAATGAACAAAACAAATATTAAATGATCAAAAACAGATCCAGATTGTTCCCGTAGGAAATTAGATTGTGGATAAAACTATATCAAAATTGAAATCGAGAATGAAACTAAATTCGAATCGAGAATAATTACTAACAATAACAACAACAACAACAACAACTAAAAAACAAACCGTACCTTGATTCTGTTGCTATTCCTTCGAAATAGTGATGATTCTTCTTGATCTCAGAAATCAAAAGAACCTCCAACAACTTCAAATCAGAAAACCTAACAAGGAGTATCTTTGAAACAACAAATTAAAATCAATTGAGAATTCGTAGATTGATGATCAGTTGTTAAATAAATTTGAACCAAATCATTCAGATCTATAAATCCATTGAACAATTTTTTTTTAAATACCTGAGATATCTTCGAATCAACTGAAAAATCCATATTTAATCGACGTAGATCAAATCTATTTATTTCAATCGATTAGTTGATTGAGTTATTCAATTGAATTCATCAACGGAGATCTATAAGCATCGTTATCTGAAATCGATGAAGCTAAACTCGTTTTCTTCTTTTCCGTTAAACTACGACGTTGACGATCTGAAACTTAAAACCCTAACACTCTTCAGAGCAGAAACCAGAGAGAATAAGTGATGTAGATGTAGAATTTTTGTTTGGTTAATCAGGATATTTGTTTGTAAATCTTAGATCTAGGTTTTGAAATCATTTTTTAATTGAGAATTTCAATTAGGAATTGTTTCTCGGACTGGTTCTTCATCCGAGAGAGAGAGCTAAAGAAAATTAGAGAGAGAAACTGAAAAAGAAAATGAAACCTACGCCTACTTTTATAACTATATATACTAAAGGGCTAATTTGGTATTATGAAATAATTTTTTTATTTACAGGCCCTGAATTCTAAAATTATGGGCCTAGAAATATCAAAACATGAAAATACGGAGTTGATAGTGAATGATCCATTTAGTGGGGTTTCTATATATTGAACCCATATAGTAGGGGGATTCTAGTATTTTTCACAACCCTAATTTCTTAGGTAAAAACCTTTTGATAGATACATCATGCTTAGATTTCCCATCAAGATTGATAGTAAAACTGCCCATTTTTTCTAGAACTGCGATCCCATGAATATGCCGCCTTTTGCTTCTCCTTCCATTGTTGCATGCAAAACCTAGCTTCTTAGGTTGTATCTTGGAAAGAAATTTGACTTGAATTTCGCAAACACGATTCCCATGAATATAAAAAACCGTGTTATTATATGTGATCATGAATGCGGCCCCACCATGTACATTTGAGTCGAACGTGGGTCTCACCCACACATGTCTGATTGAAAATCGACCTTGTACTAGTCTTAGTCTTGTGCCCTGAGCCAATATCGGACTTGAAACCAATACTAGACTTGAAACCAATACCGGACTTGAAACCAATACCGGACTTGAAAGTAATAACGGACTTGAAACCAACACCGGACTTGAAACCAATACCAGACTTGAAACCAATAATGAACTTGAAACGAATATTGGACTTGAAATCAATGCCGTACTTGAATACCGGACTTTAAATCGATACCGGACTTGAAACGAATACCGGACTGGACCTAATATGTGCACTCCAACGTGAAGTGTGTCTTTTCGTGTGTGACTACATCTCATGCATTTTTCATACGAGTTCTAACTCCTGTATTTTATTTCATTATGGAATGCAAGAAATAATTCCTGTTGAAATGTCTTTTGGAGATAATGCTGGTGCCAAGTCAGGAAGTGTTGACAGCTCCAAAGATATGCCGAACATCGATGATGAGTTGTTCACCTCGCTTTTTCCAAACATTAAGAGACATCCTTCTCACAAGATAGTCATGCTCTCCGGTTCAGAAAATATAGAAGATGATTCATCTTCTTCTTCAGCACTTGTGATAAGATTTTGTCTCCGGAGAAATGAATATCCGCCTTATCCTATCGACTTTAAGATTTGTCATACTCCCCTGGGTTCTTATGAAGGATGGATGAGACGCATGTTAAATAATAAGGATGTTAAAGCTAATTTGGCCAAAGCTCAAATCCTTAATACGGTCATGGCATCTGCTGCTCTTGAAATTAAGAAAGACGCTGCAGGTTTGATTACCTTCGTTTCTCGGTGGCACCCTTCTACTCTGGATGGGGAGAGATGACTATTACTCTGGATAGTGTAACTGCATGTCTCCGGAAGTCTTTATTACGAGCTTTCTGACACGGAAAAACATAATTATGACATCATACTTCAAAAGGTGGCAGGTTTCGACAGTCTGGACAAGGAGAAAAAAGACATGAGATGCTTTTACACCTGGTGGGTGTCGGAGTGGTCTTCTGCAGACCCGGATCAAAGGTTGGAAAACGAGCTCAATGTGATTGCGTTCCTTTCTGTGTGGCTATCCAGATACATATTTGACGACGGTTCTGTAAAGAAAACCATAAGAAGTGACCTCGTTAGGATCTCTATAAGGCTAGCAAAAGGTGAAGTTCTTCCCCTAGGCGCCTTGTTCCTTGGATCGTTGTATTCTCATCTGGACGCCTTAGTAATGGACATGCATGTTTCCAACGGGTACAAGAAGGTGGAGTCGCACGTTCACTTCGCTTTTCTTCAGGCATTCTTATGGGAACATTTCAAAGTCTATGCTCCTGCTCCTGCGAATTCGCTCAGTAGTTTGTATGGTGGTTCGAGAATACTCCGTTGGCATAGGAGGCATCCCAGAACTGGTGAGGAACTCGTGGACATCTTTGATAATGTGTCTTCCATAGATTTACGTCCATGGGGACCAATCCATTGTTCAATCAAAGACCTTTGCTATTGCTTCTGACGGTCTTGATATTGTGTTGCGTACTGATGCTAAGACTATGAGATGCAGAGAACTTGTTTATCTGCACAGTGTCATGTGACAGGGGTGCCCATTATTGTATATGTGTAGGTATTTAGTCAGTTGTAATGAGTGGTTTAGATTAGCCCACGTGGATAGTTTGTGATCGTAGAGAGATGGAGAGAGTGTGTATGCTTGAGTTATATACTCTCATATCCTGTAATGAAACTATCAAGAGATGAATTATCAATAGAATAGTTTAGTCTAGCAATTAAGCTTGGTTCACTATGAATCAAGAGTTCATTTACTCAAACTATGATCCAAACCCTTTAGTTGTACATCCAGGTACCCTACATTTGGCATCAGAGCCGTTTTAAAAAAATTCCATGGAGGCCGCTGCACAATTTTCACCGACGCCGAAGAATGTTATGGCTCAATTGATGGCGAAATTCGACGCCTATATTCATTTATTGGATTTGGAGAGGAAACGTAGAGAGCTACTGGACGATGTATTTTCACCAACTCGAGGTTTAAATCTTTTTCTAATGGAATATCTTATCTCCATCGCCAGGATCAAGCTGGAGTCACTTCTACCAAAATCTGAAGAAGAAATTGTTGTTGAAGTTGGGGATCTGGAAGATACGAAGGAGGAGGAGGTTTTCATTGAGGACTTGGTACCTGAATTCAGTGAAAATGTTACTCCAAATTCTGTTCCTGATGCTACCACAGATTCAATTTTAGACTCTGATTCAAATTCTGGATCTCAAACTGATTCAGCTAAGGATTTACATGGGTTTTTAAAATTAACATCAAACATTGAAGACTCTGTTGTTTCAATTGGTGATTTCACGGTCTATCCATCTGAGGAAATCAACCCCATCCCTACTGGTGTTGTTGACGAAGATGATTCTTCCGATTTGCTGCCGATTCGTTCAATCGTTGAAAACAAAGCTGCTGTTTCAATTGATGTTGTGAGTTGTCAGTTAAGAAAAATTGATAAAACTGAAGTGAATAATTTTGAAAGAAAGGATCAGATCAAATGGGGTAAGTTTTTTTCCACTATTCTCAATATATCTCGTCACATATTTGATCCAGGAAAGTATCTCAATCTTATTAAGAGGTTTTGTTACTTAGATGGTGTTTATGAGTTTAGTTTGGATTCAGTTACTTCATGTTCTTTTGCACTATATGTTGGTTCAATTTTAATGGATGGAATTGGTAGAAATTCTGTATCTGAGCTGATTTCTCAGGATGGGTACTGGTTAGATTCAAGGTTTCGGTATCCAAATGCTGGTATGTTGGCTAATGGTAGTATTTCTAGTACCAACAAGCAGCTATTTGTTAAAATGATTCTAATGAATACTGTATGTTATAAGGAATTACTTCTTCAATTGCTTTTTAGCCTGGAGCATGACTCAGATTTGCAGTTTATAATTTTGTTTCCTCTGTGTTACTGATTGTGCAATTCTGGATGCGAAGAAGATGTTTGTTCCAATGATTGGCAAAGGTAGATTTTTATTAATCTTGTTGGCTAGAGTAGTTACTTTTGAGATGGCTTGTCAGTCAGTTCATGTTTCAAATGTTTGAGATGTGGGGAGCAATAAACTTTCTTTTGCAAAAGCTTCGCAAATGTCAGTTCGCTTCACCTATCTTCTGTCATAGTTTTGGACCAGTGCATCTTAATTATCCTCTCGCAAAACAACTTGCAAGCTCTAAGATGTTTTTCAACAGCAAGTTGCTCGGTAAGGACAGTTTTTATCTTTCTTTTGATCATACTCGTGCATTATTCGATCGTGGAAAAGGAAATGAGCTTATTCAGGAGCCTACTCATTCTGTGAGTGATTATGCAGTCTGTTTTCTGAATTCGTTGAGTCTTAGACTTGTCTATGTTGCTGAATTTGGCGGTGACTGGAAATTGGCTGCTGAATTCTCAGAGGGGAATAGATTTCTGTTTTCCTTATTGGCTAGGATGGTGAGATTTAACAGGACACACAAATGGCATGCTCAAGTGCTTAGTATGGAAGGAGCAGAAACATTTTTCTTACAGCTCAAATGTAAGTTGCTTAACGTGAGTTCCAAGTTATTAGTTGTTGACTATTCCTTACTTGTTTTCGATTCTAGCCGCAATATGTTTGATCGTGGGAAGGTGCTCGACCTTACTATCTGGAATTCTTGTTTTGCTACACTTGATTCTAAGTTTGGGCATCATATGCAAGTGTGGGTTCTGTATTTTATGTTATTTGTGTTGATTACACTTGGTGATAATGAGGATTGCAGTAAATTACTTTTTCACCTGTCTAGAAGGGGAAACCTTACCAACTGTTTGTTGATGTTTCGGTGGATGCGAGTTGGTGTATTTCAGCATACTTCTAAAGGCTTATCTAGTCATGTTTGGCTGAAATTCGGAAGGTTTGATAAAAGTCCTGCTGTGTGGGGAGTGGCAATTTTTCTTATGCAGCTGAAGTGTTGGTTGTTTCTTGCGATTACAATTCCTTCTTGTGCATTGTTATATGTTCTTCCCACTTGTTTACTGAGTTTGCAGATCATTCTTGGGGTTCTTCTTCCTCATGAATTCAGAATTACTATGTATTTTGTTCCTTGGGATAGATCATATTTTGCATCACTTAGACAGGTCTCGTCCCATTCGCTTAAAGTCATAAGTTCGGCACCTACACTTGTTGGAATTCATTTTTATACTTCTATTTTGCTGCTTACATCTTCCAGAGGTTTCTTTAGCTTCTTCGGACTTTATAAAATGATTGAGTACAGGGGTGCGGCGAGTTACCAAGTCATAGTTCTTATCAAGCCTGCTCACTGGATTTTTGATAGAGGCAAGCTGTTGTTCACTAATCATGGGTACTTTTCTTTTGCCGTTATTTATGAATGTTGGTTGTTACTTGGGTCACTGTTCAAACTGAAGACATTCCGGTCAGTGGCATGTACAAGTATGGCTCAAGGGCTCACTATGAACTGCACATCTGCGGTGCTGGCTAGTTGTATATTTTAGATTTTGGAGTAGTTGGTTGATCGCAGGAGAAATGGCTACTACAAGCTCAAGCAACTTGCGCCAAACTGTGATGGACAGCTTAATGGGTTACTTGCGTGCCTTCACAGACGGGTTGAGACTTTTATTGTGCAGGCAACAAGATCAATTCGCACCGAAATGATCTAGTCCTTGTCATATTATGCCATTATCGTATGTGTGAAACTGCTCTATCGTGGTTAGAAAGCTACATCATCCCTTTGTATACACATACAAGCCTGAGATTTTTCGTGGTGTGGCCAAGAGTACCTGCCAAGCTAAAAATGAACCAGAGACCGTTGCAACCTGTACATGAAGGGGACTGTTCACTACAACCACATGAAGCATGCAGCGATGTGGGTGCTTGTACGGATGACAAAGGCAGATGACATTTTCGTCGGATATTCAAGTTGTTCTGTTTTACCTTCATCCTTGAGGACAAGGATGGTTTCAAGGGGAGTGGAATGTCATGTGATAGGGGTGCCCATTATCGTATGTGTGTAGGTATTTAGTCAGTTGTAATGAGTGGTTTAGATTAGCCCACGTGGATAGTTTGTGATCGTCGGATATTGAGAGAGAGGGAGAGAGTGTGTATGCTTGAGTTATATACTCTCATATCCTGTAATGAAACTATCAAGAGATGAATTATCAATAGAATAGTTTAGTCTAGCAATTAGGCTTGGTTCACTATGAATCAAGAGTTCATTTACTCAAACTATGATCCAAACCCTGTAGTTGTACATCCAGGTACACTACACACAGCTGTATCTCGGGGTATGTCCCATCTCTATTCAACGAAGCATTTATTGAGACTTCGTACAATATTAATAGGGTTGCTCGTCAAATGGGATTTGACCAGGGTGTTTCATTTATCCGTCCATCAGAGGTTCCGAAAGAACTTCTCCCGGATATTCTTAATGCTGACGTGTTCTTAGAACGGCTGAGTCTTCCTTTCTGGCCTATTGGGAGAAAACCCGCGGTAACTGATAAGTATAAGGAATTTTGGAGGGAAAAACTGTTGGCTTTTCAGAAGTTCTCAGAGGACGTTGTGGCGGATTCTCGTGGTGAGCCATCCCTTGACATTCTGAAGAAACATTTCCGGTTGAAACCACTCCCAGGCAAACGGACCAGAGCTGATGATTGCAGTCCCCAAGCAGGAGGGAGATCCAAAAGGCAGGCATGCGATTCGGTGGTCCTCAATTCCTCCAATATGCAGGTACATAAATTTCTTTCTGTCGACTCCTTTATTTCTCCGAAGTGATCTCTTCTAAGAGTGATTCTTGCTTGAATTTAGGGAATTCCGAAAGAGAATGTTTTCACAAGGTTGGCGCGCATTCGGAATAAAAAGTCCGGTGATGTTGGCCTTCGTGTTGAGAGATCTGGCGACACTGATCCCCATGCTGAGAAGTCTGGTGAAACCGAAACCGCTCCTTCACTGGACAATGGCAGAGATGACACAAACTTGGCTGGACAAGGCGCCTCTATAAATGATATTGTTGATGAGGTGGTGATGGAAATTAGTAACCAGAGCGAAGTAGACATTAGGAGAAATGTAAGTGAGGCAACATATGCTATTGTTGAGACAACTCCCCTTGAAGCACGTTCTGAACAAGCTCCGATCAATTAAGCTGTGGTGACTTCTTCCGAAAGGCCTCCTGCAACTGACAAGGCTCCTGCAATTGGTGAAGTATTGGTAATGCAGGCTGGGGATTTGTTCGTTCCTCCTTTCACTATACCCTCTCCAGGCCATGTGTTAGTTGGAGGATTCAGCGTGCCATCTCAGTTCAAGGGGTTGTACAATGCGATATGGGAGAAGCACTGTCACATTACTACTACTACTACTACGAAGCTCAAAAGTCGCCTTACACTGGTCAATCGCGTCCAGGAAGATTTATTTTCCATCCATGGGATGAGCGTCACGACTGGTCGAACAGTTTCTGAGGAGATGATTGAAGACTGGAAGTGCCATCGAGATGTGTTTGTACAGTATGGCTTCAATGCTCCTTGGTTCTTCAAAGGGTTCTCCGAGATTCAAGAGCTCCAGAAATTACAAAATGAAGTCCCTTCTGCGGACTGTGTTACCCGCCAGGAAGAGAAGATTGAAAGGATGTCTAATGAGTTGAAGCTGGAACAGGCTGTTCTTCATAAAATAAAAGCCGTTCTTGCACAGAAAGACGAGTTACTGTTGAAGGACTTTCCTTGAAGGATTCACGCAACTTATTTGTCTTTTCTTTTAGATGTTCTTCTTTTTGAGTGATAGTGAGGATTTCCTTTCATAATTTGACTTTCGGTTTTGAATTAATAGGTAATTGAATTGGTTTATTTTGAGATAGTTTTGTGAATCGATTTTCTTGAAAAAGGATTATCTTAAATGGAATTTGCATGAATATTTGCACATATCATATGAGATTGCAAATGTCGCGCAAAATGGAAGTATAAAAGGAAACAAACATGGTGTTTAATTATTGAGCCTCTTTTTTCGGAATGCCAGTCCCCGGTGAATTTTAAAACTATCTTTCTTGTATGATTGTTAGATATAACTTACTTGCTTTCGAGACCCTACTTGTGTAAAACCGAAGTAACCCCTCCAAGGAAGTTGTCCGCATTGATCTCTCAGAGAAGGAAAGTCATCCCTCTGAACCAAGCTTCTCCTGAACAATGCGCTTCAAAGCATTGCATTCACTGGTGGGGTGGTGAAGGAATCGGTGGAAATGACAATACCTCGGGTCCATTACTTATTGATCAGTGGGAGGACGCTATACCGGAGGTAGCTCCACCTCTCCGTTTTGCACCCATGCCTCCAGCAACTTCAAAATTTTCTTCATTGGGAAGGGAAAGTGTAGGTACCTAGAGTCTAGCTTTTCATGCGTTAGTGGGCGTTGTGATGTCTCTACGTGGCTTTGATGTGGAGCACGTTTCAGAGATGAAGTTGGAAGATTTGCGAGTGTCATCATATACGCGGATCGCTTGCCTGGGTAAAGGGATGTGGAAGGTGTCGTAATATCACTGCTGAGTGATCGAATTGAATGCTCTCATCCTCTGTATTCACATATTTCTTGATTGATCTCTCCTTCCTCAAGCATTTCTTCGCTTGGTTGAAAGGTCGATGCGGATTGGAAGTCTTCCGGGCTTCAACAAGAGTCTTGAGATATAAATCTTCTAGCAGGGCTCCGTAGGATGCATGCTCCTTTTCTTTATTTGGTAGACGTTGTAGTATTCCGGACAAGTCCTTCCCTCTGTAGAGTTGCCTCGAGTCTTCATTGTCGGCTGGACCATGTTGTTCGTCTTTCCTGAGTCTCCTGCGATTACGTGCTATTTTTGCTTCTCCACTGGTAAAGGTGTGACCCCTGACTAAGGATCCAACGTTTCTCGCACTGTCTGAGTAGACGTATGTCGACCCTTCTTGTAATTGTGATGTTATATCATTCAAGAGGAGGAATGTTTCGCTTTGTCTTCTAGCGATACCAGCTTGATTTGCCAAGACATCCTCCAGGATTCTAGCTATACTTCCCATGATATTTGAACCACCTGTGGTTTCTTGGTGAGGATACATTGTGAGTTAAAAACCGAAAAATTGAGAATTCAATTTTTTGCAACCGAGAGATCAACCTCCCACTGTGGTCGCCAATTATTTATGGGTGAAAACTATTCCTGCCAATTTTGGTAATTTGGGGTGTGGATGAGGAATGAATCTAAACCTTAAACAAATGCACTGCGCGGTGATTGCTTGTAGATTCGAGAGATCAATATGTGTAAGTCCGGCCTAAACCAAGAAATGGCCGTTCCAGACTTGTTTCGGTCACAAAGTGAAGGAGATAGGGTTGATATTAGGGAGGGAAGCAAAGAAGGTGTTGAGATTGTGAAGGTGTTGGCTATGTATGACTTGTATCAGAAAGCTGAATTGGCTTGCAGGATATAAGCTATCAGTTCCGATGTTTGAATACGATTGTATCAACACTTTCCTCTGTTATCTCTTCTTGTTCTGTTGTTGTGAAAAATAGAGCGGAGAACCTATTTATACAAGTCTTTTAGCCTAACCTTCGTATCTCGTGGGAAGTGGAGAAAGTGGAGTGATGGAGTAGTGGAGTAGTGTGTTGGTGTCACACGACCAGGCTTGCCCACTTCTCACATCATCACTAATTGACCATGACTTCCTGACACGTTCTTGTGATGGCGCGTTGTGCGCTGCATGCTGTAAACCGCCAGACCAATACCCCAGTATGTATCCCCCAGTTTGTGACATGATTGTTGTCTTGAACATGTGGATAATGGGACCCACAAAAATTATCATGTAATGCTACGTTATTTAAGAAATTGATACTTGTGAAGTATCGTGTGTATACTATGCAGGTACTGCATCGAGTATATTCAGCATGTATGAAACATCGATGTTTGAGAGTCTCAAAATAATCTCATGTCCAGCCTACTTCGTGTGATAGTTTGGAGGTTGCGCAAACAAGTCCTCCCTTAGCCGACCACATAGTGTGGTAGAGTGATGGATGATGATCACCATGACTCCTCACTTACCAATTAACTCCTGGCCAGGGTTGTATAACCAAGCCGGTGAAGTTGGACGGACGAGATGGTCTATGGGACACTCATCTGCGACCGTTGGTGAAATTAGGGTTTATGAAAAGGTGCGCAAGCATCACTTTTCAGCTTGGTCGAATCCAATCTTGGGAAACAATTTTGGCTAGGCCGATCGTGCATGCGTGTAGACGGCATGACGGTGTAGGCTCCCATACCTCATTGTATCATGAAAGTGTGATCTGGGCCACTCAATTCATCCGGCGAAGTTGAGTGGTTGAGATTAATTTGCGACAGAAAATTGGTGCCGCAAAAGCCGCTCTTCATGCCATCTTCAGGCGCACGTTCCAAGACGACCAGGCTTGGTCGGTCTTGGCCGATTTCTCCAGCGTGTAGGTGGTACGCTGGAGTTCACGTCCATACCCTGACATCCCTTTGAAACATGATCTAAGCCACTCAATTTGTCCGGTAAAATCAAGTGGTCAAGATTAGTTTGCAGCTTGGGAGGTGCGACCACGCTAGCTTGGGCGGACGATTTGGGATAACCAGGCATGGTATGCCTTAGTCGATCAGGTGAGAGGATAGATGGGTCCACGTTGGTCATGTTGGTATGACCGGACCTGCTTGATCTAATCTCGGACCCTCCATTCGTGCCGGAGAAAATGGACACTCGTGATTTCAAAAACCTAACTTTGGGTTTCAAGGCCGTGCGCCATGCTCCATTCGAGCGCACAAATTGGAATGACCAACCATAGTTGGTCCTGACAGATTGGTCAGCTATGTAGGTGGGATCACGGTAATTGTGTTGACATGCTCCGTGCCCTTTGTATCAACACCTGCACCCTCCATCTATACCTGCGAAGATGGATGGTTGAGACTGTTTTGTGACACATGTAATATGCCGCAAACCCTAATTTAGGGTTTTGCATCCATACTATTATGGTTTGGACGTTTTGGCAAGCTAGGCCAATCTTTTGGGGAGGCCGACCACGCGGGGCCCACATTGTTTCGGCAGCGGATGTTCCATACCTGCTTGGGGGTTATGGAGTCGATCTGGCCATCCAATCATGCTGGTGGAGTTGGATGGTGGTGATCATATCCAGACTGATACGGTCAGTCCGGATGCTCAATCGGGCTAGTATAACACACCGAGAGTGGCTCAATCGGGCTAGTATAACACACCGAGATTTGCAGCCTGTACGGGTATTTCGTACATGTTTCATTATAATGCTTGGAGATTCGTTTTGATCTGCTGAGAGAAACACTCAGTCGTCATGCCGCACTGATAATGAGTACAAGAAATACAAGGCTGGTTGCGCATTAATTAATAATGTTGTAAATTCACAGGGTATATGGGATTGTTGCTACATGCTCCAATCTGGATGAATTTCGTGTAATTTATTCACAGAATGGGATTGTTGCCACATGCTCCATTCTTGGTGAATTAATAAAGTTAAGGAGTATCCATCACTTATTAATGGCCTTATCTTTTACAAGATGTTAGCGCATAATTTTTAGGTTTTGCAATTTTACCCTTAAATGAAAATTCACCATCAACATTAAGTCCCCTGCCTAGCACATAATGGTTACACTGTTGTGGGGTAGGCATGAGATGGTGACATACATATGTGAGAAAGACAGGATAAAGGAAGTTTACTCGGAAGAGTATTGACCGATCGCTAGTTGTCCATGTCGTTGTGCTTGTATGGAATGCTTTGGTGGGATCGGTTTCCTTTTTTGGGTATTTGAATCAAAAGAGGAATCCTTGTTCTATTAGGATTCTTCCAAATTTTGTCTATAAAAGGGAGCAACCCTTTTCTTTTTCTCACGAGAGATTTTTTTTTTGTTCAGCCAGCTACCGTTTGTGCTCTCCGCTGCCGCCACCGACCGTCGTTGCCGGAGCTGCCTCCAGACGTCCGCCGTTGCCCGTCCGTCCAAGGTAAATTTCGGTTTTTGTTTTTGTTTTTGTTTTTGTTTTTTTTAGGAAAAACCCTAATTTCTTAGGTAAAAACCTTTTGATAGATACATCATGCTTAGCTTTCCCATCAAGATTGATAGTAAAACCTCCCATTTTTGCTAGTACTGCGATCCCATGAATATGCCGCCCTTTGCTTCTCCTTCCATTGTTGCTTGCAAAACCTAGCTTTTTAGGTTGTATCTTGGAAACAAATTTGACTTGAATTTCGCAAACACGATTCCCATGAATATAAGAAAACCGTGTTATTATACGTGATCATGAATGCGGCCCCACCATGTACGTTTGAGTCGAACGTGGGTCCCACCCACACATGTCTGATTGAAAGTCAATCTTGTACTAGTCTTAGTCTTGTGCCCTGAACCAATACCGGACTTGAAACCAATACCAGACTTGAAACCAATACCGTACTTGAAACCAATACCGGACTTGAAAACAATACCAGACTTGAAACCAACACCGGACTTAAAACCAATACCGGACATGACCCAATATGTGCACTCCAACGTGAATTGTGTCTTGTCGTGTGTGACTACATCTCATGCGTTTTTCATACGAGTTCTAACTCATGTCTTTTATTTCATTATGGAATGCAAGAAAGAATTCCATAATGTACATAAATGAAATGCACATTTATTTAGATCGAACTTAGCTTGCTATACATAAATGAAATGCACATTTATTTAGGTTTGTGAAACCGTACCCAAACATGTACACTTAGTTGGTTTAACCTTAGTTAATCAAATGGCTAGCCATATGAGCACTTTCATATTAACCTTATTCATCTTAACCATAACTAGTTCAAATTACTCAAGAGAACTAGTTAGAGAGTTGTTCAATTGCTTAGATCTCATAGAAGTATACAAGACACAATTAAAGCAAAAAGGATTTGATTCACTCGAATCAATTCATGAACTTTATATCCATGGTTTGCAAGTATGCATTCCTTAGTTTATATAAGTTTAAGTTAACGAATAACCGTTTTTAGAAACTAACCCACTTAAGTACGCATATTGGTACGCGGACTTAAGTACCCAGAATAAGTTTTTTTTTAGTTCAAAAATTCCAGCAGAAATTCACGGGATGTGAACCTCCGACAATGCGCGTACTGGTACACAGACTTTAGTTCCGGTTTTCCTGAGAAGCAAAGTATGCATACTTTGGTTCAAGGAATAAGGACTTACACACGTATGATTTATCACACAATGTTTATATCCTTTTAAGGTTATATTCTAAACTCTCATTTAAATCATTGAAACATTCTTAGAGGACATTATATAGTTGTTATTCACAAGCAATTTTTCGTCAAAGGGATTTTCAAGTAATTGAAACTAATATGACTTTCGTCACTAGTGAAGATGAATTTGTTCAAAGAGAAAGCTTACCAACACATATTTTGAGAAATAGATAAGCGAGATAAAATCGGCTTGAAATAACAAATGTGTATAATCATAGTCTATATAGCAATATGACTTTGTCTCAAGATAGTATATAAAGTAGATAGACTTTTGAGTGATTGATAAGTTCAAGTCTCCACATACCTTTTAGTCAATGAAGTTCCACCAGTTCCTTGAGTAGTTCTTAATCTTTGTATGATGATCTCCATGGAGTCTAGAGCTCAGCTACACTTTTTATCCTAGTCTGTGACTTATATATGAGTAGACTAGAAATCAAGAATTATAGTTTTGGCAACTAAACTTGACAACAAGCTTGAGATAGCAACGTTACGAGTTCGACCGGGTAGTGCTCTAACAATCTTTCCCTTTGTCATTTTTAGTGACAAAACTATCAATACATATGGAATACAAAAAAATATAAATAAACTTTTGTAGCTTCTCTTCCACATGCATGATCTCCTTGGTTCTTCAACATTACTCGGAATCTTCGTCACTTCCAAGTACTCCAATGATTCCAAAGGTTGTAAGTTTAGCATCATCATTGTTGAAAATACGTAGCTATAACAATGACAAAACAAGAGTTCTCAATCATTGTTACACAGTGTCATAGTATTATTACACATCATCAAAGTTCAATTGTATCATAACTTCGACAACAATACTATGGTGATATGTATCACTCCCCCTTAGGCAATACTCCATCTCACATGGAAACCACTCCCCTTACATAATGATTCTAAAACCATATGTCTTTGTAGTGTGAACTACACATTAATTCTCCCCCTTTTTGTCAATAAAATTGGCAAAGATACGAAAACTAGTGGGATCCTAATGAAATTTCCATAAAGACATTTCACGACCAAAATAAAGCACATATCAACTTTTTAGAAGCCATCTGTAGGATCAAAATATCGCCACAACAATATTCTTGCGAGATTTGTAAATAACATTTGTACGAGACTTCAGAAACACTCTGCGAGCGTCGCAGAGTAATTCAAGGAATGTCTCAAAGAATGACCTAACAGATGATGATAGCAGAAACACGGGAAGAGCATGACGATCCTGTGAAGAATACATCATCTGCGAGAGTTAGCATCACAACTTCCACGAGAGCTTCGCGAGTCAGATCCGAAATTAAAGGATAACTTAGTTGTCATCCACTATGTACTTACTCTATATAAAGAGAGCTAATAGACTGAGAGGGGGGGGGGGGGTCAATTTTTGAGTGTTGAGAAAGTTTTGAGGAGAGAGAAATTTCTTGTAAGCGGTTGTATTCTTGATTTCTTCCATTTCTTGTAACAGTTCTAAGAATTAATCAATAAAAGTGTTGTTCTTAATCTTCAAATATGTGTTGATCATGGAGAATTCTTATATGGTGTGTAGTGTAGGAATTCCTGCAACTAAATAATGGATGTAGGATCAGAATATCACCATAGCAATATTCTTGCGAAATTTGTAAATAACATTTTTACGAGCCTCTCAGAAACACTCTGCGAGCGTCGCAGAGTAATTCAAGGAATGTCTCAAAGAATGACGTAACAGATGACGATATCAGAAACACGGGAAGAGCATGACGATCCTATGAAGAATACATCATCTGCGAAAGTTAGCATCACAACTGCCGCGAGAGCGTCGCGATTCAGATCCTAAATTAAAGGATAACTTAGATGTCATCCACTATGTACTTACCCTATATAAAGAGAGCTAATAGACTGAGAAGGGGGATCAATTTTTGAGTGTTGAGAAAGTCTTGAGGAGAGAAAAAGTTATTGTAAGCGGTTGTATTCTTGATTTCTTCCATTTCTTGTAACAATTCTAAGAATTAATCAATAAAAGTGTTGTTCTTAATCTTCAAATATGTGTTGATCATGGTGAATTCTTATATGGGTGTAGTGTAGGAATTCCTGCAACTACATAATGGATATAGGATCAGAATATCGCCACAATAATATTCTTGCGAGATTTGTAAATAAAATTTTTACGAGCCTCTCAGAAACACTCTGCGAGCGTCGCAGAGTAATTCAAGGAATGTCTCAAAGAATTACGTAACAGAGATAATGATAGCGGAAACATGGGAAGATCATGACGATCCTGCGAAGAATACATCATCTGCGAAAGTTAGCATCACAACTGCCGTGAGAGCGTCGCGAGTCAGATCCGAAATTAAAGGATAACTTAGCTGTCATCCACTATGTACTTACCCTATATAAAGAGAGCTAATAGACTGAGAGGGGGGATCAATTTTTGATTGTTGAGAAAGTCTTGAGGAGAGAAAAAGTTATTGTAAGCGGTTGTATTCTTGATTTCTTCCATTTCTTGTAACAGTTCTAAGAATTAATCAATAAAAGTGTTGTTCTTAATCTTCAAATATGTGTTGATCATGGTGAATTCTTATATGGGGTGTAGTGTAGGAATTCCTGCAACTACATAATGGATGTAGGATCAGAATATCGCCACAATAATATTCTTGAGAGATTTGTAAATAACATTTTTACGAGCCTCTCAGAAACACTCTGCGAGCGTCGTAGAGTAATTCAAGGAATGTCTCAAAGAATGACGTAACAGATGATGATAGCAGAAACATGGGAAGAGCATGACGATCCTGCGAAGAATACATCATCTGAGAAAGTTAGCATCACAACTGTCCCGATAGCGTCGCGAGTCAGATCCGAAATTAAAGGATAAATTAGTTGTCATCCATTATGTAAAGAGAGCTAATAAAGAGAGCTAATAGAATAAAGAGAGAGGGGGTCAATTTTTGAGTGTTGAGAAAGTCTTGAGGAGAGAAAAAGTTCTTGTAAGCGGTTGTATTCTTGATTTCTTCCATTTCTTGTAACAGTTCTAAGAATTAATCAATAAAAGTGTTGTTCTTAATCTTCAAATATGTGTTGATCATGGTGAATTCTTATATGGGGTGTAGTGTAGGAATCCTGCAACTACATAATGGATGTAGGATCAGAATATCGCCACAATAATATTCTTGCGAGATTTGTAAATAACATTTTTACGAGCCTCTTAGAAACACTCTGCGAGCGTCGTAGAGTAATTCAAGGAATGTCTCAAAGAATGATGTAATAGATGATGATAGCAGAAACATGGGAAGAGCATGACGATCCTGCGAAGAATACATCATCTACGAAAGTTAGCATCACAACTGCCGCGATAGCGTCGCGAGTCAGATCCGAAATTAAAGGATAAATTAGCTGTCATCCACTATGTACTTACCCTATATAAAGAGAGCTAATAGACTGAGAGAGGGGGTCAATTTTTGAGTGTTGAAAAAGTCTTAAGGAGAGAAAAAGTTCTTGTAAGAGGTTGTATTCTTGATTTCTTCCATTTCTTGTAACAGTTCTAAGAATTAAACAATAAAAGTGTTGTTCTTAATCTTCAAATATGTGTTGATCATGGTGAATTCTTATATGGGGTGTAGTGTAGGAATTCCTTCAACTACATAATGGCGCTAGAAACAGGGATTGAAGGTTAAAAATCATAGGAAAAACAAGATAAAAGATCAATAGTCAAGTTAAGAAGATGATTGAACAAGTTGATGGAATAGTTGAAGGAAAAATGATCAAAGTTAAGGAGAATCGCAGAAATTTGGAGTGTAATACGATAACAAAAACAATGATCAACCAATGTCATGAAGCTATCAAAGGAAGGATTCATAAACGAGATTTTGAAGGAAGGAAAATTATGACGGTGGAAAAGGTTTCACCTCTGAAGGATTGGGAAAAGAAGAAAATCATGTTCACAGCAGCAGAAATGTTAAGACAAGATTTATATCACTCATCACCTTTGGCAATCACGGTATCCGTTATACGAATGAACAAGGAAAAATCAACAAAATCTGCGAAAGAATGGGATGTGAATAGAACTTTGGTGGATGCAGGAAGTTCTGTTGATATAATATTTTATCATGTATTTAAGAAAATAGGATACAAGGATGAAGAAATGACTTGTTCAACATATCATATTCATGGCTTTGGAAAATCTTTAATAAAAACTAAAGGCGAGATAGTGGTGTGAATTACGCTAGGAGAGATTGAAACACAAGTAACGTTGTGTGTGGTAGATATGGAGTCACCATATAACATGCTATTGGGAAGACCATGGATACACGCAATCAAGGCTGTAGCATCAACGTTACATCAATGCATCAAATTTCCTATGCCTAGTGGAATTGGGGAAATTAGAGGATATACTGATCTTGCGAAACTATGCTATCAAATTGAGGTGAAGAATTATGAAGGACGTGCAAGGCTGCGAAAAGCTCGCAAAAAAGTGGCAAAAGAGAGAAAAGAAAGCCGAGGAATTTAAAGTTTACATGATAAGAGCAAAAGAAGGAAAAGGAATACCCAGTGAAATCTTGCAAGAAGGAAAAAAATCTGCGAGAGCTATAAAAACACCAACACCAATGGGAGAACCTGAGGCCAGCTACATCGCAGCAGAACCAACAAAGGAAGTAAATATTGGGAGTGAAGAAGAACCTAATATGCTGAAAATTGGAACTAAAATGGAGGCAGATGAAGAAGAGCGAACCGTAATTCTCTTGCGAGAATATAAAGACATCTTCGCGTGGAGCATGAATGAGATGCCAGGAATAGATCCATCAGTAGCATGTTATAAACTAGAAATCAACAAAGGTGTAAAACCATTCAAGCAAAGGATAAGAAAAATCGCAACAACATATTATTCCCAAATAGAAGAAGAATTACAGAAAATGCTTGATGCAGGAATTATAAGGAAAGCAAAATACCCATAATGGATTGCAAATATGGTAGTGGTTCCGAAGAAAAATAAAGGGATAAGAATTTGCATAGACTTTACTGACGTAAACAAAGCTTGTCCTAAAGATAGCTTTCCATTAACATATATTCCACAAATGGTTGAATCAGCAACGGTAAATGCTAGAATATCTTCATTAGACGGGTATAAAGGATATAATCAAATTCCTCTCGCTGAGGAAGATCAAGAACACATTGCATTCTTTTCTCCAAGAGGGTTATATTGTTATACAAAGATGCCATTTGGCTTGCGAAATGCTGGTGCAACATATCAAAGAATGGTGGTGAAGGTGTTTGCGAGATGGATCCACAAAACATTAGAGGTGTATGTAGATGATATGTTAATCAAAAGTAAAGAAGCTAAGAACCATGTGCAAGACTTGAAGTAGATCTTTGATCAAATGCGAAAATTTAACATCAAGGTGAATCCCGAAAAATGCATTTTTGGTGTGACTTCAGGAAAAGTTTTAGGATATATTGTATCAAAATAAGGAATACAAGTTGATCCAGAAAAAGTACAAGCAATTCGCGACATGCCAACGCCATCAACAGTAAAAGATGTGCAGAAGTTGAATGGGCTCTTAGCTTTGCTAGGAAGATTCATCTCGCGGTCATCAGATAAATGCAAGCATATCTTCGATATACTCAAGAAGGGAACAAAATTCAAGTGGACTGATGAGCGTGAAAAAGCCTTTCAAGGAATTAAAGAACATTTAATGAACATATCTATCCTACAGAAAGCGGGGCCAGGAGAATAATTATTGATCTATCTTGCGACAACTTCGCATGTGTTAAGTGCAGTGTTGCTGCGAGTAGATGCAGGGGTAGAGAAGCCAATTTATTACATCAGCAAAACATTTAATTCTGCAGAGAGAAATTATTCAAAAATTGAGAAGTTGATTCTGGCATTGGTTCATGCAACCTTTAAACTTTGCATCTATTTTCAAGCACATAAAGTAAAAGTATTAACAAAGGTGCCAATTGAGTCAGTAATGAAGAATTCGAAAAGATCAGGTAGAGTTGAGAGATGGAATGCGCAAGTAGGACACTTTGATATCAAATACGATATTCTATCTTCGCTAAAATCACAAGTTATAGCAGATTTCTTAGCTGAATTTCCTTTAGAAGGTGACGAAGCTGTGGAGGAGATGATGGATATAGAAGAAGAACATGGAGATCCAAGAGATATGTTAACAGAACCCAACAGATGAGAAATATTAGTGGACGGGTTACAAACGGAGAAGGTAATGGAGTTGGGGTTGTCTTTATCTCGCCAGAAGGGGAAAAATAGCTTTTTCATTTAGATTGGAATTTGCATCCACTAATAATGAGACATAGTATGAGGCTGTGATACATGCTCTAAAATTCGCAATAGAAATAAAGTTGGAGAATGCTAGAATTACCAGTGACTCGCAGTTGGTTATTCGCCAAATCAAAGGAGAATACACAACAAATAAACCATCTTTAAAGAAATACAAGAAGCTTGTTGAAGAATTATCTGCGGGAATTCCAAAAATAAAGTGGAGACATATCTCAAGAAAAGATAACAGACTCACAGATGCCTTTGCCTTCATATCAAGCATGATGACAAACCCAGCTGCGAGATGCATAAAAATTCAGACACTTATAGCACCTTCAATCAACAAAGAAGAAGAAGAAGAAGAAGAAGCAGATGTAATGATAATAGAAGGTGGCGAAGAAGAACTAAGAAGAAATATTTTCGATTGGCGAGAAGAGCTTCATGCATACTTGGCGAGAGGTGAAACACCAAGGAATAGATTAGAAGCACAAGAGTTAAAAATCCGTGCAACAAATTATGAATTAAGAGATGGAGTATTATATCGCAAATCTTTCAATGGGCCATCACTTTGATGCTTGACAAGGGAATAAGGAGAAAAAGTATTAAAAATGTTGCATTGTGGGGATGCTAGTAATCACAGCGGAGGGAGATATTTGGCATACAGAAAAAAAATGCAAGGCTATTACTGGCCATATATGCATGAAGATGCGCAACAACTATCAAGGCGATGCGAAGATTTCCAGCAACACAGAAAGAAGATACATACACCAGGAGCACCCCTATCATCTTAGACAAATGTGTGGCCTTTTGGAAAATATGGGTTAGATATTGTGGGACCATTTGTACCAGGATCAGGGCAAAAGAGATATTTAATTGTCGCGACAGATTACTTCACAAAATGGGCAGAAGTAAAAGCAGTACAACATATCCGCGACAAAGACATATTTACGTTCATATTTGAAAATATTATTTGCATATTTGGAATCCCAACACATTTGGTGTCTGATAATGGAAAGCAGTTTGAAGGGAAGAACATAGAGTTGTTACTCAATGCATTTAAGATAAGATGTGGAAAGTCTACTCCTTTATACCCACAATCTAATGGTCAGGCTGAGGCAACTAATAATACAATCACATACATCTTAAAAAAGAAGTTAGAAGGCTACCATAGAGCATGGTGTGAACAGGTCCATAATGCAGTTTGGGCTTACAATACAACTAGAAGAGAAGCGACGGGGATATCATCATTTTGCCTAACATATGGTGTTGAAGCAGTAGTTGGAACATGGGCATATAAACTGATAGATCCAAAGGGCATAGATGTTGGTAAAAAACTTGATAGACCATGGAACAGACTGTATCTAAAAAGATATTATCAGTAACAAATTCTGAGAAAAGCTAGATAATGACATAATATATGGTAACAGAGAAGAACCTTTATTTCTTTTGATGAATAAAATAAATTTTTATCAGAGTTGCGAGATTATTTACAAGAATATGACAGATATTTATGAGCTGGCGATGTTCGCAAGATATATAAGAATGGGACGAACCTTTATGGCGTACACCCTAGTTCGCGGATAAAATTTCGCAAGAGGCAAATGTAAGACCTAAAGTACTTCATATAAGGGGGTATCTGTTTGCATGGCTCAGGGATAAGTCTATACCGCTGCTGGAACCTGAGTCATGGAGAAGTGGGGTCCATCTCCATGATAGATGCCTATCCAGGAGAGGTACCTTGGATTTCCAACTATATAAGGTTATACCCTGGTTGGACGACCGAGGATCTCTCCTAAGGAGTGCAGAGTATGACCAAGGCACCGAGGTACACGGTTGAGTCAAGGGTGCCCGGGGCGTACGAAACTACCATTGAACCCTGAACCCTGAAGCCTCATACTATGTCTAATTAGCATTCCAAATATTATTTGCATATTTGGAATCCCAACACATTTGGTGTCTGATAATGGAAAGCAGTTTGAAGGGTAGAACATAAAGTTGTTACTCAATGCATTTAAGATAAGATGTGGAAAGTCTACTCCTTTATACCCACAAGCTAATGGTCAGGCTGAGGCAACTAATAATACAATCGCATACATCTTAAAAAAGAAGTTAGAAGGCTAATAATGAGAAGGCAAATTCCAATTTTATACCCACAAGCTAATTGGAATTTGCATCCACTAATAATGAGACATAGTATGAGGCTGTGATACATGCTCTAAAATTCGCAATAGAAATAAAGTTGGAGAATGCTAGAATTACCAGTGACTCGCAGTTGGTTATTCGCCAAATCAAAGGAGAATACACAACAAATAAACCATCTTTAAAGAAATACAAGAAGCTTGTTGAAGAATTATCTGCGGGAATTCCAAAAATAAAGTGGAGACATATCTCAAGAAAAGATAACAGACTCACAGATGCCTTTGCCTTCATATCAAGCATGATGACAAACCCAGCTGCGAGATGCATAAAAATTCAGACACTTATAGCACCTTCAATCAACAAAGAAGAAGAAGAAGAAGCAGATGTAATGATAATAGAAGGTGGCGAAGAAGAACTAAGAAGAAATATTTTCGATTGGCGAGAAGAGCTTCATGCATACTTGGCGAGAGGTGAAACACCAAGGAATAGATTAGAAGCACACAAGTTAAAAATCCGTGCAACAAATTATGAATTAAGAGATGGAGTATTATATCGCAAATCTTTCAATGGGCCATCACTTAGATGCTTGACAAGGGAATAAGGAGAAAAAGTATTAAAAATGTTGCATTGTGGGGATGCTAGTAATCACAGCGGAGGGAGATCTTTGGCATACAGAACAAAAATTCAAGGCTATTACTGGCCATATATGCATGAAGATGCGCAACAACTATCAAGGCGATGCGAAGATTTCCAGCAACACGGAAAGAAGATACATACACCAGGAGCACCCCTATCATCTTAGACAAATGTGTGGCCTTTTGGAAAATATGGGTTAGATATTGTGGGACCATTTGTACCAGGATCAGGGAAAAAGAGATATTTAATTGTCGCGACAGATTACTTCACAAAATGGGCAGAAGTAAAAGCAGTACAACATATCCGCGACAAAGACATATTTACGTTCATATTTGAAAATATTATTTGCATATTTGGAATCCCAACACATTTGGTGTCTGATAATGGAAAGCAGTTTGAAGGGAAGAACATAGAGTTGTTACTCAATGCATTTAAGATAAGATGTGGAAAGTCTACTCCTTTATACCCACAAGCTAATGGTCAGGCTGAGGCAACTAATAATACAATCGCATACATCTTAAAAAAGAAGTTAGAAGGCTACCATAGAGCATGGTGTGAACAGGTCCATAATGCAGTTTGGGCTTACAATAGAACTAGAAGAGAAGCGACGGGGATATCATCATTTTGCCTAACATATGGTGTTGAAGCAGTAGTTGGAACATGGGCATATAAACTAATAGATCCAAAGGGTAGAGATGTTGGTAAAAAACTTGATAGACCATGGAACAGACTGTATCTAAAAAGATATTATCAGTAACAAATTCTGAGAAAAGCTAGATAATGACATAATATATGGTAACAGAGAAGAACCTTTATTTCTTTTGATGAATAAAATAAATTTTTATCGGAGTTGCGAGATTATTTACAAGAATATGACATATATTTATGAGCTGGCGATGTTCGCAAGATATATAAGAATGGGACGAACCTTTATGGCGTACACCCTAGTTCGCGGATAAAATTTCGCAAGAGGCAAATGTAAGACCTAAAGTACTTCATATAAGGGGGTATCTGTTTGCATGGCTCAGGGATAAGTCTATACCGCTGCTGGAACCTGAGTCATGGAGAAGTGGGGTCCATCTCCATGATAGATACCTATCCAGGAGAGGTACCTTGGATTTCCAACTATATAAGGTTATACCCTGGTTGGACGACCGAGGATCTCTCCTAAGGAGTGCAGAGTATGACCAAGGCACCGAGGTACACGGTTGAGTCAAGGGTGCCCGGGGCGTACGAAACTACCATGTCCATCCTTGACAAGTCTTGTCTATGATGCACTCGGCCCGAAGAAAACCCCACTTAGGGTGCAGCCTCATAACTATAAGCCATATAGGCATAAAGGATAAGAGGCTGCGAAAACAACTGGTTGTTGTCAAGACCGGATGGGAGGAAATAGTCTTGTATGGCCGATGTGCCCTCCTTGAAGGGGCAACCAGGGGGACGATAAGGGAGGCACCCTCTATTAAGGAGCTATTAAGTGTCTTAATAATACAAATATACAGAGGCAAAAATCCATGAGAAAAAGTTAAGGTGATATCAATGGGTTTTTACATACAAGTGTAAGGACGTCTTGCGATGAAATCGCAAGACGACAATGTCATGGGGCTTTGTTCTCGCAAGAAAACTTAGGCCTATCATATTATCGCAGAGAAATTGACAGAGCATGGATAAGACAAGATCAATGGGTTTTTACATACAAGTGTAAGGACGTCCTGGCGATTTTGTCGCCAAAACATACAATTGGCTAAATAAGACCTTTAACTAGGAAGGCATAATAAGACCAACAGAATAATTATAAACATTAACTATTTTGTTTAAATGCAGATAACTTTTTTCATCGACAGAAAGATACTGAGAGGCAAGTATGGGAATTAATAAAAATAGAAGATCATCATCTTTCTCGCGAGAACAACATTATCTTTCTCGCAAGCACAATTGAATTCAAAAAATAGTGAAAAATACATTGTTCGCGAGAGAAGGAAGAAATGACTCAAGAAGATAAAGATAAAGAAATGTCTTATTTAAGTACAATTTATAGCGCACAAGCAACTATTAGAAGGGTGGAATGGAAAGGGAGGACCGTTATGTAAGAATTTGAGAAGATAGTTTGGGATCACAACTACACGCGTATCATTAAAAGAGGGACGGACAAGAATCCCCTTCAAGTATTCATTTCGCATCCTTTGCTTTCACAATTGGAAAATACATGTTGTGGTGTTCTTTTGATGGATTGCACCTACAAGACAAAAAAATACAATATGTCGTTGTTCAACATCGTGGGGCAAACATCGGACAAGGTAACATTCATATTGTCTTGGTGTTTAATGGAAAACGAGAGGGACTATAATTATCATTGCGCATTATGACAATTGAAATTATTCTTCTGGGAAAATAAACTTCCAAGGGTCATCATAACCGATCAAGAGGACGCCTTAATGAATGCAATATCTGACGTCTTCTCAGATGCACAAAATTTCCTATATACATTTCATATACGTAAAAATATTATAAAAACTTGTCATGCCTTATTTGAACCCACTAAGGCGGATATTAAGAAGAGAATTATTGTTCAACTAGAGGAAGATGTTTGCAAGAACAAACTATCCCTGGAAGAAGAAGAAGATGGGAGAGGCAAGATAAAAGAGCGAGTGGACAAAAAACATGCGAAAAATCATAAAACGTGGTTGGAATTTCTAAGAGATTGGGAGAAAGTTTATTGGTCTCTTACCGAGGTTACTTACGAAAAGAGATTGGACAAGTTTATTGCGGACAGGAACGAAGAATATCCGCTGCCGTCTGGTATTTTCGGAGTCAATGGTTGGATAAGTTTGAGGAAGAATTTGTGCGTGGATGGATAAATAGGTATATACACTACAAGAATGAAGCAACTAGTGTAGAGGAGTCCGCTCATGGGAGATTTAAAGATCTCATCCAAGGCGTCCAAGGCAACATGGTTACGGTGACCGAGGCAATGGAGCAATACTTTAAGAGTGATATCGACAGGATCAGGCAGGCTTTTGAGAAAAGTTCAATGGGAAGGATGACTCAATTTCTTAAATATGGTAATTTTCTCCAAGGAATAGAGTTCAACGTCTCTCATTGGGCAATAAAACATATGATGAGACAAATGGAATACGAGAAAAACTATGGAAAACCGGGTGATGTGTGTATTTGTCCCGACATGTCTTCACTGGGGCTTCCGTGTCATCATATGCTTGTGAAGTATGAAGAAGTGATACTTATTGAGGTTATTGATCCATTTTGGAAGCGACTACCTTTCGACCCCCCCACCCCCACGGAAGATCCAGGACAATCACCATGGAATACAAACGAAGCAAATGAATTCTTCGAAGCTTACTCACGTGGAACCTCGGTTAGACGGCAAGTCTTGTTGAGCCAACTAAGGCTAATTACACGGATATGGATAGCACAAAGTGAAGAGCCAACAAAGGGACATCCTCCCGGTAGACCACAAACTAAATCGGCAATGAGAAAACAAAGGAAAGAATTGAAAAAAATGACTCGATGTGAAGAAGAACTCATGGCAAGTAAGAAACAATATCCAATCGGATGTGAGATTTCGGAAGCAAGGGCTATTTTCCTCTTTATTGTACCGGCATTGTCAGTACAATGATGAAATCATTAGTTGATGATGTATTAGCCATTAGAGATATGTGTGGGAGCACACTCTTTTTTATTTTATTTTATTAGGTATCAAGTGCAATGGGAGTATAAATTCCTTTAAACAGATTAGGACATAACGGCTATTTTCCTATTTATTGTACCGGCATTGTCATTAACTTACTTTCCACGCCGGCATTTACCTTAACTGGTTTATGGTTTGAAAAATAATCGTTGGGCACTGAATGTTAATTCCCGGCACTCCATTATGGTTGAATATGATGCCAGCACAAATTACCGGCGTTGATGCGTACTAGAGTTAAATGCCGGAATAAGGTTTATTGTACACATAAATAATAAAAAAATTAGACACTCTATCCCGGCATAGAGTTACACACTATATTTTACGCCAGCATAGATACACCATTGAAATGTGTTAGCATATTATACCGCAACTGTAATTTATTTCGAATATAATCCTTGTTTACGGAACAACGAATGCACTTAGCATGTGCATCAATCCTTTGAACCCCTAGGCGACCCTAGTGGACGAGTTATAGTCTCGTGGGGGTTTACATAATGATCTACCCACAAAACCTACACTAAAACTTCTAAAGACATCAATCTTCGTCCGAGGAAGATACACCCTCCATCATCTCCTGGGCATACTCCGGGATTTTGTCTTTCATGAATTTATAACTTGCATCGAATGTGAATGCTTCCCCTTTTTCCTCCAATTAGCGCTCTTTGACGACTTCATGCTACAAAGACATAACACAAACTTAATTAGTTAGTGGTGTTTAGTACGAAGATCAAACTTATGTAAAATAAACCATAAAAATACTTACAAATTGTTCAATGGACAAGTTAAAGTTGGTGGCGTTGAAATCGGTTTTTGGATCGCTAAATAACCAAGTATCGTATTTTCGATGACTTGGTGTCTATCATGAATTTGTTCAACACTTCTTCCTTTGGTATTCCCAAACTGTTGCTTATATTTGTTGAATACCTTACCCCAAAAGGTTACGGAATCCACCCTTACGGAGGACAACATTGTAACTCGAGTTTCCGTGTACCAAGCTTTGGTGATTTCCAAATCTTCATTGGAATCAAATGATGCCATTGCTTTGTATGTAGAGGTATTGGGATAGCTAAAAAGAGTATATAATGATATTAACTTTGGATAGTATATGGAACCAGGTGTGTGTTGTTTTGTAGGGAGAACTTGTGTATTTATAGGATTGAGCCCAAATCTGGCCGTTATTGTACTCAATCAATGAAGTTGTACTTTCATAAATTTGAAATTTAAACTAGCCGGCATTGTAATAAGTATACACGATACGCCGGAACTGGATGCCGGCATTTTAAATTATATAAAACAAATTCTGGAATAATGTATATTGTACACAGAAACAATAAAAAGTTGACACCACTACCGGCATTGAAATATGTAAAAGATGTACGTCGGAACATAGTACCAGCGTGTTATTATGTAAACATAGTATGCCGGAACTGTAATTTATTTCAAATGTAATCCTTGTCGCAGGAAGCACAGATGCACTTAGCAGGTGCATCAAGCCTTTAAACCACTGCAAGTGGACGAGTTATAGTCTCGTGAGGGTTTATATAGAGATGTACCCACAAAACCTTACTAAAAACTACCCTAAAAACCTAACCAAAAAGAACTAAACCTATAAATCTTTTTAAAAAGAATCTGTGTATGATTCACCCAGCTGGTGGTACTCTGTGACTTTGGTTACGATTTGGTTTACGTTTTCGTCAAACATCAATACTTCCCCCTTTTCCTGTAAGTAACGCGCTTTCACAACTTCATGCTACAAAATCAACACACAAACTTAGTTTGTTACATAGAAATTGAAAAGAGTGGATTATGTCGAATTAATCATAAATATACTTATGACTTGTTGAGGGGATAATCTATTGTGGTGTTGATGGTGGATTTTCATTTAAGGGTAAAATTGTAAAACCTAAAAATTATGCGCTAACATCTTGTAAAAGATAAGGCCATTAATAAGTGATGGATACTCCTTCACTTTATTAATTCACCAAGAATAGAGCATGTGGCAACAATCCCATTCTGTGAATAAAATACACGAAATTCATCCAAGTTGGAGCATGTAGCAACAATCCCATATACCCTGCGAATTTATAGCATTATTAAGTAATGCGCAACCAGCCTTGTATCCCCAGTACTCATTATCAGTGCGGCATGACGACTAGGTGTTGCTCTCAGCAGAGCAACACGAATCTCCAAGCATTATAATGAAACATGTACGAAATACCCGTACATGCTGCAACTCTCGGTGTGTTATACTAGCCCGATTGAGCCACTCTCGGTGTGTTATACTAGCCCGATTGAGCATCCGGACTGACCGTATCAGTCTGGATATGATCACGACCATCCAACTCCACCAGCATGATTGGATGGCCCAGATCGACTCCATAAACCCCAAGTAGGTATGGAACATCCGATGCCGAACCAATGCGGGCCCCGCATGGTCGGCGTCCCCAAAATATTGGCCTAGCTTGCCTAAACGTCCCTACCATAGCAGTATGGACGCCAACACCTTCACAATCTCAATACCTTCTTCGCTTCCCTCCCTAAGATCAACCCCATCTCCTTCACTTTGTGAGCCGTCCGTACAAACAAGTGTTCAGGAGTTAATTGAACGACCATTTCTTGGTTTAGGCCGGACTTGATTATTTTGAGACTCTCAAACAGACTGATCTCTCGAATCTACAAGCACTCACCGTTCGCAGTGCATTTGTTTAAGGTTTAGATTCATTCCTCATCCACACCCCAAATTACCAAAATTAGTTAGGCTAAAAGGAATAGTTTTCCGCCCCTATTTTTAAAAACCCACAAACAATTGGCGTTTAGCTTTCTGATATGATGGGAGATTAATATCTCGGTTGTAAATTCAATTTCTTCGAAATCCGATTCGATTTTGTCAATTTCAAAAGGGTAGATCTTAGAACCAATTCAATAAACAATTCATTTCAAGATGGTGGAACTCAGGTCTGGATCAACAATCAATTCTGATGGAACTAGTGTGGATAACACTCCCGGTGTCGATGTACCTGTCAGTGGAGCTACTGTAGTCAATACGTATTGTGGATCCGTAACCTCTACCATCATCACCAGCATAGCAGGAAATATTCCAGTAAGTGTAACACCTTCCATCACCAGAGACAGAGCAGCCGCTAATGCCGGCATCTCCTCAAGTGTAACGCCTCCGGTGGTCACCAGAGCAATAACTTTCACTCCTTCATCAGGACGAGGAGCCGGAGGGACAAGAGGAGGAACACCACGCGTTACCATTGCAGACTTAATGTAGAAACATGAAGTTCTAGCTAAGACCCAAACGGATATGGCCGCAACTCAGAAATAGGTACTCACTTTCCTCAAAACTTTGACTGAACGATTGCCGCAAGGTTCACGACAACCCGGGGGAGAAATTTCTATCATGGCCCACACGGATGAGGAAACTCGCATTTCTCCTGAACGCCCAATAGAAAGGAACCAACCATCCAAATTCATCACACGTGAGGACCTGGAACGACTTCTCCAAAATCGAGGAAAAGGGGACCAAACGGATGTACACCAGCATCATCCGCCGTACCCTCAAGATGTGCAATGAATTCCTCTTCCCAGAGGTTACACCTCTCCCCAATTATCCCTCTACGATGGTACTGGTAATGCTCGTGAACACGTCTCTCGATTCTTAGAATCTTTGGGGGAGCATGAATACAATCATGTTCTCCGCCTAAAAGAATTCAAAGTCACTTACGGGAAGGGCGTACACCTGGTACAACAACATCGCACCTAACAGCATATCCAATTGGAACGAGATGGTCAGTGCTTTCTACAAAAAGTATTTCTTCGTGTCCGAACAAATCACCTTTTCAGATCTGGGAAGAATTCTTCAGCGAAACAACGAGCATCCCAATGACTTCGTTAAGAGGTTTAGAACCCAAGCACTGGATTGTCATGACCCGAACGTCACCGAACGACAATTTGTGGAGTTGTGCATCAATGGGATGATACCCATATACCGCGCTCTATTAGAGAATCTGGTCTTTCAAACGTTCTCTGAACTCTATGAAGCTGCCAAACATTCATCAACAACCGCACCAGCATTGCTAGAAAGAACCAGAGTTGTTCGAAGTGAAGATTCACGTGAAAGTCGAGGAAGCAGGCGTATAACGAACAAGCAATACAACACTGGTCCTTCTGTGAGTGTAGTAGGCGGAGGATAAAAAAGGAAAGCTTCGGCAACGGAACAACAAAACAAGCGGGCATCCCCGACACATAAGACTTCATCTCGGAAAGGAGCGGACAAAACTCCTGCACAAGACACAGAAGATACAAGATCTCATTTACCCATGAATGAAGTGATAGAACTCTTAGAAGCGTGGATCCAAGACGACGCCATCAAGATGCCTCCTATCATACGTCCTCCAACTGAGAAAGACATGGCGGACCCTAAATACTGCTGCTACCATAGATTCATTCACCATCCAACCAAAGATTGTAATAGGCTGAAACAAATCTTCATGGAAAAGATAGAGACAGGAGAACTCCAACTTGGAAATGAAGGTGTTCATAGAGATCCTATTCCTAGCAGGAACTGTATGATTTCTGGGGATTCTGTTCGCAAGACTGTACAATCTATGATGGAGCGCTTGTGTGAAATCTTGTATTTCTCCAAGGGACGGCGTCAAGACATATTTACAGCTCTTAACCGCGTTGTATCAGGCAGGCGTTTGTATCCAGAAGCAGTCCAGGAACCCCAGTCTTTCCTGAAAGATGCGAGCAAAGGAAACTGGGGACTCCTAACCGTCACTCATTTGAGAAACATTGAGTTTGACAGCGCGTTGATTGATACGGTCTCCGAATTTAACATCATTACTGTCAAGACCTTGAGAGCGGCAAGGATTCCGAAGCAGGAAGCTACTCGTCACCCAACTGTGGTTAAGGATCCAGAGGGAGAACTTAGAGATGCATATGGATACATTGATTTTGAAGTCAAATTGGGTGATGCCTCGACATAAGAAAAGTTCTACATAGTCAAAGATCATCCCAATTATGACATGATCGGGAAATGCTAGGAGTTTGTCCTCTACCAGCTTCGATACCTGAAAGAATCTCCAACACGCCTTCTGGACCTTACGACTGTTTGTTGCCGCACCAACAACTTTCCAATGTGACACAACTTCCCGGGGAGAGCCTGTCAGCGTACGTTGAAAGGTTCCGATCTCAAGTAAGTCTCATCACGCAACCTTTTTTACAACCAAACGCCCTCATTCTGGTAAGTCTTGGGGACTGTATCTAGCCAAAAAAACCAACCTTGGATAAGAGATGCGAATGGGAGGCCGGCCCCTTTATAAAGTTTATCAGGAGTCTAGAAGTTGTCTCGACCAAAGACGACAAAACCAAGACCCTGATGTCTACACGCCCAAACCCATTCGGAATTGGAGACCTAGTAACGAATACAACTGCATTCAAGGTTGGAAGCATTACGGTAAAAATGGCTACCTCACCTAATTCACCCACCAAGAAGGAGGATGAACCGTACTTGGTAGCAGATTTCATCCTAGGCGGCTACTGCAAACTCATCAATGCTGACAAGCTAGAAGGCATAACAATTCACTCGCGGTGGCTCAAACCCTACCGTACTTAAGACGATGTGTTATCACTTTTCAGCATCCTACACGCTTTAATATATTGTGCTACTTTCTCCAGTGTGTTTTCCCTTACAATTTCACATCACATTTGTAATTCCTCTAGAAAATAATTGCAATACTTGCATTCATAGTTAGGGTTTCGATTTTCAATTTTCAAATTAATTGAAGTATTATTTCCATCTGAGAACCTCTTTATCCCTAAAGACACAAAGTCCAGCCTAAACCAACCCACTAGAGCAGGTCAAGAAAGAAACCCTAAGCAAAAACATCATGAAAAGAGTTGAGAGAAAAGATGTGCGCGGAAAGGGAAGGAGCTTTGAGCCACTCACCCCATCAAGGCCAGGAAGATCTTGCATCAGGAACACAGGACAAAGGGAAAGGGCTATAAAGCAAAAACCTTTATTCAAACAATCAAATACAAGAAAACCTTGAACTCGGCTGCCACTGAGTACAAGGAATATATTCACAAATTACGGAATATACTTGGAAAGAAAAAAGAAAATAAGAAAACAGGTTTTAGTCGTCAAGGGGGTCGACCGCGCATGCACCACCGTCAAGTTATGCTTCAATACCATCACCTGTTGAGGCTCCTCCTTTCGGATCTACCTCAGCTTCTGCAACAGACGTTTCCGCAGGTGAAGCTTCTCCCTTCGGATCTGCCTCAGCTTCCGTATCAGATATTTCTGTAGAAATGCACTTCATCCCAACATCATCAGCATGAGTATCAAAGGCCATAGAAGCATCAAGAGTCGTGTCGGTTGCTTTCAAACATTCAGGTTCGTCTGTGTCAGAATCGAGAATTATCACGCCGTCCTAGATTGGGAAATCGCACTTATCTTCATTTGGAGGTCGTTTATGCTCATCCCTCCGCCTCTTCAAACTCTCTGCTAATCTCTCTGCCCTTGCGCTTACTGGTGCCTGCAACGCTTCCTCGCACCTCCACCGCTCCTCCATGTCAATCACAGCTGAAAGGGCATAGATATGTCCCCTGGCAATACGCAGGTGCAAAATAGGCATCCCCTGTATAGCACGGCCAACTTCGCGAAGTGGAAGGTCGATCTTATCCATTACGTCTTCGTGCACATGGGTTTCGGGCTTATCAACTTTGAAGCTTCTTTCTGGAGAGGTGATATGATGGTCGTCCACCGCCTCCATGTTAAACTCCAAAGAAGAAGAAGTTATAAAAAAAAAATCAAAAATCAATCAGAAGATCAGATAAGTGCGGAGCAGTACCTGAGATATAGAAGGAACAACTACGTGAGATGATTCTTTATAATCTCGCAAGTCGACAGAATCCCAGGAGAAAAGAAGTCTTTACTTACCACCTATGAAGGCTACTATTTCGGGATAGCAATCAACGATGCTTATCGCATACATCTGAGGAAAGCTCATGTATGATGAAAGGGAGTACACCTGACCCCAAGGAATGGACCGAGATCTGCCCTGTACAAAAGAAACCAAAGTGACTCACCGGATCAAGTCCTGCTTCCTTCACAACCCTAACCAAGACTCCCAGGGCAACGCCTGACGAGGTCGACCTATCCGGTAAATATGCATTCACTTTAGCTTGGTCATTTCAGTGTACCAATTTGTCACCATCTCATACCTACCCCACAATAGTGTAACCATTATGTGCTAGGCATGGGACTTAATGTTGATGGTGGATTTTCATTTAAGGGTAAAATTGTAAAACCTAAAAATTATGCGCTAACATCTTGTAAAAGATAAGGCCATTAATAAGTGATGGATACTCCTTCACTTTATTAATTCACCAAGAATGGAGCATGTGGCAACAATCCCATTCTGTGAATAAAATACACGAAATTCATCCAGGTTGGAGCATGTAGCAACAATCCCATATACCCTGTGAATTTACAGCATTATTAAGTAATGCGTAACCAGCCTTGTATTTCATGTACTCATTATCAGTGTGTCATAACGACTGAGTGTTGATCTCAGCATAGCAACAAGAATCTCCAAGCATTATAATGAAACATGTACGAAATAACCATACAGGCTGCAACTCTCGGTGTGTTATACTAGCCCGATTGAGCCACTCTCGGTGTGTTATATTATCCCGATTGAGCATCCGGACTGACCGTATCAGTCTGGATATGATCACGACCATCCAACTCCACCAACATGATTGGATGGCCCGGATCGACTCCATAACCCCCAAACAGGTATGGAACATCCGCTGCCGAACCAATGCGGGCCCCGCATGGTTGGCCTCCCCAAAAGATTGTCCTAGCTTGCCAAAACTTCCAAACCATAGCAGTATGGACGCAAAACCCTAAATTTGGGTTTGCGGCATATTACATGTGTCGCAAAATAGTCTCAACCATCCATATTCGTAGGTATAGATGGAGGGTGAAGATGTTGATTCAAAGGGCACAGAGCATGTCAACACAATCACCGTGGGCCTACCTACATACCTAACCAATCGGTCAGGACCAACTATGGTTGGTCATTCCAATTCTTGCGCTCGAATGGAGCATGACGCACGACCTTGAAACCCAAAGTTAGGGTTTTGAAATTACGAGCGTCCATTTTCTCCGGCACGAATGGAGGGTCTGAGATTAGATCAAGCAGGTACGGTCATACCAACATGACCACCGTGGACCCATCTATCCTCTCACCTGATCGACCAAGGTATACCATGCCTGGTTATCCCAAATTGTCCGCCAAAACTAGTGTGGTCGCACCTCCCAAGCTGCAAACTAATCTTGACCACTCGATTTCACTGGGAAAATTGAGTGTCTTAGATCATGTTTCTATGGGATGTCAGGGTATGGACGTGAACTCCAGATACCACCTACATGCTGGAGTAATCATCCAAGACCAACCAAACATGGTCGTCTTGGAACGTGTGCCTGAAAATGGCATGAAGAGCGGCTTTTTCGGCACCAGTTTTATGTCGCAAATTAATCTCGACCACTCAACTTCTCCGGACGAATTGAGTGGCCCAGATCACACTTTCATGATACAATGAGGTATGGGTGCCTACATCATCATGCCGTCTACACGCATGCACGACCGGCCTAGCCAAAATTGTGTCTCAATCTTGGATTCGACCAAGCTGATGATGCTTGCGCACCTTTTCATAAACCCTAATTTCACCAACGGTCGCAGATGAGTGTCTCAGAGACCATCTTGTCCGTCCAACTTCACCGGCTTGGTTATACAACCCTGGTCAGGAGTTAATTGGTCAGTGCGGAGTCATGATGATCATCATCCATCATCTACCACACTATGTGGTTGGCCAAGGGAGGACTTGTTTGCGCAACCTCCAAACTATCACATGAAGTAGGCTGGACATGAGATTATTTTGAGACTCTCAAACAGCGATGCTTCATACATGTTGAATATACTCGATGCAGTACCTGCATAGTATACACACGATACTTCACACGTATCAATTTCTTAAATAACGTAGAATTAAATGCAACTTTTTATGGGTCCCACGATCCACACGTTCAAGACATTAATCATGTCACAAACTGGGGGATACATACTGGGGTATTGGTATGGCGGTTTATAGCGTGCAGCACACAATGCGCCATCACAAGAACGTGTCAGGAAGTCTTGGACGGTTAGTGATGATGGGAGAAGTGGGCAAGCCTGGTCGTGTGACACCAACACACTACTCCACTACTCCATCACTCCACTTTATCCACTTCCAACGAGATACGAAGGTTAGGCTAAAAGACTTGTATAAATAGGGTTTCCGCCCTATTTTTTAAAAAGAACAGAACAAGACGAGATAACAGAGGCAAGTGTTGATACAATCGTATTCAAACACCGGAACTGGTATCTTACACCCTGCAAGCCAGATAAGATTTCGGATACAAGTCATACATAGCCAACACCTTCACAATTTCAACACCTTCTTCGCTTCCCTCCCTAAGATCAGCCCCATCTCCTACACTTTGTGACCGAAACAAGTCTGGAACGGCCATTTCTTAGTTTAGGCCGGACTTTCACAGATTGATCTCTCGAATCTACAAGCACTCACCGCGTAGTGAATTTTTTTAAGGTTTAGATTCATTCCTCATCCACACCCCAAATTACCAAAATTATCAGGAATTATTTTTACCCACAAACATGTGGGTAGCATGCTCGATCCGTTGTTTGATTTTTAAATACTCAACCACTGCATCTAGGATGATGTCGTGACCTTGATCGATTTGTTGAGAAGTTCTTCGTTTTGGGTTCCCATAATCATGAGTAAATTTTTTGAAAATCTTCATCCACATGGAATACCGCGAACTGTTATCTATAGTTTAAGGATGAGTTTCGAAATACCATGATTTGGTGATTGCTAAATCTTCCTCGGAGTCATATGATGCCATTTGTAGTATGTGGGAGTAGGTTTTATACTACGATATCTATAGATTAATCTTATAGGGCTTAGGGTTTTATAAGTTTACAGTGTCGAGGATATACTAAAGAACACACGAGTTTTTGGCAATTGGGTCCAAGTTTTAGCTATCTTTATATATAGAAAAATCTCAACGGATAGTTTTTTTGAAATCAGAAGTGTCGGATTTAAAATAATTATGATAATGTACGCCGGTTCAAACTTCCGGTATACATCACTGTCCTACACAATGCCAGTAACTCATTTTCTTGCGTACAAATTTTGTGGACTATGTAGATGGTACCGCCTTAGTTTAAACGACAGCTTACAACGCCGTCATTCAATACCGGCGACTATTGTGTTTCTGAGACAATGCCAGTACATGTGAATTTAAAGAAAAATGGTTAGTTTTTTGAAAAATAAGACCGTTGGAGCTTCAATCTATATAAAAAACCATTCATTCCTTTGCAAAAATATACACAAACCACCCACAAAATAGCAAGTATCCTTCTCTGAATAAACCAAGCCTAAAAAAATAGATCAAGCAAGCACGGTTCAAGGTTCACAAGTGATGGGAGATTCATCAACAAGCAAACCACCATCAACCTCTACCTGCAAAGTAAGTAGATTCAACATTACAAAGGTTGAATTGGACAATTATAATATTCTCTACTAGGATGAATCACTAATATAATATTCTCTTACAGAGTCATCATTGCATCTGTCAAATTTGAAAGTCACCTTCTCATCTAGCCATGGACTGTCCTTTTATTTATTCGAAGTGTAGAAACTGTGATGGGACACGCCGGTTTTGGATTGCAAAAATTGATGATGCTAAAAATGGAAGAATCTTTCTAAGGTTTTTGAATCACCCCAGGTGCGAAGATTTTCATTGGTTTGACAAAGCAGTTGCACTATCCGAAGCAAGAGAAAACTACAAGGGCAAATGCAAGCCTATTGATGGGTCTGATGGGTGTTATATGAAGGGAAAGGAATATGTTGAACGTGAAGATGAACCAATGAAGATGGTCCTTGATACCGAGATTCCAGACGATGTCTTCGAAGATATTTGTGAAAGGCTCAAAGGTTCCCTAATTGTTGAAAAGGGGTGGAAATAGATTATGAGATCATCTTTAACCAAAATTACTTCATTCCATGTTTTTTAGTATGTTTTAATTTAAAGTTTCAAATCTAATGTAATAGATTACTTAGGAATGAAATAAAAAAGCATTCGGAAAAACTATCGGAATAATCTAAGTTCAAAATTCAATACCGGCATTGCAGTTTAATCCAAATCAATGCCGGTTTTCTGGAAAAAATATCCAAGTCTACCAAAATCAGAATTCTGGCATAGTTTAAATCAATAATTCACTGTCGGTTCTATCCATATTCTTTATAGGAGCTTAGTACCTTTCATCCCATTGTTCCGATATGGTTCTAGAAAAACCAATCAATGCCAGTACATGCCCGGCGTTGTAGAACCTCAACGTTTCAATGCCAACAACTATGGTCTAAAGGAAACTTAAAGAAAACATTTCAGTAGAAATATAAACATGTTCAACATAAACAAACAACTGGATTGTTCTTAAATGTTCTTAATCCAGCTATCATTATACCAAATGTAAACCAAACAACTAAAGAGTTAATCCAAAAACAAGTTTGGAATTGTTTAAAACGTAACAACCACCATCGAAATAAGTTAATCACTTGGTCTTTTGCTTCTTGTGGACCGCAACCTTCCTCGTTTTCCCGAACAAATCTTTTATACTTGGATCTTCTATTTTATCAAGTAATTCCTCGAATTCCTTCATTTATTCAAGGGATAGCACATCTTTTTTCTCGTACTTGCAACCAAACATCTTTTTTATCTTGCCAAGCCGACGCCGCTAATATCATACATCCAACATATAATTAGTATATATATGTTAATATAAGATTATGTGTACATTAAATGACTAAGGAATTAACAATACTTACTAGAAATCCAAGAGTCTTATTAAGTTTGGCCATTGTAGGTGGTTCCTCTGTAGGAGTTGGAACCAGAGGGTTTTTCGGGGGTGGAACTTCGCCATCGTCCGGGCGCATGATAAAAGGATGTGACCATTCCAGGTAATTATCAATGTAGGAGGAATCGGCTTCATCACCATTGTTCACAAGATCCCAATTACTGATATCTACCAAACAACTTGGTTCCCTATCCCTCCAATGTGTTGGTTCTGGAACTGGATCATACACTACTCTCAACTTTGAGGCAGTTGTAATGCACTCAACCAAGTTAAGAGAGTACCTTTCAGTAGAGGCTGTCATGAATCTAGGTAATTGCTTATATCAAAGTTGCCGCATTACACGTCGAGGGTCGGCCATAACGTATCCCTTTGGGTGGAACAACGGTCCATTGTAGAATGCAATGTTCGGATACCTCAAAATTTGGCGGTTTTCTCTAGCCTCCTTGTAAGGGTCGAACACAACGTATTTGGTAGTCATCGTGTCCAGAGCCAATCTCATATCTATCAGTCGACCATTTTTACCAGGCTTCAGAGTATTGTTGAACTGGTATCTCTTAGCTCTAGGCGTATCAGGTTCAGGAAGGTCTATAATCTTCAAGTAGGGGTAGTCCTTGAACAATGTTAGGAAGTGTTCATAAGCCCACACCTATACCAATGTGGAATGATACATATAAGAAGCAGTAAATTTGTTTCTGAGTTCATAAAAAGGGTATATGTGAACAATATACATAAGAACATAAGTTTAAAAATAAAATTACCTAGAGCAGAGTGAAATTCTCGACAAAATAGTTTGTAACATCCTTAAAGGCCCTTCTCATCTCCGTCATCAAATTTGCCATTACCATGGTGCCCCAAGAATAGTTACAGACATCTTCCAACGGATCCAAGTATTGAAGGAGGCTTGCGCTAACCCTGTTGCCACTAGTTTCAGGGAATACCTTAGTGCCAAAGATGAATAAAAGGTACGCAGCGGCTGTATAACGAATCTGTGCCATCCATCCTTCAAACTTCTTTCCTGCGTTTTTTCAAACTTCTTCTTAAGCATCGTCAGCTTGATTGTATTTGTCGTACTAGACTTTGATACATAGAAGCTTCCCATAGAAGTTTTGTAGTCCCAACCCAACAGCTTGTTAGTCAAAGCGTGCAACTGCGACCATTCTAGGTCCGGATTATTATTTCCTTCTGCTATTGCTTTACCGATAACATTCAAGCCTAAAATGTTCTGAGCATCATCCGGGATCAAGGTCATCTCCCCAAACGGGAAGTGCATGGTATCAGTTTCTCCATGATACATTTCTGTTTATGGGTGAAAACTGTAGTTGCAGGAAATCCTACACTACACCCCTCACAAGAATCCCTAATTATCAACACATATTTGAAGATTAAGAACAACACTTTTATTAATTAATTCTCAGAAATATTACAAGAAATGGAAGAAATCAAGAATACAACTGCTCTCTTAAACTTTCTCTCTCCTCAAAACTTTCTCAACACTCTCAAAATTGATCCCTCCCTTTCTGAGTCAATTAATTCTCTTTATATAGGATAGTTACATAGTGGATGATAGCTAAGTTATCCCTTATTTTCGGATCTGACTCGCGATACTCTCGTAGTAGTTGTAATGCTTATTCTCGCAGATGTTGTAATCTTCGCAGGATCGCCATGCTCTCCTCGTGTTTCTTCCACCGTCATCCATTACGTCATTCTTTGAGTCAGTCTGCGACGCTCGCAGAGTGTTGTTGAGGAACTCGCAGAAACGTTATTTATAAATTTCGCAAGAGCATTACTGTGGCGATATTCTGATCCTACAAAAACTATTCCTACCGGTTTTGGTAATTTAGGGTGTGTGGATGAGGAATTAATCCAAACCTTAAAAAAATGCATTGCGCGGTGAGTGCTTGTAGATTCGTGTAATCAATATGTGCAAATTCGTCCTAAACCAAGAAATGGCCGTTCCAGACTTGTTTCGGTCACAAAGTGAAGGAGATGAGGTTGATCTTAGGGAGGGGAGGGAAGAAGGTATTGAGAATGTGAAGGTGTTGTCTATGTATGACTTGTATCAGAAAGCTGAATTGGCTTGCAGGATATAAGCTATCAGTTCCGGTGTTTGAATACGATTGTATCAACACTTGTTTCTGTTGTCTTGTCTTATTTAAAAAAATAGGATGGAGAACCTATTTATACAAGTCTTTTAGCCTAACCCTCGTATCTCGTGGGAAGTGGAGAAAGTGGAGTGATGGAGTAGTGGAGTAATGTGTTAGTATCATACGACTAGTCTTGCCCACTTCTCCCATCATCACTAACCATCCATGACTTCCTGACACGTTCTTGTGATGGCGTGTTGTGTGCTGCACATTGTAAACCTCCAGACCAATACCCCAGTTTGTGACATGATTGATGTCTGGAGCGTGTGGATCATGGGACCCACAAAAAGTAGCATGTAATGCTAGATTAAATAACTACCTTATTTAGGAAGTTGATACTTGTGAAGTACCGTGCGCATTCTATGCATGTACTGCATCGAGTGTATCCAGCATGTATGAAACATCGTTATTTGAGCATCTCAAAATAGCCTCATGTCCAGCCTATTTCATGTGATGGTTTGGAGGTTTCGCAAGCAATTCCTCCCTTGGCCGACCACATGGTGTGGTAGAGTGTCGGGTGGTGATCACCATGACTCCTCACTGACCAATTAACTCCTGACCAGGGATACATAACCAAGCCGGCGAAGTTGGACAGACGAGAACGATCTTTGAGACACTCATCTGCGACAGTTGGTGAAATTAGGGTTTTAGAGAAGGTGAGCAACCACCACTCTTCAGCCTGATCGAATCTAAGCTTGGGATACGATTTTGGCTGGCCGATCATACATGCGAGTAGATGGCATGACGGTGTAGGTGCCCATACCCCATTTTCTCACGAAAGTGTGATCTGGTCCACTAAATTTTCCTGGCGAAGTTGAGTGGTCGAGATCAAATTACGACAGAAAACTGGTGCCGCAAAAGCCGCACATTGTTCCAACTTCGGGCACGCGTTCCAAGACGACCAATCGTGGTCGGTCTTGGCCGATTGGTCTGGCATATAGGTGGTAGGATGGTGTTCATGCCTATACCTAACTGTCCCATGAAAACGTGATCTAAGCCACTCAAATTGTCCAGCGAAGTTGAGTGGTCTAGATTAGTCTGCAATTGGGAAGTGTGACCACGCTAGTTTGGGCGTGCGATTTAGAATAACCATGCATGGTATGCCTTGGACGATCAGGTGAGGGGATAGATGGATCCACAATGGCCATGTTGGTATGATCGGACCTTCTTAATCTAATATTGGACCCTTCATTCGTGCCGGAGAAAATGGACGCTCGTGATGTTCAAAACCCTAATTTTGGGTTTCACGGCCGTGCGTCATGATCTTTTCGGACGCACGAATTGGGATGACTAGCCAGGGTTGGTCCTGACCGATCGGTCAGGTATGTAGGTGGGCCCACGGTGATTGTGTTGACATGCTCTGAGCCCTTTGAATCTACATCTACACCCTCCATATATACCTGTGAAGATGGATGGTTAAGACTGTTTTGCGACACATGTAATGTGCCGCAAACCCTAATTTAGGGTTTCCCGTCCATACTACTCTGGCCTGGACGTTTTGGAAAGCTATGACAATCTTTTGGGAAGGCCGACCATGCGGGGCCCGCGTTGGTTCGGTAGTGAATATTCCAATACCTGCTTGGGGTCATGGATCTGATCTGAGCTATCCAATTCATGCTGGTGAAGTTGGATAGTCGTGATCATTTCTGAGACTGGCATGGTCAGTCCATATTTGAATATGCACACCGAGAGTTGAGTGCACGTGCGTTGCACGTCGGATGCTGAGTTATTCTAGTGACCATTTGTTAAGTATGACATGCAAGCACATGCCGATTCTGGATTAGTTTCTATCTTAAATTTTGATTCTCTGCATAGCGAGCGCCATACACTATGTACCTGATGCATGAATCCAAGGATTTGAAGAACAGAAGCACCTGCCTAACATTACAAAAGCACAATAATGATGCGATACTGATTTATTTTTGTTGGTGATCTATCTGAAAATTCCTTGAAGGGGAATTTTAAATAAAGTTGTTTTATTCATTAATACTAATGCCATTGATCTCTATACAGTAAACAAACTACTATAAAATTTATCGGACATCATACTCTTATCAATCGATATTTCACATATAGATATAAGACTCAAACTTGTGAAGAATAGTTTCATCTTCCGGCTACTTTTAAATATGGTCACTTTCCCAAAATAACAAACATACAAAGAGTTATGGTCTATATCTACAGTCTTGCGCATTCATGTTAGCCTCAGTTGCAATCTGTCATATCTGTCGGAAATTGAGCGAATAGTTATAGTCGTTAACACGGATACAACCCTCCAAATCCATACAAATAACACAGAGTCACAGACAAATATACTAAAAATGAGACTACATAAACAGTAAAGAAGAATATAAGCAATACGCACTTAAAGAAGGAGTAAATGGAAATCAATGTCAGATATGTTTGATAGGTTTTTCATTCTATGACCTGAAAGAGGACGGTAATTGAAGATGGCTAGTACAACAAATAGGGCAATATTTCAGGGAAAAGAAACTAACTTTGTAAACAAAAACACTTGATAACAACAGTATGACAGGATAAAGCATAAAAACTCATGAATATTTAGTACAATGACCGGATACAACATAAAACCGAAGGCTGTTTATAAGGCCTAATTGAAACAAACCTAAAATGAGAGAACAAATATAGATAATACACCTTCCATTATAGATGTTGTGACACCACTTTATTCCTCCTTCAGGAAACAAAACATAACAATCCACAAAACTGATCTGTTAAGGGGTATGGCACGCATTTAACCCGACAAACGAAAGGTTTTCGTTGATTTACGTATCTTGAAAACACAAACCCAGAACATCAAAAACACAAAACATCATTCTCTTGTGATTTACTACTTCTGAAAAAGAAAAATAGAACCCACAACTTAAAAAGAAATTGAAATGTAAACTAAAAAAGAAGAAAAACTAAATGGAATTACCTTAGGAAGCTTAGTAATTGTTATCAGGAATATGTTTTTAAAGTGTCAAACCGACCTAATAAATTTCTTTCATCCTGACTGATCTTTTTTCTCTGATAGGAAAATTTCAGTTTTTCCCAGTTCAATCAAAAGAAAATCTATATTTTAGTACTAATTCTAAAGAAACTACCAATCAAATTCAAAACCTAAAGTTTCAAAATTAAAACACCCAATTCAAGAATTCCACTTAGTAAGCACAATACAAACAGTACAAATCCACAACCTCCAAACACATGAATTTTACAAACCCGTTGTGGAAAACAAAAATATGGAAAGGTACCTTACTGCACATCGATTTATATTAGGATTGGACCAAAATGATAAAAGACAGACAAAGAAAAGTCAGGTTAGATCCATATATACTTGAAACCCAGAGAGCCAATTCTAGCTGGTAATAATTCGCATTTGTAGAACTGTAGGTTCGTATAAAAATTTTCCCCAATTTTAATTTTCTATTAACAGAATCAGAAATCACACAACTGTATGTATACAATTTAACTCTAGTATCGTCATATATGCCCTCCACTTGTTCATATAAACTTTCACATAATCGAAAAATTACCAAAAAAATAAATAAAAATCAATCATCACAGAAAATCAATCGATAGAATCAAAATAAAAATCTAACCTATTGAAGCATTCGAATTCTGCAACTCGATGTTTTTTCGATTCAATATTTTTTGGGGTTTAATCTGGTATAGCATCATCGTCTCAATCGTTTCTGAATGTCAACCATTTTCGCCTTAGCCCCAAGTTGAGCATTTGGCTAGTATAGCACACCGAGAGTAATATGCTCAATCGGGCTAGTATATCACACCAAGAGTTGCAGCATGTACGGGTATTTCGTACATGCTTCATAGTAATGCTTGGAGGTTCGTGTTGCTCTGCTGAGAACAACACTCAGTCGTCATGCCGCACTGATAATGAGTACAGGAAATACAAGGCTGGTTATGCATTAATTAATAATGCTCTATTTAATTCACATACTGGGATTGTTGCCACATGCTCCATTCTAGGTGAATTAGTAAAGTGAAGAAGTATTCATCACTTATTAATGGCTTTATCTTTTGCAAGATGTTAGCGCATAATTTTGGCTTTTACAATTTTAGCCTTAAATGAAAATCCACCATCAACATTAAGTCCCCTGCCTAACACATAATGGTTACACTATTATGGGGTAGGAATATGGTGACAGTTAAAGATAAAAACTTATGAGACAAAGTTAGATGCTACCAGGAGAGACAGATCGTCCTGTCCTTCGAGCATGTCACGTTCAAGAGACGTCCAGGCGAGTGTTCCACTAGCATGATGTCTGTATTGCCTGATTTGATGGACTGTTACGCATGTTTCGTTCGTGGAGCTGATGTGCCTGCTTGATCGAACGTAGGCTTGATGTGCCTGCTTCGGTTAAACGTGGGTCCACTGCATGCCTACTTTGGTTGAATGTGGGACTTATCATGCGCCTGCTTCGGTTAAATGTGGGTCCACTGCATGCCATGTGCCTGCTTTGCTTGGGGACGGATGTGCCTGCTTCGACCAATATGAGGCTGGTTGTGCCTGATCAAGTGGGACCCGCCGCATGTCTGCTTTGCTTGAGGACGGCCATGCCTGCTTCGACCAATATAGGGATGGTTGTGCCTGATCAAGTGGGACCCGCCGCATGTTTGCTTTGCTTGAGGCCGGTTGTGCCTGCTTCGACCAATATGGGGCTGGTACCAAGTGGGACCCATCGCGTGCCTGACTGAACGTCGACCTTGTGTTTCGACTGAAAACCAGTCATGTTGCGTGCGCCTGTTTTATTCGAATACCAGCGTTGTGACTTTGATCAGTACCAGACTTGAAACTTGATCAATACCGGACTTGTGACTTGATCAACACCGGACTTAAAACTTGAGCAATACCGAACTTGTGACTTGATCAACACCGGACTTGAAACTTGAGCAATATCGGACTTGAAACTTGAGCAATACTGGACTTGTGACTTGATCAACATCGAACTTGAAACTTGAGCAATACCGGACTTGAAACTTGATCAATACCGGTGTTTGGACCCAATACCATCCTTGTTTACTTTAACGTGAATGTGTGTTCTGTCGTGTGTGACTACACATCTCACGCATTTTTATACAAGTATTGGCTCCTGTCTTTTATTGTAGAATGAAGAAAAGAACTTTTGTTGAGATGTCTTCTGGGGATAATGCTGGTGCCAAGTCAGGAGGTGTTGACAGCTTCAAAGATATGCCGAACATTGATGATGAGTTACAGGATAACCCTTATCCTATCGACTTCAAGGTTTTTCATGCTCCGCTGGGCCCTCATGAAGGATGGATGAGACGTATGTTGAGTAATGAGTACATCAAAGATAACTTGACCAGAGCGAAGATTATTGATGTAGCTTGAGTGTTAAAATGACTCGAGAGGATGTTAAAATGGCTTCTGGTGCGAACGTTAAGGTGTATCCAGGAGAGAGTGTTGAAGCAGGAATCTGAAGCGAACGTGGGTCCCGGTTTGAGTGTTGAGGCGGATCTTGAATAGACCATTGAAGAAGCTTCTACTAGATGGAGGGTTGAAGTGGCTTCATCTTCAGTTCGATTTACCCTCTCGAATTCCATGCTTCTTGACTGACCATCTCTCTCGTGTTGAAGAAGTCCTTGACTGACGGTGAAGGAACTTCATGCTGAGCCTCAGTCCCCAAGCGTGGTTTACATGGTTTGTTTGTAGCGGTTGTTTCCAAGCAAGATATAGAATATCTTGGACGTTATTTCATCATTGTGGGAGTCGTGCATGTGGTACTAGAGTTGGAGTTGGCGGACATGCAGGATGTTGTATCTCGGTGGTTTTTCTCTTGCTGCTTCAGGGAACTGCTTACAGAAGGCTGAAGGTTGTATCTCATGTTGGTGAGATATATGCCCCTACGAACATTATAAGGCTCTTCATTACTGGCAGGCCTGGTTCTTTCTATCAGGGCATATGTTGTTGTAGATGAGCGTTCAACAGCTCCAGAGGATGACCAAAAGCGCAGATTCTCCAACATAGCATAATAGACATGTACCACCGTCTGATAAAGTGACTCGCCCGAATCTTGCTCGACCACTGTCTGATAGAGTGGCTCACCCTGATCTTGCTCAATATGACGTGTGTACATCGTTATATTCTTGAGGATGCTCCCTTGAGGTATCATCTCTAGTGGAATATTGATGTCATAGAGCGTTGATACGTTGCACCGGCATTCTTTAAACCAAATGGCAATATGGTATAATAAAAATTTCCGAGAGGAGTTCTAAAACCAATCTTACTTGCATCATGCTCGTACATCCTTATTTGGTTGTAGCCGCTATATCCATCCATGGAGGAGAATATGCCCGCTGGATGCATCTACTTACATGTCGATATTAGGTAGAGGAGGATCGTTTTTTGGAGCAGCACCTGTTCAAGTCTCTGAAGCCTATGCAACACCTGATCTATCCATTTTCCTCGTGTCTGAACTGCGATTGTTTAACCGGCTTGGATCCAGGTATGACATGTAGATGTTGGGTGACCAATTTTCATCTAAATCTGGTATTTCTTCATATCTCCAAGCGAATATGTCCTGGTACTCTTTGAGAAGTTCCACGAGCTTCGTGCGTTTATCCGTACACAAGGTTGAGCTGATGAAGATAGGATTAGGAGATTCCACAACGATTTCAATCTCATCAGTTGTGGAGTTGGTTCCATCTTGTAGCTATTGCGGAGCGTCCAGTACCTCCTCTTGTGTTTCGTCATTCTTGCAGCATTCAACTGGCCGGAGAGACTGGGTGCCAGCCTCCCCTGTTAATTGCTAACAGCGGCGCTGATATATTATCTTCCCCTTCTGACCACAGCTTGCCTCGAAAGTGCGTTCCCTTTTGAGTTGATCATGGGTTGAAACTTCACCGGATAAATATAGATGCCTCGTCAGAAAAGGTGTGTCGTGGTGCTTAGCCCCCAGTGATGCAAGTCGGTCTTCTTCCTGGATTGAAGCCCACGTGGGTAGTGGGGTACACAAGACTTTGTCTGACCTTCCCTGCGGAGTTTCTTCTGGCTCTAACAATTCCACTCTGCATATTGGCGCGTATGGAGACAATGATGCAGGAATACGTATGACTTCCTCATTTAACATAGTCTTCAGGCACTGGTGATACGGTGAAGGGATGACCTTATTGTTATGAATCCACGGTCTCCCTAGTATCATATGGTAGTCTGGATCATTTTATATGACTTCAAATTTTACTTTTGATTGAATGGGTCCTACTGATAAATTCAGATTGACATACCCATATGTGCTAGTCTGGTTTCCTTCGAAGTCCGTCATTGTGGTGGGCTGTCGTACAATTTTGCATGGGTTAACCTTGGCTGTCCTGAGAGTCTTAAGAGTAATCATATTTGAGGACGCTCATGTGTCGATAAGGGCCATCTTGAACTCTGAATCCTTTATGCATGCGGTAACATGTAGGGAACGGTTGTTACCTTCCTCTGGTTGATTGCAGCAAAACCTCTCCGCGCACTGATTCTTCGAGAGGTGTGAAAGTTCGCATAGACTTTCCACTATAGAAACCGCTTCCCGATCCACCAGCCTCTGGTTCTTAGTGAAACTATTTACTTGAGGAGGATCGTTGTAAGGATCAGTCCCCAGTGTAGGAGTCTTCATGACAGGATTGTTCATATCTGATATCGCTTCTTTGATCAGGTCCATATAGGTTCGCACCGCTGAAGTACCTTCTCTGGTGCGTTGAATGTGTTCCTTGTTGGATCCAAGGGATGTCGCGGCTCTTGTGGAAATCGATCAGTTAATGTCTTAAGAAAAGTGAGTGCCTCTTTCTGAGTTGCGGCCATATCCGTTTGAGTCTTAGCAAGAAATTCTTGCTTCTACGTCAAGTCTGCAATGTTAATGGAAGATGGTCCTCCTTTAGTCCCTCCGGATCCTCGTCCTGATGAAGGAGTGGAAGGTGTTGCTCTGGTGACTACCAGAGGTGTTACACATGAGAAAATGCCGGGATTTGTGGCTGCTCTTGCTCTGGTGATAGGAGGTGTTACAATTAATGGAACATATCCTGCTACGTTGGCGTTAGTGGTAGAAGTGACGGCTCCACGAGATGTATTGACCACGGTAGCTCCACTGACAGGTACATCGATACCGGGAGTGTTATCCACACTAGCTCTGTCAGAATTGATTGTTGATCCAGACCTGAGTTCTACCATCTTGAAATGAATTGCTGATTGAATTGGTTCAAAGATCTACCCTTTTTGAAATTGATAAAATTGAATCGGATTTTGAAGAAATTGACTCTACAACCGAGAGATTAACCTCCCGCTGTGGTCCCCAATTGTTTATGGGTGAAAACTATTCCTGCCGGTTTTGGTAATTTGGTGTGTGTGGATGAGGAATGAATCTAAACCTTAAACAAATGCACTGCGCGGTGAGTGCTTGTAGATTCGAGAAATCAATCTGTGCAAATCCGGCCTAAACCAAGAAATGGTCATTCCAGACTTGTTTCGGTCACAAAGTGAAGGAGATGGGGTTGATCTTAGGGAGGGAAGCGAAGAAGGTGTTGAGAATGTGAAGGTGTTGGATATGTATGACTTGTATCAGAAAGCTGAACTGGCTTGCAGAATGTAAGCTATCAGTTCCTGTGTTTGAATACTGTAGGATCAGAATATCGCCATGACATTATTTCTATGAAATTAACAACACTTCTGCGAGTACTTCTGCAACACTCTGCGAGCATCACAAGATAACTTAAAAAGTGACGTAATAGATGACGATGGGAAAAACACGAGAAGAGCATGATGATTCTGCGAGGATTACAACACCTGCAAGGACTAACATTGTAACTGCTGTGATAATACCGCGAGTCAGATCCTAAATTAAAGGATAGCTTAGCTGTCATCCATTATGTAACTACCCTATATAAAGAGACCCAGTAGATTCAGAGGAAGGGAGAGGAATTTTTGAGCGTTAAGAAAGTTTTGAGGACAGAAAAAATCCAAGAGAACAGTTGTATTCTTGATTTCTTCCATTTCTTGTAAACATTTCTGAGAATCAAATAAAAAAGTGTTGTTTTTAATCTTCAAATATGTGTTGATTATTGTAAATTCTAGTGAAGGGTGTAGTGTAGGTTTTCCTGCAACTACAAATACGATTGTATCAACACTTGTTTCTGTTGTCTTGTCTTGTTTGAAAAAATAGGATGGAGAACCTATTTATACAAGTCTTTTAGCCTAACCCTCGTATCTCGTGGGAAGTGGAGAAAGTGGAGTGATGGAGTAGTGGAGTAATGTGTTAGTGTCACACGACCAGTCTTGCCCACTTCTCCCATCATCACTAACCGTCCATGACTTCCTGACATGTTCTTGTGATGGCGCGTTGTGCGCTTCACGTTGTTAACCGCCAGACCAATACCCCAGTATGTATCCCCCAGTTTGAGACATGATTGATGTCTCGAGCGTGTGGATCGTGGGACCCACAAAAAGTAGCATCTAATGCTAGATTAAATAACTACGTTATTTAGGAAGATGATACTTGTGAAGTATCGTGCGCATTCTATGCAGGTACTGCATCGAGTGTATCCAGCATGTATGAAACATCGTTGTTTGAGCATCTCAAAATAACCTCATGTCCATCCTATTTCATGTGATGGTTTGGAGGTTTCGCAAGTAAGTCCTCCCTTGACCGACCACATGGTGTGGTAGAGTAAGAAATCTCATTTTTATTTTTAGTACCGGCATAGACTCACTTAAACAACCCACACCGGTACACATTTCCCGGCATATCCACTTAGTAAATATTTCCTGCTGGTACATTGTTCCGGCAGTGAATATTAACTATCGACAATGCAGGTAGTCATATGTAATTCTCCTGGATACTAAAAGATTAATACCGGCACTCTCCAAATAAATCGATTACATACCGTAACTGAGTATTTATGCCGGCACTGGGGACAAATTCAAAGATGTTCCTGTAAGTTTTAAGTCCACTACTGGCATACATGAATTATCATTAAGGAATGTCGTAATCGGAAACCGGCAGAGTATTCAACCTAATTTCTATGTCGGTACATAAGATTCAGTTTCAGGGTTTGGAAAGGCATTGCATTCAAGATAACATCTAATCCGTAAATTAATCCTGGCACTGTATTCACCCTAGATTGAATGTCGTAACTTAAAACCATCATTATATTCATACACAATTCAAAGCCGGAACTCACTGAAACTGAACTGTTTGGGTTAGGTTTTGAGACTCTAACCTAAAACCATTGCTATAAATCGATTTAAACACTCATAAAGGAGTTTAAAATCACTTACCTTCTCACGGAAGCCATCTTTGCGAGAGGTTGATCGTCCGAGTTTGCTGCTTCTTCTTCTTCTTGCTCTTGAGCAATCAAAGTAAGTCTTTGTTTTAATTTCTCTTCACCAATCGATTTTGAGTTCGATTGGGCATTTGGTTTCTTTCGTGGAGGAATTGTTATGATTCGGGTAGGTTAATCGACGAAGAAACATTTGAATCGACGATTAATCGACGAAGAACGGTTGAAGAACGATGAAGGAATTATTTTTTCTAAAACCTAAACTAGAGCACTGTCGGTACTGATGTAGTGATAGATGAGTTTAAAATCTCCACATACCTTTTTTTGATGAAGTTCCAAAAGCTCCCCTTAGTAGTTCTTCGTCTTCAAATGATGAACGTTGTGAAGTATAAGCTCAACTACACAGTCAATGTCGTAGTTCGAGACATCTATAAATAGGCTAGAAATAAACACTTATAGTTTTGATCACTAACATTGACAAACATTCTTGAGATAGCAACGCATGTGAGGTCGACCGAGAAGTGCTCTAACAATCTCCCCCTTTGTCAATTTTAGTGACAAAACTATCAATACATATGGATTACATAATAAATAAAAATTATAGCTTCTCATCTACATGCTTGATTTCCTTGGCATCTTCAACACGACTCAAAATATTCGTCACTTCCAAGTACTCCAATGATTCCAAAGGTTGTAAGTTCAGCATCATAGTTGTTGAAAATCCGTAGCGAAAATAATGGGAAAACAATTGCTCTCAATCATTGTTATATGGTGTCATAACTTTGGAAACAATACTATGTTGATATGTATCACTCCCCCTTAGTTAATACTTCATCTCAATATAAAAATCACTCCCCCTTATATAATGATCCGTAAACCATATGTATTTTTAGTATCACACTAAACATTAATTCTCCCCCTTTTTGTCAATATAAATTGGCAAAGGTACAGAAACTAGTGGGATCCTCATGAAATTTTCATAGAGATACATCATGACCAAAAGAGAATACCATATCAACTTATTTAGATGTCATCATAAATCCGAAGATAAATGCACTCATCAAGGAGTTTATAAATATAAGCCCCCCACAAAGATTTGGCAATTAAGAACAAGTTAAAAAGAACTCTCCCCTATAATATGGCATTCCCGAAAGAGCAACAAAGACGACCTTTCTTTTACAAGAAAAAAGGATTTCTTTTTTATATAACCAAATCACATGAAAACATGAATTGGTATCCAAAATTTTCAATTGAATTAACCACAAGAGAACCCATGATTAATTCAATCAAAATAGACAACTAAATTAACCACAAGAAAGTGATCAATTCAATTGGCCGGCCATACTCGACATAAGAGTCCTTATGGAGCCACACAGTATATGCAAAAAAATTGTGGATAGGAGATCGACCAATACTGCGGAATACACAAGGATTCATTCTATTTTCCATCATTATTTGCATAATGACATATAATAGACATAATCCTTGTAAAAAAAAGTTTTATCCTTTCTTCTATCAAATAATGACATAAAGGCTTTAACTTTTGTAATACTTTCATACCGACATAATAGAGATAACTTTTGAACAAGTATGGGACAGTCATAGGCACACGGTTGTAAAAAAATATCTCATAACAATTTGCAATGTACGTATGATTACTTAGTTCAAAAGACTCAAATGAAACTAGTTAAAGAGTTGTTCAATTGCTATATTCTCATAGAATTATACAAGAACGCAATTGAAGAAAAATCTGTTTGATTCACTCGAATCAATATATTAACATCTTAGCCACGGTTTACAAAGATTGCATTCCTAAGTATATAAATGTTTAAGTTCATGTACAACCGATTTTAGAAAGTAACACACTTAAGTATGCGTACGGGTATGCGTACTTAAGTAACCAGTTTGAGTTTGGTTTGGTTTTCAAACTCAACAGATATTCACGGACGTGAACTTTCCATCAATATGCATACGGGTACGCGTACTTTAGGTAACCAGATGAGTTTGGTTTTGTTTTCAAACTCAGCAGAAATTCACGGACGTGAACTTCCGCCAGTATGCGTTCGGGTACGCATACTTATCCAGTCTCCTTCAACCATTTTGTATACACGCAAATATGCATACTTTTGGTTCCCGATTTTGAACTTATACACTAATGTGCGAACACACTATGCTTATATCCAAAGATGGTTACATGATTCTAAATTCTTTATTTGAATCATTGGAACATTCTTAGAGGATGACAATAGCCGTTTTCACACACTATTAGCATCAAAGAAATTTTCAAGATATTGAAATAATCACTATCGAAACATTCCAAGTCTACACCAAATGATTGTATCACATAAACCATGTAAGATGTTACTCGGAAATTTTTTCATGATATAAGATGAACTTGGTCGAAGCGAAAGCTTACCAACACATATTTCGAGAAATATGTAAGCGGGATATACTCAGCTCGAAATCTCAAATGTGTATATAGAATACTATATCATAACACGACTTATGTCTCAATATAGGAGATAGTAGAAATAGACTTTCCAAGTGATAAATAAGTTTAAAGTCTCCACATACCTTTTGTTGATGAAGTTCCACAAGCTCCTCTTAGTACTTCGTCTTCAAATGATGAACTTATTGAAGTGTAAGCTCAACTACACAGTCCAAGTCCTAGTCTGAGACATCTATAAATAGGCTAGAAATCAAGACTTGTAGTTTTGATCACTAACATTGAAAAACATGCTTGAGATATCAACGCATGCGAGTTCTACCGAGCAGTTCTCTAACAATCTCCCATTTTGTCAATTTTAGTGATAAAACTATTAATACATATGGATTACAAAATAAATAAAAATTGTAGCTTCTCATCTACATGATTGATTTCCTTGGAATCTTTAACATGACTTGAAATCTTCGTCACTTCCAAGTACTCCAATGATTCCAAAGGTTGTAAGTTCAACATCATAGTTGTTGAAGATCCGTAGCGACAACAATTGGAAAACAATTGCTCTCAATCATTGTTATACGGTGTCATAGTATTATTACACAACATCAAAGTTCAATTGTATCACAACTTTGGAAAAAATACTATGGTGATATGTATCACTCCCCCTTAGTCAATACTTCATCTCAACTTGAAAACCACTCCCCCTACATAATGATCCGTAAACCATATGTATTTTTAGTATCACACTGCACATTAATTCTCCCCCTTTTTGTTAATATAAATTGGCAAAGGTACTAAATCTAGTGGGATCCTCATGAAATTTTCATAGAGATACTTCATGACCAAAAGAGAATACCATATCAACTTATTCAGATGTCATCATAAATCCGAAGCTAAATGCATTCATCAAGGAGTTTATAAAGATAAAAGATAACCCCTATAATATTCCACAACCGCATACCCCACAAATATTTGGCAATTACGAACAAGTTCAAAACAACTCTCACCCATAATATGTCATTCCCGAAAGAACAACAAAGGAGACCTTTCTTTTACAAGAAAAAAGGATTTCTTTTGGATATAACCAATCACATGAAAACATGAATTGGTATCCAAAATTTTCAATTGAACTAACCACAAGAGAACCCATGATTAATTCAATCAAAATAGTCAACTAAATTAACCACAAGAAAGTGCTCAATTGAATTGGCCATACTCGATATAAGAGAACTTTCGGAGCAACACAGTATATGCACAAAAATTGTGGATCGGAGATTGACCAATACTGCATAATACACAAGGATTCATTCTATTTTCCATCAATATTTGCATAATGACATATAATAGATATAATCCTTGTAAACAAAAGTTTTATCCTTTCTTCTATCAAATAATCACATAAAGGCTTTAACTTTTGTAATGTCAAAAGTTCATTCTATCTTTTATCAATACTTTCATACCGACATTATAGAGATAACTTTTGAACAAGTATGGGATAGTCACAGGTTCACGGTCGTAAACAAAATATCCCATAAAAATTTGCAATATACCTATGGTTACTCTCATATCAACCTTATTCATCTTAACCATAACTAGTTCAAATGACTCAAATGAAACTAGTTAAAAAGTTGTTCAATTTTTATATTCTTATAGAATTATACAAGAACACAATTGAAGCAAAATCGGTTTGATTCACTCGAATCAATACATGAACATCATAGCCACGGTTTTCAAAGATTACATTCCTTAATATATAAATGTTTAAGTTCATGTACAACCGATTTTAGAAAGTAACACACTTAAGTATGCGTATGGGTATGCGTACGTAAGTAACTGAATTTGAGTTTGCTTTGGTTTTCAAACTCACCAGAAATTCACGAATGCGAACTTTCTGCCAGTATGCGTATGGATACGCGTACTTTAGGTAACCGTATGAGTTTGGTTTGGTTTTCAAACTCAACAGAAATTCACGGACGTAAAATTCCGCCAGTATGTGTTCGGGTACGCATACTTATCTAGTCTCCCTCAACCATTTTGTATACACGCAAATATGCATACTTTTGGTTCCCGGTTTTGGACTTATACACTTATGTGCGAACACATTGTGCTTATATCCAAAGATGGTTACATGATTCTAAATTCTTTATTTAAATCATTGAAACATTCTTAGAGGATGACAATAGCCCTTTTCACACACTATTAGCATCAAAGCAATTTTCAAGATATTGAAATAATCATTATCGAAACATTCCAAGTCAACACCAAATGATTGTATCACACAAACCATGTTAGATGTTACTCCGAAATTTTCTAATGATATAAGATGGACTTGGTCTAAGGTAAAGCTTACCAACACATATTTCAAGAAATATGTAAGCGAGATATACTCAGCTCGAAATCTCAAATGTGTATATAGAATACTATATCGTAACACGACTTATGTCTCAATATAACAGATAGTAGAAATAGACTTTCCAAGTGATATATGAGTTTAAAGTCTCCACATACCGTTTGTTAATGAAGTTCCACAAGCCCCTCTTAGTTGTTCTTCGTCTTCAAATGATGAACTTTGTGAAGTGTAATCTCAACTACACAGTCTATGTCCTAGGCTGAGACATCTATAAATAGGCTAGAAATCAAAACTTATAGTTTTGATCACTAACATTAACAAACATGATTGAGATAGCAACGCATGCGAGTTCGACCGATAAGTTCTCTAACAATCTCCCCCTTTGTCAATTTTAGTGATAAAACTATCAATACATATGGATTACAAAATAAATAAAAATTGTAGCTTCTCATGTACATGATTGATTTCCTTGGCATCTTTAACACGACTCAAAATCTTCGTCACTTCCAAGTACTCCAATGATTCCAATGGTTTTAAGTTCAACATCATAGCTGTTGAAGATCCGTAGCGACAACAATGGGAAAACAATTGCTCCCAATCATTGTTATACGATGTCATATTATTATTACACAACATCAAAGTTCAATTGTATCACAACTTTGGCAAAAATACTATGGTGATATGTATCACTCCCCCTTAGCCAATACTTCATCTCAACTTGAAAACCACTCCCCCTTACATAATGATTTGTAAATCATATGTGTTTTTAGTATCACACTGCACATTAATTCTCCCCCTTTTTGTCAATATAAATTGCCAAAGGTACTAAAGCTAGTGGGATCCTCATAAAAAATTTCATAGAGATACTTCATGACCAAAAGAGAATACCATATTAACTTATTTAGATGTCATCAGAAAGCCGAAGCTAAATGCGTTCATCAAGGAGTATATAAAGATACAAGATAACCCCTATAATATTCCACAGCCGCACTCCCCACAAAGATTTGGAAATTAAGAACAAATTCAAAATAACTCTCCCCCATAATATGTCATTCCTGAAAGAACAACAAAGGAGACCTTGCTTTTACAAGAAAAAAGGATTTCTTTTGGAAATAACCAAATCACGTGAAAACATGAATTTGTATCCAAAATATTCAATTGAATTAACCACAAGAGAACCCATGATTAATTCAATCAAAATATACAACTAAATTAACCACAAGAAAGTGATCAATTGAATTGTCCATACTCGACATAAGAGAATTACGGAGCAACACAATATATGCACAAAAATTGTGGATATGAGATCGACCAATACTACGGAATACGCAAGGATTCATTCTATTTTCCATTATTATTTGCATAATGACATATAATAGACATAATCCTTGTAAACAAAAGTTTTATCCCTTATTTTATCAAATAACGACATGAAGGCTTTAACTTTTGTAATGTCAAAAGTTCATTCTATCTTTTATCAATACTTTCATACCGACATAATAGAGATAACTTTTGAACAAGTATGGGACAGTCACAGATTCACGGACGTAAACAACATATCCCATAATAATTTGAAATATACCTATGATTACTCTCATATGAACCTTATTCATCTTAACCATAACTAGTTCAAATGACTCAAATAAAACTAGTTAAAGAGTTGTTCAATTGCTATATTCTCATAGAATTATACAAGAACACAATTGAAGCAAAATCTGTTTGATTCACTCGAATAAATACATGAATATTATAGCCACGGTTTGCAAAGATTGCATTGCTTAATATATAAATGTTTAAGTTCATGTACAACCGCTTTTAGAAAGTAACACACTTAAGTATGCGTACGGGTATGCGTACTTAAGTAACCGGATCTGAGTTTGCTTTGGTTTTCAAACTTAGCCGAAATTCACGAACATGAACTTTCCGCCAGTATGCGTACATGTACGCGTACTTTAGGTAACCGGCTGATTTTGGTTTGGTTTTCAAACTCAGCAGAAATTCACGGACGTGAACTTCCGCCAGTATGTGTTCGTGTACGCATACTTATCCAGTCTTCTTCGACCATTTTGTATACACACAAATATGCATACTTTTGGTTCCCGGTTTTGGACTTATACATTAATGTGTGAAATACTATGCTTATATCCAAAGATGGTTACATGATTCTAAACTCTTTATTTCAATCATTGAAACATTCTTAGAGGATGAAAATAGTTGTTTTCACACACTATTAGCATCAAAGCAATTTTCAGGATATTGAAATAATCATTATCGAAACATTCCAAGCCTACACCAAATGATTGTATCACACAAACCATGTAAGATTTTACTCCGAAATTTTCTAATGATATAAGATGAACTTGGTCTAAGGTAAAGCTTACCAACACATATTTCGAGAAATATGTAAGCGAGATATACTCAGCTCGAAATCTCAAATGTGTATATAGAAAACTATATCGTAACACGACTTATGTCTCAATATTAGAGATTGTAGAAATAGACTTTCCAAGTGATAGATGAGTTTAAAGTATCCATATACGTTATGTTGATAAAGTTCCACAAGATCCCCTTAGTAGTTCTTCGTCTTCAGATGATAAACGTTGTGAAGTCTAAGCTCAACTACACAATCTATGTCCTAGTCCGAGACATCTTTAAATAGGCTAGAAATCAAGACTTATAGTTTTGATCACTAACATTGACAAACATACTCGAGATAGCAACGCATGCGAGTTTGAACGAGTAGTGCTCCAACACAACCCAAAATCAAACGGTTTCAAACAAGTTCGACATATTTGGATTTTCTCAAAAAAGTTTGAAAAAATCGATTCCGAAACCAGTTACACTAGATCGTAAACCAATTTATTAATGTAACCCTATGTGTTTATGTACATCAAATTGATAGTTGAGTTTAGGGTTTGCCCGGAAAAATTCTCCAATAAGCCTAATAATAAAGTGTTGTGGCATACAAAAGTGTCATTGAAAATATTTATCTGGGTAAACACATCCGATGATGAACTAATCACGCATCATTTGTTAATGTCCTTCGTCGCAAAGTCTCCACTTATATGTTATTGTCTATACTGATATTGTAACACCCGAGTTCCGGACCAGGGTCAAACCCGTATGAAGCTCCGAACTCGAAGCGTTACGGGTCGGAAAGTGACTTACGCATATAACTATTGTTATGCTAAACATAATTAAATCTTTATATACATGAGTTGTTTAATTTGAATATACTAAACACTTAAACAACATTTCAGTTAAGATTTACTTTTCAAGCAATACAATAAAACAATTCAATCACTAAGCTACTCATTTTTAACATTCGCTGCGCCACTCCGATAGATCTGCAAGGATGTCAATTGGGGTGAGATGACAGCTCAATAGAATGCACCCCTATTCTCTAAAGATAAGGAAACAATATCATTTTATCAAGGAATAACATATGATAAGAAACACCGTGCAACTTCAGCGAATATATTCAACCAACAACATTACCTCACAAATATTATTTTCACAAAATCATCTAATTCATTTGTCCGACCGTGAATTCAAAATATCATAATTGTTTCTAAAAAATCATTTAATTAAGATTTCAAATAAGACTTCACAATAATACATCAACAAATCATCCAATTTACTTGTTAAATCATGAGCTCACAATACCGATATTATTGTTAACAAATCATCTATTTAGGATTCAACACACAAATTAACATCATCAATAATGTTTCCAACAATCCATCCTTTTAAGTTTCAAAACATGAGTTCAATAACACCAAATATGCTTCCAACAAATCATTTAATCTAGATTTCAACACATAAATCACAAATTAATATTTTCACAACAAGCCATGAGTTCACGGTACGAAAACCTTGGTTCGTACACCACCTATCGTTTATCGGCACGGACAACCTCCATCAATGGTCAGGAACAAAAGTTCATATGGGGATCATACCCATTTGCTTTTGGGAATCATTACCCATTTCATTCATAGTACGAAAACCTTGGTTCGTACACCGCCTATTGTTTACCGGCACGGACATCCGCCATCGATGGTCGGGAAACACAAGTTCGCATGGGGATCATTACCCATTTAACTCTCGGGGATCATTACCCGCCATTAGCATGAGAATAAATTCCATCTAACGGAAAAAGATGAACTCATTTCCTTTTATAAATCATGTTGAAAAATAACACAAGCAACCATGGATTATCAACATGAATTTCTTTCAAGCATTTATGCAAACAAGTTAACTGCAGACATATTACATTGTATGTTCCATGGTAATAACTGTATCTGATCATCCCCAATTTTTACAAAAACATTGTTGACACATTCATATATTACATATCCAAATTTCACACCAAACCAACGGTTCAAACAAAAGATGCTGAATTTATAATGACAACCTAAAAACTGGGCAGACATGTTGTTACCAAATAATTCATGATAAATTCATAACAATCTTAAATTGACCCAATCCATATCGCATTCAAAGATAAGATTTTTATCTACAACTTTTATTAAGACCTAAAATCCTTTTAACACCATTTAGACTTCCTAAGAACATCAAAATCACAGCAAGGCGAAACTGTCCAGAAATTCAGAAACTATCACCCAATTTCAAACAAACATTCAACGGTGAATTTACATTGGAACATTCTCAAATTTTAAAAAGAGATACTAAATCATGTTTAATATCAATTAGAGAAGCCTGATCATCAACAAGAGGCACATATTTATTCTAATAAATTACTGAATTATTACAATACAAAATCATATAAAGTAAATACCAAAGAAAAATACCTAAAAAGAAAGGGTTTCACATTCTACCTTTTATTAGTTACAATCTCCTTTAGATTCTCCATATAATTCTCCTCTAAAACCAAGCTCCATATCCTTCCTATACTCCATATATTTTAGTTTCCTAATCTCTAATATTATTCTCCTTCATTTGATAAAAAAAACTATATATATAATAATGCTATGTCTTTTCATTTTTCTCTTAATTTTATTAAAATTAAATAGGTGACTATATTTTCACCCAAACTTGTGGATTTCCTAATTCAAGCAACCCACCTATGTTAAGGAAAAGAAACAACCATCTAAACCACATGGTTAGCTAAATTGGGTACAACCCGACCCGAAACCGCAACTAAAAATACAAGGTATTACATTCTACCACCCTTAAAAGAAATTTCGTCCCGAAATTTAGAAAATATTACAACTTAAAAATTCATATAATATAGATAATATAGTAAGCAACATGACACTGCAATCCATCGCAAATATATAAATTCATATGAACTTTACAAATACGTAATACAACTAGTAAGATGAACAAACAATACAATCACTCAAATCATACAAGCACGCATATCGACACATGATACAATTTATTTATGATACCAACTTGTAACACCCCGAGTTCCGGACCAGGGTCAAACCCGTATGAAGATCCGAACTCAAAGCGTTACGGGTCGGAAAGAGACTTACGCATATAACTATTGTTATGCTAAACATAATTAAATCTTTATATACATGAGTTGTTTAATTTGAATTTACTAAACACTTAAACAATATTTCAGTTAAGATTTACATTTCAAGCAATACAATAAAACAATTCAATCACTAAGATACTCATTTTTAACTTTCGCCGCGCCACTCTGATAAATCTGCAAGGATGTCAATTGGGGTGAGATGACAGCTCAATAGATTGCACCCCTATTCTCTAAAGATGAGGAAACAATATCATTTTATCAAGGAATAACATATGATAAGAAACACCGTGCAACTTCAACTAATATATTCAACCAACAACATTACCTCACAAATATTATTTTCACTAAATCATCTAATTCATTTGTCCGACCGTGAATTCAAAATACCACAATTGTTTCAAACAAATCATTTAATTAAGATTTCAAATAAGACTTCACAATAACACATCAACAAATCATCCAATTTACTTGTTAAATCATGAGCTCACAATACCGAATTATTGTTAACAAATCATCCATTTAGGATTCAAAACACAAATTAACATCATCAATAATGTTTCCAACAATCCATCCTTTTAAGTTTCAAAACATGAGTTCATAACACCAATTATGCTTCCAACAAATCATTTAATCTAGATTTCAACACATGAATCACAAATTAATATTTTCACAACAAGCCATGAGTTCACAGTACGAAAACCTTGGTTCGTACACCACCTATCGTTTATCGGCACAGACATCCTCCATCAATAGTCAGGAACAAAAGTTTCTATGGGGATAATACCCATTTGATCTTGGGGATCATTACCCATTTCATTCACAGTACGAAAACCTTAGTTCGTACACCACCAATCATTTACCGGCACGGACATCCGCTATCTATGGTCGGGAAACACAAGTTCCCATGGGGATCATTACCCATTTAACTCTCGGGGATCATTACCCGCCGTTAGCATGAGAATAAATTCCATCTAACAGAAAAACATGAACTCATTTCCTTTTATAAATCATGTTCACAAACAACACAAGCAACCATGGATTATCAACATGAATTTCTTTCAAGCATTTATGCAAACAAGTTAACTGCAGCCATATTACATTGTATGTTCCATGGTAATAGATTTATCTGATCATCCCCAAATTTTTACAAGAACATTGTTGACACATTCATATATTACATATCCAAATTTCACACCAAACCAATGGTTCAAACAAAAGATGTTGAATTTATAATGACAACCTAAAAACTGGGCAGATTACATGTTGTTACCAAACAATTCATGATAAATTCATAACAATCTTAAATTGACCCAATCCAAATCACAATCAAAGATAAAATTTCTATCTACAACTTTTATTAAGACCTAAAATCATTTTAACACCATTAAGACTTCCTAAGAACATCAAAATCACAGAAAGGCGAAACTGTCCAGAAATTCAGAAACTATCACCCAATTTCAAACAAACATTCAACGGTGAATTTACATTGGAAAATTCTAAAATTTTGACAAGAGATACGCAATCATGTTTAATATCAATTAGAGAAGCCTGATCATCAACAATAGGCACATATTTATTCTAATAAATTACTGAATTATTACAATACAAAATCATATAAAGTAAACACCAAAGAAAAACACCTAAAGAGAAAGGGTTTCACATTCTATGCTTTATTAGTTACAATCTCCTTTAGATTCTCCATAGAATTATTTTCTAAAACCAAGCTCCATATCCTTCCCGTACTCCCTATATTTTAGTTTCCCAATCTCTAATATTATTCTCCTTCATTTGATTAAAAAACTATATATATAATAATGCTAAGTCTTTTCATTTTTCTCTTAATTTTATTAAAATATTAAAATTAAATAGGTGACTATATTCTCACCCAAACTTGTGGATTTCCTAATTCAAGCAACCCACATATGTTAAGGAAAAGAAACAACCATCTAAACCACATGGTTAGCTAAATTGGGTACAACCCGACCCTAAACTAAAAATACAGGGTATTACAGATATAGGTTCTGGAACTCGCGTTACCTGGCCCGATATAATTGTATCATGGCGTCGTCAAATTTGCATCTTCGCCTGAATCTTCACCCATTTGATTTTCCAAAAGCATCCAATGATGTTCGAGATATAATGGCTGCACTTCCTCCTATTCCAAATTAGGATCCATAAAGAGAAATAAATCTGATTAAAACGACTTAAAACAAGGAATATATTGATGGAAAAAGTTGGATAGAATAAATTTGATGATTAAAAGTTGTGTAAGTTTATTGGTGGCCGTAAGGTGATTTATATAGGTATAATAGGCATAGAGTCGTTGGATTTAAAGGTTAAAAACATATACGTTATTGTGTGAGATGGAGATGGCCGTACCAAACTGGGACGGACCTCGTTTTTAACTGGGACAAGCGGTCTTGTTGAGGACGATAGGCTCAATATCGACCGATATGTATCTTCACACTGTGAGAAACTAGGTTTTCCTATTCACATGGACCCTTAAATATGGAACTTTTCCCATTTCCAATAGATTTTCCCTAATGATTCAAGGAAGGTCGGTCGGCTCAATGTAAGACGATATTCGTCTGAAATAAATTCGATCATTGGCCTTCCTTTACCCAATAAACTGAAGTTGATTCAATCCTCTAAAGTTAAATTGATCAACACAACTTGAGTCGAGATGGAAAAACAGTCAAAATCGAAACTTTCCCCGTGCATGTTTGGCAGTTCCACTATGGGAGAGAAACGGGAGAATCTGCTCATTTGCCTACCCCATTGGACTTGGTTTTAAAATATGACACCAAGCTTTGTTTTCTGAAGATCTATCGAAAATAGCTCCTCACATGGCGCGTTTAAATTATAGGTGTTGGGAACCTCTGCTCTGGTATGGACCATACAAGAGTAGTGAAACAAATCATCAAAATTCAAAACACTTAAGAATCTGACCTTTGAAGTTTCCAACGAGATACCCTACACCTAATCGCGCTCTTTGATTCCTAGTCATTACAAGTATCGAATCACATTCTTTCCTATGCCTCTTTATTCATAAACTCACTCATATCTAGATTTGGCTTCTCAAAGGCTTCTTGAAGAATAAGAAATGAGGGATTTGCGAAAAAGAAGGGCTCAAATTCTCGTATACATTGTTGGTTTGATTACTCTCAATATTTTAGGTAAACAACAAAAAAGAGGGTTCAAATTCTATTTTAGTTTCTGTCTGATCATGAACAACTTTATTAGATCCAAAAACGTAAACAAAAATAAAATTATATTGAAAAAGAGGGGGTCTAACAACCACGCCTAATATTTTGTTTAGGCAATCTGTATGGACACACTCCAATATAATTCCAAGAGAGTGAACTAGACATTCAGACTCAATCAATGAAAATATATCCAAGAGTTGTATATCTGTTTCAAAATGTAATCAGCAAATCAAATAGGTAAAAATCTGCGAGACAGATTATTATGTGAAACAACTTGAACGGTACCAAAGACCAATGTTCAAGTGTCAATCAATTTATATCAACAACCAAAGGTTGGATTATCTAATTGATTTAACTACGCACAACCTGTGATATTTCAATTATATAAACAAATATAATGCAGAAAAGAAATAACACATACACCAGAAATTTTCTTAACGAGGAAACTGCAAATGCAGAAAAACTCCGGGACCTAGTCCAGATTTGAACACCATATTGTATTAAACCGCTACATACACTAGCCTCCTCCAAGTTAACTTCGGACTGGAATGTAGTTGAGCCCTAACCAATCTCACACTGATCAAGGTACAGTCGCGTTCCTTACGCTTCTGAATTCCAGCAGGACTCTACGCACTTGATCTCTTAGCTGATCTCACACACAATTAAGATTTGCTACTACCCAAAGTCGAAGACTTGATAACCAATCTGTCTCACACAGAAAAGTCTATTGAATAAATAAATCTGTCTTCCACAAAAATACCTACGAGTTTTTGTTTCGTATTTTGATAAATCAAGGTGAACATGAACCAGTTGATACACTGGACTTATATTCCTGAAGAACAGACTAGTAATATCAATCACATCACAATAATCTTAATCGTATGGTAGTGAAACAAGATATTATGGAATCACAAACGATGAGACGAAGATGTTTGTGCCTAATTTTTATCTTTCCTATTGGAGATTAAATCTCGAGCAAATCTTAGAGAAGATAATACTCAATCACAATAGAAAACAGCAAGATAAGAACACGTAACTATAGAGAAAATAGTAGGGTCTGGCTTCATAATCCCAATGAAGTCTTTAAGTCGTTAACCTATAATGGTTTTAGAAAAACCTAGGTTAAAGGAAAATCGACTTTAGTCGCAACTAGTATCACACATAAGATGTGGGGATTAGGTTTCCTAATTGCTAGAGTTCTTCCTTATATAGTCTTAAAATTTGGGTTTGCAATCAATGTTACCTTGGTAACAAAGCATTCAATATTCACCGTTAGATGAAAACCTGATTAGGCTCAAGCTAATATCTTTCAACCATTAGATCGAACTTAGCTTGTTACACACAAATGAAAAATGACTTCATTTAGATATGGGTAACCGTACCTGAACGTGTACACCTTGTTGACTCAACAATAGTTAACCGAAGTTAGCCATATGAACACTTTCATATCAACCTTGTTCATATTAACACAACTAGTTCAAATGACTCAAATAAAACTAGTTATAGAGTTGTTCAATTATTTATATTCTCATAGAAGTATACAAGACACAATTGAAGCAAAATCGGTTTGATTCACTCAAATCAATACATGAACATCATAGCCATGGTTTGCAAAGATGACATTCCTTAATATATAAATGTTTAAGTTCATGAACAACCGATTTTAGAAAGTAACACACTTAAGTATGCGTACGGGTATGCGTAATTAAGTAACTGAATTTGAGTTTACTTTGGTTTTCAAACTCAGCAGAAATTCACGGATGTGAACTTTCTGCCAGTATGCGTACGGATACGCGTACTTTAGGTAACCGGATGAGTTTGGTTTGGTTTTCAAACTCAACAGAAATTCACGGACGTGAACTTCCGCCAGTATGCGTTCGGGTATGCATACTTATCCAGTCTCCTTCAACCATTTTGTATACACGCAAAAATGCATACTTTTGGTTTTTTGGACTTATACACTAATGTGCGAACACACTATGGTTATATCCAAATATGGTTACATGATTCTAAATTATTTATTTCAATCATTGAAACATTGTTAAAGGATGACAATAGCCGTTTTCACACACTATTAGCATCAAAGAAATTTTCAAGATATTGAAATAATCATTATCGAAACATTCCAAGTCTATACCAAATGATTGTATCACACAAACCATGTAAGATGTTAATCGGAAATTTTCTCATGATATAAGATGAACTTGGTCGAAGCGAAAGCTTACTAACACATATTTCGAGAAATATGTAAGCGAGATATACTCAGCTCGAAATCTCAAATGTGTATATAGAAACCTATATCGTAACATGACTTATGTATCAATATAGGAGATAGTAGAAATAGACTTTCCAAGTGATAGATGAGTTTAAAATCTCCACATACCTTTTGTTGATGAAGTTCCAAAAGCTCCCTTAGTAGTTCTTCGTCTTCAAATGATGAACGTTGTGAAGTGTAAGCTCAACTACACAGTCTATGTCGTAGTCCAAGACATCTATAAATAGGCTAGAAATAAAGACTTATAGTTTTGATCGCTAACATTGACAAACATGCTTGAGATAGCAACACATGTGAGGTCGACCGAGAAGTGCTCTAACAATCTCCCCCTTTGTCAATTTTAGTGACAAAACTATCAATACATATGGATTACATAATAAATAAAAATTGTAGCTTCTCATCTACATGCTTGATTTCCTTGGCATCTTCAACACGACTTGAAATATTCGTCACTTCCAAGTACTCCAATGATTCCAAAGGTTGTAAGTTCAGCATCATAGTTGTTGAAAATCCGTAGCGACAACAATGGGAAAACAATTGCTCTCAATCATTGTTATATGGTGTCATAACTTTGGAAACAATACTATGTTGATATGTATCACTCCCCCTTAGTTAATACTTCATCTCAATATAAAAATCACTCCCCCTTACATAATGATCCGTAAACCATATGTATTTGTAGTATCACACTAAACATTATTTCTCCCCTTTTTTTCCAATATAAATTGGCAAAGGTACTAAAACTAGTGGGATCCTCATGAAATTTTCATAGAGATACATCATGACCAAAAGAGAATACCATATCAACTTATTTAGATGCCATCATAAGTCCGAAGATAAATTCACTCATCAAGGAGTTTATAAAGATAACCCCTATAATATTCCACAGCCGCACTCCCCACAAAGATTTGGCAATTAAGAACAAGTTAAAAAGAACTCTCCCCTATAATATGGAATTCCTGAAAGAGCAACAAAGGCGACCTTTCTTTTACAAGAAAACAAGATTTCTTTTTGATATAACCAAGTCACATGAAAACATGAATTGGTATCCAAAATTTTTGATTGAATTAACCACAAGAGAACCCATGATTAATTCAATCAAAATAGATAACTAAATTAACCACAATAAAGTGATCAATTCAATTGGCCGGCCATACTCGACATAAGAGACCTTATGGAGCCACACAGTATATGCACAAAAATTGTGGATAGGAGATCGACGAATACTGCGGAATACAAAAGGATTCATTCTATTTTCCATCATTATTTGCATAATGACATATAATAGACATAATCCTTGTAAACAAAAGTTTTATCCTTTCTTCTATCAAATAATGACATAAAGGCTTTAACTTTTGTAATACTTTCATACCGACATAATAGAGATAACTTTTGAACAAGTATGGGACAGTCACAGGCACACGATTGTAAACAAAATATCCCATAACAATTTACAATATACGTATGATTACTCTCATATCAACCTTATTCATCTTAACCATAACTAGTTCAAATGACTCAAATGAAACTAGTTAAAGAGTTGTTCAATTGCTATATTCTCATAGAATTATACAAGAACACAATTGAAGCAAAATCAGTTTGATTCACTCGAATATATATATTAACATCATAGCCACGGTTTTCAAAGATTGCATTCCTAAGTATATAAATGTTTAAGTTCATGTACAACCGATTTTAGAAAGTAACACACTTAAGTATGCGTACGGGTATGCGTACTTAAGTAACCGGTTTGAGCTTGGTTTGGTTTTCAAACTCAACAGATATTCACGGACGTGAAATTTCCGTAAGTATGTGTACGGGTATGCGTAATTTAGGTTACCATATGAGTTTGGTTTTTTTTCAAACTCAACAGAAATTCACGGACGTGAACTTCCGCCAGTATGCGTTCGGGTACGCATACTTATCCAGTCTCCTTCAACCATTTTGTATACACGCAAATATGCATACTTTTGGTTCCCGGTTTTGGACTTATACACTTATGTGCGAACACACTGTGCTTATATCCAAGAACATACTTATGTGCGAAAACACTGTGCTTATATCCAAGAACACACTTATGTGCGAACACACTGTGCTTATACACTTATGTGCGAACACACTATGCTTATATCCGGTTTTGGACTTATACACTTTGAAATAAATAATTCACGGACGTGAACTTCCGCCAGTATGCATTCGGGTACGCATACTTATTCAGTCTCCTTCAACCATTTTGTATACACGCAAATATTCATACTTTTTGTTCCCGGTTTTGGACTTATACACTTATGTGCGAACACACTGTGCTTATATCCAAAGATGGTTACATGATTCTAAATTCTTTATTTCAATCATTGAAACATTCTTAGAGGATGACAATAGCCGTCTTCACACACTATTATCATCAAAGAAATTTTCAAGATATTGAAATAATCATTATCGAAACATTCCAAATCTACACCAAATGATTGTATCACAGAAACCATGTAAGATGTTACTCGGAAATTTTCTCATGATATAAGATGAACTTGGTCGAAGTGAAAGCTTACCAACACATATTTCGAGAAATATGTAAGCGAGATATACTCAGCTCAAAATCTCAAATGTGTATATAGAATACTATATCGTAACACGACTTATGTCTCAATATAGGAGATAGTAGAAATAGACTTTCCAAGTGATAGATGAGTTTAAAGTCTCCACATACCTTTTGTTGATGAAGTTCCACAAGCTCCTCTTAGTACTTCGTCTTCAAATGATGAACTTTGTGAAGTGTAAGCTCAACTACACAGTCTATGTCTTAGTCTGAGACATCTATAAATAGGCTATAAATCAAGACTTATAGTTTTGATCACTAACATTGAAAAACATGCTTGAGATATCAACGCATGCGAGTTCTACCGAGCAGTTCTCTAACAATCTCCCCTTTTGTCAATTTTAGTGACAAAACTATCAATACATATGGATTACAAAATGAATAAAAATTGTAGCTTCTCATCTACATGATTGATTTCCTTGGAATCTTTAACACGACTCGAAATCTTCGTCACTTCCAAGTACTCCAATGATTCCAAAGGCTGTAAGTTCAACATCATAGTTGTTGAAGATCCGTAGCGACAACAATGGGAAAACAATTGCTCTCAATCATTGTTATACGGTGTCATAGTATTATTACACAACATCAAAGTTCAATTGTATCACAACTTTGGCAACAATACTATGGTGATATGTATCACTCCCCCTTAGTCAATACTTCATCTCAACTTGAAAACCACTCCCCCTTACATAATGATCCGTAAACCATATGTATTTTTAGTATCACACTGCACATTAATTCTCCCCCTTTTTGTTAATATAAATTGGCAAAGGTACTAAAGCTAGTGGGATCCTCATGAAATTTTCATAGAGATACTTCATGACCAAAAGAGAATACCATATCAACTTATTTAGATGTCATCATAAGTCCGAAGCTAAATGCATTCATCAAGGAGTTTATAAAGATACAAGATAACCCCTATAATATTCCACAACCGCACACCCCACAAAGATTTGGAAATTACGAACAAGTTCAAAAGAACTCTCCCCCATAATATGTCATTCCCGAAAGAACAACAAAGGCGACCTTTCTTTTACAAGAAAAAAGGATTTCTTTTGGATATAACCAATCACATGAAAACATGAATTGTTTTCCAAAATTTTCAATTGAATTAACCACAAGAGAACCCATGATTAATTCAATCAAAATAGACAACTAAATTAACCACAAGAAAGTGATCAATTGAATTGGCCATACTCGACATAAGAGAACTTTCGGAGCAACACATTATATGCACAAAAATTGTGGATCGGAGATCGACCAAAACTGCAGAATACACAAGGATTCATTCTATTTTCCATCATTATTTGCATAATGACATATAATAGATATAATCCTTGTAAACAAAAGTTTTATCCTTTGTTCTATCAAATAATCACATAAAGGATTTAACTTTTGTAATGTCAAAAGTTCATTCTATCATTTATCAATACTTTCATACCGACATAATAGAGATAACTTTTGAACAAGTATGGGACAATCATAGGTTCAAGGACGTAAACAAAATATCCCACAACAATTTGCAATATACCTATGATTACTCTCATATCAACCTTATTCATCTTAACCATAATTAGTTCAAATGACTCAAATGAAACTAGTTAAAAAGTTGTTCAATTGCTATATTCTTATAGAATTATACAAGAACACAATTGAAGCAAAATCGGTTTGATTCACTCGAATCAATACATGAACATCATAGACATGGTTTTCAATGATTGCATTCCTTAATATATATATAAATGTTTAAGTTCATGTACAACCGATTTTAGAAAGTAACACACTTAAGTATGCGTATGGGTATGCGTATGTAAGTAACTGAATTTGAGCTTGCTTTGGTTTTCAAACTCAGCAGAAATTCACGGATGTGAACTTTCTTCCAGTATGTGTACGGATACGCGTACTTTAGGTAACCAAATGAGTTTGGCTTGGTTTTCAAACTCAACAGAAATTCACGGACGTGAACTTCCGCCAGTATGCGTTCGGGTACGCATACTTATCCAGTCTCCTTCAACCATTTTGTATACACGCAAATATGCATACTTTTGGTTCCCGGTTTTGGACTTATACACTTATGTGCGAACACACTGTGCTTATATCCAAGAACACACTTATGTGCGAACACACTGTGCTTATATCCAAGAACACACTTATGTGCGAACACACTGTGCTTATACACTTATGTGCGAACACATTGTGCTTATATCCGGTTTTGGACTTATACACTTTGAAATAAAGAATTCACGGACGTGAACTTCCGCCAGTATGCATTCGGGTACGCATACTTATCCAGTCTCCTTCAACCATTTTGTATACACGCAAATATTCATACTTTTTGTTCCTGGTTTTGGACTTATACACTTATGTGCGAACACACTGTGCTTATATCCAAAGATGGTTACATGATTCTAAATTATTTATTTCAATCATTGAAACATTCTTAGAGGATGACAATAGCCGTTTTCACACACTATTATCATCAAATAAATTTTCAAGATATTGAAATAATCATTATCGAAACATTCCAAATCTACACCAAATGATTGTATCACAGAAACCATGTAAGATGTTACTCGGAAATTTTCTCATGATATAAGATCAACTTGGTCGAAGCGAAAGCTTACCAACATATATTTCGAGAAATATGTAAGCGAGATATACTCAGCTCGAAATCTCAAATGTGTATATAGAATACTATATCGTTACACGACTTATGTCTCAATATAGGAGATAGTAGAAATAGACTTTCCAAGTGATAGATGAGTTTAAAGTCTCCACATACCGTTTGTTGATGAAGTTCCACATGCTCCTCTTAGTAGTTCTTCGTCTTCAAATGATGAACTTTGTGAAGTGTAAGCTCAACTACACAGCCTATGTCCTAGTCTGAAACATCTATAAATAGACTAGAAATCAAGACTTATAGTTTTGATCACTAACATTAAAAAACATGCTTGAGATAGCAACGCATGCGAGTTCGACCGAGAATTTCTCTAACAATCTCCCCCTTTGTCAATTTTAGTGACAAAACTGTCAATACATATGGATTAAAAAATAAATAAAAATTGTAGCTTCTCATGTACATGATTGATTTCCTTGGCATTTTTAACACGACTCGAAATCTTTGTCACTTCCAAGTACTCAAATGATTCCAAAGGTTGTAAGTTCAGCATCATAGTTGTTGAAGATCCGTAGTGACAACGATGGGAAAACAATTGCTCCCAATCATTGTTATACGGTGTCATAGTATTATTACACAACATCAAAGTTCAATTGTATCTCAACTTTTGCAACAATACTATGGTGATATGTATCACTCCCCCTTAGTCAATACTTCATCTCAACTTGAAAACCACTCCCCCTTACATAATGATTCGTAAATCATATGTGTTTTTAGTATCACACTGCACATTAATTCTCCACCTTTTTATCAATATAAATTGGAAAAGGTACTAAACCTAGTGGGATCCTCATGAAATTTTCATAGAGATACTTCATGACCAAAAGAGAATACCATATCAACTTATTTAGATGTCATCAGAAAGCCGAAGCTAAATGCGTTCATCAAGGAGTATATAAAGATACAAGATAACCCCTATAATATTCCACAGCCGCACTCCCCATAAAGAATTGGAAATTAAGAACAAATTCAAAATAACTCACCCCCATAATATGTCATTCTCGAAAGAACAACAAAGGCGACCTTGCTTTTACTAGAAAAAAGGATTTCTTTTGGAAATAACCAAATCACGTGAAAACATGAATTTGTATCCAAAATATTCAATTGAATTAACCACAAGAGAACCCATGATTAATTCAATCAAAATATACAACTAAATTAACCACAAGAAAGTGATCAATTGAATTGTCCATACTCGACATAAGAGAACTTACGGAGCAACACAATATATGCACAAAAATTGTGGATAGGAGATCGACCAATACTACGGAATACGCAAGGATTCATTCTATTTTCCATTATTATTTTCATAATGACATATAATAGACATAATCCTTGTAAACAAAAGTTTTATCCCTTCTTCTATCAAATAACGACATGAAGGCTTTACTTTTGTAATGTCAAAAGTTCATTCTATCTTTTATCAATAATTTCATACCGACATAATAGAGATAACTTTTGAACAAGTATGGGACAGTCACAGATTCACGGACGTAAACAACATATCCTATAATAATTTGAAATATACCTATGATTACTCTCATATCAACCTTGTTCATCTGAACACAACTAGTTCAAATGACTCAAATAAAACTAGTTATAGAGTTGTTCAATTATTTATATTCTCATAGAAGTATACAAGACACCATTGAAGCAAAATCGATTTTGATTCACTCGAATCAATTCATGAACATTATAGCCACAGTTTTAGAACATAACCTAATCAAGTATGTAAATGGGTACGCATAACTAAGTAGTAGGATTTGGTCTGGTTTCGCTAGTATGCGTAACAGGTACGCATACTTCCATACACCACCAAACTCAGTTGAATTCCCGGACTTGAAATTTACGCAGGTACGTATACGTGTATGCATACTAAGTTCTCAGACCTTCAACTAACCAACCAGTACGCATGCGAGTATGCATACTATGGTTCCCAAATTTGGAATAACTTGCAACAGGTAGCATACTCGTACGCATACTGTGCTATAACCAATCATGGTTAATTGTTCTAAACTCCCATTTCAATCATTGAAATATTCCTAGAAGACGAAAATAGCTGTCTCACACAAACTATTAGCTTCAAAGAAATTTTCAAGTGATCGATAGATCAATACGAAACATTCCGAGTCTACATCAAATGACTGTCTCACAAAAATCATGTAAGATGTTACCAGGTGATTTTCACATGATCATCTTTTTAATTTCTTCAAAAATATAATATGAACTTGGTTAAAACGAAAGATTACCAACACATATTTCAAGAAATATGTAAGCGATAAATGAGTTTTGAGTGATAGGAGATAGTAGATAGAGTAGATAGACTTTTGAGTGATAGGAGATAGGAGATAAAGCTTACTCAAAAGTCTATCTACTCTATCTCAAATAGGAGATAGAGTAGATAGACTTTTGAGTGATAAATGAGTTCCAGTCTCCACATACCTTTTGTTGATGAAGTTACACAAGGTCCACTTAGTAGTTTTTCGTCTTCAATCGATGAACGTAGTGAAGTCTAAAGCTCAACTACACTTTCTATCCTAATACGAGACTTAGCTATAAGTAGATTAGAAATCAAGACTTATAGTTTTAGCAACTAAACTTGACAAACAAGCTTGGGATTGCAACGCTTGCGAGTTTGACCGAGAAGTGATCTAACATATATTAATTTCATTTAGGTATGAAGAGATCCATTAAATTGATTACTGCAATATTATTCTTGTTTTAGTATAATTTTGAGTTGTTACTGATTTTCGTGGTCCAATCCAATGTGATATTCAAATTTCCCTAATTGGATGTGTAACAACTATAAATACACCACCACACGTGGCACAGGATCAAGGCTGAAGCAACTTAATACTTTGCGATAGAACACGTTGCATCTCTACCTAGACTGCTTGAAAACTGAGCTAAGGGTAATTTAGTAATATACTTGTATCAACTCCCCCTATAAAAACAAAGCATTATTAGGTTATAAGAGGTTGGATTCTTTTGTATCCGAACACACTCTCTTCCTCTCTGTATCCTCTATGTCATTTCCTCATTAATGGAGCTTCACCACCTTTTTAACCCATACATAATGAAACTTATATGTGAGTCACGATTATACTATTATCAATTTATTTCTCATAAGTTGTGTGTATAGTATACATATGAGTTTTTGGTATTAGCTTATTATTATTGGCACGTAATAATTAAAACCACTTCAACCTTTCTCTGGTAAAGGTTGATTTTGCTGTTCTTATGTCTTTACCAAAGGATGACAAAACATTGAGGATAAGAGGATATGGAGCTCGAGGTAACGACTTTGTTAGTTTATCGTTTTACTATTTAAGAAAAGACTGATTTTATTGCTTATATATTTATTGCTTTTGCTTGACAAAATTTCGGTTCAATTGATGTTTATTCAATGATATGTGTGTGGATGTGTGTGATTCAATTGGTTCCGGTTAAGAAAAACTATTGTTATCTTGCTTTATTGTGTGGTATCAATTGTTTAGGCTTACAAAATTTCGGTGTAATTGCTGTGCTTTAATGTTTATGTTGTTTCAATTGCTTCCGGTTGAGGTGAATAATTATGCAAGTTGATTTGTTTGGTTTGTATGAATTATTTATGACTTAATAAAAAAAATGTTTACGGGATGAATTGTTTAGTCCAATTCGATTCCGGATAAGAGAAATTAATTTAATTCTGATCTTAGTTAGACTTATCAAAGGGAAGGTTTCGGTTATTCAAGTCTAATTAAATACCTTGACAAGAAATGATAGTTAACTAACCTAGTATTTGGCTTGTTTAAAATCTAAAGGTCTAAGTTAAATGGATAATTAGAACCTGATGAGAAAAATAAAGTTTTCTTATTTAGGTCTTATCGCATTAAGCGGTTGTTTCTGAACAATCGGTTTAGCAAAGGGACTAAGGTGCTTAGTTGATTTTTGTTTTGCTAAACTAAATTGGAAAAATTGTTTCGGACAATTGTTTCCTTGGTAACATATCAAAATAAACTACTTGTAGTTTCGGTTTTGATATTGGTTATCAGAACATGATGTGTGGAACCCTCGTGCATAACTCTACAAGTTGCAAGTCTTTTGAGATTTGTAAGATTCTTTTCGTGTTGTCCTTTATTTTTTTCATTTCTTTGTCATTTTTGTGACAAAAAGGGGGAGAAATATATGGAGTAAACAAGTGATACATGCATTGATTTTATATTGATTGGTATCGCTAAGGAAAAGAACATTGGTTCTTGAACATTTATCTAACGAAAGAGTGAAAGCACAAACTAAGGGGGAGTAACATGTCATATAAATTGGTATAACAAAGACGTGCGGATTGAATATCTACCTATCTTCCTTAGGGGGAGTATTAGCTTTGTTATTATAATGTCAACAACAACATTTTCAAGGATTGAATGTAAGCAATTTATTGTGTTGTTGAATTCGGGAATCAAGCGTATGTGTAATGAATTCTTGTAATTTGTTTATCCATATGATGTAAGAGTTTTGTCACTAAAATTGACAAAGGGGGGGATTGTTAGAGTATGTCTCGGTTGAACCCACCAAGCGTTGGTATTTCAAGTTTGGTTGTCATATTTTAGTGAATCAAAACACATGTTAAGAGTCGCTTGATTATGTACTAGAGTCAACTTCGTATAGGTTAGCTTGAAAGTATTAGGATATAAGACATTACAAGTATTGTGAAGTCTTAAAGATGTGAAGAAGCAAGGATCTACAACGACAACAATCATCCTTCCACTTGAGGTTAGTGATATTTGACTTGAACTGTTTTATTCCCTAACGTATCTTTCAAGTCGTGCATATTGAAAACAAAATTGCGAAGCATATTTGAACTCTAGATAGACATAGTATTAAGGAATACAATACGAGGTTTATTGCTTAACCATTAAACTTTGTAGATAAGACATCGCCATAATCATTTGAATGCTATTATGATTATGTATGGGTATGAGGTGACGATTTCATCCTAGGGAACAATGTTTTACATGTGCTCTAAGGAAGTAAGTTCATAAACTTGTTTGTGAACCGAAAAATAAATTGCCAGTGTTATTCGTTGCATATCTTATGAACAACCAATATGTGTGATTGAGTATAACCGCTCACAATTTGTTTGTGTTCTTAGTAGAACTATTCACAAAGGCATGACTTATGTATTGGTATGAATTTTGTTAGTGAAACCGATCTTAAGTAATCACCTGAGATGATATGACCGGGTTTGTGATTTTATGTATGACCAAATATGGGAAAGGGGAACCGATCCTAGTAAGAGGTGCAATACATCACAAAGGGGAGCCGATCCTTGTATGGGGTGCAACAAGGTTTATAACAGAAATAGGAACCGATCCTATGGACATGTGGAACACATATAAGATAGATACCCACTACACCATTTTTAAGGATTAGCAACGGCCCCTGGTTGTTGCTGACAGGGGTTGCAACGACAGATCCCTGTTGCAAAACCGCGTGTTGCAGTTTTTCGCAACGGCATAAGCTCTGTTGCAACTCTTGGTCAGCAACGGGTTTTCGCAACGGCCGTTGCCGTTGGGAACGTAAAAGGTTCGTTGAGACTTGTGAAAGCAATGGATTTTAGATTTAATAAAACTTAAAAGTAAAGAAAACTTATAGCAAGATTGATTTCAAGATATTAGAATAACCAAGACACTGATTCCACTATTACACATGAATGAATGATAATAATAATCCAAAACTCTAATTATCTTTTGAGTCCCTTATTTCTTAATTCACAAATAATCAGGAAAATTCTCAAAATTTAATTGTACCCCCTAAGCATAGATTATCTTAATACAAAGTATAACATATCTAATTGAATCACAACTAATGACGGAAATTATGCAAACAATTTAGAACTCTGCAAAAGTAGTGATTGAGTGAATTATAAATTATAATTAGAGAAAATAAATTAATTACCAATTATCCATGCATAAATAGCTTCCTCATTGCCTTGGTTGTGGGAGAATTAGCTCATCATCATGTTGAAAACCCTCTCAAAGAATGTATTTATGCTCAAAAATGTTTACAAATGATGAAAAATGGTGAAAATCGGGTTTGTGACACTTATAATAGTTACAAACCAGCTGTTAAAGAAAACGATACAAATGAACTTCCATTGCCACTATAGCGTATAAGATTGTCTTCAAAACTGCTGCATTCACTGTAGCATGAACGACAGTTCTTTAGGGTCTTATGTTCTTCATTCCTTCTTCAGCAGCAGCAAACTCCGTTCTATGCAACTCGATTTTTCTTGGCTCTGTAATGCTCTGAACTTTCCCTAAACTCTCCGTCCCCTTCTATGGCCTCCAGATACTCATATATATACCCACATGACCAAATATATTCATTTTAATTCTCATATCTTCTCGCAATTAAGAAAAATAACTCAGAATATTTTCACGAGTCTGCAGCGAGGATTGTTTCCCTGTTTATCTCTATCATACGCAAAAAATTAGCTGGGATCGTACAAGCATGCTTAGAAGGAGTCAAATACTCTAGCAACACACGCCATCCAGAGAAAATCACGTGAGATCCAGTGAAAATTTCTTGTTCCTCTGTTTCATTCCCTAGGTGAAAATATTCCTCTTTTGTCGAATCTAGTGAACTTACCAACCATGTTTAATCTCGAAAGATCCATGCCAACCAATACCAACGAACAAAATCACGAGAATCTCATGAATAATCATTCCCAGGGAATCTCAGAAGTTACGCAGGTGAAAGAACTATTTCCCACCAAAATTCATCTTTGAATCGTGAAGAAAGGGTGAGGTGCCCTGATCCAAAATACGGGCGCCTTTAATAGCTGGGATGCCCTGAGGTGCCCCTTAACCAACATGAGGGTGCCTTAATCACTTTTCTCCCGGGGGTCCAAATAGCACTTTTGAGCAACTTTTTCCACACAAGTGTATTCCTCCAAAAATACCTACACAAACATAAAAACACCATAATAAGTATAAAAATCGAGACTAACAATAAAGACATTGAGGACAATTCAGACACAAAAATATGTCTTTCAAATACCCCCAAACTTATTATTTGCTAGTCCTCGAGCAAAACTAATAAAAAATAAAACCGAGTTAGTCTCGGGAGGGTTTCCCAGAGGTGTACCCACAAAACCATAACTTCTAATTGGTCACAAGTATTGTTAAGTACATATTTTGCATATATTTAGTGTCAAAACCATGCTAGTATTTGCTACATATTCTTGCAAATTGTTGTATATTACGTTTGTTTTTCTTTATTTGTGTTTTGCTAGGTGAATCATTCAAAAGAAGCGAATTGGCACTTAATTGTACAATAAAAGAAGTTAGCCAAAGACCAAGTGGAACGTGTTCGAAACATACAGTCCTTGCTATCACCTTGAAGAGGACGTAAATACAAAGCCAATAGCAAAAGAATAGAGTCGTTCCGACGTCGCATGAAAATTTTATGGGCATTTGAAGCAAGCAAAGTTGTGTGCACATAATTTATAAGGGGCAGTCATTCTGTTAAGGAGTGACTTGCTTTCAAAGGAACCGCTAAAGGCAGATTGGTCTTTTACAAAGGGGGAGGTTGGAATTCAAAGTGTGTTAAGGGCACCCGGCCATTCAGTTCAGGGCTGCCACCATCATCTTCTTTCCCATCAACAGAACACGATGATTTTCAAGGAAAATATCATGTTGCCGTACTGAAGGTAGTTTCCATCGATCAAGATTGACAGAATGGAAAGAAACGTAGGTTGATGCCACTCATGGCAGTGTGATAATGATCAACGGTGAAGTGAAAGAGTTTAACTACCGGCGATGAGCTAGGAAGTGGTTATGGAGTCGGGCCGAGTGATGACGTTAAAGAATGGAGAGGCTGTTATATCATCGATGGTGATGGGAATGTGCTGATGGCCATTAGTAGTTGCAGAGATTAATAGGGAATAATCAATGGTGATCGAGATGACGAGAGAAGAGAAGTTACTGCTGATGGAGTCGACAAGCTGCTGCTGCCGTTGATTCTCGACGATGAAGAATGCTGGGAGCCATTGGAAGTTTGCTGAGATGTTGACGAGCTCGAGAAATAATCAAGAATGCTGGGCAGATATGGAAGATCAAATGATGGTCTTCGGGAGCTACTGTTATGGAGCTCAGGTGAAAAAGCAGCGAAGAAACGGAAATGGTGATCGAAAATATGTTGCATGTCTCGGTGATTGGTGTAGCTGTGGTTCGATGGTTCTCGGTGATTAACGAACTTGGTTCGTGCATGCAGTGGCAGTAATGATGTGAAGAAAACAGGAGTTGAAGCTCGAGATATTAAGGGAAGTTGATTATTCGTCTAGAAGTTTCGGTCGTAAACATAAGTGAAGTCTCGGTTGGGATATCCCAGCCGTGATAGAAAAAAAATTCCGAAAAAAATTTCCAAGAGAACTTACGGCTATAAGTCCCAACCATGTTTGAAAGAAGATAAATTATCAAAAGTTCCAGGAGAACTTTCGTACGGGATATCCCATACGTAACTAAAGAAGAAAATATGGCTGTCAGTTTTGGAAAACTGACAAGCCAAATGGAAGTTGAATTTTACATGGGTTGGGCTTTACTATTCCTAATAAAACCCATTAAGAGTGTTTTTGACGTGGGCTATGGAATTTTCACGAATTTGGCATTCTTTTGGCTAGTTTTTGGCAAGTTTGGCACACCATTCGACCGGGATTTGATGTACGGTCACAATTACAATTGGGACACCTATATAAGAGAACTTCTAATATTTTTGGATAATCAATCTTATAATATTTTATCAAGCAATTGGAGAGGAGAACTCAAGAGAAGAAAGGCTAGGGTTTTGGAGCATTCTTCATCACCGTAACTATTTCTTTACCATTTTATTATATGAAACTCATGCGTTTTGTTAATCCCATGAGTAACTAAACTTCTTAATGATTGGGGATGAATTCTAAGTTCTAATATATGATTCAATTTAGCATATAAATCTATTTTAACTCTTCACATGATTATTGTTTGTTTTTACAATAATTAATTTTATGTTTGATTGATAAATTGTTTAGGTGGCCAACTGAACTAGTTTATTAGTTAACCTAATGCTAGTAGAGAATTAGGATATCCGTAATTGTTGAATAATTCTCTACACAAGTAGAAATTGCGAAACCTTGGAGAGGGATTCTGTGGAGCAATCGCAAGTAAAAACAATTCTAGGTGGTTTATAGAAAAGAATCTGGCATTCGAGCGCTTCGGTGTCCAATGACTTAGGAAATTTTGAGGATAGCACTGCGCTAGTTGTTTTCCTACGGTTGATAATAATCCGTGAATGATAAACAATAGATGAATATGCTACTTTGATGACTATTTAGCAACGAAGAAGGATTCCATGATCATATTTCTCTCCATTGCTTCCAACTTTATTATTTTCAATTGCTTTTTTATTTACTTTGTTCTAAAATTAAAAACAAAACCCCCTATTATGACACTTTTGACAACTAAATCTCCCTGCTCTTCGTGGGAACGATCCTTACTTCCATTATGTTACCATTTAGTTGTGTGGATGTAGTTGCAGAATAATCTACAACTACACCCTCAATAGAATTAGTAAAAACTCAAGAAGTTCTTGATGGTAAATGATAATTTTCTTATTAATTCTCTTAGTTGATTACATAGAATTATCAAAATGGAACTAGAATAGTTACAACTTTTTCTATTCTCTTTCCTAAGATAATTTCTTACACTCATTAAAAGAACCTCTCGAATTTTACATTTGAACTCCTATTTATAGTAAAACTTATGCAGATGTATATGAATTGTGAAGTATCGCAATTCATCATCGCAAAACTTCATATTTCTCCGTGCTACTTCTATCATCGTATCATTTTATAACTCTTTTCTCCTTTATCTATTACGATACTCGTGAACTATTATCTTGCGATATTCAGTACCTACATCTTGCCTCTTCTCATGTCAATTCTACGAAGAAGAAATGATCGTGAGAACATAACCGTTACTTAGTCTTTTAGAATTTGGACACGTCTTTTGTAACCGTCCTTTTCTAGTTATTCCCTTATATAACTCCTTTATATTCTCTTCCTTTTCTTCTTCTTACTTCTGCAATTTTATCTTCTGTTCATACTCTCCATTACCGTTTTCTCTGCAATTTTTTTCTTCTATTATATCTTCATGAGTTCTCCAAGGTAATTTCCTTCTATCTCCGTGCATTTCATTTGTTCTCCTCTTTAATTTCTGTATAATTTGTTATCTGATTTTGGTTTATTTCAGCAAAATAACTCCTCAGATGAAACCTCAACTAAAAAATTCAAGCCCTAATCCACGAAGAAGAAAATATGAGAATCAAAAGGTAGTTAAAATACTTTGCCTTCTTTCCTGAACAATATATTGTTGCCTCAGTTTTTAATCTACATTTTGATTCGCAGGTTAGCGAAAAACCAAACCCTGGTAAGAGATCTCGAGTAACTAAACCCACACCATTAATTCCGATTGATGATTTCCTTCCTGAAGTTGATAAGGAATTTTCCTCTCCTCCTCGTGAAAATGCTTCTTCACACACTCCTGCCTCTACTCCATTACCTACCTTTCAATCTCCCATCAGTGTCAATTTATCAACACTTATTCAAGATCAACCCTCACAAAATATTTCTTCAACTTCTTCTCTTGAAAAACAACCCTCGCAAAATATTTCTTCAACTTCTTCTCTTGAAAAACCTATCTTGTCCCCAAATCCTTTGAGTGCTATTTCTCCAAACAATTTGCAGCTTGCTCTTATTCCTTCAAATTCTTCTCCTCTTCCTCAGGAAATTCGAGATGGAATTTATTCAACTTTCCGAATGTTATCTGAGGTTTTGAACAATACTGCGAAGTCTACTAATGTTCGTTCGCAATATGAGTTTTGCGAAGTGCTAAATAATTTTGTCAATCCAGACATTTCTTCTTCACGTCAATCCTTGGAAAAAGAAATTGAATTGCTTCGCCAATCTTTGAAATCTTCTCAAGCAGAATGCGAGGATCTCCGTAAAGAAAATTATCATCTTCAAAATGTTTCTCTCGACTGTGCGATTCTTCGCAAAAGAAATGATGAATTGAAAGGTATGATTACTATCTTCATATTTTACCTTTTATTTACTTATATTCTTCATATGCTTGAAACATCCATTAAAACCCATTCCCCTTTATAGAATCCATCCAGAAATTTAGAAGATTGGCACTTCACCATGAATCAGATGCAACAGAATATCGAACCAAGCATGAAAGCCTCTCAAACCAATTCTCCCATTTATCTAATCTTTACTCGTGTGCTCTTGACAACTCTGACGCTCTTTTTCAAGAGAATACTCAACTGATATATGATCGAAATTTTTTGAATGATGACATATCTCAACTTTTTTCTTCCTTAACTAAAGCTAATTTGAGAATAGAAACCTTATTAGAAGAGAACAAAACCTTATCAGAATAGAAATGTTCATTTTTGAATACAATGATTGTTTCTTCGCAAGAATTAAAAACTCTTCAGAATAAATGTTGCGATCAAGAAAATCTTCTTTCTTTATTGAAAGGTGAACTTGAGGAATTAAAGAAGTCTTCGAGATCTTTGAAAGAAATTCTTTTGTTATTGAGAAGAATTCCCTTATTAATAAGAATATAGTCTTGAGTACTAAGAAGAATCAGCTTGAAGAAGATTATTCGTCATTAAAAAGTCTTAATGCCAAACTTGCGAAGGATAAAAAATTTCTTCTTTCTAAAGATCAAAAGCTTCAATCTCGACTTAAAGTATTAGTTGGTGATGGTTTTGATAATGCGATGAATCAGATGAAGAACTGTTGTCTATCTTTAGCTCAATCTCTTACTTCGCAAAGAGAAGGTAGCCATTAAAATTTGACTGCCTCTGGTATATCTTTAAATTTCGTTATACTCGCAAATTTTATCCTTTGAATTTTGTTTTATTTGCAGAATCTGAGAACAACCTTCGTAATGCGAAAGCTGGATTAGAAGCCTCCTGTTCCGAGCTTCGTAAGAAAAATGCTTTGCTTTCTACCCGCTTAATCAACTCTCGTGACCGTGCTACTCGGAGATTCAACTATCTTGCTTATTCCAAAGATATCGAAGATACCAACCATCAAAAAGCTATACTTCGTGAAAGTCATCTGAAAGCTCAAGTATTTACGAATAACATTCTCTTATCAAGAGCCTTGCCTCATGTGAAAATTACTCCTCTGAAAATATCTGACGATGAAGTTGCTCGTGAGCCTGATAGTGATTTAGATTATGAGAGTGATGATGAAGATCTTGATGATGAGAAAGAATCTATTCCTCAAGGTGATGTTCCTGTTACATATTCTTCAAAGGATGATATCTCGCAAAAGTCGAAAGCTGCTAATGACCCTACTCATCTTAAAGATCCAACAAAGAGTGTTGATGAAGCATGATAACATTCTTTTTTCAATTTATCATTGACTCTCCTGTTCTCCTTTCTTTTGAATTCCTTCCCTTAGTTACTGTTGGTTTTCTTTTTGCGAACAATTCTGTTTTTTAAGAAGTACATCTGATATTTTGCGAAGTATATATGATATTTTGCGAAGATAATTTAACCTTTCTTTAATTAAATGTTTTCCTTATTTTGCCCCATTTGATCATATGAAGAGAAATAATATATAACTCACAGATAAAGCTTAGTATCTCCTTTTCCCCTTATTATTTCTCTTTAGATGATTAAACATTGTTGGAAGTATTAGAATATCTGCCTCAATTTATCTTACGAAGTTTCAACTTGTTACGATTGTAAATAAGAAATCCTCCCTTTTAAATATAAGAAATAAAATATATGAAATATCCTTAATAAGTATACTACATATACAATACCTTTGAAGAAGTATTAGAAGTACTAAATCCGTCAAATGAAGAGATATAAGAAGTATTAGAAGTACTCGATCCACCAAATGAAGAGATATAAGAAGTATTAGAAGTACTCAATCCACCAAATGAAGAGATATAAGAAGTATTAGAAGTACTCAATTCACCAAATGAAGAGATATAAGAAGTATTCAATCTGTGAATAATTACGTAACATATGACTTAAGTATAATGATTACTTAACCTTCACCAAATGAAATATCCGTTGAAGAAGTATAATAAATATGAGATATTCTTGAAGAATTATAAGAAGTATTCAACTTTTGGAGAAATATTCAATATATGGAGAAGTATAAGAAGTATGTAATTCTCGTAAACTTTTACGAATATGAACTTATCTATATTTGATTGCTATCAAAATTGCATCTTTTGTTAAGTCTTCGTTAAAATTCTTCAATGATGTTGTCTTCTTTGATAGGACTTCTTGTAAAAATTCTTCAATGATATTGACAGAGCTGTCTTCTCTTCAAAACTTCATGATGTATATTCTTGTAAAATTTCTTCAATGATATCGACGAAGTTGTCTTCTTTTCAGATCTTCATAATGTATATACTTGTATAATTTCTTCAATGATTTTGATGTAATGAATTTCATTAATTTCTGTGGTCTTATCATGCCTTCCTAAGTAAAGGTCTTATTTTGCCACCTCTTTTGTAGTAAATTTTTGTATTTGCGATAATATGAAAAGCCTGAACATTCTTGCGAACATACAACCTCGTGACATTATCGTCTTGCAATGAAATCGCATGACGTTTTTACACTTTCATGTAATAACCCATTGATCTCATCTTAACTTCTTTGTTTCATTCTGCGAGTTCTTTTTGTATGTTTTCCTTCTCTCTTTTTTTTATTTTTTAGAATGCTCGCAGAACTTCATTTGTTGCACAAATATGACAAGCCTTTATGTTTTCGCAAACAAGAAGCCTCGTGACATTTGCGTCTTATAGCACGTATCATCTCCCTAATGGAGGGTGTTTCCCTTTATCTTCCCCCTGGTTACACCTTCAAGTAAGCGTACATCGACCATACAAGGTTAGCTCTTCCCATCCGGTTCTTCCAAAAACCAGCTTTTGATCGCAACCTCTTATCCTTTTTGCCTATAGGGATTATAGTTACGAGGTTGCACCCTATGGGGTATCTTTGGGCCAAGTGCATCATTTTCCAAGACTTGTCAAAAATGGCAGATGTGGTTCAACCTCACCCGGCACTCTTGACTCAACTGTGTACCTCGGCGCCTTGATCGTTTTCTGCACTTCTTGGGAAAGTCAGTATGCCTTAGTCGCCCAAACTAAATCCTCTTACACCGCATTTTATATTGCGTAATGTCGCTAGATTAGGTGAGAATCCAAGGTGTCTAACCCGGATAGGTACCCCATTATTGGGTTGTACCCCTAAAATTTTACCATGTACTAAGGGCCCTTGGTGGTGTTCCGGTTACCCTTAGCCACGTTTATAGGTGCCCCCTTAAATGACGTACTTTAGGACTTTGCCTCTTACGAAATATAGCTTCGCGAACTAGGGTGTACGCCACAAAGGTTTGCCTGTATAAAATTTTCTGCGGCTCTCTTTCTTTTTGGAGGCTGATCACAGATTGCGGTCTTTTATTCGCAAATTAATGAAAGTTTAATCGCAATATAAATTTTGAAACTCGTAACTTTTCCCAATTTCCTGCGAGCAAACAATATTCGTAAAAAATTTCATGAGTTTTATGGATAATACCTTTTCAAATATAGTCTGTTCCAAGGTCTACCAAGCCTCAAACCCATGTCTCTCCCTTATGGATCCATCAGCCGATAAGCTCCGCTTCCTACAACTTCTTTAATAACATATGGTCCATCCCATTTTGGTGCTAATTTTCCTCCATTTTATTTTTGATATCGAGGTGTTTCTCACATGACCAAATCACATGGTTTATATTCACGTTCAATGACTCTCTTGTTGTATTCTCGAGCTAATCGTTCCTGATAAATCTTCATATGGTGCAACACCTTTTTCTCTTTTTTCTTCCAAATCATCCAATTCACTTAATATTACTCCCGCACTTAAATTTCTTTCCCAAGCTTCTTTCTTTGTTGTCGGAATTACAACCTCGTGGGTATCGCTTCTACTCCATATTTTAGACAATAAGGAGACATTCCAGTTGCTTCTCTTCTAGTTGTATTGTATGCCCAAACTGCGCTAGGTACTTGCTCGCACCATCCTTTGAGATGTTCTTCTAATTTCTTTTTGATTGTATCTGCGATTGTTTTATTTGTTGCTTCTGCCTGTCCATTAGCTTGTGGATATAACAGGGTTGACTTCCCACATTTTATCCTAAAAGCACTGAGTAACATCTCTATGTTCTTCCCCTCAAATTGTTTTCCATTATCAGATACTAGTTGTGCTGGAACCCCATACCTGCAAATGAGGTTCTCAAATATGAATGTAAAAACATCTTTATCACGAATATGTTGTACTCCTTTTACTTCTGCGAGCTTCGTGAAATAATCTGTTGCAACTATCAAGTATCGCCTTTGTCCAGATCCAGGTATAAATGGTCCAACAATATCCAACCCCCATTTACCAAAAGGCCAGCAGCTTGTTGAAGAAGTTAATGTGGCCCCTGGTGCATGAATTCTTTTACCATGTCGTTGACATTCCTTGCATCTTCGTACGAACAATTTTGCATCTGTATGCATATAAGGCCAGTAATATCCTTGTATCTTTGCTCTATATGCTAGAGATCTTCCCCCATTATGATTGCCAGCTTCTCCTCCATGTAACATCTTCAATATTTTTTCTCCTTCTTCGCGAGTTAAGCACCTGAGAGGTGGTCCATTGAAAGATTTTATATATAAAATTCCTTCTCGCAACTCATAGTTTGTTGCACGACTCTTTAATTTATGTGCTTCTAGTCTGTTCCTGGATATTTCTCCTGTTGCGAGATATGCATGAATTTCTTTTCTCCAATCTGCGATGTTGTTTGATAACTCTTTCTACTTCCATCGCAAATGACTTCCTCAATTTTTTTCTTTGTCCACTGATGGGTGCTGAATTGTCTGTATTTGGATATTTCTTGTATTTGGATTTGTCATCATGCTTGGAATAAATGCAAAAGCATCTGCGAGACGGTTATATTTTCTAGATATATGTCTTCATTTTAATTTTGGTATCTTCGCAGATAATTCCTCAACGAGTTTCTTGTATTTCTTCAAAGAAGATTCATTTGTGGTATATTCCCCTTTAATTTGACAAATCACTAACTGCGAATCACTTGTTATCCTTATACTTTCAAGCTTCTTTTCTATTGCGATCTTTAACGCATGCACTACAGCTTCGTACTCTGTTTCATTGTTCGTGGATGCAAATTCTAGTCTGAATGAGAATGCTGTTCTTTCTCCTTCTGGTGAAATCAACACGACTCCAATTCCATTTCCCTCACTATTGGATGATCCGTCCACTAGAATTTCCCATCTATCTGGTTCTGTTAACAAGTCTTTTGGATTTCCAAATTCTTCTTCAACATCCATCATTTCCTCTACTGCTTCATCTTCTTCCAAAGGAAATTCTGCCAAAAAAAATCTGCGACGACTTGTGATTTTTGCGATGACAATACTTCGTATTTTATCTTGTAATGGTTTACTTGTGCATTCCACCTTTCTATTCTTCCTGACCTTTTTGTGTTCTTCATGATTGATTCAATTGGGACTTTGGTTACCACTTTTATCACATGTGCTTGAAAGTATATTCGTAACTTGAATGATGCATAAACCAGGGCTAAGATTAACTTCTCCATTTTAGAATAATTCTTCTCTGCTGCATTAAAGGTTTTACTAATGTATTAAATGGGACTTTATACTCATGCGTCTGCTCGCAACAGAACTGCACTTAGAGCATATGGAGTTGTTGCGAGGTATACCAATAATTCTTCATCTCTCTCTGGTTTCTGTAGTATAGATGTATTTGCGAGGTATTCTTTGATTCCTTGAAAAGCTTTTTCACATTAATTAGTCCACTTGAATTTTGCTCCCTTCTTAAGTATGTTGAAAAAATGCTTGCACTTATCTGACATTCGCGAAATAAATCTTCCAAGTGAAGCCAAGAGTCCATTTAGCTTTTGTACTTCTTTTACCGTTGCAGGTGTTGGCATGTCACGAACTGCTTGGACCTTTTCTGGATCAACTTGTATTCCCTCCTTTGATACTATGTATCCCAAGAACTTTCCAGACGAAACCCCAATTATACATTTCTCAGGATTTAATTTGATGTTGAACTTTCTCATTTGCTCAAATATTTCCTTCAAATCTTGCACATGATCTTTAGCTTCCTTGCTTTTTATCAACATATCATCTACATATACCTCCAAAGTTTTATGTATCCACTTCGCGAACACTTTTTCAACCATACGTTGATATGTAGCACCCGCATTCCGCAAACCAAATGGCATCTTCACATAACAATACAAAACCCTTGGAGCAAAAAAGGCAGTATGTTCTTGATCTTCTTCTGCGAGTGATATTTGATTATACCCTTTATATCCATCAAGTGAAGTGACTCTATCATGACCTGCAGCTGATTCCACCATTTGTGGTATATCTGGTAATGGAAAAATGTCTTTGGGACATGCCTTGTTTAGATCAGTGAAATCTATGCAAATTTTTATTCCTTTATTCTTTTTCGGAACAATGACCATATTCGCAATCCATTCTGGATATTTTGCTTCCCTTATGATCCTTGCATCCAACATCTTTTGTAATTCTTCTTCTATCTATACATGATAATTTTGTGATATCTTCCTTATTCTTTGTTTGAATGGTCTTACATTTTTATCTATGTTCAATCTATGACACGCCACTGATGGATCAATTCCTGGTATCTCATCTACACTTCCTGCGAAGATGTCTTTATATTCTCACAAAAGATCAATAGTTCTTTTTTCTTCTTCTTCATCCATCTTAGTTCCAATTCGCAAGAATAAAGGCTCCTCTTTACTTCCAATATTTATTTCTTTAGTTGGTTCAGCTGCAACATAGCTTGGACTTTGCTCCCCCATAGGTGTTGGTTCTTTGATTATTTTTGCTGGTTCCCCTTCTTTTTCTGGAATCTCATTTGGTATACCTCTCCCTTCCTTTGCTCTTATTGTATACACTAGGAATTCTTCTTCCTTTTTTGTTTCCTTCGCAAGTTTCCTACGAAGCTGTTTCTTTCTTGCTCTTCCTCCGCATTGCGTTACTTCAATTTGATAACAAAATTTTGCACTATCAAGATCTCCTTTTATTTCTTGTATTCCATTTGGTGTAGGAAATTTGATTCTCTGATGTAATGTTGAAGCAACAGCTTTGATCGCATGAATCCACGGCCTTCCTATCAGCATGTTATATGGAGATTCCATATCTATCACACACAAGATTACATGTGTTTCGATTTCTCATAGTAATATTCGCAGCCCGATTTCCCCTTTAGATTTTGTTGTAGATTTTCCTAATCCATGAATAAGACATTTTGAATTTGTGATTTCTTCATCTTTAATTTCCATCCCCTTAAGTGCATGATAGAATATGATATTAACAGAACTCCCTGTATCAATCAAAATTCGGTTTAATTTCCATTTTTCTACAGCTTTCTTATCTTCTAGCATGATCGGAATTGTGATCACCAATGGTGAAGTGTGGTTCAAGTCTTCATTTGGAATTTCTGCTGATGAAAATGTGATCTTCCGCTTTTCCCATTCTTCTAAAGTTGTTATCTTTTCTTCCTCCATGATATTTCTTCCTCTACAATCTCGCTTGTATATTTTTCCCTTCATATTACTATGAAATTCATAAATCATTGTCTTTGTGATCATATTACATTCTTCTTTTTTGTAATCTCCATCTACTGACTTCATTTGATCTTCAAATTTTCCACAATTCCCTCAAATTTAGGCTACCACAATTCTCAAGTCCCTGTTTCTAGCGCCAATTATGTAGTTGCAGAATAATCTACAACTACACCCTCAATAGAATTAGTAAAAACTCAAGAAGTTCTTGATGGTAAATGATAATTTTCTTATTAATTCTCTTAGTTGATTACATAGAATTATCAAAATGGAACTAGAATAGTTACAACTTTTTCTATTCTCTTTCCTAAGATAATTTCTTACACTCATTAAAAGAACCTCTCGAATTTTACATTTGAACTCCTATTTATAGTAAAACTTATGCAGCTGTATATGAATTGCGAAGTATCGCAATTCATCCTCGCAAAACTTCATATTTCTCCGTGCTACTTCTATCATCGTATCATTTTATAACTCTTTTCTCCTTTATCTATTACGATACTCGTGAACTATTATCTTGCGATATTCAATACCTACAGTGGAAATAAGTAATTTAATTTGAGTGCACCTACGACACACATCAAATTTTGGCGCCGCTGCCGGGGAGCAGTCGGTAGCTTTAGTTGTTATTTCTTTTTGTTTTTAGTCTTATTTTTAGTTTTTGATTTAGCTTTTGAGAATTTTATTTCAAGTACTTAATCTCTGGCATCGAAGGATTGGAATTACCAGAGGTGCAGAATTCAAACCCGTAAAGGAACGGTACTACAAGCACGTCCAAAGTTGCAAGAAGAGATTTCTACATAAACAATGGTAGGAGGTAACAATAATCCACCACCACCTCCACCTCTGGAGAGAAAGTTAGGAGAGTTGACATCTCCATGCTTAGATTCGCAACCACTGTGCATTACAATCACTGAACCAGTGGAGCTGATGTCGAATCTACTTCATCATCTACTAAAGTTCAAGGGACATCCAGGTGAAAATCCAAATAGACACCTTCAACAGTTCCAGAACACAATGACAAGTCTGAGGCATGCAACCACAGACAGTGATATGGCTATGCTACAAGCCTTTCCGTTCTCATTAACAGACTTAGCAGAAGAATGATTGTATTGTCTTCCTCCAGGGAGTGTTACAACATGAAATGACATGAAAAATCTATTTCTGGAGAAATATTTTCCTGCTTCCAAAGCGACATCCGCTCGTAAGGAGATTAGTGATATTCTACAGATGTCTGGGGAGTCTTTATATAAATATTGGGAGGTATAAGAAGTTGTTGGCAAGCTGCCTACACCATAATATATCCTCAACACTTATCATTCAATACTTCTACGAAGGAGTACTTCCATAATAGAGGAATCTGATTGATGCAGCAGCCGGTGGTTCACTCACTGAGAATACAATATCGCAAGCAACTAGTCTGATTGAGAGTATGGCATCAAATGCTCAATAGTTTTATACAAGACATGACTCAAATGTTAGAAGAGTTAGCGAGATGGGGGACTCTCCGAATACAGAGCATCGTTTGAGTACAATTGAGAAGGCGATTCATCGCATAGCTTCTGTAGTAGCTCCATCATATGAAGAAGAGTCCGAGGTTAATGCTTTATTCCCTAATCCTAGGCCAAGGTATGATCCATATTCTAATACTTACAATCCAGGTTGGAAAGATCATCTTAATTCAGTTATGAAAATAAGCAATCTGCAACTCCTAATCCTTATGCGAGGCAAGGTGGTTTACAACAACAATTTCAGCCATAACCTCAATAACAGAATCAAAGCTCTAGTTTAGAAGAGATGATGAAAGCTATGATGCTAAAGCAAGATGAAACTTCCAAAGAGCAAAAGGCGATATTTCAACAAAACCTATTATATCAACAAAAGAATGATGTTGCCGTTAAAGACTTGCAAGTACAGATTGGGCAATTGGCGACAGATATGAATCAAATAAAAGCACAAGCTTCGACAAAGTTGCCATCACAACCTTTTGTGAACCCAAGAGAACACGTTAATGCAGTAACTCTAAGAAATGGGAAACAAACGGAAGAGACAAAGCAACAAGAAGTGGTTAATAATGACATCGAAAAGGAAGTAGAGGAGGAAACCTTCCCAAAGGAAAATCCAACATCAACCGGCCAACCTAAGGACACGGTTCCCACCTTTACCACACCACCTCCTTTCCCTAGTCGTTTTTCCAAATCAAAGAAGCAAGCTCAAGATAAGGAGATCATGGATATTTTTAGCAAGATATAAATCAACATCCCATTTATTGAGGCCATCATAACCGTACCCAGGTATGCTAAGGTTTTGAAGGATTTGTGTACAAGGAAGGATAGGTTGACTGCTAATAAAATTACTTAGGTGGGAGAAAGTGCAACAGCTATGCTATTGAAGAAGATGCATGCAAAGTGTGAAGATCCTGGTGGCTTCATAGTGCCAATTACTATTGGTAAACGATGATTCAAGCGTTCTTTGCTTGATTTGGGAGCATCCATAAGTGTTATGTCAGCCGATGTTTATGATTCTTTGAATCTTGGACCTTTAAAAGAGGCAAAGATAACTATTCAATTGGCAAACAAGTCCAATATATATCCTAAAGGAGTCGTGGAGGACGTGTTAGTTCAAGTGAATCAGTTAATCTTTTCGGTTGATTTCTACATTGTGGATATGCATAATGGAGATAATTGTTCATCTACTTCGTTGCTTCTTGGGAGACCGTTTATGAAAACTGCAAAGACTAAGATTGATGTGGACAATGGTACACTCACTATGGAATTTGATAAGGAGATCATTCGCTTAAAAATATTTGAGGCCATGCGTTATCCTAGGGATGTGCACTCCGCTTTCTATGTTGATGTTATTAGTTCGTAGGCACAACAAATGTTTGATTTGAAAAAAGAAGATGAATTAGAATATGTGCTACAAAATAACATTGATTTGGACGTCCATGGCATGCCTAACTTGGACGTTGATATTCCCAAGGAGTTTGTTGAGACATGTGGTGCTTTAACATCATCACAAGAATTTAAAACATGTAATATTTCATATATATATTTACCTGTAACTGATGAAGTTACTTTACCTTCTGTTGTGCAGGAACCTAAATTAGAGATGAAACCCCTAGGATGCTTACTTGGGTGATGGGGAAGAGCTTCCAGTCATTATTGCAAAGAATCTCATAGCAGTACAAGAAGAACGCCTTCTTCGGGTTCTGAAAGAGCACAAAACGACTATTGGCTAAACAATTGCTGATATCAAAGGCATTAGTCTATCCATGTACATGCATAGAATCCTTATGGAATATGATGTAAAGCCAGTACGTGATGCTAAGCATAGGCTTAACCCCCCAATGATGGAGGTCGTGAAGAAAGAGATCCTCAAATTACTAAGTGTGGGGGTGATTTACCCAATTTCTGACAGCAAATGGGTTAGTCCGGTGCAAGTGGTGCCTAAGAAATCAGGTGTCACTATTGTTAGAAATCAAGATAATGAAATCCTTCCTACAAGAGTTCAAACAGGATGGCGAGTGTGCATAGACTACAGAAAGCTCAATTCGGCTACCCGCAAGGATCACTTTCCTTTGCCTTTCATTGATCAGATGTTAGAGAGGTTAGAGGGAAATTTTTATTATTTCTTTTTGGATGGTTATTCGAGCTATAATCAAATTTTTATTGCACCAGAGGATCAAGAGAAGACAACTTTTGCTTGTCCTTTCGGTACATTTGCATATAGAAGAATGACATTTGGTCTTTGCAATGCGCCTGCCACTTTTCAGATATGTATGGTTAGTATCTTTTCTGATTACGTGGCGAACATCATTGAAGTATTTATGGATGAATTTAGTGTTTATGGAGATTCATTTGATATTTGTTTAAATAATCTTGAACTTGTGCTTAAAAGATGCATAGACACTAATTTGGTTTTAAACTGGGAGAAATGTCACTTTACGGTAGACCATGGAATTATACTTGGCCACATCGTTTCCTCTAAAGGGCTCGAAGTGGACAAGGCAAAGATAGACTTGATTAGGAGCTTACAATACTCCACTTCAGTGAGGGAAATTCGCTCGTTTCTTGGTCATGCAGGTTTTTATAGGAGGTTTATCAAAGATTTCTCCAAAATCTCAATGTCGATGTGCAAATTGTTGCAAAAGGAGGTTTCCTTTAACTTCGACCAGGAGTGCAAGGATGCATTTAATAGATTGAAGGAATTGTTGACTACTGCACCAATTATTAAGTCACCTCACTGGAATTTGTCGTTCGAGTTAATGTGTGATGTAAGTGATTATGCAGTCGGAGCTGTTTTGGGTCAAAAAGTAGACAAGAGGTCACATGTGATTTATTATGCATCAAGGACCCTAAACGATGCTCAAATCAACTATTCTACTACTGAGAAGGAGTTGTTGGCTATAGTATTTGCATTAGAAAAATTTAGAGCTTATTTGGTGGGTGCCAATGTGATTGTATATTCTGATCATGCAACACTATGGTACCTATTGAAAAAGAAGGAGGCTAAGCCAAGACTCATTCGTTGGATTCTTTTGTTACAAGAATTCAATGTAGAAATTAGAGATAAGAAAGGTGTTGAGAATACAGTTGCTGATCATCTTAGTAGACTTGTTGTTTCCGAAGAATAACTCCCATTACAGGATCGTTTTCCAGATGAACAACTTTTCTCAATTGAAGATTCAACACCTTGGTACACTGATATAGTGAACTATTTGGTTACAAGGCAAGTACCTAGTACTATGTCTAATTTTCAAAAGCTAAAGCTTAAGAAAATAGCCAAGAAGTATGTGTGGGATGAGCCCTACTTGTGGAAATATGGTGTTGATCAAATTATCCGCAGGTGCGTACCAAACTCTGAATTTCAGTCAATTATATCTTTTTGTCATTCTTATGCTTGTGGTGGTCACTTTGGTGCTAAACGTACCGCTCTCAAAGTTCTTGAGAGTGGATTTTATTGTCCTACCTTGTTTGAGGATTGTATGCATGTCGTAACCACAACAAATTAATTAATACTTTACTACCTAATTAAAGAGTAATATAGGGTAGTCAAGGTCGATCCCACGAGGAGCAAGAGATTATTAGTTGTCAAATTGTCACAAAAAGGGGGTTATTGGTTGTAAAATTTATAAAGCAAAAGAAATAAACAAAGTAATTAATAGTGTAAGTTGAAATCAATGAGAGAGAATAGATCAAGGAATCCTTCTTCGCTGCAAAACAATGATTAAAGTTATGTTCTTTTCCACTTGTTATTATTCATAGATTATCACCAACCGTAGGATAGCAGGTTCGCTTAGCTAACCCCAAAATTCCTTATTTCACCGAGTAACAAGTCCGCTTAGTTATCGGATTCTATTCAAAAGAACCACATTGAGGTTCGCTTACAAGATGTAATTCCCCGAACGCATTAATATTTATGAACTTAGGTTTAGTACTAGTAGTTAGACTTGGTTCGCTTGGTCCACTTTCTAGCGTTGTTCTCACACACAATTTCTCCACGGAATCCCTCCGCAAGGTATCGTGGTTTCTACTTATGTAAAGAGTCAAGAAATTATTACGTATTCCCTAACTTTCACTAGTTTTAAATTAAATTAACAAGTCAATTTAGCGTGCACTCCAAACAACCTATCAATCAATCATAAACATTAATATTAGTAAAAACAATCGATAATCATATGAAAAACTTCAAAATAGAATTGAAACAAAACTCAAACCATATATTAAGAACTAGGAATTCATCCTCAATCAATAAGAAAATTAGCTACTCATAATTTGGAGTTCACACAATAATAATAATAAAGGAAGAAAGAAAAACTTATTGAAAAGATGATGGTTGCTCCTTCCTCCAATCCTTGTGCACTTTAACTCCTTCTCCAAAGTAGATGTGTTTTTTTTTTTAAAAAGTTGTAGAGAACTCCTCTATTTATAGGCTTCAATACTCTCCATATCTTTGTAGGAAAAGAATCCACATTCCATAAGAATACCACTTTCCCAATTTGAGCCATATTCCAATTACTAGTCCAATTCTCTAAAACTTCCAAGTTTTCATCTAATTCCCACTTCTAAGTCTTCACACACATGAGAGAAGTCCATACAAAATTCTGTATTTTTGCTCGCCGGAAAACTGTGTTTTTGGCCGGAAGTTGGCCGGAATTTGTTACCGCCGGCAACCTGAAAATTCTGTCCCGATCAAAGAATATTCCGTCAGTCCACCGTTAGGACTAACGGTCAAACTGTTAGTTGACTAGGTCAAGGAAGGGGAGTCAGCTGGCGAGTTAGCTTTCTGATTCTGGATAAGTTGGCTGAATAAGGGTCGGATCGGTCAGACTCGTCTGGATTGCTGAGTCAACTCGCCGGAGGGATGATTTGGCCGAGTTCTGTTCAATTACAAGACTTCCCAGCCAATTTCAGGCCTCACTTTTCTTCACCTGTTAAGAACCTAACATACATCTAGTGTAACTCGAGCATTCATTCCAAATGTTCTTCTAGTTCTTCAATCTCCCATCCTGTGATTCAATAGCAGCACATCCTACTTCATATCAATCCAAGACCCCACCATATCTTCAAATCCACCAGCTCAATCGAATGCTAGAAGCATCAACACCTCAGACCACCAAAAACCCATTACTTCATTCTTCTATTTCAGTCACATCGGCAACTAATTCGATCCACTACCACAGATTCATCTCAATTTTCCATATCTGTTCTTGGTTTCAATTTCTTGAGTTTATTACAGCAGCTGCAGCAGGTTTGTTATCTTCTTACGAATCTTCCACTTCTCAATCTCTCGGACTCATAGCACAGACGCCTCTCTTTCTTAACTCTAATTTCTATCTGAGTTCATCTCTCGAACCAATCAACAACACCACTGCTTTCAATTCCAAAAACCCATCTCTCTGTTGAACTCAAATTCCAGTTCTTCAAACAACAGCTACCAACAGCACCAGAACCCTGAATTTCCTAATACTAATTAAACTCAGACAACCATTGCAATCAACAACTTCTAATCCTTGTCTTGATTTTCCAGCCACAAAAACCCATTTTTGATTCATCTGAGCCACGAACCTAATCTTAATATTCATCAGCAGAATCAATTGATCAGCAGCAACAATATTTCATCGATTCTAACCTATCTGGATCTCAATCTGCTTCAACTCTGGTTTCTTCAAAACTCAGAAAATCCTTCGGTTCTATCAATATCATCTTCCCTGTAGCCCTTTACTTCACAGACTCATATGAACAACCACCAATTCCCACCTTGTCTCTCCAATCGATCTATTTATCGATCTCAATTTCAGCAGCAGCCGCTGCTTTTGTTTTAGGTTCAGGAGAAAAACATGATTGAAAGTGAATGAGAGGTTCTCGAGATGTAGGGTTAGGGAATAGTTGGGGATGGATCCGGGTCTGGTTTACGGGTTCGTGGTCCGGGTATTGACCACTCCTGATTTGGGTGCTACAGCCAACCTTCCTTTGGATAAGGGCTATCTAGTGATAGTAACATCCACTGCTGAGTGATAAGGGGTACCCTGAATGAGAGCCCCTTAACCATAGCTGGCTCCAGATAGTGTTTACCCCGTGAAATGACAAATTTTCCCTTTTTGCTCAATTTTGGTGATTTCTCCTTCTTTTCGTCCGTGCGACTCCAAAGTACCTAATAACTCAAAAACACACGTAAAATACATAATTTACAAGAAAAATAGCAAAGAAAGCATAACTACTAGATAGTAAATTAGGTGTATTCTACACCTATCAAATTCCCCCACACTTAGACTTTTCTAGTCCTCGAGCAAATCAAACTAAAACTTACAACTCCAAAGCGTTCTAGCGTCCCAAGCATCCTAAAAGTTATGAGGACATAGAGTTTCTGCATGCTAGTAATAATAAGTTAGAAATACTAAAGAACATATTCTCATTCTTAAATGTTGAGTGAGAAATAACCACACCATAATGAGAGAACACGTGTTTGAGAAACGATCAATAAGCATTTCGCCTCGACTTCTGCCTCACTTAAAAGGGTTTTATGATAATTGCACTCAAAAAGACGACTTTTTTATGGGTCTCACATGTGCGCAGGTAGGAATGAAGAGATAATTCCTTCAACACGTTGAATGGTGGGAAGGATAACTTCCGAAATTTTGAAAAACCCACATCTTTTAACATTTTGAAAAACCATTTTCTGACAATTTCTAAGAAAGGAAATCAACCACTTATATCGAGGATGAGATTACTTACTTACCTTCATATCCGATTGCCAATTATGATAACACCACTCATACGGAATCCAAAAGAAACGTCTTCCGCTCCTTGTCTTCATCTTCTTGGTCTTCGGCTTCAACTCTTGGTGATTAACTCTTTAGCTTCATAGATCCTTAACAATTTGTAACCTTTTTCCTTAACTCCTTGTCGCTTGAAACTTCATTATAGATTTTCCTTCCCCAAGGCTTATTCAAAACAAAACAATAATAGATATTTCTCTTGTCTCATATATATATATATATTTTTCTTTTCTTTTCTTTTTCAAATTTTTTTTTAGACAAGAGAAACAAAATACAAATCAAAAGTGAAAAATAAAATAAACCATGGCCGTGGAAAAGTACTTTACCACTTGATTCTTCACACTTGTATCGTCTCGAAATCATAAACTTCAATAATTTTCACCTCTTGCTTTTCTTCGCTCTTGTAAATAAGTCTTAATACTTGGATATAGAATTACCTCATTGCATTTTAAGTCTTCAACATGTATGTAAAATCTGCTCATTGTATGTTGCTTTACTTAGATATAAAATTTGCTCTTTTTCTTGTTCCGTCGCTTGTAAACCTTGAACCTTTTCAACTTTCCTTGTAGATTTTGATGTCGCTCCCTTGTTGTTGATGATTATGGTGTTTCTATGGACCCGTTGTTGTCGAGAGAGAGAATGGTGTTAACTGCAAATCGAACTACAAGAAGGAGGCTTTCATCATATACGTAACCCTCATGATTGACAAAGATTAGCACTCAAGAGATCAAAATAGTGCTGAAATTGGTGTGAAATTGGGTAGCTCACCATTCTACCCGGAATTAACGTACGGTGACATACACTCAAAAGAAGCTCTTTAGTCAAGGAAGAATTTTGGTCGGTGCCTCACATGATATGAAAATGGGTAGTATCCACTAATGATTGATCAGCAACTCTAATAACGCACTTCTCCCTGCACCAAATTTGCATCACCGGCATGATTAAATCCATTATTTAACACTCTAACAAGCAAGAAATCGAACGTAGTTCCCTAACATTTCCAAGTTCAATTATTTCGGTCAGAATTCTCTATGTAATCATACCTAGAAGCATGCTAGTGACTCTAAAATCTCTAAAAGTTGAAAGTTTTATGCAATTTTTTTTTTTATGCAAAAATATATGCTTAGCCACTCCCCCACACTTAAACCTTACATTGTCCTCAATGTAATTGAATCCTCCTAGCAAAGTCAAGGTGGGAAATCTTAATATGATATGAAACAAGAAAAATAAACACACAAAACAAAAAGCAAATAAAAACAAAAGGATAAGAGATACAAAACCGGTGGGTTGCCTCCCATTTAGCGCTTGTTTTAAAGTCGACAGCCCGACATAGCTCTTGCTTCACATTACTCCTCTAGAGGGAGCACATCTCGAAATCCAATCACGTCCACATGCTCCGTTGGAAAGTTCTCATAATATGGCTTCAACCTATGGCCGTTGACTTTCAAGGGTTGTCCTGTTTTTTCACTAACAATTTCAACTGCACCATGATCATAAACATTAGTAACAATAAATGGTCCCACCCAACGGGACTTAAGCTTACCCGGAAATAAAAGTAAACGAGTATTAAATAAAAGAACTTTTTGCCCCACAATAAAACTTTTCCGAGAAATCATCTTGTCATGAAAAAGCTTGGTCTTTTCCTTGTAAATCCGGGCATTCTCGTAAGCATCATTACGTATCTCCTCTAGCTCATCTAGTTGCAACTTTCTTTGTTTCCCCGCTGCATCATACTCCATGTTGAATTTCTTTATCGCCCAATAAGCCTTATGTTCTAGTTCAACTGGAAGATGACAAGCTTTTCCATAAACCAACCTATATGGAGACATACCAATCGGTGTCTTGTACGCCATTCTATACGCCCAAAGTGCATCATTGAGCTTAAATCTCCAATCTTTCCTTGTGGTATTCACCGTTTTCTCAAGAATGCACTTGATTTCACGATTTGAGATTTCCGCTTGTCCACTAGTTTGTGGATGGTAAGGCGTACCAATCTTGTGTGTTATGTTGTACTTCTTGAGGAGAGCGTGAAAAGACTTCTTGAAATGCGAGCCTCCATCGCTTATCACCACTCTTGGTGTGCCGTGCCTAGTGAATATGTTTTCTCTTACAAAATCACAAACAACTTGAGAATCATTAGTTTTGGTGGCTCTAGCCTCCACCCATTCAGAAACATAATCTACGACAAGAAGTATATAAAAATTTCCATTCGAATTGACAAAAGGGCCCATAAAATCGATTCCCCACACATCAAAAATCTCGACGGCGAGAATTGGTGTGAGTGGCATTTGATTTCGAGCACCTAGATTGCCCGTTCTTTGACATCTATCACACGATTTACAAAAAACATATGAATCTTCAAACAAGGTGGGCCAATAAAATCCACTCTCAAGAACTTTGAGAGCGGTCCGTTTAGAACCAAAATGGCCACCACATGCAAAAGTATGACAAAATGAGAGAATAGATTGAAATTCGGAGTTAGGTACGCACCTTCGTATGATTTGATCAACGCCATATTTCCATAAGTATGGTTCATCCCACACATATTGCTTCGCTATCTTCTTAAGCTTCATCTTTTGGAAGTTAGACATTGTGCTAGGTACCTTCCTTGTCACCAAATAATTCACTATATCCGCATACCAAGGTGTGGATTCTTCTACGGAGAAAAGTTGTTCATCCGGAAAGCGGTCTTGTAATGGAAGTTCTTCTTGAGACATAACAAGTCTACTAAGATGATCCGCAATGGTATTCTCCACACCTTTCTTATCTCGAATTTCTATGTCGAATTCTTGTAGTAATAGGATCCACCGGATTAGTCTTGGCTTAGATTCTTTCTTCTTTAGTAAGTATCTAAGTGCCGCATGATCGGAATACACAATAACCTTTGTATCCACCAAGTATGATCAAAATTTTTCCAATGCAAACACTATAGCCAATAACTCCTTTTTCGTGGTAGAATAGTTGATTTGTGCATCATTGAGGGTCCTAGATGCATAATAGATAACATGGGACAACTTGTCCACTCTTTGACCCAAAACGGCTCCAACCGCATAATCACTAGCATCACACATTAGTTCAAATGGAAGATTCCAATCCGGTGACTTGATAATCGGCGCACTTGTCAACATTGCTTTCAATTTGTCAAAAGCATCCTTGCATTCCTTGTTGAAGTCAAAAGGTACCTCTTTTTGTAGTAACTTGCACATCGGCATGGAGATTTTGGAGAAATCCTTGATAAACCGCCTATAGAAACCTGCATGGCCAAGAAAAGAACGAACTTCCCTCACCGAAGTGGGATATTGTAAGTTTCTTATTAAATCTATCTTTGACTTGTCCACTTCGATCCCTTGAGAGGACACAATGTGACCAAGTACTATGCCATGGTTTACCATAAAATGACATTTCTCCCAATTAAGAACAAGGTTAGTGTCTATGCATCGTTTAAGAACTAGTTCAAGGTTGTCTAAACAAATATCAAAAGAATTGCCATAAACACTAAAGTCGTCCATAAATACCTCAATAATGCGCTCCACGTAATCCGAGAATATACTTACCATGCATCTTTGGAAAGTAGCCGGTGCATTGCAAAGACCAAACGGCATCCTCCTATACGCAAACGTTCCAAACGGACAAGTAAAAGTGGTCTTCTCTTGGTCCTCCGGTGCAATAACAAGTTGATTGTATCCCGAATAACCATCCAAGAAACAATAATAAGAATGCCCCGCTAACCGCTCCAACATTTGATCAATTAAAGGTAAAGGAAAGTGATCCTTTCGGGTTGCGGAATTAAGCTTTTTATAATCAATGCACACTCTCCAACCGGTTTGAACTCTTGTAGGAACAAGTTCATCGTCTTGATTTCGAACAACCGTAACACCGGACTTCTTTGGCACCACTTGTACCGGACTATCCCATTTGCTATCGTAAATTGGGTAGATCACCCCCGCACTTAGCAATTTGAGTATCTCTTTCTTCACAACCTCCATCATGGGAGGATTAAGCCTACGTTGAGCATCACGTACCGGCTTCACGTTCCCTTCCATTAGAATCCTATGCATGCATATGGATGGACTAATGCCCTTGATATCCACAATTGTCCAACCAATAGCCGTTTTGTGCTCTTTCAAGACTCTAAGCAAATGGTCTTCTTGTACCGGTGTGAGGTTCTTTGAAATAATTACCGGAAGCTCATCTCCATCTCCCAAAAATGCATACTTCAAATGGTCCGGAAGTTGCTTCAACTCTAGTTTAGGCACCTTCACAATAGATGGTACAAGTAATTCATCATTCACGGGTAAAGAAATATAGGAAACATTACCCTTAGCTTCTTGTAATGCCGTTAAGGCACCACACGTCTCCACCAATTCCGTGGAAATTTCAACATCCAAATTAGACACGCCGTGGACGTTCAATTCAATGCTCTTTTGCAACACCACATCAAGTTCGTCCTCTCGATTCAATTCTACCATTTGTTTCGCTAATGAACCAACCACATCAATGGAGTAAGCGGAATGCACATCACTTGGGTAGCGCATGGCTTCAAATATGTTGAAGTGTATTACTTCCTTGTCGAATTCCATAGTGAGTGTACCCTTGTCCACATCAATCTTCGTCTTTGAGGTCTTCATAAATGGCCTCCCAAGAAGTATAGAAGTAGACGAACGATTCTCATTGTTGTCCATATCCACCACAAAGAAATCCACCGGAAAAATTAACTCATTCACTTGCACTAGAACGTCTTCTACAAGTCCCTTTGGATAGATGTTAGACTTGTTTGCTAGTTGGATAATAACTCTTGTCTCTTTCAATGGTCCAAGATTCAAGGAGTCATAAATATCGGCCGACATCACACTAATGGAAGCTCCCAAATCAAGTAAAGCATGTTCAAACCTTTCCTTACCAATAGTAATTGGCACCGTGAAACCACCGGGATCCGTGCACTTTGTAGGCATCTTCTTCAAAAGCATAGCCGACGCACTCTAGCCAACTTTAGTAATTTCATTATCAAGCAACCTATCCTTCTTTGTGCATAATTCCTTCATGAACTTAGCATACCTTGGCATTGTATTGATGGCCTCGATGAATGGGATGTTGATTTCTATCTTCTTGAAGATATCCATGAGTGCCTTGTCTTGAGCTTCCTTCTTGGACTTAGAAAAACGACTAGGAAAAGGAGGTGGAGTAGTGAAAGTAGGAACCAGTTCCTTGGATTGGGCGGTTGGTGTTGATTTCTCCTTTGGTACGGCTTCCTCCTTGTCTTTGACTACCTCTTCACTAGCTTCTTCATGACGAGTTGGACTCTCCACTTGTCTTCCAATTCTTAAGGTAAACGCATTAACATTCTCTCTTGGATTCACAATGGGTTGTGAAGGAAGCTTTGTGGATGCTTGAGCTTTCATTAAGTTCATATCGGTCGCCAATTGTCCCATTTGAGTTTGTAAATCCTTGATTGCCGAATCGGTCTTTTGTTGGGTTTGTTGTAACATAAAAGTGAGACCTTGCATGCTTTGCATTATCACATTCAACTTGTCATTATTTGAAGAATCTTGCTCCTTGACTTGTTGTGGTTGGAATTGTTGTTGTTGAGGTTGGAAACGTGATTGTTGGAATCCACCTTGTTGCGCATATGGATTAGGAGCCGCCGCTTGCTTGTTTGCATAGCTAAAGTTGGGATGATCCTTTCAACCGGGATTGTAAGTATTTAAGTATGGATCGTACCTTGGCCTTGGATTTGTATATAAATCATTTACTTGTTCGGTTTCATCATCCGTAATAATTACCGCGGCCAATCGTTGCACTACCCTCTCTATGTTGTTTAACCGTTGATCGGATTGTGAAGACGAGTCACTAACTTCATGCACCAACTTAACCATTGAATCACCTCTTGCATAGAATTGTTGTGAGTTTGCCGCCATACTTTCAATCAACTCGGTAGCTTCGGCCACCGTCTTGTTCACTAGTGCACCACCATCGGCGGCGTCAAGAATATATCTATCACTTGTTTGGAGACCTTCATAGAAGTATTGGATTATCATGGCGTCACTAAATTGATGGTGTGGACAACTTGCCACCAATCTCTTGTATCGATCCCAACATTCATATAATTACTCTCCCACATGTTGCTTGATCCCACAAATTTCTTTGCGAATTTGAGTAGCCTTTGATGCGGGAAAATATCTCTCGAGGAAAAGTTTCTTCATCCCATTCCATGTTGTGATACTTCCGGAAGGCAAATAGTATAACCATTCCTTAGCATTTCCCGCCAAAGAGAACGGAAAAGCTTTCAACATTGCTCCATCCGCATTAGTATTCGGTGGAAGCATGGCCGTGACTATGGTGTTGAAGTCCATAAGATGCTTTTTTGGGTCTTCATTCACCATGCCATGGAACTTTGGTAATTCTCTAATCAACCCAGGCTTGATCTCGAAAGTTGAGTTAGTTTGGATACACCATTGTTGTGTATCGAGCTTGTGAGAAGCTAGGTCCTTGAGTGTACGATCACCCATTACCTCTTCTTCAATATCCGAATCTGCGAATTCACTTGATGTAGAATGAGGAAGCGGAGTGTTAACCGCTCGAATAAAGTCTCTTAGTTGAGTGCCGGATCGAAGACGTATTCTAATTGGACTCGGTCTTCCCCCTTGAAGCATACAACAAAGATATAGTACCTACAACAAGGTTCACAAAACTAAGTTAGATACGGTATAGAATCTAACAAAGCAAGAATAATGCAAAAATAAAAATAAAAACAACTAAAATCGTCCGTTGCTCCCCGGAAACGGCGCCAAAATTTGTATGCGTGTCGTAACCACAACAAATTAATTAATACTTTACTACCTAATTAAAGAGTAATATAGGGTAGTCAAGGTCGATCCCACGAGGAGCAAGAGATTATTAGTTGTCAAATTGTCACAAAAAGGGGGGTATTGGTTGTAAAATTTATAAAGCAAAAGAAATAAACAAAGTAATTAATAGTGTAAGTTGAAATCAATGAGAGAGAATAGATCAAAGAATCCTTCTTCGCTGCAAAACAATGATTAAAGTTATGTTCTTTTCCACTTGTTATTAGTCATAGATTATCACCAACCGTAGGATAGCAGGTTCGCTTAGCTAACCCCAAAGTTCCTTATTTCACCGAGTAACAAGTCCACTTAGTTATCGAATTCTATTCAAAAGAACCACCTTGAGGTTCTCTTACAAGATGTAATTCCCCGAACGCATTAAGATTTATGAACTTAGGTTTAGTACTAGTAGTTAGACTCGGTTCGCTTGGTCCACTTTCTAGCGTTGTTTTCACACACAATTGCTCCACGGAATCCCTCCGCAAGGTCTCGTGTTTTCTACTTATGTAAAGAGTCAAGAAACTATTACGTATTCCCTAACTTTCACTAGTTTTAGATTAAATTAACAAGTCAATTTAGCGTGCACTCCAAACAACCTATCAATCAATCATAAACATTAATATTAGTAAAAACAATCGATAATCATATGAAAAACTTCAAAGTAGAATTGAAACAAAACTCAAACCATATATTAAGAACTAGGAATTCATCCTCAATCAATAAGAAAATTACCTACTCATAATTTGGAGTTCACACAATAATAATAATAAAGGAAGAAAGAAAAACTTATTGAAAAGATGATGGTTGCTCCTTCCTCCAATCCTTGTGCACTTTAACTCCTTCTCCAAAGTAGATGTGTGTGTTTTTTTTTTTTTAAAAGTTGTAGAGAACTCCTCTATTTATAGGTTTCATTACTCTCCATATCTTTGTAGGAAAAGAATCCACATTCCATAAGAATACCACTTTCCCAATTTGAGCCATATTCCAATTTCTAGTCCAATTCTCTAAAACTTCCAAGTTTTCATCTAATTCCCACTTCTAAGTCTTCACACACATGAGAGAAGTCCATACAAAATTCTATATTTTTGCTCGCCGGAAAACTGTGTTTTTGGCCGGAATTTGTTACCGCCGGCAACCTGAAAATTCTGTCCCGGTCAAAGAATATTCTGTCAGTCCACCGTTAGGACTAACTGTCAAACGGTCAAACCGTTAGTCAAACCTTTAGTTGACTAGGTCAAGGAAGGGGAGTCAGCTGGCGAGTTAGCTTTCTGATTCTGGCTGAGTTGGCTGAATAAGGGTCGGATCGGTCGGACTCGTCTGGATCGCTGAGTCAACTCGCTTGGGAGGGATGATTTGGCCGAGTTCTGTTCAATTACAGGACTTCCGGCCAATTTGTGCCTCACTTTTCTTCACCTGTTAAGAACCTAACATACATCTAGCGTAACTCGAGCATTCATTCCAAATGTTCTTCTAGTTCTTCAATCTCCCATCATGTGATTCAACAGCAGCACATCCTACTTCATATCAATCCAAGACTCCACCATATCTTCAAATCCACCAGATCAATCGAATTCTAGAAGCATCAACACCTCAGACCACCACAAACCCATTACTTCATTCTTCTATTTCAGTCACATCGGCAACTAATTCGATCCACTACCACAGATTCATCTCAATTTTCCATATCTGTTCTTGGTTTCAATTTCTTGAGTATATTACAGCAGCTGCAACAGGTTTGTTATCTTCTTACGAATCTTCCACTTCTCAATCTCTCGGACTCACAGCGCAGACGCCTCTCTTTCTTAACTCTAATTTCTATCTGAGTTCATCTCTCGAACCAATCAACAGCACCACTGCTTCCAATTCCACAAACCCATCTCTATGTTGAACTCAAATTCCAGTTCTTCAAACAACATCTACCAACAGTACCAGAACTCTGAATTTCCTGATACTAATTAAACTCAGACAACCATTGCAATCAATAGCTTCTAATCCTTGTCTTGATTTTCCAGCCACAAAAACCCATTTTCGATTCATCTGAGCCACGAACCTAATCTTAATATTCATCAGCAGAATTGATTGATCAACATCAACAATATTTCATCGATTCTAACCTATCTGGATCTCAATCTGCTTCAACTATGGTTTCTTCAAAACTCAGAAAATCCTTCGATTCTATCAATATCATCTTCCCTGTAGCCCTTTACTTCACAGACTCATATGAACAACCACCAATTCCCACCTTGTCTCTCCAATTGATCTATTTCTCGATCTCAATTTCAGCAGCAGCCGCTGCTTTTGTTTTAGGTTCAGGCGAAAAACATGATTGAAAGTGAATGAGAGTTTCTCGAGATGTAGGGTTAGGACATAGTTGGGGATGGATCCGGGTCTGGTTTACGGGTTCGGGGTCCGGGTATTACCACTCCTGATTTGGGTGTTACAGCCAACCTTCCTTTGGATAAGGGCTATCCAGTGATAGTAACATCCACTGCTGAGTGATAAGGGGTACCCTGAATGAGAGCCCCTTAACCATAGCTTGCTCCATATAGTGTTTACCCCATGAAATGACAAATTTGCCCTTTTTGCTCAATTTTGGTGATTTCTCCTTTTTTTCGTCTGTGCGACTCCAAAGTACCTAATAACTCAAAAACACACGTAAAATACATAATTTACAAGAAAAATAGCAAAGAAAGCATAACTACTAGATAGTAAATTAGGTGTATTCTACACCTATCAAGGATGCATATAATTTTTGTAAATCTTGTGATAGATGTCAACGAACGGGCAATCTAGGTGCTCGAAATCAAATGCCACTGACACCAATTCTCACTGTTGAGATATTTGATGTGTGGGGAATTGATTTTATGGGTCCTTTTGTCAATTCGAATGGAAAATTTTATATACTTCTTGTTGTGGATTATGTTTCAAAATGGGTGGAAGCTAAAGCCACCCATACTAATGATTCTCAAGTTGTTTGTGAGTTTGTGAAGGAATATATTTTTTCTAGACATGGTACATCAAGAGTGGTTATCAGTGATGGAGGCTCGCACTTCAAGAAATCCTTCCATGCTTTTCTCAAGAAGTACAACATAAATCACAAGTTCGGTACGCCATATCACCCACAAACTAGTGGGCAAGCTGAAATTTCAAATAGTGAGATCAAGTCCATCTTGGAGAAACCGTTAACACAACACGGAAATATTGGAGTTATAGACTCAACGATGCACTTTGGGAGTATAGAACGGCATACAAAACACCGATTGGTATGTCTACATATCGGTTGGTGTATGGAAAAGCTTGTCATCTTCCGGTTGAACTTGAACATAAGGCTTATTGGGCGATAAAGATGTGCAACATGGATTATGACAATGTGGGGAAACATAGAAAGTTACAACTTAATAAGCTAGAGGAGATACGTAATGATGGTTATGAGAGTGATCGAATTTACAAAGAGAAGACTAAACTTTTTCATGACAAGATGATTTCTAGAGAGAGTTTTGTTGTGGGACAAAAAGTTATTCTATTTAATTCTTATCTTAAGTTATTTCCCGGTAAGCTAAGGTCACGTTGGAGTGGACCTTTTGTTGTTACTAATGTTTTTCCTTATGGTGCAGTTAAAGTAACTAGTCTCACGAAAGGGACAATATTCAAAGTAAACGTCCATAGATTAAATCCATATTACAAAAACTTCCCTACGGAGAATGTGGAAGTGATTGAGCTTCGTGATTTACTCCCTCTGGAGGAGTAGTTTGGAGAATGCAACGTCGGGCTGACGACTTTAAACCAAGCGCTAAATGGGAGGTAACCCATCTATTTTGTATCTCTATCTTTTTTATTTTACTTTTCTTAGCTTTTCATATCATATTTGCATCCACATGTTTAATTTCATTGAGACCGTAATCTATTAGAAGAAAATTATGATAAATACCTTTTCGTCAGAAAAATTCAAACTGCATAGTTCAGTTCAGAGACCATCACTGTCAGACCGTTTATCGAAACACTGTTCCCTTTTGACACTTTGTAGAAAACACGTAGATGAACAACTTTTGTGAAATGGAGTTTTTAAAATTCCTTACCAATTTGCACATTTTGTGCGTTTTATCTTCTATTACATTAGAATTCAGAACTTTCGGTTTTACACATTGAGGACAATGTGAAGTTTAAGTGTGGGGCAGTATTTGGAATAAAGATTTTTTCAAACAAAACCTTCAACTTGTAGAGATTTTAGAGTCACTAGCATACTTCTAGGTATGTTTACATAGAGATTCTGACCGACATAATTGAACTTGGAAGTGTTAGAGAACTACATTCGAATATTCTTACGAATTGGAGTGTTAAATAATGGATTTAATCATGTCGGTGATGCAAATTAGGAGCAGATACAAATGCATTATTAGATTTTCTGATCAATCATTAGTGGAGACTACCCATTTTCATATCAACCAAGGCACCAGACCAAATTTTCTTTGTAGCTGACTAAAGAGCTTTCTTTTGAGTGTGTGTCACCGTACGTTAATTCCGGGTAGAATGGTTAGCTACCCAACCTCCCACCAATAGAAGCACTATTTTTGATCTCTTGAGTGCTAATTTTGTCAATCATAAGGGTGACATCTATAGACGAAAACCACTTTCTTGTAGTTTGATTTGCAGTTAGCACCATACTCTCTCTCTCGCCAACAACAGGTCCATAGAAACACATCATCATCATCAACAATGGAGCGACATCAAAATCTACAAGGAAAGTTGAAGACGTTTGAGGTTTACAAGCAACAATTCAAGGAAGAGCAAATTTCATATCCAAGTAAAGCAACATACAATGAGCATATTTTTATATACATGTTGAAGACTTACACATAAGGAGCGGAATTTTATATCAAAGTATGAAGACTTATTTACAAGAAGAGTGAAGAAAATCAAAAGATGAGAGTTATTGAAGTTTATGATATAAAGGCATTACAAGTTGTGAAGATCAAAGTGGTAGCGTACTTCTTTCATGGCCATGCTAATTTTATTTCATATTTATTGTTTTAGTTGCAATATCTTCACAAAAAAGAAAAAAAAAATGTATATATACACAAAGAGATTTTCATTTAGGTTATTATTTGTTCAATAAGGCCATGTGGAAAAAAAATATATAAAGAAGTTTCAAGCAACAAAGAAATTGAGGAAAAAAGCTATAAATTTTCAGAGTTCTACGAAATTCAAGAGTTTATCATCAACAGTTGAAGACCGAAGACCAAGAAGATGAAGAAGACGAGCCGAAGGAAGACGTTTTTATTAGATGCTGTGAGAGTGGTGCTTTCATCATTGCAATCAGATGTGAAGGTGGTAAGTACTCCCATCCTTGCTATAGTGGTTGATTTCCTTTCTTAGAGATCATCAGAAAAATATCTTTGTTTTCCACGATTTTGTGAAGTCTCCAGAAATAATTTGGAAGGTTATCTTCCCACCATTCAACGTGTGTAGGATTCTCTCTTCATTCCTACCTACACATATGTGAGACCCATAAAAAAGTCGTCTTATTGAGTGCAATTATCATAAAATCCTTTTAAGTGAGGCAGAAGTCGAGGCGAAATGCTTATTGATCGTTCTCAAACACGTGTTTCTCTCATTATGGTGTGGTTATTTCTCACTCAAGATTAAAGAATGAATATGTTCTTTGGTATTTCTAACTTCTTACTACTAGCATGCAGAAATTCTATGTCCTCGTAGCTCTTTGGATGCTTGGGAAGCTGGAACGCTTTGAAGTTGGAGTAGGTTTTGTGGGTATATCTCTCGTAATCCCTCACGAGACTATAACTCGTCCACTAGGGACACCTAGGGGTTTAAATGAATGTTATTCATGCTAAGAGTAACTGTATCCTCGGCGACATGGAGTTGTTGTATTTTAGATAGTTTGCTCGAGGACTAGCAAAAGCCAAGTGTGGGGGAATTTGTTAAGTGCATATTTTGCATATATTTAGTGTCAAAACCATGCTAGTATTTGCTATATTTTCTTGCATATTATTGTATATTACGTTTGTTTTTATTTATTTGTGTTTTGCTAGGTGAATCATCCAAAAGAAGCGAATTGGCACTTAATTGTGCAATAAAAGAAGTTAGCCGCAAGCAAAGAAGGGCCAAAGACCAAGTGGAACGTGTTCGAAACTTATAGTCCTTGCTATCACCTTGAAGAGGACGTAAAGACAAAGCCAACGGCGAAAGAATGGAGTCGTTCCGACGTCGCATGAAGATTTTATGGGCATTTGAAGCAAGCAAAGTTGCGTGCACATAATTTATAAGGGGCGGCCATTCTGTTAAGGAGTGACCTGCTTTCAAAGGAACTGCTAAAGGCAGTTTGGTATTTTACAAAGGGGGAGGATGGAATTCCAATTGTGTTAAGGGCACCCGGCCATTCAGTTCAGGGCTGCCACCATTATCTTCTTTCCCATCAACAAAACACGATGAGTTTCACGGCAAATCTCATGTTGCCGTACTGAAGGTAGTTGCCGTCGATCAAGCTTGACAGTATGGAAGGAAACGGAGGTTGCTGCCACTCATGGCAGTGTGATAATGATCAACGGTGAAGTGAAAGAGTTTAACTACCGGCGATGAGCTTGGCAGTGGTTATGGAGTCAGGCCGAGTGATGACGTTGAAGAATGGAGAGGCTGTTATATCATCGATGGTGATGGGAATGTGCTGATGGCCATTAGTAGTTGCAGAGATTAACATGAAATGATCAATAGTGATCGATATGACGAGAGAAGAGAAGTTGTTGCTGATGGAGTCGACTCGACGATGAAGAATGCTGGGAGCCATTGGCAGTTGGCGGAGATGCTGACGAGCTCGAGAAATAAACAAGAATGTTGGGAAGAGATGGAAGATCAAATGATGGTTATCGGGAGCTGCTGTTATGGAGCTCATGTGAGAAAGCAGCGAAGAAACGGAAATGGTGATCGAAAATATGCTGCATGTCTCGGTGATTGATGTAGCTGTGGTTCGATGGTTCTCGGTGATTAACGAACTTGGTTCGTGCATGCAGTGGCAATAATGATGTGAAGAAAACAGGAGTTGAAGCTCGAGATATTAAGGGAAGTTAATTATTCGGCTAGAAGTTTCGGCCGTAAAACATAAGTGAAGTCTCGGTTGGGATATCCCAGCCGTGATAGAAAGAAAATTCCGACGAAAAGTTCCAGGAGAACTTACAGCTAGAAGTCCCAGCCGTGTTTGAAAGAAGAGAAATTATCAAAAGTTCCAGGAGAACTTTGGTACGGGATATCCCAAACGTAACTAAAGAAGAAAATATTCCTGTCAGTTTTGGAAAACTAACAAGCCAAATGGAAGCTGAATTTTACATGGTCTGGGCTTTACTATTCCTAATCAAGCCCATTAAGAGTGTTTTTGACGTGGGCTATGGAATTTGCACGAATTTGGCATTCTTTTGGCTAGTTTTTGGCAAGTTTGGCATACCATTCGACCGGGATTTGATGTACAGGCACAATTACAATTGGGACACCTATATAAGAGAACTTCTTATATTTTTGGATAATCAATCTTATAATCTTTTATCAAGCAATTGGAGAGGAGAACTCAAGAGAAGAAAAGCTAAGGTTTTGGAGCATTCTTCATCACCGTAACTATTTCTTTACCATTTTATTATATGAAACTCATGCGTTTTGTTAATCCCATGAGTAGCTAAACTTCTTAATGATTGGGGATGAATTCTAAGTTCTAATATATGATTCAATTTAGCATATAAATCTATTTTAACTCTTCACGTGATTATTGTTTGTTTTTACAATAATTAATTTTATGTTTGATTGATAAATTGTTTAGGTGGCCAACTGAACTAGTTTATTAGTTAACCTAATGCTAGTAGAGAATTAGGATATCCATAATTGTTGAATAATTCTCTACACAAGTAGAAATTGCGAAACCTTGGAGAGGGATTCTGTGGAGCAATCGCTAGTAAAAACAACACTAGAAAGTGAACCTTGCGCTAAGAGTTCAACTACTAGGATTGACCTAAATTCACAAAATATAAAGCATTAGACCAAATTACACTTAGAGTGCGCTACTTCTAGGTGGTTTATAGAATAAAATCTGGCATTCGAGCACTTCGGTGTCCAGTGACTTAAGGAATTTTGAGGATAGCACTGCGCTAGTTGTTATCCTACGGTTGATAATAATCCGTGAATGATAAAGAATAGATGAATATGCTACTTTGATGACTATTTAGCAACGAAGAAGGATTCCCTGATCATATTTCTCTCAGTTGCTTGCAACTTTATTATTTTCAATTGCTTTGTTATTTACTTTGTTCTAAAATCAAAAACAAAACCCCCCATTGTGACACTTTTGACAACTAAATATCCCTGCTCTTCGTGGGAACGATCCTTACTTCCATTATATTACCAGTTAGTTGTGTGGAAATAAGTAATTTAATTTGAGTGTACCTACGACATGCATCAAGTATCCAAAGAGCTATGAGGACATACAAATTCTCAACCTATCTCAAAGTGACTAGAATGCCAGAGAAATTAAAGGTGCCAGCTCTAAAGCTGACTGAAGAAAAGGGGAGACACATCCGCAACAGTGCTAGATAAAGAGATATACGCTACACATCAAGATAAACATTGTAAGATGAGACCGTTGATTTACAGCTGGATAAGATTAGGAGAGAGATAAAAATGAGAGGGACATCTGCTACACAGCTGGACTAATTACGTGTGATGAGTTGAACCATTGATGGAAATATCTTGTGTCATATTGAAAGCATACTAACAAAGCAACCAAATGTATATTTCTTCGACTCTCTCATAGTGCTCAGTAGAAACAACGTCTTCTTCGGTCTTTAACTGTTGATGATAGACTCTCGAACCTCATAGAACCTTGTGTAGATGGTGGATTTTCGACGAAGGCTAAAATCGCAAACCCATAATTATATGAACTTTTGATCCAACAATCAAATGCGAGAGTATTGAGACACGAGTCTCTCATCGAATCCTCTGACTGAGAATACTTACTCTCAGAGTACATGCAGATATGTAGTCTCTCGGCTGGACAACGTCATATCTGTATTGAGACCCGGGTCTCTCATCGAATCCTATGATTGAGAATACTTTCTCTCAGAGTACATGTAGATATGTGGTCTCACGGCTAGACAACAACATATCTCATGAATACTGAACACTTCAATAGTTATTTCTATATAGTATCACGAGATGGACGGTTCCTAGACAGCTTGCTCTGCTAGTTTAGAGCGATAACGTCTTCAGGATACAAAAAACGAGTTTACCCTAACTATATAAAGGATATGAAGCTCCAACAAGCTCATATCGGAATAATTAATGCTCCTAGACAGCTTGCTCTGCTATTATAGAGCCATAAATTAATTATTCCTAAATTCTTGGATTCATCCACAGAATTTCCGAAAATATTCAAATATTTTCGCAAATATTTCATTATTGCAAACCATGGTTCTTCCCAGCAGAAATCCATAGGTTAGTAATAAATATTCAACGCACGGGCGCCTGACATACCTCTGAGTAAGCCCCGATTTAAATGGTGAAAGTGTACTCAACGACGATGCATTAACAATCTCCGCACGAACGAGTATTTCAAGATACGACGAGACGATGAACCTATGCAAAATAGGAAAGAAAATAATAAATAATTAAAAATTAACCAAGGCGCTGGGAACATGGGCCCACTGACCAGCCGACCGTGTCGTGGTCAATCCCACACCAGTTTCATATTTTTATCATATTTTTTTTTATTTTCCTTGAGTTCATGAAAATTCTTTCATTTGAACAAATATCCTTCGTTTTGAGGAAACTCCTCAGCTTCATGGTGTTTCTTTCACACCAAAGAAGTAATATAAAATTAGGGAAGAATATTGTGGGGCATGAACATTGGCCAACCAGCCATGCCTTGGTCCCAGCCGGCCCCACACCTCATGATTCCTCATTATTTTATTATTATTTCCCTAATTTCATGAAAAATCCTTAATCTCATGATATTTCCTTGGTCCCATGAAAAATAATATAAAATTAGGAAAACTCGTGTGCACGGGACATAGCCGGTCGGTCAAACCCTAGATGGCTTCACACGTCTCTTTTTATTATTATTATATTTTTCATGTTTTCATAATCCCATGAAATTCCTTGATTTCATGATATTTCCTTCAAATTATGAAATTTCCTTTAAATTGTGAAATAATACATAAAATTAGGGAAAACGCACGGGCCCGGGCCCTGGCCGGCCAACCATGCTCCAAGCCGGTCCCACATGCCCACACGTCCCTTTTTTTTTTTATGTTTCCTTCATCTCATGGAAACTCCTTGATTTGAACAAAACTCTTTAATTTTAGCAAAACTCCTTGATTTTATCATATTTCCCTAAAATCATGAAAATATTATGAAATTTTTTGGAAAAAACGTGTGGGATTGGCCCCTTGGCCGTCCAGCCATGCCTTGGCCATGGCTGGTCCCACACTTCATAATTCTTTCACTTTTCCATTATTTTCCTTCATCTCATGAAGTTTTGACGGTTTTATAAAAAAACCTTAGTATCTTCATATTTTCTAAAATGATTGCTCAAATGCACATATGAAAATATCAAAATTCTCAGAAATGAGATACGGACACTCTGGAGACATGAGCATGTTATCTTGACTGACCAAGGTTGGCTCTTTGTCTCTCAATGAGCCGGTCTTATATGTTTTCACAATTTGACCTAATTTGCGCAATTGCACGTATTAGGTCCAAAACTCTTCCAAACGACTTGGAACTTCATGGAGCGATCAACACTTGATCCCGTGACCAACCAGGACTGGTTTCATGACCCTTGTTCGGTCCTCCACTTCTTTATAATTAATTAGGTTTTATCACCTAATGTTGAACCCAGCAGTAATTCGAATAAATGATTAAACCAGCATTTAATCATTCTTTCATCAAACAAGTCACCAACTCTTCGAGAGGTCTTGGTGTTTTCTCACGTGAGATTATGGGTGTTACATGATTGACCCACGGTCTCATGAAACCAATCCTTCCTTCGTTCCATGGTTCAATTCCTAACAAACCATGAAGTGGTCATCAATTGATCAAATTAGGGTTTCTGAGTTCAAGGATCATGATTCCAGATTCAAACACTAATAAATTTATGACGATCTCGTGATCAATATTCTTATTAATTATGCTTGGTTCAACTACCAGTATTTTAATTAATATTTTATTTTGGTCACGCTGCCAATAATTCATCAGATGAGCGACACTTGCTCATATAAGCAATACTTGCTCAAATCAGAGAATATTGGTTCAACTATCAATATTCAACAAATCATCGAATGAGCAATACTTGCTCGCCTTAACTATCAACGTGAGGATCATTACCACGTTCAATCCATGAGTTTTAGAACATTTTTACAAAATCATGTTCAACTCAGTAAGTACATGGACTCATCGTCCCATGATATCACGAAGTCAGTAACTGACTAATCTAACCACGAGACGTCAATCGTATCACTTGGGGGGATATCAATTAGGGTTTTGGTCTGGCGGTCTACGACACGTGTGTTCAAACACATGATGGAATGTGAGAAAGTCGTGCAATCAGTTGAAGGAGTTAACAAAGTAGTGGGTGGAAAATCAACCAAGTCTCCGCACGATGAGCAACTTGTTTTAAACACGATCTCCGCTTCCCCACTCTTTGATTCCATAAACTGTCACACTTCATGGGATCATGGTGTCTACAATTCCAACAATATAAATAAGTCTCTGAATCATGATTAAAATAACAACGTCAACAACGACGAGAATCTCACGTCTCATTGACATCACGGGATCATAAACTCATCAATTGAGCAATTACTCTCAACTGAGAAATTTCAATCATTCAGAACTTATCATATTCAGAATTCACAACACACCCACAATATTTGATTACCATTGATTCCACACATTTCTTAACTTCCCTCCTACAGATCAACCCATCTTCTCTTGTGACCGAATTTACTTTGGAACGGCCATTGTCTTGGTTTAGACCGGAGTACTACAGATTGATCTCTCGAATTCTCCCTTCTTGTAGTGCATCTATGTGAGGTTGAACATTTCACTCGGTTTAAGGAGTCTCCTCCGCACGGTCGTCTCCTCAATTCCATAAAAACCAGCAAATCGTTTTTCCCCATCTACAGATTGGCGACCACAGTGGGAGATTAATCTCTCGGTTGCAATTTCAAATTCATCAAGATGGTTGGTATTAGGTTAGGATCATTTACAAATCCTAACGCAAACATTGCTAGCACTAGCAATAATGAAGATATCCCAAAAACTGTTTCGGCCGCTAACGTCGACGGCGCTGACGATACTCTTCCTAAGACTAATGCAGAAAGTCATCCCCTGTTCGGCCGACATCCCAAAGAAGTCAGAGGAAATCCACCACCTACCATTGCCGATATCATCAAAGCGCAAGAAACTCTTGCAAAGAATCAGACAGATATGGCCGCAGCACAACAGAAGCTATTTGATCATCTGAAGATTCTCTGACAAATTGTCAGAGAAAACTCAAGAGAAAGGGAAATAAAAAGAAAAGTCCTTAGACGCTGCTGATCCTGAGGTAATTCCAATTCACACAGTAAATGACGACGAAACCAACAAAGCCGCGGGCGATTCATCAACGAAAGAATCATAGAATTTCATCACTTGGGAAGACTTGGAGCGCCTTCTGGAGAATCATGTATAAGACAAGACATCACATGTCCATCGTCACCAACCTCCTTATCCTGCTGCTACGCAAAATATTCCCCTTCCAAAAGGTTATGTCTCCCCAACTTTCACTCTATATGACGGGACCGGCAATGCCCGGGAACACATCTCTCATTCCTTTGAAGCCTTGGGAGAGCATGAACATAACCACGTTGTTCGCCTCAAGGAATTTTCAAAATCTTTAAAAGGAAGGGCGTACACCTGGTATAACAATATTGCACCTGGAACCATCAACAATTGGGGAGAAATGATTAACGCCTTCTATAGGAAGTACTTCTTTATGTCAGAACAAGTCACTCTCTCTGACCTTGGAAGGATGTTTCAGAGGGCCGGTGAAAATCCCAATGACTTTGTGAAAAGATTCAGAGTCCAAGCCTTGGACTATCATGATCTGAACGTCACAGAATAGCAGCTGGTGGACTTATGCATCAACGACATGCTCCCGGTCTACATAGCTCTACTAGAGAATCTCCGATTCCAGACTTTCAAAGAGCTCCACGAAGTAGCAAAGAGGTCGGAAACCACTGCACCTGCTCTGTTAGAAAGAGCAAAATCCAAAAAGACTGAAGAAGCACGAGACACTCGAGGAAGCAGAAGTCTGGTCAATAAGCATTACAATATGCAGCCTTCCATAAATATTGTAACAGAAGGGAGCAAACGCAAAGCTGAACCACAGCGCAAGAATACTTCCTCCACCCCTTCAAAGGCACAAAAGAAGGATAATGTGCAAACTTCTCCTCAGCATACATAGGATCCAGAAGCACCTGACTTTCCCTGCTCCATCGAAGAAGTCATCGAATTGCTGGAAGCCTGGATTCAATACGGTGTAATCAAATTGACGTATGTCAGGAAGGAACCAACTGAAGAGGCCATGGAAAATCCCCGGTACTGTCGCTTCCATATGTTTGTTGGCCATCCCACAAGCGATTGCAAGACCTTGAAGCGCATATTTAAAGAAAAGTTCGAGTCAGGATAACTTAATCTTGGAGCCGAAGGAGTGCACATAGATCCCCTTCCCGTCAGGACTTTCTCTATTTCCGAAGCACCAATCAAGGAAGCAGTTCAGTCATTAATAGAGCATGTCTGCGAATTGCTCTATCTATCGAAAGCACAAAGGGGAGATATGTTTACGACTTTGAATCACATAGTTTCTGGGAAATGCCTGCTAGTTTCAGATATACCTCCTGAACCTTCAGCCACTGACAAAGAAATGTATGACTGGGGACTTCTCACCACAGTGCACATTAAAGGAAATAAATTCAAAAGGGCTTTTGTTGACATCGGCACCGCCATCAACATCATCCCTTTGAAAACTCTCAGAGACACCGGCATTACTCGACATGAAGCTACTCACGCTCCCACAACAATCAGAGATCATGAAGGAATTTCCAGGAATGCATATGGCTTCATCAATATCAAAGTTACAGAAAGTTCAGTCTGCACTGAGACCAAGTTTTACATAATCCGGTAAGACCCTGGGTATGACATGATCATCAGAAGGACTTGGATCCATACTAGAAGACTGACCTTCATGTCTTCAGCACACTTCACTACTGACAGAGACTCCGAGTTAGAAGAAGAAGAGGAGAACGCCCCACCATTTGAACATCTAAAGGAAGTTGAAACCTTGATGGAACTTGCACAAGAATCTGGAGAGAGTCCACACGCCTTTGTCGAAAGGTTTCGAGCTCAGGTAAGTCTTATTCCTCTTGATTCTCCAATATTATCGATGTTCAAATATGCTACTTTGGTCTAGGGACTTCTCCTCATGAACAGTTTAGCAATTTCCAAGAGTTATGGATGGGTAACTTCACCCCGAGAATATTACACCCAATGACTGGGTTCAGCGTGTATCCATGATGATCATCCCGTCAAGAAATTTATTGATGAAGACCAGGCAAAACACGATAGACAGTATGCTGGATATCCTCCTCTACACCAGTGTCCATATGTGCCCCAACCATGGATTCAACACAAAATATTCAAGGCACGGACCATAAATCCAAACAAGTTCAAGGGAGAGGATTTGGTTCTTAAAGAAACTAAATGGGATCTCCATTCCGCAAGGAGCTCTAATTGGGAAGGACCATTTATGATCGCTAAATCCATCACCGGAGGATACTACAAACTGATCAACACGGATGGACGAACCTTACCAGTAATTCACGAGAATTGGCTTAAGATGTTTGTCTGAAACTATTGGGAATTTGAGGTACTGGGCGTTTAAGCATTCATGATGTCAGGATTTGGCATTTTAGGATTTTCTTTCATTGTATTTCAATTCCTCTAATACATTTGCAATACTTGCAATCAGTATTTGAATTCAGCAATTTATCAAAAATTCAACTCATATTTCTTAAAAGAAAATCTCTATCAAGTCCAAAAGAAAATCCTTAGCCATCTACCAATCCAAAACCATGATATCAAAACCCAAATAAAACCTCACATCTCTCAGAAATTCATAAGTTCAAGCGATTATGGAAAATGAATCAAAGAAAATAAGCGAAAAAAGATTTTTGCGCCTCTGCATCCTTCGAAGCCTGTAAAGCCGCCTTCTCCTTGTTCATCTCTTCAGTCAGTCTGGAAATATTGTCTTCCTTCTCCATCACAACATCATTGGGAAGTGGTATGTTATTTTCACATGAATCCTTAATAGCACATTTTCTTACGAAGCCACTTCACATTGAAGCCAAGTCTCTTAGAATTCTCCAAGTTGAACTCCCAATCAAAGAGTACATCTGGAGTTACGGAATTTATGGCTCTAGTGCATATATCTCTTACAACACACAAGAGTACATTTACCTACATTGTTAAAGCATAAGCACGCCCAGGATTCCTGTCGACAATTATATGGCCAAATTTCTCCCATATTTTCTTATACAAACCCACATATCCAATGGGAACGCTGAATCCACCAACTAACTCATGATAAGGGAGTGAGGCATCGAATGGAGGATCAAAGGAAACTCCTGTACTTGGATATTCGTGTACAACTATATGGTTTTCAATTACTGGAGCAACTTCTACAATCAGGGCAATAATTTCTTCAGTACTCTCCGCTGGTATTCTGGATTCTTTTATCACCTAAGTAGCGACGATCTGGGTCTCCATGACTTCATCAATAATGCTTTCATGGCATTGAGGTGCAGAGATAGTTTCCTCCTTATCAATAATCTCAGGGTCGCCCGTTTTATCATTTTGGGTCCCTTCATTCTCAACTTCGGTATTTTGCACCTAATACGAAGATTACATGAGATTAGGATCATCCAAGCATGAAACCAAAATAATTCATGAACTACAGCACACAAGTGGTCCAACATCATCAAAGTCTTTCGTTATACATGCTAGATGTCAGCAAATAACGTGAAAGTCATGAAATCACGTTTTACAACAAGCTCGCCTGAGAAGATTTTACACTGCCATGTACAACATGATGAACTGGGAGAAATTGGTGAAGAATCAATGGTTGATTTATATACCATTATCTTTGTATGGGTGTTACCTACAACATGTCAAATTTTCATGGAAATTGGATGAACGAGCAAAAAGATGTGGTCAAAACTCGGGACTACACAACATCTGAAAAAGTTCTGAAAGTTTTCCTGAAAGTTCACTATTTCGCCCTTTTCAGGCCCTGAACATGCTCAAAACTTAAAAAGATTCTTCTATAAATCTTGTAAATTTTCTAGGATTAAATATGCATATGCGGAAAATAAAAATCCGACAACAAACGAGGATTCTACGACGTTTTTCCTAAAATGCTGAGTTCTGAATTTTCTGGTGACGTATTTTCGGCAAAACTTGTCATATATTCACATACTTTCTCATTCATTCACTCATATACCAGCGAGTTTATACTTCTATGGATGAAATATGAGAGAAATATTTACCTGGGTGGTCTCTGAAGCGTTCAAGGAACCAGAATGGCTTGCATCAACATCGACAACTCTGTCGCCTTCATTCGTTTTGAATTCTGGGAGTTTTCTTCATTGCTATCCTTCGAACGAGTGTTATCGATATTTTCCATGTCCATGGAATTATCCTCCTATACATACCCCCAACAATTAACATTTCATTCATGAGGCGCCATGATTAATATGGGAAGAAATACTTACAACTTCTTCTTCATCACTCAAGTCAGAAATTGTTCGCCCAGAAATGGAAAACTGAAGACCGTCAATACTCGATGGAGTAAAGTTCTGCAACGGAATAACAAAGGTGGTTTTAAGATCCTAATTACGTGGATGAGAAGAATTCATGATGAAAGAGGTATCGACAACTCACCAGATGAGTCACTGGGGACTTTATAGTGTTGGGTAGCAGCCTATAACCTTTATGACTGCCTTCTCCGCCATGAACAACCGCCTCAGTCTCTGAGAAATCTACACGGATTCGAAGTTTTACGCTATGACCGTCCTGTGGTAAATTTCGACAACAAAATCAGAATACAACTATTATAATTTTATGAAGATTATATAAAAAATGTACCTGAGAGCATCCTGGAGATGATTTTCGCTTATCACCGGAGAGATACTTCAATCTTGGTTGACCAAAAATCATCTCATCAGAGGGACGACTCCTTACTGGAGGCTGAATGACTGTCACGAATTCATGCAATCACTCAAATTGATCGTCCCAGAATTCTACATAACCTGGAGTCACATATGCAAATCTATTGGAGCAAGGGAACCAGTATTGACTTCCTTCCACATGGGTATGATCTAAGAGAGTCATGAGCTGCTCAACTGATGGATTCCTCCTTCGAATAGTTGGAACACACTGATCTATACTCATTTGTTGAGCTGATCTATCAATATTATACTCCTCTACTGAAAGTTCTCCGTACGAAACCGACAACAAATGACCAGGGGTGCAGCTCAACATGAAAGATCTCTCACCATCGTTCGATTCCGCGCCAGATGACAAACTCGTGCTCTCTCTAGTATTGAAGGTCGTTGGTTAAGAAACGTAAGGAGGCACTGACACCCAAGGATGTAAATCGAACTCAGATTCGTCATCCAACACGCCAATAAGGCGTTCCTTAGATCGAGGCTGCTTTGTGGACCAACGCATGATCCTGGCATTATATTTCTCATGGAAAATATGACGAGCATCAGTATTCGGTCCTTGTAAAACATTACGGGGAATAGGTGCATAATTCTTGAAGTGTTCCCACATCAGAACTTGAAGAAACATCGTTTTAGCATAATATTCAATCTTCAAGAAGTTATTAGACACGATGGAGTCTATAACCAAAGAGTTAAGTTGAAATACAAGGAGCCCAAGAACAAACTACCTATCGGGAGTTGCTCACCTTGAGCCATATTAATAGAAAAGGGGATCACAAAAGGCTTCAACAAGTTTCCACTGTCTTCAAAAACATCTCTGGACAACCATAAACATAAGAAAGCATCAATGGGTAACATACCGTCGATAGGTTTATCAGAAACCTCGTCTTTGGGCCACCAACGTGTCAACCAGAGAGCATAGCATCCTTTACTTCCAGCCTTATTTGCTACCTCCATTGTAGCTGTCAAGACATGAGAAACGATGGTCTCCTCATCTGAAATATCCCCAGGGAGATTGCCCGTGATTGGGAGATGCATCAGAGCTGCCACGTATTCCAAAGTAATGGTGAACTCTCCCCATCTACATATTAAGGTGTGGGTAGGAATACACCAGCGAGCAAGCAAACACACAATATTTCTTGCATCATGAAAAATGAATAACTCTCTAGAAGCCTGAATGGCCCTTGTCACCTGCGCCTGATCGAGCATGGATCTCACATGAGGAAAACCCAACATATGCCTCGCCCATCCAGCAAACTTCTCCAAAGGTCGTCGAGAAAGCTTAAATTCTATGATCGATTCAAGGAGGACTCCTCGTTCAAGAAAAAACCGGATAACTGTCTTAGGAGTCACAAATTTATTCTGAGTGACAGTCCTGGGATTTATCAGAAGACGATACGTTGGAGATTTCAAATGCTTTTCAACTCCTAGAGTATTTTCCTCGAAAAATGCATCATCTATGTTCGGGACATTCTTAATCCCAGGAGATTCGTCCTCGTCTTCACCAACAAAAGTTTCATCCGTGCATGCCTCATCTCTAGAGATGTCATCATCAACACACATTTCATCTCTTGAAGTTTCGTTAACTTGGGAGTTGGTCATCTTACGAAGTAGCTGCAAAAATTCACATTACATTCTACTTCAGTACACCATCCAGAATCAAGGAAATACTAGCGTCTAATGGTAACTCTTAACTCTTACCTTTTATACTTCCACTAACAATAGTGATAGTAATGTTAGAGTTAACCCCTCAAAATCGTTCGTTTCTTCGAAACATACAAAAGACGAACAAAACTCAGATTTTTCATAAAATCATGAATATTTCTACTGTGTGAACATTCACCATGGAATCATGAAAACTAAAACATCATTTCATCATAAATAATTATTTACTTCTAAATAGTATTGCATAAAACTCAAGTTTTGATTTTAAAGAAAATAATATATATTTGCATATATATATATCTAATCTAACTAATATAAAGAAAAGAGGGTTTTTCTCCGGATTCACATGAACAGACTACATTACCCCTCCGTGTTTTTGATATTCTTCTCACGTTTTCGTAAATTTAGTTCAAGAAAGGGGTAAACACATGTTTTCTATTTCTTCTCCTAAAACAAAATCGAAAAACATCTAAATCTCTTCTCGATCCCATTTTTCTCCAGCGAAATCTCTTCCCTCTTCCTTCTTGGATTTATCATATACATATCAGCAGTCGTTCACCACCATCAACACTACCATCACTACTACCATCAACATCGCCGCCACCACTGTAACTAGTACCACATAATCATGATCAATTTACTTCAGGTACCCTCAATTTACGCCACCACCACCACCACCACCACCTCATTCATGCACAATCCTACTCAATTTTCAGGTACATATGTTTCTCCAATTTCGAATTTCCACTTTACTTTTGATTTTCCCGATTCCAATTTTCCCAAATTCATACACGATGATTGCATTTTCATTATTTTTTTTCTTCTAATGCTTGATCGAGTTATATTTTTCTTCTTTGATTCATTAATTTGAAAATCAGATTTTTGGTAAAAATGTATCCAGTATGATGGACTATTATAATCTAAATATAGAAAGATAAATTCATATCCAGAAGTCCAAGTAAAGACTAGAATTTCGAATTTTGAGAGAGCTTGAGAAATGGGATGAATTGATTAAATTAAGCTTAGAGTTTAAATTGAGTCTTAAGATTTAATACATGATTGAAGTTTTTCAACTCTAATTTTTCAAGGTAAGCAAGCCCATTTTAGCTTAATTTGATTACGATGGGGTTTCTTTGGATTTACTTGAGTGTTCACTGAAATGTTTACAAAAATGCTTAACTGAAATAGGGTAAACAACAACTTAGCAATGTACCCATGCATCTTGATCAACATAACAAAACATGTATCTAATTTCTGATAGGATTTCTCTTTCTCCTAGTTTTAAAGAAGTTCCCCTGCAAAGTTTAATGTTCTCGGACATCTTGGTAGATAGACGACCGTGGATGGTGGTTTGGTCACAGGAAGAAGAGAAGGCGGGATAGATGTTTATCGTAAAAGGGTAACTAGAGAACTTCCAAGGGAAAAGCCTTTTCATCTAAGCAGCTGCAAATGGTTTTTCATGAAACCAATGATGATGAAACTTAATAAACTTTCTGTTTGAAATTATTGACGTATGACAGACCTGGAGACTCTTAGTACTAGCTACTCCACATCATGCGACACAGGTTATTTTCTAGCAAGTTTTAGTTACCTATATTTCATGTTCCACCTGCCTTATGTTCTACTTTATCCAGTTACTATCACATGCTTACCCCATAATCTCTTAACTTAGAACACCAAAGACCACAGTGGAGGGCCTGGAGGCACAATATCCATTCTACAGGGCATGCACACACTATTCTATTTTACAAGATAATTTTTGCGATTTCATCACAGCTCCTTAAATGGGATCCGATGCTGGCTCGAGGAAGAGATCGCGTCTGGCTCCGGACCTCGCAAAATTCCAACACTTATTGACCATGCTCAACGTCGTGAACTGATCCAGCTAGAAAATGAAAAAGGTCAAATGTCGTCTTTTTCTTTCAAAATATTTTTCTCACATATTTATTTATGTATTAGTGTAATGAAATTGAGCGTATGTCTTTTGCAAATGTTATATGTAGCAGCAAAGGAGAAAGAGAACTTTTGTTTGGGTCTTGGTAGAAGCCGAAGGCTCATTCAATGTGCTAAACATCAAGAGTTGGAAAGTTCTGAAGATAAGATAAAAAGACAGGAAAATGAGTGTGGTTTTTACCAAAGAATACGACAGGAAAATGAGAAAAAACACAAAAATACGGAGCGAACAGAACGGCAAGCGCATCGCGCGTGCGTGTTATACTAGTATATATAAAGAAAACATTTTATTTACTCATGTAAATAAATAAAAAATTTCAATGTGAGCAAGGCTTACAAAAATAAACCTTGTGGACACTCCACGGTTTTGTTTAAAAAAAAAAATCCATGAACATACCATGGTTTTATAAACAATATTTTCCTTCGTACCGTCATACGTCTTTGAACGAAGGTTTATTTCAATTTTGTGAAAACATACACATTATAAGATAAAGTTTTGGTTTACATGAAAGCTCATAAACAAAATTTTATCATTCATATATGTATAAAGAAGAAAAAACCCCTCTTCGTATCATCGTCATTCTTTAAAACGAAGGGTTTATTTCTGTTTTGCAAAAATTCATCTTTTCATGATAAAACTTTGGCTCACATGAAAGCTCATAAACATAGTTTTATTATTGAACCTAAATATTCATATATGAAGAAAAAATCTCTCCTAAATTAGGGATTACTATTAGTTTTCAAAAACTAACGATCAAACGAACATATGTTTTCAAAAACGAGGGTTTTCGAAGAAACCCACACTCATATATGCACATGTATATAACTTCAACATGATCACATCATGAGACTCACAAAAAAAAAAAAAAAAAAAAAGTTTGGACGCATACCTGTCGGCGCCGGCAGAAAACAGCCGGAAGGTGGCGGCGGCGCTGGTGGTCCGACGACTATTTTTCCCTCTCCTATTTCCTGCTGGCGTGAAGGTGATGAAGGGATGATGAAAATTATAGTCTTGGGAAAATTAAAAAAAAAAAAAAAAACAATTCCTTTTTTATCAATTTTTATTTCCAAAACCTAATTTTCTAAGGATTTCCTTATTGGGCTCGGCCCGCGAATCCTAAACGACCAAGGACCCGTCGTCCAAATCAGCGGTTCAACACCAATTTATGCTCATCAAATGGTGCTCTAGCATGTCACTGGAATACTCATTCAAGTCATGGTATGCTCGTACGATTGAAATCCGGTAACATCTTAACTTACGACTAAGTTCAATTACTTACATTGTTTATGACCGGAAAATCACCATTCAATGTTGAGTGAGGAACACGGCTTTCCTCACTAAGCAGGGGACTTAATGTAGATGGTGGATTTTCGACGAAGGCTAAAATCGTAAACCCATAATCATATGAACTTCTGATCCAGCAATCAGATGCGAGAGTATTGAGACACGGGTCTCTCATCGAATCCTCTGACTGAGAATACTTTCTCTCAGAGTTCATGCAGATATGTAGTCTCTCGGCTGGACAACGGCATATCTGTATTGAGACACGGGTCTCTCATCGATTCCTCTGATTGAGAATACTTTCTCTCAGAGTACATGTAGATATGTGGTCTCACGGCTAGACAACAACATATCTCATGAATACTGAACACTTCAGTAATTATTTCTATATAGTATCACGAGATGGACGGCTCCTAGATAGCTTGCTTTGCTAGTATAGAGCGATAACGTCTTCAGGATACAAACAACGAGTTTACCATGACTATATAAAGGATATGAAGCTCCAGCAAGCTCATATCGGAATAATTAATGCTCCTAGATAGCTTGCTCTGCTAGTATAGAGCCATAAGTTAATTATTCCTAAATTCTTGGATTCATCCACAGTTTGATGATCTAAATATTCCGAAAATATTCAAATATTTTCGCAGATATTTCATTATTGCAAACCATGGTTCTTCCCAGCAAAAATCCATGGGTTAGTAATAAATATTCAACGCACGGGCGTCTGAGCTACCTCTGATTAAGCCCCGATTTAAATGGTGAAAGTGTACTCAACGATGATGCACTAACAATCACCGCACGAACGAGTATTTCAAGATACGAGGAGACAATGAACCTATGCAAAATAGGAAAGAAAATAATAAATAATTAAAAATTGACCAAGGCACTGGGAGCATGGGCCTACGGACCAACCGACCGTGCCGTGGTCAATCCCACGCCAGTTTCATATTTTTATCATATTTTTTGTTATTTTCCTTGAGTTCATGAAAATTCTTTCATTTGAACAAATATCCTTCGTTTTGAGGAAACTCCTCAGCTTCATGGTGTTTCTTTCACACTAAAGAAACAATATAAAATTAGGGAAGAATATTGTGGGGCGTGACCATTGGCCAACCGGCCATGCCTTGGTCCCAGCCGGCCCCACACCTCATGTTTCCTCATTATTTTATTATTATTTCCCTAATTTCATGAAAACTCCTTAATCTCATGATATTTCGTTGGTCCCATGAAAAATAAAATAAAATAAGGAAAACTCGTGTGCACGGGCCATAGCCGATCGGTCAAACCCTAGATGGCTTCACACGTCCCTTATTATTATTATTATTATTATTATTATTATTATTATTATTATTATTATTATATTTTTCATGTTTTCATAATCCCATGAAATTCCTTGATTTCATGATATTTCCTTCAAATTATGAAATTTCCTTTAAATTATGAAATAATACATAAAATTAGGGAAAACGCATGGGTCCTGGCCGGCCAACCATGCTCCAACCCGGTCCCACATGCCCACACGTCCCTTATTTTATTATTATTATTATTTATGTTTCCTTCATCTCATGGAAACTCCTTGATTTGAACAAAACTCTTTAATTTTAGCAAAACTCCTTGATTTTACCATATTTCCCTAAAATCATGAAAATATTATGAATTTTTTTGGACAAAACATGTGGGATTGGCCCCTTGGCTGGCCGGCCATTTCTGGTCCCACACTTCATAATTCTTTCACTTTTCCATTATTTTCCTTCATCTCATGAAGTTTTGACGGTTTTATCAAAAAACCCAGGTTTCTTCATATTTTCTAAAATGATTGCTCAAATGCACATCTGAAAATATTAAAATTCTCAGAACTGAGATGCAGACACTCTGGAGACATGAGCATGTTATATTGACCTACCAAGGTTGGATCTTTGGCTTTCAATGAGCCGGTCTTACATGTTTTCACAATTTGACCTAATTTGCGCAATTACACGTATTAGGTCCAAAACCCTTCCAAACGACTTGGAACTTCATGGAGCGATCAACACTTGATCCCGTGACCACCCATGGCCGGTTTCATGACCCCTTGGTTGGTCCTCCACTTCTTTATAATTAATTAGGTTTTATCACCTAATGCTGAACCCAACAGTAATTTGAATAAATGATTAAACCATAATGTAATCATTCTTTCATCAACAAGTCACCAACTCTTCAAGAGGTCTTGGTGTTTGCTCACGTGGGAATATGGGTGTTACATGATTGACCCACGGTCTCATGAAACCAATCCTTCATTTGTTCCATGGTTTAATTCCTAACAAACCATGAAGTGGTCATCAATTGATCAAATTAGGGTTTCTGAGTCCAAGGATCATGATTCTAGATTCAAACACTAATAAATTTATGACGATCTCATGATCAATATTCTTATTAATTATGCTCGGTTCAACTACCAGTATTTTAATTAATATTTTATTTTGGTCACGCTGCCAATAATTCATCAGATGAGCAACACTTGCTCAGATAAGCAATACTTGCTCAAATCAGAGAATATTGGTTCAACTATCAATATTCAACAAATCATCGAATGTCGCCTTAAATATCAACGTGAGGATCATTCCCACGTTCAATCCATGAGTTTCATAACATTTTTACAAAATCATGTTCAACTCAGTAAGTACATGGACTCATCGTCCCATGATATCACGAAGTCAGTAACTGACTAATCTAACCACGAGACGTCAATCGTATCACTTGGGGGGATATCAATTAGGGTTTTGGTCTGGCGGTCTATGACACGTGTGTTCAAACAAAGTAACTATCAATGTGAGCAAACCGTGCAATCAGTTGAAGGAGTTAACAAAGTAGTGGGTGGAAAATCAACCAAGTCTCTGCACGATGATCAACTAGTTTTAAACACGATCTCCACTTCCCCACTCTTTGATTCCATAAACTGTCACACTTCATGGGATCATGGTGTCTACAATTCCAGCAATATAAATAAGTCTCTGAATCATGATTGAAATAACAACATCAACAACGACGAGAATCTCACGTCTCATTGACATCCCGGGATCATCAACTCATCAATTGAGCAATTACTCTCAACTGAGCAATTTCAATCATTCAGAACTTATCATATTCAGAATTCACAACACACCCTCAATCTTTGATTACCATTGATTTCACACATTTCTTAGCTTCCCTCCTACAGATCAACCCATCCTCTCTTGTGACCGAATTTACTCTGGAACGGCCATTATCTTGGTTTAGGCCGGAGTACTACATATTGATCTCTCGAATTCAAAGAACTCCCTTTTTGCAGTGCATCCGTGTGAGGTTTAACATTTTTCTCGGTTCAAGGAGTCTCCTCCGCACGGTCATCTCCTCAATTCCATAAAAACCAGCAAATCGTTTTGCCCCATCTACACCTTGACAATTAACTTTTCTCTTCGATTTCTTGCTTGACTTAAAATTTTCAACTTCCCTAAGGCCTTATTGAACAAAATTTAAAATTTAAAATTTAAAATTTAAAATTTAAAATTTAAACTTTATATATATATATATATATATATATATTCAATTTTTGAGTAATAAGAAGACAAAAATTTACATGGCCAGAAGGAATTTAACACTTGGATCTTCACAACTTGTAATGTCTTAGTATCATGAACTTCAACAACTTATATCATTTGCTCTTATAACTTCTTGTAACTAAGTCTTCAACTTTGATTTTTGAATTATTCTTTTCTATTGTTGCTTCTAAACCTTAAACGTCTTCAACTTTCTTCATAGATTTTGATGTCGCTCCGCTTGTTGATGATGATAATTTTCTAATGAGAGAGAGTTGTAATCTAGTAACTAAGACTACATTGTGAGGTTGCTTTGTATTTCTGTCATTTCTTGACCTACTTTCCTTTCCATCATGGATGGTTAGGTCCATCACGGTTACCCTCTAAAAGGAACAAGTTCTCTCCTGAATTTCAAGGATCTCAATATCTTTTTCTCTAATGTCTTAATAGGTTGTTATCCATAGCATTCCAATTTCTATCTTTTCGGTGAGAAACAGTATGTAAACTTAGCTAATCGGATACCATGTGATGCTAAAAGTTTCAAAAGTGCAACTAAAAATTCTTCCCTACCCCCAAACTTAAATCTAACATTGTCTTCAATGTTTCTAATGAAAGAGCAATACCAAAAGTAAAATAACACGAGGATAAGTTGGAGAGATAGTACATGGTCGAAGAGAGAGAAAATCAAAACTAATATACAACATACAACTGCCTCGATGGTCAATCAAGGGTAAACAGGGTCCTCCAGAGGGACCTCCTCAACATCACCTGTAGGAAAGGGATCTAAAAAGGGTTTCAATCTCTGACTGTTAACTTTCGAAGAACTACTACCATCCGGTGTCTCAATTTCAACATCTCCATAAGGAAAGACAGTGCGAACAATAAAAGGACCCGCCCACCGAGAACGTAACTTCCCAGGGAAAAGATGCAAGCGGGTATCATACAGAAGAACTTTTTGACCTGGAGAAAATAACTTCCTGTTTGTGGGAGAAAACAACTTCTGCCGGTTTAGGTAATTTTGGGTGTGTGTGGATGATAAGTGAGTTTAAACCTTCAACAAATGTGTTGCACGATGAGCACTTTGATTCGAGAGGTAATCTATACAATTCTGGCCTAAACCGAAGACACGGCCGTTCCAGATTTGTTTCGGTCACAGGTGAAGGATGTGAGGTTGATCTTAAGGAGGGAAGCGAAGAAGGTGTTGAGAGTATGAAGGTGAAGGCTATTTGATGACTTGTTAACAGAAGGTTTAGCAGGCTAGAAAATGTTGCAGGCAGGCTCTGGGTGTTGAATACGATTAACACTTGGTTTTTCATGTTGTTCCCACTTCTGTTTTTGGAAATAGGGAGCAGAACCTATTTATATAAGTCATTAAGCCTTCTTCACGTCTCTCGTGGGAAGTGGAGGAAGTGGAGTGAGGGAAGAGTGGAGTTATGTGTGAATGTCACACGATCAGAACTGCCCACTTCTCCCATCTTGACTTAACCGCCCATGTCTTCCTAACACGTTCTTGTGATGGCGCGTTGCCGCACGCACGCGTAAACCGTCAGACCAATACCCCAGTTTGTATCCTCCGGTTGTGACGTGATTAATGTCTCGAGTGTGTGTATCGTGGGACCCACAGAAAATAGTGCAGGGTGAACCATGAACTTGGTATAACATCGCATGCAGCCATCTTCAGGTAACCGTTTGGAGGCTGTATAGACATGCCATGCCTTGGTCGGTTACCTTGTGAAGAAGAGTGACATATGGTGGTCATAGTGATACCTTGTTTGCTGGTTGATTCACACCCTAAGCCATTCGTCCAAGCTTGCAAAGCTGGATGGACGAGATGACTCGTAGCCTTTCTTGCGACATTTGGATGGGAGGCGCGCATGCTGCCTCTTTCGGCCCAAACGTTTGCATGTTTAGAGAGTTCCAATGGAGGAACCGATCAGCCCTGCATGGAGGTAGTACAATGGTGTTCACGCCCATGCCTTCTTGACTCGCAAAGATTTAATCTAAGCCACTCGACTCAGGAGGCAAAGACGAGTGGTCGAGATTAGAATTTATGGAGGGGCCGTGACATATCACCTTTGGGCGCGCGTACCGAGGAGCTTGATCACCGCCGGTCTTTGAAGATCATCTAGACGTGAATCCGGGCCCACGTTGGTCATGCTAGCATGCTAGGTTCCTTCTAAGTCTCCATCTTGGCCTTCCGTCCAAGCCTGCGAAGATGGACGCTCGAGATGTTTCTGCGCCGCAAACCCTAATTAGGGATTTAGACCGGACACTTTGAGCGGTCGGTTTTGGGTTGCGTGCACCTCTTTTGGGGAGACCGACCATGTATGCAGCATCTTGGGTCGACGGTAAGCATGTACATGCTTTCTCTATGACCTTGGGCGCAATCTAAGCCATCCAACTATGTCGGCGAAGTCGGATGGTCGTGATCGTTTTGGATCTTCTCAACCTGCATAAGGCGTTAAACTAGCCTTGTTTGGGCAATCGTTTCTTGCACCACGGCTTGCCTATGAGGGAGTCGGTCATGTAGGTATAAATTAGGCCCACCAATGGTATACCATCACTTCACTACTTGTTTTAGGGTATAATCTAAGCCGTCCAACTATGCCGGTGAAGTTGGACGCTTACGATTAAAAGAAACCCTAGCCGTGCGTCATGCTCACTTTGAGCGCACGTTTTGGAAGGACCAAACGTGGTTGGTCTTGACCGTTCGGTCATGTGTGAAGGTGGGTCCGAGGTGATCATGGTAGCATGCTCAGGACCCCCTAAATCTATATCTACACCCTCCATCTATGCTTGCGAAGTTGGACGTGTGAGATATATTTTTGGGTTTGTTTTCAGCAAGTGAGACTAACATGGATAGTCTTGCATGCGTTCAACGGGGCTAGTATAACCTACCGTCAGGTAGCCTATAGGTGTTTGCACGTCGAACACAAGGCTTTAATTAAATCATTAATAGTAATGTTGTATACCTACAGAAAACCGGGATGGTTGCCACATGCTCCGTCGGGATGGTTGCCACATGCTCCGTTCTGGGTAGGTATGTTTAATTCTCAGGGATGGTTGCACATGCTCCAATGAATTAATATGGCGAGAAGTATTCACCGCCTGAAGGCTTTATCCTTTGCAGGACGTCAGCTTACAAAAATTGGCTTTTTACAATTTTACCCTTTAAATAGAAATCCACCATCAACATTAAGTCCCCTGCCTAGCATGCAATGGTTATACTATTGTAGGGTAGGCATGAGATGGTGACAAATATACGTAAAAGAAATAAAGGTAACTAACCTTGGAAGGCAGCCGCTAGTGATTGTCCATGTGGATGTACCGTCGCAAGCATGAAATCTTGGGTGGGCCGGTTTCCCTTCTTGGTTTTTTGGAAGCAGAAAGGAATCCTTTTCTAATCAGGATTCTTCAAATTTTGCCTTTAAAAAGGGAGAACCCTTTTTCTGTTTTTTCTTCACGATTTTTTTTTTTCTTCTCGAGTGGATGTCCAGCTCTCTCCCGCGCCGCCGTCACTCCAGCCGCCGGAGTTCACCGTCACCGCTGCTGGTTTTTGTCACCGCATGATTAATTCCTTTACCGCCTGTTAGGGTTGCGTAGTAAAAGAAATCATAAACATGACGTTTGTTCCCTTTACCCTTGCATGTTAAAACCCAGGTTATAGCTTGGTAGAACCGTTGTCTTGAACTTGTAGACAAGATAGACAACTGTAGAAAAATATGTTGACATGTTGGCTTAGCTTTAGGGACACGCATGAAAAACCTTAGTGCCCGCCTGCGTGATTTTGAGGTACTCTTGCGCTTTCATTTACCGAAATTGCTGTAGAATCTTCATACAAACTCGGACTTCGACATTCCGCATATGTAACTTCAAGCCCAGAAAATTTCCAATCTTTAGTAAAGAAGCTTTTTGTATTTTGAGCGTGTTTAGGGGATAAAAACCGCGAAATAGCAAACTTCCAAGAGGTTTTCAGAATTTTTTCAGGTTGCGTGTCTTCTGATGTTTTGGCCACCCATTCTTTCCCTTTCATCCGATTGTCGTGAAATTTTGATATGTTATAGGTAACTTCCATATGAATAGAATGAAACATAACATAACACTAGATTCCATACCCATTGCTCCAAGCTCATAATCGAACACAGGGTAGTGTAAATTTCCCTCAACTGAGTTTGTTTGGAGGACGCTTGAACCATCCCAATCCCATGTAATCTCCGTATTAGGTGCCTAACAACGAAGTTGGGAATCACGATAATCTTTTATTGTTGTATGACCCCTTGGAAACATGCTAAAACTTCCAATCTTATTGCAGTACATCATGAAAGGAGTTGGTGATGATAACTCTGCAGCTTCTCCAGAAAAAAGTTTTGAAGTTGATAAACCAGAAGCTTACGCACATGAAGAAGTGATGTCTAAAATTGATTTGCCACTTCGTGAAGTTGGCCATGCCGTACATGGAATGTCTGTCTTGCATTTAACCATTGTCTGGGGGCGACTCCGTGCTCTTTCAGCTGCAATTGATATAGAGGAGAAACAAAGACATGAAGAAGCGTTGCGAGCGAAGTGGAAATGCGAGGCGTCACAAGCACCAGCAGGCTCGAGAACTGAAAGGTTTGCGGCTCGGTTGAAGAGACGGAGGGTTGAACACGAACGTCATGCAGGCGATGGGAAGTGTGATTACCCAATACGTGGTGGTGTAATAATCCTTGACCCTGATACTGATGAGACTGAAAGCCCGAAAGTGATTGGCACAATTTCCAAGGTTGCAATGGATTCTGTAAAAGGTGCAGAAGATACGCATGCTGAAGATGTTAAGGCGGCAGCTGCTGTGTCCGAAGAAGAAGTCGAGGCGTCTCTGGAGAAAACGGCACAAGATGTGGATTCCAGCAGTGATGAAGACGCAACCGGCAATTGATTTTCCCTGTTATTCTTCTTCGTAGTGTTTTTCTTTTATATACTCAGTGGCGGTTGAGTTTGAAGTTTTCTTCTTTGCTTGCTTGTCTTGAACAAAGTTTTATTCAATGTTGCTTTTCGAAACATGCATTTTTTTTTCTGCTTGTGCCCCCTGACGTGAGTCTGGCTCTGTTGAAGTAGATCATGTAGGATACCTTCCTCATCCCTTTTTACATGTTTTATTCCTCCCATATTACCAGGCCGGCATGAAGATTTGGTATGAGGATTTAGGGTTTTCTTTTTGGGTAATGGTGGTTTGAAGGTGACTCATAACTTTGTGTGATTTTATGAGAAATTGTAAAAGGAATGAAATCTTGATTACTTGAAGGAATATTGAAACCCTAATAAATATGAAGGCAAGCAGTGCCATCATTTTGAAGGAATTACAAATATTGTGAAAAGGAAAATTGTTGGAGGAATCCCCCGGGGGGATTAGAGAGGTGGTGTCGTGTCTTCAAGTAAGGTAGGGCTTGAGCCACCGTGAGTGAACAACCACACCTTCGAGTTTGTCTGCATTGATGATCTTGCAGTAACCGCCCAAGATAACATCTGCCACTAAGAATATTTCCTTTTCCTTTGCAGGCATATCGATGGCGGTTATCTTTACTTCCATGTTTCCAACTTGGAACGTGGTTACCTTTGCTACCATATCTCCGACTTGAAACGGATTTGGGCTTGGCATAACCGCTTGCTTCTGACACGTATCATTCTTGACTGCTTCCAAGCTTTTGGTGAAGCGCTTAAAGGGGCCAGTACTCCATTCACATCTCTTGGTGGTGGCCCGCCTGTCAGGTGAAACAGTCCCCGGTGGTCTAACAGGACAATCATCCACTACTTGCAAAGAGGGTCGTTCAATGAGACTTACTTGGGCTCGGAATCTCTTGACACAGGACAAAGGGCTTTCACCAGGGAGTTGCGTTATGCCTGTGAGTTGTTGGTATGGGGGCAACCGGCAGTCTTCGATTCTCCAAGGTTTGTTGGAAATCATTGGAGCTGGCTTGTTGGAGATTCTTTCATGTACTGAGATTGGTAAGGAATGTGCCTTGTGTACCCACGGGCGCCCCAGAATCATGTCGTAATCCGGATGTTCCTTAATTATATGGAATCTAGCTTGTGTTGGAGTGTTACCAATCTTGACATCAAGGTCAATGTATCCGTAGACATCCACAAATTCTCCTGTTGGGCTCTTGATCACAGTCGGACCATGGGTAGCTTCCCGCTTTGAGATTTTCGCAGCTTGCAGGGTCTTGATAGTAACGATGTTGAATTCAGAAGCTGCATCGATTAATGTGCTATCGAACTTGACATCTTTCAGATAGGCGACGGTCAAAAGTCCCCAATTTCCTTTGTTGGTGCTATTTTCCAAGGAGGCTTGAGACGCTGGAGCGACTTCCTTTTCTGGATACAATCGCCTGCCTAACACAATACGGTTGAGGGCCATGAATATATCTTGACGTTGTACCTTGGAAAGGTACAAGATTTCATACAGGTGTTCCATCATGGATTGTACAGTCTTGCGCACAGAGCTTCCAGAGATCATGCAACTTCGGACGGAAAGGGGGTCTGTGTGAACTCCTTCATTTCCCAATTGGAGATCTCCTGCTGCTATCTTTCCCCTGAAGATTTCTTTCAGCTTGTTACAATCCTTAGTTGGGTAGTGGATAAACCTATGATAACAACAGTACTTAGGGTCTGCCATGTCTTTCTCAGTTGGTGGACGTTTGATAGGAGGTAGTATGATATCATCATCCTGAATCCATGCCTCCAAGAGTTCTATTACTTCACTTATCGGAAACAGGAAGCCTGTGTCTTCGGTGCTCTGCGTAGGATCTTTGCCTGTTCCCTTTCGAGGCGAAGCTTTATGCGTTTGATTCGCACGCTTGGGTAGTTGTTCTGCCGCCGCTGGATATTTTATCTTTCCGCCTTCGCTTACTACACTGACAGAAGGGCCAGTATTATATTTCTTTTTGATGAGGCGCATGTTTCCCCGATTATCTCGTGAATCGTCACTCCGAACGATCCTGGTTCTTTCCAATAATGCTGGGGCGGTAGTGGCCGAACGTTTGGCTGCTTCATGGAGCTCTGAAAACGTCTGGAATCCCAAGTTTTCCAGCAGGGCGCGATATATGGGTATCATTCCGTTGATGCATAATTCCACCAGCTGTCGTTCTGTGACATTTGGTTCATGGCAGTCCAACGCTTGTGTTCTGAACCTTTTGACAAAATCATTTGGATGTTCATTGTTTCGTTGGGAGATTCTCCCCAAGTCTGAGAAAGTAACTTGCTCAGATACAAAGAAGTACTTCTTGTAAAACGCGCTGACCATCTCACTCCATTTGGATATGCTGTCGGGTGCAATATTTTTGTACCACGTATAGGCTCTCCCCGTAAGTGATTTGGAGAATTCCTTCAAGCGGAGAACGTGATTGTATTCGTGTTCTCCTAAGGATTCTAAAAATCGAGAGACGTGTTCACGAGCATTATCGGTACCATCGTAAAGGATGAATTGAGGGGAGGTGTATCCCCTGGGAAGAGGAATCATTGCACGTCTTGTGGATATGGAGGTTGGTGTCGATGCGCGTCCATCGGATTTTCTTTGCCACGATTTTGGAGGAGTCTCTCCAGATCTTCATGTGTAATAAAGTTGGATGATCGACTCCTTTCCCTGAGACGCTCCTGGCCCCTTTCTCTTGCGTGGTCAGCATCATAAGACTCTTCGTTCAGGTAGGATTGCGTAGCTGAGGCATCTGCTCCAGGTGTGCTGAACGTATCTCTTGATGACCTTTGAGGCTGTATCGACTCTTGTGGTAATCGATCGGTTAATGTTTTAAGGAAGGTGAGTACCTCCTTCTGAGTGGTTGCCATGTCTGCCTGAGCTTTAGCGAGGGTTTCTTGTCTCTCCATCAAGTCCACCATGGTGATAGGAGGTTGTCCTCCTCTGGGTCCTCCAGATCCTCGTCCTGAAAGGGAAGTAACAGTTGTTCTGGTAACGGACGGAAGTGTCATGCTTGAGGAAATGCCTGGATTTGCAGCCGCTCTGGCTCTTGTAATGGGAGGTGTCACGCCTGATGGAATGTCTGCTCCTGCTCCACTGGTACTGATGGTAGAAGACGCGATTCCACGAGACACATTGGTTGCACTGGCGGGTTGCACTGTAACACCAGTAATTGGGATATCAGCGCCACCAGAAGTGTTGTCGGTGTTAACTCCATCGTTGGTTGCTGATCCAGACCTAAGATCCACCATTCTTTAAATCATAGAAATTGAATTGGTATTGAAGAAATCGACTTCACAACCGAGAGATTAACCTCCCACTGTGGTCGCCAATTGTTTTTGGGAGAAAACTACTTCTGCCGGTTTAGGTAATTTCGGGTGTGTGTGGATGAGAAGTGAGTTTAAACCTTCAACAAATGTGCTGCACGATGAGAACTTTGATTCGAGAGGTAATCTATACAATTCTGGCCTAAACCGAAGACACTGACGTTCCATATTTGTTTCGGTCACAGGTGAAGGATGTGAGGTTGATCTTAGGGAGGGAAGCGAAGAAGGTGTTGAGAGTATGAAGGTGAAGTCTATTTGATGACTTGTTAACAGAAGGTTGATCAGGCTAGCAAATGTTGCAGGCAGGCTTTGGGTGTTGAATACGATTAACACTTGGTTTTCTGTGTTGTTCCCACTTCTGTTTTTGGAAATAGGGAGGATAACCTATTTATACAAGTCATTAAGCCTTCTTCACGTCTCTCGTGGGAAGTAGAGGAAGTGGAGTGAGGGAAGAGCGGAGTTATGTGTGAGTGTCACACGATCAGAACTGCCCACTTCTCCCATCTTGACTTAACCGCCCATGTCTTCCTAACACGTTCTTGTGATGGCGCGTTGCACGCTGCACGCTGTAAACCTCCAGACCAATACCCCATTTTGTATCCCCCAGTTGTGACGTGATTAATGTCTCGAGTGTGTGGATCGCGGGACCCACAGAAAATAGTGCAGGGTGAACCATGAACTTGGTATAACATCGCATGCGAGCCATCTTGAGTAACCGTTTGGAGACTGTATAGACAGGCCATGCCTTGGTCGGTTACCTTGTGAAGAAGAGTGACGGATGGTGGTCATAGTGATACCTTGTTTGCTGGTTGATTCGCACCCTAAGCCATTCGTCCAAGCTTGAAAAGCTGGATGGACGAGATGACTCGTAGCCTTGCTTGCGACCGTTGGATGGGAGGCGCGCATGCTGCCTCTTTCGGCCCAAACGTTTGCATGCTTAAAGAGTTCCAATGGAGGAACCGATCAGCCCTGCATGGAGGTAGTACAATGGTGTTCACGCCCATGCCTGCTTGACTCGCAAAGATTTAATCTAAGCCACTCGACTCAGGCGGAAAAGACGAGTGGTCGAGATTAGAATATATGGAGGGTCCGTGACATATCACCTTTGGGCGCGTGTACCGAGGAGATTGATCACCGCCGGTCTTGGACGATCATCTAGACGTGAAGTCGGGCCCACGGTGGTCATGCTAGCATGCTTGGTTCCTTCTAAGTCTCCATCTTGGCCTTCCGTCCAAGCCTGCGAAGATGGACGCTCGAGATGTTTCTGCGCCGCAAACCCTAATTAGGGCTTTAGACCGGCCACTTTGAGCGGTCGGTTTTGGGTTGCGTGCACCTCTTTTGGGGAGACCGACCATGTATGCAGCATCCTGGGTAGACGGTGAGCATGCACATGCTTTCTCTATGACCTTGGGCGCAATCTAAGCCATCCAACTATGCCGGCGAAGTCGGATGGTCGTGATCGTTTTGGATCTTCTCAACCTGCATAAGGCGTTAAACTAGCCTTGTTTGGGCAATCGTTTCTTGCACCACGGCTTGCCTATGAGGGAGTCGGTCATGTAGGTAGAAATTAGGCTCGCCAATGGTGTACCATCACTTCACTACTTGTTTTAGGGTATAATCTAAGCCGTCCAACTATGCCGGCGAAGTTGGACGCTCACGATTAAAAGAAACCCTAGCCGTGCGTCATGCTCACTTTGAGCGCACGTTTTGGAAGGACCAACCGTGGTTGCTCTTGACCGTTCGGTCATGTGTGAAGGTGGGTCCGAGGTGATCATGGTAGCATGCTCAGGACCCCATGAATCTATATCTACGCCCTCCATCTATGCTTGCGAAGTTGGACGGGTGAGATATATTTTTGGGTTTGTTTTCAGCAAGTGAGACTAACATGGATAGTCTTGCATGCGTTCAACGTGGCTAGTATAACCTACCGTCAGGTATCCTATGGGTGTTTGCACGTCGAACACAAGGCTTTAATTAAAGCATTAATAGTAATGCTGTATACCTACAGAAAACCGTGATGGTTTCCACATGCTCCGTCAGGATGGTTGCCACATGCTCCGTCGGGATGGTTGCCACATGCTCCGTTCTGGGTAGGTATGTTTAATTCTCAGGGATGGTTGCACATGCTCTAATGAATTAATATGGTGAGAAGTATTCACCGCATGAAGGCTTTATCCTTTGCAGGACGTCAGCTTACAAAAATTGGCTTTTTACAATTTTACCCTTTAAATAGAAATCCACCATCAACACTTCCGTAAAATATTTCTATCATGCACAAGTTTCATTTTGTTCTTATACTCCTTCGCACTATCGTAAGCATCTATATGAATCTCGTCCAACTCATTGAGCTGGAGTTTCCTATAGGATCCTGCCTTGTTAAGTGAAAAATTTAGCTGCTTAACAGCCCAATAAGCTCTATGTTCTAACTCAACAGGTAAATGACATGCCTTGCCATAAAAAAGCCAATAAGGTGACATTCCAATGGGGGTTTTAAACGCAGTACGATAAGCCCATAAGGCATCAGTAAGCCTAGACGACCAGTCTTTCCGATTAGGATTAACTGTTTTCTCTAATATACGTTTTATCTCCCTATTGGAAACCTCTACCTGACCACTAGTCTGCGGATGATACGGGGTAGCTACCTTATGTGTAATACCATATTTCTTCATCAAAAGCTTAAAAGGTCCATTACAAAAGTGCGACCCTCCATCACTAATTATATCTCGCGGTGTACTAAAACGTGTAAGTATATTATTTTTCAAGAACTCAATCACAACCCTATGGTCATTGGTTTTACACGCAACCGCCTCAATCCAATTAGAGACATAGTCTACAGTGACAAGGATGTATAGGTTACCAAAAGAATTAGGAAACAGACCCATAAAGTCAATACCATATACATCAAAGACCTCAACAATTAAAATCGGGTTCAAGGGCATCATATTCCTACGGGAAATGGTTCCTAATTTCTGGCAACGTTCACAAGTAACACAGTAACTATGGGAGTCTTTAAACAACGAAGGCCAATAAAATCCACACTGCAATATCTTAGCATAAGTCTTCTTAGCACTAAAGTGACCCCCACAAGCATGATCATGACAAAAGGAAATAATACTGGACTGGTCACTCTCAGGTATACATCTCCTAATAATCTGGTCTGGACAATACTTAAATAAATAAGGATCATCCCAAAATAAGTGCTTAACCTCGGCTAAAAACCTAGAACAATCTTGTTTACCCCAATGTTGGGGCATTCAACCAGTAACAAGATAATGATCACTATATTTGCATACCAAGGTGATTGGGAAACAGAGAACAATTGTTCATCAGGAAAGCTATCCCTTATATGAAGGGAATCATTAGGGGAACTAACAACTAGCCTAGACAAGTGGTCTGCTACTATATTTTCTGCACCCTTTTTGTCTCTAATGTCTGGACAAAATTCTTGTAATAAAAGGATCCACCTAATCAATCTAGGTTTGGTATCCTTCTTAGACAAAAGGTATTTCAAAGCAGCATGATCAGTATAGATTACAATCTTAGAACCTAAGAGGTATGATCTAAACTTGTCTAAGGAAAACACAATAGCTAACAATTCCTTTTCTGTGGTGGTATAGTTCAACTGGGCATCATTCAGAGTTTTGCTAGCATAGTAAATCACATGAAGCAATTTGTTTTCTAGCTGACCTAGCACAACACCAATAGCATAATATGAAGCATCGCACATGATCTCAAAGGGTAGGTTCCAGTTGGGTTCTTGGACTATGGGGGAGGTAGTGAGTAAAGTATTAAGCTTCTCAAAAGCCTCTAAACAAGTATCATCAAAGACAAACTTAGCATCTTTTTCAAGCAAATTGCAAAGAGGTCTAGAAATCAAGATAAAATCCTTAATAAATCGACGATAAAAACCAGCATGCCCTAAGAATGACCTAATATCTATTACGGATTTTGGGACCGGTAAAGTTTTAATAAGGTCAACTTTGGCTGTATCTACCTCTATACCCTTCGAAGATACGATATGCCCTAGAACGATTCTTGAACAAACCATGAAATGACATTTCTCCCAATTAAGCACTAAATTCGTTTCCTTACACCTAGTCAAAACTAATGACAAATGATTCAAGCACTCATCGAAAGACGAACCAAACACTGAAAAATCATCCATAAAGACCTCTAAGAACCATTCTACCATGTCAGAAAATATTCTCAACTTACAACGCTGAAAGGTTGCATGGGCATTACATAGCCCGAAAGGCATGCGTCTATACGCAAAGGTACCAAAGGGACAAGTAAAAGTGGTTTTATCTTGGTCTTTTGGGGCAATAGGAACCTGATTATAACCGCAGTATCCATCTAAAAAGAAAAAATGGCTACGTCCAGCTAATCTTTATAGCATTTGGTCGATGAAGGGAAGGGGAAAGTGGTCCTTCCTAGTGACCTTGTTCAATTTTCTATAGTCAATGCAGACACGCCAACCCGTGGTCATTCGGGTTGGGATTAACTCATTGTTATCGTTCTGGACTACAGTAATACCGAATTTCTTGGGAACAACCTGAACGGGGCTGACCCACTTACTGTCTGAAATAGGGTAGATAATGCCCGCATCTAACAGCTTAAGAACCTCGGTTCGAAATACTTCTTTCATATTAGGGTTCAGTCGACGTTGCATTTCCCTAGAAGGTTTGGTATCTTCCTCTAAATAGATTTTATGAATACAAACAGTAGGACTTATACCCTTAATGTCTGCTATGATCCACCCTAAAGCTTCCTTATTGTTTTGAAGTACGGTCACTAGCCTACTTTCCTGATCACTATCCAAGTCGGAAGCAATAATCACAGGTAATGTTTCAGATGGGCCTAAAAACACATACTTCAGGGTATCTGGTAATGGTTTTAGGTCCAACTTAGGAGGCTTTTCTAACGAAGGAACTAGGGTAGACTTAAAAATGGGCAGAGGTTCGAACTTAGGTTTCCAACCATTACTAGTGCCTATCAAAGGGGTTGAGTCTAACAAAGCATCACCTCATTCATCACATCATCATCAAAATCAATCCCAAAGTGAGCTAGGCATTTCTATAATGGATCTTTTAATAAAGTGTTTGGTAATGTCTCCTCGACTAATGTTCCTATCATGTTCACCTCTTCTATGCACGAGTCATCTAGTTCAGAGGGTAGCTTACTAATATGAAAGACGTTCAGCTCAATAGTCATATTAGCAAAAAACAAATTCATAATACCAGTTCGACAGTTGATGATCTCATTGGATGTAGCTAAAAACGGGCGACTTAAAATTACCGATATCTGGTTCTCTGGGTCAGGGAAAGGTTGAGTATCTAGGATACCAAAATCCATTGGATAAATAAACTTGTCGACCTCTATAAGAACATCCTCGATCACACCACGAGGAATTTTAATGGACCTATCAGCTAACTGAAGAGTCATCTGGGTAGGTTTTATCTCACCAAGCCCGAGATTGAGGTACACATGGTATGGGAGTAAGTTCACACTGGCTCCTAAGTCAAGAAATATTTTCTCAACACGGTATTTACCTATTGTGCAAGCAATGGTAGGGGACCCTGGGTCTTTGTACTTAGGAGTAGTGGTATTCTGAATAATAGAACTCACTGACTAGCTAGGAAGGCTTTCTTTTGAACACTAAGCTTACGCTTTCGTGTACACAAGTCCTTAAGAAACTTGGAATAAGTAGGAATCTTCTTAATCGCATCTAATAATGGGAGGTTGATAGTAACCTGTTTAAAAACCTCCAATATATCATTAAAGATGGACTTCCTCTTAGTTGGAACTAGCAGCTTGGGGAACGGGGCTCTAGGAACAAAGCCTTGCTCAATATGACCCTCATTGGTCTCTTTAGAGACTCTATCAGTCTCCTCATCATTTTATGGATCAAAAGGGTGAACTACAGCATGTTCATTATCAGGCATGGTTACCTTGTTGTCTACCACTCTATCACTCTTAAGGGTTTTAATAACATTCACATGTTCTGATAGTCTTCTACCTACTTCATGAACTCCTCTAGGATTGGGTTGAGTTTGACTAGGAAACTTACCTTTTTCCCTCAAAGACTCATTTATATGACTAACCTAGGTTTTCAACTCGGAAATAGCCTGAGAGTTAGCATTACCTATACTCTTACTTTCTTCGATCCCTTGTGCAACCATTTGGTTGATCTTTTCAGAGATTTTAATAAACGAGGCGAGAGTCTCCTCTAAACTTGTGATCTTTTTATCCAAATGGTTCTGGATCTGGGGTTGACCTGAAGAGTTCTTAGCATAACCAAAACACGGAGGAGGCTGAGAATTACTAAACTGACCTTGATTCTGGCCCTTAGACCAAGAAAAATTAGGATGGTTTCTCCAACCAGGATTATAGCTAGGTCTCTGAGTATGGGTCAAACTTCTGACGGTTCTCAAACCTAGCATTGTTATAGATAGCATGAGCTTTCTCTTCACTAACCTGACCTTCCCAAAATGAGTTATCGGCCTCTATTACACAACTAGAGACTTGAGAGGTTCTATTAGGTTCAACAAGGGACCTATTTTTAGACTGACCCATTTCCAAAGCTTCTAACCTTCTAGACAAAGCATCAAATTTAGCATCTGACGCCAAACTCGTATCTACCATATTGGTGCAACTTCTATTAACCAAGATTCTTTTAGGGGGTTCAACACAAGACTCCCAATGTTGGGATTTCTCAGCAACAACTCCTAAGAAGGTAAAGACATCATCAGTACTTTTACTAGTAAACTCACCAGCACACATAGACTCGACCATGGCTTTGGTTGAATAGTCTAAACCATCATAAATAATCTCTACGAGTTTCATCTTATCAAATCCATAGTGAGGACACTGGGATAGGAGATCATTGAATCTCTCTAAAAACCTATAAAGAGACTCTCCCTCTTGTTGTACACTAGCATTAATTTTCTGCCTAATAGTTGCAGTTTTATGCTTAGGGTAGAATTTCATATAGAAAGAGGCAATAAGCTCCTGCCATGTTTCAATGGATTCATATGGTAGGTTGTTAAGCCATGTCTAGGATTTATCTCTCAAGGAAAAGGGAAACATCTTAAGTTTCAAGACTTTATCAGTAGGGTCTTTTATTCTAACTGTCCCACAAATTTCCTCAAAGTCCCTAATATGAAAATAAGGGTTCTTATCATCTTTTCCTAAGAATATAGGGATCATCAGAAGAATACTAGGCTTTATCTCGAAATTAGCCGTATTGGCTGGCAATTTAATGCACGAAGCTCGGTTGGTCCTAGTTGGGAACATGTAATCTTTCAAAGTAGTCATTGCTGGCACATCTAGGGGCACTTTCTTCACGAATAGACAGATTCTCAAAACTGAAGTTTCCAAAAAACGGGGCTCTCAAAAGAAGAGTCTTCGAGCTCCCCGCCTTCACAAGAAGAACTACTAGGTTTGTCACTAATCTAACGACCTAGAGTGTTTATTTTCCAAGCCTGTTCTCTGATGACCTCGGGCATACACTAGAAAACCAAAACCAAAATAAAAATAAAAATCCTAGAAGAAGAGGAAGTTCTATGCAAACACAAACAAGGCTGACTTCACCAAAGCAAACCTAGAGATTTCTAGCAAACAAAAAGCATGATGGCTCCACTTAGATTGTTTTCAAGACCAGCTTCTAATACTTCGAAAGGGAATTCGTTACAATCTGAACAAATCCCTCTGGAATCAATACGAGTTTAAGCAAGTTGAATAAAGGAGAGGGAAGCTGCGCGAAGCTTTGATACCCAATGCCTCACCACATTACAAGGCGGCGCAGTCACGCATTCAACTTACAGAAACCATTATGAATTTCAAAGCATGCTCAAAAGAGTAACCAATATTTTTCGAACGAATTTCCTATTAAGCTCGTTACCCTATCAGCCTCGTTCTATTCCAAATTTTAAAGCTTAGGTTCGCGTTAAGTATCGTTTTCCTAATGCGGGCAAGAAGGGAACAATGATAAAATCCGAACCCTTATCTTGTATGGCCAGTCCTTTCCCTTTACTAGGAATTTAAAACATCCGTATTCAAGTCCTCAGCATATATGCAAATGAAGGAATACAATAACTCACTGACAGGGGATTCGCGAGTGTTTCGACAAACTTACCTCCCTTTCCAGACGGGGATGCACCGTTGTAGTCGACTCGGGCCATGACTCCTATGTCATGTACGAACCCGAGGGTCCGAGGTGATATCGTAATCACCGTCCTTCTCTGCAAGCAATTTAATATTTAATACTACCCTTCCATAGGGTTTAAAAATAAAATAATGTCCAAATGTCCAAGTCCAAAGTCCAAAGATTAAAGTGTAAAAGAAAAAGAAAATTACAAGAATAGAGAAATCCTAATACAATCTAAAAAAATAAACTCTTTTTTTTTCCTCTCTTTTTTATATAAAAAAAAAATCTTCTTCTTTCGCTCCTTTCGCTTTGCCTTTTACTCCAAGTCTTAAATATTCACCAAAAGCTTTGGCACAATTTTCTTTCGCTCCAAATTCCAAATTCCAAATTCTGTAAGGAAAAGACAAAAACAAAAACGTAAAGAAGAAAAAATAAAATAAAAACAAATAAAAACCTAAAAAAGAAAACAAAAAAAATCTAAAAACTCTAGCCTAAAGACAAGTCCGTGTCGACGGCGCCAAAAATTAATAAGATTTTTAATTTGTTTGTGGTTGTAGTAAAATAGGTTGTCGTTCACTCAGACGTTGTTGAGATTAAATTTAAAGGTTTATATAAAATAATAAATAGAAGAGAGATTCACTGGGCCTAGGATTTCACCGAATTCATATCAATAGGTTCAATTATTTATTCTTCGGCAATTATCGCTCAATAAACAACATGGACTCTTATTTTTGCCAAGGTAGATTCTCCAAATATTAATTGTAAAACTTAAGCATGGGACATCTAAACATCTAAGCAAGCATGACCCATCTAATAAAATGACAACTAATTTTTTCAAATCATAATTCTATTCAAAATAAGTGCAAAAGTCAATTAGAAAATAAAATAAATTCACCCATGTGTGAAGTTCAGCTTCCTCCATTGATCCAGTGTTGGGGTTTAGTTCATCACGTCAAAAACACACTTAAAATATTTATTCATGGCTCAAAAGTGTTTACAAATGATGAAAGGGAGAAAAATCAAATAAACCAGGAATTTACAACAGATGAGAAGTGTTGCAATCCTCTGTTACAGTATACGATAAAACAAAAGTATTGTAGTCACTGTTCAACTATCGCTGGAAAGCCTGTTGAAAAACCGGGAATAAACCATGGTTTATTAACGACAGGCTTTCTCAGCCTTATGTTCTTGGTGCTCTTTCCCTAAACTCTCTGTCCCCTTCTATGGCCTCCAGATACTCATATATATACCCACAGGGCCAAATATCTTCAGTTTAATTATCGTATCTTCTCGCAATTAAGAAAAATAACTTGGAATATTTTCACGAGTCTGTAATGAGGATTGTTTCCCTGTTTATCTTTATTATACGGAAAACATCATCAGGGATCGTACAAGCATGCTTAGAAGGATTCAAATACTCTAGCAACACACGCCAGCCAGAGAAAATCATATGAGATCCCGTGAAAATTTCCCGCTCATCTGTTTCATTCCCTCGGTGAAAATCTTCCTCTTTTGTCGAATCTAGTGAACTTACCAACCCTGTTTAATCTCGAAAGATCCATGCCAACCAATACCAACGAACAGAATCACGAGAATCTCGTGAATAATCATTCCCAGAGAATCTCAGAAGTTACGCAGGTGAAAGAACTGTTTCCCGCCAAAATTCATCTTTAAATCGTGAAGAAAGGGTGAGGTGCCCTGATCCAAAACACGAGCGCCTTTAACAGCTGGGATGCCCTGATGTGCCCCTTAACCAATATGAGGGTGCCTTTATCATTTTTCTCCCGGGGGTCCAAATAGCACTTTTTGAGAAACTTTTTCCACACAAGTGTATTCCTCCAAAAACACATACACAAACATAAAAACACCATAATAAGTACAAAAATCGAGACTAATAATAGAGACATTGAGGACAATTCAGACACAAAAATGTGTCTATCACTATGCATGCTTGCTTGGATGACACTCCCGCGCTGGCTTTGGTTAGCTCCAAGCAGGCTTCGATATCTGCGCCTGCTTGGCTTATCTCCATTCTTTCTCCGATCTCGTGCATGCTTGGCTCGGGCTATTATACCTGTTTGTACCAAGTGTCTTGTTTGCACGACTTAATGTCGATCTTGCATGAACCAATACAGTTTTGTTTCATTTAATTCTTGGAGCTATGCCTGCTTTATTCACATGCCTGATTGATCAAAAGTGGGCATGTGCCTGCCTTGCTCGAACATGGACATGCCGCGTGCCTACTTCATTCGAACGTGGACACGGGCGAGATATATATATATATATTTTACATAACAGCAAGCCATTTTTCCCTCAGCACGAAGTAATGATTTCTTTCTTTCGTACTTCATTATAGTTGTTTGGAAATGAACGAAGAGGTTCTTGTTAATATGTCACCTGGGGATAATGCTGCTGCCAATGGGAGTGTGGAAAATTCCAAAGACATGCCAAATATATATGACAAGCTTTTTACTATGCCTTTCCTAAATATTAGAAAACATCCCGGTCACAAAATAATCTTGCTTCCAGGCTCGGAAAATGAAGATGCTGCTCCATCATCTTCTCCAGCGTACGTGATGAGGTTTTATCTTCAGAAGAAAGAGTATACGCCATCTCCTATTGACTTTAAGGTTCGTCAGACTCCACTGAACTCTTATGAAGGATGAATGAGATGCATGTTGAGCAATAAGCATGTCAGGGATAACTTGACCAAGGCGCAGATCGTTGATGCGGTAATGGCGTCTGCAACTCTTCACATTAATAATGACTCCCCAGGCTTAATCACCTTCATTTCCCGATGCCGTCCCTCTATACACACATCTATATGTAGGTGGAGAGAAATGACTATCACATTGGAAAGAGTTGCCGTGCTGATGAACCTCCCTATTGCTGTAAATCCTCGCTACGAACTCTCTACCGAAGAAAATGCTATCCACAATGCCATACTTCATAAAGTAGATGAGTACGAGAAACAGAAAAAAAAAAGACAAAGTGTTTTTACACTTGGTGGGTATCTGAATGGTCTCCTAAAACACCAGGGCCGGGCCAAGCTTTGGATAACGACCACAGTGTAGTTGCATTCCTGTCTTTATGGATGTCCAGGGACATCTTTGATGATGGTTCTGGGAAGAAAGCCATAAGAAGCGATCTCATCACATTTGCTATAAAGTTGGAAAAGGGTGTGGTCCTACCTATAGGCTCTTTATTCCTTAGCTCGTTGTATTCTCATCTGGATGTTTTGGCTGTAGAGATGTATGCTTCCAACGGGTATAAGAAAGTGGAGTCATATATCCACGTTGTTTTTCTTCAGGCGTGTCTATGGGAGCATTTCAAGAGTTACGCTCCTGCTCTAGAAACTTCGCTTCCTAGTTTGTACGGTGGTTCGAGAATACTCCGTTGGCAGAGTAGACGTCCGAATCCCGGGTTAATACTTGTCAACTTTCTCGATAATGTACACGCTATAGATTTTCGCCCGTGGGGACCGGTCATCCTTCCGGGGTCCAGCCAGAAACTTCTACCACCGCTCCTGGCCTTGTGTTATCTGGAGGGAAGTATATGAGTCTTGGAGAAGCCATCTTTCTGCGAAGCTTCATGTCAGGTTACATCCCTTCTTTCTTTGATGGAGTCCTTACTGTTGTTCCTTATAACATCGACAGGGTTGCACGCCAAATGGGATTTGATCAGGGTGTTCCAATCCGTCATCCACCAGTGCCTTCAGAGGATCTCAACCTATATATTGACAACGCTGACGTCTTCTCATCAGATCAAAGCTTTCCCTTTCTGTCTATCGAAAGAAGTCCAGTGATAACTTCCAAGTATAAGGACTTTTGGAGTGAGAAACTCTTAGTTTTCCAGGCGTTTTATAATGAAGTCGCGACAGTCTTCCGTGGTGATCCATCTCCTGACATCTTGAATAAATCCAAACGATTGAAGCCGCTTCTAGGTAAACGAACCAGGGCTGATACCACTGACTACAGTCCCCAGGCTAAGAAGCAAGCACGTGGTACCGTGGTATTCAACTCTTCTAATATGCAGGTATTAAATCTCTTTGACCCTTCAATCCACTCTTCTCGTGTAATTATATACTAAAGGTAATTCTCATTTATGATCAGGGAATACCGAAAGAGAACGTCTTCGCAAGACTGGCACGCAATCATAATGAGGAGTCTGGAGATGTTGATCCTCATAATGAGAAGTCTGTCAATACTGATCCTTACGCTGAAAAGTCTGGCGATACTGATCCTCTTCAAGACAATGACAGGGATGGTGTGAGCTCAACCGAAATAGATAACTTTCAGAGCGGCAACTTCAGTGAGCTTGTAGATGAGGCCATGATAGAAATCAGTCTTCAGAGTGAAACAATCATCGCGAGGAACGCAGGAGAGACAACTCCCACGATCGAGGTAACTCCATCCAGAGATTCTCCTGAACAAGCTCCAGCAATCGATGAAGCAATCGTAAGATCTCTTGCAACTGAGAAGGCCTCTGACGAAGTGTTGGTGATGCAACCCGCTGTTCCTGGAGTTGTGTTTGAGCCTCCTTTAGATACTACTTATACAGGTCATGTGCTGGTTGGAGGATTCAGTGTGCCGGCTCAGTTCGAGGAGTTATATACTAAAATATAGAACAAGTATGGTCACATCACCACCTCTCATATACTTAAGAGTCGCTTCACATTTGTAAAACGTGTTGAAGAAGCATTATCTTCCATCTATGACATGAGCATCGTGACTGGACGCACTGTTTCTGAAGAGGTAATCAAAAACTGGGAGTTCCACCTGGAAGTGTTCGTGAAGTACGAGTTTAACGCCCCCTGGTTCTGTGAAGGACTTGCCGAAATCCATAGGTTACAAGAAGAAATCCATGAAGTCCCTCCGCAGACAGCATCGCTTGCCAGGAAGAGAAGATTGCAAGGTTGTCTAATGAGTTGAAGATGGAATAGGCCATTTTCCAGAAAATGAAAGCCACTCTTGCACAGTAGGACGGGTTGTTGCTGAAAGACTTCCCCTGAATGGTTTATGGCGACCACTTATGTTCTTAGGAGTTTTTGAGTGATGTGAGGGTTTCCTTTCACAACTTGATTTTTAGGTATTGGACCGATAGGTGATTGAATTTTGAATTGGTTTATTTTGAGATAGTTTTTGTGAATGATTTTTTGAGAGAGATTATTCTGAATGGAACTTGCATTCTGGTTATGAATAACGTGGCTACTACAACGATATTGTTTATATGGATTTGCAAATATCGTGCTATCATGAAAAGGAACAAATGTGGAGTTTGATCATCGAATCTCTCTCGGGTGCCAAGTCCCCAGTAAATTCTAAAACTATCTTGTAAAATTGTGTGATAATACTTACTTTCTTTTTGGAATTCCATCTGCATGAAATTGGACCTTTCCTAGTATTGACTCCAAGAAATTGCACCCATTAATCTCTGGAGACGATAGGAAAATCTTCCAAATCAAGCTTCTTCTGGATAATGTGCTTCAAGGTGTTGCATTCACTGGTAGGGTGGTGCAGAAAACGGTGGTAATGACAATATCTTGGATCAATCATCTTTTGGTCAGTTGGTTGACGCCATACCTGAGGCAGTTGGACCTCCCCGTCTCGTACCCACATCTCCAATAATTCTAAGACTTTCTTTATTTAAAATGGGAAGTGCGGGTATCTCGAGCTAGAGTTTGCTTGCATTGACGAATGCTGCTGTGATATCCCTTGTTGACTTTGGTATGAAGAATGATTCGGAGTTGGAGCATAAGTGTGCATCAACATATATGCGGCTCGCTTGGTTGGCCGTCTTTGCTAGGATTCAGCTGCCATCGAGGGATTCATATCGATGAGAGCATCATTATCAGGCGGCTGAGTCAAGTATTCCCAGCCTTTGTATTCATGTGACTCTTGGCTGATTTCTCCTTCTTCAGGCAGTTCCTTGTTTGGCTGAAAAGTCGCGGTGGATTGAACAAATTTCTACACTTCAGTAAGGGTTTTGACATATAAATCTCCCAGCAAGGCTTCATAAGCTGGGCCTTTTCCTTATCCAATAAAGGTTATGACATCCATGACAAGTCCTTTCCTATGTAGAGTTGTTTGGAGCCTTCTCCATTAGCCGGGTCATGCCGCTCGTCTCTCCCTGACCTCCTGATGTGGCCATGTGTTCTTTATGCATCCTTGTTGGTAGAAATATGATTTCTAGGTAGAGATTCAACTGTGTCGTCGTTTGCGACGCTCCTTATAGAACCTTCTTGTAATTGAACTTCTATATCATTCAAAAGATGGAATGTCTCACTCTGCCTTCTAGCGATACCAGCTTGATTTGCTAGGACGTCTTCTAGCATTCTGGATATACTCTCCATGAGGTTTGGATCATTCACGGCTTCCGGATAACTCGGCTAGGGAGGATACATCATAAGACAGAAACTGGACTTTTCAATTAAAAGAAATGATCAGGTTTATGGTTGAAATGGATCTAAGATCTATCCCCTTGAAATTGAGAAAATCGAACCGGGTATTGAAAAGATGAAATTGAGAGTCGGAAATTGATATTGCAACCGAGAGAGTAATTTCCCACTGTGGCCGCCAATTATTTATGGGTAAAAACTATCTCTGCTGGTTTTGGTAATTTGGGGTATGTGGATGAGAAATGAATCTAAACCCTAAAAAAATGCACTGCACAGGAGTGCTTTTGATTCGAGAAATCAATCTATACAATTCTGTCCTAAACCAAGAAATGGTCGTTCCAGACTTGTTTCGGTCACAAAGTAAAGGAGATGGGGTTGATCTTAGGGAGGGAAGCGAAGAAGGTGTTGAGATTGTGAAGGTGTATGCTTGTTTACGACTTGTAACAGAAGGGTGAGCAGGCTTACGATTAATGCAAGCAGACTCTAGGTGTTTGAATACTTTTCGTATTAACACTTGGTTTATGTGTTGTTCTCCCTTTTGGAAATAGGGAGGAGAACCTATTTATGCAAGTCATTTAGGCCTTATTCACGTCTCTCATGGGAAGTGTAGAAAGTGGAGTAATGGAGTAGTGGAGTTGTGTGTTAATGTCACATGATCAGTCTTGTCCACTTCTCCCCTCATCACTAACCATCCATGTCTTCTTGACACGTTCTTGTGATGGCGCGTTGCACGCTGCACGTTGTAAACCGCCAGACCAATACCCCAGTTTGTGACATGATTGATGTCTCGAATGTGTGGATCGTGGGACCCACATAAGGTAGCATGTAATGCTAGATTAAATAACTAAGTTATTTAGGAAGTCGATACTTGTGAAGTATCGTGTGTATTCTATGCAGGTACTGCATCGAATATATTCAGCATGTACGAAGCATCACTATTTTAAGTCTTAACGGAGTAAGTCACGAATTTATGCGTCTTAAAATAGCATCACATCCAGCCTTCTTCGAGTGATCGTTTGGAGGCTGCATGGGCGAGCCATACCTTAGCCGATCACATTATATAGAAGAGTGGCGGACGGTGATTATGGTGATATCTCACTTGTCGCCTAATTCTCATTCCAGGCTATCCGTCCAAGCTAGCGAAGTTAGACGGATGAGATGGCCTGCGACCCTAATCTACGACCGTTGGATTAGGGTTTGGGCGGTATGCAAGCTGCCACTTTCAGCTCAAACGAATTCAAGCTTAGGGAGAATTTCTGGAGGGACTGATTAGTGCTGCAAGGAGGTGGCACACTGGTGTTTACGCCCATGCTTGCTTGACTCGCAAAGGTCCGATCTAGACCACTAAACCAAATATAATGGCTATCAAGATCATAAGAATTCTGCAATACACATAAGTTGGAAATCATGGTTGGAAATCCAACTTATTCCTTAGCCAAAATAAAACAAGGTAAACCTAATGGAGATCATCACAATAAGAACAACACTACCAGCAGTAACAATCAGTTTCTCAAGCCAACAATATTGACTCAATCTTCCCTGTAATTCTAACATTCATCTATAACATTCATTCTGATTATAGAGAGACTCATACACACCCACTATTCTCATCTACGATATCAGTTCACAGCTCCATACCCTTGTGTATTTTTACCATCACCATTAACATCTCCAACTGAACTGTAACCTCTTCTTTCATCAGAATCACCAACTCTTGCACTTGTTCTGCACCATTGTTTCCTTTCCTTTTATCTGCAATACAACTACAACCAATGCACCTGCAATGCTCATTTGTTCATTCTGCAAACTCTTAAACCACAATCACCAGCACAAACTACATAGTCATGACTTGCTCCATATACCAATGTCATCTCCTGCAGCTACAAACACCATTGCCACGACTAACTAAAGCCATATCTCCTTGGCCTCAACTACTAGCACCATCTCTGCCTAGGACTAACCATAACAACACACAACCACTGGAATTTCCAACTGCAGCTGCACAAATCACTGTCTAATACCCACACAGTCGCATCACCTTCCTCAAGCATTTGAACTCAGACACAACATCAATTTCAGTAAGTCTCGCCAAACTCCCACTGCCTGTTTTCTTTCCTTGCAACTCCTGAATCTCAAATCCACCTTCTGCAACACACAATTCACAGACCTGTAGTTTCAATGTAACTGAATTTCTGTTCAAAACTACAGCACCACCAATTGCATTCATCAGCTCAGCTCCAACTATTTACTAGCCTTCTGCAAACGCACAACTACAACACACAGGTTCAGTTCCAATCCATCTCAACCATTCATACCAGCAACACCATCTCATCTCTGTAGTTGCACCCATATTTACACTCTGCCAGTTCTAGCATCACCATCAAGACTGTCACTACAACCATCTCAAGCCATTGCTTCAACTCTATTTCAGCTTAATAGCTTCAACTTCACTACCATCTCCTTCCTTGATCTCTATCAACATCAAGTCACATCAACATAGTCTAAAAATACCAACAATAATACCACCAAAAGTTGCACACTGTAACAGCTCCAAATCTGCCAACATTATGCAATCTCAACCTGCTTATAACCCTAACTAGTTAGCACCAGAAACCCATCTCTGATCTTGTTCTTTTCCATGGAAATCAACTGTATTTCCTTATTGACCTGAAATTCATAGCCAAACCCTTTGACAAACATCAGGAACTATGGGATGACTAGTAGGAAAAAATGGTACACCGACACATTTGAGCACAAGGAAAAAATAGAATCAGCTGAAACCCAAGAAATAGAGATGAAACCCTAGAATCGATTAGATTCACATATGAACACTAAAACCGAAAGAGAAAGAAGAAATTGAAAAACTGAAATTGAAAAAAACAGATTCACAAATGAAATCGAAAATCTGGAATCAAAGATTAAACCCTAAAATTGATAAACTTAAATGAAACCCTAGGATTCGATAAACTTAAATCAAAATCTCAAAATCCTAGAAATCATAATCTCTGAACCCTAAAAATCACAACTGAAACCCTAGATATCAAAATCTGAAAACCCTAAAAATTAAGTCAAAGATTATACCTGATGATAGAGTTCTACACGATGATAGAGTTCAAAGATTGAGAAGAGAATAAAAAGCTCAGCTGAGAAGATCGAGATGGAGATGAAGATGGAGAGGAGAGGAGAGGAGGGGAGAGGAGAGAAGAGGATAGGAGAGGAGAGACTGAGTCTGTGGTTGTGGCGGAGAAAAAATGAAGATGAAATCGATAAAGGGAAGGACATAGTTAGAATGGGAATAAGGGTGGAAAAAGAAAATAGAATACTTGACCAAAGTTTGACCGTGGCATATTTATCAGTTCTAGTGTTCCCGACCACACACGTGCTTCGCACGCTTAAACCCAGTGCAGTTTCTATTCGCAGGTTGCAAATTTCGCAACAGATAGTCGTCGTTGCGAAAAGTAACAACGGGGATTAGCAGCCGAAATTTCGCAACAGCGCTACTGCCATTGCAAATATGGGTTGCAAATTCCTTAAAATGGTGTAGTGACCATATATATGTGGGGAACCGATCCTAGTATCTAGTCAACCGAATTTTGGAAAGCTAGTGTGACTATGCACAATACTCACATGGAAGGTAGAACCGAAACTTGTTTTGGTAGAACCGTTAAACCCATGATTGTGATTGAATATTTGTTTGATCAATTGCATAGTTCTTGAAAGTCAGATTAACCAATTCTAAACTTGTTTGGAAGTGTGGCAAATCGGTTTCAACGTTGTAAGTGTGAAAGAGAAATTACAAAGTAAGGATGTCGACATACTTTGAACACGTGCTGTGAATGTTTATTTCTTTAATTGTTCAAAGTTATTCCTTAATAGCTAAGGGAAGAGAATCCCAGGATCGAAACATAAGTAAGTTAAGAATATTTTAATTAAGGTTATTAATTTCATTTTGTAATTAGTAATGTGCATTTATTAATTAGATTTTCCGAGAGATTTCGTTCATTATTTTTGGACAGAGCATTTCCATGAATTTTGGAAACCTAATTTGTGCATTAATTAATGAATATCTTGAGAATATTTTCGGTTTTGTAAATTCCTTGGTGCCCAAACTTTCTTGTCTATAAATACTTGAAGTTTGCCTTTCTAACAAACTAATCCTTCGTAACAACATACTTCCTCTTTTGTTGTTGTTACTGGTGTAACCGCCTATTCGGAGAGGAGAGTAACCTAATTAGGCGAAATCTCTTACAACCGCTCAGTTTAAAGTCTTCTTTGGGATTGAGAAGCTCCAGCGTGTGCCGTTAGTGGGAAACTAGATAATTGCGGTTAATATTTTGTTTTCATTAATTTGATTGACTAACGGTGGTTGAAATATGATTGCACGTAGTTTTTTTATGCTTGAGAATCTTCTCTTCTGATATAAGATTCACTCAAACTAGTTCAGAGTTTCGACAAGGATCTTTAGACTGTTGTTAGTTCTAAACACGATCTTGTGATAATCCATTGTTAACAGACTCCGTTATGTGCGTTACTGATCACAAGAGATTCAAGTGATTGTGTGCAGGTTTTTATTAAAGATTTAAGGAGATTTGAAGACAAAGAAGATATTGAAGATATGACTTTGGTGTGCACAATACTTGTTTCGTTAAAAGAGGATCCAATTAATAATTGGTTTATCCTTGTGGTAGATTGGATTGATTAATTGAGTAGATCGGCATCAACACAATTCTTTGGATTAAGAGTGTTGTTGGCTTAATCTTAAACGATTACTTCGGTAATTGAACATAAGATAGATCTAAGGACTCGACGAAGGAGTTTATGTTAAGATAAACGAAAGAGCCTTTGTCCGACTCATATCACTTGGTTGAAGAGTATTGATACCAAACAAATTTGTTGTTCCTTTACTGTTTGGAATAAGAACCAAAGGAATTGTTCCAATTGGTTAAACAAATTGGTTATACTGAATATGTTAAACACAATCTTGGTCTTAAAGTAAATGCACTGTTATTTGAAGGTCAATGGCACATTCCAGTTGAGCTGCAACAGATTGTATCCAATTTTCAATTGCCTGCTATTCAGGGTGGTGTTGATATTAGATTATGGAAAGCTGGCAGAAATGGTAAATTCTCCATTCATTCTGCAGTTGAAAAATTTAGAGCTCATGAACCAGTTTTGGAATGGACTAAATATATTTGGCAATATTTTTTGCATCTTAGTATTGCCAGCAATGTATAGAAACTACAACAAGAAGTTTATGTTGATGATGCCTTAATGGTGAAAATATGGTTTGAAATAGTTTCAATTTGATGCATTTGTTGTGCAGAGAAGGATGATATGACTCATACTCTCTGGGGTTGCAAGTTCAGCATCACTGTTTGGAGTTGGTTGACTCAGATTTTTGGATTTCCTCTGCCTAAATCTTTTGCAGATGTTTGTCAGTGGCTAAACATAAAGGTAAAATGGTAAAACAAATGTGGATGATAACTGCTTGTGCTACTATAAAAGAGTTGTGGCTTCATAGAAATGCCATGTTGTTTAGTGAAATCAAGGCTAATCTTAATAGATTTAAAAGCAGAATCATTCAACAAGTTCATGAAGGTAGTTATAGAATGAATGTAAGCATATCTAGACTCCTTTATGAGAGCCAAATCATGCTATTTTTTAAAATCCAGACTTCTGCTAGCTTTCATTTTCTTTAGTCTGCATTTTATGATTTGATATTTTGTATTATCCTTGAGTCAGTCCTGTTTTTTGTTGTGTGACTTGCCTTTTTATCAATAAAATTTGTGATTCAGCAAAAAAAAAAAAAGGAATTGTTCCAAGTACGTGACTTATTTATAAGTTGGTAGCGTGGGAATACAGACGGAACTAGGTGAACTATAGGTTTAGTTGCTTGGTCTCAACTATACAAAGTTAGGTGTAATTTTGTGTAGCGGCTTAATCCTGAGAGTATTCAATTCTGGACTAGGTCCCGGGGTTTTTCTGCATTTGCGGTTTCCTCGTTAACAAAATCTTGTTATGTCATTTACTTTATATTTCCGCATTATAATTATTTTATTATAATTAAAGTAAATCACACAAACGTTAATTCCTATTTACTTGATAAGCAATTCTATTGTGTTTGGTTAAGTCCGAACCTTTTTATCAAGTAACATACTTCGTTGTTGTATTATCAAGATCTCGTATCCATTGACGATCACATGAAGTGTGAACCGATTAGTTGTATTATCTCGACTCAGTCCATAGACAATCACTTTCGGAGAAAGGACTTATAGGTAGGAAACGTTTTAAGCTTGAGGTATATTTGGGTACCCTCGCCTTTTCAATAAGGACATCCATGACACACCAAATACATGCAATCAAGGATACCTATGATTCTGGAAAAGCCTCCCTTAGCATTTTCAACTAGTAATTGGTCTACATCATCTTTCATGGGTTGTCGCAAAAAACATGGACCAAAATGGTTGACTACAGTTTCGCAAAACATATCGAGATTTTCGTATGTGGTTATTTTTTCCATAAGAATATACTCATCACAGGCATGCACTGACATATCATAACCTATAACTCTTACGGTTGTTATGTCCTTTTGTTCAGGACAGTGTCCCTGTACGTTTCGTGCATCAAATTGATAGTTGAGTTTAGGGTTTTCCCAACAAAGCTCTCCGATAAGCCTAATAACCAAGCGTTGCGACATACAAAAGTGCCATTGAAAATATTTATCTGGGTAAACACATCCGATGATAAAATAATCACACATCATTTGTTGATGTCCTTTCTCTCAAAATCTCCACTTATATCTTCTTGTCAATAATGCTATTAGTTATCGCGATACCTGGCATATATATAATTTTATCATGGCGCCGTCAAATTTGCATCTTCGTCTGAATCTTCATCCATTTGATTTTTCGGAAGCATCCAATACTGTTGTTGTTGGAGATATAACAACACTACTCTCTACGCTTCCTCATTTCCAAAATACGATCCATAAAGAGAAATAAATCCGATTAAAACGACTTAAAACAAAGAATATATTGATAGAATAAGTTGGATAGAAGAAATTCGATGAATAAAAAATGTGCGAGTTTATTGGTGGACGGAAGATGATTTATGTAGGTTAAATAGGCATAGAGCCGTTGTATTTAACAGTTAAAAATATATACGTTATCGTTTGAGATGGAGACGACCGTCCTAAACTGGGACGAGCAGTCTTGTTGAGGACAATCGGCTCAACATCGACCGATATGTATTTTTCCTACCATGAGAAACTGGGTTTGCCTATCCACCTGGACCCTCAAATATGAAACTTTTCACACTTCCACTGAATTTCCCTAACGATTCAAGAAAGATCTGTTAGCTCAATATAAGACAATATTTGTCTGAAACAGAGCCAAACCTTGGCTTCCTTTATTACCCAATAAACCGAAATTGATCTGGTGGTCATAAGTTAAATTGATCGAGTCAGGATGGACAAACGTTCAAATTCATAACTTGACCCCTCCTCTTCGCCTATTTGACAATTGCAGTGTGGGCAATAATTATGGGTTTACTGAGAAAAATACCGCGGCTCACATTCATGTGGGACCCACATGAGGGTAAACACCACCTCCTACAAAACCTCCGCGCGGGGTCCCAAAATTGTGAGACGCGGGAATTCTCACAGGATTTTTTCCCTGTCAACGTAGCATCGTTGCACTGCCGGATGGAAATGGCACATTTGCCGATTTACCCACCCCACTGGATTTGCTTTTAAAATGTGGCATAGTAAACAAAGGCAAAGCTTTGTTTTCTGAAGATCTACCGGAAATAGCTCCCCACGTGGCGCGTTTAAGTCGTAGACTCGTAGGTGTTGCGAACTCCGCTCCGGTCCGAACCATACAAAACGAATCATCAAAATTCAAAACACTCTCCAAGAAGTCTGACCTTTGAAGTTTCCAACGAGATACCCTACGCCTAATCGCGCTCTTTGATTCCTTAGTCATTGCAAGTATTGAATCTGATTCTTTCCTACTTTTCTTTATTCATAAAACTCACTCATCACTAGATTTGGCTTCTCAAAGTCTTTCTGAAGAAGAAGAAATGATGGATTTGCCAAAAAGAAGGGTTCAAGTTCTCGTATTCGTTGTTGGTTTGATTGCTCTCAGTATTACAGGTAAACAACAACAGAGAAGGGTTCAAATTCTCTTTTAGTTTCTGTCTGATCATGAGCACCTTTATTAGATCCAAAAACGTAAACAAATATCCCAACTATATTTTCATTTAGGTACGAAGAGAGCCATTAGATTGATTTCTGAAAAACTATCTATTGTTTTTTAGTATAATTTTGAGTTGTTATTGATTTTGGTGGTCCAATTCAATGTTCTATTCAAATTTCCCTAATTGGATGTATTCTTTATATGAGTTTTTATTTATTTTTATGACTGATTCCTGATATATTAGTTTTACTAGGGTTGCCCTTGCTCACACTAGAAAGTAGACTACTAGATGACACCAATTACTGAGCTCAATTTATCTCTAAATAATTCAAATAATTATTGGGAACTTCTGTTTTGATTGGACAGACTGCCTTTTTGGTGTTGTTCATTGCAACATTGTGTAGACCAGTTTGCCCAGCAAAATCAGTGAAATTGGTAGCACCCATTGTAGTGAATAATTTGTTCTTACAATAACCTTCTTGTTTTGGCATATGGTTGTTATAGATAGTTGATGTGAAACTGTCCATTAAATTTTACAAATGAGAATAATTTGTTTGTGCAGTATCCTTCAGTTTCTCTCACTCTGCTATTTAATCTTAGTTTACGAACCTATATGCTATATCCAGAACTTGCCTGTTTGTCTGAGACTCGATCCCTTTCAATCTCATTTTCCACACAATCTATAATCTTTATATCTATGAGTTTAGTGCAATCATTGTCTCACTGCTGTAGCTTTGGAGCTGGCAAGTTTACGCACTATTAGATTTTAACGTTTCATGAATGCCAGTTTCTTTTTCTTTTTTTGACTCGCTGGTTTTACTGTACTTTTTTTTTTTGTTGGCATCATGCATATAGTCTCGTATAGTTATATGCTAAAACTTATTTGGAGAAGAGTCTTATCTGGAATTTCTATACATGCCTTAGTAGTTGCAAATTGAGATTTTTTGCTTATACTTTTCTACTGGTGACAGCTGAAAAGTTTCGACTGCTGGTTGGAGAAGAGTCTTCATCCCAAAGTGGGAAGTTTACAATCTTAAACTGTTTTGACATGGGAAGTGGAAGTGTAGCTTGTGGAGTTAAGGAGGGAGTAAAGCTCTATTTCTACAGCATCAGGTCTAAACATGTTGAGGGAGCAAGGTTTAAGGCAATAGAAACTGCATTAGCAGATGCATTATCACAGGGACTTGATGCCACGGCTGCAGCGAAGCTAGCAGAAAAAGAAGGGAAAAAAGCAGCAAAGTTGGCATCCCAAAAGGCGAAACGCATTATAGGTCCTATCATTTCTTCAGGATGGGATTTCTTTGAAGCAATTTATTACGGCGGAACCGTAACGGAAGGTTTCTTGAGGGGCAGTGGGACATTGGTTGGGGCTTACGCAGGAGGGTTCCTTGGTGAACAAAGGCTAGGTAAGTTGGGCTATCTCGCAGGAAGTCATTTGGGCAGTTGGACTGGGGGAAGGATAGGATTGATGGTATATGACATCCTCAATGGAATTCATTATTTGGTTCAGTTTGTGCCATCAGAAGATAGTACCATCAATGAGTACGAGAACACTGAATCTGCATATAGCGATTCTTACACCGAAGAAACCCCAACTTATGATGATCTTTGAAGCAAGACTTCTGCAAGTTACTATACTGAGATTTTAATCAAGATTCTTTCTGGTTTTCCTCCTGTAATTAAACATAGTTTTACAAACTCTTACAATTGAATTTGATGAATTCTTTCTATAACATAACACTGAAAATGTCTGGTAGTAACTCAACAAGGGCATCACTGTAATACTTCTGTAAAGACTTTACCATATCCCTGTCCACTTACCCCGTATCTAGATTCTACTAGTGTCTCTGTCAGCTTCTTCTTCCTTGCACTCCAAAAGGGCATCACTGTAATCTTAGAGGTGCGTAGGATTAGAATCTTTATACACCCTCCAAGCAGCAAAGTCGAGACTCGAGAGTACTTTTATATTGGTCATCAATCAGTGGAGTGCGTATTTTACACCCTCATTATCTTATGATGCGCCTTCACAAACTTTGCAATCGTTTCTCTCTCATCCCACCCATCTCTTCTTCTTCTTCGCCCAGACTTCTTCCATCACTTTGTTCATCTTTTCTTTCTCTGAATCCTCACCACCAGCACCACCACTCTTCACCACCTGGGTTTCTCAGTACTAGATTGAAAAACCCAAGGAAATCTCTCAACACTCGTATGACTATGTCTACTTTTCATAATCCTGTGAATTCTGAAGACGGTGGTCTTGGAAGTGGCTCGAATGGTACTGCTTCTTATTCCCCAGTTGATTACGAAGGTAACCCTTCTCTTCAAATTCATTTTTTTTTTTTTATTATTGTTCTTAGTTCTTTTAGGATGTTGAGAAATTTTGAGTCACTTATTAGTTAGTGTCCGTGATTAACTGTAAAATTTGAATTGATGCACTATCTAGTTGTGCAAAGTGGAAGTCAATCTAGTTGAACTTAAATTGATTGGAATTAAATGATATATTTGTTTCTGGATATAATTGCCTTGCTCAAATATGTGATTCTGTACAGTTTAGGATTCTAATTTGTTATGGTAGATTTTGACTTTAACCAAAGCTCATAGTACATCGTGTTGGCACTGAGTCTTTCATTTTATTTCTCACTTATTCCGTTTAATTTGAAGTCCTATTAATCCCATACATTTTGATTGGCTTCCCCTATGCTTATTGTTTGAATTGCCATTTGTTTAGATAAGTTTTTGTATTGATATGAAATTGTACATTTTGAGTAAAAGTTCCCTTCAATGAGATTTTCTTGTTGTCGTTGGATAATGCAGATAGTTCTGCATTGGATGGTGGGTATCGTCTTCCTCCATCGGAAATCAGAGATATCGTCGATGCACCACCCCTTCCTGCATTGTCATTCTCACCTCAAAGGGATAAAATATTATTCCTTAAGCGTAGAGCCTTGCCTCCGTTGACAGAATTAGCAAGACCAGAGGAAAAGCTAGGTGGTCTTCGCATTGATGCAAAATGCAATACTCGGAGTCGTATGTGAGTTCAAGAAACTTAAATATCTCTCTCTCTCTCTCTCTCTATATATATATATATATATATATATATATATATATATATATATGTATGGAGTATTGATGAAAATTGTGCATTCAGGTCATTCTACACTGGTATTGGAATTCATCAATTAATGCACGATGGTACTTTAGGGCCAGAAAAGGAAATACACGGCTTCCCTGATGGTGCTAAGATTAATTTTGTTAGCTGGTAATATCTCGAGCCTCAAACATTTTCATCAATTTGATTCTCTATCTAAAACCTGCACTTGCTTTCTTTTGTCTCTAAATCTACACAGGCTCCAGTACTCAATACACATTTCTTAAATCATGCTCATTATGTTTATCACTTTGTTTGAACCAGGTCATATGATGGTCGCCATTTGTCCTTCAGTATTCGATTCGACGAGGTGATTGATTGTGGTGCCTTAAAACTGAGAATTGATTATCCACGTGATTATAGCAATAGGTTTTTCATTATTAGAACACGTCTTAGACACTTGTCCAAAGGATGTTTTGGTATAGTAGTCATAATCTGCCCTTGGGCACCTAAAATTGTTCTTCGACTACTGAAAGATGTATCAAGTAGTCTTTGGTGGGCTTATATGTGACTGTGAATAGTTGTTGTTAATATTCCATACATACCTGTGCATACTCAGCTTCTCAGAAGCTATATACACTAATATGTAACATTTTTCTGAAATCAGGATCAGAGCGATAACAATAAGCTTAGCGTTTGGGTTGCAGATGTAGAAACAGGAAGAGCTAGACCTTTATTTCAATCCCCAGATATATATCTTAATGCAGTTTTTGACAAGTAAGTACTAGGTTGTGTGCTTTCCATTTTTCTTCATTTTTTTTTTCCTCTTTAGGCCATATCATGAGGTGTAGCAGACCTTTGCTAGATCCTTCTGTTTTCTAATGCCTTCTTGTTTCTGCTTTGCAGTTACGTTTGGGTGAACGGCTCTACTTTATTAGTCTGCACCATTCCTTTATCTCGTGGAGACCCACCAAAGAAACCAATTGTTCCATCTGGCCCAAAAATTCAGACGAATGAACAAAAAAATATTGTTCAAGTAAGAACATTCCAGGATCTGCTGAAGGACGAGTATGATGAGGACTTATTTGACTACTATGCCACATCACAGTTGTTATTGGTTTCATTAGATGGGACAGTGAAGTCCTTTGGTCCACCAGCTGTATATACATCGCTGGACCCCTCACCAGACGAGAAATACATTTTGATTAACTCAATTCACCGACCTTACTCCTTTATCGTCCCTTGCGGAAGATTTCCTAAGAAAGTTGATTTATGGACGACTGATGGAAAGTTTGTTAGAGAGCTTTGTGATTTGCCGCTTGCGGAGGATATACCCATTGCATTCAATAGTGTTCGGAAAGGGATGCGTTCGATCAATTGGAGAGCAGATAAACCTTCACAACTATATTGGTATGAACTAATAATATCCTCCATCTCAAGCTCCGTAAACATTAGTTAGTTTCCGCCGCTTTCTGTATATTTGAAATTAAGCTTTTTCTTAGATTTCCAACTGCTTTAGGATTTTTTTCACAACCTCACTGTGGATCTTGTGTGTTGATGGTTTGTAACTTTGTATACATGAGGCATCTTTGTTTTGATCAGCTGAAAATTTCCAGGGTGGAGACACAAGATGGAGGTGATGCAAAAGTGGAAGTTTCTCCAAGGGATATAGTGTATACGCAGGCTGCTGATACACTAGAGGGTGGACAGCCAGAGATTTTACACAAGCTTGATCTTCGCTATGGGTACTTGTTGTCTTTATTGTCGGCTCTGGTCTATGTTTTTCCTACCACAGCTTTCCTTATTTTAATTTGTCCCTATCTGGTTTGGCATTTCAACAGAGGCATCTCTTGGTGTGATGATTCCCTAGCTCTAGTTTATGAATCTTGGTATAAAACACGCCGAACGAGAACATGGGTTATATCTCCAGGATCTAAAGATGTGAGCCCGCGCATACTATTTGATAGGTCATCAGAAGATGTTTACTCTGATCCCGGCTCTCCAATGCTGCGCAGAACTCCTGTTGGGACATATGTTATTGCAAAAATAAAGAAGGATGGAGAGACTTTCCTTTTACTCAATGGAAGTGGTGCAACACCAGAAGGAAACATTCCCTTCCTCGATTTATTTGACATGCAAGTGTTTCTCTAGTCTTCCTTGTGTTTTTTTTCCCCATCATTGAGCAAATCGTGCTTGTTTAATAATTTCAACCTGTATTTCTTTTATTTCAGAAATACCGGTACTAAAGAGCGAATTTGGGAGAGCAACAAGGAAAAGTATTACGAGTCAGTTGTTGCTTTAATGTCAGATCAGGTTGAGGGAGATTTGTTCCTTGATCAACTGAAAGTATTGACTTCCAAGGAATCGAAAACAGAAAACACCCAATACTATTTACAGAGTTGGCCAGAAAAGAAAGTTCGCCAGATTACAAACTTTCCTCACCCATACCCTCAGTTGGCCTCTTTACAGAAAGAGATGATCAGGTATCAGAGAAAAGATGGAGTCCAGCTTACTGCTACACTTTACCTACCTCCAGGTTATGATCCCACAAAAGATGGCCCACTTCCATGTTTGTTCTGGTCTTACCCTGGAGAGTTCAAGAGCAAAGATGCTGCTGGACAAGTCCGTGGTTCTCCTAATGAGTTTGCAGGCATAGGTTCAACATCGGCCCTTCTTTGGCTTGCTAGAAGGTCATAATGAATTTCTTTTTCCTTTTCATGATACTTAGCGTCTCGTGAGCGTCCATTAGTCGATATATTTGCGAGATATTTAATAAAATCCTTCCGATGCCCTCAGGTTTGCTATTTTATCTGGTCCAACAATACCAATCATCGGTGAAGGTGATGCGCAGGCAAATGACACGTAGTTCATTAACCCCCTTTTTTCTTTCATTCTCTTATATTTTCTCAGCGCGTCTCTTTTCTATCTCTTCATTTCTTCTGTTTAATTATAATTGGACTATCATCCTCCGAACAGTTACATAGAGCAGCTGGTTGCAAGTGCTGAGGCCGCAGTTGAAGAAGTTATACGCCGAGGGGTAAGCTTCTTCAGATTTATCTTTGGGAATGTCTTTAATACATTTTAACTGTTCTTGGCCCTGCAATTATTCAGGTTGCGCATCCAAATAAAATTGCTATTGGGGGTCACTCTTATGGAGCATTTATGACTGCTAATCTTTTAGCACATGCCCCTCATCTCTTCTGTTGTGGAGTTGCTCGTTCTGGAGCTTACAACAGAACACTTACCCCATTTGGTTTTCAGGTACTCCTTTAAGAATTTTCTGAATAAATGAATCATGATTTTCAACTATTGAGAGCTTATTGTTATTTGGCTTATTCATCTGTAAATCATTGTCGTTTAAGTCTTAAACTATGAGCTATTAAATTTGAATGTTGTTGACGCAGAATGAAGACAGAACACTTTGGGAAGCCACTGGTACATATGTTGAGATGAGCCCTTTCATGTCAGCTAATAAAATCAAGAAACCAATATTACTTATCCATGGGGAAGAAGACAACAACTCAGGAACCCTAACGATGCAGGTCAGTAACTTAAACTTCTTCTGCAATCCAGTCCTTGTAACAATTAACTGAACGTGTGAATAGGCCTAGAAAATGGGATTTGGTCCAAGGTAGGGTTTTGGTGTTTTTTTTGGTGAGCTAGGGAGAGATTTTAGTAACAAGGCTGGACCTGCCCCACAAAAAATCTAACCAAGCTGAAGCATAGGGACTGAGCCGTAGCATCTTAAAAGACGTTATTAGTTAGTGCTTCAAGGATTGATCTGAATGTCCATGTCTTCTTCTTAATGTAATGCCCCTTCTCTTTGGCATATTGTTGAAGTTCGTATCCGTTACATTTATTCCATATGTTTGATGCAGTCTGATCGGTTCTTCAATGCACTCAAAGGCCACGGGGCTCTCAGTCGCTTGGTGGTTTTACCCTTTGAGAGCCATGGTTACGCTGCACGAGAGAGTATCATGCATGTTCTCTGGGAAACAGATCGCTGGTTACACAAGTATTGTGTAAACAACTCTGACGTGGTTGCGGATACGAGCAAAGATGATACCAAAGAAACCCGTAAAGAAGGCGAAAGTAAAGTGGTTTCTGCCAGTGGAGGAGGTACTCCAGAGGAGGATTTTCATTCACAGAGAAGGTCTTTATTGTGGTAATTTCTCCTGGTCATTAATCCTTTTCTCATTACTTAGTTTTATTATATCATTCAAATAGGAAAGAAAATGATTGTAAAGCAAATTGGTTGACCCTGGCCAACTAACTTATATTTTCTCATCTGATTTGGTAGGATGACATTCTTCTAATTTATATTTGGATTTATTTTTGTAGATCGAAGTAGTGTCTGTGACCCTAAACTGTTTGGCATGGATAAAAGCTGGAGCTGCTTGTTCAAGAAGTGACTGCTGACTGACCGACTCAATGTGAAAAAAATAAAACATAGTGGGTAATTTGGAATCCAAGATCCCCTGATTAAAAACAAGGAATTCACATTAATTAAGGTGCAATTCGGAATCATTGTTCTTCGGTCGTGCAATGCATCCGATTCCTTATTGTATTTTAGACTTCGAATTGTATCATGTCCTCTCGCCAACCCCCTCCAGCTTGTGGGGGATTTATAATGTGATGTAATTGCTGCAGAAGGAAAATCATTCTTTGAACATGTGCAGAATAATAACCAAAATAATACCAATACCATGTATGCTGAAGAGCAAATCCCAAGTCCATGTCCCCTTGGAACTCTTGAATATGAAAAAGCATCCAGGCGTGGGATTTTGTTATCTGGTATCTGATGACACTGCTTAGATCAAGGAAGGGTACTTCACGATAGGTAAAGTGAACAATAAATGTATCAAAGTGAACCTTACGCAGTGGTTTGCACCTCTCCTCTTTATGTGTTGGCCTATTCCCATACACGTTAGGGACCAAGGTCCTATTGAACTTGTGTTTGGATTTTTTTTTTTTTTTTTTTTAAATCTCATTAAATTTCATTCATGATAAAACAGAAATTACATGGACTTCAAGAACATCAAGATCAAAGATCAAAATATAATTAGTATTAACCAAGAGTAATTTGTGAAGAGAAATAACGGACTACCTACAAGAATACTAAGCAGTCCCGAAAATTAAAAGAATGGTTTTGGGATTAAAATCTAATTATTTTGACGATACTTCAATTGGAGTTGACTCATGGCAGCATCTGGTCTAATGGCCGACTATATACATTTTCGATACTACTTCGTACTTCCTTCCATTTAATCACTTGTCAACTTCTACAGTGTGTTTTACTTTTGTGATTCCCAACCCTGATGGTTGATCTACACCATGTCCCCACCCAAACAAATCTCTTTTAGCGTTCCATGGGCAAGTCGGAGAGGTTTTTGAGAGCTTGAACGGGCATACACCAAGATAATGCAACTTACAAAAAAAAAAAATCCTGGCAGGGCCATTGGTTTTGTTTGAAAACAATAAATAGAACATGGGCGGGGTCTATAGATCTATGAAAAGGCTGTGCCTTTTTTTCTCCAGGATTACATAATGCCACTAACTACGTCGAGTAGTCGCATTATATATCAAAAGTTCAAACCACTGTTTGAAGACAGCCATTGTAACATAATGCCATTATGGTGGGCAAAAATTATTAACGAACCGAACCCAAAAACAAAATTAAAATCGGGCTGACACAAAAAAAGGGACCCACATATTTTTAAATGGATCCCCTGAAAGTTTCCAGTGGGCGGGGCCCACACTCACACCACGGTTTTTAGGTGGTTTTTGGCTCGGTACTTGTAGAATGGTTATATGGTGGGTAGTCGCATTATGCATCAAAGTTCAAACCACTGTTTCAAAACATCCTTTATAACAGTTATATAGTCGAATAACAATGCACGAAAGGAGAAAAAAAAACGGAGGACATTGCTTTTTGAAGGCCGTTTGTTGATCTGTTCACCAAATTGGTTTCAGAATTTAGCCGCAGAAGCTAAAAACTCACAGTTCTGCATCAAGGTTTGAAAAACGGGTCACGATTCAGGTCACGGACACTAGGAGTGACCGTTAAAATGCGTTTTCACAGGTGTGAACACGTTTTGGGCAAAAAACGCGTTATATAGTAAAAAAAACACGTTTTTGGACGTTTTTTCAAAATAACGGGCGTTGTAACGGTTACATAGGAAAGTAAAAATATTTATGATATGAATTTCCTATGTAACGGTTATAACGTGCGTGAAAATATTTTAACGAGTCTAAAAAACGTTGTTACAAGGTATTTTAATTTTTTAATACTCCATACGTCCCTAAATAGATGACCTATTAATTTTTAAATTTTGTCCAACTAATAGATGACCTATATCATTAAGAAAAACTAATACTACCATTTTATTTGATTATTGTTAGTATAAGAAATGTGTATAATTCGATAGTCATTTTATATTCTTTACATAGGTGTTTTAAAATGCTTTTCACTATATAATTTACGAAAGTTTGATAAAATTCGTGTCGGTAAATTATAGCCACTAAAATTTCGTCGGCAACAATTAGCTAGGTATACTTGTCCCTTTATATTGCAGAATTTCGTATTGGACTTGATGTTGGAAGATATGGAAAAATTCCCCTTTGTTAAAGATGTGATCGGAGAAGCAAGACAAATTAGCAAATTTATTTACAATCATGGTTGGGTTCTTGCTAGATTTCGACAATATTCTGCAGGACGCAATCTATGGTACGCAGTCTACCGAGGGATGACAATATGCTTGACTGGATAGCGGGGGAAGATGAAACACCGTTTTTACCTCAAGAAGAACAGTGGTTAAATATGTTGGAAGAAGAGGTCGTTTATAATCCATAGCATGTCCGTCTAGCATAAAACTGGCATGATCCGGAAGTTCAAATCCCATACGAAAGGTTACCGGTGAGTGAATTTGTTTATGACTTTGATAATCTTTCATTTGGAGACAATACACAATGTATGAGAATATGAATCCAACATATGATTCTCGTTACACTTCCGATCGCTCTGACCATGGTGTTCAACATATGAACGAAGGATATAATTCTAATATTGATAATAATAATGAAGTAGGTAACAATAATGATGATACTGAAGGAGGTTATGATAACGATAATGATGGTTATTATGATGATGATACTTATGCAAACGAAGATAGCCAGTACCCCGACAACGGTGACTATGATGTGGAAAGGAACCGTCGAGAAAATAAAGAATACTTGAAAAAAGGTGGTGGTCGTAGTTGGTTCGCGTAATTTCTTAAATGATGAATACTAGTTTAACAATCCTATGTTTTTTAAATTTGAAGTTTTTAATCCTGTAGTTAGTTTCCTTATACTCCCTCCGTCCAACTTTACTTGCCAAAATTGTGTTTTTTTAGCAAATTTGTACCAAAAAATTGAAATATTTCCCACTAAAATTTTCTAATTATCAAGACATAAACAAAAACTAGGATATCAAAATTTGTATATTAAACAAACAATTTGGAAGATCAATGGTGTATGTGGAAGTAATTTGAATTTCTTTCAAGTTTTTGCAAAATCCAATTTTGGCAAGTAAAATTGGACGGAGGGAGTATCATTTAAAAAAAGTTAATTCGAAGTTTTCGGCTTTCAATCGAGAGAAAAAAAAATCAAAAGAAATGGTAAGAAAGTTATTTACACGGTTATAACGTGCGTGATAACGGGAAAACAGTTCTAAAAAACGCACGTTAAAATGTTATTTAGAAGAAAAAACATTCAAACTAATTTTAGAAAAACGGTTATAACGTGTATGAAAATTGAAAAACGGTACTAAAAACTAAGGTGTTTTTCAATCCTTGCCTCCTTGTGGAGAATCTGGAGATCTATTCCATGGCTGCACTGGTGGTGGTGGCAGTATGTTTGATAGGACCCAAAATCTCTGCAATAAAAAGTAACAGCAAGTAACAAGTTAGTATTTAGTAAGTTAGTAACTTTTTCCTAAAAAAGTAACAGGGAAAAAGAAATTTGTAATTGTGAATAAAATATGTTACCTTCTTCAACTTCGACATCGTCATCTGGTAAGTAGTCACATAAAAGATCAAGCTGTATTGGCTTCCTCAGCCAGCTTTGTGTGCAAAGCAATGCCTCAACTGTCCTTGTAGATAAAGAGCTTCTACAAGGACTTAACACTCGCTTTCCTGTGCTAAAGGCAGATGATTAGAGGCAACGGAAGATACGGGAATGGCTAGTATGTCCTTAGCCATATGTCCAAGTATCCTATACTTGTTAATGTTGGTCTTCCACCAACCCAATAAATCAAACTCATCATCATCACCATCTTCTCCTTCACCTTCTTCAAACTCTTGTCTATGAAATATCTATCCAACTCTGTTTTTCCCACATCATCATCCGGGTTGCTCTTATGCCTCTTACTCCTTGACATCAACTCCTTCATACGACTTGGCCCCGCGGCCCCGTCCCTAGTTTACTTGCTACTGATTTAGCTTGTCCCTGCATAAAAGTACTTGACACTTCCTCATGAACTGAATTATACACATCCTTATATTCTTCAAATAGAATCTTAAAATCTAACATCACACTCCTCATAACAAGTTCAACCTTTGGAGACTTCTTCCCATACAAACACTCAAGAGCAAATTCTAGTCCTTTTTCTTTCTCTCTAGGATCCAACAACATGGCAAAAAAGTTATAGAATTCATCTTTGCATAATCACCCCAATATTTGTTATACTTTTTAAACATTTTGGCAGCCATAGTTGTAATAAAAGGGTCTTCATCTACATTCTCTCTAAACTCAACTAGTTGTTCATAAATGAGAACTAACTCGCCATAAGAATGTATGTGTTGTTACCCGAGTTGAGGCTGAAAATGCAGCAGTGGCATCAAAGAATACCTTCAAACATTTCACAAGACCTACGGCAAAGATCCAATCCTCTTGACATGGAGCAAGTTTCTTCACTATAACCTTTTTCTTCTTCTTCTTTTGTGCCTTCTTCTTGCCTCTCACATCATCTTGTTCTTCTTGTTCTTCTTGTTCTTCTTCACTAAATTCTTCTTCTTCTTCACCAACATTAATATCAATATCAAAATCATCAAAGATTGGGTAAATCTTTCTCACTGTCTTTAGTAGGGAAATAAAACATTTTCTCGATATTCCCTATCATACCTTTCTAACCTAGTAAAAGCTCTTTCAAACACTAGTCACCTCGTAGCATCAAGAATGTGTTGTTCCATCTAGTCTTAACATCTAATATCAATGCTATCTTAGACTCTATTCCAACTAAATTTGCACAATGCCTAAGCTTACCCCTCCTAGTTTGGAGAACCCTTTATATACTTGACAACTGACCTTATTCTTGCAATTGATTTGTTGTAGACCTACAAGATCTTTTACAACAAGTGCAAGTACATGAGCTGCACACCTTACACGAAAAGATGAAGATTCATACAAGTATTAGATTTTTGTACAAAGTAATCACTAATCACTAATAAACACAATTGATCTAACTAGAAAGTAGAAAGTAATCACTAATAAACATTAATACATATACTTACATGCAAGTACTTAGCCCTCTCTTCTGCCCTTGTCATTGAAACAATACTAGTGGTCAAATAATCCATTGCTACGTTGTTGGAACTAGCATTATCCAAAGTGACAGAAAAAACATCTTTAAGCCCCAATCGACAAACACTTCTCCAACATCTCACCAATATCAATTCCTTTATGACCACTAACCTCACAAAACATAATAATTCTCTTTTCTAACTTCCAGTGTTGATCAATAAAGTGAACTGTAACACAAATGTAGTTGAAATTATTGGGGAAGTCCATGTGTCGTTGTCAAACTAACCCTCTGCTTGCTTGACTTGAAGTAATTTTTCAACTTCTCTTTCTCATCTACATAAATTTCTAATAAACATCTGTAAATAGTCATTCTACTTGGTACAACAAATCTAGGCTCTAAGACATGCATCATTCTTCTAAAACCTTCACCCTCAACTGCTCTAAAGGGCATCTCATCAATTATAATAAACTCAACAACTGCCCTTTTACATTTGTCTTGACTGAAAATAGTATTGACTAACTTACCATCATCCTTACCAAGTGTTGCACATTTTAATGTCAGAGTTTGTTGTCCTTTTGGCTTTGGTTTGTTAGGATTCTTCTTGCATCTGTTAAAGTGCTTCCACATTCCACTTGTACCATTCCTTCCAGTATGAGCCTTTATTATCTTGTTGCAGTAATTACATTCAGCTTCTTGAACATTCTTCCTAGTGAAATGATTCCAAATGTCAGAAGTTTTCTTACCACTGTTGGCACCAATTTGAGTAGAAGTAGCTTCTACATCTATTGATCTTTGGCTCATTTGCTACATCATTGGTAAGATAGAGGATCCAACAACTGTATCTGTAGCAGGTGTAGGTGTAGCATCTGAAGCAGGTGTAGGAGTAGGAGTAGCTGTTCCATTTTCATAAGCTTGACTTGATGCATCCATGATTGGTCACTGACAAAAAATATATACACAATTCAAGCATGATTTCAATTCACAATTCTAGCATACAACTAACAGTCTATGTACTATGTAGCATACAATTAACAGTATATGTAGATAAGAATAAGATGACAATCAAAAAGACAAAGATTACCCCAACAACAAATCAAGAACCGAAAATTCACAATAACAGAAGTTTCGTGAGCTCCAAGTCCAAACATCAAGCAAGACAACAACTAATCAACAAGCATAAATCAAGATTAGTGGTAACTTCAACAAAATTCAAAAATCAAGCTTAGTGGTAACCAAAAAGGAGTTAATAAATTACCCAAAGAGAAGCAGCAACAGGACTTGTATCATTCAACCTAAGCTCCCTATAAAGAAAAGAGAGAAAGTGAGAAACACAGCAAACACATAAATTTTCTTTACAAAAATTAAGAATTGAATTGAATTCACAGAAGCAATCAATGTACTCCCATGATTAATATATGATAAGCAATTACTACTAATTGATTAGGAATTACAAGAGACACTTACTGCTTCAAAAGAATCAAAACCTATGTTCCAAAATCAAAATAGAGATTCAACACTTACCCTTGGTTAACAATTTCTCCTTCTTCTGGATCGAGAGGTGTAAATGTTAAGTAAATCAAGTTCGTAAATTTCTTCTAATGGAGAAGAGAGATTGAGAGAAGAAATCTAATGGAGTTCGAGTTCTTCTCTGAGAGAGAGAGTAGACTAAGAAGAGACGAAACGAGAACCCTATCTTTCTATTATATACCTCTATTTAATCTAACGGATGTTATTGATTTAATACCCCTAAATCTAACGACTATTAGTACTCAGATTTCGGTCCGGCATGACGGACTAGACAGGACCGTGTACCTGTACCTCTCCTCAGCCCCTGTTCCTATTTTTTGGACCGGCACTGCACTACCGTTCTCTGTCGACAAAACAAAAAGTCTTGTTTTTTCCTATTTATCGCCTAGTTTTTTCCTATTTATCGGCCTAATAAAGGCACGGGATTCGGGGACCCTCACGGCCATGGCATATGGATGTGACCGTTTTAACGGTCGTTTTTTCGGTAAAAACGGACGTTTTTAAAACCTTGATCTGCATTATTTAGAAAAAACTTCCGTTCGTTGGATGATCCACGTACTATCTGTAAAGCGCAACTCTCCCAGTTCAATCAACGGTGATATTCTTCCTGTTTTAGCATACCAAAAAGCAACTATTTAGTTCTCTCCAACACACTAATGTCAACATATAAAAAGATGTAAACATGGTGGGTTATATTTACATCATACCGATCTCCCCAAAAAGTTTAAGGCAAGGGTCAATAGCATTACCAAATACCGAATCTATAAAGCATCTGTTAATCTTTTGAAGCAGTGTGCTCTTAAAAAAGAGAGCTTTTGAAGCACTAAGATAAAGAAATAAAACTGTTACTAGTTTTGCACCGTTCATTTATACAGTAGTACTTCACAAGGCAGCAAAAGAAGGAAGAGATGAAAACAAAATGAGTGCAACCCCACTTTTAGAGTGATTTTTGTGTCTGGAAGTTCGGTTTTTGATGACATGATATGTCGACATTTAAGTCCCTAAGGATGCGATGCATATAGTGGCTGTTCCATAATATATAAGGTCATATGTATATATTCAATCTTTTCTGGCCAGTTAGTAGCTACTCTATGAGTCATGCAGCCTGATAGGCATCTCCTGAGCCTAGTTAGCAATTCGGGGTACGGGTAGTAGTTCGGGACGGCATACGTACGAGAATTATACGGATTCGGATAGGTCGGATTCGGTCAAAAATCCGGTCAACGGTTCGTTGTTCGGACGATGAGTTGAACGGCATACGTACGTGTATATTCGTTTTATAAATGTGAGTTCGGCACTTAAAATTCGGATTACATAAATGATAAATTGATAAGTATTATGATCTTATTACGAGACTAATTTTATTTGTATATGATTTATAAGATGAAAAAAACATTTTAGCGTGATTATTTAACAAAAAGTAAACAGTTTAATCGCATAAATGTATTATAAAACGAGTTTATAGATTATTAAACAAAAATTAACACATAAAACACTGGTTAAACAACTATCAATAAAAAATTTAACTGAATAATTGTATTTAAATATAAAGTATATTCAAAATCAAACAAAAACCAAGCAACAAAACTCTGATCAGAGAATTAATTATGGGAGAGCGAGGTTGGGTGCGAACTAGGTTCAAAGTTCTAGTTCGGAAATATCATTCGGATTCGGTGAGTTCGGATACGTTCGCGAATCATTCGTGAGGTCCATATAATCCGGGAACTAGGTTCGGAGTTCAAATAGTTCAGAAGTATCATTCGGATTCGGTCAGTTCGGATACGTTCGGGAATCATTCGGGAATGATTCGGAGAATTACTAACTAGGCTCCTGAGTTGCTAATAACAGCCTTACATGGATGGTAAGAGTGCCAAAGTGGAATCAACTTTGTATCAAATTGTGGTAGGTGCCGCTGTAGTACAGTTCTTAAATTTTGATATGTAGATCAAATTCAAGATGGATATCATTGATGTTAGACAAATGATAAAATCAAATCAATGATAAAATAAATCAATCAAGAAAACACAAATCTACATACCAAAATAATAATGGAGACGCATGTTTAACGTGGTTCGGTCAACTCGACTTACGTCCACAAGCAACCCTGTAGGGTGAATAATAATATTGATCATCAGAACATTCTGAGATGATTTACAATTACATTATGACTCTTTATTTATAGAGTATGAATAATTAATATAGGATATTATATTATTGTCTATAATATATATCCTAATTAACTAGAATATGAATACTAGGAAATTAGCTAGATATTTGATTTGTCTAGAAAATTACCTAAATTACACAAGATCTTTTTATTCTTGGAAACTTAACTGATCTCCGTCGATCTTCTGTGTTGTTTGATCTCCGTCGATCTTCTGATAACTTGAGTCTTGATCACTTCATCTTGACTTTGACTTCAGTTTGAATATTATATGGTATTCATTTCACGTGTCATGTATAGTATGGTCACTTGACTTAATCTTCACTTCACATGCCTGACTACACGTTTACTTGATTTAGTCTTCACTTCACCATACGGTTGCCTCGGTCCTTTACTGCACCTAGGATACTTGTTTGTACCTTCTATATATTCTAATATTTGTGTTTTCTTGATTGATTTATTTTATCATTGATTTGATTTTATCATTTGTCTAACATCAATGATATCCATCTTGAATTTGATCTACATACCAAAATAATAATGGAGACGCATGTTTAACGTGGTTCGGTCAACTCGACCTACGTCCACAAGCAACCCTGTAGGGTGAATAATAATATTGATCATCAGAACATTCTGAGATGATTTACAATTACATTATGACTCTTTATTTATAGAGTATGAATAATTAATATAGGATATTATATTATTGTCTATAATATATATCCTAACTAACTAGAATATGAATACTAGGAAATTAGCTAGATATTTGACTTGTCTAGAAAATTACCTAAATTACACAAGATCTTTTTATTCTTGGAAACTTAACTGATCTCCGTCGATCTTCTGTGTTGTTTGATCTCCGTCGATCTTCTGATAACTTGAGTCTTGATCACTTCATCTTGACTTTGACTTCAGTTTGAATATTATATGGTCTTCATTTCACGTGTCATGTATAGTATGGTCACTTGACTTAATCTTCACTTCACATGCCTGACTACACGTTTACTTGATTTAGTCTTCACTTCACCATACGGTTGCCTCGGTCCTTTACTGCACCTAGGATACTTGTTTGTACCTTCTATATATTCTAATAACAGTGATAAAATCACTGGGTGATGATACTGGTGACCTGAACTCGCCACTAGCAAATTCTTTACCGATCAAAAAAAAAAAAAAAAAAAGTAAATAATCCATGTTTTATGCGATTAACCCAAACATTAATCACTGATTTTTGAGCCTACTTTTGTATAACCAACCAATGCTGAAAGAAATTTTTAGCGTAATTCCTAATTAGTTTATTATTAATGCTCTGAAGTAGACCATACCTAACTAGCTAGTTTATATGATTGTGAAGTCTCGATAAAAATCAAAGCGATAAAGTTCAGAAAGTCCAATGCCATAATACTGTACATGATGTAGGGATATGGATCCTCCATTGTTCTCAAACTCCAAATCAGTCTTTGTCCAAGTGTCTGAAGTTCGTCGTTTCGCCGCCTGTCTGTACGGATAAGAATTGATTTCCTTTTTTTTCTTTCTTGGTGATAAAAGGTCCTCATTTCTTCATCAACTTGCGTAAGTATGCTGGCCCGAAGAGTGGGCAACGTGTTTGACCTCTTGCCAGTACGACGCCATTTAGTGCCGGTATACAATGAAAAGCTCTATTTTTCCTAGTCCATGTGCAACCGTTGCAAATATGAAAAACATGAGGGAGTTGCTGTGGACACCAAGGCCAATAGCTAAATTAGGCGTAGTAGTTCTACATTCGTCCAAACTACTGCGCAACTATGATGCGCTATCTTCGATCAACTTGAGTTTACTTACTGTACAATGATTTCTCTCACCCAGAACCTAACTGTATCGCATTCATCGGTCCTGGCCCCCCTGCTGCTCACATCCATAGCTGTGTTGGCTTCATAGTGCATACAACCCGAGGACCACCACCTTTAACAAATATTTTGCCTCTTGGTTTGGCCCTGCGGATGCTGACTTATTGAAACAAATGTTCTTTCATAGCACTACTGATATTAAGGACTCTAAAGGGAAATGTAAGTACACTTATGTATCTCCCTCGCCACGTGCAATAGCAAGTCCACGTGGAGGCCACGTCATAAAGATGAATGGTACACAAGCATAACAGGGAAACTGACACCACATTCCGCGGACTGGACCGCCCCAACCACTCGCATTTAGTACTGCTCAGAGGGCACGCAACAGCTAACTAACGAAGGAGACAGAGATGGGTCAGCGTGAGGATCTTAGAAAGCATAGAAGCAGCGGGATGACCAAGAGGTCCGCGGGATGACCAAGAGGTCCGCGGACTGTGCACAAAACACAAGAAGATAAGATTACAACAGCTCTTTTCTAAGGGTCCCACGTAGATTAGCTATATATATGACCCTTCTTGTTACATGGAAAGGGGTCGAGCAATTTTAGAGAGAGAGAAGGAGAGATTAGTGAGAAGTAAGTATGAGCATGAGCCTTCGGGTTCCGGGGAGACCGAAAGTCTTTCGACTGTTCTTGTAATCGTTTACCACATAGTGAAATCTCCCCAGGCACTGTGGATGTAGGCCTTAGAGCTGAACCACATAAATAGTTGTCTCATTTACATTTTTGTATTGATATATTCTCGTATCCATGTGTTTTCATAGATCTACAATGGCAGATGTTGACAAGATCATGACAAACCCGCGGGGTTTGGAATCAATGAATCAACGTCTCTCTAGGCATCTTGCACTATATTCATACCCTAATGCATGCACCCCGTACATGCGTAGTTTGGTTGTGGACTTGTTGTCACCATTACGTAGTCTTCGTGTTCACAATTTGGCGCTAGAAACAGGGACTTTTGTCCCGATCAAAAGATTTGTCTTTCTCTGTGATTTTATAAACAGATCTGCGTTTTAAACTCATTTTTCGCATCATATCTATGTTCTTTGTATTTTCTACTCACAGATCTGGGCCTCTTACGACTTTTAACCGGCAGATCTGTGTTTTGGGCTACTTTTTGCACATATTTGTGACCAATGTATTTTCTACCAACAGATCAGGGCGTTTTATAACCTCTGGACCGACGGACTTATGTTTTAATTTTTTTTATATACTTATTTTCTACCAGTAGCCTCATAACAACCCTTGGACCCCATTATTTCAGTCGAGTCGGTACATCTACCCACTTTTTTCATACTATTCGCATGATCAGTAGTTTGAATGCATTCTTTGCCGCTAGAAATCCAACTTGTGGGTACCATGAACTAATAGCTAACCCGTGAATCTTGCCTCGTTATATCTCCGTGCCCTATCCGCAGAATATTGCAATGGAAAAGAGCAAGGACGTAGGGAAATCGAAGGTACCATCAAAAGAGACGCCTAGGACTATGCCAATAATAACAAGGAGCAAGCAGAGACGGGTGAAAGACTCATAGCCGGGGCAAGACGCAGAACGGAGCGGAAGAAGCATTACTTTCAGAAGCGGGAATCATTGCAATGGAAGCACAGAAGGCTGCGGCGGCAAAGGCTGTGTCACCTACAGTGGTAGCTTCTCAAGTGACCGTCTCCAAAGCGATAGCTACAGCCAGACCTAATGAGCCCCAACATGCAGCAGTAGGCTCGGTGATCCAAGACCCTCCGTACGGGATGCCGCCGGTTAATGGGAGAAATACGCAACTACGGGCAGGATACCACGGGGTGGTAGAACCCATTGTGCAGCTGGTGGGAGAAGTTAATACCGCAGTTCCCGACGGACAAGACCAACTTCAGGCAGGAACGCTAAGTCAAGAATCAAACCTGTCTGCGCATATATGGGCAGAGCTAGAAGAGATAAAAAGGAATCAAAAGACATACGCAGACGCGGTGACCTTACTAGCCCAAGAAAATCAGCAATTGAGAGAAAATATCCTCCAAAGCGCGGAGCTAGGGAATCAACAAGACGAGGCTAACTCTGCGACGCAGAATGCAGACCAAAGAGCGATCCTCGAAAGCACCCCTGCGGCAGGTAACCAAAGAAGAATATCCCGAAGAGGTGCGCGTAGAAACAGGAGGTATGACCCAGACTATCACCCAGAGACTTCGGAATACTACGACGAAGATGAGGACACGTTGCGGCATCCTACAAAGAGGGCACAATCATCCATGCAAGACGAGCACTATTTGGCGATGGAGAGTCTTCGTGCAGAAATGCTAGCAGAAATCAACCAAATCAAGACTAGGCAAGGAGGCGGAAGGCTAGAACAGGTTATGAAAGAAGCTAGTACTACACCCCTAGCGCACCAGTTAGCTACGACTACTATTCCGCAGAAGTGTCCAGTCCCATCCTTCGAATATTACGACGGGTCCGTGGATCCCGCGGCCCATCTACGATATTACAACAGGGTAATGGCCAGGTGGGACTATGATGAAGCTATACTATGCAGATATTTCCCTTCCAGCCTGAAAGGATCCGCGCTATCCTGGTTTGATAACCTCAATCCATGATCCATTGATTCGTATGATCGGCTCACCGAAAATTTCTTGGCCACCTACATGTATAACAAGGTCGTCAACACCGGAATGGACAAACTCTTCTCGCTTGCAATCAAGTACAGGGAATCCATTCGGGAATACACGGATAGGTGGCACAAGATATGTCAAGCCATATGACAGGTAGATCCCGTAGTAAGTATTAATTGCTACAAATGGGGACTGGACAGGATGAGCCCATTGTTTGTCGAAATCCACGGTATCATCCCCGCCACAGAGGGAGATTTGAGGATAATCATCTAAAAACATGCAAGGTTGGAAGAAATTCAACGGGAGAACCCAAGAGCGCAGGCTCAACGACCTCCACGGACCAATTCTGCGGAACAAGTAAGCGGATCTAAAAGTTACCAAAGGGATCCGAAAGACGACTACAAAAGGTATAGTAGAAGGTTCGAAGATCAAATATACACAAAGCTCAATACTAGCTACTCACGCATCTTAAAGGAGATCAAGGATCACGAAAACTTAGACTGGCCTTGGACTAAGGGAAAACAACCACCAGCCTCAGAGAAGACCAAAGAGTACTGTGATTTCCACTACTTCAACGGGCACCCAACAGATAAGTGCAAAAACCTCAAGATAGTGATATAAAAGCTGATAGATGCGGGGGATCTCAAGAAATACGTTGAAAAGACTGCACCAGAAGACAGGGCCAAACGCAGCAAACAAGTCCAATTACCAGAAGGCAACCGCACAATGAATACTATATCCCGCTCATAGGATAAAGAACCAACCCTAACTGCACAGATAGGAAAAAGACTGAGGAAACAATTCGAGGACTATTACGAGCTTTACAATTTGGAAGGGAAAGAAGTGGAAGATCATCAAGAATGGATGGACGCACCCCTAACCTTTGAATCCGAGGACATTGAAGATGACATGGAAGACCACAACGATCCTCTGATCCTCACCTTGCCAATTGCAGGATGCAACATAAAGAAAATCCTCATCGATGGGGGGAGTTCCGTAAACGTCCTATTTTACGATACCTTCAAATGTATGGAGCTCAATGACGAGCAACTCTCGGCCTCACACCACACCATCCACAGATTCAATGGTACGGCTACGAATCCTATCGGAGATATTGTTCTGCAAGTGGACGCCGGCCCAATGAAAGTTGACGCTCGTTTCAGTGTGGTAGACACACCTTCACCATACAATGCCATTATTGGACGGAGGTGGATCCACAAGCTTAAGGGGTTCGCAGCTACCTACCATCAATACCTTAGGTTTCCTACCCCCTTAGGAGTAATGGAGATTAAGGGTGATCAAGCTGCCGCAAAGGAATGCCAGGCAATGCAGATGCAACTCAACAATGAGGAAGACGATAAAAGGAGAACCCGTAGGGCTCGAAACAAAGCAATATCAAAGGACAAAGCCATCGATGAATACTTGGAAGAAATCTCAGGGAAAAGTCTATCCAAGGGGCACTCCGTAGGAAACACAGAAGTGGCAACATCAATTGCTGACCAGGACGCCCCTACGAACAAACAACCCAAGCCTGCCAAATAGAAATTAAAGAAAGTTCCTCACCTTGGGGAACCAAAACCCACATTCACATCCTTGGAGGCGGTGAAGGAAGTTAACATCGGGACAGAGGGGAGCTCGAAGAAGATCAAAATAGGAACTCTGATGGATGAAGAACACGAAGCCTCTCTGGTGAATCTTCTCAAAGAATACGCGGACGTCTTCGCTTGGAAACTATCTGAAATGCCAGGAATAGATCCAAAGATTGTACAACATGAGCTGCACATTAAACCTGGCACACCCCCGGTAAGACAGAAGGTGCGAAAGGTAGCCACAGAGTATCACAAAGCAGTGGAAACGGAATTGCGAAAGCTGTTGGAGGCTGGTTTCATAAGAGAAGTCAAATATCCCACCTGGATCTCTAACATGATGATTGTACCAAAGAAGAATGGCGGGGTCAGAATCTGCATCGACTTCACCAACTTGAACAAAGCATGACCCAAGGACATCTACCCACTACCTAGTATCGATCAACTGGTCGACGCGGTAGAAGGATACGAAGAGCTATCATTCATGGACGGATACGCCGGGTACAATCAACTATTTTTAGCAGAAGAAGACCAGCAACATACAACATTTTACACACCCCACGGCCTCTATTGCTACGTAAGGATGCCCTTCGGACTCCGGAACGCAGGAGAAACATACCAAAGGATGGTCGATGCCGTTTTCAAGCCATGGATTGGTACTACCTTAGAAGTCTATGTTGATGATGTGCTTGTAAAAAGCAGATTCAAGAAGAACCATCACCAAGACTTGAGGGAGATATTCGAAGCTATGAGGGGGCACAACATGAAGGTAAACCCGGAGAAATGTACCTTCGGAGTAACATCTGGGAAATTCCTCGGATACCTGGTGACAAAAAGGGGCATTGAGGTAGATCCCGCAAGAATCCGAGCCATGGTAGACATGCCATCCCCAAAGAACCTAAAAGAAGTACAAAAGCTCAATGGATCCATAGCCGCTTTGGGAAGATTCATCTCGAGATCCTCGGATAAGTGCAAGTTATTTTTCAACATATTGAAGAAGGGTGTAAGTACACTTATGTATCTCCCTCGCCATGTGCACTAGCAAGCCCACGTGGAGGCCACGTCATAAAGATGAATGGTACACAGGCATAACAGGGAAACTGACACCACATTCCGCGGACTGGACCGCCCCAACCACTCGCATTTAGTACTGCTCAGAGGGCACACAACAGCTAACTAACGAAGGAGACAGAGATGGGTCAGTGTGAGGATCTTAGAAAGCATAGAAGCCGCGGGATGACCAAGAGGTCCGCGGACTGTGCACAAAACACAAGAAGATAAGATTACAACAACTCTTTTCTAAGGGTCCCACATAGATTAGCTATATATATGACCCTTCTTGTTACATGGAAAGGGGTCGAGCAATTTTAGGGAGAGAGAAGGAGAGATTAGTGAGAAGTAAGTATGAGCATGAGCCTTCGGGTTCCGGGGAGACCGAAAGTCTTTCGACTGTTCTTGTAATCGTTTACCACATAGTGAAATCTCCCCCAGACCTGTGGATGTAGGCCTTAGAGATGAACCACATAAATAGTTGTCTCATTTACATTTTTGTATTGATATATTCTCGTATCCATGTGTTTTCATAGATCTACAATGGCAGATGTTGACAAGATCATGACAAACCCGCGGGGTTTGGAATCAATGAATCAACGTCTCTCTAGGCATCTTGCACTATATTCATACCCTAATGCATGCACCCCGTACATGCGTAGTTTGGTTGTGGACTTGTTGGCACCATTACGTAGTCTTCGTGTTCACAAAGGGAACAAAATTTGAATGGACTACGGAATGCGAAGAATCCTTCCTAGGCATCAAGCAATACTTAGCGGAGATCCATATCCTTCAAAAACCAGATCCTGACGAAGTTTTGGCGTTGTACATCGCAGCAACCGATGACGCAGTAAGCGCAGTACTTGTCAGGACCCACACAAAGGAGGAACATCCAATATACTATGTCATCAAAACCTTGAACTCCACGGAAAGAAATTACACAAGAATCGAACAAATGATTTTGGCCATCGTATGGTCCACCGTGAAGCTAAGAATGTACTTCTTGACGCATGACATACGTATCCCGTGTCGAGCGCCCTTAGAATCCATCCTCAAAGGGGCAGGAAAGGTAGGACGCATAGAAAAATGGAGCACATACCTCGACCAATTCAGCATCCACTATGAGCTTCAACACTCTCATAAATCCCAAGTACTTGCGGACTTCCTAGCGGACCTACCTCTGGACAATGAAGAAGAAGTACGCATACAGGGATGGAGAGCCGCGGGCGCCCCAGAAATTGAAAAGCAAAAGGAGCCAAACGATATACTTGAACCAGCAAACCCACGGCAATGGGAGGTCTTCGTAGATGGCTCCAAAAATAGAGAAGGCACTGGATTAGGCATCGTTATCACCACACCCACAGGGGATAGAGTCGTACACGCATTCAGGTTGGAATTCGAAGGCCATACAAATAACATCGTAGAATACGAAGGAGTGGTCCACGCCCTCCGCTTGATAATCGAGATGGGGATACAAGAAGTACGGTTGACCAGCGACTCCCAGCTAATCATACGGCAGATAGGCTACGAATACAACGTGTACGACGAAACACTAATAGCATACATGGCTTTGGTACAAACGTTGGTTTCCCAAATACCAAAAATCAAGTTCCGACATCTGCGTAGGAAGGAACTCAGGCACGCAGATGCCTTGGCTTATGTTTCGGCCATGCTCAAGAACAAAGATGTCAAAGAAATCAAGGTAACAAGAGTGTACGAGCCATCCATCAAGCTTTAGGATATATGCGCGAGTAACCAACGCAGGTCCACAATGGAGCATGTGTCTGATGAGGATACCGGAGAGCTCATATTCGACGACTTCCAAGACGACGATATAATGCAACAAGCAGACGTGGACGACGATTACAGTCGGGAAGAAGATTGGAGACTCGGAGTCCATTCTTTCCTCCAAGAAGGGAAGCTACCCCAGGACACCAAACAATCTAGGAAAATACAATCCAGATCAGGGATGTACGAGCTAAGAGACGGAACCTTATACAAAAAATCATTCATAGGGCCACTTCGTCGATGTTTGTCCCGATCCGAAGGACACGACATCTTGAAATATATCCATAGAGGAGATGCAGGAAATCACAGCGGAATGAGATCGCTTGCAGATAAGGCAAAGATGCAGGGTTACTATTGGCCAACAATGATCCAAGACGCGGCTAGAATGGCGAAAAGGTGTGAGGAATGTCAAAGATTTGGCAGGCGAATCCATGCCCCAACCACAAAGTTGAATTCGGTTGACAGTCCGTGGCCCTTCGTAAGGTAGGGAATGGACATTGTGGGCCCGCTTGTATCAGGAACCGGGAGAAGAAGATTCCTAATAGTGGCTACGGATTACTTCAGCAAGTGGGTAGAAGCCAAGGCACTTGCGAGGATTCGTGATTCAGACGTCTTCACTTTCATATTTCAAAATATCATTTGCAGGTTCGGCATCCCCGCAGAGATAGTTTCCGACAATGGTCAACAACTACAAGGAAAAAATATCGACTTGTTGTTCGACACCTTCAAAATTCGGAAAAACAAGTCCACCCTTATATACCCGCAGAGCAACGGACAAGCGGAAGCCACAAACAAAACCCCAGCGCTCATCCTAAAAAAGCAGTTAGACGAGTACAAAGGGCGATGGTGTGAACAGTTACATAACGTTCTGTGGGCATACAAGACAACTCGAAGAACGGGCCATCGGGGAATCTCCATTTCTACTCACGTACGGAGCGGAAGCAGTAATCCCCACGAAAGTTCTACTACCCACAACAAAGACAGAAGCGTGGGAGAAGAACCTCACCACGGACATGATGTTAGAAAAACTTGATGACCTCGAAGAAAGAAGAGAGACCGCACTACAGAAAATGGAAAACTACCAACACAGTTGGCGAGAGTATAACAAGAAAGTAAAACTTAGGAATTTTGTAGAAGGCCAGTATGTGTTAAGAACCATTCCCCAATACCAGCGAGAAAAGAAGTGGGGAAAATTAGCACCAACTTGGGGCGGACCCTACGTGATACACGACGTCGCCGGAAATGGCTCCTATTATCTGCGTAATCTGAAAGGGGAAATACTCAGGCATCCGTGGAACGCCAAATACCTCAAACCATACTATCCGTAATCTATCACATTCGTATGCATTTCAGAAGAAGAAAGTTGACTTACAAGTCCGCATGTTTCTATCTCTGATGGAGGAATAGCACGCCTCAACTTTTCAATCAATACAAATTTTCATCTTCAATTGACACAACTCTACTCGTTACCCATACGCATCTCGATGCGCTCATAACCAACACCGTATGAGACACATGTATATACCCATACACATTTCAATTTACTCAAACTACTCAATACCTATCCGTACACAAAGAGATCAACAAAACAACCGAATATGAATGTACATTGAAAATCATTCCATATATTAATAAAGTGTCAATACTATTGTTACCCCGTGGACGTAGGCCTTAGGGATGAACCATGTAAACTTGTGTGCAGTTACCATCATTGTACTTCAATAAGGTGAATGTTCCGCACAAAGCATGGAACATACTCACTACGATACACCGGGAACAACCCGAACAACGCATACACATGCCATCTCTCGAACTCCCCCGTAAGTGTCTATAAGTGTATGACCGGGGGGTGAATTCCCATGGAACGAGATACCCAAGCAATGTTATAAGCCGCGATATCCTTAAACGCCGGCTAGACCCCCACCGCTCAGTAATCCTCTGGCCCAGGAATTAGCTGAGCGGGGTGACAGGTCGCAAGACAATTCCGAGGATATCAACCTACATGATTGCATAAACACTACAACTTCTCAAATCCCGATTCCCTGGAACACAAAATCTAAAGAATTACTTAATTACAAAATCTACGGAATTAATTAATTTCATCCATGAAGCACATAGACGCGATTTAACAAAATACAAGTTTAGACTGAGAAGTTAAAGTTGATCTATTACACGGCAGTTGATTACGAACCTAGCAAGAAAAGTAGCAAAAACGCCAAGAAAATTAAGCAACTGAGATCAACCCACAACATACTAGTTATGAGCTATTGAGAAGGAGCACCATCCGCGGGTTTCTCTTGTAACGACGAAGGAACACTACCTCCGGATGAAGGGCCGGAGGAACCAGAAGGGAGAATGGGCACGGGACGCCGAGTATAATTCTTGCTTATTCTGTGGGTATTCTTGAGATCCAAATCGATCTCACCAAGAGTCTTGTTGATCTCCTCCGCCAACTGCTTACGAGCCACGAAGCCTATAGCTACGCTCCTCATCTCAGCTTGATTTAGGGAAATAGAAAGTTGTTCCGCCTTCTCAGTAGCATGCTTCGTCGCTTCCTCTCGAGACGGCTGCCCCGATGGTAGCTCACCTGCCCTTCCAATTGAACTACTTTAGCCTGAGCTTCGGCAAATTTGTCATTCGCAGCTTGAAGCTGTCCTTGGAGCTCTGCGGAGAATAGAAGAAGGTAAGTAATGACAAATACAACTCAAAGCACACTCGATAACGAAGACATATACCTTCACAGTGATTAACCGCGGAATCTCGTGCTTCTGCGGCATAATCATATTCATTCAAAAGCCTATCATAGTCTACTTGCATAAGATTATGAGCATATTAACTCGCACTAAGATCATCTCGAAGCATTGAGTTCGAGTGATGATATAGGTTAACCTCATCATTCTTCGATTCCAACCCCTTGTTAAGACGATACATGGTCACCTCTAAGTTCCTTTCATACTCGGCCTGACGAGCCACATCATTTCGAGACGCGGATAAGGCACTACTAAGAGCGCCAGATTCCTCCCTAGCATCGTCTCGTTCCTTGGAAAGACGTCGCATGTAAACCCGCACATCAGAGGGATGAGAAGAACGTGCTTGCCGCAATTCTTCTTCCATATCATTAAGCTTAACCTCTAGGGCGGAAATCTGGCCGCGGGCTTCCTCGAGCATATCCCGCATCCATAAGAGAGTCCCGTTGAGCAAATCACGATCGTGATCGTTTCGATTTTGCAAATGTACCCAGCTAAATTTTGTCTGACGCCATTCCTCGGCCATAGCGTTATGGACATCCGCGCGAGCATTCCATTTCACTGCTTCGCTCTTAAGTTTCTCAACTAACTCAGCAATACGCCCCTTTTGGCGAACTCTCTCACCACGAAGCCACATCAATTCAGGGACTCCGCCCACTGAAGACAATACCGCGGGAGGAGCGAAGAAGGAGATGACTCAGAACATATAGGAAACATGGGAAAAGCAAAGTAGGGGAGGTTCAAACATGAAAGGGACGAAGAATTCTGCTCAACAACCTCTAACTTTTCCTTGACTAAAGCTAGCTCGGAACGAAGCATAGCCTCATCCACTCCTTGTTGTTCCTTGTGTTTAAGAAGATCCCTCAGTTCAGTTATCTCCCTATCTTTAGCAAAGGGCGCAGCTTCGACGCTCGAAAGCACTCCTTCACGGTGGCGGAGTTTCGCCTCTAGCTTAAGAGACTTGGCCTTGAAGATCCGGTAAAGAGTATGATTACAATACTCACTCCTCATCACCTACGGACCAAAAAGAAATTAGTTCGAATAACATATCCAAGTAAGAGCAGGGTTACAAAGAATGGGGCATACCTCCAATAGTCGCTGCTGAGGATAACTATACTGGTATCCATCAGCAACAGCTATCATACCAGCGACAGTAGAAGGAGGATTCACCACCAGATCAATCCCGCTGGACACAAGATCCTTATCCCACTCTACATCTACAATCTCCGCAGAAGTCGACTCCATGTGCTGGCGAGTAAAAGAGTCCGAACTCTTTTCCCCTTCAATCACAGGGGCAGGATGCGGCACGACGAGCAAACCCTTCTTTCTAAGCCAACCCAAGACAACATCATCACCATCCGCAATTAAGGATTGCAGGAAATCATCAGAAGGAGAACCCAAGGAATTCACACCAAGTGCGGCACTAGTTTGGCCTTGCGTCAAAATACCCCCAACATCGGAGGAGGTGCCACCATAACCCTCCGGATGAACTAAAGGAACCTCAGAACCAGACACAGGTGCCGCGCCACCACCACCGCTACCTTTAAGAACATCCCAGTCATCACCAGGAGAAATAAGACTAAAATCCAAAACGAGTCCCATAGCCGCGGCCATATCGAAGGACTGATCCCCGGACAGAGCATTACCGAAGGAAAACTCACCACAAGCACCTACTCCCTTATCACTGCTATCCACAAAAGCAACTCCCTTGCCCTTGTCCGTGACTATCTGCTGTTGACCGACCTCCATGTCCACAGCCCCAGTAGATTTTGCTCCATTAGTGGTCTGATCACCATCACCACCGAGGACTTGATTACCATCGCCACCTCCAACTCCGCCACCATCGGCTTCATCAACAATACCACCATCACCACCTGTGGCTTGATCACCAACGCCACCATCACCTCCACCAGCAGTATTTCCTTCTTGCAAAGGTGGAGAAGTCTCAATCCGCTCCTCTTCGTCGGACGCATCCTCTTCAGCGTTCACTGGATCAAGCCACATCTTCGAACTGCGTAGAGTCTCCAGTAGGAGAATTTGACGATTGCTTGGGGTTGATCTTTTTCTTCCTAACCACCTGCGAGACCTAATAATAAATAGCCTTGAGTTTCTCCTTTCCTTGGCATAATCCATATTACTTAAGAAAAGGAAGGGGCATATATACGAAGAATACAAACATACCTTAGCAACATTAGCATTCCGCGGAAGAAGGTTAGCGTCGGAGTTATCCTCGTCATCCGCGTCATCAACATCACGGCTATAGTCAAAATCCATACCTTCGAAACTCATCTGCCAAGGGCAATAATGGGCATAACGAGAAGGAGAGGCTTCGCGGTAGGAGCTATCAGCACTAGGTTGCCAACCATGGGGCCCAGGAACCCAGCCATAGGCCCACGGACCAACAACCTCGAGAACGGTGGAAGAACATTCATAATCATGATCACGCTTGATCCTCTCATCAGCAGGAATAGGAAGACCTTCATCACCAGGAACCCTTGCCATCTTGGAGTCACTTACTTCGCTCAAAAGGCGAATTTCCCCCTTAACAGGAGCAATATTCCGCAGATTCACAGACCACGGCTTACGCGTCTTCCTATTAACTTAATCTCCAAAGGACTTGTTAAAGTTCTCAGGAGTATACCACCCTTTCTCCTATTCTAAGTTAGGAGCATAGAAGGTCATCATCGTCTGCCCCTTGCTACGAATATAGCACTCTCGGAGATGACGAAGGTAATTTCCCGTCAATTGCTGCACCCCACGGTTATGACTCTTCTTAGCAGTACCGCGGCTAGATAATACCCGGTAGTAGAAATCATCACCAGCTTTATATAGAGGCAACATCAAACCAGCCTCAAAAGCGCCCACGGTTGTCAACAGATGAAAAGCATCATCATCGATAATTAATAACCATCTCGTAGGTTATATCTTTAACAGGGCATAGAAACTCACCTGGAAGTGCTGAAGACCGTGCTTCACTTTGAAGGCTTCAAGATCTATGTGCCTGAAAGTGAACTTCTTATTACCCATGGGTAGAGGACGAAAAGTGACAGCAGAGTCATCTTCATAAGCATCCCCCGCAACATCTTCCGCAGAATATGCTACCTTCTTCTTAGGAGGAACCACGTCTCCCACAGATTCCATCTCTGAGGCCTTCCTCTTCGCAGGTTGGATCTTAGTTGTTTTTCCTGATCCAGGAATAGATGAAGACGGAGGAAGATTAGCCCACAGAGGAGGCATGGTACGAAGAGGCTGCACATTTAAAAGTTCAATGCGCGGATTCTGCTGCTTCTTAGAAGACTCATCTCTAGAGCGACTCGAGGCGTATCTCGACCCCCGGGGCGGATCACCTCTCTGGAACGGAGGCTTCTGGCTAGAGGACGAAGATGGACGCTTATCCCGAGGGTTGCCCTGAGCAGAGGGAGGAGATGCCCCATCCCTGATATGAGAGTCTCCCCGAGGAGATCTATGGGGACTCGGCGGAGGAGTTTGATAAGGTACCCGCGGACGCTCGGACATATCTGCGAACACAAACACAAACAGGAGGACTAGTCAGTCAAGGAAGATCAAAAACAGGGAAATCTCAAGAACAGCGAAGAACACGAAGAAAACCCTAGATTTCATCTACCACCACATGAGCTCTCAAATCATTAATCAACTTAAAAGGAATCGAAAACAAATCCGAAAATGCACGGCCCAGCAATGGCAGCCTTCGAATCCGTAACATGCATGGGATTAAACCCCATCATGATCCATCACTGAAAATCGAGAACTCCACAGAAGCAAAAATGGCGAGAAGAATAAGTGAAAAAGCCTACCTGAACCACAATAACTTCGATGATTAAAAGATGTCGACAGCAGCAGCAGTAGCAGTAAGAAAATTAGGGTTCTCGACGAAAGGGTGCGGCAGAAACACAGCAGCAAAAGTAGTTTCAGAAAAAGTCAAGAAGATAAAGAAGGAAAGGGGACAGGGAATAAAACAGAGAATGTGAATTTAATTCACATTCCCTCATTCTCTTCTCTCTTAAAGTGTCAAAAGAAACTGTCTACCACCCGAGACACAATTACGGCCGGACATGGGAAACGTGCACAATAAATGCAAATAACGCCTTTTTAGAAGAAGTTATGAGGGAGAAAAAGTGAACTACCAGATTCTTCTTCTGACTATAGCTGACACCCAGTCATAAGAAGAGGGGCAAATTGTAAGTACACTTATGTATCTCCCTCGCCACGTGCACTAGCAAGCCCACGTGGAGGCCACGTCATAAAGATGAATGGTACACAGGCATAACAGGGAAACTGACACCACATTCCGCGGACTGGACCGCCCCAACCACTCGCATTTAGTACTGCTCAGAGGGAACGTAACATATAACTAACGAAGGAGACAGAGATGGGTCAGCGTGAGGATCTTAGAAAGCATAGAAGTCGCGGGATGACCAAGAGGTCCGCGGACTGTGCACAAAACACAAGAAGATAAGATTACAACAGCTCTTTTCTAAGGGTCCCACGTATATTATCTATATATATGACCCTTCTTGTTACATGGAAAGGGGTCGAGCAATTTTAGGGAGAGAGAAGGAGAGATTAGTGAGAAGTAAGTATGAGCATGAGCCTTCGGGTTCCAGGGAGACCGAAAGTCTTTCGACTGTTCTTGTAATCGTTTACCACATAGTGAAATCTCCCCCAGACCTGTGGATGTAGGCCTTAGAGCTGAACCACATAAATAGTTGTCTCATTTACATTTTTGTATTGATATATTCTCGTATCCATGTGTTTTCATATATCTACAATGGCAGATGTTGACAAGATCATGACAAACCCGCGGGGTTTGGAATCAATGAATCAACGTCTCGCTAGGCATCTTGCACTATATTCATACCCTAATGCATGCACCCCATACATGCGTAGTTTGGTTGTGGACTTGTTGGCACCATTACGTAGTCTTCGTGTTCACAGGAAAGCTATGGAACTCTTCCACCAACCAATATTTTTCACATGGTTTTATTCCCACCTACCTACTAGCCACCATCCAAACATGGTTATTAGAGTTCCAAACAAAATTGGACTCTCAACAACCCCTTATTCTAGAATCATCTAGAATTGTAGGCACCGTCCAACAATTCTCCACCTCGGATCATGCATTCATGCATGAGACTATCAATACAAGAAATCTCCTTCGTCTTCCAGCGTCGATTGCGCCATAGGCTGCCTACGTATCCTCTGCAAGGAATCAAACCGACCGTAGTTCACTCAATGACCTTGCAAGAAAGGCCTCCACCAGGTTCCTAAGAACCTCTACCCCAAAGGGTATCACCAAACCGGAAGAATGTGGATCAATTTCGAGCAATGACGAAACTTGACCCCAGATACTACTTTCGTTAACATATCAGCTGGATTGTCTTTGGTATCGATCTTCACAAGTAGAATGTCTTCTTCTTCCCGAATTTCTCTAACAAAGTGAAATCGAACATCTATATGTTTGGTTCTGGCATGATGAACTTGATTCTTAGCCAAGTAAATTGCACTAAGACTATCACAATGCACAAGAAGATGTTCCTACACAACACCCAAGTCATCTAGCAAACCTTGTAAACCATATAACCTCCTTAAATGCCTCTGTCACTTCCATATACTCCGCTTCAGTAGTTGAGAGAGCCACAGTAGACTGAAAAATCGATCTCCAACTAACCGTGCTTGCTCCAAGGTAAATACATACCCGTAGTTGAACGCCTTTTGTCCAAATCACCAAAGATAGTCGTAATCCACATAACCAACACACAGCTGATTGTTCCCATCTTCCTTCACAAAATCCAAGCCAGCATCAACAGTACCATAAAGATACTTCAAAATCCATTTCACATCTTGCCAATGTCCTTTACCAGGATTATGCATATAACGGCTGATCATACTTACTGCATGTGAAATATCCGGCCTTGTACATACCATCGCATACATCAAGCTACCAACATCACTAGCATATGGGACTTGGGCCATATACTCACGCTCTTCTTTAGTAGTAGGAGACATATCAGAACTCAACTTAAAATGAGGACCAAGGGGAGTACTTACAGATTTAGTTCCTTCGCAGATACCAAATTTCGGTAACACTTTCTTCAAGTATGCCTTCTGAGACAAACAAACTTTACCCTTCTCTCTGTCACGTTGAATCTCCATGCCAAGAATCTTCTTAGCTTCTCCTAGATCTTTCATCTCGAACTCAGTTGACAATTTCTGCTTCAAATTATCAATCTATTTCTTGTTATTCGATGCTATTAGCATATCATCGACATACAAGAGCAAATATATGAAAGACCCATCACGTAGCTTCTTGAAGTATACACAATGGTCATAGTGACTTCTTGTGTATGTATGGCCAATCATAAACTGATCAAATCTCTTGTACCACTGTCTTGGAGACTGCTTCAGCCCATACAACGATTTTTTCAGGTTGCATACACAATCTTCTTTTCCAGCAACTTTGAACCCACTCGGCTGAGTCATATAGATCTACTAATCTAGATCACCATGTAAGAACGCCATCTTGACATCTAGTTGAACTAGATCTAAATCATACTGTGCTACCAAGGCCAACAAAATTCGGATTGATGAGTGTTTCACAACTGGATAGAACACCTCATTGTAGTCAATCCCTTCTCTTTGGGCATAACCTTTCGCAACTAACCTTGCCTTGTAGCGTACTTGATTCACCTGAGATCCTTCTTTCTTAGCATATACCCATTTGCACCTAATGACCTTCTTACCGTTCGGAAGCTTCGTAAGAACCCATGTGCCATTCTTGTAAAGAGACTCCATCTCATCATGCATATGACTTCCCATTCTTGACGCTCTACACTGTGTATAGCTTCAAAATAGGTATTTGGAATGCCTTCTTCAATAACTGGTAATGCATAAGCTATAAAATCATTCATCCAACCAGGTTTCTGGTTTGTCTTCTCGGTTTGCTGGTTGCTATGGTTTGGTTGACCGTAGCTTGCATTTCATCGCTTTATGTTCCTCTTCATCCAGATCGTCACTATCATTTGGAACTTCAGTATTTTCCTCCCTTGTAGATTCCACGCCTTCGGAAGTATTCGTAATAGATACATACTTAGCTGGAATTAGTGGAGTTTCATCAATCTCCACCTGCTGCAAAGGTTCACTGGTACCGGTGCTTCTGTTCTCCACCTGCCGAGAACCCCAAGTCTTTACCATAGACGCTTCATCAAATGTAACGTCTCTACTCATGACTATCTTCTTCTCAACTGGATTCCAAATTTTGAACCCTTTAACTCCTTTCTTCACACCCATAAAGATCCCTTTAACATCACGGCTATCAAGTTTGTTTTCACTAACATGATATCAAGTAAGGCAACCAAAGATATGAATTGAGTCATAATCATAAGATGGTTTACCATACCACTTATCCATCAGAGTTTTACCTTCTAACCAGCTGATGGCAACCTATTAATGAGGAAGCACGCATATGTAACTGCCTCATCCCAAAACGCTTTACCTAATCCAGCATTAGATAACATACATCGTACCTTCTCCAGCAAAGTACGATTCATGCGTTCAGCTACCCCATTTTGTTGCGGTGTCTTCTTAACTGTGAAGTGCCTCTGTATTCCCTCATCCTGACATACTTGCAAGAATGGATCACTTTTGTACTCTCCACCATTGTCCGAACGTAGTACCTTGATCTTTCTGCCAGTTTGCATCTTAGTTGCCTTTTTCCACCTCACAAAGACTTCTAGAAGTTCATCCTTATGCCTGATGGTGTACACCCATACACGCCTAGAATAGTCATCAACAAAAGACACGAACCAATTTTTCCCTCCCAATGATGCATTCTTGGAGGGACACCAAACATCTGAGTGAACATAATCAAGAACTCCACTAGTGTTGTGGATTGCTGTGCCAAAGCTTGTTCTTGTCTTCTTGCCTTTCACACAATGTTCACAAAACTCTAATTTGCAGGCAATATCACCTTTCAATAATTCTTGACGAATTAAAGAATGTAACGAGTTATCACCAGGATGTGCAAGCCGCATATTCCATAACTTTGTGGTCTCCATAGCTGCAGCTTCGATGTGTTCAGAAATAGACACATCTCCCGTTATTGTACTCCCAGTTAAGTAGTACAAGTTATGATGCCTTGTGCCCTTCATGATTACCAAAGACCCAGAGATTACCTTTAGAATGCCATTTTCAGCGACTAACTTGTATCCCTTAGATTCCAAAGTTCCGAGTGAAATCAGATTCTTCTTCACGGCAGGTACGAACCTTACTTCCTTCAGCTCCCGAACCATACCATCATGCATCTTGAATCGAATACTACCAATCCCAATCACCCTGCAGGTGTGATTATTCCCCATACGCACTTCTCCATCAAACTCTTCAAAGTCTGAGAACCATTCCCGATGAGGACAAATATGATAAGTAGCACCAGAATATAATACCCACGTACCGTCAGTTACGATAAAAGTTGATGGTATCATAGTCGGCGAGAAATCTGAAGCTTCATCTTAATCTTCACTTGCTTTAGCAATGTTCACCTCGGTGTTGTCCTTTTCTCGATCCTTACGCTTGGTACAATCCTTAGCCCAATGGCCAAAGTCATGACACCATGCACATTCATCCTTCTGCAGACGCGCTCTTGACTTTGAACGCCCTTTAACTTTGCCACGATCACCATTCTTGTTTCTCATGTCTGTTGAATGACCTCTTGCAAGAAGCAAGTTACTGTTATCTTCACTTGACAGGTCTTCACGGTCCATCTTCCTGAATTCCTCACTACGCAATACTGTAGTGACCTCGGGGTATGTCATCTTATATTTTTCGTGTATTAAAGCTTTAATTACGGGTTCATACCTTTCAGGAAGAGAGTTTATCATACCCAAAGCTTGTTCCTAGTCGTTGATCTTCTCATCGTAGTTAAAAAGCTCAGCAAGAAGTTTATTATATGAATCTAGGTGCTCAGTTAGGGTTGCGCCTATCTTCATGTTACAACGATACAAATTCCTTTTAAGATGTATCCTATTTGCCACGTTCTTCACAAGGTATTCCTTCTCTAGATTTTCCCAGAGATCCTTAGCTGAAGTCTCGTGCTGATAATTAACTCTTACTGTTGTTGCTAAACACCCTCGAATCGAACCAAGACATAATTTATTCATCTTGTTCTACTGCTTGTCAGACATCTCCGCTGGCCGACCTTCTAGAGCTTCTTCTAGGTCAAGATGAACAAGAGCATCCATTACGTCTGTTATCCATAAACCAAAGTTATTGGTTCCGGTGAACTTTTCAACCTTCAGTTGTGATCTATGAGAATAAAGTATTTCTTCTTTTGTTTCTTTATCTTTATTTGTGGACTCCGAATGTTCTCCTTCATGATCGTTCGGATCAACTGGTTTATCCCCATCAACCATTGTTCTTCAAACAACCAAATATAGATAAAAAACAGAACCTTTGAAATTAGTATTACCTCAAGCAATCTTCATAAAAATACCTTCACTTCAACTGCAATCTGAGTACCCGTATCCAAGAGCATAACCTTGCTCTGATACCAATTGTTGCGCTAAAACCTTGCGGAAGCGATTTGCACAGCTACAAACGGTACTCCATAATATTGCCAAGAACACAAACTAAAGAAGAAAAGAGACGAGAATTTACGTGGTTCGGCAAGTTGCCTACATCCACGGGAAGAACAAGAGATTCATATATTATCACAAGGTAGAATACATATAAACCTTAAGAGATAAAGAAGAATTTTTGGTAATGTTCATTTGCTTTCTCTAATGGCCTATTTATACTAGTTAGCTAAGCCTCCAAGTGCCAACTCCAAATTGAGTTCTACTTCCTTAGCCTACAATCTAGAACTAGCCTACAATTGGACTTCCTTAGTTTTCAAACTAGGACTCAAAGACCTACCTTGTTTGAATGCATGAATTTACAAGTGTGAAAGGGAAAGCTATGGAACTCTTCCACTAAACAATATTTTTCACATGGTTTTATCCCCACCTACCTACTAGCCACCATCCAAACATGTTTATTAGAGTTCCAAACAAAATTGGACTCTCAACAACCCCTTATTCTAGAATCATCTAGAATTGTAGGCACCGTCCAACAAGATACACGGTCTGGGACATCAAGACACGATGCCGCATCACAACACCCAAGGGGCATCTGTCATCTAAGTATGTCCATCATCGAACTAATCCAACGGTGAAAAACCTAGGGGAACTGAAGTATCCAGACACTGAGAAGTACTGAAAAGAACCCTAGGATCTGCTTTACTTCATCCCAAGGAAGACTCGAGATCAACCTCAGAGATTAGACTCGACACGGATGTGACAGGGGCATCAAACATCTGTCCAACGCATGAAGACCGCCCCAACCACCCGAATTAAACACCATGCACATAGGGTACGTGTCAGTCAACCTGTGGAAGAAAGAAAGGTGGCCTATCGTTACCAAAAATGACCGTTGGAGCCTTCGGTCAAGAACGAAGACACCAGCGGGATAAGCACAAGGATCAAGAAGATAAGGTTGTAACTGTCTCCAAGGGTGGACCCCATGATCTATCCCTATAAATACCCCTCTCCATTAATAGAAAAGGAGGTCGAAAAAGTTTTAGGAAGATAATAGGAGAGAGGAATAGGAAGAGTAATTATGAATTTCATTTCCCCCGGTGCTTCGTTATTCACTCAGAGTCATTTGACTATCTTTGTAACACTTGAATATATAGTGAAACTTGAACCCTCGTGGATGTAGGCCTTAGTACTGAACCACGTAAATCACCGTCTTATTTATATTCAACATTCTCTTTTCTGTCTTTATTATTATTACGCATCGTTCTTTTATAATCTCAATCGTGAGAATAATTATGTTATTCTCCATGACTAGACAAGGACGAGCACGAAAGCTATGAGTCGATGGGTCATTGTATTAACGTAGAAATTATTCATGATTTTCTTTCCTTTATGAGTGTATGAGTGAATGCGAATATTGTTTGTGATCACGAATGAACCATCTTTATTTTTGTGTTCAAAATTTGGCGCTAGAAACAGGGACTTCTGTCCCGGTAAAAGATTTATCTTATCCTGTGATTCTATGCAATTTTCGTTTCCCGACACTATTCTCAGAATAATAGTGCCTAGGATAACTCAACACTTTATCTACTTTTCAAAAGTTTCTGTCCATATTTACCATTGCAAAAACTCTATGGATTTAGAATCGCCTTTGAAGTTATCTTTGGATCCAAGGATTCTTATAATTGAAGTATCTTTAAAATTAATTTTAAAATATTTATCGAGTGTTCACTAGAAAACCAGATCTACGCTTTCATATTTTCATATTTAAAAACCCATGGATCAAGGTTCTACAAAACAATCTTTCTGATCCGCGAGCAAGTCTATGTCTATGATTATTGGACCTACCTCTTTTAAGTTTCCCTTTATTTAGACGAACCTCGAATTTTCTACAAATCCATAATGGTTAGGTTTACGCTAACCTTTGTATAGATCTACACTTTGTTAAAAGAATTTTTCCCGAGCCTCGCTCTCCTTGAAATTCCTTAAGTTTGCGCTATAATTTATGTCTTCTCTTGATTAGATTAAACTTGCTAACAAAACCAAGATGGATCTTGTTTCTTCGACGATATTGCATTTTTACAGAAGAATCAAAGATGGAAAAGACAAAGGAGTTGGAAAACTAAGGCATCATCCAAGGAAACACCGAGGACGACACCAGTGATAACGCGCAGTAAATAAAAGGGAGAAAAGGCGAAGGCACCAAGACAAAATCTAGATGCAGCGGAAATCACCTCACCCCTAGAGGTCAACATAGCGGCGGCGGCAGCACTCAAAGCCATGACAGCAAAATCTGAAGCATCAAAGGCAGCCACAGCTTCCTGTGCCCACCAACAACGAGAAGGATTCGCAGAGTCGATGATACAACATCCATCCCTTGGAATTCCGACAACGAACGATCATAACCAGACTCTGCAGACTACACAACTGACGCCCCCACATGTGGAATTACAACTGGTGAATCCCGATCCGCCCCAACCCTTGATCCAAACAGTTGATGAAGATCAAACTATGGGAATTAGGGGGCAAGGGGTGATCGGAACTCCAAACCAAGGGTCGAATCATTCCCCCCAACTGATAGACGAGCTTGAAGAATTGAAAAAGAACCAGAAGACATATGCATAGTCCTTGGCATTTCTAGCTCGAGAAAATCAGGAACTCAATGACAAGATGGCCCAAAGCATAGGTGAAGCGCACCAGCACGACGAAGCAAATTCCAAAGCACCAGAGCCGAACCATGATCGAAGAATCGTCGTGACAGATCCCGAGCCGTTGAACCAAAGAGCAACCATAGAAAATAGATCATCTGATCCAGATTACACACCAGAGGATTCAGACTATTTTGATAGTGAGAACCGAAGACCAGGGCAATCCGCAATCTAAGAAGATCACCAACGGGCAATGGAGGACCTTCGTGTTGAAATGATGAAAGAAATCAAGTAGCTAAAATCAAGACAAGTGGGAGGGAGATTAGAAGAAGTGATGAGAGAAGCCAACACTACGCTGATGACTCCGCACCTAGCCAAAGCTCTCATTCCCCAAAAGTGTCCTATCTCTGCGTTCGAATGTTACTATGGATCCAGCTATCCCGCGACCTACCTTCGATATTACAATCGTCTTTTGGCGCGATGGGATCAGGACGACGTGGTACTCTGCAGATACTTCCCTTCAAGTTTGAAAGGATCGGCTTTATCCTGGTTCGATAACCTTCCACCTAACTCCATAAACTCATAAAATCAGCTCACTGAGAAGTTCCTAGGAACATACATGTACAACAAGGATGTTTACGCCGGGATGGACAAGCTATTCTCACTGGAGATCTCCTACAAAGAGACGACAGGGGAATATACGGACAGGTGGCACAAGATTTTCCAGGCAATAGGGAACGTAGATCCGGTGGTCAGCATCAATTGTTACAAGTAAGATTTGGATATGATGAGCCCATTATTTGTCGATATCCATGGAAGTGTTCCGACAACCGAAGGAGACCTTCGAGTAATCATCGAAAATCACGCCAGGTTAGAAGAAATTCAGCGAGAGAGCCCCAGATCCCAAACTCAAAGATCTCATCGGACTCATTTGGTAGAGCAAGCCGGCGGATCAAAAAGAGGTGGTTCAACCGAACGTTCGAACGAAGATATGAGAGGACGGAGGTACGATCGTCGACATGATGACCGAAAATTCGAAGATCAAGTATACACGAAGCTGAACATGTACCAGTTATACTCGCATCCTAAGGGAGATCAAGGATTGGTAAAACCTGGAATGGCCGTGGTCCAAAGGCAAGCAGCCCCCACGAACCAAAAAATCAAGATAGTAATGTGAGTACCACTGCTTAAATGGGCACCAAACCGAGAAATGCAAAAATATCAAAATAATAATCCAAAAGCTGATTGACGCTGGTGATCTCAATCAATACATTCAGAAGGAAGAAACCGACGATAGGGAAAAGCGAAGTAAGCAAGTCCAACTACCCGAGGGTAATCGAACGCTCAATACCATCTCATGCTCCGAGGCTACTGGACCCTCACTAACGACCCAGATAGGGAAAAGGCTAAGAAGGCAATTTGAGGACTATAGCGAGCTGTACAAGATCGACGGAATCGAAGTAGATGAGCACGAACAGTGGATGAACGCACCTATGACTTTCGATGCTGGGGATGTCGAGGAAGACATGGAATATCATAACGATCCTTTGGTCCTTATATTACCAGTGGCAGGGTGCAATATCAAAAAGATCCTCATCGATAGAGGGAGTTCTGTTAATGTTCTGCTTAATGACACGTTTAAGCGGATGAAGCTTAATGATGAACAACTGATGTCATCGTACTATACCATCTACGGATTCAACAGGGCACCAACAAAACCTTTAGGAGATATTTTTTTACAAGTAAACGCAGGACCCATGAAGGTCGATACTCGATTCAGTTTCGTAGACGCTCCCTTCCCTTACAATGCCATTATTGGCCGAAGATGGGTGCACAAGCTCAAAGGAGGAGCAACGACCTATCATCAGTACCTTAGATTTCCATCACCCGAAGGGGTAATGGAAATAAAGGGAGATCAGGTCACCGCACGAGAATGCCAGGATGTACAAAATCAACTAAATAATGAACAAGAGGAGCATAGGAAGGACCGATAATTGGCTCTAATTGAGTTACTCGGGGAATACGCAGACATATTTTCATGGAAATTAGGAGATATGCCAGGAATCGATCTGAAGATAATCCAACACGAACTTCATATAAAGCCAGGAACGACCCACATAAGGCATAAAATACGAAAGGTGGCGCCGGAGTATCACAAGGACATCGAAAAAGAGCTTTGCAAGTTATTGGAGGTAGGATTCATCAAGGAAGTGAAATATCCAATGTGGATTTCTAACATGGTCATCGTGACAAAGAAGAATGGGGGAGTAAGAATATGCATCGAATTCACCAACCTCAATAAGGCATGTTCAAAAGATAGCTACCCACTCCCAAGCATAGATCAACTAGTTAAAGCCGTTGAAGGATACGAAGAATTATAATTCATGGATGGATACTATGGTTACAACCAAGTAGCCCTAGAACAAGAAGACCAACAACATACAACATTATACACCCCGCACGGCCTATATTGTTACACAAGGATTCCCTTCGAACTAAAAAATGCAGGGGAAACATACCAGAGAATGGTTGATGCTGTTTTCAAGCCATGGATTAGGAGTACTCTAGAAATCTACGTGGATGACATGCTCGTCAAAAGTAAGCTGCGCAAGGACCAACATCGAGATTTGAAAGATATCTTTCAATCCATAAGGAAACACAACATGAAAGTAAACCCGAAAAAGTGCACATTCGGCGTCACCTCAGGGAAATTCCTCGGATATCTAGTAACGAAGAGGGGCATCGAAGTAGATCCCTCCAAAATCCAGGCCATCATAGAAATGCCGTCTCCAAAGAACCTAAAAGAAGTCCAGAAGCTGAACGGATCCCTAATGGCATTAGGAAGATTCATTTCCAGATCGTCTGACAAATGCAAACATTATCCCCCAAAAAAGGAAGCAAGTTCGAATGGACCGTTACATGCGAAGAATCCTTTCAGAAAATCAAAGAGTATCTAGCCACGATCCCGATCCTTCAGAAACCAGAACCCGATGAAGTATTGGCCCTTTATATAGAAGCAACGGAGGACACAGTCAGTGCAGTGCTGGTCAAGACGAATACAAAGGTAGAACAACCAATTTATTACGTCAGCAATACCCTCAACTCGGCAGAAAGAAATTATACAAAGATCGAGCAACTCATCTTAGTACTAGTATGGGCAACCTAAAAGCTAAGAACTTATTTCTTGACCCATTACGTCCGTGTTCCCTGTAAATCACCGTTGGAAGTCGTTATCAAAAGCACTGGGAAGGTAGGAAGAATCACAAAGTGGAATACACATCTTGATCAGTTTAACATCATCCACGAGATCCAAACCTCCCAGAAATCACAAGTCTTAGCATATTTCCTAGCATATTTACCCTTGGACAATGACTAAGAAGTAAAATATATACCAGAGACAGAAGAGGACGGAAAATACCCAGTCGATGTCCTCGAGCCTTCAATTCAAAGACGATGGGAGGTCTTCGTTGAAGGGTCAATGAATAGGGAAGGCGCATGCATATGCATCGTAATTACCACCCCCACCAGGGATCATATCATGCATGCACTAAGGTTGGAATTCCAGGGGCATACCAACAACATCGTTGAATACGAAGCTGTAGTGCATGTCCTTCGATTGATAATAGAAATGGGAATAACCAATGTATGACTGACAAGTGATTCACAGCTAGTCATACGGTAAATAAGTTTAGAATACAATGTCTACTACGAAATCTTTTCAGCGTATATGGCCTTGGTACAAACTCTAGCATCTCAAATAGCTAGCATCAAAATCAAGCATCTATGCAGAAAAGACCTCAGATATGATGATGCTATAACATACATATCATCCATGCTAAAAGACGAAAGCGTTAAAGCCATCAAAATATCAAGAGTATATGAGCCCTCGATTGATCCACCACAAACCCATGCTACTCACCGTGAAGACGATGCATGGAAGGATATAGCTGACGATGATATAGGAGAAGATATTGTTGATGACTTCATTGAGGATGATATAATGACAAAGGCTAACGAAGACGAGGATTTCACAAATGAAGAAGACTAGAGAATCGACGTTCACCTCTTTATTGAACAGGGAACGCTCCCCTCATATTTGAAACAAGCTCGAAAGATACAATCCAAAGCAGGAAGATATGACCTTCGAGAGAGCATTTTATACAAAAAGTCTATCTTTGGACCCCTATTATGCTGCTTATCTAGGGAAGAATGCCATCGAATCCTGAAGGACATCCACTATGGGGACGCCGGTAATCACAGCGGGATGATATCACTAGCCGATAAAGCCAAACTGCAAGGATATTACTGGCCGTAGATGATAAAAGACGCTGCCAAGATGTCAAAAAGATGCGAAGAGTGTCAGTATTTTTTCTAAAAGGATCCATGCCCCCGTAACGAAGCTAAACTTATTAGATATCCCCTGACCATTTTCTAAGTGGGGAGTGGACATCGTCGCCCCCCTGATCGAAGGGTCAGGGAAAAGACGATTCTTGATCGTGGTTACAGATTACTTTATCAAGTGGGTAGAAGCTAATGCTCTTGTTAGAATCCGAGACATGGACGTTTTCACATTCATCTTCTAAAACATCATATGAAGATTTGGCATTCCTACAGAAATTATCTTCGACAATGGCAAGAAATTACAAGGGAATAACATAGACATGCTCTTTGAGACCTTCAAGATTAGAAAGAACAAATCAACTCCCATCTACCCTCAAAGTAATGGCCAATATGAGGATACAAATAAGACTCTTGCTCTTATCCTCAAGAAACAACTGGACGAACATAAGGGACGATGGTGTGAACAATTACAAAACGTCTTATGGGCATACCGAACAACACGAAGGTCCGCTACCGGAGAATCACCGTTCATCCTCACTTATGGATCCGAAGCCGTCATCCCAACAAGAATTATCATGCCAACCACGAAGACTGAGGCTTGGGAAAAAACCTCACAACTGACATGATGCTCAAAAGGCTCGATGATCTAGAAGAAACAAGAGAGACATCATTACAAAGGATGGAAAACTACCAACGAAGGCTAGCAAGAGAATATAACAAGAAGGTTAAACTTAGAAATTTTGTAGAAGGATAGTACGTGCTGAGAACCATACCACAATACCAACGAGATAAAAGGTGGGGAAAACTAGCACCAACATGGGGATGACCATTTATAATACATGACATCGTAGGAAATGGATCTTATTACCTGCGTAACTTAAAAGGAGAGGTCCTCAGACATCCGTGGAATGTGAAATATCTCAATCCATACTACCTATAAAAGCAATGCAAAAATGCATTTGTGCGAAGAATACCAGAAGAAGAGGGAAGCATAACCGCTCAACATGTCTCTATCTCTGGATGAGGAATGGCAAACATCACTACATCAATCGAAAATCTTTTATGCACAATATCTATTGGGGAAAGTAATCATTTATAATCTCTCGGGACTCCCCTATCAGCGTCTATAAGTGTGGGACCATGGGTAAGGATTCCAACAGAAAAAGATACCCAACCAATCAACAAGGCAGCGGTTCAGCGGAATGAATGCATGTAAATATTCTAATAATGCATTACATATCCGGGAATGCTGCATCAACCCCCACCGTTCGGTGATCCTCTGTCCAAGGATTAGCCAGCGGGGAGACAGGTCCAAAGTAAATAATAAAGGTGTATATCTTCGTTATTGTCGTCAAACACTTACTATTACCTAATTTACTTGTTTATTTCTTTCAACTAGATTTACTCATTATCTAAAAATGTAAATAAACTAACAGTGCAGGTAAAACAGAGTTGTACATATCCAAGCAAACAATTATCCATTCCATAAAAGTTGATTACAAGCTCGGGAAACTAAAAAAAAGCAAAACAAGATACACAAAAAATGATCCAAAGCCAAGTAATCAACAAAGATCAACTTTCTATGCTTAGCTTTGAAATTTATTTCTCCTTAGAAGATCCGGTGAGTTCAGCAGGATTATTTTTCTGGGACGAAGGAACACTGCCCCCGAAGAAGGATCAGAGATACAAGTCAGGGGCTCAGGAACAGGGAGACAGGGATATTGCTTAATGATGTTATAGTCCTTCATAAGACCCTACTTGATCCTGTCCAGAGTTTTATTAATCTCTTCGGAAAGTTGACAACGAGCCTTGTGCGCGATGACAATAGACTTAAGTTCAGACTGCGTCAAAGCAGACTTCAAGCGAGCTATTTCTTTAGATGCCTCCTTTGATGCTTCATCATGGGACCTTGCCAATCCTTCATAATACTTAGTCCGACCCTCCTGGTACACTAAGGAATATTAAGCCTTTTTAAGCTCTTCATTTGCAAGGTTAAGCTGTCCCCCGGGCTCTGAAAAAGAAAGCACAAATGAGTTAGAAAACTGGGATTGTAGATTTGCCCACGACTAAACAAATATATACCTTCGACATTAGCCGAAGCTATCTCATATTCATTAACTACAGCGTCCCGGGATTCGTCATGAAAATCATACTCATCTGAAATTTTCTTATAATCCAACCGAAGGGCCGTAAGAGCAAACTGACACTCATCTAACTCTACCTGCTTCAAGGAATCTTTCTCAGAATCCACTAAACGAGCAACATCGGCCCGAAAAGAGGTTAAAGCATTACTAATGGCATGAGCCTCAGCTATGGCATCATCCCTCTCCCGAATCAGTCGTTGTATATAGTTCTGAGCCTCAGGGTCATGGGAAGAACGAGCCTGACGCAGCTCTTCTTTCAAATCTGTTACCTTTCTAAATGGGTAACAGACTCACGCTCCACACGAAGGTTCTCACGAGTACATATAAGGGTACTATTGAATTGGCGTCGGTCGGAATTATAGATATTCTGCATATCGACCATTTAGCTACGCCTTTCTCGCCATTCAGCCATCAAGGTGTTGTGCTCATCGGCCTGAGAATTATATTTATCGGCTTCATCCTTGATCTGCTGCACCAACTCTATGATCCGAGAAGACTGGTGATTCCTCTCACTTCGAAGCCATGCTAACTCTCTGGGGTCACCCGCTGAAGATATGGCAGGGAGACTCAGACAGAACACTAAGAAGATGGAAAGGAGAGACGAAGAAGAGAATAGAGAATAACCAAACCTTTGGAAAAAGAAGTATCGTTACGAGCCTTCTCCAAATCACTACTAACCAATGCAAGATCAAGACGAAGTTTATCCTCCTCAACGCCAAGCCGCTCCTTCCCCTTCAACTGATTCTTCAATTCCAATATCTCTTGGTCCGTAGTAGCGATAAGTGCCTCAGCGGTGGTATGGTTACAGTGTTCACTTCTCATCATCTGTATTGATAACAAACAAGTAATAATTACAAAACCTGCAATATTGGATCATTTTCCTCAGAGAAATTTCAACGACTTACCTCAAGAATCCGCTGCTGAGGGAATCCATATTGATACCCATCGAAAATCTTCATCATACCATCAACAAAATACGGGGGATCAACTAAAAGACTAGTGGAAATAGCTCCCAAATCCTTCTCCCAGATCTTCGTAACCTCATCATGGAACGTTAATTGCATTCTCTGACGAGTAAAAGCATCAGAACTCTTCTCACCAGGGATCACTTAGGCAGGGTTAGGCATGAACATCAAATTTTTCTTCATCATCTAGTAAAGTGTGGCGTCATCGTCATTGTGCATCAGAGCCTTCCCGAAGCCCTATGAAGATACCTCGGAGGAAGCCTCACCACCACCAGCATTTTTCCTAGCATTAGAGTTTCTCTTAGCCTTGGCCTCCTTGTTAGCACGGGCTCCGGAGTCCTCACCATCGGAGTTATCTTCCGCATCATCCTTTTTCTCACCAACGGTCTCCCCAAGGATATCCCACTCATCGTTTGGAGAGATCAGGTTGAAATCTGATGATATACCCAGAGTAGTACCAATATTGACTTGCCCACCAGAGGAGTAAATCTTTCCAAAAGAAAATTCTGACGACGACCTCAAGAGGAATCGATGATTGAAGATCAACATCTTTGTTCCCCTAGTTCAGAGAGAAAAAAAATCGTGGGATCACCAGCGGGAACACCTCCTTGACCTCCAGGGACAAACTCCTCTTCGATAGCTCCGCTACCAGTATTCGGACCCTCATCGTGACTAGGAGTATACGTTTCTGTACGCTCTTCGTCATCAGTGACTTCCTATTCTTCTATAACCTCATCGATCACATGACTGGTGACTTCATCGGGAACTTCGGTTTCCCCAACATCGACATTAGAAGATTGAACGGGATTAATCTTTTTATTCTTAGGTACCTAAAAACACGACACTTATTGAGTCACTCCAAACGGCAATACTTTTCTTCATACTTCGACTGGCCTCAAACTAAAAAGAAAAAGGGTCAAGTACACGCATTACAAACTCACGAGGGATAATACCTTCATATTTTTTGGTTAAATAATAGCATCGGAACTTCCTTCTTCATCAACGTCAGCAGCATCGAAGGCATACTCAAATTTCATACCATAAAAGTTCAACTTCCAAGGGAAAAAGTCACCATAACGAGCTGGAGCGCTAGCACGAGGTTGGCTACCAGCAACAGGGCGTCATCCATGCTGACCAGGTACCCATCCATAATCCCAAGGACCAACGACTTCAATAACGATGGCATGCCACTCGTAATCATGATCACGATTGAGCCGCTCTCGAGCAAGAAAAAGATTTTGCTGAGAAGACCCTTCGGTGCCAGGGACATAACGAAGTTTCACGTCACTCACTTCACTAAACAGATGAACCTCACCGTGAGGAGCAGCAATAGTACGAAGATCAACACTCCATGGTTTACGGTTCCTTCCATTGACGTAGACTCCAAAGGAGGCATTAAATTTTTTGGGAGTATACCAATCTTTCTCAGTGGGATTGAACATATCAGGTCATCATTGTCTCCCCCTTACTCCGAAGGTAGCACTCCTTAAGTGCCCGAAAATAGTTCCCAGTCAATTGTACCACTGAACGGTAGTAGGTGTGAGGAGTAGAGATCTCACGATGAGCCAAGACATCGCAGTAAAAGGAGTAGCCCGACTTGTATAAGGGAAGGATGAGGTCATCCTTAAAGGCCCCCACTATTGTCAGCAAATGGAAATCATCATATTTATAATTGGTAATTAGATCATAAGTAAGATCATCATCAGGAGCATAGAATTTGACATCAAAAGCTTCGAGGCCATGTTTCACCTTAAAATCTTTAAGATCTATGTGCTTAAAATTAACTTCTTTCTTACCAACCTAGACGCTTCGTATAACAGAGGCAGCGTTAGAATCAACAGCTTTATTTGATGAAGGTTCCTTCGGAGGACTCATCTACGAATCTTTCCTCTTGGGTGAAGGATTTCTTAACAAATATACCTTTGTATAAGCACCTTTAGAAGACTATTTCACTAACCCAGGAACCTACGAAGCTTTAGACTTCTAAAGAGGCATCATAGTAACTAGTGGAGGTAACGAGCGAATAGGTAGAGCTTTTATCAGCTCCAAATGAGGAGGTGGGTTGACAGGACGATTGACCGCATACTTTGAACCCTTTGGTGGATCTTCCTTTTGTTGTGAGGAAATCCGAGGACCTGAGGGATTCTTACGAGCTCGAGGATCAGATTAAAAATGTTTGGATGACCCACCCTTCGATGGAGACACACCATAGTTATTTGGAAGAGGAGATCTGTAAGGGCTAGACTGTGGAGTATTTTAAGGAACCCATTGACGATCACCCATATCTGCAAAGGGGCAGAGGACTTACCAAAAATCATAAATCAGGACTTATGATCATCACAGTTCATAAGAAACTCCATCAAGATATGAAGAGCCACAAAAATGGGCAGTTTTGATAAACTCCGTAAAAACTAAAAACCCTAGAAACGTTGAAAACATGCCTCAATAAATCAACAGAAAGGTGCTAGGTTTTGCGATGAAGAACAGGGGCAAGTATATATACTGTCGTATATTTTGTTCTTCATTACAAAACCCAGGTGCAGCAACATAAAGAGGATCATCAAACAAAATCAAGAAGAGGATAAGAACACCATACCTAAATCAGAAGTGATACGAAGAGTACAAAGACGATTTGCAGACGAATGATGAACAAAGACAACCGTAGGCTTCTGATGACTATGGTCCTAAGCAGCACTAGCAGAATTTAAGAGCTAAAGAACAAGAAAAGGAAGAATATTCAGAGAAGGGAATATGAACTGACAGGAACAAAAAAGAGAATGAAATTTATTTCAAATGAGACTTCTCTCATGTTTATAACAAAAAAGCAAAATAAAACTGACCCATGATTCAAGGAGAAGTTAATGCCAAGAGTGGGAAACGTTCCCTAAGAATAAGGGGGAGTTAATGAAGAGAGTGGGGATGTCTGTGAAGACAATTTTCTCCAAAATTTGACCAACTTCAAACTTAGAGAAAAGGGGCAAATTGTATACACATAATTCATCATTATCCACGTGTCAGAAGAATTACACGTGGAAGATACACGGTCTGGGACATCAAGACACCATGCCGCATCACAACACCCAAGGGGAATCTGTCATCTACGTATATCCATCATCGAACTAATCCAACTGTGAAGAACCTAGGGGCACTGAAGTATCCAACCACTGAGAAGTATTTAAAATCACCCTAAGATCTGATTTACTTCATCCCAAGGAGGACTCAAGATCAACGGAAGAGATTAGACTCGCTGACACGGATATGACAGGGGAATCATACATTTTTCCAACGCATGCAGACCGCCCCAACCACCCGCATTAAACACCCTGCACAGAGGGTACGTGTCAGTCAACCTGTGTAAGAAATAAAGGTGGCCCATCGTTACCAAAAATAACCGTTGGAGCCTTCGGTCAAGAAATAATACACCAATGGGATAAGCACAAGGATCAAGAAGATAAGGTTATAACTGTCTCCAAGGGTGGACCCAATGATCTGTCCCTATAAATACCCCACTCCATTAAGATAGAAGGAGGTCGAAACAGTTTTAGGAAGATAATAGGATAGATGAATAGGAAGAGTAAGTATGAGTTTCATTTCCCCCGGTGCTTCTTTATTCACTCAGAGTTATTTGACTATCTTTGTAACACTCGAATATATAGTGAAACTTGAACCCCCGTGGATGTAGGCCTTAGTACTGAACCGCGTAAATTACCGTCTTATTTATATTCAACACTCTCTTTTCTGTATTTATTATTATTATTATTACGCATCGTTCTTTTATATATCTCGATCATGAGAATAATTATGTCATTCTCTATGACTAGACAATGACGAGCATGAAAGCTCTGAGTCGATGGGTCATCGTATTAACGTAGAACCTATTCATGATTTGTTTTCCTTTATGAGTGTATGGATGAATGCGAATATTGTTTGTGATCACGAAGGTACCATCATTATTTTCGTGTTCACACATGGATTGGACTATCTAATTGTTGATCCAAGAGAATCTCCTGATTTTGAGGTTCTTTCGATTTTTCACTTAATGTGCATAACTTTGACGGTTACTGCCCGAAAACAGAAGAATGAATGGAAATAATTGATCATCAAGGACTTGGACCAGTTGGAATATTACGCACCTTAAAAGATGTAAAAGTTGGAAATAAGGAATCCCGGAGTATACATCCACGAACACCTATATGTTCCAAGACAACTCAACTTAATGTTTTCCTTATGATCCTATATTCTTTTGAGCTCATTATTTGGAAAATGTGGTTAGATATAGAGAAACATCAGTAGATGCATGCCAGCTTAATATAACCCTCAACCCTAGAAAATTTTATCAAGGTTATCACATCATCTGAGGGATCTTGGTTTCTGCGGTTAATAACTTTTAATAAACTTTGGACAACCATATTCTTGCGAGTCAGTTATTAAGGTTAGTGAGGCTCATGTGGTTGCATCTGCTCAGTGTCATCCCAGAAAATGATTCTGTTCTCTCCAACCAAACAAGGTCCAAATTTAAACTTTTTAAACTTCGAGGATACAAATTTTCTCGAAATAATAATATAAATATATAATTTTCCAGTGATGGTGGTGAACTACCGCCTTTTAGCAGTTATAACTAAGCTTCTTTTAAGCCTTGTAAATCACCATCATCATCTTATCGGCTTGGATGGTGATAATCAAATTCTTGTAAACCTTATGCTGATGTGTAATGTTTATCGTCAATTTGGACAAAATACCTTTGTCCAAATATAGTTAGGTTCCTTTCAATTAATAACATAGTATCTTTTGTAAGTGTGTTTTAAAGCTCGTGTATGAGAACATTGGCCAGTGTGTTACACACACATGAGCAATATAAAGAGAGAATGAGAGATCGAGTATGAGCATATATTGTCATCTATGTCCTGTAAACATTTATCTTTCTCTTAATCAATAAGATTCAAATCATCAGCAATGTAGACATGAGGTTTCTTAATGTTACTACCGTATCAGACTCATAAATCAATTTCTGAGGGTACCGATCCTAGCATTTTTCTTCACCATCACCACCATTACTTTATCTTCAACAATCTCCATTACCATTAATTTATCATCTTCTGCTGCTGCTACTGTGGATCGAGAGTTAAAGGCTGATTTCATGAATTCATCTCAGATTTGGGTTTAATTAGACTTACCTATGCGTTTCTATCTACATCTACAAGAACAGTTGGTAAATTTCTTCATCCATCTCCATTAATGGTTGTTCTTGGTAGGAATCAGGATTTTGATTTGGTTGATACCTCTGCTACGTCAACAAACATGATTAAGCATGTATTTTAGATCTAAAATTCAGTTTTAGGGTTTGAGCTCTTGGTTATTTCAATTTCCTGTTTGGTGTTTGGATTAAAATCTCTTACCTCATCAACTATCATCTGAGTCTCTGCTGGTAATATCCAATTTCATATTTAGATTACTTTAGATTTCACATGTATTCAATTTCTACATCACTTGCTCAACTACATCCAATTTCATCTTCAACTTCCTTATACATCATAATTAGCATCTAATTTCTTCATCAAGATATGTTATTCTTGTTCCCCGATGCCATGAGAGTCTGAGCGTGTTCTAGTTCGCTACACCAAGGTCTAGTTAGGGCGAAAACTTAAAGTCATTCCACTGATTGGATTTAGCAGAAGTTTGAGAAGTTGTTGGTCTCAATTCTTATTTCAAAGCAGTCCTCACTGCGGTGTTGAAGTATCTTGCATTTTTAATGATGTTTCTGCGATTAGACTTCGAGTTGGACTGGGTGAGATACATTAAGTAGATATTGATGTTCCCTTTGTTGAGTTTGTGTACACTTATTATGCAGCTTGCATATGTGTTCAATGTGCAACCTGTTGTTCTTCTACTTTTCATGCTCTTCGAATAATTCAGTTAAAGTTTCAACTTCAATGGTAAGTTTTACTTTTATTTCTTATGTGAGTGAATAATCCAAAGTGCTATGGCCTTATGGAGAATAATCAAAGGATAATAATATGGTTGAAGACTTTGCTTCTTTCACGGTGCACTGCCACAAAAAATGCCTAAGGGGATTAAAAGTATGGCTTTGTCTATTTTCTTTATGATGCTCATGGTATTGTGTGTGTGCTTGTCATGAAACTATTGGTGCTGGCTAGTGTTAATATACTTGTTGATGGTGGATTTTTAGTTCAGGGCTAAAGTTGTAAAACCAATTTTTGTGTAAACATCCTGCAGAGGATGAGATTATTTTATAAGTGATACATACTTCTTCACTTTATTAATTCACCTAGAATGGATCATGTAGCAACAATCCCCCGAATATTCTGTAAATTTTAGCATTATTGATTAATGCATAGAGGGACTTGTATTTCCTGTGTTGTTCCTAGCAGAAGTCTCATTGTTGGTGCGGCATGATGACTGATTGTTACTCGCAGCAGAGTAGCATGAATATCCAAGTACCAACAGTGAGGCATGCACGAAATGCCCATACAGGCTGTAACTCTCGGTGTGTTATACTAGCCTGATTGAGTGTGTAACTCTCGGTGTGTTATACTAGCCCGATTGAGCATCTAGACTGTCTGTAATAGTCTAGAAACGATCACGGTCATCCAACTTCACAGGCATGATTGGATGGTCGGGATCGAATCCAATACCCCCAAGCAGGTATTGGAACATTCAGTGCCGACCAAACGCGGATCCCGCACGATCGGTCTCCCAAAAGGGGCGGCATAGCTTGCCAAACCGTCCAAACCAAGCGGAATGGACAAAAAACCCTAAATTAGGGTTTGCGGCGCATTACATGTGTCGCAAAACGATCTCAACCATCCATCTTCGCATGCATAGATGGAGGGTGTAGATGTAGATTCAAAGGGCCCAGAGCACGTCAACACGATCACTGTGGGCCCGACTACACACATGAACAAATGGTCAGGGCCAACCGTGATTGGTTGTCCCAAATCGTGCATGCCAAACCAAGCATGACGCACGGACGGCAAAACCCTAAATTAGTGTTTGCGGCACCATCCTTGTGTTGCAAAATCATCTCGAGCATCCATCTTCGCAGGCTTGAATGGAAGGCTAAGATAAGCTTCAGGTAAGGCCGAGCATGCTAGCATGACCACCGTGGGCCCGGCTTCATGTCCGACCGGTCGGCCAAAGCCAACCTTGGTCAAGCGCTTTGATTTACATGCCCAAACTAGCGTGGTCGCGCTTCCCAAATCACAAACTGATCACGACCACTCAACTTCGCCAAACAAATTGAGTGGCTTAGATCACGTTTCCATGGGACAGTCAGGTATAGGCGTGAATACCATCCTACCACCTACATGCCGGACCAAACGGCCGAGACCGACCAAGCTTGGTCATCTCGAAACGCATGCCTTGAAGGTGGCATACCGCGCCCCTTTTAGAATCCTTTGCGGCATAGGATTTCTGTAGCAAATTGATCCCATCCACTCAACTTCAATGTTAAATTCGAGTGGCCTAGATCAAACCTTCGTGGGACAGTGAAGCATGGACATGGACATTAGCATGCCGTCTACACGCATGCCTTATCGGTCCTCCATGAAATGCCTCCCATGCTTGGATTCGACCAAGCTGAAGGAGTACACTCGCGTACCTCCTAAACCCTAATCCGAGGGTCGCAGATGTGGGTCGCAAGTCATCTCGTCCGTCCAACTTCTCCAGCTTAGACGGACGGCCTAGGATAAGAGTTAGGCGACCATTAAAGTATCACCATGATCACTGTCTGCCACTCTACCACACCATGTGGTCGGTCAAGGGAAGATTCGCTAGCGCAGCCTTCAAACCCTCACGTGAAGCAGGCATGGCATGATGCTCAACAACGATGCTTCATATATGCCGAATACATTCGATGCATAACATGCATAGAATACACACGATACTTTACAAGTATCGAATTCCTAAATAACTTAGTTATTTAACTACCATTACATGTTACCTTTTGTGGGTCCCACGATCCACACACTCAAGACATCAATCATGTCACAAACTTTGGAATACATACTGGGGTATTGGTCTGGCGGTTTACAGCGTGCAACGTGCCATCACAAGAACGTGTCAGGAAGACATGGACGATTTGTGATGATGGGAGAAGTGGGAAAGATTGATCGTGTGACACTAACGCACCACTCCACTACTCCATCACTCCACTTCCTCCACTTCCTATGAGAGACGTGAATAAGGATCAAATGACTTGTATAAATAGGTTCTCCACCCTATTTCCAAACAAGACAAGATAACACAAAAACCAAGTGTTAATACGAGACGTATTCAAACACCCAGAGCCTTCTTGCATTATTCGTAAGCCTGCTCACCTTTTTGTTACAAGTCATAAACAAGCCTACACTTTCGAAATATCAACACCTTCTTCGCTTCCCTCCCTAAGATCAACCCCATCTCCTTCACTTTGTAACCGAAACAAGTCTGGAACGGCCATTTCTTGGTTTAGGCCAGAATTGTATAGATTGATCTCTCGAATCAAAATCACTCATTGCGCAGTGCATTTGTTTAGGGTTTAGATTCATTCCTCATCCACAAACCCCAAATTACCAAATCCTGCAGGAATAGTTTTCACCCATAAACAATACTTAAGCAGAAATGTTTGTTGCTTGCTATTATCTCCTGCTTTATGTGTACTGCAGCATCACCTACCTATCATTATGGTCTTGAATAGCTGACTACTATCTAGTTTCTCCTGCTAAAGTTGATGCATCGACATGTCTAGCATTACTTACTTATCATACTCCAGCAACTTCTCTCATGCAGTCGAACCATCTTACAATCACATTCTCATGCATCGACAGGTTATTCCATGCTCTTGTATGTAGTTCTAAATTCTACTACTTTTTATCTATGCTGGAATAACATTTGCCATCATACAATACCTACTGTATCACTATTGCATCAACTATGACTGTTGCTTCATGTATTCTACAATCACATTCAAGCTCATCAACTACATTTTGCTTATTCTGCGAATTCATTTGTTACTGTTTTACCTTTCTTGCTTCTGACACATAGTTCGCATCTGCTATAACTTCTATCGACATATTATTCTTTATGCTTTCACTCCAACATTATATGGTCAGATCATTTGTTCAGTTAGTGGTTGTGTTGGTATTGTTACTTTTATCCTGAAATGTGCTTCATATTGCCACTCCAACTGGACATTCAACACCACCTGTAATGGATATCTTTCACATTGCAACTGTATTTTTGTGTCTGGAGCTTACTGTAATGCTGAATATTGCATGGTATACTTTTGTAGGATCTGTGTATGCGTGCTGCCATACTTCTTGTGTGACTTTTTCTCTACAACAACAACTCATGTTGCTGCCAGTGTAGATAAGAGGGTTCAGTTCATGAATATTTTATTTTTAATCTAGAGTATACACCATTAGCTACTTCTACATCAACTACTTTTAGTAATTCCTGGAACTTCAGAAATGCGTGTCCACTTATGGTTCAACTGCAACTTCTGATTTTTTCTGCACCAACTAGTTCTGCACTGATAAGAAGGTACGCACTATTTTATATTGCCACCACAACTACTATTGTTGCTGTCTCTTTTTTCCCCTATCTGCATTTTGGTTCCACTGTGATTACTTCTATTAGCATCATGTACTGGAATTGCACCAACTGCAGCATCGTGTTTACTTAAACTCTGCTGTAACATCCAATGTTATTCTGCTATGACAACTACACCTCTATTTTTGTCTCCCTTATGTACTATGCTACTCTCTAGATACAACTATTGTAGTTTAGTATCTTCCAAGAGTACTATGAGTGTGTGTCTGGTTCGTGTTTGTAATGTGCGAGTGCAATCTCAAGTGGTCTTGTTACAACCCACTAGAGATTGAGGGAGGGTAATAACATAGTATATTGTGAGTGTGTGTCTGGCTCATGTGTGAGAGTGTTGGCCAGTGTGTTGCACACAAGTGAGCAATGTAAAGAGAGAATGAGAGATCGAGTCTAAGCATATATTGTCATATCTGTCTTGTAAAAATTTATCTTTCTCTTAATCAATTTAATTCAAATCGTCAGCAATTTAAACACGAGGTTTCTCAATGTTACTATCAATCCCATGCATATATCACCATCAATTCTAGTATTTGATCAAACAAAATATATTTTTTATACATGGTTTATAATTGATAACTTTATTGGATCAAAAAAATTAAAAGAACTAAACTTGGTTATTAATTGTTGGTTCCTTGTAGACCATAAACATAAAAAAATCATCGTCTCCATCCACATAAGAGAACCTTATAAATCAACATCATTATCTTTCTAAAATCATGGATCCAAACTTGTTGGTTATATCTAGTTTTCTGCAAAATGAGTCGTCAAGGAATGAGTGGGTATGTCGTACAAGTCATTAGTATCTGTTATCAACCATTTTAGCCCTTTATCATGTTTTTGTTTTTGACTTCTGGGATTGATTTCTGCTTTTGAAAATATCCTCTAAATTCTGGTATGTAACTGTTAAGATCATTCCCACGTTGTGTGGGTTATCTAAGATCATGTGGTTGATAAGCCTTCGTCAACAGAGTTGATCCTGATCCTAGAAAGGTCTTGTGCAAACTTTTTTTTTAATATGATTAAATATTTTTCCCCATAACATAGTACACCATTAGAAAAATAATTTTTTATCAACTAAGAAAAACAAAAATATGGCGAGGATTAATTTTCAAGAATTGTATTGTATGTTAAATTAAAACAATTTAGTCAGTTTTAATATACGATAGTGTAAAAAAATTATATTTAAATATAGCATATGTATTCTCTATATAAACCCAAAAATAATAAGTGGTTATTGTGTTAACTCTTAGTAATGAGAGATTGATAGTCAAGTACACTATAAAGCCTTCTCTAACGTTATATGCGTAACAATCTGGTGGTTGAGTTGTTAGATCACTGCTCGGTCGAACTTGCAAGCGTTGCTATCTCAAGATTGTTGTCAAGTTTAGTTTCCGAAACAATAAGTCTTGATTTATAGTTTACTTATAGTTAAATATCATACTAGGATAGAAATTGTAGTTGAGCTCTAGACTCCACGACGTTCATCACGCAAAGACGAAGAACTACTCAAGGAACTAGTGGAACTTCATCGACTAAAAGGTATGTGGAGACTTGAACTTATCTATCACTCAAAAAATCTATCTACTCTATCTCCTATCTTGCGACAAAAGTCGTATTGCTATATAGACTTCAATTATACGCATTTGCTATTTTGAGCCGAATCTATCTCGCTTATATTTTTCTCGAAATATGTGTTATTAAGCTTTCGCTTTGGACAAGTTCATCTTTACAAGTGACAAAAGTCATGTTGGTTATTTCAATATCTTGAAAATTGCTTTGATGAAAAATAATGTGTGAATAACCTCTATTTAACATCCTCTAAGAATGTTTCAATGATTGAAATGAGAGTTTAGAACATGCAACCATCTTTGGATATAAGCATTGAATGTGATTTTGCATTAGTGTATAAGTCCAAATTTGGGAACCAAATGTATGCATATTTGTGTGTGTACTAAATGGTTGATGGAGACTGGGTAAGTATGCGTACTTGTACGCATACTGGCAGAAGTTCATGTCCGTGAAATTCTGCTGAGTTTGGAAATCAAAACCAACTAAATATGGTTACCTAAGTATGCATATCCATATGCATATTGGCGGAGAGTTCACGTCCTTGAATTTCTGTTGAGTTTGGAAACCAAAACAAACTCAAATCTGATTACTTAAGTACGCATACCCGTAAGGAATGCATATTTGCAAACCTTGGCTATAAAATTCATCAATTGATTCGAGTGAATCAAACCCGATTTTGTTTTGATTGTGTCTTGTATACTTCTATGAGATCTAATCAATTGAACAACTCTCTAACTAGTTCTTTTGAGTCATTTGAACTAGTTAAGGTGAAGATGAATAAGGTTGATATGAAAGTACTCATATGTCTAACCATTTGGTTAACTACTGTTGAACCAACGACTTGTACATGTTTAGGTACGGTTACACAAACCTAAATGATGTATATTCTATTTTTGTATAACAAGCTAATTTCGATCTAATGGTTGAAAGATATTAGCTTGAATCTAATCAGGTTTTCATCTAACGGTGAATATTGAATGCTTTGTTGCCAAGGAACTTAGATTGAAAACCCTGATTTGGAGACTATAGAAAGAATAACTCTAGCAACTGGGAAATTTAATCCCCACACCTCATGTGTGATACTAGTTGTATAAGATATAGTCGATTCTCCTTTAACCTTTGGTTTCTATCGAGACCCTGTAGGTTAACGACTTGAAGACTTCATTGGGATTGTGAGGCCAGACCCAACTATTCTATTTGTAGTTATGTGATCTGATCTTGTTGTTTCTATCGTGATTGAGTATAATCGTAAGATTGGCTTGATACTAATTTCTATAATAGGCAAGATAGAAAAGTAGTCACAAACATCTTCGTCACATCGTTTGGGATTCCACAATATCTTATTTCGCTAGTCGATTGAGATTATTGTGAGGTGATTGATAATTATAGGTTGTTCTTTGCGAATATAAGTCAGGGTTATCGATTGGTTCATGTTCACCTTGATTTATCAAAAGACGGAACAAAACTTGTAGGAATTTCTGTGGGAGATAGATTTATCTATTCATGTAGACTTTTCTGTGTGATACAGATTTGTTTATTAAAGTCTTCGACTTTGAGTCGTAGAAACTCTTAGTTGTGAGTGAGATCATCTAAGGGAATCAAGTGCGTAGTATCCTACTGGGATCAGAGATGTAAGGAGCGCAACTATACCTTGGATCAGTGTGAGATTGATTGGGTTCAACAACAGTCCAGACCGAAGTTAGTTTATAGTAGGCTAGTGTCTGTAGCGGCTTAATACAGTGTGTGTTCAATCTGGACTAGGTCCCGGGGGTTTTCTGTATTTGCGGTTTCCTCGTTAACAAAACTTCAGGTGTCTTTGTTATTTCTTTTCCGCATTATATTTTGTTATATAATTGAACTATCACAGGTTGTGCATTGAATCAATCATTTGGGAAATTCGACCTCTGGTTGTTGATTGAACATTTGTCTTTGGTACAGTTCAAGTTAATTTCTCTTGTATTCAATTAGAATCACTGATTTCTATTTGCTTGAGTAAGGATTAAATCGAGAAATTAAGATATAACTCTTTGATATATTTTTTATTAGCATTGAGTCTGACTGTCTAGTTGATTATCTTAAAAGTATATTGGATTTAGTCCATACAAATTTCTAAGAAAATTATTGGGTTAGGTTGTTGTACCCCCATTTTTTCAATTGGTATCAGAGCAGGAAAACACATTAAACCTAATAAGTTTGTGTTTGATTGATCCCTAAAGTCTATCCCTATGGTAAATTTCGTTAAGAAACTTACTATTGGCATCTGTAACGCATGCCATAATTACGTAAATATTGTTCAAAGATTATTTATTAGACCTCTGGTCTCTTGTGATAATCCCTCTTCATCTAAGTCCTTGGAAAGATTAGATAATAAGGAACAATCTAAAGGAAAGATTAAAAGTTCTTCTAAAAAGGGTCTCTTGAAAAAACGCAGTCGAAGCTCAAGGATATGGAATCTCACTAGATTAAATCTTAATCTTTATGAGGAATATTATCGTAATGGATCGATTGACAAACATCTATTTAGTGCTTTTGAAAGCGTTTTCAAATTCTTAGTAAAGTTTAATTCCTTTGAGAATAAGAATAGTTCTGTTAAAAGTTCGGTACCTATAAAATCATGCATTCATGATATACGAACTAGATATATCTCCAACTCATATGAAATTGATAAAAAGATTGCTTGTGAGTTCGGCATAGGTTCTAATCTTCAGAAAAAGTCTTTCCTTGGGTATAATAAAAAGGATTCAAAACACTCTATTAATCCAGAGTATCATCTTTACTGTGATACTGTTCACAAAGATCAACCGGAAAATTTGCATGAGAATTTCTTTGCACATTTGGTCTCTGGGTAACAAGACTGGATATACCCTATCCGTATATAACTTGATGTGGGGGCAAGTAACGGTTGACAGTGTTGTCTGGGTTAATTTATTTTGTAAATCTTTTTCTACTTCTTCCTTTCAAGGTCAACTAAAAGTTGTGTAGGCTCCCTACTATTCTTTTATTGCACTATATTGATCTCTTCCAGTTATGGTAAACAATTTAAAAATCCTACTTTTCTTTTGCGGGTCACTGTTCGTAAATGGGTCCAAGCCCGTTTGAGGCTACATAAGAAGCTGGTGCACGTACCCTTCTTCTCCCATGTAAGGTCTGCGTACGTGAAATTTTCTAAGGTTCATGTATCCTCTATTAAAGCATCTTTGGAGAACAAAAAGTGAAAGGGTTTTCAAAAGACAAATCAAGTAATTCCTCCTTCACCTTGTACTCTCAATTTCTAGGTTTTATGGGAAATTTCAAGGTTTCAAAGAAGGTTACAAAAACTTTGGATGCATCTTCTTCTAGCATGACTCTTCCTCAATCTCAAGACTCTATTATAATTAGATTTGTCAATGATTCTAGTAGTATGATATTTGAAAGGATTGCTTCTAGTGGTTTCATTCTTGAAAAGAAGTTGGATTTGTTTAGTGGTCATAAACAGGATGCTCAAATACAGGTTAATGATCCCGCTTTATCCCTCTGACTCTCGCTGCCCTGCTTGCATCACAGGATGCTTGGAATCGTATGGTGAACATGCAGTTCATTGTAAAGTAGACCCTGGTTTTAAATACAGAAATGATCATGTGAGGGATATCTTGTATGATGTATTGTGGATGGATGGAATTTCGACAAAGAAAGAATCACCTGTGCATTTCCTGACAGACCCACTTGAAGGGAGATCGACACTAAGACCAGCAGATGTTCTTATTTTTGGATGGGCTAATGGGAAACACACATGTGTTGACCTCACTGGGGTATCTCCTTTGGTAGGCATTGGACATGGGACCTTTACAGTCGGGCAATCAGCGCTAAAGGATGCCTCAGGTAAGATATCGAAGCATGAGAAAGCATGTGTTGACAATGGGCATGCTTTTGTCCCCTTTGCTTTTGATACTTTTGGTTATTTGGCTCCAGAAGCAGTTGGACTACTCAAGAGGACCCAGAAAGTCATGCACAACAATGTCATGATTCCTGGTTCACGAGATTTTATTTTTAATAAGATAGGTTTTGCTATTCAAAAAGGGCTAGCGGCACACCTTGTTGCTCGCTTGCCTACTATGCAACTTCTCTACTATTTATGATTATTTGATATTAAAAACAGAGTTGATTTGATTTGAAAGGTTTAATCTTGGAAATATCTTTAATGGTCTTGGTGAAGGTTTTGACACTCTCACAAGGATTTTCTATGCCAACATTCATGATGTTGATCTTGAGAACATGGAATTCAAAATAATGATAAAAAAAAGAGAGAAATTTATTGTAGATAGAGAGTTGATATCAAGGATTACCAAAATTCCTTTGGGTAATTTTCGCCTCCCTAGACCAAATGATGAAAGACCATCATATGAAGCCATCTCTCATGGTCTTTGTGGCAAGAGTGTTAATTGGAATGAAGGAAATTTTCCTACAAATTATCTTAGTCTTGCTTTGATGTCCTTCGGAAATCTTGGTATCTTTAATATTTGTCCCTCCACAATTGAAAAATATCGATGGAGTCGCGAGTTTGCGGAATTGGTTTATTTCCTTGAATTGGGTACCCCAAGTCTCGATATTTATGGGTTTATCATTTTTCAAATGATCTTGATGACTTCGCCCAACAAGAAGTTAGGCTTTCCTTGCTTAATTGGACAAATTTTTCAAGCACTCTCATTTGCTCCAATTGGAAACTCTCTTGGAACTCCCAAACTCGTTCCCCCATTTACCTTTAAGCGTATGAAGGATAATGTGTGTAAAAGACAAAGATGTGATTCCCTTTAAAGCACTTGTGATCCTACCACTTTGAGTCTTCTTCAACAAATTCACAAAGGTATGGTTAAGATCAATTCAAGGGTAAAGTATGTGCAAGAACAATTGTGTTTGATTGCAACCAAGTTTCCTGAAATCAAGGAAGACATGGATATTATTCAAGGCTATTGGATGGTTTCAGAAGATGAATATGATGAGTAATCTCTTTTACTCTTTACGTCTAGGAAAACTTCTTATGAGAATTTTATTTTTGTGTTTTTAAGAAGAGTAACTAGAGTTTGGAATAGCCGTTTTGTGATTACACATAGCTATCTCCAACGTTTTCATCTTCAATGTTTTTAGATTTATTTATTTAAATTCTAAAGTTTGTTTGGAAGATGATTTTATAGTATTAATCTTTATGGTTTTATATATTGTATGGTTGCGTCCGTAAACTATGATTGTCTCATACGTGGTCAAAAGTTAAGTCTTTCATACGTCGATATGCAAGTATTGATAAAAGAATGAATGAACTTTTGACAAACAAAAGTTAAGCCTTTTATGTCGTTATGCAAATATTGATGGAAAAAAAGATGAACTTTTGTTTACAAAGATTAACTCTATTGTATGTCATTGTGCAAATAGTGATGAAAGATAGAAAGAATCTTTGTTTATTCTGCAATATTGATCTTCTCTGATCCATATATTTTATGTATATATTGTGTGGCTCCGTAAGTTTTCTTATGTTGAGCATTTCCAATTGAATTAATCATGGGTTCTCTTGTGGTTTATTTAGTTGCGTATTCTGTATGAATTAATCATGGGTTCTCTTGTGGTTAATTCAATTGAGTATTTTGGATACAAATTCATATTCTTATATGATTTGTTGATGTCCAAAGAAATCCTTATTTTCTTGTGAAAGTAAGGTCGCTCTTGTTGTCGGGAATGACATTTTATGGGGTAGAGTTCTTTTTGAACTTGTGCTTTATTGCCAAATCTTTGTGGGGAGTGCGGCTGTGGAATATTGTAGGGGTTATTTTGTATCTGTATTAACTCCTTGATGAATGCATTTAGTTTCGGCTATATGATTGCATATAAAAAGTTGATATATACTTTCTTTTGGTCATGAAATGTCTCTATGGAAATTTCATTAGGATCCTACTAGTTTTTCTACTTTGCCAATTTTATTGACAAAAAGGGGGAGAATTAATGTGTAGTTCACACTACAAATACATATATTTTTAGGATCATTATGTAAGGAGGAGTGGTTTTCATGTGAGATGGAGTATTGACTAAGGGGGAGTGATACATATCACCATAGTATTATTGTCGAAGTTATGATATAATTGAATTTTGATGCTGTGTAATAATATTATGACACTGTGTAACAATGATCGGGAGATTTTATTCTCTCACTGTTATGGCTACGGATTTTCAACAACGATGATGCTGAACTTACAACCTTTGAAATCATTGGAGTACTTGGAAGTGACGAAAATTTCGAGTAATGTTGAAGAACCAAGGAGATCATGCATGTGGAAGAGAAGCTGCAAAGTTTATTTTTTTATTTCATATGTATTGATAGTTCTGTCACTAAAATTGACAAAGAGGGAGATTGTTAGAGCACTGCTCGGTCGAACTCGCAAGCATTGCTATTTCAAGCTTGTTGTTAAGTTTAGTTTCCAAAACTATAAGTCTTGATTTCTAGTCTACTTATAGCTAAGTCTCGGACTAGGATAGAAAGTGTTGTTGAGCTCTAGACTCCACGACGTTCATCATGAAAAGACGGAGAAATACTCAAGGAACTAGTGGAACTTCATCGACTAAAAGGTATGTGGATACTTGAACTTCATCGACAAAATTTGTATTGCTATATAGACATCGATTATACACATTTTCTATTTCGATCCGAGTTTATATCGCTTATCTTTTTCTCGAAATATGTGTTGGTAAGCTTTCGCTTTGGCCAAGTTCATCTTTACAAGTGACGAAAGTCATGTTGGTTATTTCAATATATTGAAAATTGCTTTGATGAAAAATAGTGTGTGAATAACCTCTATTTAACATCCTCTAAGAATATTTCAATGATTGAAATGAGAGTTTATAACATGCAACCATCTTTGGATATAAGTATTCAATGTGTTCGCGCATTAGTGTATAAGTCCAAATCCGGGAACCAAATGTATGCATATTTGTGTGTCTACTAAATGGTTGATGGAAATTGGGTAAGTATGCGTACCCTTACGCATACTGGCGGAAGTTCACGCCCGTGAATTTCTGCTAAGTTTAGAAATCAAAACCAACTCAATCCGGTTACCTAAGTATGTGTACCCATATGCATACTGGCATATAGTTCACGTCCGTGAATTTCTGCTGAGTTTGGAAACCAAAACAAACTCAAATCCAGTTACTTAAGTACGCATACTTAAGTGTGTTGCTTCCTAAAATCGGTTTATTCGTGAACTTATATATATATATATATAAACTAAGGAATGCATATTTGCAAACCATGGTTATAAATTTCATGAATCAATTCGAGTGAATCAAAACCGATTTTCCTTATATTGTGTCTTGTATACTTTTATAAGATCTAAGCAAATGAACAACTCTCTAACTAGTTCTTTTGAGTCATTTGAACTAGTTAAGGTGAAGATGAATTAGGTTGATATGAAAGTACTCATATGGCTAACCATTTGGTTAACTACTATTGAACCAATGACTTGTATACATTTAGGTACGGTTACACAAACCTAAATGACATATATTTCATTTGTGTATAACAAGCTAAGTTTGATCTAACGGTTGAAAGATATTAGCTTGAATCTAATCATGTTTTCATCTAACAGTGAATATTGAATGCTTTGTACCAAGGTAACTTAGATTTCAAACCCTGATTTGCAGACTATATAAAGGAGAACTCTAGCAACTAGGAAAGTTAATCCCCACACCTCATGTGTGATACTAGTTATATAAGCTAGAGTCGATTCTCCTTTAACCTTAGGTTTCTATCGATACCCTGTAGGTTAACGAATTAAAGACACTTCATTGGGATTGTGAATCCAGACCTAACTATTTTCTTTGTAGCTGCATGATATGATCTTGTTGTTTCTATCATGATTGAGTGCAATCATAATATTGGCTTGAGATTAATTTCTCCGATAGGAAAGATAGAAAAGTAGTCACAAACATCTTTTCTCATCGTTTGTGATTCCAAAATATCCTGTTTCGCTTGTCGATTAAGATTATTATGAGGTGATTGATAATTCTAGGATGTTCTTCGGGAATATAAATCTGATTTATCGATTGGTTCATGTTCACCTTGATTTATCAAAAGACGGAACAAAACTTGTAGGTATTTCTGTGGGAGACAGATTTATCTATTCATGTAGACTTTTATGTGTGATACAGTTTTGTTTATTAAAGTCTTCGACTTTGGGTTGTAGTAAATCCTAGTTGTGGGTGAGATTAGCTAAGGGAATCAAGTATGTAATATCCTGCTGGGATCAGATACGTAAGGAGCGCAACTGTACCTTGGATCAGTGTGAGATTGATTAGGGTTCAACTATAGTCCAAATGGAAGTTAGTTTGTAGCAGGCTAGTGTCTGTAGCGTCTTAATACAGTGTGTGTTCAATCTGGACTAGGTCCTGGGGGTTTTCTGCATTTTCGGTTTCCTCGTTAACAAAACTTCTGGTGTCTGTGTTATTTTTTTTCCACATTATATTTTGTTATATAATTGAAATATCACAGGTTGTGCATTGAATCAATCAATTTCGAAATCCTACCTCTGGATGTTGATTGAAATTAATTGATGCTTGAACATTGGTATTTGGTACCGTTCAAGTTAATTTCTCTTGTATTCAATTAGACTCACAGATTTTTATTTGCTTTAGTAAGGATTGAATCGACAAATTGAGATATAACTCTTTGATAAACTTTTTATTAAAATTGAGTCTGACTGTCTAGTTGATTCTCTTAAAAGTATATTAGAGTTAGTCCATATAGATTGCTAAGCGAATTATTGGGTGAGGTTGTTGTAACCCCACTTTTTCATGAGTCCTCTGTTGAGTGCATTTATGGTCTAGGTTTCTTCCGATTTTGAATCTTTCCAAAGCATACCCTTTATTTTTCTTGTTTACTCTTTAAGATTTAAGAGAGAAAGGGCCCAAAATAAAAGGCTTAAACAAAGAGACGGGCCTTGTGCCTCGCACACTCTGAACGCCATCAGATTCGATTCTATTCGTCAACCCTAACCTTGCAAGCTGGTTTTCGAGGTTAGGTATGCCCTTATGCTTCAATAATAACCATATTATTTCAATCATTGATTCTTTTGTTAACCTTAAAATTTAGCATCCAATCCATAATGAACTAGCTTGTCTCAAATATCAAAATAGGAGAGGAGTCACTTTCAACCAAGGTCTCTCATTTTTATAGTTGACAATTATCTTATTCAGCCAAATTCATGCACAATATTTATTTATTTTTTGAGGATGAACAATCAGACCACATTTCATTCAATCAAAAACAGTGGTTACATGATTGTTTACAAGAAAAAGAACATCAAAATACAAAAACATGAAAACTCAAATACAAATATAGATACCAATTGCGTGTAAGTCACGAAAGACCACAAAGGTACCCAATTTTTATATAGCAATCGGAGTAGAGAGAAAAAAAAATGGTATAATACAGAATCAGTTTCGGCCCTTTTGAATTTATATCTTTTTTAATAAGAGGTGCTACAAAAATAAAGTAAAGGTTAGCCCTTAACTTACGGATGAAAAACTCGATCTATTAAATCCTTTCTGCCCTAACAATAAATATTAAACTTATTAAAGTAAGGAAATAACATATTTTCAAGCGAAGAAAGAATCATTCAAAAAACAAAACAAAATAATCAAAATAGTGAAGAAATGTGTCCAAATGCACCAAAAATGACAAACAACGTCATATTCAATTAAAAATCAATAAAACAAGAAAAACAACAACCTTTACTCATATCTAGTCTAAACTGATCAAATCTGAGCAAGGTGGCGACGATCAGGGTTTCAAAAAGAGTTATAATGGTAAAATCGTTGGGGTGATAATACCAGCAATATGAGTTCGAAACTCGTCAGCATCGAGGTGAGGAAAATTTTATTTATTTCTTTTCCTAGCCACTTGAGCTTGTAGGTAATAGACTTCTTTAAGGTTTAAACTTTAATATAATCTTTATGCTTTAACCTAATTAACGAGCTTTTGGAGGGAGAGAAAATTCGTTCTACTATCTTAATGTGTCCACCAATTTTGTTTTCAAATTATGTAAATTCAACTCTTAGATATTGCTCAATTGCTAATCCCATGAGGTCATTATATTTTTATTTTTTAATAACAAAATTCCCTTTTTGTTTTTCAAAGTTGTAAAAAATAAATAATTAATTGTCACTAAAACTCAAGAACTGTAAATGTATTAATTTAATTTGATAAAAAATAACGAATTTCCGAGCAAAAAAAAAAACCTACGAAAATCAATGAAGAAGACATATATATATGGGCCTCCAACTGAAACATTAACATATTCATACCGACAACACACCTCGCAAGTCTTCACGTAGGGGCTTTTTGGTAACCATCCTTTTTATGGATTATCAGCACATAATCCATTATGCAGATTATAATGAATTCTATATGCGTTTGGTAACCATTATAATAATTGTTTATTTTAATCATAATTAAACAGGAAAAAGTTGTTTTGAAAATTTATTATAATCAATTATTTTTTCTAAGAAACTTAATTTGAATTTTTTCTTCTTATTTTCTCTAAACTATCAAAAGAGAGATAAAAAAAACAATATAGGACTAAAAAAATATCCTAGATCATTGTTCTTTTCTCTCCTTTTTGAGATCATCATTCTAAGATAATCAATTATTTGAAAAAAATTATTTGGAAAAAATTATTTTGAAAATGGTTATATCAAAATCATTTATCAATTTATGATTATCTATAATCATAAATAGATAATCATAAATTTTGCCAAACACGGCCGTAGTTTATATCATTTAAACTTTCAATCCTTTTTCTTCACATTCGAGACGTGTTATTATAAACAACTTCTTCCACGTGTTGATTTTGTTGAATAATATTTACTATTTAGGTTAACTTCTATGGATATTAAATCCAAATCCAACTTTTTATCCACGTCGATTTGTGTTGAGGGCTAGCTCTTACGTACGGTTTTACTTGATTCAAGTGAATATCGTTCAGGGATTTCTCAAAATTTTGTACTCAATTACTTGGCAGATCATAGGAGATCTCAACCTCACTCTCAAAGAACAAGACAAAAAGGGTGTATGTGATTTTAAAAAATCAGAAGCAGGCAAGATTAAATATGTGCTAGATATGGCAGATCTGAAGGACCTGGGATTTGTGGGGTATCCTTATACCTGGAGTAATAAACGTAAGGATGAAGCACTAATTGAAGCTAGGATTGATAGGGCACTGGCAAATGGTGATTGGTGGGAGAGAAATAGTAATGCGACTGTCACTCATTTGATGGGCGTAGGATCAGATCACATACCAATCATGTTCAATTAAAGCCAATTTCAGAATGAAGGAAACAACAAACCATTCAAGGTAATGGGCACTTGGCTGAAGGAACAAGACTACAAGAACCTCATAAAGGAAAGATGGAATTACAAGGTTAAGGGAAGTAAAGCTCAAAGACTGGTTCAAAAACTGAAAGGCACTAAGAAGGAGATTTACATATGGAACATAAACTCTTTTGGGGACATTAACATGAACTTGACGAAAGCCAAGAACAATTTGTTAAGAGAAAGTTCTAACACACACCTTAGGAACAGAAGCAATGTTATTAGGGTATGTGAGAAAGAAGTGGAACATTGGTATAGAGTGGTGGAAATGTTTTGGAAGGACAAAAGATGTGAGCAAGATTTCAAACTAGGGGACAAGAATACGGCCTATTTTCATAGGAAAACTGTAAACATGTACAGGAGAAACATGATATAATTTATAAAGACAGCTAGGAAATTGGGTGGAAGGAAATAGAAAAGTGGCGGAGACCATGACAGAACATTTCAAGACAGTAGTTACTACCTATAACCCAGAAAGTGAGAGCAGTTATCTAGAAGATATTAGGCCCATAATCTCTATGGAGGATAATGTGATGTTAACTGAGATCCCAAATTTTGAAGAAGTGAGGAGTGTCGTTTTTTCCATGGAATCAGATAAGGCACCTGGTCCATACGGATTCACTCATAGGTTTTTCCAGATGAATTGGGAAGTGGTGCACAAGGAGGTGCATAGTATGGCGGGGAGCTTCTTCACCTCAGGTTTCATTCTTAGGGAGATAAACAACACCTTCATCACCCTAATCCCTAAAGTAGAATACCCACGGGCTGGGACTATCATCCTAAGTAATGTCATCTACAAAATCATTTCTAAATTACTGGCAAACATGTTGAAAAAGCTGTTGCCTAACATAATCTCACCCTATTAAGCTGCGTTTATTCAAGGTAGACAAATAGCTGATAATATATTCATAGCTCATGAGATGATTCATACCATGAGATCCAAAATGGGAAGTGAATTTCTCATGGGTTTAAAGATCGATATGTCTAAGGCTTTCGATAGGGTAGAGTGGAATTTTCTAGGTAGGATTTTGGACAAGCTAGGGTTCAACAGTCATTGGTGTAAGATGGCGCATCAATGCATTAGTACCGTGTCAGCTTATGTCCTTCTTAATGGGGTTCCATGTGAGCAATTCACCCCATCTAGGGGACTTAGGCAGGGAGATCCTTTATCTCCCTACCTTTTCATCATATGTATGGAGGTGCTATCCAAGGAAATATCCAAAGCTGAGGATTTGAACCTCATTCTTGGGATAAAGGTGGGAAAAAATGCTCCCCCAATATCGCATTTCTTTGTTTCTTTGACGATTTACTAGTTTTCAGCACTACTACTAAGGATGAGAGTGCTAACATTCTGAATGTTCTTAATGATTTCAGCTCGGCATCAGGTCAACTAATCAATCTAGATAAGTCATGCATTTTTTTCATTCCCAACACTCACCAAAACACCATAAATGATGTCATTAACACACTAGGGGTTAAGAGAATTTCACTAAATGACAAGTATTTAGGGTCGCCATTATTCGCTAATACTTCTAAGGTCAAGTTGTGTGCTTTTATACTTGATAGAGTGGTGGTAAACTTCAAGAGTGGAAAGGAAAAATATGTCTTGTGCAGGAAAAGGAGTTATGATTCAGGCGTCTTCTTCGACAGTTCCAATGTACCAGATGAACTATTTTAGAGTTCCGGTTGCTGTCACTAAGAGAATACACAAGATGCAGCGTGATTTCTTTTGGGGTAAGGATGGAAATGGGAAAAAAGGAGTGTACATTAAGTCATGGATCTCGGCTTGCAAACTAAAGAGTATGGGAGGAATGGGATTTGATAAGAAAACCACTAAAAAGCTAGATGGAGCTCTCGTTTTCTCTCTCCTAGGCGATTTTTTCATCTCCAAATTTCAGCTCGTCTAGATTCGTTTTTGTTCATGTTTTTGATCATCTAAATCAATTTCGATTGGTTTTTGATGACCCAATCTTACGTTTCTTCAACTTCAGTGGCTGGAAATTCGAGTATCAAATAAATCTGAGGTGCTACAGTAAATTTTGACTTTTTCTCTCTCCTAAATTCGTTGGGTTTTTTTTTTTTTTTTTTTTTTTGAGCGATTCTTTGTTCTTCTGAATCTCATCGTCTTTTGGGGTTTTTGCTTTTACAATCGTTTTCTCTATTGTTTGCTCATTTTTGGATGATCTACAATGGGAGAACAACAACATCAGGTTTCGTCTAACTCTCTTACGGCGAATACATCATTTGCAGACATGGTTAAAGGTAAACAAAATCTGAATCCTACTATAATTGATATTGGCAGTCTGCCAAATCCTAGTTTTAACGATGATAAACCCTCGTGGAACTTCCGTTAGATTTTTTCAAGAAGGGTGTGCGGCCTGGAATTTCAGTCTTATTGGAAGATTGGATTTTAGGGTTGCAAAGTTTAATGATGTTACAAGATCCCTGGAAAATCAATGGGGTTTCGGTCCAGCGATGGTAAAATTCACACCTATGAATAAGGGCTTTTTTATTATCAAGTTTTCATCTGAAGAGAACAAGCTAAAAGTCCGTGAGAAAACTTGGAAAGTCAATCAACAAGAGTTACATCTTCAGGATTGGTTCCCATGGTTTGATCCGGATAAAGAGAGTTCTTCTCATGCTTCGGTTTGGGTCAATTTTCCGGCTTTGTATGTAGAGCTATGGACGGAAAAAGTTCTGTTATCTCTTGGAAAAACTCTTGGAAATCCAGTTATGGTAGATAAGAAGACATTAAATCATGAGTATGGGTGTTATGCAGCTGTTTTGGTTAATATTGATTTTGGAAAAAAAAATTCCAGATTCAATTCATGTAACAGTGGGGGGTAGAAGTTTTGATCAGTTTGTAGAGCTACAAAAAATACCCAAGTTTTGTTCTTTTTGCAAAATTGTTGGTCATGTTGATACCGATTGTAGAAAGAAGAACAAGAAAAATACTGTGAAGAATGTTCAGAAGTGGCTACCCAAATGTACTGATGGTGATACCGGCAGTGGAAATCAAGGAAAAGATGATGATGATGCAAAGACTAATACTACTCCGGAAGTTGGTACAGCTGATGGGCAGCCTAAATCTGCTCTTGGTGATGCTAAAAAGTTGGAATTGGAGCTTGAAAAATATTCAGCTGAGTTTCGTGAAGCTCAGATGAAGCTTATTAGGTGCAAAAACTTTATTGCTGCACAAAAGGATATTGCTTTACGCAGGGGTGCTCCATCCTTGTCTATTGTGGATACGGAAAAGGAAGGCAACATTGACATGGAACCGTCTAATGAGGGTCAGTCCGTGAATAAGTCTGTTGCCACTCAGGAGAAAGGTAAGCAAGTTCATACTTTTTCAAACACAAAAAATATTACAAACATGGGTGCTGCGGTAGTTGCTCAACAATCAAAGCATCCTAGCAAAGAGAAAATAGTTAACGTTTCTAAAGATGATTGGAAGCATGTAAAGAGTAAAGCCTCTCCTACTAAATTTACGTTTGCGGATGCATTATGCAACACTTCTGAAATAATTTGTGCTAATCCTTTTGAATCTTTAAATTCTGAATTGGGGTTTAGAGACGATGAAAATTTAGAAGTTGAAAATGCTGATCTCCTAGCTGCTAATATGGCGGACGAAGTTAAGAATTCAAAGGAATGGGGTACAATTTTCGATGATATAAGGAAACCAGTTTCTCATGTTGAAACGGAAAAAAAAAGAGCTTTCTAGAAAGAATAGAAGAGTTAAAAAAACAACGAGACAGGTTGGATGATGTTGTTTTTGATATGAAAAATATTTTGTCTAGTGAGGAACTAGACGAGGCGAGCACTATTGAAAATGATCAAGTGCGTGGTAATTTTATTAGAAATCCAGACTTTAGAAAACAATACTACAAGGAAAAAAAGGAGTTAGTAGATAGAATGGCAACTAACAAAAAAGCTCAATCTCCTATTAAGCTTATTCCTGGTGGTAATTATGCTTCGGAGGAAGAAGAAGATGAATATGAAGATGAATACGAAAAGGATTCTGAAGATGAATACAACCAGCAAGATGATGATTTTGATTTGACAAAAACAATTGCTAGCCTTAAGAAGAGGAATTTTAGAGTTGGACGCAAACGATATTAGTTTTGTTTTTCTATTTTGTTTTTTTTCTGGGATTTGGAAAGCTTTTTTTTTTTTTAAGCTTTTTGTGTTTTTTGTTGTTGTTTTTTAGTGTGCCCCTTTGGTTTATGGGGGTGGGGAGGCCTCGAGCCTCCCATTATGTAATTCTTGTAATTACGTTTTTTTGGTTTCAATAAACTAAGACTTACCAAAAAAAAAGGGTTTGGGAATCTTAGAACTTTTAACTCAACAATGCTAGCCAAAATTTGTTGGAGATTGCTTCAGGAACCTAAAGGGATGTGGGCTTCTATTTATGAAAATAAATACTTCTCAGAGTCAAGTTTGCTGAGTAGTAGATACAAATGCTCTGACAAAGATTCTTGGGTGTGGAAAAAATTGATGAAGGAAATGGGAAAAATAAAGGAGAATACTAAATGGATTATAGGAGATGGGAAATCAATTAGAGTATGGGAAGACATTTGGTATCCTGATCAACAACAACCTCAACCAACTGATCACTGTCAGAAAACCATTTTCATAGAGGAACTGATGATAAGGAAAGAAAACCAGTGGAGTTGGGATGAACAAAAACTAGCCACTTATTTCGAAGCACATATAGGAGCAAAAATTTAGCAAGTTAATATAAACAAAGGAAGAAGAGATGTGCTGAGATGGAATATGGTGAAGAATGGGAGGTTTACAGTCAAGTCTTTGTATAAAAAACTTATCCATAGAGGTCGGCCAGAAGATATGGAGCAGAAGAAGTTCTGGAAAAAGGTTTGGGGAATGAATACAATCCCAAGAGTTAAGACTTTCATCTGAAAATGCATTCACTCCAGTTTACCTTTGAATGAGAGAATAGGAAGGATCCTTCCTTATATCAACAAGAGTTGTCCTATGTGTGGGAAGCAGGAGGAAACACTAACTCATGTCTTCATGGATTGTGACTTCATCAGATCAGTGATAGATTTTTTAGGCCTTAGTCTAGAACTATATACAAACAACCTGTCGGACTTTCATTCCTGGCTTCAGGACTGGTTTTACAGAGGAGGTGTGGATAGTTTAGGGATTATTGAGTGGGCGGATATCATAGTTATCACCTGCTGGCAGATATGGAAGACCAGGTGTGACCTAGTCTTTAAGAAAATTAAACCGAACCCTCAAAGAACTGGAAACAACACAACAAGTATGGCCAATTGTAGTAGGAGAGATAGATGAAATGACACACAAGAGTCTGAGGTTCAGATTATAACTAATAATAAAACACATGCTACTGACCTGTTAGCTATTAAAATAAATGTAGCTTTGTTAGCCAGGAATGACAGAGAGTCGGGAGGGCTAGCACTAATGCTTTCTGATCATGCAAGAAAAATCTCGGAGGCAAGATGCAGATGCTTTGAAGCAAGGAATGAGGAAGAGCTAGAGGATGCAACAGCTTCCATGACAATCCCTTCCATGACAATCCAGTGGGCACAACAACTAAGTCATCCCCGAGTTGAAGTTGAGAGTGACAATGGGAAAGTCCTTGAAGCTGTTAGATGTCAATTATAGACGGTGAAAAAAGATAAAACAAGGTTGTATACAGGGAACAACAGAAACTTCTTATTATGTATTAGGAATTTAACGGAACTCAGTCATGTTCCGAAGTCTGAAAACTATTTGGCAGTACTTCTAGCCCCGATGTGTGTGGAACAAAATGTGTGTAAGCAGCGGAAGGAATCACTTATCAACTATTTCTTGGTTCGTCTTCTTCTGGAAGGTGATAACTCAAGCTGTATTTTGTAACCCCAGGGATGGCCCTGGTTTATTTATTTTAAAAAAAAAAGTACTCAATTACTTGATGAACAGCTTAAAGAAACGAGCCACTTAAGTGTAACTAATTAACCATCAAATTCCTGGGCCCACAAATGTTTTCTTATAAATAACCACCGCACTTGAAGGTTGGAAGATGAGTGTAGGTTCAACCTAGCTTGGTCTTACAAGTGATCCAAGAGATACACAAAAAAAAAAAAAAAAAAAAAAAAAGTGAGGGATTGTATACTTCTTCCCTCTCAAGAAACTTGATCTTACTGCTTCATATTCATAACAACATAGTGTCAACATGGGTTTTGATGAAGAAGAATTGTTAATTCAAAAGGTTTGTGAGATCTATGACAACATATCCACTCTACAAAGCCTCAAACCTTCAAAAGATGTCAACACTCTTTTCACTCAATTAGTCCTAACTTGCATGCCACCATCTCCAATTGATGTCACCAAGTTATCAGTCACGGTCCAAGAAATCCGTTCCAAGCTCATTTGTCTCTGCGGGAAAGCTGAAGGTCTCTTAGAATCTCATTTCTCAACTCTATTAGGTTCCTTTGAAACCCCACTTGATCATATCAACATCTTTCCGTACTATACAAATTACCTTAAACTTGGCCATCTTGAGTTTACTATCCTTAACAAACATATCGCGAACCCGAATCCTAATCGTATTGCTTTCATTGGTTCCGGTCCCCTGCCGCTCACATCAATCGTATTGGCTTCATACCTGAGGACCACTACCTTTCACAATTACGATATCGACCCGTTAGCCAATGCATTGGCTCTTAATTTGGTCTCTGCGGATGCTGACTTATCAAAGCGTATGTTCTTTCATACTACTGATGTTATGAATGTTTCTAATGTGTTAAACGACTATGATGTTGTTTTTTTAGCTGCTTTAGTCGGTATGAACAAAGAAGAGAAAAGCACAATTATTGATCATTTGGCTGAGTACATGGCACCAGGGTCCATGCTCATGCTGAGGAGTGCTCATGGTGCTCGTGGCTTTCTCTATCCGATTATAGAGCCTAGGGATTTGAGCGGTTTTGAGGTCCTATCTGTTTTTCATCCAATGGATGAGGTCATAAATTCGGTGATTATTGCACGCAAGTATAAGAAAAAGCCGGTACTAGTTCATTCGGTTATTGATCATCAAGGAGTTGCACCCGCCATGTTATTACCAACCAAATGTTCTGATATTCAAGGTTTTAATCCTACCGACCGCTCTAGTATGATTGAAGAATTGGCAATTCATGACCAAGAACAGCTCATTTAATGAATTTCTCCCTTGCTGGATCTTTCTTCTCATTCAATCTACATGGTGAGAGTTGCATCCATCTTTGATTATTACTTAGATTTATTTATCTCTGTCTAAGTATTCTAACTATCTTTTTTTTTTATATGTATTTGGATCAATTATATGTACCCAATCGTGTGATTATGTTGGTTTTTATCTTTTTAATGAAGCTTTAAGAGAGAAATAAAAATGACCCACTTTTCCTATCCTTATATATATTGACGGTGAAATCCCAAATTGTTTCTGTTGTATCGTATTATCAAACTAACCTCATTCTGCATGCATGCATTATGCTCATATAATACTGGAGGTTTGATACCTCTGGCGCGAAAATCCCACTACCCTAACGCTCTTTCCCTCTCAGTTATCAAATGTTTTCTGTTTTGTAGATCAAATTACCTCGATGCCTAGATCTATCGATAATTAAATCTTTAGACCTATAAAGAGCGTGGGGTGGGTCAAATCCGCGACCACTCTCAACCATCCCTAAAGGGGAGGCGATAGGAACCCACTGGGTTACGCAGTGGTTCCTTGTCAAGAAAAGATATTTGTTGAAGTGACTGTTAGAATGCGGGCATCCAACTCAAAACCAATTGGCAATGAGTGGAGAGGCCCTAAGGGGTTATAAGCCGCAGGATCTTAGATTGCCCAACAATGTGGGACTAATAATCTCAACACGCCCCCTCACGTGTAGCCTCGTTGGGTCTAACACGTGGACAATTAAATCGGGTGACGCGGAGTAAAGGCGCGGTCAAAGACTCGTCGCAAATAGCATGTTCTGATACCATGTTAGAATACGGGCATCCAACTCAAAACCAATTGGCAATGAGTGGAGAGGCCCTAAGGGGTTATAAGCCGCGGGATCTTAGATTGCCCAACAATGTGGGACTAATAATCTCAACAAAGTAAGATTTGATTTCGTAATGTTTGTTCAAATTTCAAAACAAGGCCATCTTATTTGAAAACTGTGTTTGTTCAAAACAAGGCCATCTTGTTTTAAAACTTTGTTATTTTTCCTTTGGCAAGAGGCAACCACTAAATTTGACTTGGCAACAAGTTTAAACTGTTTTTTTTTTTTTTTTTTTTTTTTTTGACTCAGAAAGGGCAAATTTAAACTGTTTAGAAACTGAAAAGTGAAAACCACAGTTTTAACTGGCCTAACAGATCCTATTGGCATTTTTCGATTCATATGCGTCATTTTAATACCATCATTTGTTTGTCTTCTTTGTTTTACCACTTACTGTTTCTGAAAGCAAGAAAACCCTCAAATGAGTTGAAACTTTAATTTTTGCCCACACAAGGGTGTTCCAGTTTTTGGCAAGTATATACCTCCTAATAGCATTTAGCTGAAGGTTCAGATCTACCTCTGTTTTAGGTTCAATCATCCAGCGATTCTAGCCCAAAATAAAATGCTCATATACGTGCAAAACCAATAAGATAACAAACCCCGTCAAACTGAAAACATCCATTAAAGGAAACTGGTAACTTTCAAGACCCAAATGAGGAATAGCGTGTATTTTTTCTGGAAACACTTCCACTGCTTCTCTCTCTGGATAGATACTTGGAACCCAAGGTGCCATTTGTATGTACTTGGAATCACTACATACTAACAATAATCAGGAATTTAAAGTTCGTTGCTGGAACCAAACGCCTAAGGTTTCAGTCATTAGACTAAAGTATGCCATGTTTCATTAGACTAAAATATGCGTCATTGAGACCTCTGTAACTGTCTATCATTAGACTTAAGTATGCCATGTTTCATCATTAACTATTAGATTTGGAATCAGCAAGCATAGATATTTCATTTGCTACTTGCTGGTAAGTAATTGTGGAAACTCATCATCAACTTTTCTGAGCTACAAATTTGAAATTTAAGCAGAAAACAAAAAGAAAAGGCAGGGATTAATAAGC